>OY728123.1:1266247204-1268747204 GCA_963277665.1 Viscum album | reverse complement strand
TTCTCTAATACTCATACACAATGAAACATTTAAATTCATCAAAATTGAAAAAAAATCTTACTAAAATCCCTGACGTTTTTAGGGCTGATTTTAGGATGAAAACACTTCTTATAGGTGTTAAGGTGATTTTCAAGGGTGATCAACTGAAGAAAATAAATTATTTTCATTAAGTATTTCTATTTTAAGTATTCTTCCTAATTATTAATTTTATCTCCAAACATGATCAGATTACAAATAAAATATCCTCAGTATGAGAATATGTTATTATGTTAATATTAGAACCTAAATCATTCTCCGCTTTCATCAAATGAGATATTAATTAATCATTCGTGTGTTTGTTTGATATATCTCCTCCATGAATTGATCTAATTCATTTTTAATACCCATATATAAAGAATGGATATAATGAAATTCTGAGAGTATGTAAAAAAATTGTTGAAATATTTATCATTTTAATGCAAAATATTTCAATTATTCTCTTACTTACCTTGAATATAGAGATGATAACATCGTTCGTGCATACATGTGAAATATCACCTATGTAAAGTTATGTGATTAGTTTTTATTCACCCCATAACTTTTATGATATATATATATATGTAAATTTAAATTATTATAAAGATTTCAACAATATTATGATCATTTTGGAAAGGTAAAATTATAATTACCTTATTTAAATAATGATTATTGGAAAATTAAAACGTTGCTCATTAGTAAGTTCAAAATACCATTTCCCTGAATATAAAATTGTTCATTCTTAATAACCATAACTAATGGTTTTATTTAAAATGAATTATTAATATATAAGAGGGATGATTATTTGATGATTAATATTCTATAGTTGATTGAATTTTTGACTATTTGTACTTTTAACCTCAAATCCATGATCAATTTTGACTCAAGTACTGAATATTGAAAAAACATCTGATGAGAACTTAAATATATATGTAATTTTTAAAACATGATAATAAGTTATATAAAATAAATAATAATGTTGAAAAATGTTCTAAATATACTATAGACTAATATATTTTTATTATTCATGAACAATAATATTGTAAATGAGGAGTTATACTCATGTTAAGGGACTCCGCCTAAATCTTTTTATATTGAGACATATTTGGATAATATACACCACATTTATTTATAAAATGTATAATATTCCCATTTGAAATATAATATCAGTAAATAGTTTTCAAAATGAATATTTTTTATATGAAGTGTTTTACTAAATAAAAAATCAATTTTTTTAACATATACGATGAGAAAGACTTTTTTTCCACTGTGAACATTTTTTAGTATTTGTCTTCCTCTACAATCCGCAATGTTTTTAAAAGAAAATTAAATTCCATGATATTTTTTTAAGAAAACTGGAACTAAAACTGGTTTTGAGAATGGATTTAATATATAAATATATTGAAATTATATCTTATGACTTATATATGGAAATATAGGTTCTTCCTTTATTCATTTTTTATATTTTATGATATGATATAGTTCATGATAATTTCATATGTATACGGGTAGTTCTAGGATAAAAATAGGTAGCGTGAGCCCATGCTAGCTCTCTTATGCATTGGGTAATCATAATGATTTGAATGATAAGGTTTATCCTAAGATATTAAGGTAATATACTATGATGGGTATTTGAAACGTAACCATGAAGGTTAATACATATATTGATATGAAATATTAAATCAAAGTATGATATGGATTCCACTAGTTACCTTTATAATTTATGATTTCTATGTAATTTTTCAGGATTCCTAGGAATTTATAGGTTTATAAATATTCATTTAATAATGTTTTCTTTCCTAATTTTATATTTCATACTATGTGTTTTATGCTCATCAAATGTTTTTAAAATGTTTTCACAGGATATAAGGATGGGTAAGAAAAAGTAAGACATTAAAAATATTTTTATCAAGAAAAATAAATCTTTTTTACTTTTAAAAGTTTTATATTGTAGAATAAATGTATACCGTTGTTGTTTTATCCAATTATTGTAACATATAGTAGTTTTGTATTAGATATGTCCAAAATAACTAAAAATATAATCCTGAAAAGATCCTCATTGTAATCCCTTATCTTAAATCATGATTAAGTAATGCATAAGGCTGGGGTATTATTTTTGAAATCCAAGGTCGGTTTAGATATCATTAATTGTAAGAGTATTTTAATTGAATATACATAACTAATTTTTACTTTCTGGTAATATTGAAGTGATATAGAAATTGATGACTACCATGTTGCTTCATATAAGATATCTGTATTTATAATTAATTTCCATGGGGAAGATAACATAGCTACAATGGGAATATATCTAGTGGAAAACTACCTTCCATATTTGTAACTTGAGATTGAAAATCAGAATTAAATAGTTTTTTAGTGATGTAATATTTGATTGAGTATATAGATGGGATTATAATCCATAAATGATTTTAGCTAAATAGACCACATAGGAACATGTTAGTTGTGGATAATTTTATGATGAAATGTACACCATCATTCCGAGTAAAATCTAACCCTATGCATTTTGAGAAGCGAATTAATCCCTAGAAAAGATATTCTATGTAATTGGGTGTTTAAAAAACAAAATGTTCAGTATTCTTATATTCCATTTTGAAGGTGAATATGATCAGTGGTTGTTGATGATTAAGAATATCATAGATAGTAAAGAGCATGATGCTCTAGCTTAGGATGAATTCTATGGAATGTTTTTTGAGAAATATTTTTCTTTGGTGGTTCAAATTAGGATGGAAAAACAATTATTGAAATTGAGGGAGGAGGACGACTCAGTGGCTACTTACAAAGAAAAATTCATATGACTGGAAAGGTATGCTTCCAATTTCATCGTTTATTTTGATAGAAACATCAATCATTTATACTCAGGATTATTTCTATTGTATCATAGGGTATTGGATTCTAGTGAGTTCAAAAGTTATGATAAACTAGTTTGATATGCTAATTAAGTTGAAATAGAGTTTGTTGATGATCATGTGTTCTTTGAAATATAGATGAATAAGAGATCAAGATGATAGAAAAATGGGATAATTTTTTTTAAAAATTATGATGGTAAGATAAATTTGTTTATAGTTCCTGAAAATTGTGCTGGAAACCACTTGGGGTAATTAAATTTGTATTCATGTATGTTCTTATGATTTGGTAAAATTGGGAAAAAGGCTCCCAACTGCACTGAAAACTATAATAGTAAGAAAAAATATGATATAGAAATTTCAAAATGTTTTAAATGTACTTAGATGGAACATGATGAAAATTATTGTTCGATGAATAATTTGATTGATGGGAAATACTAAGAAAATAAGAAGAAATGTGTGATGAAATCCATTGAATCTAATTGAACCGATTTTGGGCCATCAAATTTAGTGGAATCATATATATTGATTTTTTGTCCATATTATTCAAATACGATGTTTGATTCTGGCTATAAACATTATTTCATTTCCATGAAAAATTCTGTTAAATTGGGAATTTGACATCAATTAATGAATTCAGAACATGTGCTCCAAACACATGGTTGAAATGATAAGCAAAAAAACTTTTAAGAGTCTTCCGTTAATTTCTAGATGAAATAATATACCTAAAAAACTTTTTGATTTTCCTCTAGTAGTGTTTGATGTCAGTTTGGGTATGGATTGGATTTTAGAATAATATAGTAAGATTTATTATAGATAAGAATAATTTTTATTTTGAAAAGACTTTCAGTTTATATATAAGAATGAACTGTTAGCATTGATAACATATTAGGAAGTTGAGAAATTATAAAAATATTTATATTAAAGATACATTGAAAATATTGTTGAAAACAAATAAATTTTTTAGATTAATGATTAGCTGGTTTTAAATGATTATCTTAATGTTATTCCAGATGAGTTTCCTTATACTATACCCAATCAAGATGTTGAATTTAATAATTACTAAGTTAGTGATACTAAAAAAATTTCAAAACTCCCTTATTGAATGGATCATATTTTACTTTTATAGTTAAAGAATCAATTTCAAGATTTATTAGAAAATGGTTTCCTTCGAACTATCTCATCACCATAGGGTAGAATTCCCTTGTTTGTTAAAAAAAATTGTTCATTGAGTTTTTCCACTGATTATAGAACCTAGGACCACATCAATTTTAAAAACAAGTATCCCTTGTCTCAGATCAATGATTTTTTTGATCATCACTAGGGTGAAAAATATTTTTCACAGGTTGACATGAGGTCAGGGTACCATCGGTTGAATGCAAAGGAAGAGTACATTCTATATAGAAAATTTCATAATAGATATGGCCATTATGAATTTTTAGTTATGCTATTTGGGTTAAGTATTTCTCCTTCTATATTCCTAGATATTATGAATAGAATATTTCATGAGCCATTGGGGAGGATTTTGGATATGTTTGGGGTCTATATTTTTCCATGTAACTATAAGAATGAATGTTATTTAACGGTAGTCATGAAAACCTTAAAATAAATGTGACGCAATGGGAAATTCCACATGTTGGAGTTTTTATAACAACCAATTTCATTCATGGGTCACATTATATCTAATGTTGGTATATGTATTAATCCTTTTAAAAACGTTTTGGAAGAATTAAGAAGGCCCATAAATATAAATAATATTTTTAGTTTTCTTGGGTTTTTTGGTTATTACATGTGTTTTGTTGAATATTTTTCACAGTTATCTAGCCAATAGACTATGTTAACATGAAAAGGTCTTAATTTCATCAGTACAAAAGAATGTGGTGAATTTTTTATAAAATTAATTGAATATTTGTGAATTAACAAGTTTTGGAACTGTCTTCCATAAATGGTCAAGTTGTTATCTATATAGATGTTTTTTTGAAAGGACATGGTAGTGTCCTAATTCAGAATGTTTTAGTAATTTCTTATGATTAATGTGAATTAAAAACAATTGTGCCAAATTACCCTACAAGTGATTTCTAATTCGATGTTGTTGATTTTTTCTTTAAAAATTTGTGGAATTATATGTATTAGGTAAAATGTGAAACATATACTAACCAAAAATGTTTTTTGTGTACATTCACTCATTATGAAATGAACATGAGATAAATAATATGGCTGAAACTAATCAATGATAATTATTGGATGATTTATTACCATCGAGGAAATGAAAACAATGTGTTTGATTCATTATGTATGAAATGAAATGCTTTATTAACCATGTTACATTTGAATTATTACCCTTTGATTTATGATTTGATGAAATTTGGAAAGGATGTTTTAGTTTAGGAAATTATTATATTTTGTTTCATGTTTTAGTGCAATTGTCTAGATCATATTAAATTAAGAAGCTTGGACGGAAGATAATAAATTGTAGAAAAATTTATAATTTGTTAAAAACAGTATTTTTCATAAATTTAAAATTGGTAAATATTTTTTTGATGATTTGGTTATAGATTATGTGTTTCTTGTGATTTTATGTTGAAGACTGATTTGTTATGTAATGATCATAGATCATAAATTATAGTTTATCATTGAATTGCTATGATGAAACCAGATATTAAGGAGTATTACTAGTGGGATGGAAAGAATGGTGATATTGATTAATTTACTATGAAGTGTCTCACATATTAATGTGTTAAAGAAGAGTAACAATTCCCGTAATGGATTAATAATCCTTTCCATTCACCAAATTCGAAATGGGAAAACATATCCATGGATTTCGTGGTGGGAATAACAAATACATCTCAAGGTAATAATATGATTTGTGTTATTATTAATAGACTGACTAAATCATCCCATTTAATATTTTAGATAAATTATATCTTGATCAACGTTTTTAGTTGTTTCATAGAGGGATAGTAATCCTACATGGATTTTATCTCTCCACTATACCTGATCATGATCGTATGTCCACTTCTAACTATTAGAAAGGAATTTTTAAGTCATTGGGTATTGAATTAAATATTATTAAATCATTTCATATTTAATAATATGGGTAGAAAGAACAAAAAATTTATACATTAGAGGATATTGTACATGAATATACAATATATTACTAGGGAAATTGAGACCAACATATTTATTTGGTTGAATTTTCTTATAATAACAATTATCTTTCTGGTATAAAAATGTCCCCATTTAAGGAATTATATAGATGGAGATGTTGAACTCAAATGTTTTTGGATGAAGTAGTTGAATCGATGATTATGAGATTATAATTTGAATGAAATATGGTATAAAAATATCAGTCGATTTATAAACTGATGTGGACAGCACAGAGCATGTAGAAATTTTTTTCAATAACCGGAGGAAGGAACATTCTTTCAAGGTAGGTGATCAAGTCTTTATCAAATATTCACAATGGAAACGAGTGGTGTGTTTTGGTGAGAAAGGAAGGATGTGTCAATAGTCCATTATACCCTAGGAAATCCTATATAATGATGGATTAGTCTCCAAAATAGTGGATTTACCATCATTTTTATCCTAGGTACATAATATTTTTCATGTTTCAATGTTGAGAAATTATTTTCCAGACCCATCTCATATTTTGAGTCTAAAAGTACTTTAGTTGGAAAAGAATATTTTTTATGGGGAAAAAGTAGTCTACATTCATGAAGAGAGAGAGAAAGTGTTGATGAATAATTTGATTCATTAGGATATAGTTTTATGGAAAACTATATTGTTGATGGGGAACAATTGGATTATCAAAATGATGTGAGGGAGAAGTACCCCCACTTATTTAATAAGTAAATAAAATTGTCAGGACACAATTTTCAAAAGGGGAGAAATTAGTAACTTTCCTGGTAATTATAAAATCATAGATTTTAATTTCTATTTATATTTATGAATTATATATTAATTATATATTAAATGGTACTCTATGTCCAATGGTTTACTTCATAGGCAACAATAGTTCTCTCTTAAATTTTATGTTTCACACAAGATTTATATATACCGAAAAATAATACATTGTTAATATTATTATTTCAAATTGAAGTTATTACATCTCCATTGTATAGGATAGAATGAAACGAACTGACAATATTATGTTTACACATGATAATGAAATGTTTTATATTTATTTTAATATGTTATATAGTCTTTAAATAAAAATAAATCCAATTTTAAGCTTAAAAGACTCTAATATTTTTAAAAGGTTATTTTACTACCTTCTGATGGAGAACCCATTTTAAAACATTTTTTGACACTATTATAAGTTATATATGAAAAAATAAACTTCTTCATTTTAATCATTAAATTAAGATTTACTTTTTTTAATATTGTTTTATTTTTGTGATAAAATTCATATTTTAAAGAATAGTTAGAAATAAAGTATTTTCGTTTAAAATGACTTTTTCATCTAATTTATTTATAAATGTTATGTTATAATATTAATTAGTTTTAGTGTTATATTTAATTATATTTTTAGGATTTAATATAATGTGAGTCATTGGATGTTATTTCAGATTTTAATTGTATATAAAAACATGTCAATATTTTGATGGTTTTACATAAAAAACATGTTTTCTTATTCCGCCAAAAGGATTTACTATTAATAAATTACTACCAAGTGTATTTTTTTGACTTTTGAAAAATGGATTCCATATTTGGAATAATAATTTTCATGGTATATAGATAACTCTATTTTATTTTTGTACATTATGTGTAGTACCATTATTAAATATTTTTATTTACCACGACTAAAGGGTAAATAAGGTAAATAACTGTAAAACATTATTATTATAATACAAGACTATCATTACACATTTCCTAATCTTCTTGGATTATATAAGGCCTACCAATACAATCCTCGGGATAAAAAATTTGGCCTTTGATGCCAATCAGGAGTGATTATGGAATTTATATATTTTTATTTAAAGTAATGGAAAAAGTATCTTAAACATGACTCTTATTAATAAATCCATTTTAATATTTGGATATATAAGTGATATATTCAAATATAAATATTAATTCATTATCTAAAAAGAATACATATATCATTTTATTTTATTTATAATTTTTAGACATTAAATAATTAAATTTAATTATGACACAATGATGATGAAGGGATCACTTTATTAATGAAGGAATCAAATAAATGATATTATAAATAATAATATAAATATGAATTTAACAAATTTATATCATCCATGAATTATTTAGGTGACTTTGACATTTTATAAGTCTATTTAATTTTTGTTTTTTGAAGTAATATCTCTTTTTATAATATATTCAATTTCAATAAAATGAATAGTGTAAAAATTGACACAATTGAAATTTAAAAAAATATTAAATTATAAAAATATTTAAAAAATTAAAAAATATAAAATATAAATTATTATATGATCAGGTCTAAAATTTCAATAATTGTTTAATTATTAGAAATTTATACCATTTATGTAAATTACATAGCCTCATAATATCTAAAATGTTTTTACCATAATTAAAATTAAAAGAGAATAATTATGTTTAAACTGAAAAGATATAGTTTAAAATAAAATAAATACAGGCCTCAAAATTATTAGATGTGAGGATTTATATAATTCCTTATCTTATCTTCCACATATCTCATTTTATATTTGTTCGTGTTAAAAAAAATAATTTATATTATTTAAACATTTTAATAGTTTCCATTGGTTCCCCCCTTATCTTATAAAAAGGTACCCACTCTTAATTAAATGTCACACTTGAAGAACAATTTTTTCTATCATGATCTACCGAAAACTCTTATAAAAATCCCTCCCCCTATTCTTTTGGCCTTTGATTTGTCAGAACACCATTCAGAGTGGTGTTATGGAATTCGTTCAAAGGTGATCAACCAAATAAGAGGTTTCGTTTTCATTAAGTATTTCTATTTTATTTCATTTTCCACTTCCATCATGTATCCTCATACAATGATGAAAATTTAACACTACTATTTTCAATATAATATGAATTCATCATGTTAATATCATAACCTATATCCATATCCACTTCCATGAAATTGGAATGGATTTAATCGTTCATGTGTACGTGTAAACTATCACCTCCAAGAACTGATCAAATTATTTTTTCATAACCGTCTATCAAGACTAGTTATAATGATGAAAATAAATTTTTATATAGGATATTAATTAAATTTTTATCAATTTAAATGAGTTATATTGCAATAAATGTTTACTTATAATGAACATAAAGAAGATAACAATGTTTGTATTTATGTGTGAACTATCACCTTGACGAAGTGATGGAAATATTTTTTATTATCCACATAACTTGTATGATATATATTAGTATATTTAAATTATTATTATGATGTTAATAATTTTTCAATCATTATAGAATTAAAAAATTACAATTTCCTTATTTTGATAATGATAAATGAATAATGAAAATGTTTCACATTCACACGTTCGACCTACCGTCTTCTTGAATATATCAGTGTTCATTTTTTATAACCCTAATTAATGTGTTTATTTAAAAATAATGATTAATTTAAAAACGTTATGATGATATTATGAATACTACTCAGGGTTTGATGTAATTATTACCACATTGACTTGTGACACTAAAACTCTGTTCACTTTCTACTGAGGGACCGAGTAACGACAAAACATCTAAGATGAACATAAATAATTATGTAATTTATAAAACATGGTAATAATTTATATAAAATAAATAATAATTATGAAATAGGTTCCCATGAAAATAGAAATACATTTATGCTTATTATTTAGGAATATAAATACTTTACAAAATGATTCATACTCAGTGTAAGGGACTTTGTCTCAATATCCTTTCATTGTGGCGTATTTTGATAATATATACCACCATCATTTATACGGTGTATGACCAACCCATGTAACTTATAATTTAATTAAATAGTTTTTGAAGGAGTATATTTAATATTTAGAATTATACTAATTGAAAAAAATAATATTTTTTACATATGTGATGACAACTACCATTCTACGAGTAGGACCAATATTGGTTTTTGGATTCCTATACAAGTAATATTGTTTTTAAAAGAAAATTCAAAACCATAATATGAATTTATGTGTTTTTTTATTGAAAATGTTTTTCATAATTGAATTATTATATCAATATCTTGAAATTATGTCTTATTACTACAATGTGGAAATTCTATTTTTTCAATTATGAATTTTTTATGAGTTATGATTCCATTATGGTTCTTTGGAATTTCTTTTTTATATGGGTGGTTCTATGATAAAATAAGGGTGGGTGGTCATGTGATAGCTCTCCAATTCATTGGGTAATGAGACAGAGTTAAACGATAAGTTTTATACCAAGATAATTAAAGAATGTACTAAGATGATTATTCCAAATATAACCGAGGAGGTTACTACCTATATAGTTGTGAAATGAAAAATGTAATTATGATGTATATTCATCAAATATAAATATTTATGATTTACGATTTATATGATGTTTTTAAAGAATATTATGATTTGATGGGTATATACATAGTTATAGAATATCATTTTCTTTTCTTATTTTATATCACTTACTGATGTTTCTATGTTAATACCATGAATTTAAAATATATTCCCAGTGTATATGGCTGGGGATGAGAAAGTAATAACTCAATAGTATTTTTATCAATAAACGAAAATCATGCTTACTTTTAAATGGGTAATATTGTGGAAGAAGTGGATACAGTTTTAGTCTTATCCATTTTGTGTAAATTTCATGTTTTTTTGTAACAATTATTTCATAATTATATAATACTAAAAACCTAAAAATATCCTCATTGTGATCTCTTGAAATAAATCATGATTATGTAATTTTTACTACTAGTAACTTATAATATATGTATAATAAATCTAAATTTATTATTTAGGATTTTACACCACAAACAAAGGAAATCAGGCCAATGATTCAGTATTTTAATCTCACTTTTATTTTTTCAAGACTCATTATATATTCCCCACATGTCTATTTTAAAGTGTGTATCAATACCATTACTGTATTATATGATTATTCATATAAAAATTATGATATGTAACATATAAATGTTATTTTATTTAATTTATGGGACTTATATTGAAAAAATGTTATTTCCTATAGGTTTTATGTTACAATCTATTTGTTAATCAGGATTTCATATGATAATGTTTCTGATAATGTAATATTATGATTTACTTCCCAATAAAATGTTCAATTTTCTACTCATATGGTTATTTCTTTAAAATAAGTATTTTCATTTATATTTTCAATAATTATGTACATTAGAGACCAAATATATGTTTTTAAGAATTGTAATCTTTATTATTATATTTTTTCAAAATGATTTTTTGCCATTTCAATGTTTTCTCAAAATATATTAAGGGATTTTTTTTCAATCTTCTATGATTCTTTATCATCATTTTAATCCATGTAAAAATCATTATAAATAAGTCAAAAAAAATATTCTTATCTTTTTTCAAAGGAGTCAAATTTTAGATTTTCATATAAAAGTGCGAAATGAATGAATTATTTTAATGTATATAGATTAAATATAATTTCCCACTTCCACAGTCGATCAATTATTTATTTAATCCATTAATAGTTTCAAAATTATATTATAAAAAAAATTTATTTCTTTTATATTTGAGAACTTTTATATGTTATAAATATTATAAAATATTGAATATGATTTATTCCTAATGAATTTTTATAGAAATAATTAAGGTAATCATTCATTTTTATTAACTTCATTTATGATACATAAGATTTACTGGGGATATTATCGAATGATAGAATTCAAATTCCATCTATGGATACTTTTTGTTGATGATTAAAAGGTGTGTATGTTATCAATTCTATTTCAATATGTTATACATTGATGAAATGGAGAAATAATTATGAAACACATTTATTTTCCATAGGTTATACCATGATATAATGTTTATGAAAATCAATTCATTTCATGTTTTCTCAGATGGGAATGTTTCAAGACCTAATGACACACATTTGTAGGAATTAAAATATGATATGTGTTATCATGTAATTATATATCCCTCCAAAACATCAAGTATTGTAAAATATATCATTAGATTAATTGGGTTTGGATTGTATGACCTCATGATTTTGTGAATTTGTTTCTAATAAATTTATTTTCTTTGATATATTCTCTTACACAAAAAACATAGTTTTAAGAATCCATAATGTAAAATAAATATTTATATACTATTTTTATAACATAGCCATTATGCATGGATGTATGAATATTAATATAATTTTTTTAAAAACTAGTCTAAATAGTCTTATATAAATAAATTATATTGATAAATATAAAATAATGTTTGTCAAATCCTTTATATAAATAAAAAATACATTTTCTCTAAAAAAATAATATATATTAATTTTTTAAAAAAGTAAGTAAAATTTAAGTCAAGAAATATTATAATTTTTTTAAGAAAATGAAACTATTTTTTAAAACTCACATTTCAAAAAAAAAATTGGGAGATGTTTTTGGATTTTATGGAATATATTAATTATCATCAAATAATGACAAATATTGATTTTAATAAATTGTAATGTATTTTAAATATATTAAAATAAAATTTTATATTATCTTGATTTTAAATAATAAAACATGACAAATTATTTATATTAAATTAAATTATATAAATTGAATTAAATTTTATAATATATTTTAATATATGATTATCTTAAGGATTAAAACCTATTTTTTTAAAATCATTTTTAAAGTGTATAATATATGAAATTTTTAAAAAATTTAAATTAACCCTAATGAAGAATTACTAAATGAACTTTATAATATAAATATATAAATATATATATATATATATATTAACTAAAAATTCATATAATTATCATGGATATTAATTGAGTTAATGTGAAATCATCCTTACCTTGAAAAACTAATTTCATGAAAACTCTTTTATTCAACACGACAATAGTTTTTATTTTTATATTAATTATTTCCTTTTTGGTGAGTTATATTTGGAAAAATATATAACATATATGTCATTTTGTTGATTTAAAAATTTTAATATGTTAAAAATAATTATTTATAACAACAAATAGTGAAAACAATAATAAATTAATTATTGTAATGAAAGTAAAAATTGGGTTTATTGGGAGTTACTCATTTATGATAAGGCTATTATTTCCCCTTATACATGTGAATATCTTTTTATGGTCATTTTTAGACCTCATACTTCCAAAATTAATCTATAATGTCTTTTTTTGGATTTTATCTTCGAAACGACATTAAAATTATTCATTCTTGTGGAAAATTTACCTATGTTTTCAAAGAAGGTCCATTTTCTGTAATTATAAAAGGGGGTCACCTCTCTACACTTATCAATAGATATAATTACATATTTTAAAAATAAATTAAAAAATAACTCCCAAACATTCATGTACATTTTATATAGTTTTTTTTACTCCCAAAAGACCAGTCCAAGAATATATAAGAAGATATCCAAATCAGGTTCATCTAAGAAAAATAAATTTCCTTTACTAAGATTATGTTTTTAATTACTTATTTTTTCCCTAATGAATTATTTTTAAACACATACATTTCTATAAATTCATTATATCCCATATACTAAAATGTTATTATGTCAATGGAATGACATATATCTATATCCATTTTTTTAAAAGGACATAAAACTACCGATCGTTATAACATAAGACAATCGCTGCACAAATAGATATAATCCATATTTGATCACCATCATTATATTTATGGATATAATTATGAATTTTATAAATATATAATAAAAAAAAATTAATATATTCCTGAAATTTTAATATCAAATGTAACTTGTTACTTTCCATTTCAGGGGATCGTTATTGTTTCTTGTGTGTATTCCCTAATACCTACTTGTGAATTGATGCATTTAATTTTTTATTAACACCTTAAATGAAAGCTAATAAGGATAAATTTGATGAATATATATCATATATATCAAAACCTTATAGATTGTGGATAAGGTAATAGATTATCTACCTTCTCTTCATTCCATCTATCTAGAAAATGGTAACGACATTCATAAATATGTATGACAAGCCGTCTCCATGGATGATGTAATGTATTTTATATCTCTAATATTACTGGATTACTATAAATAAATATTTAATGAATATATATGATATTAATTTTATGAATCACAACAAATAGATGTTTTAAATAAAACAAATGTAAATGTAAAAAATCTACTGAATCAAAACATACATGAAACGATATGTATTACCCAAAATTTGATTTTAACAATGAATTGATCATAAACTGGTCCAAAAGAACTATTAATAAATAATACATGGTATAATATATATGATAATGGTTCTTAAATAAATTTATAGTTAATATATATTTATAATACATGATATTATAATGTTCACGAAGAAATAAAATACTCAATGTAAAAGATTCGTCTAATAACCATTTCTCAAAGATAGGTATATCCCCTCTCTAACTCAATTTTTATCTCACATTGTCATTGTGAAATGCTTCAAAATTATATATATTTTTATCTTACATATATACGTAGTTATTATCCCTTCCAATTATGGGTTAATTCATTCCATATGATCATTAATTAAATTTACTCATTTTTATATTTCCTTTTATTACGATTTCTTTCAGGATTCTAAAAACCAATTTATTTATAAGGGTAATTATTATTTTATAAATATTTACTAATATGCATTATTGGTAAAAAATTATCATGATAATGTTACTGTAGGTTCCCATAGATTGTTTTCCAATGCATTGTTTAATGTTCTATTCTCATCATATGCCATGTATATAATGAGGAAGTAAATATAATCAACTATGGGACATCATTTTCTATTTGATATATTCATTTAATTTATTCTTGACACTTTTTTTTAAAAAGATGATGCCTTAACCCAAAATGACCAAAGTACAATTATTACAAAAGATTGATTTCATGATTCTAAAATATGGGATAATATTGCAATATTTTTCATGTAGGGAAATAATATCTACAGGGAGGTCTTCAGACCAGGTGTCGACTTGATTAATTCCCATGTGGTTCAGTCCATCTTCCACCATGTTTGCTTCATGATAAACATGTGTGATGATAGAGTTGAGGTCGAGAAGAGATCAGGTACATTTCATCTAATTGGAATTAATCCACCAAGCAAGATGTGTCATGCCATTCCAAATTACTTGCCGAATGGTCGTCATGTCACTTTATATACAGAGGTTCTTCCAACCAAAGATATTGGGGAAGGCAATAGAGTGTATTAGGCTCATCATCTCTACTCTAAGGGATGTTTTTGTGCCATAAATAATAATGAAACCACCAAAGATCTAACCAAAGTGATTCATATAGATATCACCACACCCCGTAGGGATAAAATTTCTATTGGAGGCACCATCAATATTAATTTTGATCCATCCATTAATAAGATCTCTCCAAAACACGTCTAGCGTGTGGCGAGGTTGACAAAAATTTCCATTAATCCATATAAGTCTCATGATAATAAAGTCATGGACAGTGTTTTGTCTATGTCTTTTTTGCATAAAATAATCTTCATGTATATAAATAAGTATCTGAATCCAACCTAAATTATGATTGGGTGAGTAATTGTTGTTAATAATAGTATTCCCATCACACTAGATCACACGGTGCATCTCCACAACTGTATCTAAGACATGGTTTTTGATTTTCCATAAACGTTTCATTTCTCTACATTTCTTTGGTTGAATTATGAAAGAGTTAAGAATGAACCATCTACAGGAAAAAACATCTAGAATATAGTTACAAAGAGTAAAAGATGTTTTACAAGAAAGAAATATGTGGTTTTCCTCTTCTTTATGTTGATTAAAAATTCTGCACATAGAGCAGAGTTGGATTCTAAAGGACTAGAATAAAATATATGTGGGAACTCTACTGAGAAAATGATGTGAGATGAGATTGATTCTTGAGGGATTATTCCATGGTTTGTTGAAATGTTTAATCCACTATAATCACATTCAGAGTTACAAAAGTAATGAATGTAAAATTATTTAGAGTTAAGCATCCAATTATGAGAAGGATCACAAATAAAGAAATAATTAGTATAAGCGAATGAATAGATTTCAATGACATTCATAATAGTTTTTGGGAGGTGATAATGATGAGAGTTTAGAATTTCTCTAATTGAGAAGTCATCATCCTCAATGATTTGATACAGATAGATCATATAAATAAGAGGATTTCCAGTCTAATTATCAAACAAGAATTTCACAGAGGAGTTTCTGGAGACCATCCATCTTGAATTGTAAATAATACTAGAGAATGATTGTTTAATGGATGGACATATGGAAGATTTAATGTAAATCTACATTCCCATATTATATTTTTCAAGAAGTATATTATTTGAGGAAGGTAATAGAATCAGATGAGTTATGAAAAAGGTTCCAAGTAGCCATATCTTGAATAGATTCATTAAAGTACATTAATGTTTTATTGGCAATTCCACCTATCTCAATAGGCACGAAACAAGTTGACTAGGTTATAGTCACAATTTTCCTTTCAAAAGTACTACTATTCTAAATGATATTCTTTATAACAGTTTTTATTTTATTTATCTGAACAATATTTCAATGATAGACCATTATGGAGTAAACCATCTTAGAGACAATTGTATATTTGGCAAGCCAAGTCCTACCATCCATAGAGAGACATTTACCATTCCAATAATAATGTTGTTTTTAGGACTTGTTCAACAATAGTCACCTTTTGGAAAGACTTGGTTCTTCCCCAATATATGGGAACATTGAGATAATTTAAAGGGAGTGTACCATCTTTCATGCTTAAGTCATTGATAATGTTGGATTTTCTAATAGTAGGGAAGTTCCTCCCAAAGAAGATGCACAATTTTTTACAACTAATGGTTTAAACAAAAACCTCTTCATAGTATGTGAGTGCAAATTTGAAGTTATGATTTTTTATTTTATCAACAAGTAGAAAAAGGATGATATCATCAGTGTAAAAGAGGTTAGTATGAGCATTTACGTTTCTGGGGACATGGATGGGGTTTTTCTTATTTTGGTGCACCAGCTGGGTGATTTGATGACTAAGATATTCTTCTACAATCAAGAATGGAATAGAAGAGAGGGGGTCACCATTCCAAACACCTATGGTGTATTTAAAATATCACATGGGAGAGCCATTAAAAAAAATGTAAACAGATGCCGAGTTGAACAACGTTCTGATTTCAGTGATGAAAGAGGCATTAAAACCAAATACTTGAAGTAACTTGAAGATAATGTTCCAATACATGGTGTCAACATCATTTTTTATTTCATGTTTAATAGCAATATTTCCTCCTTTTTTGGATTTGTTTAGTTTATTAACACACACAGAGGAAAGAGAGATGCAGTCTTGGATGGATCTATGTTTAATAAAACCAAATTGGATCCAAGAGACAATTTTTTCTTTGAGTGTTAAATTTCTGTTAGTGATGACTTTATTGATGATTTAATAAAGAGTTTTAATAAGAGAAATGGTTATATACATTTGAATCTCAGAGGCATTTTATACTATAGGGATCAACGTGAGAAATTGGGAATTAAGAGGATGAGGAAGCACACCATTGGTAAAAAAGATTTAACAAGATTACAAACATCGGTATGAATCACATTCTAATAATGCTAGATGAAACCATTATTAAATCCTTCAAGACCCGACGCACTATCAAGATTCAAACTAAAGAAAGTTTCTTTGATTTCCTGATCTGACAAATTGTTGAGAAGGAAAGTGTTGTCCTCATCAGTGATCACCATTAGAATGAACTTGGGAAGGTGGAATTTGTTGATAACTATAGTATTGATGATTGATTCATAGTGAGAGACTAGATGATGACAAATGTCATCTTCATTTTCAAGAAGTTTTTACCGATACTTTAGAAAGGTTAAAGACTCCCAATTCTTTCGAATTCTATTAAGAGAACTATAGAGCATAGTATTTCTATCACCATCTGATACTATCTTAACTGTAAATTATTACATCCTCATATTATGTTTAAAACTGATAAATTGGTTGAGTTTAAATGAAAGGTTTATTTCTTGAGTTATATCAGTGATGAAGTCAGATTTGGGGTCCTTGTTTTGATGATCGTTGAGTTATTCATCAAAAAGAAGGATGCCATTGTTATTTTTTTGGCATTGCACCTACACTATGTTTTGAGAGTCTGTTTGAGGTCTTTTAAATTTAAATTATAGGAAAAGTCATCCTTCTTTCTGTATATTGAAGACCAATAGTTTTGAATGATACTAGAGAAATTTAAATCCGATAACCACAAATTATTAAATCTAAAAGGCATTCGGGGTTTTATGTCATTGGTGGATACATTGACCAGGATGGGGCGACAGTTAGAGTTCAGCCTATGAAGAGTGGTGCTGATGATTGTGTCTCATTCATTCAATGAAAGGATATTCGTGAAGGCTCCATCTAACTTTGTGGAAACCAATCAATTGTATTGTCTTCTATAAAAGTTTATTTCTCACCAATGAGATTGATTTCAAATAGATTGTTGCCTTCAATCGAGGATTTAAATTCTCTCATAGTAATAGATGCATGAGAACGTCCAATTTTTTCACTTGATTTGAGAATGGAATTAATTTCTCTAAGAAGAAACAATGGAATATTAATATTAGTGTTTATAGATAAAAGATCATTCCAAAGTGTTCTCCTTTCATGGTATCGATGCATAACATAAACAATAGAGATGAATATATGTGTACCATCAGTATTCAAATTGCAAGAAAAAAATCATATTAGAGACATTGTAAGTTCTAACATTTTGAACAGAGGTGTGCAATAATGTCCATAGAGAACCACAAATAGAGGTATTTTTGATTTCACTAGTAAATACATAATTATGATGGCACACATGAAAATAATTTTAAGAAAATGTAACTTTTGGATCAACAATAGAAAATAGGATAGGATGATAAGTGTTAATCCTTATTTTTATAATAGTGAATGTGTCAGATTTGGAAATACCCTGATAATTCTAAAAAAGAATATTCATTCAAACCTGGATTTGGAGTTAGAAATTACGTTTTTCTGTTTTCCATAACCTTTTTTTCTAGAAGACCTTCTATTATTTTGAGTATTGTTACTATTAGAGGTATGTTCTTGATCATTGTTTGATATGATAAGGATCTTCTTAATATATTCATTTATTAAAGCATTTATAGTTTTTTTAATGTTATTGATTGAAAATATCAAAGGATTGGCATTCTGGATAGATATAGTTTTTAGGATATACATGAAAAACATCCCCATCACTATCAATTGGTTAAATACCATATAATTTGGTAGATAGAAGAGGAGGTGTAACTGGATCCTTTGAAGTAGTTATGTCCTATTATACGATAGTTCCCAGATCCGATAGAAGAGTCTGCATCAGCTCTGGGGGGTCATTAATAGACTACATATAAAAAGGATCCTACACTGAGGGCGTATTTCCCTTTATGTGTATAAAAAATCCTAAAGTCATTGAAACATTTTTTTAATATTATAGGTCTTAGTCTATGCATCGACATAAATAGTCTTCAGGCTAGAGTTTAGTTCTCCTAGTTTTTCCTATCTTCTAGTTCGTGTCCGTGAATCCTTTATCTCTTCCACACTAGATTCATCTATGTCATTGACATCCAAATCAGTTGAGGAAGAAAATTCTACTGTTGGTGTTTGGTTGATGTTCACAGATTGCATGGTAATGACTCTAGTTTGAGTCATAAAAATGTTTTTAGTCTGGTGAGAAGCAATTTGTATAGAAAATACATTTTTTGTATTAATGTTCACAGTAGTGTTGTGTGATGTTTGAAAAATAACAAGAGATTGATTCATATGTGAGCCTGAGTTTTACATAGATTTCATGGTATTGATACTAGGATGCGTCTTGCTATTGATAATGATCTCAGGATCAAAAATATCATCATTTATTATGGTAATTGAATTTCTAGTTTTCACATTTCTAGAAGAGTTTTATAGTGTATGATAAAAAATTAGAGTGATTTATAGGATGAGAAGAATTTTAGTTCGTTACCTTGTTGTTATTGTTTTCTTCACCCGAGATCCTCAGAGTTATTCATGAGTGGTGGTTTCCATCTTCGACTTGTGTTATAGTAACCTGTATCATTTTCTTTAAATTGCCTAATGTTATCCAAAACCAATATTTCAATTTCTATTAGGATTTTTTGTTATTTTTTGGAGTCCTCTTCCTCTTAAACTTCATCAGCCCAGGTTTTATTCAATTGTTACCAAGTGTGTGCCAATGTGTGTGATTTTTAACCCAAAATTCAGACTCCTTGGTAATGGTTTCAAGGGAAAAATAACATAAGAGATTTGTCTTTTTTCCCTTATTTCCTTCAATTCATATTCAATTTTGGACTTAATTGTTTTATAATCACACTTCAATTAGATATTTTGTTTCCAATGTTCTTACAAAGATCACAAAAGGGGGGATTTCCCTCATATACTATTCTAATTTCTTTATTGTAATCAATTGAATTAAAACTAATGGAGTTAGGGAGCTTGAAATATATATAAATTTCAACCATAACACTCAAAAAAAGATCTAAATCACAATTTAATGTTCATTGGTATATTTAGAGAGGGGTTACTATGCAAGAAGCAATGTCATTCAGAATTTTGGGACTCCAAATAACCTGTTCAGTTCAGGTAATTTAATCTAGACATTTTCCATACTGTTTTTATACTTATCAGGACAAAAAGAAAAATCCAATTCCAATAATCTAAGAAATCCCGATTTTCGATTGATGTTACCGGTTTTCTAAACCTTGTAATGGTCGTCTTGTGATCTTAACAATATGAGGAGATATCCTTTTCCTATCAAAAAATGATTTTTTTTCAAGACATGCCCACAATGTGAAATTCTTGAATGTAAATCAAGAAGCAACCATGGATGATCTCCTTTGAGATTGGAGATGCGGCCCATGACCTAGAATTTCCACATTTGAGTGTGTTGTTGAAGTGCGTCCAGGTACACATCCACCATAAATCTGCCATCATCGAGCTTCATGAATAGGGTATGCTTCTTCATCTTATATTTTCTTAGATTTGTTCCATTCAGAGCATCCAGAATGGACACCCCCTGATGTATACTCCAGAATGATCAATTCTGTAATCTTTATTTATTTATTAAATGAATGTACTTATCAACAATGATCTCTTGCAAATGAGAATCTTTTTTCGATTGATGAAACAGAAAATTGTGGGATTTTAATCTCTCATTGGTGAGAAAGGCATCATCCACAGTGTTAGGGATTGCATATAAGGGCAGAGAATCCCTAATGAATCAATGTGTTTAGAGAGAGATGGTATCCCATCCCTCTAAAATCCTGTTTTTTTACCAACACCCAACACATGATTTTGTAATTTTATCTATTTATATAATATATTCTATTATAAAATATTATTATGATTCCATTTTTTATGTTACTTTTTCATGTGGATTCTCATGATCCTTCTTATTATGAAATCATGTTATAACTTTATCATACATGTTATGTTTTTTATGATGTTTATACATTTCTAGGATTTTTAGTTCATCCCATTTTTTAATATTCTTATTCTTCACCTATACATATTTAAAATCATTGGTTTCATTAGGTGATACTTATGTATAATGATATAATTATTTCAGGTTTATTTTCTTTTTGATGTAATATGAACATATTTTTTCTGACACACAAGGCCACATGATCATCGATATCATACATGTTAGATATATATGTATAAGAAATGATATAATAATGTGTGTAAAATGATTGGGTATCAATATATAGTATCATACGAAAGGATATGTTATCTTTAATATTTTAGGATGAGAAGACATTAGTGGGATCCCTAGGGATATATAATATGATAATGCAGTGTATACAAAAATCAAATGAAATATATTTTAAGTAAAGATAATGTTGTTTACATGATATTAAATCCTTTTCTAAATAATAAGAGTAGATGTGAATTTGGAAACAATTTACCTAGTTATAATTCCAGAAAAACATGAGCATCAACATTTTCACAATAATTACCTAGAATACAATAATGGGTCATGCGGTACACCTTGTTTGACCCAACTAGGGGACTAGCTTTGAAAATTCACAAACACAATACAAACCATTCTGAATGACATGAATAAAATGATAGGTTAGAAATCCTAATAAAAAGCACTACCATGTTTAACCTATATTGGAACCTTTATATTTAATTTTCATGGAATATATTCTACTTATGATTTATCCCATTGATGTTCTTGGTTTCACATTTGTGAGTTCAAGACTTTAAAAATATTAATCCAAACTATTTCTTTTTTTCAGTTAGTGGTTGTGAATTAGTGAATTCATGCAAACAAGATACATGATTGAAAAAGTCGCAATAGAAAAATTGAAATTAGTAATCATATTGGATTTTGAAATAAAATATCAATGGTATTATTGGATCAACATGATCTAGTTATGAATAACATCATTAGTCATGTAGAATTCCTTACACCATCCAAAAGAAGAATGTTGTATATGACACCCCGAACCCAGATGCTCAGAGCCAATGAATTATTATAAAACATTTGAATGATATATTGAATAATGTCCTGAAGGACCGATCGGTTTAGCTGTATTGAATATTAGATTACATTCATCAACAATATATTACAGTTCAAATCATAAACTACAACATAGATGATCCTTTGACAATGGCATTATTCCCCTAACTCATCATATTATATCAATCATAATACAGTTCATGGAATATTGGGAAAATAAAACATAACAAAAGGGTGATCTCATATGCCCAATTAGGATAAAAAATATAGATGATTCTATCACATTTAAGAAAAAAATTAAGGCAAGGTACAAAACTAAAACACAATCATTTTAAAACATTATCTCCAACATAATATGACAATAATAAATCATCTAATTAAATTTAAAATTTTACATGGATATTCTACAAGATAAATAATCACACGAAATATCAATATCTAATCTTATAAAGAGGGGAGGAATAATGTCGGACATCTGAAACATACCATCGATGCCTCATCCAAGACATCTAATAATTAATTTTTATGGCATCGGCCAAATCCATATTTGAAAATAAATTGTAAAGGACTCAACCAAGTCCATATATATTTTGTATCATGTGATATACCAATGCATTGATGGGAAATAGAGATCCCCACTCATCGCTTTCTATTTACAATACACACTTCATATGAAAATGGTGAAAAATAACATAATCATTCTTTTTAAAACCATCATATGAAATATTAATACATAAACTATAATCTAGTAAAGGTATAAAAATAACACATCTACATTCACAAATATCATAAAACATTAAATATTGTAATTATTATTGTATCATAATAAATAAACCTCAACCATGAAAATATCTAACTATTGATTTTTCAAATATGATTTTAATATAATAAAATCATGAGAACTATTTTAATGAAGTATCCAATTTTTACATTTTCATCATTTAAAAGCCTATGTAATTTTAAAAGAAAACAATTTATTTAAAATTATCCTTGTAATATTGTAAGTGGAGCTTCAAAATATTAAGGTTTCTTAATTTCATAGAATAGCTTCCCCCACAATATAAGTTAAAAATATATTATTTCAATAATTTTTCAATAAGGGAATATTTTACCTTGTTTAGAAAGCGACAGAATGATCCCTTTCAAAAAAATTTATAAAAATCCAAACATGGGAGAAATGTATTTAAATAATTATAGAGAAATGGTAAAAATATTTTCAAAATTTATTTTTACGAAAGACCGGTGATAATGATAAATATTTCATAGTAGATAATTACATATAAAAAATATTGGATAAAAATACGAGATTGCGGAATTACCCCTTACCTTAGGTCCAACACACTCTATAGGTGTCCAAAAATCATGTATAATGTTTTTAAAAATATTTTTAACTTATATAATTATCTTAATAATATTTATGATATCTTATATGATTCTTTAATGACTTTATATTACTAGTTTATTAAAAATTCTATGTTAATGGAACAATTTGGTTAATAATTGGTTTGTCTATCATTTATGTTTTGGAATGTTATTCATGATCATATTACATGGATCATAATTTACATTCTTTCTGAATTTATAATATGATAAATTTATCATATATATTCATTATATAAATACATATAAGTTATATATATATAATGGAATTCACCGTTCATAGATATAATAGGCCGTACATTTGCATGATTGTTGTTTCTGTTTTCTTAACGAATTGAATGAAATAATGGAATGAAATATGTGTATATACATACATAGATACATATATATATATATATATTATTTTAGTAGATTTATTCCGTAATATATTTCATAATTATTATATGTAGATATATATATATATATATATTTATAATAATTCTTGGATGTTGAATGTGGAAGATGAGTCTTATAGTGTCGTGGAGAAAATAAGTTGTACATACGCACACATGGTGATATTTTTTTCATTAGATGTGTAATAAGAAGAATATGGTTTTTTAATAATCATAACATCATATGAGAATATTTTATTTTCTAGTGTTATTATTTTATTATATTATATTATGGTAACAACATTTAAGAGGACGAAGATGTAGAAAAGAACATTAAAGGAAGGGATAAAACTATTTCCTCTTCCATAGGTGTCTAATTTCTATTTGAACAAAATGAATCTATAATATGGTTTTCTGTCTTAAGGCGTTCCACTATGATGATGTTAAGGATGTTTGGAAAAGGTTTGGGTAGGGTTTTCTTAGGAAAAAGGCTTTGGAGGTGTGAATAATAAAAAAGGAGATGTTTTGTTTTATAGTAGAGGTGAGGGACACATCAGGATTATCTTGAAATATTAATTTATTATATATTTATATTATGTTTATAATGGATCCAAAGTAATAAATTTCTAGGATCAAATGATTATGGGTCTAAATACTCTGAATCTATAGGTTTTAGAATTGTTTAGGTCATTAATATATCCTTATCTTTTTTTTAAACCCTTCTTTTAATACGCTAGCTCTTATAATGTCTTCTTATATGTCTATATTATATGGTAAATATTGTTATTATAAAATGCAAAGTGAAAATCAAGTGTATAATTAGTGATATTTTTAAACTACTTATGCCATTTTTCTGAATCATAAATTATTTTGACTATTATATCATTTAATAAAAAAAGTTATTTTAAAAATTCATTTATCTAAATTTTAACACTATTTAGTAATTGTTTTTTACTAAATTCATAAAAAGTTGATTCGTTAAAAAAATCACTAAATCATCCCTAAAATTTATATTTTATCCAAAACGTACATGGATGGCATCAAAATGATCTTATTACAATTATGTTAATAATTATAAAATCATTTATTTCAATAATTCATTAATTAGGAAATCACCACATCATCATTGTATCCTAAATAAATTACTTTATCTAGTGTCTAAATAATATAAATAAAAAATAATTTAGGAATTATTTTAAACATTAAATTTACTATCTATAGTCAAAGTGATAATTTTTATAATCAATATTTAAATTGTTTTAGTTAGGGGATGCACATTAATTTTATATTTCTCTTTTAATGAAAATTACCTTTATAAAAGGTCATTATCACACCCAAGTGGTTCATGTTGTCCTTAAATCAACATAAGTATGATCATGGTCTGAAATATATCATCCTGAAGGATTAAGGCATGTTTTATGGTAGTTATTTATTATTATAATAATATTTTTTACCCTTATTTAACTGATTTACCCTTTAACCATGGGAAAAAAATAATTATTGAAGTTACTATTAATAATGTATAAAAATAAAAGGATGATATTTTTATGATTTAGACCTTCTTATTAAAAAAATGGGATCCATTTTCCAAAATAAAAAGATAGAATTGGAAGAAATAAATTTAAACTTTACTATCATTTCAAAAATAGAAATCTTGTTTTTAAGAAGTAAAAAAATATTAAAAGATTGACACATGTTCATGTCCAATTTCAATGTAAAATCACTTAAAATTAATAAAATTGAATTAAATGATAAAAAAACTGATTAAACATTAAATAAATTAAAATTAAAATCTAACTATATATATAAATTAGATGAAAAGTTAGTTTTGAATCAAAATGATGTACTCTGCACTATTCAATATAATAAGGATTTTTTTAGGACAATATAAAAAAATATCAAAATAAATTTTTATTTCTCAATTATAATGAAGAATTTAATTTATTAAAATTTAATATAAATTTTTTTATAATATATGATTTATAAAGGTTTCTCTATCAAAAGGCGTAAAAAATACATTTTTAAGAAATAATTCTTTAATATAAAATATTTGAATTGGTCATTTTATTATGTATAAAAAACACATGAGATGAATGTTAAATTTATAAAGGATATATATAATTAAATATTTATTTAATAAAACTCATAACTACTTTTTAAATGGCTAGTTTTATAGGAAATGGTGCGCTCGAACTCAGTGTTATGTGTAGTGCAAGCTACGAAGCTCTTTGGTGTTCCACAAGCTTATCATGGTGTAGCGTACAACCCAAGATATTGAATTTATTTAAAAATAAATAATCCTTTAATTATTTGGGTGGTACATTATCCCCTGAAATAAATTTTTTCCTTTTAATTTTCAATTTTGGGTTCAATAACTAAGGTTCGATTATTCAAAATCCCTTTAGAGAAATCCCCCTTCAATAAAATCAATTGATAAAAGTTCCAATTTAAAATAATAAAATGAAATTAATAAGGATGCCCAAGATAAAACATAGTAGTATTACATTTAGGAAAATATATACATGATCAAAAAAACTAGAGATAAAGTTCTTATGAAGAGCATTAGAGAACACAATTAGGAAAAGGATAACAACCATAAAGGTATAAATATGTGATAATCCAAGGGGCTATTTGATTCATCACAAACTCATGTAGTAAAAAAATTGGATTAACTGTAGTTGAAGAATTATTTTATGTCATAATGTATAAACATAATGAAACATACTTACTTGACATGTATAGTGTCTTATTTTAAATAATTTCTTCCAAAAAATAATAGTTTTCTTCAAAAGATAATAAGACTTAAAGAAATATATTTTTCTTAATAGTATAATGAACTTAAATGAACTTATAATTCATCTATCATAACATTTAAATAATAAAAAAATATGTTATTTTAAAAAATTCATCACAAAGGCGAATGGTATATGATTCCCCCTCGTTTCCCTTCCATTGCTGGTTTAATTCTCGTTGTCTTTTCAGACAAGATAGGTTATTTCCTAACCAATGGGTTGTCCTTTTTTATTAAAAATTAACAATATTCTATTTAAAAATAATCATATGAAATTTTTTATCCTCATAAAATTCAATCAAATTTCCAACATAATCCATTATAACCTTCTGACTTATCCAAAAACACTTTTGGACAAAATCACAGTCTAAAAAAATCTCTAGTTTCCCAAAATCAATTGAAACAACTGATTCCCCAAACAATATAACATTAATCTTATAGTCACATACTGAATATATAATTCCCTTATTCATATAAAATCCTTAATTAAAACCAAAATTACTACATTAAAATCCTTATATATATCAAAATCTTCTTATAACCTGAATATAACCCAAAAACACTAATACATTAATTTTTCCACTTTGGTCATAGTAACAGAACATGATTCACCTAGATCCATTTTCTTATTCTTGTTTATATTTTCTATATTCTTTGGATAATAATTTCCTTAATGTCCAATATCTTTACAACTATAGAATTTAACATTTATTACTTCTTTAATTCCTCTAAAATCAATAGCATGATGGACTTTCTCACCAAACATGATGCAAACTCCTTTTCTTTTTAAGACGAAACTATGGTGTTTCCATCCATAATTGTCACATTTTGGAAAATACTTCTTTCCCTTCATCCCATTATATATCTCTTGATCCACCAATATCTTGTTCTCTTTCATTCCCTTCACGTCCTATGACATTGAAAATTCTTTCTCTGCCTTGATAGAATGTGATACTATATCTTTATATGATGAAAAGGATTGGGAGACGAGTACTCAACAGTGGAATGGTTCGAACCCATAAAACAATAAATATATCAAACTTCTCCGCATATGTTTTATTTTTTGTAGAATTCCATGCTAACCTTGTAATGTTAGATTAATACTTTGATACACTATCATAATCTGTCTACCTTAGACTTTTAAATTGTTCTTCTATATCATCTCATTTTTCACAAGGAAGTTATTTTTCTAAGAAAATATCTTTAAACTCCACCCATTCCAAATTTGATACCTATTCGACCACATTGATGTTTTTAATTAATGACCACAACTGAACTGCATCTCCTACAAGTCGGTAAACTGCCATAACAATTTTATCCCTTTCGTTACTTACTAATGAAAAAATACATTCTCTAAGGAAATTATCCATTTCTCAGCCACAAAGGGAATATAAGTCCCATTTTATGTTAGAGGTTTTTTCCAATGAAGCAGTCTACCATTGATCCTATGTTTGGTTGATTAGGGTGCTCTATACGGGTAAGCATATTATTTATAACATGTGTCAGCTTTCCCAGTTTTGTTATAAGCTGCTCAACACCAGCTTCATTTCGAACTCCACTATAATTATCCTTAAAAGGTAGTAAATACTTACATGGATTATGTGAATTTATATTGTATTCAATTATTCCACTTGGAACCATATCTAAATAATGGAATACACTATATTAGGTTATCAATCATAATTAAAAATTCAAACCTAGAGAAAATAATTAACATAAATTGAAAACTTCATGCATATCTAATCCATAATCATAAATATAATTCATTTGAGGACTTATTTACTAATAAATCCTATATAATGTTATGTAATGAAAATATGAATTATCCAATGCATATCCCTAATGAGTGTCAAAATAGTTGTGCAGTAAGGCCTGTTGTAGGTAACTAAGTTACCATGAGTCAAGCCCAGAACTCCTAGTCAGGGTTTTCACCCCTAGGTACATATGTTCTTGGACCGCGTCCCCTTATAGTTTCCATAACATGAGTTATATCCTATAATATCCACATAGAATCTACATTGCAAAAAATTCAAAGGGGTTATTATATACATATCATCAAAGTATATATTTGGGATATGATCATAATCAATGTTTTCTAAATCTATTTTCTAGGGTATTTCTAGGATTCCTTCAAAAGAAGTAGTAATTCCTAGACCCCATAATCCCAAATTCAGTACATTATTTTAATATATTGGCATTATTCATGGAATCGTGACCCAAATGTGTTATCAGTTTAGCCGTCACAGATAATAAATTAAGTTCATCAATCATATATTACAAATCAAAAAATAAACTACATTATATATAATACTTTGAAAATTCTAATATACCCCTATCTTAACCATGTATATTAATCATAAAAAAATTCTTGGAATCCTTGGAAAATAAACCAAAATAAAGGGGTGATCTCAGATGATCGGTAAGGATAAATAATATTTTGGAAGCTATCAAAATTCAGAATTAACATTTAAGGAAATGTAAAAACTAAAACACACTACTTTTAAAACATTATATCGATCATAATATAGAATAATAAATAAAATAATTACAATTAATGATTCACATCATTGTTATAATAGTCGAATAATCACATGAAAAATCAATAACTAATCTCATTACGAGGGAATGGATAATATTGGACATCTGAAACATACCATCTAGGCCTTGACTAAGAAATATAAAATATATGGTTATAACCTCGACCGATTCCATATATAGAAATAAATGGGAAAGGCCTTAGAAATTCCCATATCTATATTGTTTAATGAGTCCTACTGATGCATCGTGGGGATACAGTGGGCCCCTCCTATCACATACTATGTCCAATACATTCATCATAAGAAAATGGGGATAAATAATAATCATTCATATTAAAAATATCTTACAAAATGTTAATACATAAACTATATTCTATTAATTGTATAAAAATATCCCAACTATAGTCGAGCATTTCATAGTATAGTCAATAAAATAATGCTGATTTTATAATAATACATAATCCATAATCATTTATAAAATAAACAAAGGATGTTGACATAAATTAAAGTAATCTAATAAAATCATTAATAATCTTTATGAGAATTTTACCCTTTTTTCTATGTAATCTTTTTAAATCATGTGTAATTATAATAGAAAACAATTCCTATTAAAACAAACCATCTATTATTTTAAGGAAATATCCAAATTGTTATGGATTCATATTGGCGTAAAATATCCTCCCTCTCATTAGATGTTAAAAACTTTATTTTCTTAATTTGTTGAAAAGGGAATAAAGTACCTTGTTTGGAAATTGATAGAAATATTTCTTTCAAAAAGTTTTATAAAAATTCAAACATCCAAAAAATGACATTAAATTTTATCATATAAATAGTAAAAAAATATAATTTTACGAAACATTGATGTGGATAATAAATATTTTCATGCACATACATACATATAAAAAAACTCAGATAAAAATATGAGATTACGGAATTATCCATTACTGTGGTTTTGATTCTCTCATTACTTGTCCAAAACACTTATATAAAGGTTTAAAACAAATTATTAACTCATATATGAATCATAATAATATTTATGATACCATATATGATGATTTTATGATATTATTTTGATATTTTATTAACAAATCCTTGATAATGAAACCTCTCAGGTAATAGTAACTTTGGTTATGATACATGTTTTGACGTGTTATTGTTGATAAAATTACATAGAGCAAGATTTACATACTTTGAGAATGTATAATATGGTTTATATATCTTATATAAAAATTATATAAATATATATAATATCAGATATATGAAATGGAATATAATATTCATGGAAACGGTAGCATATACGTACGCATGAAGGTGGTTTCTGTTTTATTATCATATTGAATGGAAGTATGTGAATGATATATTTGGGTATATATATATATCCAGTACTCATATTGTGTAATATTTTTTATAATTATTCATAATATGTATATATATTTTTATAACCGTTATTAGATGGTGAATGTGAAAGACGAGTCTCATCGTGTCATGGAGACAAAAAATCATATACACACACACATGGTGATATAGTTTTTCATAAGATGAGTAAAATGAAGAATATTGTTGTCCCATAATCATAATAATATCCAAAAATATATTATATTATAGAGATATTATTTTAATATTCCAATTATATAATAAGGTGATGCATAAGAAGAGAAGAACATGGAAATAAGGGGAAAATGATTACATATTCATCTAGTTTCTCCTTTTGATTTGAAAAAAAAGTACCACATAAATTATATTTCTACCCAATGAGTGGCCCCTATGATAATGTTAAGGATGTTAGTAGGAGTTTTGTGTAGAATTTTTCCTTTACAAAGGTCATCAACAGTGCAAAAAAAGAAGAAGGAAAAGATACCATTTTATGAGAGGTGATGGACACTTTTGGAATTTCTTGAAATATGAATTTATTATAAATTTATTTTTGTTTTATAATGCCTATAAAGTGATTTATTTATATTATAATTTGAGTATGGATCTAAATCTTCATAACCAATTTGTTTTATACATGTTTAGTTAAACAATTTAACCTTATATTTTGTTTTTAACATTAAGGTAAATAAGATAACTCCTTCCATGTATTCTTATATTTGAATACTATTTGATTAATATGGTAACAAAGAAATTTAAATAGAACATGAAGTTGATAAATAAATTACATTTTGACATTATATAATTATTTTTTCCAAATCATATATTTTTATAACTATTATATTGTTTAATAAAATAGTGTTTATTTTAAAAACTCATTTATGTCTATTTTGAGACTATTTAGTAATTGATTTTTTTAAAGACATATCAAAATTATTCCTTAAAAAAAATTCTGAATTAATAACATGAAAATTTATACCAAAACATTCATGGATAGAATTGATGTTCTCCAAATACATTCATTTTAATGATTATAATATCAATTATTTCAATCATTAATTAATTAGTTAATCACTTCATCATCGTTGTTTCATAAATAAATGATTTTATCTAATGTATAAAAATTATAAATAAACTAACATGATTTAGGAGAAATTTTTATATTTATAATTACTATTTATTGTTTAATAAATCATTTATATAAACCCAATAAAATTTTTTTTTAGTTTGGAGATAAAAGATTAAGTTATAATTCCCTTTTCTTTAAATTAATCATTATAAAAGGTCATTATCACATCCATGTGGCTCCATGGTGTCCTAAATTCGTCTTAAGGATACTAATGGTCATCCATATATCATCCTATGGGATTCAGAAATGAGTTAGGATAGTTTTATTTTATTATAATTTATTTTTTTACCCATATTTACATTATTTAATCTATAACCATGGTAAATAATACTAATTACTGAAGTTACTATTCATAATGACCTAAAATAATATGCATATATTTAAAATATTTGGCCCCAATTATTCCAAATATGGAATCCATTTTTTCAAATTCATATTACATAATTCTCTTAAATTTATTTAATATTAATTATCATTTTCAAAACCAGAAAGAAATTTGTTTTAAGAAAAATCTATCAAAATATTGATAGGTGTTTTTGTCCAATCTAAATTTGTAATCACTTTGAATTTCAAAAATTGATTTCAATAATAAAAATAATACATTTAAACATTAAAACTAATTAAAAAGGAAATATAACTATATTTATAAATTATATGAAATGGAATTTTTGGATTAAAATGATGTATTTCCCAATAATCATTAAAATATAGATTTTAACAAAACAATACTGAACATTTATTCAATATAATTGTTTATATCTATAATATAAATAAGAATGTTATTTTTTTGAAATTTGATATATAATAGTGTCAAATATTGGATTTAAAAAGGGTTTAACATGAAAAGGATGAATAACAGCATTTTTTGAAAAAAAAACTTCTTTTATCTAAAAAAATTAATTTCCCTATATAATATATCTATGAAATGAATAAGATTAATTTAAAATTATAGGTGATATATATTAAATTAAATATGTGGAAAAAATATTAATAACCCCTTTTTAATTATTTATTTTGATATGTCATGATCCACTCAAAATTGGTGTTGTGTGAAACGCAAGTAGAGACAGTATTGTGTGTTGAGCTAGCATATCATGGTGTAGAGTACAAAAAAAGATATTGAATTTATTTAAAAAGAAACATATAGTGGAATATTTGGGGTTTATATTTTAGATGAGTCATTTATGTGATTATGTAATCCTAAATTTAGTGGTTCTTCTGACCCTCTAATCACTAAACAATGGATTAACTCCATTGAGAAGTTATTCATATCCCTCCCATTCATAGATAATGGGATAATTGTACATGTTTTTCATCACATTGAGAGAGAATTTTATTTGTGGTGGAAAATTATCCTGAATATAATATCCAAATTTGATAATGATTCCATGGAATGGGATGGATTCATGATTTTTTTCAATAAATATTTTCTCCAAACACCTGTTTTTATATTTGATAGAGAGTTCATTGGTAAAAGGAAAAAAGATGTTATTCAATCATGGTATATGAGGAAATATTTATAAGGAATGCTGTGTATGCCTCTATCTTTGTCTTCAAAAATGAAACTAAGGTTCACCACATATTTATTATAATATATTAAATTCTATAAAAATTATAAAAAATTTGAAACATTAATTGTTATGAAGAGGTTTCTATTATGTCTTAAATGTTGAGATGTAAATGAGTGACCCCATGTGGTTTTTTGGGATAAGAGAGAAGAAATTTAAATTATTTTTTTTATTATGAAAATAAACTATTAAATCCCATGGTGTAAAGGGAACACAACTTCCCACTTGTCAATATTCTAGGATGAAAAATATTTTGAAACCCTATATTGATAATTGGGAGATTCTTCATAATTAGAATAGAAGGGCATCATGCTCATAAAAGATAGAGGGAAATAATGAACCCCACAAATTTTGATAAAGATGAAAAGTTTCATATCATTACATAGTCTACGGTGTACTGTTACAGTTTAATAGAATGAAGGCATTATTAAATCCAATCACCCAATCCATGGATTTCCAATGAGAAATAATGGCACCAACCTCAAAGTCCTATATAAAAAGGAAAATCACATTGAATCATTATTGTTGATGTGGATACAAATAATTATGTGGTGACATGTAAACTAGTCATTCATTTAATTGTTTCCAACCTACTATTTGATTGTGGTTCTGTGATTTTTTTGATATTCTCATAGTTTGGTAGAACTATTCATATACTACCTAAAAAAATAATTTTGAACTATCTATAAAATTAGAAAATGAGGTTAGTCGTTCATCCCTTGTATATAACTCATTTCTATTCAATGTTTTTCTGTTGAATCTTAGATAAATAATCATATTTATTCCTTTCATGGATTTTGATAGTATATTTTTCATGGATTGTAAATCCTTATATATATATAATCAAATTTCAATAGAGGGAGATCACTCTACATGTCCCAAGAAATACATTTATTCAATTATTTTTTAGGAGAAGGATGAATCTTCCCTAAAATTATTGGTTCAATCATTTAACATTATTTTCTTATGAAATGTGGTATGTATACCAAATTTTTGAGATAAATAGGGGACCTATTTTGAAAATATGATCATTATGAGAGATTAAAATTATGTATTTCATAAAGGGTTTTATGCCATATTTAATTTTTAATTGGGATTATAATAGGTTTTTTGAAATTATCTAAGGATTTATATTGGATAATGATTGTTGATTTAACGGAGGAGAAGAAACAACTACATAAGAATATAATTAATGGGTTTATACACCCATGTGATTCACTGTGTAGTGTACATATCCTCTTCACAATGGAAAAGGATAGGAAAACATGTGTATACTATTATTATATCAATCTCGATAATATCATGATAAAGAAAATTTAACCTCTATCACAGATAAATGATTTGTTTTATCTACAAAATTAGGGTTAGTATTTCCATATGGTGGGAATTAAGTCTAGATATCACAAGATTTTTTTGAAGAAGGAATATATTCTTAGAAATTCATTTTTAACATGAAATGGAATCTATGAGTTCATAGTGATAAAGTTTTGACTAACTAATACAACCTAAATCAATATAGATGTTACCAAATGTGTCTTTTGGTATTAACCATATATATTTTTGGTTGTATTTTTAGATAAAATACTAATTAACTAAAATGTTATATTAGATGATGAAGAGAATTTAAATAGTATGCTTCATGTATTGTGAATATAGAAGAAATACAATGTTCATAAATTGGTAATTTGGATGAAAAAAATATAATTCATGGGGAATATGATCAACAAAAAGGTATATATATCACAACCTGAACCATGTGAGGGATAAACACAAAAATAACCCAATCCCACTTCCATAGGCTAGGGGTTGGAGATAAGAACCAAGGGAATAAATAAAACCTTGGATTTCACTGCATGATATACGTATATACTTGCACCCACAAACACCTCAATGAAAAACTATATATATATAAAAAGATGAAACTGAAATGAATGCATTGATATATACCAAACCATAAATAAATATAAGTACTGATGTGACAATGGAAATATAATCACCAACTAAAAGAAAACTATAAAATCCTCTTACCTGCTCAGAAGAAGATGATCTTGGTCAAATGTTACTACAAAAAATCTTCTTAATGAAGCTTTGGTAAACACATCGGTAGGTCTTGATCACTAACCTCTTCCTACCTTAGGTTCTTTATGGACTACATCCAATGTATTATGGATATTACAGGACACAAAACATGGGATGGAAAATCTTGTGCATGGGTGATTATAATAATACTCAGTAGGAACCCCAAAAACCCAAACAAAAAGTGACCCACTGAAAAGAGACAATCTACTCAACCTAGCCAGACGAAAACCATTTGAGAGAGAGAAAAAATCCATCTCAAATAATACTCAGTAGTATATGACTGGTCAGATATGTCAATGAAGAATCATAATCTATATTATAAAAAAAATCATTTTCCTACAACTCATCCCATCAAAATAGTGAATTAAAACTCATGCAAACACAATGATCTAGATACGGTGTGAAGACAGAATTATCATCAAGACTTCACATCCGATAGTTAGAGAGTGGACTCATACAACCATTATAATATAAACATGGACATCAAATGGCATATCCTGCATGCCACCACCTCCCATGGAAGTAGAGTAACTATAATTAAGGTATGTGTACATATGTCGTATGTATAACCATTCCTCAATGGGTGTATGTAATGACTTAAATCTGGAGCCCCTCCACTGGTGCCCCGTACAAGGTTCTCCACATAACCACATGCACATTTCCCCAAATGCTAGAGGCTTTCGACTAGCAGCAATGGCCTAGGTAAGTTATTGGGGAAACTATGCCCTCATTCGGTAAGGTATACAAGGTAAAGAAAACAAAAGTCAATAGCGGAAGCAGTAACAACATACATAAATGCAACCAAACAGAGGAATAATAAATATATAGAAACGATTATAATGATGCAACAATTACAAGTATCTAAGGAAATCAGCAAACACAACAATGTGCTGAAATACAACTGAACACAAAGTACTAAAGAAACATCCACTTCAGTAGCATCGCAAGCCGTGGCTTGGGCCCATGCTCTCCAGATCCATAGCAAGTCAAACACCTGAAGTAGAATGGCACTTTCCCTTATATATACCCGCAACAATATAATCTGCTGGGGCCCAAAAGCATGTCCCAAATAGGGTGTGAGATACAATCCCAGTAGGAAATCACCCAGAGATCTGTGCCTAACAGTCAATGAATAAAAGGAAAACAAAAGTGAAAAAATCAGTAAATAGAAAAGCACAAAACAGCTACAATCCACAGTTCTAGCATCTGAGTACTCAAGTAATCAACCAACAATAAGTAAAAAAACAGGCAACCCTCTGGGTAGCTCTCACAGGCTAGCCCCCATGGTTCAACCTAAAAGTACTAGAAACCCTCTAGTAGGCACACACAATCTCACCCCTCTAGTTGAGATAAGAGTAGAATTTCTGAGGAAGCACTCACCATCAATTCCCCATATATTTTCTTATCATACTAAAGGCTCTATGGGGAAGTAATCAACATCTCATTCCCCCTGTGGCCCGCGTCGAAGAAACTACAGAATCTCTGAGGAAGCACTCAACGTCAATTCCTACTGTGGTCTCACATCGTATTAAAAGACACTCTAGAGAATCCCTTACGTCAATTCTACATATGGTCCATACACTAGGTTCTCCTATCCTGGTGTAATATAAACATGCATAGCGCGCGTGTGTCTCCCAAGTAAACCTCATGAACTACTTGGCTATCTTTCTAAGGCTCAGTAGAAAAACATCACAACAGTTCAGCTTTCCCACAACTAGGCATGGCAACTAGAAAAACGCCTAACCAGAAAAGAAGGTGCGAGAAAAATCCAGAGTATAACAAAAACAACACTATTCAAAAATGTAAGCCCCTACTATAGCAATCGAGCAAGAAGGAAATCAACGACGGAAAAATAGGAAAACACCCAATTCTCCGTTCAAGGGAATTGGAGAATTTTCACAAAAATATTCAAGAACATTCTACAGACAGTTACTAACCACCTAACTTGATCCCATGAGATCGATATATGTGAACAACGATGACATATTCTCCTTATAATTTCATAGATCGGAGAAAACGTCTGAAACACATAAACCACGATAACCTGAGAAAGTGGAGGAATTGGAAAAACAAAGCTCAAGCAGAAGGAAGAGCTCACCGCTGTGATTCCAACGCAATTGACCATCCTCGAATTGGAGAACGGATGAAGAGGCGAGGGCTCGTCGAAGATTCGCTGATCCTCGGTGCTCTTGGATGAACGGAACCTAGAATAAGACCTTTATGTGTGTCAGGCGCAACCTCGGTCCATTTAATGAAAAAAAGAAGGTACACGGCATATAGTTTTAGAGTACACGACGTGTACTATGTTTTGTGTACTCCGCTAAAATCAGCCTCCACATCATCCCTACAAACAGTGTGTGTGGCCCAGACATGGCATGTACACGGTGTTGAGTAGGAAATGAGTACACATTGTGTACTCATAAAGCACACGATGTGTACACTGATAATTTCCAGAAACATTATTTTTTTCCCAAAAACTCCAGAAAAAGGAAAGACATAACTGAAATGAAGGTTCGGGTTTTTACAAACATCCCCCCTTAATGAAATTCGACCCCAAATATCCCTAGTGAGGCATAAAAGAAAAAACCCCGAACAGCTCTGGCCACTGCGATGGTACATCGACCTATCTCTCCAAGGTCTCGTCCTGTACTCGCCCATTCTGCCAAATCACCCGTACCAGAGGGACAGACCACCCAAGAAGAACCTTCATACTGCGATGGACAATCCAGATGGGATGCTCCTCAAAGGACGCATCTATATCGAGCTCAACCTCCTTGGGCTGAAAGATATGAGATGGGTACAAAAAGTAACTTCTGAGATGAGAAACATGGAAGAGGTCGTGCATGGCCCAATACCTCTGAGGTAACTTTAGCCTATAGGAAATCAGGCCAACTCTCTCCAACACCTCAAATGACCCGACGTACCGTGGTGAAAGCTTAACCTGTCTAAAAATCCTCTTGTGTCCCATCCTCGGTGTGACACACAGGAAAAACTTGATCCCCATCCTCAAACTCCAGAGGTCGTCTCCGCTGATCAGCATAAGACTTCTGCTGAGACAGTGTTATAGCCATCCTCTTCCGAATCAACTCTATATTCCCTAAGGTCTCCTGAACTAGACGAGGCCCTAGAAATGTTTCCTTTCCTGCCTCCATCCAGCATAAGGGTGATCGACATTGCCTACCGTACAATGCCTCGTAAGGTGCCATTTGAATAGTTTCCTGAAAATTGTTGTTGTAGGTGAACTACACCAGAGGGACATGCTTCTCTCAAGAACCGCCAAAGTCCAGAATTCAAGCTATGAGCATATCCTCTAGCACATGGATTGTATTCTTGGACTAGACATCTGTCTGGGGATGGTATGATGTACTCAAAAGTACCTATGTTCCCAAAGCATTCTAAATCCCCTTCCCGAACCGATAAGTAAAGCGCGCATCTCTGTCTGAAATAATGGAGTGTGGAACTCCATGCAGACGTACAATCTCTTGGATATAAAATCGTCCAAGATCATCAACACTGAAGGTCTCCTTGATCGGTAAGACGTGAGAATCCTTCTGATGTCTATCGACGACAACCCAAACGTCATCGTTACCTCCGGGAGACCATAAAAACCCAGTCACGAAGTCCATCACGACATCGTTCCACTTCCACTACGAAATGGTTAACTATTGTAAAAGGCCTGCTGGTAGTTGTTGCTCCGCCTTCACCTGCTGACAAGTAGAACATATCATGACGCAACCAACAACATCTTACTTCATACCTGGCCACAAGTACAGGCAATGAAGATCCTGATACATCTTGGTGACGCTATGATGAACTGACAAAACTGAGGAATGAATATCCTACATCAGCTCATCGCTTATGTCTGCTGGAACCCACACACGTAGCTGGAACAACATGATATCATCCTCACCCACTATCCATCCAGGAAGAGGGTCCTCTCCTGACATGCTCTCCCGCATGACTAATCCTTCTGAGTCTGATAGCTGCCTCATCCGTACCTAATGACGAAACGTAGAGGTACCAGCTACATAAGATAGGTCAGTCTTCCCATGTCTGTCGTGGACCTCCAGATGCATCTCATATAATAGAGCCATCAACATCCACTCACTGCTAGACTCCTGAAGTGCCTGAATTTGAGTTCTCCTGCTCAATGCATCTACCACTGCGTTTCCCTTTCCTGGCGCATAGGCATGCTTGAAATCAAAAGACTGAAGATACTCGACCCACCTGCGCTGCCTCAGATTCAGAACACACTGAGTGATGATATACATGAGACTATTGTGGTCTGGGAAGACCACAAAGTGCCCCCCCATAAGATAGTGTCTCCAACAGCATAAGGCATGAACAATAGTTACCAACTTCAGATCGTGCATTGGGTAGTTCCTCTCATGTGGCCTCAACTGCTGAGACTCATACACAACGACTCCATATCCCTGCATAAGAACAATTCCTAACCCAATAACTGAAGCATCAAAATAAATAGTGTAACACTTGCCTTGCTCTGGAAAGACTAGTATTGGTGCTGACGTTAGCCTACCCTTCACCTCTTAAAAGGATGACTCGCAAGAATCTGAAAATAATAACTTCACCCCCTTCTTGGACAAACCTGTCAATGATGCTTCTAGGCGTGAAAAGTGTTGAATGAAGCATCTGTAGTATCCAGCCAGCTATAGGATACTCCGTACCTCAAAAATGTTCTTTGGTTGCTCCTAGGAAACTACAGATTTCACTTTATCTGGGTCCATAGATACACCTGCCTCTGAGATTACATTACATAAGGAGTGGATATAATCCATCCCAAAGTGGCACTTCGAGAGTTTAGCATACAACCGATGCTCTCTCAGTGTACTCAGAACGATCTCAAGATGGGTAGCATGGTCGTGTAGAGTTTAAGAGTACACCAAGATTTAATCCACAAAGACCATGAAAAAGAAGTCCAAATAAGGATGGAATAATCCGTTCATTAGTCCCATGAAAACTGTAGGCACTTTCATGAGACCGAACGACATGAATGTATACTCATATAGACCATATCTGCTCTTAAAGGTAGTCAGATGTATATCGAATGGTCTAATACGCAACTGATGGTAACCGAACCTCAAGTCAATCTTCGAGAACACCTGAGCTCCTCGAAGCTGATCAAAGAGGTCATCAATCCGTGGAAAATGATATCATTTCTTGACCATAAATTGGTTTTGCTTCTGGTAATCCACACAATGCTGAAGGATGACGTCTGCCTTTTTTGAAAACAGGATTGGTGAACCCCAAAGAGAGGCACTGGGTCGGATAAAACCTTTTTCTTGCAACTCCTCCAACTGCTTCTTGAGGTCATGCAATTCAGGTGTAGCCATCCTATAAGGAGGAATGTACACCAGTGCCGCTCCTAGCATTATCTCAACTGAGAAGTCTACCTCATGCTCTAGAGGCAAACTAGGCAAGACATCTAGAAAGAGATCCCTGAAACAATCCACACCTGGAGGAATGTCGAATTGTGATGTCCCATGGTTATCCAGATATAGACTAGCAATCTGGGCGGTTACCCTTCCTAGCCCATGGTGCTCGAGTCCTTCTCGAATTGAATTAACATCCCATTCGCCTCTATGAAGAAAAGAATCACCCTCTGGTGAAATGAAATAACCCTACAACGATAACATTCGATGACTACCTAGAAGGGAAACAACTAGTCCATCCTGAGAATGAAATCATAGTCTGTAATCTCTAGGATGTACAGGTACCATAGGAAAAGATACCCTGCAACCTCGAGAGGGCACTCTCTACACTGACGTACACTATATGTCCTTGTCCCCAAAGGTGAGTCTATTGTCAACGGGTCGACAAAAGAATAGATGCAGAGCCCAAGGCTCTCCACGAAAGTAACAGAGATAAAGCTTTGCGTAGCACCAATATCGAAAATAGCTGAAGAGAAAACTGAGGATACTAAAATCATACCCCGAACTGTATAAGGGCCCGGATCCTTCTCATGATAGGTCTGCTCTACGGTGAAAGACTGGACTGCACCGCGGCCCTGCGCCCCTGGCTTACCGCTCTGAGCTGATCCACCCTGCTGGTGCTGAGGGACTGGTGGATGACTACCATGACCTCGACCACCACCTCTGCTCAAATGGCTGGAAGAACTCTAGTTCCCTGGCTGGTGAGAAACAGGCGATGCTGATCATGAACGAGGAGTCATGGAAGAACCCCGATCACCAGATGCTGGTGAGAAAACATGAAAAAATGATGAAGGTGACACATCTTTTCACAAGGTCGGCATTCTACAGGGTCTCTTTGGCACTGCGGCCTCGTGTGCCCTGACCATCCACCCTGGTAGCATATCACCTGGCTGCCTGACGATGCATCTCGCTTCCTCTGATCACCGCGCATAGACTCCCTACCACACTTCTTGCTTTCATCTGGAGGAAATCTAGCTCTGGAAGCAGAACTGCCCTGGCTCGCAGATCCGGAGTCTCTCAGATTGCACTCCGCAATCAGTGCCTGGTTGACGATGTAAGTGATGGAAGTCAACTGGAAGAGATTAACCTGCGAGCAGATCTCCCGCCTAAGACCTTCCTCAAAATTCCTTTCCAAGAAAACCCCACTCCCATACTGGAGGGGTGTGAAACATTTCCGCTTGGTAAAACGAGAGGAATAGTCCATAACAGATAGAGTACCCTACTCTAGACTCATGAACTCCCAGGATCGATCATCCCTCAGGGTCTCTTGGTAGATGAAGTCATAGAACACGCGCTGGAACTCCTCCCAAGACATAACTTGCTGATGACCCACATGTGAGATCACGTCCCACCACCTCTTGGTGGAGTCTCTAAGAATGTAGGTAGTGATAATGACCTGCCTCTCTGGAGGCGTCTCCAGATGCTCAATGATAGTCAGCATGGCTTCCACCCATGACTTTGCTGCCTGTGGTCCTCCTTCCCTCGAGAAAGTAGGAAGATGCTGCTGTTGGAAAACCCGCGTTAAGTCTTCCATAGTCGTGGCGGGAGGCGGTGATCCCTGAAAGGTCTGCATCATCCTCATACAACCTTCCCGGAACTGCGCATCAGTGCCTGCAACTAGTATGATAGCTGGTGCTAAGGCTGGCCCGACTGGAGGATCGGCAGGAAATCCCTGATCAGCCATATCTAGCCTCTGATCACTGCCTGACGACTGATGTACAATCAGAGGATGTCTCAGAGGCATAACTCTGAAAGATCAAAGCACACTGTAGATCAGAATTAAGAATGACAGAGAAAACAAGAGTACAAAATGGGAATAGGGGAAAGAAAACACACAAGTTTAAAAACAAGACTACACTATGTGTATAAAAACTACACGTCGTTTCTTCTTAAGCCACTGAAATAGGCATGTAACCTTGCCCTACAGGTTGTGTAACACCTCAAACTACACGGCGTGTTTACCCCACTCATGGCGTGTACTTGAAAACTATTCTTCTGGCCGAGTCTCTTTACACAACTAACCCACACGGTCCGACTTAACTCGAGACTACACGGCGTGTTCTGAACAAACATGGCTTGTACTAGACAAGGCTTCAGCGGCCCGTGTTGTTAAAAAAACGGCCGTCTACACGGCATGTTCCAAACAAACACGACGTGTATATGTGAAGGAAACACCATCTTGTATTGTTCATGACACGGCCGGGTACCTGAACAAGACTACACAGAGTGTTCCAAAAACAACACTGTGTGTCTAAGAGAAGGTAACGCGGACCCGTGTTATTCGTGACACGGCCGGGTACCTGGATAGGACTACACGACGTGTTCCTTTACAACCTGGCGTGTTCTACATGAACTTCCCCAACCCATGTTGTTAGTGACACGAACAGGTACACGACTCCGAACTACATTGTGTGTACCAACCACACACGATGTGTCCCTGAAGTTATTTCTACAATAGTGTGTCCCTGTTCACATGATCAGGGACATGGTATAAAAACTACACAGCATGTAGTCAAAAGTACACACTGTGTATTCTAGGTTTTCTGGGCAGTAGCTCAGAAACTGCATAGAAGCCCAGAAAACACAGAAAACAAGTCATGGAGGTGCCAAATTCCGATTCGTGAGGGCCCATACTCCCCGCGAATGAATACATGGCATTCATTTATGCAAAGTAGAATACAAAAAATCCTCTAAAAAGGAATCAAATATTCTATCAAGCATCTATCACAACAACAAATATAATCAACACAAAGTCTATCACAATAGCTTGTAATCACTAATTCACCCTAGATGGCATGGAAATAATGAATGGAATGTGATTTCTACAAGTTCCTATATGATTCATGAAATGGGTTGCCCTCATATCATCGGGATGTGACCGAAATAGAACCGCAATAGTCAAGACAATAACAACACAAAGCATGTGAATCACTCGAAGTGAACTCATATCAATCGTAATATCTCAAAACCATAAAACTACAATTAACGAGGCAGTATGGATTTTCCCTATACACAGGTTAGCTAATCCCAATAACAACTTAATACCAAGTTCCAAATCCATCCTATCCCAAGCTAAAGGCTCCAAATAGTAATAAAGAGAAAAGAAACCCCTCTGATAACACTTTGTAATGACCCGAATTCGGAGCCCCTCAACTGGTGCCCCGTACCCAGTTCGCCACATGACCTCAAGATCATTTCCCCAAATTCCAAAGGTTGCCGACTAGAAGCGAGGGCCTTGGTATGTAATTGGGGAAACTATGCCCTCATTCGGTAAGGTACAAAAGGTAAAGAAAACAACAGTCAATAGCCCAAGCAGTAACAACAGACATAACTATAACAAAAAAGTGGATGAAGAAATATATAGCAATGATGATAATGATGCAGCAGTTACAAGTATATAAGGAAAGAAGCAAACACAACAACATGCTGAAATAAAACTGAACACAATATACTAAATCAACAGAAAATCCAGCATCATCGCAAGCCATGGCTTGGTCCCATTCTCTCCTGCTCCATAGCAAGCCAAACACCTGAAGTAAAAGGCTTCTTCCCATTATCTATACCTGCAACAATATAATCTACTTGGGATTAAAAGCATGGCCCAAATAGGGTGAGAGATACAATACCAGTAGGCAATCACCCAAATATCTGTGCCTAACAGTCAATGAATACATGGAAAATAAATGTTCACGAAGCAGTAAATAGATAAGAACACAGCAGCTACAATCCATAGTTCTAGCATCTATCTACTCAAGTAATCAACCAAAAACAAGTAAAAATATAGGTAACCCTCTGGGTAGCTCTCACAGCCAAACCCTAATGGTTCAACCTACAAGTACTAGCAACCCTCTAAGAGGCACACACAGTCTCACCCCTCTGGTTCAGCTAAGAGTAGACTTTATGAGGAAGCACTCACCGTTAATTCCCCATATAGTCTCATATCGTACTAAAGGATCTATAGGGAAGCACTCAACATCTCATTCACCCTATGGCCCGCATCGAGGAACTACAGACTCTCTGAGGAAGCACTCAATGTCAATTCTCCATGTAGTTTGGAATCTTATTAAAAGACACTCTGTAGAAGCCCTTACATCCATTCTCCCTTTGTTTCACACACTATGTCTTCTCATCCCTGTGTATTATAAACATTAATAGCATGCATGTGTCGCCCAAGAAAACTTCAAAAACAACATGGCTATCATTCTAAGGCTCAGTAGAAAAACAACACAATAGTTCCTCTATCCCACAACCAGGCATGGAAACTGGAAAAATTCCTAACAGGCAAAGCAGGTGCCGAAAACTGCTAGAGTACAGCAAAAAGTACACTATTCACAAATGTAAACCGCTAATATATCAATCAAGCAAGCAGGAAATCAATCAAGGAAAAACAGGAAAATGAATAATTCCCCATTCAAGGAAATTGGAGAAGTTTCACAATATTATTCATGAAATTTATACATAAAGGCACAAACCACCTACCTCGATCCTAGGAGATCGATATATGTGAACAACGATGATAGATTCTCCTTAGAACGTTGTAGATATGAGAAAATGTCTAAAACACATAAACCATGATAACATGTGAAAGAGGAGGAATTGGAAAAAAAGACTCAAGTAGAAGGAATAACTCACTGCTACGATTCCAACACAATCAACCGTGCTCGAATAGGAGGACGGACGAAGAGGCGGGGGCTCGTTGAAGATTCACAGATCCTCAGCGCTCTCGGATGAACAGAACCTAGAAGAAGACCTTTCTCTGCATCAAGTGCGACCCCGATTCGTTTAATGAAAAAAAATTACAAGTAATTTACTTTTATAGTACACGACGTGTACTAGGTTCTTTCATACTCTGCTAAATTCATCCCCCACATCATCCCTACACACCGTGTCTGTGGCCCAGATACGGCGAGTACACAGCTTTGTGCGGGAAAAGAGTACACGGCGTGTACTCATAAAGTACATGGTGTGTACATATAAAATTTAAAGAAACATTATTTTCTTTCGAAAAACTCAAGAAAAATGAAATACATACCTGAAACAAAGATCCGGGTTCTTACAGTATAAAAATAGAATCTAAAGATACTAAAAAGGCACTTTTACATCACCCAGATATAATCATATCAGACTCCAAGTATCTTGAGGTTCTATCCACATAGATAGAAATAATATTTGACTCTAGGATATAATGGTAATCAAAAAAGCAAGAGAACACATTCCATGTGCTCTGTCATCCCATAAGGCACCCGTCGGAGAGATAAACTCTATCTGGAACACATCTATCATTCTGAATGTTTCATCTGAGAGAACGTTCTCCATTAAGAACTACCTTTAGAGTATAGGTCTATAGCCCACAACCATATGTTATTCAATTTATAACCTGCACCTTATGTAAGTATAATGAAACAATTTTGTTATTCCAACTCCCCACCATTTTCTTATAGTCGAGGGATCACCACTCTAAACTATGAACTGTGTGTATCTTCTCTATAAGATGGAAGGGAGGGGCCCACAACAAACACCCACCATGCATTCTAGGGATCAAAAACATATAACTTGATCCTGAATCCTTTGATGATCTTTTTTATAGTCACCCACACCATAATCAATTATGGGAGCACTAACTATAGGGATCGTACATATCATGTGTATAGGCCCACTCCTGAATATTATAATCAAAAGTAGCGATATCATCAATTCCAATAAAAGAGCTACACCATGATGCAAATCAATGATGGTAGATGACAACTTCGTAGGTGAGGAATCACACCCTGAAAAAATAGAGGATTACTAATCAGTGAATGGAGGAACCACCTCCCTTATATGATTGAGCTATTCAACTCCATATATTGGGGACCCAAACCCGAACCCGGTTGGGTAGTACCACTCTATTTCTAAAGGACATTCACCCTGGTACAATAGGAAATTACCAACTCTTATAGCTCATTTAAAATGGGGGACTCGTACACTATTTCAACATGGGTGTACTTACCCCAGGCTATAGGACCCACTCCCAGGTACAATAGGGGAGTAAATAGTCTAACAGATCATTTATGATGGGCTTACCACACCCTACTATGATAGGGGAGTACCTACCACTGGAAAGTGGAACCATATCTTGTACGACATGGGAGTACAGACTATTCTGACTCATTTAAAATGTGGGACATTCACCCTCATACCACTGGGGAGTACCAACCCAAGCCTAGGGGGCTATCTCCTTGGAAAGACATGGGAGTACAGACTCTACCAAAACATCAGATATGGAGGACCCTCACCTTGGAATTACATGGGTGTTCTAAATCCATGGTTAAAGAACCCTTTACCTAACACAGTAGTGGAGTACCAAATCAACCTTGTATTCCATATATATAGGGCCCACTCCCTTGAACATCAGGAGAGAACCTACTCTATGGATAGAGAACCCTAAAACTATCCCCAAATGGGAGTACGTTGTCTATCTGGACAACATGTAAGGAGGTATCATTCCATTTCACTAAAGGGGAGCATATTCCAACATTAAGAAAGATACGGGGAACCATTACCCTAAACTATTAGGGGAGTACTAATAATTTTAAAGGTCTATCAGTGATTCCAATAATATCACATGTCTAAATAGAGCACACAAGTACAAGGATTTCCGTCACCACACATTGATACTATCTTCATTGGGTGGCACTAACTCTGTCACATGGTTTAAAGTCACATCACTTAGACACATCACATCAGAGCATGTGTTTATCTTCCCCATGAGTCCATGGTCATTCCAAACCACGTAGCATCGCAAAGAACAACACCAAAGTAAAATACAAAATGTCCAAGATATGGGGAGTCTTATCTATACAAATTTATAGAGGTAAGGGACACATGTACCATGATACAGAAAGGGATTACTAGTCTCGACATCTCTCTTCGTGAACCACACTGATCTCCCACATCAATCATGAATTTCTAGGAGGATTGTAAAGATTATCAAACATCACAATCTGGAATTGCCCTAGGTAGGGGATTCGTAACCAATTACAACAGGTGAACCACTATTCCTATCTAAATATTCTATGGTACCCACATCCTAAAGATATTGGGGATGGTACCAACCTCGATGTAAACATAGTGATTCACCCAAATCACTACCCAAGAATTCCCCGACTACAAAATCATCTTGATCAAAGCGTACAACCATGAACTATATAGATAAAATTAATGCCACCGTGATGTTCTTCGAAAAACCTTATTATATGCTACACACAATTCATAATCCATATCCCTAAAAGAGATATATGGATGTTATAATATCTAAAATATATACCTTGTTAATAAAGAGTGTGTAATAGGGCCAAAACATGTGATCCTATGAGAGCACCTGGTCGTGTATCTGGTCAACATAGATTCCAACCTATGTTGGGGTACCAAGCGCGCACCGAAGGTACATTGTGGGTTCTACTTCAACCGAACCATAGGTGTGTAATTAATGTGTGTCTATTTTTAAGACCCCATGTCTATGTACTTTGGTCATGTGTTTGTACACAAACACGCGTTTTCACATAGAGCCCCAATCCATGTTTCATAGCCACAGATATTTGGGTTCATCCCAACGTGTATCCCACGTACATGACGAGTATTCCCAAAAAACCATCTTTCCCATACATGATGGGATACGAAACATTTCTCTCTAGACTAAATTTTATGTAGATGGTAATTCCAGTCTGAAATTTCATGCAAAAACACCAAATTTAACTTCATTCAACCAAAAAATATTAGATATAATCATAATGGATCATAATCAATGGATAATGTGATATAAAACAATATAAAAATGTAAAAAAATAGATCAATTGTAAATATAAAACCCACCTACCTTAAATGTGTAACATTAATGCATAAATTGAAGAATGGTGCCTAAATCATTATATTTCTTGATTTCTATTAGAAATGTTGATTGGAAACAAAAAATTGTGTCTATTTTTTGTAAGATTATCATCACCAAATAGTGAAGAGGAGGGTGATCCATTTGAATCCTAGGGGTTGTGGTGAACCAATGTGATGGGATGTGAATGTTCTAGGATAGGACTGTAATTACATAATATTTAATTAATTGAACCACCATTTAACACCCCTTCAACTCACCTCCATCCAAAACTCTTGAAGTGGATATAATTATATCACATATATCGTAAAAAAGACATTTGGTAATCAACCACAGTCTCTTAAATCAAATTTGAGACACCATATGGGAGTTATTCCTATTTTTTGTGAAACTGTGCATGCATGCAAATAATATGTTTAATATTTTTTAAAATCACCACGATGAGGCTCTATGTACCCTTGATTCCAATTCCATCTTAGTGCTTGGATTCAGAAATATTATTAGAAATATTCCAATGTCTTACATGTCCAAACCTATATCTCAACCTCGCTAACAACATCCATGATTTTCATCTTCTCAATGAATAAAGTCTAGGAACACTAAAATGAACCTGGGATCGATGCTGGAACTCCCACACTAGCATGCTCGCTGAGGATTATCATGTTTTTTCCAAGAGCTCATTTAGGTGGGAAACTATGGCCCATGAATTCAAAAATCAAGCTTCTACCGGTCCAACATTGTGAAAAAAAATGTGAAGATGAATCCTCAACATTGATATGTGGGAAAAAACACCAGACCATGGTCTATATATATTAATAGTGAATAATAGTACCCCACCTTTCTAAATATATGTAAATACTAACGTAACACAATCGTTGACATCCAAACATTTGTTGAATATCCCCACTACCTCCACAAAATTCATGAATTCATTGTTTATGCTGATAATAAAATGGTACCAATGACTAATAGAGAAAGGTAAAATCATCCAACCATGATGATATATAAATAGAAATCCCATGGGATACCCAATATATCTTCTCCACTCTTAAAGGGTTACATATATGTCCATATTTTTTAATTCTCACATTCATGCAAAAATGTTGTTCAAAACATGGAATCCCATTGGGAATTCATAAGAATCACATACCAACTCAAAATTCCATTCATGGTTGCACTCCTTGTACTTGGAAGGTTATGTTTAACCATAATTTAAGCGACACTCTCCATATTAGGAGTTTCTATAACATTGTATTTATAAAGATAGTTATAACATCCCATAAAACACCCTCCATACACCAATAATCCTGGTTCATAAATGTTTCCATATCAATTTATCACATGTCAAATAGAATAAATGGAAAACAATTTATTTCCTTGGGTTTCAAGTAACTAATCCTTATTTTAGGTTTTTAATGTTCTTAAATTTTACGGGTGATGTTTGTGAGAGATCAGAGAACATTTGGTGTATTTTTAGGGATTTTATACATGTTTATGGTTTGTGAAATATTTTTTAAAATGATGCAACACATACAATAAATCACGCATTGTGAGACTTGTGAGAATGGGAAGGTGCATAGGTAGCACATGATTTGTCAAAACCAGGCAGAAACCTAGGAAAACCATGCAACATGAGATGATGGCAAATGGAATGTCAAGCGCATGAGTTGGAAACCATTTGAGGAAACCATATAACGTTCCATCATGGTATATTAACTAGTTCACATTTAGAAGAAAGTATTTTTTACCGTGTGACTAACTATGAACAGGTTAAAAGTGAGATCCCAAAATTTGTGGTTCTCAAACATTTTGACATCTTCAGACCTTATGTTTCATTTTGTGTGGTTCTACAATTATATTATATCTTCCCAAAGGTTTTGTAAGCTTCTACAATTAATCTGAATGTTATATGAAGGCATCTCTTGGTGATTTGAATGTAGAATCTCAGGGTATGTGATCATTATTGGTCGTTTTGTATAGTTTTCCATTGATCTGCCACTCTACCTCTCTCTATTTCTTTTATATACATCTTACATTGATATATATATAATTTTGATGAAATATTTGAACAGATATTTTTTTTCATTGTATAAGAGTTAAAAGGTTAGATTTTAGAGTATCAACATGGTTCTGTTGACATTTTCGTTGAATTTTCCATTTTTTTCAAATACTTACATGTTAGGTGGCATCACTATCGACTCCTCTATTAATAATATTAATTATTGATTTAAAAATCACTGGTTTTATAGATATTTATTATCAATATTCTTTGAAATGATTGATAAAAAACCTCTTGGGTGATGGTTTTTAAAAATTGGAAAATTTGTTGTTTTGTTGTAAAGCGATTTTGGTAACCTAATTTAAAAATAATGTTTGTTTTTAGAACCTGAATAAAATATTTGTCAATGGAAATTTAGTTTTATTTATGTGTTTTGGAAACACATGGGTTGGTTAATTGTTGTCATGTTTGTGTTGTGTGGGTGTATATTCATTGGAATTGACAACGGTGTGAAGTACCCCCATCAACAGGATGGGATGGTTATGGGAAGGAAATACCCCTGTCAATGTATTGCACTATGTGATACTTTAGTGGAAGGAATAATCTCCACTCAATAGTTTAGATTGATCCATGGTTTAATGCATGGTTGGGTTTGTGGTCATGTGTAATGAAATATATTATGCTGAAATGGTATTTGTGAAATCATTTAGAGAATTGTTTGGTCACATTACGTGGATCTTGATACTGTTTTGTTAAATCTACCTAGAAGTGAGAAATATTCATATTTTGATATAAAATATTATTTATTTTTATATATTATCCTTTTTATATAAATGTGAGGACATGTTATATCCTAGTGGCATGGGTTTGGATGTCATTTTTGGGAATCCCTAATGAGTTTTACTACTCCCCCCTAAATTACAACATTAGATCTTTTGAAGATATCATTTATCAGCACAAGGGAAAATTTAAAGTATCAAACATGTTTATTAGTAATTTGGGATACTTGGGTTATTTTACTGGAGTTAGAGATTGAATTATATGAAACATGGAGTTGTTGTCGTCTCCGAGTTTAGATGAACTTGTATTCTTCTGATGTGTGCATGGTTTTTTTGAAGTATTAAGGTATGTTACTACTTTTTTGTATTTTGAAAAAAATTAAATGTCTTAATTGACATTCAATTTTTATCTTGAATCATGTACTATTTAATTGGTTATGGTTTATTGGGTTTGTTATTTTATATAAAATGTAAATTTCATCCCCAGTGTATGTTAAATCCCATCAAATTTTATTATAATCTTTTAGCATCATGGGGATGCCAATAAATGCCATTTTATATCTACCCACCTCCCCAATCCAATCGGATGTGGAGGAATGTTAAAAGTGGTATCATTCTTGGATGGGCCATTATTAACTTTGGGAAAAGTGGTATAACTATGGTAATTAAAAATATCTCTCTAGAACAATTTGTCTTTAACTTCGTATTTGTTATTGGACATGGAGTTGAAATTAAATATAAGCTATTCCATTGGTTATGTTCCTTAAAAAGAGTAGGATTTTGGGGAAATGAAATATAGATCCTAAAAATGCATAGCTAATTTTTGGTTCTAAACATCAATTTACCAGGGATTAGGTTACATTAGTGTTTTTGAGACGCTTATAGGAATTGAAATCCCATTATCATGGGTTTCATCAATGAGATGAGCATGAAATGAACTCCAAATGACATCCCACTAATAGTAAAAAAATTATATTTAGTAAGAATATTTGATTTTTTATAATTTGAAAATTTTTAAAAAATATGAATTTTTTTAAAAATGAATTAATTTAACAGGATCTTGGTTGGGGTACATTGAAAATGGTTTTATTTTTAGAATCAAGTTAATTTTTTTCAAAAACAGTTAAACATTGTAAAAGATGATTTTGGAAATCGTTATTATGATTGTATGATGTGGTAAATTTTGAAATTATAAGCCTTCAATTGATAGAGAGTGAGACTTATGGAGTTATATTATTTCTAAAAATTGAACCTAGTAGAGTCATAGAAACTAACAAGAAGATGTTTCTGAGAATGTAGTTACAAATGAGTCATAGGTGAACCAAGATCTTGTTTATAGTATCCTCCAAGCATTATATGCTATAGAAATAGCGAGGCATATGGATGACCCATGAAATATGGATCAGTTCATCTAGTTGTAGAAATTTTATCAACCCCTATTTTATGGTGATTCAGAACTATGAAAGGAAATGGTTTGGTTCAATAGGATGAATCGTATCACAGATTTCATCTTCACTCTAGCAGAGCTAAAATTTAATATTTTGATTTATGTGATGGAGGTTCTTGAATGACTGTTGAAGGTTCTAGATATGCAAGATCAAGTGGATCCGGGAAACGGTAGAGTTGATTTTTAATAATTTTTTCATAATATATTTTATCCTCACATGTTCAAAATTCAAATAATGACATACTTCTTTAGTGTGAAGATGGAAAATCATTTTTTTAGATTATACAACTATATTTATGAATATAGTGTGATATGAACCTATGGCTATGGGTAGTGAATCATTTAAGGAACAAATCATTGAATCAAGGATAAGGTAGGATATTCACTCAAATGTTACATTTCATAGAATTATTGATTATGAAAAAATGGTAAATAGAGAAAGAGTGGTTGAATGAATCGTATGAGTGAATATGGGAAGATTATGTATGTTGATACACAAGAGAAATAGGGGGCACTGAAATGGTGGTAGAAATAAGAAGAGGGACACCCATTTATAATGTGGCAGTTAGAATCAAAATCAGACAAAAGGATCAGTAAATATTCCACCATGGACCAAGAGTAAAGTGGTGTGTTTCTAATGGAATTCACTTGAACAAATTAATAGATAATGAAAAAAACCACCTAGACCATTCCATAATTTCAATCAGCTTGGTCACCTTCATCACTATAGTTTCAATTCTCCAATGAAAAGTGTTTGGGACACTTCTATGGTTTCATTGGAGTCTTATGATTTGACATGACGAGGGTAGCATAATACCTATTGACTATAGAAGAGTGTTGGCCATGATGATTCTAGTAATACCACGACTTCTCCACAAGCGTAATATTGTAAAGGAAATAAGGATAAATGTTTGGAGACCAAGAAATTATATAGATAAGAGAAGGTAATTGGGGATGCTTAGGTTGGACCAGTTAAGGTGGAAGGTATAATTATTTTCACTTATACCATCACACAATTTTTTTTTGATATAGATTCATATTATTCCATTATTTCTTCTCATGATTTTGACTTATGGAATATAAAAGTTTCGATGATGCCTTTTTTTTGTTAAAAATTAAAACTCCACTGGTTAAAGAGAATGTAGATCCTTTTTGTGTAGAACATATTCTATAACATTTTATGGAGATGAGATAATATATGATTTCAATATAATGGAGATGGATGTTTAAGATGTTATCCTAGGTATGGATATGATGAACATTTTAGGGCGCACATATAGTGTTATTAATGAACACTTATATTCATGACTAAGGATGAAATTAATTAACTATTTAGCCGAGAAAATAATGTAAATATAGGCACAATGGTCTTGTTGGATCCAACATTTTGAATGCCCTCTTACCAATTGGGGGCGTGGACTAAGGAATCGATAGTAGAGATTGCGAGTAATTATTTTCCATTGGTGGTCGATCTGTTTATGATGTTTTCCTGATATTTACAAATACTTAACAACTATAAGTGAAGTGGAGTTTATAATCGATCTCCTCCCATGATCCATTCTTTTTTCCCTTGTCTCTTATTAGATGGAACCAACAACATTTTTTTAATTGAATGTGCAATTTATAGATTGGGAGAGAAATGGGTTCATTCATCTGAGGACATATACAAGGGGATCACCCTTCTTATTTGTGAAATAGGTTGATGAATCACTAAGGATATGTGTTTTATTATAAGATTATCCAAGTTATGATAAAAAACCATAATTCTCTTACACTAATTAATGATATTTTGAATCAAACATATCGGAACACAGTGGATCCCTAAGAATGAATTATGATTTGGAAATCACTAATTGTTAGTTTGAAAAGAGGATATTCTAAAGATAGCTTTCAGAAGAAGATATGGCCATTATGAGTAAGTGGTAATTCCTTTAGGTCTTATAAAAGAACAAACTGTATTTATGGAATTGAAGAATCCAATATTTCATAGATATCTAGATTCATTTGTGGTGGGGTTTTTGGATGATATATTTTTTTATTCAACGAAAAGGAATGAGCATGTGATACACTTGGTGAAAGAGTTTGGAATCTCTAGAGCCTTTGTTTGAATTCCAAATTCACCAAGTGTAATTTTTTGATGTAGGATGTTTTCCTTAGTGGCCATTTTATTTCTAAAATATGTTTCTCATTGGATAAGGTGAACATAAATGTTGTTATGTCCTAGAATTCTCTAAAAAATATTGTTGAGATACATGCTATCCTTTGTCTAGATATTTTTTACTGATTATTTGTTCACAACATCTCATGAATAGAATCCCCGATGATTTCCCTAAAAAAGAAAAAAGTTTAATTAGAATGGAGTGAGGAATTTTAGAAGTCTAGCCAAGATTTAAATTTCTTTCTTAGATCAACACCTATCTTGATATTTTAAGAATCATGAAAAGGGTAAATGGTGTATTGTGAGGCATCAAAATCAAAGTGAGGATGTGTTCTAATTCATGGATATAATATTGTTTCTTATGGCTAATGGTAGTTAAGGTTGCATGATAAGAAATACCAATGAAATTATTTTGAGGTTTTTATTGTACTCAATGCGTTGATGAGTAGGAATATGTACATATTTGGTGAGAAATGTACATTTTTATAGACCATAAGATCATGAAACAAATTTTAACAACAATGTATTTGATTAGAAGAATAATAATATAGATTTAACATATAAAAATATTTGACTCTTACTTGATTTATAAAATAGGTAGTACAAATTTAGTGGCTGATACATGAAAGAAGAAATTTTTATGATCATTTTATTAAATGATTTTTTTAGATGAGTGGTCGTCGATGCTGGCATTAGCTGACATGAATGTGTAATGTGAAGATAGAAGAGATGTGAAGTTATTTTCCAAGATTCTATGGGTCATAATTTTCTAAAGACAGTTTATGTGGTTCAAGTGTATTATTCATAATGTGTTGCGATGAATTAAAAACTCAATGATGGGGAGACTATCGAGGGATAAAATATAAATGAGATTTTAGTGATGTGGTTCAAAAATAATATGGTAAAAATGTTGTGTTATCAAGAAAAAAATCATCAAGATTAACACCATTAAATTAGGGATTTTCATCTAGGAATATATAAGATGTATAAGGAATTGAAAAAAAATTTGGCAGATTAGTAGGAAACGGAAGGCGACTGAGTTTTCTTCATGATGCTTACCATGTCCGCAGGTTAAGGAAGAGTATCAACAACCAACATGTATGTTGTAATATTTACCTATTTATTTTGGGAATGATATAAAATTTCAATGTTTTTTGGAAGAGGACTTCCAAGGCATTTTCAGAATCATGATTCTATATGGGTGATAGTGGATCGGCTTACTGTATTAGCCCACTTCATCTGTATTAAAGAATCTCATACGGTGAAGGACATTTTAAAAATATATAACTGAGAGGTGTTAAAGGGGAATGTAATATCATTTTCAATCATATCAGTCAAGTATTAGGGGATTATTTATTGTTTCATTAAATCCTTATGAAAATACGTTGAGACTCAATGGACTATGAGTATGGCATATCATCTTGAGATGGACAGAAAATTTGAAAAATGAACAAAAAATGGATGATATGTTTTGGGATTGTGTAATTGAATTTGGTGTCTCATGGTAAGTGAACATTCCATTGATTGAGTTATCTTATAAAAAAATTATTAATCATTGATACATATAGATACTTTTGAGAATTTATAGGGGAATCATTTTCGTTCTCCACTCTATTGGATGGAAACAAGTTACACTTCACTAGTCTGGCTGAGCCTTGTCCAGGAAATAATAATGAATAATATTTTGATTATGATACTGATAGAGAAAACATATAGTTATAAAAACTCATATGCAGATCATAATCAAAGGACACCCACATTCATAGTGAGTGATCATGTGTTTTTGAGTATCTCTCTAAGTCTTTGATATCATTGTCTTGTTATTTTGGGAATGTTATCTCTTGGATACAAATTCTATTTTGAGATAGTTGAACAAGGTTGTGAGGTGGATTATCTATTAGAATTTCCACCTTGGTTCAGTGTGGTACAAAATGTGTTTCCTATATCTCAGTTGAAAAAGTATCATCTAGATCATGACCATATGATTGGATAGAATCATGTTGACCATGATCTAGATGCTTTGTTGGTATATATAACGATGTGGACTTTTTATATCAAAAAAGATCTTGCATGAAAAAAAGAAATGGTCAAGTGTTTGTAATGTGAACAAATGGGCAGATATTGGAATATACCTAGAAACAAGGGATGTAAATAAACAGGACATAGTTGGAACTCTTTCATAGAATCAATGATTTTCTATTTTTTGGTGTAAAAGGCCAATGGTGGGGAAAATTTATCACTTCTAGTTTAATAAAGCAATGTTAGTTATTTATATATATATATATATATATCTACAAATTTTATGGCTGATTTTCGGGAGTGTTTCGAGAACTTTATTATTATTTGAGCACTTTTCAAAAGGTGCACTTTTTGGTAAAACCATGCAACACCAATAAGAAAATGTGCATAGTGTGTCATGGGAAAAGGCCAAGAACCAAAGAGGTACATAGTTTTTCCAAACTATGCTGCTGACGCGGAAAACCATGAAACATGAGATAATTTCTATTGGAATGGCTACTTCTTGGTTTTTAAATACTGTAAGAAACCACTACAAGAATATTTGCTTGGGACAGATGTTGGCACACATTTACCCACAATTTTCCTAACTATGCAACTAACCATGCAAGGGTTAAAAGTGGGATCGAAAAATTGTGGATCTGTTACATTTTGAAATTTATGGTCCTTGTTTTTCCTACAATGTTGACATTTCATATTGTTTCTCTTCCCAATGTCTAAGTAATCTTCTACAATTCATTAAAATGTGATAAAGAAGATTCAATTAGTGAAGTGAAGCTGTATTCTCAAGGTATGTGATCATTCATGGTCATTTGAAATAGAATTACATAGATCTATATCTATATATCACTCTCTATGTTTGTTAGATCTACGTTTAATGTTGATATATATAATATAGTTGATTTAAAATTTGATTATATTTGGCATTTTTTATATGAGTATAAATCTACAGCTAGTTTTTGGATTTTCAAACAGGTATTGTGGATGTTTTTGTGTCATTTTACTTTTCGACATGTTTTTTCAGAGGTAATTGGCTTTACTCTCAACTCCACTATTTAGAATATGAATGATTTATTCCTAATTCATATTTTTCATAATATATATTTTTTTAATCCAATTTGAAATGTATGATAAAACCCATCTTGAGTGATGATTTGGGGAATTTAGGAATATTAATGATTTGTTTGAATGTCATTTTGAAAACATGAATTTAAAATGATGATTTACAAATAATGTTGGTCTTTTCTACATGAAAAAGTGGTTCTCTAAAATAAATTTGATTTATTGGAATGTTATTTGAGAACATGGGTTTGGAATGGGTTGGTATGATCATGTGGTGTGTTTGCATATACATTGGGATGGAAACGAGAATGAAGAATCCCCATCAAATGGTTTTGATGGATACATGCATGATGTAAAACATTCAAAGTGGTCCACTAAGTGATGGATTTGTGGAAGGATGAAACAACAATCATGATTATATAGAGTTCCACTACATTATGCATGGTTGGGAGTGTGGTTTAGTTGAGTTTAATAAATCATGCAAAAAATGAAATTTTGAAATGGTTTAGAGAACTGCTTGATCATGTTCCTTGAAAATTCATTTGGATTAGTAAAATCTTCTTGGATAGGAAAAATGTATATATTTTGATTGAAAATATTTTTTCAATATTTTATATAAATAGTATTATATTAATGTGTTAACATGTTATTTCCTAGTGGAATAATTAGGAAAGTCGTTTTGGGAAGGCCTACAATGTTATAGTACTCACCCCTCCTTTGGCACATTGGATCATTTGCAGATATCATTAATCGGGGCACAAGAAAAGGTAATGAATCACAAATAGTTTTTAGTCATTCATGATAAATCAGATATTTTTGTGGAGATAAAGATGTAACATGTGGATATTGGAGTTATGGTCGTCTTTGAGTTTTTTTGGCATTATAGTCTTCTGTTGTATACATGGTTGTTCAGTAGTCTTTTTCTATGTTACTCTTTTAAGTGGATTGATAAAAATTAAATTTTTGTTTGGTATTTAATTTTTATGATGCATCATGTGTTTTTTTATGGTTTTTTATTGGATGTTTTATTTTCATAGGGAAAATCATCCCCCACATGTTAAATACTTTAGACATTTATTTCTTTAATTTGGTATATTAATAAGGATTCCACATGACATGTAATAACCTCCAACCTTCTCAAGCCAATGGGAGGGGGATGGACCCTAAAAACTAGCTGCTTGAGAGCACTAGATCTCAGTCATGATTTTACTTAAAAGTGACACTCCTTTAGAGCTACCCCCATATCCCCATGGAAATATGAATAAAGTAAAAAATTCGATCAACATATAAGGACACTTAATACACTTTAGAACCTCACCATACACATTTTGATGGGTTTTATTTATTTATATGCTTAGGTCACTCTACCCAGTGATAAACTATATTCAGTGCATCACATATCAAGGACTAAACAATAACCACCGAACCCAAACAGTTCATTTTAACAATCAACAACTTGATGATATCAAATTTGACAACACATACTAGCCCAAGAGAGAAGAAGAATCCCTAAAACTATCCATAGATAAAATGGAAAAATGAATTATTTAATATGATGGAGAAAATAAATAGTTTAGCCCAATATCATATCATTTTCTATAAATATTAACCCAAATAGTGATGTACCATGTCATTGATCCATGAGGAAGAAGATGAGGGGTCATACAGTCTACTATTATATAAACAAGGTCTTAGGCATGAAAAACCTACTAAAAGAATGAAATACATGAATATTATGACAAATAAAAAGGTTAAAAAAACATGAACACTAATATAAATAGAGGTGTTATTTTTTTAAATTATGAGTGGTATATGTACAATGGAAGTCAAACAATACCAATGGTTTGAAAAAGGTCACATGCAACTTAAAAATTATTTAAATATTTTAGGACACTATATACAATAAGATATGCACTTAAAAAAATAGGAAGAATAAAACCTACCATGGAAACATTTTGGAAAAGGGAATTATTCAGAAGAGAAAATAACTAAGGTCCAAGAAAAAAGAGAAGAGGCTAATGGTAAACAATCAGATTCTAGTTTTTAGGTGACCTCATGGAACACCGAACTACCCTTACATGAGGGAAAAACCGAAGACACCACATAAAGATCCATTTTACAAAATTAACCCAAAACTAATGTAACTAATTAAAAATTTTATGGTTTAGTTTTATTGAAAAAAAATTAACTATCCTATGGTAAAATCATGTTGAAAATTCTATAAGGAAAAAAATGAAGTTAAATTATACTTATTTTTAAGAATTATTTTTTTTGATATTCACTTATAATTTTTCCATTATATCACATAACCCACATTCAAAAAATATTCATTTATTTACCACCTTTCAAAATAGATTTATCTAATGAAAATGTAAATTGTAATCTATTGAGGAAAATACCATTTAAATTACCATTGGAATTTTAATTAACTAAGGACTCACATAAATCATCCCTATGATGTTTATAAGGAACCTTATTAATTTATGAGGAACAATTCATGTAAGACTCCACCATACTCAAATATATGAAACTATATAGGTATTTATGGACACCATATAAAGTCCCACAATACATTGGATAATCATAACATCATAGGGTTAGTTAACAAGGCATTGCCAAAAAAGGTGACAAACGATGGACCCATTATTCCATTATATGTTCCACTAAATGAAACATGAACATTTTATATATTAGTTATATTAAACAACCATAATGATTTACTTTTTAAGAAAGAAACCCCAACAGACCTACATGGGTCCAGTTGTGCATTTATAACTTTTACCACATGGTCATAAAGCCCAATAGAAATGGGTACAAGAAGTAATAAAGAATCCGAATCATTTAGGTTAAAAACTAGAATCATTTATATATACATTAACATATATTTATAAGTGTCATGAAATATGGTTTGGTTATATGGTTTACCACTTCTCAATATATAATGTGACAATACAGTTTACAAATTCTACAGGGCTCCAATCAAACCACAACAATTTTATATTGAAAAAGAATTAAATAGTAGTATAATTTATTCAAAACACTTTAATATATAAGTTACATCTACAATGGTTTGGCTCTATAGGTAAGAATATTCCAATTCATAAAGCAGCTATAAAAATTAAAAATGTAAAATTGGATTCCATTTATCCAAAACCATAATGTTTCATCCGATGGAACCAATAGTTCATGGTATAAATGTGTCATAATTGATTAGTTAGGTGTCACCGTCAATAACTAATCAATAATTTTAAACATTTTACTATGAGCTATAAAAATTAAAATTCAATACAAAATATCATGGAATAGATTTAATGGAATCTTGAAAATTATTAATGGAAGGAAACTACATAACCATGGAAGTAAAAAAAACATTCTAATAATAACACTAAAATAATGGAAGAATGGAATTAAACCAAAGGAAAGAATATTTATAAACCAATTAAATTATTTATACAAAAATAGTTAATAAAATTTCTAATCATGTAAAAGTTAAAACAATCTATTAAAATACCTAAAAATCTATACAACATGTGAAAAAATAACAAAAATGGCACATCAACAATTTAAAATATCCTAAAAATTCAACCTACCAGGATTGAAATGTGCATGGTATATTAATTATAATGTGTCTATATTGTTACATGTAATGATTCCTAATTTTCATTCTAGGACAATTTATTTTATTTTAAATATCATAAATCAATAAGGATTGGAAATTTCTTCTATCACAAATGTTTAATTAAAATAAAATATAATAACGAACAACACAAAGAAAAATTCTCATGAATATAATATTGGAGTTCTCCACATACATGTGTTTCTCACTCCTAGGAATGGATATTTCCATTTTTATAGAACATTACTATTCTATTCTATATAGGAACAAAAACTAAGAAAATGAAACGAATATCTGATACCACATTGTATTGTACAGACCCAACTGACTATTGAATCGGTGGTCGAACTGGCCACCAGATGAACCCAAGTGGGCCTCCCCATAACCTAATGGTTTCTGATTACTGGGAATGGTCTAATGGAGGAATTATTTGGAGAATAAAAACTCATAGTTAGATCCTCATAGAAATATCTAAAGAAAAAATTATTGAAAATATTGGAATCAATAATAATAAATGAAAAAATTACATATAACAAAAAATATAAAAAACAAGTAAATTGAAAACATAAATATGTAAAAAATGGTGCATGTCCAGACTATCCTAAAATATAAAAGATGTCTGTTCAAAATGTAGTACAACACAATAGAAGATGAAATGGCCCGAAGGCTAACTCCCCATGCATCTTGAGTACTAGTTTAGTAATGTTCTCCATATCTCCCTAATACATAACACATCTCATGTAATAAATCCATGGACATACAAACATGATGTTATTTTTGGATACCCTAGTGCAATAGAAACCCATGTAGGGTGCATGATATAATCCCTATAGTACACCACAAATGGATTCAATATAAATCTATTTCATGATCTTTAGAAATAACAGTGTGTCGATATATAGGAATATAATGAAATAAATTGATAAATATGTAATAACACTTTATACTGAGTTACTAAATAGATACCCAACTGATTCTACATACCTTAGTTGAAGCCGGATGTTTGAATTATCGGAACCTATGGATATAACATAGTAATATACAATGTATAATATTTGAAGCAATTGAAGTGGGTATACCCCATGAATTTCCATTAGAGTGGTAGTCAATCCATTAGGACAACATCCAATTATTTAGATTCTACCTTGTAATAATAACCAAAATGATGATAAGGAGCCAAAATTAATCAATGAAAGGAATCCATAAAATTGTGAAGTGGAAACCTGGGACCTTTTATGGTGTTCTATAATTTAATTTCAAGGTTCTCCACACAATCCTTCAATATAACTAATACAATCGAGTCCATTCCAGAAAATAAGTAATGACATCCCTTATATCAGTCATGGAATGTGGATATTTGAGTTTGTACTAAGTATCTCACATTGGGGACCCAGTATCACCCAAGTCTTGGCATATCCATCTTGAAAATTAGTACCTCCAAGGTTTATACTTTAGGGAAGTAGTGTATCATACAAGTATAATAATCATTCTGAATACCCAATCCATGCAAAGGCAAATAATCTCTACTGGCATGTAATGTAGTACCAATACACACATAGAGAGTATATCTTATACATCCTAAATTCTGGACATGTTTTATTTCCTAGACAAAAATAAGTCATGGAATAATAACAAAAATGGTACATCAACAATGCATAGCATTTATAAAAAGATAAGATGGTTGGACAATAATTGTTTCCAATCTAAATAACAATGGTATAAAGATATATTCACAAGGAACTAATCATAAACATTACCACAACGTTAGAACACAAGCACACATGGAATTAAAAATAACAAATTAAGATGAATACATGTACCATAAAGAACATTACAAGTATCATTAGGAATGAGGTTTGTCACACTAGGCATTTGAATTACGTCATCCATCATTCATAGAATGTTAGACCCATGATAATGGAATATGAATAAACTAGAACACTGAGGAATAATAACAATTGACAATGCTTAGTAAAAGGGAAAATGAAATATGGTTTATGGAATAATTTATAGCACACATGGTATGGGGTGAAATAATAAAACATGAAGTAATGAACATAACCAATGGGGCCGAACTCATGGTCTACACCTCATCTTATTTCTACGTTACTGTTTTAAGTAATTTATCACCTCTAAAAGACTCCAAAAACGTTTTTTATTATGAAATGAAGTCAAGGGAAAAAGGCCTTTAATGCGGAAAAAATGGTGTGGTGGATCAGAACAAATATGAAAAACCATACTTGTTGATCCACTACAATCTAAGGTCCCATTAAATGTTAGAGAACCATTTAAATAAATTAAGTCAAATTTAAGAGGTGTGGACAGATGAGTCAGGTGAAAGACACTATGACACACCATATAAATGATATGAATCAATGGGAATGAATCTCAACTACCTACCTTATGCCAGGAATAACGAACATATTCAATACAATGTATTTATTTGGTTTGTCTTGAAAGGACTTTAGGAAATGGATGAATTCCATGAATATTGGGAAAATTTTGTAACACTAAAATATAGTAATGTAAGAGAAGGTAATCGAAGATAAGAAATAAGGGGAGTTGTAGAATTATTGATAACTATCCAACACAATTGATAACACTCAAATTAGATGATATGATGTGATGATACAACCATCTGTAGAGGTGGAGAGGAGGTGTAGCATGAGTGAAAAAGGGGATGCATGTGGAGAATTAGAAATTAGGGAGGATTACGAGGATATAATTATAGGTTCATTAATGGTAGAAAAATGAATTTGACTTCACTATCAAGGAGTACATTATTTGGTTACATGGTTTTCCAAAATTTCCGTCAACCTTGCGCTAAGAAAATTCCCAAGAACCCCTCACATGGAATGGTTTCATGGATTAGCTAACCATGCATTTACCATGAAAAATAGCACTATAAAAACATTCATCTAGATTCATGACTAGGCATCACCTAAAACATGGTTAGACTATACTCAGTGTAACATTTTTCTCCACTAGTATGGGAATTAAAATTTATTCTAAGGGACGCATGGTTTCATACAAATAATGTACCCTACTTCCTTCTTCCATAATGTGGTCATTTATGCCACTCCACTCCAAAAACACCAATGAACACCCAAGGGACCCCTCTAGAAATTAATAAATTATTGAAATAGAAAATTTATTTTCACAAACTCATGTAATTATATTAATAATATAAGTTTATAAAAATAGGCCACCTACCACATATCAAAATTGAAATTCTTCTGAAATTCCTTCTAGTAAAAAACTCACGATGCTAAAATAATGTTATTTCGTATACAAGAGATGAAAGAAGAAAAAAATAAATTAACTGAGTAGATTAATTTGATTATGTCATCAAGAAATTATATAACTATATAAACTCCTGGGTAGGGTATAAAATTGGCATACTTGTAAAGCAATCCTAATAGAAATGGTCTTTGAAAGTTATCAAATTCGTGCTTACACATATTCATACGTGATCCATAACACCCCACCACCTCCTAACTAGTACATACCAAATAAAATCATCAATCCATACTAATTGATCTACTAAGTCCTCTAATATTTTAATTATACTATTGAATATTTTAATCCATTCCTATGTATCACTATGGAATATTGTTCCCATGAAAGATAGAGGATGATGGGGTTGAAAGCCTCGATAAAATTTGAACATAATTAGGGAAAGTAATTTGTGAACAATGGGATCTTTTTCATGAATCCTAGTTATAGTATCCCCTCTACCTAGTTTAAAATAGTTGGTGAGTGGGCACACTTAGTTTCATTCTCCTTAAGTATGGTGGTAGAACTGTGACCTCCTCCAATTTTTAGAGCATATTTTCAGTCATAGCAAAGTGGTACCATAAGAGGATTTTAAGGTAATTTTTTCTAAAATTTCACCTTACAAAAATAATGTCTTTAAAATTAAACTTATATATCATCCTTCAAATTACATACAAACAATAAAATGATTATGAAAACCTATCGCATGAGGATATCTATAAAAAAACAATTCCATTATTATACTACTCATGGATGAAGCCTATTTTATTTTTTTACACATTATCCATAAATCATTATATAATAACAAGACTCTTTAAAGATCAAAAATTCAATGCAAGTTTATATATATATCCCAAAATCCAAAAAAAATGTAACTAAAAGGAAAACAATAAATTGGGAATTTAATTAATTATTAATCATAAAACACTCATCAAGAATATATGTATGAAATGTGAAACTAAGTTACAAGTAATGATCTATGGATCCAACCAAATCCCATAAAAAATACATTAACATATTGTACTCTAGATCAACAAGAAACTATTATAACCTATTGTTAACAACAATATGTACAATGGTAAAATAGAGGTCGGTTACACACATGTTATCTTGGAAAACATGAGCTCCCATACACAAGTCCTTCATAACCTCAATAATTTATACATTTTCCCCAAAATAATGAAAAAAAATAAAATGGAGTTCAAATTATGATACATTTTTATAAACCCATATCCCAAATCAAAAGGTATGAGCTATAGTTCTACATAACCAAATGCAATCCACCATAAACACATGGGTTTTAAAAATACTAATAATTCTTAAAATGATATTAGTTGGTGGAATATACACATAAAATCAACAGATAAAATTATTAATAATAAGATTAATAAATAAAAAAATAATTCTACCACAAATTTAATAACAAGTATACCAACTAATATAGAATAAACAAAAAACTCCTCAAGGGGAAGGTCAACCAAGTGAGTGAGAAAGGAAGTTATGAAAATAAAAAACTATGTAATCACTATGGATTCTATATTTGTATTGCCATTGATAAAAATTCTTAATATCCAAGAACCATTTCACTCAGGCCTTTTCATTTTTTATGTCTCTAATCATGATGTTTCCATATGCATCAGGATGCCCATGTATGGTATGAGAATAAAACCAATAGGACACCACCAATGATTCCTTAACATTATAACACATAAATATGAAAATATGACATTATAATAGATAAAATCATTAAAACTAAACAAATAATAATGTACTGAGAGGTTATACACCACACATGCCACCATAATCCCTTTGTTGTCCTTTCTTTGTCTATATGATGAAAACATAGCCATAATATTAATCATGAAAAAATGTTGACCATAGTATTTCTTTACATATCCCATAACCAAAATAGAGATATCAAAAATTGATGTAGGCCCAAGGCCATCAATATCTTTCTCTCTCATAGTTTATGTTACTATACCATCATTCCCCAACACTACTTTAGTTAAATCCATTATTTGATTATATTTGGGCACTTTTTCCCAAGTCACATAAAAAAAACCATAATACCAAATGGAATATTTTCTGTAAATGTCCTACAATATAATTAATACCTTAATGTAGGCTAAAAAATTACATCACTCCAAATAATCTATCATGGTCTTATCATTGTTTTACAAGAAATAGCTAAACAAGATCCCCCTCTAGGGCCATCGAGCCATGAGGTGTCCACCAATCACAATGGTACCATGCATGTAACACAAATATAGAAAATAAACAACACATATCAAGAATAATATAATCTCATATAGTCACAATAAAAAACATAAATAGCAATAATTAGTGTAAAAACATATAAAAATTTGATAACACGGAATCATTAGTCCCACATGACACACATGAACACAGATGTGATAAGTATCAATCATTGTGTTATAAGAAACACTAGAAAACACATGTGAACAAACAGAATCATGGTTTAATGGATATTATAACACTGCATAATATATGGATAAAACACATATAAATGAATTATATATGGAATTTGATTTGCTTCCTCCTCCATGTGAATCTCAAAATCATGGTTCTTTAGGAGTGTTGTTACCCAAAACACGTTCAGACAACCACAAGAATAATTTCACACACCAATAGTTCATAGAGTTCATTCTAATACAAAATGACATGAGTTTTAAAATTAATCTCAATAAAAAAAACTTCAGTGGGGTATAAAAATCCAATAGTCAATTTCAAATACTGACAATTACAGTATTCATGTTATATTAATGGAAGAAGAAGATTAATTCTTATTGGACAACGACAACATAAGATATTATTTTCTTCATGGATATGGATCAAAATGATCATGTATAAATCTAAAAATATATCTTATTCTCAAATTAAATTTCATATATCTGTGAATACTACAGATGATACCTCAAAAAAAGATGTTTTTACCAACTCACTATTGATTTGTTCGAAGATATTCATTAATATCATTTCAATCAATGAATTATCAAGAGAGGCAGGACATTTAGATTATTTGGGGAAATGATTAGATTAATATATAATCACATATCCCTAATTATTAATGCATAAATATACTTGTAAAATGTTTCCTTATGAAGAAATGAATGAATATCTTTTTCTATATCGAAATGCACATGAACACCACCACGACCTCCACCATGGTCTCCCCAAATATTGTGGTTATTTCAAGTACCCAAATACCTATATTAATTCATTTGATATATTTTAAATTTCAATTCCCATCCCCCCAATGATTTCCCCATCATAGATAAAACTGAGGGAAGGATGAATGTTAACTCTTGAGTCCCGCCACTTATAGGCCCTTGTTTTCCACATAATACTGAATGTATGTTATATATAAAAATTAATGGAATTACTCTATTAGAGAACATTAAGAAGAAATATATAAAGAAAAAACAAAAAAATCCATTTCACAATGAAAAATTAATTATATATTAAAAATATATAATTTCATATTGTACTAAAAAACTAATTAGAGTACTTAAAATAACAAAAATGTTAAGTCAGAGACAACCATAACGTCAAAAAAAATCACCTGAAAAACATTAAGCTAGTAATATCTTACTAGATCACCAACCTTATCATTCTTACCTAAATATAATTTATAAATATGTTGTTGAGAAGATCAATAAACTAATTAGAATAAACCCTGTAATATCTAATGATTAATGTAAATGATAGTAAACTAATACATAATGAAAAGGTGAAATTAACTCATCACCAAAATAGTTATACTAAGCTTCCAACCAAATCATGGATATCGTTCACCATGTAACACATATAGAAGATCATATATAATTATGATGAAATATTATGGGTACATTTCTACTACTTCCAAACTTTTATTAATCACACACAACATTGTAGGACCATGTCCATCTATCTCTAAAAGAATGATATCCTGAAAAAAATGGCTATGTATCAGTACATGCACAAAGTTCATTATATAATCCCATCATAATGTATTAGATTTATATATAATAAAAAAATATTTTTTGATATCCACCATATCCAATATAAAATTTATCACACGTTAGTCATTATACCTCAATCCATCACAACATATACCCCCATTAAGGCACCTTAATTCATTTCTAACTCTACACATCATAAAAATAACAGTACTATTAAATTGATATCTTGTGATACATGTGTATGAAAAAACCACAATCCATTAAATCTACAAACAATGACATATTGGAAACTATCAACTAGTTATTCCAACACATAATACTACACATATGTGAGAGTATAGAGACTGGGTGTAGTTATCCATTCATCTTAAACATCAAGATATTAGGGAAACCAATCGACTATATTTCACTAGGTATCAGAAAACTACCCCAAATGGAGGGTAGTATATGAAATAAAAATATGTATATGATAAATATATCCCACATCTACACTATGGGAATAACATAGTTGTTGGACTAGTCAAGATTTAATGCTCAGAAATCTTTCTTAATTATGGTTTATTAAGTTACATCTTCTTTTATCATCATTGCATATAACCATAATCTATTTTGTTAGTGTTTTCTTCATAATATAGGTTAACAACATTCAGATAATTATAATTCACTAATAAGGATAAGTCACTGATTGTTGACCAATAGATAGAAAAGACACTATTTCAACTAGTTACAGATAGATTCTCATAATTTTCTATAAGGGTAATTCTCTAATGAAGCATGAGTTGTCGATCAAATAAGTCACCAATAGATTTCCCTAATGACATGTCAACTAACTGATACCCAAAATTTTATCTATGTATGCACAACTAATATCTGTGTCACCAGTGCATCACCTACCATGTGATGGACCTATCGATCCTGAGTTACTGATATAAGCCTGAGACACTAACAGACTGACCTACCAGTCTAAGACACTAGCAGACTAACCAACTGATCTGAGACACTATTCCAGGGATTGAAATATTTATTATCTTCCAATTAATTTTAAATTAACTTCTAAGAGTCATATTTTTAGAGCATAGTACTTCTTATTATATTAATGAGTTTTTATTTGTCTTTTTTAGAAGACATTTAATGGATATTAGAGAGTAGTAAGAGGTATGAGGTACCATAGAACATGATACTAATCAGCTTATTTGTATAAAGTTAATATTGGATGAAAAAATGAGGATAGAGTGATTTGGAAAATATATCGAGTTTCTCATTGACCTATGGTTAACACACAAGAAGTAGTTACTAAGAAAATAAATAGAAAATGCAATGAGACTAAAAGAAAAAACATTTTTCTAATAGAATAATAGATAGTCCACTAAATCACACACCACACTAGAAACATATGACGTAATCACTCATGAAACTATGTTTTGATATCTATTTAAATAATTCAACTCTAGCATCAATTTTTTCACCATTATTGACTCCATAAGCTGTAAAGCATATTAGATGGTGACTTCTATCTCTATTTTATTTAATTAATTTTCTGTTTGTGAAATATTTTAAATTTTATGCGGTATGTGTCTCTATTTTAAAAACTCACTTAGTATCCTATTAATGATGGGTCAATACATTTATATATTCACAAACCATAGTTTTTACACCTTACAATACAATGGATAACAGTCGAAGCGGTCCCAATGTGCCCTATCAGTTTTCCACTCCCACAAAAAATGTGGAATAGAACTAGTTTACGTGTACAGTTGTGTATAATATTATGTACCCCAATACATGTTGTGGATAATTTTTGTTTACATATATTTTATAGTGGTTTGTGTTCAAAAAGTAGATAGAAAAATGAATTATCTTTGTACTGAACTTTTTGTTTTATAATTTGATGTGTGTTTCAATGTATTCTTTTTAAAATTTTATTTATTCATCTATAACATTTTTTCACAATCATAATTATTGTTAGATAGTTTTTATTTTCTAATTTTTTATCATTGATTGATTTAAAAATATTAATTAATAATTCCTTTTTTTTAAAATAAGAACTAATCAACCTTTTAGAAATCAATAAAACTATCAATTGTTTAATAAATATGATACATTGGTTAAAAATGTTATTTTATATCACATAAGAGAGACTTTAAATAATTTTTTTAAAATATAAATTTTTAAAGGATCTAAATTCACCACCCCCTCATTAGTGTCCTTCTCTGACCAATATTTAGTATGAGAGGCATCATTTCTTATTCTCTAATTAGTTTTCAATGTATTTAGATGTTTTAAACTATTATTTTAGTTGTGTTTTAGTGATCTCTAAATTTTTTTTAGTTCAAAAATTATAGTTCTTTGATTACATGGTTTTATTTATAATAGACAAAAAGGTGATACTACCAATAGACCTACCTATTTAAATGGTACAAATTATGCAAAGTGGGAAATTTAAATGAAAATGAATTTTTAAAGAATTGGATTTAAAATATGTACTTGTATAGTTGATGAATATAAAAATTTTGTTACTACTACAAATACTTGGGAGGATTCAACTAAGGAAGAATACAACAATAATGGATATTTCGTGAAATCTATATGTTTTTCTTTTGGTGATGAATAATTAAATCATTTTTCACCATGTAAAACAACTTATGAGATATGGGAAACATTAGTTGTTTCGCATGAAGGAACTAATAATGTTATGTAAATGTTACTTAATATATATATATATATATATTGTTAAATATGATTACTTCAAAATGATGCCTGGTAAACCAATCACTAACTTGTATATCAGGTTAAATGATATTGTAAATACTATGACATATATAGAAAACGATATTAATTCCCATGAACAAGTAATGACAATCCTCAGATGTTTACCAGAATGATGGAGAGGAAGCTCAATGTCCATAAGGGAATCATGTGACATAAATAATCTAACAATAATGGAGATGATAGGTAAAGTAAATATATTTTTAGAATAATTGAATTTAAAAATATATGAATATTATGTACCAAATATAATTTCATTGTATTTTAAAAAAATTATTTCTATACATAAAGAAAAATAGAAAATTAATTTTCATGATGATTGTTACAGTAATGAAGACTCACCAAGTGACAATGATGAGGAAATAGGTCAACCAACCAGAAGATTCAAAAAATATCTATAGAATGACGAATTTATTTATAAATACTACTTATATCGGGATGTATGAAAATAATGGAAACTATAAGATAGATTTAAATGATGTGATAAAACTAATGAGACAGACTGCTATGAGAGAAATAGAAGAGGACTGGTAAAAGATGACTGTCCAAAATTAATGTACGAAAAATATTATGAGGAGAATGATAGAAAATATATAAAGGCACATAAGGAAACCTGAATTCATTTGGAGGATATATACAATAAATCATAATCATCACATAATAGGAATACTGTCAAAGAAATCATGGATATTATGACAAACACACCCAAGTACACAATACAATCTATTTTACATAATTGATATTATTTTGGAGATGAATCTGTTCTTGAATATATGAAAAATTAATAGATGTTTTAATTCTTTAATATGATTGAGGATAATGCAATAAACTTAAGGATATGTATAAATATCACCAGAAGAAACATGCTCTATCAGTTCCTTTTACGATAAACATACTATTAAAAATGAAAATAGTTCTATGTTTCTAAATGAGAATAATGAACATAAACTATGTAATAAGGAATTAAATATTAATTTAGAGAATTTTAAAAAGGATATAAATAATCAAAATCAAATTCATTGTAAGAAAACATCTATAAAATACACTTTTAGTATTTTTTATCAACCATGGAATATTTTTTCTCTTAAATAAATCGTGTATAAAATATGGAAAATTTTGTTTTGTGCATAGAATTGAAAATTTTAATGCATGTACCGACATTGGAAATGGTTTTAATACTTCAATAATCTTTGGATCTAATATAATTAATTTTTCAACAATTCTACTATACTTCTTATAAGAAACCCATGATGAAAATGTCAGTTCAGACGCTTTAATTACAAATATTACTGAACAGACGAATGTCTGGGTACCAAATCCATTTATTATTTGATCTAATTTTGTGGGAATGATTTTTGAAGAGTTCCTATAATATTTTATGGCACAATTACAAGTGATTTCCCAGATATATGATATGATACTAATCAAGATTCTAGAAACATATCAATATTGATGGTGGGTATTTAACCTATGGTGACAATGACAAATAAAAAATAATTGTCCATAGCCAAGATGGAAACTTTAATTTGGTTTTAATTTCCAATTTTATTTTTCTTGATGGTCTCATGTGAAACCTACATATAATCTCACAATTATGAGATGATAGATTTTATTCCAAATGTTGAAATTATTCTTTCTACATTTTTAATTCAAAAAATGATTTTTTTTTTCTGGTTTTAGAAATGAGAATGTATATCGTGTAAATCTAGATTCCATAGTCTGAAAAAATGTTTCTTGCTTGAGATCATTTCATAAAGAGTATTGTATCTGGCATAGAAGACTAAGACACTATAACATTCACTCTATTAGAAAGCTTACTAGAAAAGGATTACTCAAGGACCTACCAAGTCATGGGTTTCCAAATTATAGTTTGTAATCCCTTTCAAAATAGAAAGTAGCATAAAATATCATAAAAACAGGAGAAATAAGTTTGAACTTATCAACATCTTGAGTTGGTTCTCAGGGTTTTATTTGAACCATGAAGAATTTTTAGTTTAAATGGGAAGGACTTTGTTTATGTTTTAGAGGACGATTTTATATGTATACTTCAAATTTTTCTATTTCTCATATAATTAATGATTTTTCTTATTTTAACAATAAATCTAGAATTTTAGAAAACCAAAGTGGACTGAGAATTAAGTAATTATAGATTGATCCTGTTTGTGATTTTAAAAGTCAAGATTTTGAATGTTTTTTCTACCAAAATTGCTATACTCATAAATTCACTTCTCCTACTACACCCCAATAGAAAGGAGTTGTTTAATTGAGAAATAGAACCATATAATAAATATCCATAATTATGATTATGGAATGTGATTTACGTAGTTATTTTTCAGATAAATCTTTAAATGAAGCATGTTATATAATTAATTGTGTTTTAATTGGACATATCCTTACGAAAACTCCCTATGATTTGTGTAATAATAGGAAGAAAATGGTTAATTACAGTAATGTGTTTGGTTGAAAACTCTATATCCATCATACTAGATATTTTATTGACAAATTTTCATCCATGAGCGATGAAGGAATTGTCCTAGGCTATTCAAACATGAACAAATCCCATAGATCCTTTAATTAAATAAATATTTGTGTGGAAGAAACTATACATATAAAATTTTGTGTAATAAATCCTCATAAACCTAAAACCAACCATTAAAATTATATGGATGATGTGTCAAATCATGACCTAATTTTTAAACCTTTTGACTCTACTATAAGGAAAGAAAAAAATATTCTAGTTCTGAAGAATTCCCATATTCTGATCATGACGAATTGAAACCTTTAAAATAACCTAATATAATTAACTAAATATTTTATAGATTTGTTATAACCCTTATATATCATCATTTAGATGTTGTAGTTGGAAACTCAGATAAGGTGACACAAACTAGAGATTTTATATGAAACAGGGTTAACCATTAAGACTTTATGTCATAGTATGAACCTAAAAACATCAGTGATTCAATCAATGAGGAATTTTTGCTGATGGCTACGTTAGAAGACTTGAATCAGTTTGAATGAAATTATAGTTGGAAACAAATTGATAGTCCTAAATACACCATTAACATAGGAACTATGTAAATTTTTATAAAAATAGTGGATGAGGAAGGCACTATAGTATGAAATAAATCATGATTAGTGTCACAAGTTTATAGTCAAGAATAAGGAATAGACTATAAAAAATTAATTCCACTTTTTCCCATACATGAATTCATTTGGATCGTTCTAGCTTATGTGGAACATTTGAACTTTAAAAATTATAAAATGAATGTCAAATTCTCATTTATAAATAGTTATATAGTTGTGGATATATTTTATAAACAACCCCCTGATTTTATATATGCACATTTACAAAATCATGTCTTAAAAATAACAAAATCATTGAATGGTTTAAAATAGGCTCCAACTATTTGGTAAGATAGGATTAACCCTTTCTTATTTCTAAAGACGTTTTATGGGTATTTTTATTCCAATCATTTAACAAAATGATTTTTATTTATGTTTTTGTTTTTTAAATATATTTCTATAATATATTTTTTGTTTCTTCTAAAAATTATATATGTATTAATTTTTCAAAAATGAGGAAAAATAAATTTGACATGAGTTTAATGGGTGATTTGAAATTATTTATTGGATTTAAAAATTTTCAAATTAACAAATGATTCGTTTTAATTCAACATAAATATAGAAAAGGTATTTTAATACGTTTTGGATTATATAGTACAAAAGGTAGAGATACATTAATGAGTACCACAAGTAAATTAGATCATGATGAAAATGGAAAATCTATTGATTAATCCAATTTAGGATTAGAAGTATTTTATATGTGACTGCTATCTGACCTGATATTATGTTTGGTGTATTAATGTGTAATCCTTTTTAAGAAAAACCAAATGAGTCACAATATATTACTATTAAAATAAATTTTATGTCCCAAAAGTATAGTAGAAAATTAGGATTGTTCTATACTAGATGAAATCCACTTGGATTAGTTAGTAATTATGATGATCAATTATGTGGTTTCATGTTAGATAGAAAAAGAACATATGGAACATGTCACTTTTGGGTAATGTCTCTAGTTTCAAGGTGTTTTAAGAAACACAATTATGTTTCATTATCTAATACCAATGCTCTATACAAAGATGCTGGAAGTTGTTTTGTTCAAATTTTTTTAATAAAACATTCTTCACTAGATTATGGATATAAATTTAGGCATTAACCTATAATCATTGTCAACACAAGTTATATTAATATTTCTATGATCATGGTTTCACATTCAAAAACAAATCATATTGATATAATACATTAATATTTGAAATATCATTATCAAAAAAGTGATATAACTTTTGAATTCATTTTCATGGAACATTATCATGATGATATCATTCTAAGCCATTAAATTCTAAAATAATGAGTTACATCGTACATGAGTTATAAATGATAAAATTTTAATAACTCGTCAAATGGACTCACAAATGGTGACTCACCTATAGGACACACCAATAACGAATCACTTATAGGACTCACCGATGTGTCTCCCCAATAAACATTTTCATCTCTATGTCTGGAATGTAAAAAATATCTATTTCATTTGTATCAATTTAATTCAATTAAAATTTCTTATTTAATGGATTTAAATCCCTAAATGATAAAATTAGAGTCAATACAACTAAAATTCTCACTTTCACACTTCTTCTATTGGACACTTTCCTTGGAACCATTCTCTCACAACCTAAAACTGTTCTCCATTGAACATGTATCCTTCGATAATCATCTATGGATCAAGTTATTTTTTTAATTTTTTGAAGAGTAGAATCATGATTAGAAGTATTATGGTGAATCTTTTGAACTTAAATAAAGACATATCCACCCAGAACATATGGGCCTATTCCTCACTCAATAGAAAACAGTGGACACCAAATGGTTACTGGAATGTAAGTCTATATTTTTTAATGTGATTAAGCATAAGAATGGTTGTAGTTGATCTCCAAAAAAATTATTACTTGATGCCAGTGCGTGAGATCTATCAGTACATATAATTTCATCTCAAATAATCATAGGAATTATGTATTTAGTTTATAGTAAATGAAGACAAATTCATTTTTCACCAAAGTAGTGTGCATAATACATTGATTTTCCCTATGAGGGTGTGTTTGAATATCATTAGGGAGGTACACCTCCACATGGTGACATTTTTAGTTATAATAAAGTTTTATCTAATATTACTGGTATTGTATTTAATAGATTTCCAATTTCTAGAGAGATTAATATTGAAAGTAGGATATTGTTCATGATTATTTAACATTAGTTATATAAAAAAATGGGACTTTTCCTCACTTAAATAGTATTATTTTTATTATCTATATTTTTTACTGAAGGAAAATAAGATTAACATGGGTAATAGTGTATACAACTGAAATTATAAAACCATAAAACCAAAAAATACAATTGTTTTATTCCAATATTATTTAATTAATTTTGGTAATCAATGTTTTGGTTATTGGTGTTGAATAATTAGTAAAACAAATGATGTATTTTGTGTTATAAAATCTATTTTTAAGAGAATGAAAATAAATTAAAATACCTTGATGAAACATTATCTTGGGGATAATTATATAATTTATAATGGTTTGATCCAGTTGAGCACCCTAGAATACCTAAAGACATGGTTGATCATGGTCTAGGACCACATGTGGTTGTTAAGTAATTCGACATGTAAAATGAGGATGAGGAAATTCATGGGAATTAATCATCTATTGCGGATAGCTATAACACTGATATATATTGAAGTCTCGAAGGTATGAACTATGAACCTTCTATCCCTCATCAGCCTCTTCATTCAAAGGAACATCTCCTTGATAGATATTATAATGATGAATCCAAAGAATTAGGAAGTTTTGAACATACCAGTCAATGTGGTAGTATATAAAATTAGGAGTCAAATTGTGAAAATGAAGAATGTAACCAAGAAGGGGAAAAAGGGGGTGGTGTTGATGAAATGGAAGAAAAGAAATATTATATTGAAAGATATTTGAAAAAAATTCAGTTGTTCTAAGTGGTGAGGAAGAATAAGGATGTGGTAAATATAATAGTATAATAGACCATCTTGACGATCTTCAAGGTCATATTGGGGAACCTATTTAAATTACTCTAGATCATTTGATCCTGAAAATCCTATTCATACTAATTTAGTGGAAGAAAAATTGGTATTGAAATCACATAAATCATCATATTTAGTTTTGGTTGAATAAAGTTAAAGAAATGGTCATTTACCTGATGATGTTCATGTTAAAGAAGTTGTTCAAGTAGCTCTAGTCTAGGAAAATTCTTATGACACCAAACAATTTTCCTATTTGGAGGAGAGAAACTTTTGAGGTAGAGAAATAGAGGAAAAGGGTAAAAATTGATATTATTACTCTCTATGATAATATATTTGTTTCCAAATGTGAAATGGATGCAGGATATGTTACTTTTGGGTTTAAGGTATCCTGATTTAGAGGATTAGAAAATTGATCCTAAGGGATATGTGGTAGATGGTATTTCTCCTATTGAAACTGATCCATCTGTTGACACTGGTTCTTCTTATGTGGATGTAGAAAATCCTATAAATTATTTGACTAAGGATGGCCTCAAAATGTTTCAGGAGTAGTTTTACTCATTAGTTAGATATTTTCTTCCATATAAACCAACTCCAGTAGCGGGTCTTAATGAATATGATACAACTATGTCGACATAGATGGATGGTTCTAAATTGGAACCTTGTATGATTTAAATGGTTGAAGAAATTGTAAATGACCATCAAAATATGCATAATGAAGTGTTTTATATGGTTTATTCCATTAATAGTCTCATCATTAAATATAAATAATCACATAATACAGTTCTGAAAGATCTTTGAGACACCATGTCTGGGTATTTTAAGGATGCCTCTCTTTCACCTTCATCCCGTGACTGGATTCAGATGAAAACCATTTTTAATGATGTACCTAAGGGGCCCTCAAACTCAGATGGTCATTTTATTCAGAATCCTGATGTTGATATGATCAAGAACTATAATAAGAGAAGATCTTCACACTATAATGGGTCACACAAATTCAGAAATCCTATCAAAATATAATGTAAAATAGTGATCATGTGCATGATATAGGATGATTTTAATGTAAGGATTCAAATTATAATAAGGATGATATAAGAATGAATGTATAATTATACATTAATAAGGATTATATTGATCATCAATTGGAATTTAATTTACAGTATTTGGTTAATAATTATAGACTACCTTCAGCCATTGAGGTCTGTATAGAACAAGTCGAGTAGATTAAATTAATAACTACAATTCATCTGTAGTTTAGAAAAAATATTTAGTATTTTACAAAGGCCATAGACCATAGTGGGTATATCATAATGGACCCCATCAATATTTTTATTCTCTAATTGCATCATCAGAGTACTTAAATTGTCATTCCAGAATATTCTCCTCTCACACATGTCTTGTAATATTATACCCCTCCTTCTGTAACACTCCTATTTTTTCCATGCCTCTGGCTCATGATCATATTCAAATCATAAAAGTCCTTCTTGGGGAACAAACCATCCCACCAAATTATTCTTAAACAAGACTTCCTCATTATGAAAACCTTGCTTTTTATCTCATACATAAACATGATTTATTACAGAAATCCTTCACATGATACTTCATGGAAGATCAAGAGGTCTAGTGTCTTTGGGGATTAAAATCATTACATAAAAAATTAAAACATGAAATAAAACAACTTTATTGAAAACATCCTTTACATTACCACTGCATTCCCTCATACTTAGCATTTCATGGGATAACCTGAGAACACTCATAAGAATATGGTGAGCTATAAAGCCTGGTAAGTGAATAATCATGGAAAAAAATGAGTAATACAATACATGTTCGGCAATAGGAATATAAATGGATAACAAGAGATGCATTAACATAAAGTTATGATAAATCATGATAATCATAACATGGAAATGTGGTAACAACACTTAACATGGAATTAGCATGAGCCAATGCTCATTGCACATGGAGCATAAGTAAATCCTCATTGAACTTGAAGCATGAGTAAAAACTCATCAAAAATGAATTAGCATGATTAAAAACCCATTTCACATGACATATCATGATACTATACTTTACCCAATGCTTTGGAGTTCTATTAGGGCACACCATTTTCTTAAACACTTTATTTCATGCATAAGTGTGCCACATGGATCATATAAAATGGATTCATAAAACATCATCATTTATTCCATGATAAAGAAATGTGGAATAATACATAAAACAATAAAATAAATATTTAAATGTGAATAAAGGTGAATGCCCTTGATAGGGAAATGGGAATGGTATTCACTACACAATGGCATTGGCTTAGAAAATTGGTGCAAGTTTGGCCAGGTAATGGCGTGATGTAAGAATTCATAAAAAATGTCTACTGAGAGAGAAATGGGCGCGTCATCATATTTACATGACATGGAAAGTATGGGAGTCATATAAATACATGTCCCAACAATTATAATAGAAATTAGAATAATGATAAAAAAATTGCATGAATGTAAATGAAGAGAGAGAAATTACATCTGAAAATTCGGCATTGTAATGGGTGTATATGGGAGGACTTTAATGAGAGAGAAAGGGGTCTCAAACTATTGAAAAATAAAGAGGGCTATATGGGGGAGGTGAAAACCCATAACCCAATATTTATAATTGAAATTAAAAATTCATAACAACATTAAGAAAATTGGACAAAAATGAGAAATAAAGAAAAACCCTTACTTGGAAGTGTGTTTCCAAAGGCTTGAGAGAGGATTGCGAGAGGCTTCATGGGAGCTTGGGGAACCTAGTTAGGATTCTAGGGAGAGTATTGTAGAGGTAGGATGAACTCTAAAGGCTTTGAGTGCGGATAAAGTGAGAGTTTGGGTGGGTTTATATAGGAAATGTGAGGGAATTCTTTATTATGTTGGGTTCAGACACCTCATATTAAAGTAATTCAAACTGCAAAACAACCCACGGTTTTTGGCCATGGTTTTGGCCAAAGGGGAGTGGAAAATAATATTTTATAAGTCCAAAGTCCTAATTTCTTTAAATAATGGGGTTTCTTATGTGGAGTTGAGTCGCACTCTGAAGGAAAACAATTTAAAAAGACAAGATGTTTAATAAGCCTTGAAGGGTCCATTAATGCTTGGTAAAATATGTCAAAAATACCCAAAATAACATTATATTATTGGTAAAACATATATTGGTCGAACATAAGGCCTATTGTTATTTATTAAATAACTATTGGGTAATAATGATGTCATAAAACACATTATATATTTAAAAGTTGTTAAATATTTACCCAAAAATTTGATTGTCTCATAACATTATGAAAAATTCACCATTTGATAATTTTGATGTCCTGATTCCAGAAATAATATTAATTTTATCTAAATATTTTTCAAAATATGTTAATTTTCATTTTTAAAATAAAAACCGCCATTTATCAAAAAATCATGGGTTTTGACAAAAATGTCTTTCAAACATTAATAAAAATTACAATTTCATTCAAAAAATTATACTATCATTTATATATATTAAAAATTAATTTAATAATAATAATAATATTTTAATAAAATATTATTCAATACAAAAATCCATTAATTCATCAAAATATATTTCTTATTTGTATATTAATTAAAAAAACTATTTGAACTGTACAAACATTTCATAAGGTTACAAAAATAACATGAAAATATATTCATTATTATATAATATAATAATGTACATAACCATATGGCTAAAGTCTTGTTACATATCTCTTTATAACACCTGCATAAGACTATAAGAGTAAGGTGCGTGATTGTTACAGACTCTTGCGGTGGCTCATATAACATTGCTCAGGTGGTAATCACAATTAACTTCCACTTCTCTCGTAGGTGGTCCATATCGAGATTATTCAATTGAATCTAGGCTTGGGCTTAGTCAAGAGTGAATCCCAATGAATCCACCACTTTTCTGAGTTCCGAAAAATGGGTTCTATATGGGGCACATCTACTGGATGAGGACATCGCTTCCATTTTCTGAGTAAATTGGATTTTTTCATGCCCTATATTTATACTAATCATTTGATCACTATTAAATGGCTATATTATCAACGGTCCCAATTATCATCATAAAACCTAAGAATTTGACATTTTATATAATCATTTCACATATAGATACATTTAATTAGATCAAAATGGATTTCCATTAATGAATATTTGGGTCGTTACAATCTTCTCCCTTGTGAAATTTCACCCTCGAAATTTCCATTTACCACAATAAAACAGATGTGGGTAACTCTGCTTTATCACTTCCTCTGATTCCCACATCACTTCTTAAAACTTGTAGTTTCTCCACAACACCGTGATGAGGGAAATAGTCTTATTTCGTTGAACTTTTTCTCTATAGTCTATGATCTTCACTGGTTTCTCCTCATAAGAAAGATCATCCTATAACTATACCACCTCTAAAGATATTACATGTGATGAGTCTGGTATGTACTTCCTTAAGAGGGATTAATGAAAGACATCATTTACATTGGCCATAGTAGGTGGAAGTACTAGTCGATAGGACAAACCCCAACATGATCAACAATCTTGAAGTGGACGACATACCTTAGACTTAACTTCCCTTTCATTCCAAACCTCATGACCTTATACCATAGAGATATGTGTAGAAAAATCATGTCTCCAACTATAAACTCAAGGACTCATCGATGGTAACCTGCTTAACACTTCTATCGGCTCTGGTCAGCCTTGGTATACTACTGAATGGTTTTCACCTTCTCCACCATTTCTTTGACCATTTCTGGTCCATCCAGCTTTCCCTCAATGACCTCATCCCAACATGCCGGTGTTCTACCCCTTTCCCATAAATGGGATCATATGGTGCCATTTGGATGCTCGAGTGAAATTTTTATTATAAGAGAACCCAACCGGAAGAAGATCTTGATCCTATCCTTCTTTAAAGTCAACTGATAATTCATTCAAAATTTCCTCAAGTGTTCAGATAGTCCGCTCGAATTGGCCATCAGTTTGAGGATGATAACCCGTACCGAAGTTTACTTCAGTATTCAGAGCAAGTTAAAGACTCTTCCCAAACACAGGGGTAAATCTTGGATATCGATCAGATATAATAGATAGTGATCCTCAATGAGACTTACCAATTCCATGATATATATTTGTGCCAGTTTATCAAATGATAAATCCTCCCGAATAGCAATGAAGTGTGCAGATTTTGTAAGATGATCCACTACATCCCAGATTCCATTGTTGCCTTTGGATGTCTTCAGATGTTCGGTGACAATGTCCATGGTGATGTTCTCCCATTTCCATTCTGGTATGGGAAAAGGTTGCATCATCCCCTTAGACTTCTGCCTCTCTTCCTTCACTTTCTAACACACCAGGGAATTTGGAGTATATTCAGCTATCTCCTTCTTCATATTATCCCACCAATAATGCTCTTAGAGATCTCGATACATCTTTCTGTTTCTTTGGTGAATAGAGAAATATAAACTATGTGCATCATCCAAAAGTTCCTTCTTCAGCTCTGGACTTGTTGGAACACATAATCATTTCCCAAATTGTAATGACCCAGAAATTCTGTGGAAATTTTTTTCTTAAATTCATGGAATTTTTTTTACGAGTCTGTGAAAATTTACGGGGCTTGATTATGAGGGTCGGTGTGCCTGAGATCAATTTTTGATGTTTTGTTCGGCTACATTCAGTAAATTTGTGAGTGGGCTTTTATAACATTTGAAATGGTGCTCAGAATTGAAAACAGAGGGTACCATTAAAATCACAGAATCGATGATTTCTTTGTGAGACCTTCACCGTAGTTGCGTTCTAACGATAATGGAAGTTAGATTTTGGGTTTTTAAAATGTTAAATAAAACTAAGAGTGAAAAATATTTTTATCAGGGTGGTTAAAACCCCATGTGGAGGGTTGGGGTGGGGGCCACAACAACCTTACCTTCCATGGGAGGTTATGGTGGTGGGGCCAACCAGAGCATAGCCTTCCTTGGCAGGATAATTAAGGTGGGGGCCACCGAGGCTTGTAACTCTTGGAAACCCCAATTGAAGTAGAGGAAACCCTTCAAACTCCATTAATTAATTTTGTGCCAACCAACCTAATTTATTTAATTAAGCTTCACCAATTAATTAATTTTAATTCTTTTGAATTTAAATCAATTCCAAACCAACAATTAAATGAGATGTCTCATTTAATTAAACACAACTATTTGTGTTATTGTGCCAACAAATAATATATTAATCCTTTTTATTTTTGGTTAATATCTTGGTGGATCATGGGGAGGATAATTACTCTCCAACGAAGAACTGTCGCCCACCCAGAATGCCTATTCCACCAATGAAAAATGAACTTCAACAGGGGCAAGAAAGGGGAGCGTCTCCCGTGAAGAACACTATCTTCAACTTTGTCACCTCCGAACACTTTATGAATTACATGCTTGAGAATTGGGAGTGTGTGAGGAACGCAGAAAAATATGATTCGATGCCCGCCATTTTCCTATGACTTAGTCAATGATCAACAAAAAAAGAGGTAGTGATTTTATTTATTTATGATATTAATCCCTTGATTCTTACCATCTAAAAAAAGTAGACAATCTTATTATCCTGTTGATATGTGGATGTTTTTCCTTGCGAGTTTGGAATATATTGTTGATGAGGGTTGTGGGAAATGATGTTTTTAATTATCTTCATTATCTTCATTTGTTGAGCCAATTTCTACTTCACTATCGCGGTGGGTGCGGGCCAACCAAACACGTCCCGACCCCTCTGCCACTCTTCATGAATGATGTGTTCTATGTGAAGGAAGAAGGAAGATTTTTTCCGTGGTGATGAATGGAGATCCATATATGATCCACCAATAACCCCCCTCATTTTTCCTCAAAAATGAGGAAAGGAGCTCCCCCAACCACAAAAAACCGGAAATCCCGTGTGAGCCTTGAGTGGGAGGAAGAATGGTGGAATGATGGGAAATATCGAGTGGCCCGGGACATAAAACCCTAATTTTTATGTGGTACAACTTGCCTGCATAGTTTGGGAAACTGTATGCCAACAGTGTTGTAGACACTATCCCACCTGGGGACCTCAAACGGCATGGACGCATGGTTTGTGAAACCTTGCGCCAACCGTGCGGTAGCCACTATCCCACCCTTGGAAATCGCACGACTTGGCCGTACAGTTTGTCATGACCGTGTGATAACCATGCTCCCCTGCAAAAATATCCATAACATTGGCACTAAGAAACTGTTTGACGAACTTACTGTGGAAAAGGAATGCATGGAGTGTGGCGGTTCTTTTGGGATACACCACTTGAGGCTTGGACGTAGTTGGGGAATTGTAGGTTTGGATTGATCCTAAATCCAACTGGGCCCCTGAAAACGGAATGCCAATAACTCAAAGATCGGGAATCCGATTAACACTCCGTCTATTGCATTGAGACACCTATGACAAGGCATAGCATTGAGATTCTTTTACATGGGATTTCATTCTAGTTGGAGAATCGACCTGTAGCTCATGGATTATATCTTATTGGAGTCGAACGAGCTGAGTATTGAGAACTAGTAGTTGGATGAGACCTGACGACTGCTGACAGATTCAACTTGGAGTGTTTCAACTAACCAACTAGGAAGTGCCTATGTCTGACCGCCGCATAGCTACAGTGGGGAGCACCTCTGTGTGACACGGAAGACCCACGATACTCGACAGGAGGAGTACCATAGCAGGCTATTAGGGGGAGCGCCTCTGTGTGATCACGACACACCCACTATGGGGTGCGCCTCTGTGTGACACAACAGACCAAAAGTACCCAACAAGAGGAGTACTACAGTAGTCCAAGACAATGGGAGGCACCTATGTGTGATGCAGCAGGCCCATAGTTCTATATAGAGGAGGCGTACACTAATAGTCGTGGTTTCAACGGTTTGACTAATGTGTTACATGTTACCACCCTAGAATAAAATCCTTGTTTGAACTGAATCTTGACTTTTTTATTATCCCCATGATAAATATGGGTTATTAGATAACTTAGGTATGTGTATGGGCAGATACCTATGTAATGGTTATCCGTTTAATCCTTTCTTTGTGGTTATCCTTGCAAGATTTTGTGAGACTTTGATGGTATTGGGGTCCTTACATAGTATCGTTATAATCACCCCTGCACGGGCTATGCCCGCACCTCGTTGTGTTTGTTGCAGCCATCGGACAACATTGATTAGGTTAGAGAGTAGAAGATCTGGACCGTTCCCAGGGGTGGACCACTCGGTGAGACGTACAGAGATCAGATGGATGAACATGGAGTGCTGAGGAGTACATATCTACCTACCCTTTAGGAAGGAATCCTGGAGGACGGCCTAGTAGTTTCTTTAACTATTTTCTTCAGTTGTACTTGCATTTTAGTTGTATTGTACTTATGGTTGGGCTTGTATTTACGACACCCTTCACTTTGAGCACTCTCTTTTGTATACAGTTTTCACTGGGTGATTTACTTCCAGTTGCATACTCTATTGTGTGTGTTTGGTTTATAAAGTTAATGCCTTTTCAGATTAGGGAATTACATCTTCGGTTCTAGTCTCCAGCCCTTGGACTATGGAAGGTAGGCCTGGGGTAGTCAAGATATTGGCGCTGGGGGATGGGTCATGAAAAATGGTTATCAGAGGAGTCGGTTCAAATACAGAAATTAGGACTCTGATCATTCTTTTCTGTGAATCAATTGTGTTAAGGGTACTAAGTGTGGTTTTCAGTTTAGGGAGTCTAGTGTTGGTGTGGGGGGCTGATGTATCCATACACTAGGACCCTGACTTCTGATTTCCGACATAGTGCATGAAAACACTGATTGTGTGCGTGTCTTTAAAAAGTTTTCTTAATTAAGCTCAACTAGGTCAGGTGAACATGTATAATCATTGGACCATGTCTCATCAGTTTTTTTAGGATTCCTTCTTGTAGAGCCTCGAGAGTCATATGATCTGACAGCACACCGAGTGACGAGGCTTCAGTGTAGGGCCCTTTACAGCTAGAGGCCCCAGCGATACCACTTTCTGTTGTGCCACCGATTCCACCAGCCCCAATAGAAAACGATGCACACCGATTGAGAATTTTACATTAGTTCCAACGCTAGAGGCCACCCACGTTCTGGGGAGAAACAGACCCACAAGCGGCTGGGGATTGGATGGGGGTTTTGGGGAGAGCCTTCAGGCTCATAGGGACACCAGCAGACCTCATGGTGATTCTTGCTATGAGTCTCCTTCAGGTAGCAGCAGGAAGATGGTGGAGCCTGATGCTCCAGGTCCATGATGAGGGGACACTACTACAGGTAGACATCTAGAGCCTATTCTGGGCAGATTTCATACTAGCCACCCTCTGAGCAAGAGATCAGGGCATCGATGTTCTCCCTCAGCATCCCAATGCAAGAAGGTGTGTTATAGAGAGCCATCCTAGTGTAGAGTTTCCTTGCTAAGTAGTCACCAGCAGTGAGACCCACCACTAGTCGACATGCAGTGGAGTCTTCTGCAGGTGGGAGTAGATAGATGAAGCAGAGGATTAAGAGAACCTGACTCACAGGTGATGACCGCAGGACTCAGGATCTATTATGCGGGGCACCCATGGTAGTGACTTACCTGGAAGGAGCAGGCAGTGTTACTCATGCGGCAGACTGGGTCACATGGCTTGTAACTTTCCAACCAGCCATTCAAATGATCAGCTGATAGTTGAGGGTCATCCCAGGCCGAGGTAGATTTTTGAACGAGGCGGTCCGCAGGGCATAGGTGGATGTGGAAGAGGACCTAGTCAAGCAGCTGGAGGTGGATGACGTTTCGAGGTGCTACCACCACCATCACTAGGAGGTCCACCCTGACCACATGGAGCAAGTGGACCAGGGAGAGCAAAGCTTCAGGCAGATTAGGCATACAACCATGGACCTCCGGAGATGACTTGATGTACGATCTATGTCTACTTCACCTTAGCTGCAGTTCTTATAGACACATGTTCCAGTAACTCTTTCATTTCCACTTCCCTCGTTCAGAGCTCAGAGATTCTGATGAAGCTGTTGGCTCGATCATTACGGATAGAGACTCTTACGGGAGTAGACTCGACGATTACACACTGCTGCTGGTAGTGGGTGCTTCCTTAAGAAGGCGAGAGCTTCAGCTGGGATCTCCTTGTAGTGGCGTCGAGGACTTATAATTTCATCTTGGGTATGGACTGGTTATCTACAGTCAATGCTCATATCGACTATATTAGGAGAAAAGTGCAATGTGTCCGCATGGATGGGACCAGGTTTACCTTCACCAGCGAGAAGGGAACCATTGTAGCATAGGACAGACTTACGTGGAGGAGGGTGCAGCAGGTCACTGACCAGTTGGCTTGCCTACCCTTATAGCATTATATGTGGAGAGTCTGACTTATCCTGTAGTGGTGGACCAGTACGCGGATGTTTTCTTGAACGATGTCCCAGGACTACCTCCTTGTAGAGAGGTGGACTTCTACATTGATCTATAACCAGGGATGACACCTGTATCTACTCCAGCATAATGGATGGCTACCACTGAGCTTTGTGAGCTGCGAGTACATCTAGAGGACTTGTAGGAGAAAGGGATTCATCCGGCCCAGTGTTTCTCCAGGGGAAGCCATGATTCTATTCACCAAGAAGGAAGATGGCAGCTTGCGTCTTTGTGTTGACTACTATTTCCTGAACCGGGTGACCGTGAAGAACAAGTAACCACTCTTGAGGATTGATGATCTCTTTGATTAGCTCAAGGGAGCACAGTGGTTCTCGAAGAAAGACCTCAGATCAGCCTATAACAAGATCAGAGTTCGAGATGAGGATTTGCAGAATATGGCCTTCTGGTGTTGGTATGTCCACTATGAGTTCTTGGTTATTCCATTCGGCATAACCAACACTTCAGAAGTGTTCATGTGTCTCATGAGTAGGATCTTCCAGACATACCTCAAGCGATTTTTATTAGTCTTCATCGACAACATTCTGATCTACTCGACTTATGAGGAGGAGCATGCCTACCATTTGTAGGTATTACTGGACACACTCTGAGAGAACCATCTCTATGGTATTATCTCGAAACACATGTTTTCGATTTGAGACGTTCACTTCTTAGGACACGCCTTCTCAGATGTTGGAGTTCTAGTAGATCCATTGAAGATTGAGGTGGTACTTTTTTGGGAGCCACCTAGGAGTGTGATGGAGGTACGAAGTTTCCTGGTCTTGGCTGGATACTACCAGAGTTTCGTACAATACTTCTCGAGAGTTGTAGCACCACTATCATACTTGACCAAGAAGGGGAAATCCTTCATATGGTCGGAGAAATGCCAGCAGAGCTTTTAGGAGCAGAGGGAGAGGCTGACTAGTGCCCCCCAACTTGAGGCTTCCCGAGGAAGGCATAGGGTACATAGTCTACTGTGATGCATCACAGACCAGACTAAGGTGTTCCCTGAAGCAAGAGCGAGCTGTGATCGCATATGGTTCTCTGCAGTCGGGACAACACGAGCAGAACTAAGCTACCCATGACCTGGAGTTAGTAGCAGTGGTCTTCGCCTTGAAGATGTGGAGGAACTATCGAATGGGCGAGCGTTTCACACTCTACTATTATCACAAGAGACCCAGGTATATATTCTCCCATAAGGACCTGAACCCGAGACAATGAATATGACTTGAGTGCCTCCTATAATATGACTTCGAGATAGTCTATACTCCTGGGAAGGGAAATGCTGTTGCGGATGCACTCAGTAAGAGATGTAGTATACAAATTCTAGGGGAGGTGACAGAGCAGCTGGAAGCCTTACAAATTTCCTTTTTGGATAGAGATGGAGCCACCTTTCCAAAGTCTCTATCATTTACACCTCTACTTATTCAACGAGTCAGGGAGGTGCAACATGGGGACACTAACTGTGAGACATGGTGTGCTCAGATATCCACAGGGAAGGCACGTGATGGATTTTAAGAAGGTGGGGAGCACATCATCCTCTTCAAAGTATGTACTATGGTACTAGTTTCACTTTAGGAAGAAGTGTTGAGGGATTTCAACAATTCCCCTTTAGCGGTACATCGAGGAGTGGCGAAGATGTACCAGGACCTTTGAAAACAGCACAGGTGGCCAGGTATGAAGAAGGCGGTAGCTGAGTTTGTCTCACGATGCCTCACTTGTCAGCAATTGAAGGTAGAACACCAGGTACCAGCAGTCTTGGTTCGGCCCTTATATGTCCTAGAGTGGAAGTGGGATGGGATATCCATGGACTTCGTGACGGGTCATCCATGTACATCCATGTAACACCCCGAGATTTTATGAAAAATATTCTTTTTATTTCATTAATGTCTTGTGTTGTACGCTAGACCAAAAGGATCTTGCACAACACGCATCCTTGACTTTCCTTTCATTACACGCAATCACGACCTTCCTCGATAGCGTGTGTAGTATGCAATACCAAGTTCCACTAAACAACGATATGCTATTAAAATATTATTAAAACTAGTCATTATGAATAGTAATAACCACTTTTTGAAATTTTGTAAATTTTATTTTTCAAAATGGACTTCATTTTTGGATTTGGAATATTGAAATTAGCTTAGGGAGAAATTTTGGTACTTTTCGGCTAACTTTCAATTTCTGATGAATAGTTAAAATTTCTAAATTTTAATTAAAAACAACCTTTTTAATAGAAATAATTAATAGCGATAAATTATTAATTTGAGTGGTTTTAAAGTATATTTAGAATATATTTTTATAATTTAATACAGTTTTGGTTATTGTATGTAATTTCTCATTTAAAACAGACATAAACAACTGTCGTTCTTTTGATAGTCATTATCTCTTAAGAACACAATATTTGTTTTGACGACGGGAATTAATTTTTAAATTAATTAATGCAACTGATATGTTTTGAATTTTGTAAAATAGACATCATTTTTGAATTCATAATATCAAATATATCCTACGCCTAATTTTTTGTATTTTTCTGGAAACTTTTATTTTTGGATGAATAGTGAAACCACTAAGTGGTAGTTAAAAAAATGAATTTTTCATAAAACATAATTTTACCGATTCTGTGAGTGGAATTTCAAAAATCTGAGAGACAAGGTTGATGTTAGTAAGAAAAATGTGGTTCAATAAGATGAAAATAATTTTTGGTGAATAGTAAATTTTTACTTTTTTTACCACGGTTAAAAGTAAATAGGGCAATTAAGGGTAAAAATGATATTATTATTACCCTAAAACATGTCCTAATTCTATTGGATACGTTTAATTTGACCAAAAACAACCTTAGGAATAAAATATGACCATTTAGGCCCACTTGTATTAGATTAGGATATTTACTAATAATTTATTTAAGGAAGGGTTAAAATAGTTAAAATCAAAGTTTAATAAGTAAATAATTATTAATATAGGGTTATACATAAGATAAATTAGACTATAAATATTCATTAGAAAGCTAATAAAGATTTCCTACATAATGATAATTTATTTGTAATTTTTAGACTTTAAATAAGTTAATTTATTTATGACACAACGATGATGTAGTAATTATCTTATTAATGAAATATTGACATAATTGATGTTATAAATACCCAAATAAAGGTAATTTGAGACTTTTTATGAATTACACTAATTTTCTAGGTTAATATTACATGTTATTATTTATTTAATTAACTTTTTTTTAACTAATCATTCTTTTATGAGTTTCAAAAAAATCAATAACTAAATAGTGTCAAAATTGACATAAAATAGTTTTTAAAACAAATATTATATTACTAATTGTTATTTTATTCCTAAAAATCTAAGGTTCGGCCAAATGACTTATATAAGGTTATATATATTAATAATAAAAAACATGGGGTTCTTTTGTCTTATTATAGTAAGATTATTAACCTTATAGTGTAAGAACACAAAAAGACACGGTAAAAGTAAAATTATCTAACTTAAAGTTAAATATAAATTAAAACGTTAAAATAGGAACCTAAAGTTGTCTAAATTATATTGTATGAGAGGATTTCGACCCATCCCCACCTTTTCTTCGAAATAAATCAATTTAGAGCTATTTATAACCGAATTTGTCATTATAATAAATAATATTTTTAGTTTTTCCAAAAGAGAGCCTCTCCTCCCTTATAAAAGGGCACATCCTCCCTCTCTTCCTCACACCACTTTGAGCCTTCAAGCTAGGCCAAACCCTGGAAAATTCTCTTCTCCACTTCCCTAGAAACATACTAGAGGTTCTGGTCTTCCTCAAAGACCAATTTTAGTGCCCTAAAAGAAGATCTCAAAGAGGCGCTTCAAAAAGAGGTAATGTCCGTTACCGATTCTTTCAACTTTATTTCTTCTTCCACTTCTTCTTCTTAGGTTGTTTCATTATGAAGTAATAAAATCAGTATCCCTAATATACAGATATGTTATTATAAGTATGAAACAACCCTATTTCACCATCTATCCATCCAACGGAAAATGAAATCACCGCATGTGCGTATGTAGGGAATACCGTCTCCACGCCGTGGTGTAATCTATTTTCCATCACCACCATACTTGGATGGGTATAATGGTGTACATAATAGCTATATATGATTATTTTAAAGTGATATAGATTCTAAAATATTATACATACACTTCAAAACAATTCCATGATCATGAGAACGATATCATCGCTCGTGCGTACGTATGGACTACCGTCTCCACGACGCGATGAGATTCAATCTCCATGTTAACCATTCATGAATGATTATAACATATATATAATAAGTAATAATTAAATATATGACATAATAATGATACTGTATTTATGTATATATATATGTATGTCATCTACTTAATTCCATTCAACTCAATAAGGAAACGAAAACAGCGTTCATGCGTACGTACGGCCTACCGTCTCCATGAACGGTGTATTTCATTCCATTTAATGATCTATTATATATATGTATATTACGAATATATATTATATATAAATCATGTTTTATATTCTGGAATAATTTAATCATGATCTATGTAATCATATGAATAATTACAAGTCAAAACACGGACGACAAATGAAACGATTTTACCCAAAACGCTCTTTAACATTAAATTTAGAAAATAACGGGTAACATAATGTCATAAGTGAACAATAAATGATATCATAACAACGATTATGATTATGAAATAAGTCAATGACATTATTTAAATCATTATACAGGAGGTTCGGACACTTTCGAAGCAAATCGGACCTAAGGTACGAGAAATATCACAATCTCATTTTTATCCGAGATGGTTTATACTTTCAAAATTACTGGGGTGTATTTTATCATCCACATCCTTGTTTTTTCTAAATGTAATATTATTTCCATCCACCCACATTTTTATTAAATCCAATTTTACCCTTAGGTGAGTTTTTAGTAAAATATATTAAATGAATCTTTTGTCATTTTTCGTACGCGGTACTTTTTGACTTTTCCGAAAAAATTACGAGAAGAATGTTTTTTTAACATATATGGAATGAAAGGATGTTTACGGTTTTATAAAGCCTTGTTTTCATGAGGCTTCCTCCAAAAGACTTTATGATTATTTTCAACAAAATCATTTTCATTTAAAATTGCATGACATTTTGTGAAAAGAAAATTATTTTGAAGAAAAAAGTATATTTTTTTCAAGAATTCATTTCAAGTGTTTTATCAATACCATTTTTCATCTAAGATGACATTATTTTATATGTGTATGTTTGAAGTATAATGTCTCTATGATTTACATGTTTTCACTTCTCTTATTAAGAAATGATATCCATTTCTTTTATATGGATTATGTAATGATAGAATGATGTTTATGAAACCCATTTTATTTATTGGGTTATTATGAATGATGTATGTTTATTTTGTGGCAGAAGTAAGAATGATTTCATTATGAGATGGGTGGGACCTATATCTCCCTCCAATGCATTGGGTTAAGATTTTATATCTCATGAGATAGACATGGCTGGAACGGTAAGTCAATCCGGTTCTGTGTTACAAGACTTAAACGAGGAGTGAACTCGATTCAGAATGGGACTTGGTCCACTAAGATGGTCTTGGCTGCAATGCCTTGACTACAATGTAAATCATTACATGTTCTTAATGGATTCCACAATTACATGATTATTCCCATGCTATTTTATCATGGTTTATCTTCCATTATGATCTATTCCTTATGTACTTCCATGTTTTATGTCGTTGCTCAAGATTTTTAATGTTTAAACATTATGTTCATGTTTTTAAGTTCAAATGTATATGGTGTGTTTTATTTTATCCATGATTACCCTTACTGAGAATTTGAGCTCACCCTTTTTATGTTTTATTTTCCCTTAGGATCAAAAGAAATGTTTTAGGTAAGGAAAAAAAAAGTGGAAGATCTTTTGGGGAGATATTGAAGATCTTTCACCACAATTAGATGATTACATTCCATGTTTCCAAAGACACTAAACTATTACAATCATTGTGTGTCTGTTTTTGTTATGTATTAAGTATTCCTCAAAATTAATGTAAGGTCCATGTATGTGAAGCTTCGAGTCTCTACAGTTGGTATCAGAGGAAAGGTTTAGTCATCCTTTGGAGACTAGGATGCGAAAACATTAGTGAGATCCCTTGAGATATTTCTAAGGTATGTCTAGGGATGTCCCTAAGGTTAAGTATAAGTATAGGTTATATTACTAGAATTACAGTATCCCAAGATGATAGATATTGAAGTTACTCCCCCTTTATTATATTTTTTTTCCCTATTGTGATCTTTTCCTCTCACACTATTCTTTTGGGGTTTTAGACGATGGATGGAACCCGAAGGAACCGTGTTGATCAATGTAATGGAAAATGCAATGATTGTCCTCCTGAACAAAAAAATGTTATGCGAGATGGAGTGAAATATATTATTGATATACTTACACAAGCTATGAATCATTCTGGACTTCCAAATGAGCAGAGAAGGGAACAATATTTTATTGAGACCTTCATGAGGCAACGTCCACCTTCTTTCAGTGGGTCTTCTTATCCACTTGTTTCTGAACAATGGATCATTACCACTGGAAAGATATTTTCAGTTCTTCAATGTTCTGAACATGATAAAGTCATCTTAGCAGTATATCGTTTGGAAGGTGAAGCTGATCAATGGTGGAATCTTATCAAGAATACGAGGCCAAGAGATGAAATTGAGTCCTTGGAATGAGACGAGTTCAAGAACTTATTTTTCAATAAGTACTTCCCTCGTATTCTTTGAACAATGACGGAGAAGGATTTTATTGAACTAAAGAAAAATGATGATGAATATGTTGGTATATATGAAGTGAATTTTACAAGGCTTGCAAGGTATGCATCTGGATTTATCATCCAACCTGAAAGTAAAGCTGATAGATTCTTCAGTGGCTTAAAACAAAATCTTCAAAGGGCATTAGCTATAAGAGACTTCAGTAGCTATGAAGAAATTGTGCATTGTGCTATCATGGTAGAAATGGAAGTTGGTGTTACTTATCCATCTCATATTTTTTACAAGAAACGAAAGATGGAGTTCAAGGAGAAATCTCAGAATAATGGTGAAAAGAATATGAATGTTTCCTTATGATCAAAGTGTGGAAAGAAGCATGGTGGAGATTGTATTAAAGGGACTAGAAAATGTTTTAAGTGTGGAAAAGAAGGTCATCGAGCTGCTGAGTGTCTAAGTAATGGAAAAATGGTTTCTAATGATGTGAATAATGAAAAGACTGCAGAGAACGCACCACCAACACTTCAATTCTTCAAGTGCAAGGAAATGGGGCATTATTCTAATATATTCCCTAATCCAAGGGTTAGTGATGATCGAAAGGAGAAACCACTTAAGGAAAACAACAAAGGGAAGTCACATGCAATCACTATTGGTGATTTTTAATATTACAACAATGTGGTGGAATGATTATGTGTTTATATAATGGGATTCCAAAATATTGTTTTATATAGTATCGTGGAATATTGGAATATTTATGTATTGGTCTATTGTGGTTTTCAATGGTACTGGTAACAATAGAATGTTATTGAGATATTTTTGGAAAAAAAGATGATATGCGCATAATGAAAGGAAAACGAGAAAATGAAATGTTTGATCGTATTCATGAGCCCATGACTGATATGAGGAGAAGTTTATATCATGGTTTGAGTATATACAATTTTTGGATTTTGGTATGTGGAAAGAGTTAACTTTTTACTGCATTCATGTTTTCACTAAGGTTCAATGGGTATTCATTCTTCAAGAGAATACATGATTAAGGTATTCACATGTTTGTAATTTTACCCACAAGATATATCTTATGATATATGGGGGATAAATGATGGCATTCACGTGATTGTTATGTGACATTTCAAGTAATCATTTTCTTTATACTATGAGCTTGGGTCGAAGTATTTTAGATAAGCCTAAAGATTGGGATGGATTATATTCGACATAAGTTAGGATAGAACTTTTTTCGATATTATTGATGGGATTTTATAGTAATATAGATTTAGAAAAAGGACAACCTGTAGGACGGGCGACATCCCGTCGCGTCGGACAAGGCTGTGGGAATCGAACCCACAACCAAGGTGAGACTGGCCTTTATCGCCTACCACTGGCCTATAGGAAGTCCCTATTTAGTAGAAACTAGTTTTATTATATTAAGAAGTATAATATAAGAAGTATAAGTCCATATTAGGAACCATATATGATTAATCTCACCATAGATGGACTTATGTATATTTGATAATTTTTCCAAACCTTTTATTTGAAAGAGATGGAATGACCCATCATTCTATCACATGATCTGCTAACACATCACGAATGACAAATTCAAATTCATTTCTTTAATAGATAAAGTGGAAATTGTCCAAGGAACGACCAACAGTGAGACTATACCAAAATTATGAAAGTATTTCGTCTAATTCCAATTTCATCAACTTTAGGGAAATGATCTTGAAAACCAAAAATGTTATCCTAGTGATCTTATATATGATGAATCAGATGGTACCTTAGATCGTCACAAATTTATGGCTTTGTGATTGCTGGCTTTTCCATAGCCATGTTCTCTACCACTCTCCATCAGAACATGATGGGTAGATTTCTCTTCCATATCCATATTTTCACCTAGGTGGAATCCCAGGGATTAGTTTATCTGGGTAACTGTTACGTTTCAAGATTTTGTTTTTAATGATTGTTTTTGGTATTCCTTTTTACGATGTGGGTTTATATTAAAGTAACATTCTAGTAGTAAACCATTTATAACCCCGACAAATTTCGAGGGCGAAATTCATTTTAAGGGGGGTAGAATATAACACCCCGAGATTTTATGAATTTTTTTTAATTTCATTAATGTCTTGTGTTGTACGATACACCAAAAGGAGCTTTCACAACATGCATCCATGTCTTGCCTTTCATTACACGCAATCGCGACCTTCCTCGATAGCGTGTGTAGTACGCAATACAGAGTTTCACTAAACAATGATATGCTATTAAAATATTATTAAAACTAGTCGTTATGAATAGTAATAACCACTTTTTGAAATTTTGTAAATTTTATTTTTGAAAATTGACTTAATTTTTTGGATTGGGAATATTGAAATTAGCTTAGGGTGAAATTTTGGTACTTTTCGGCTAAATTTCATTTTCTGATGAATAGTGAAAATTTCAAAATTTTAATTAAAAACAACCTTTTTATTAGAAATAAATAATAGTGATAAATTATTAATTTGAGTGGTTTTAAAGTATATTTAGAATATATTTTTACAATTTAATACAATGTTGGTTATTGGATGTAATTTCACATTTAAACCAAACATAAACAACTGTTAATCTTTTCATAGTTATTATCTCTTAAGAACATGCTACTTGTTGTGACGACGGGAATTAATTTTTAAATTAATTAATGCAACTGATATGTATTGAATTTGGTAAAATAGGCATCATTTTTGAATTCATAATATAAAATATAGCTTAGGCCTAATTTTTGGTATTTTTCTAGAAACATTCATTTTTTGATGAATAGTGAAACCACTAAGTGGTAGTTAAAAAAAATTCTTTTATCATAAAACATAATTTTACCGCTTATGTGAGTGGAATTTCAAAAATCCGAGAGACATGGTTGATGTCAGTATGAAAAATGTGGTTCAATGAGATTAACATAATTTTTGGTGAATAGTAACTTTTTACTTTTTTTAACCACGGTTAAAAGTAAATAGGGTAATTAAGGGTAAAAATGATATTATTATAACCCTAACACATGTCCTAATTATATTGGATAAGTTTAATTCGACCCAAAAAAACCTTAGGAATAAAATATGACCATTTAGGACCACTTGGAATAGATTAGGACATTTATTATTAATTTATTTAAAGAAGGGTTAAAATAGTTAAAATCAATGTTCAATAAGTAAATCATTTTTAATATAGGGTTATACATAGGATAAATTCCACTATAAATATTCATTATAAAGATAAAAATATTTCCTACATAATGATAGTTTATTTGTAATTTTTAGACTTTAAATAAGTTAATTTATTTATGACACAAAGATGATGTAGTAATTATCATATTAATGAAATGTTGACATAATTGATGTTATAAATACCCAAATAAATGTAATTTGAGACTTTTTATGAATATAAATAATTTTATAGGATAATATGACATGTTATTATTGATTTAAGAATCTTTTTTGGAACTAATAATTCTGTTATTAGTTTCACAAAAATCAATTACTAAATAGTGTCAAAATTGACATAAAATAGTATTTAAAACAAATATTATATTATTAATAGTTATTTTATTCCTAAAAATCTAAGGTTCGGCCCAATTACTTATATAAGGTCATATATATTAATAATAAACAACTTGGGGTTCCTTTGGCTTCTTATAGTATGTTTATTAACCTTATAGTGTATGAACACAAAAAGACACGGTAAAAGTAAAATTATCTAACTTAAAGTTAAATATAAATGATAAGGTTAAAATAGGAACCTTAACTTGTCTAAATTCTATTTTATGAGAGGATGTCGAACCATCCCCACCTTAGCTTCTAAATAAATCAATTTGGAGCTATTCATCACCGAATTTGGCTTTATAATAAAATAATAGTTTTAGTTTTTCCAAAAGAGCCCCTCTCCTCCCTTATAAAAGGGCACCTCCTCCCTCTCTTCCTCACACTACGTTGAGCCTTCAAGCTCGTCCAACCCCTTCCAAAATCTCTTCTCCACTTCCCTAGAGACATCCTAGAGGTTCTGGTATTCCTCAAATACTAATTTTATTTCCCTAAAAGTATATCTCAAAGAGGCGCTTCAAAGAAGAGGTAATGTCCGTTACCGATTCTTTCAACATTATTTCTTCTTCCACTTCTTCTTCTTAGTTTGTTTTATTATGAAGTAATAACATAAGTATCCCTCATATACTGATATGTTATTATATGTATGAAACAACCGTATTTCACCATCTATCCATACTACGTAAAATGAAATCACCACGCGTGCGTACGTACGGAATACCGTCTCCACGCCGTGGTGTAATATATTTTCCATCACCACCTTACTTGGATATGTATAATGGTGTAAATAATAACTATATATGATTATTGTGAAGTGATATAGATTATTAAATAGTATACTTACACTCCAATACAATTCCACGATCATGAGAATGATATCATCGCTCATGTGTACGTACGGACTACCGTCTCCGCGACGCGGTGAGATTCATTTTCCATGATAACCATTAATGAATGATTATAAAGTATATATATTTAGTAATCTTGAAATATATGACATAATAATGATACTGGATTTATGTGTATATATATGTATGTCATGTACTTAATTCCATTCAACTCAATAAGGAAACAAAAAAATCATTCATGCGTACGTACGGCCTACCGTCTCAATGAATGGTGTATTTCTTTCCATTTACAGATCTATTATATATATGTATATTCTGAATATATATTATATATAAATCATGTTTTATATTCTGTAATTATGTAATCATGATCTAAGTAATCATATGAATAATTACAAGTCAAAACACAGATGACAAATGAAACGGTTTTACCCAAAACGCCCTTTAACATGGAATTTACTGAAGAACGGGTAAAATAAAGTCATAAGTGAACCATATATGATATCATAACAATGAGAATGATTCTGGAATAAGTAAATGACATTATTTAAATCATTATATAGGAGGATTGGACACTTATAAAGCAAATCAGACTTAAGGTAAGGGAAATATTACAATCTCATTTTTATCCGAGATTTTGTATACTTTCGTAATTACTGGGGTGTATTTTATCATCCACATCCGTGTTTTTTCAAAATGTAATATTATTTACATCCACCGATTTTTTTAAAAAAAAATCCAATTTTACCCTTAGGTGAGATTTTAGTAAAAGATATGAAAGGAATCTTTTGTCATTTTTCGTATGAGGAACTTTTTGACTTTTCTGACAAAAGTACGAGAAGAATTCTTTTTATAACTTATACGGCAATAAAGGATGTTTATGGTTTTATAAAGCCTTGTTTTCATGAATATTCCTCCAAAAGACTTCCTGAATATCTTCAACAAAATCCTTTTATTTTAAAATTGCATGAAATTTTGTGAAAAGAAAATGATTTTGAAGAAAAAAGGATATTTTCCTCAAGAATTCATTTCAAGTGTTTTATCAAAACCATTTTTCATCTAAGATGACATTTTTTCATATGTGTATGTTTCAAGTATAATGTCTCTATGAATTACATGGTTTCACTTCTCTTATTATGAAATTATATCCATTTCTTTTATATGGATTATGTAATGATAGGATGATGTTTATGAAACCCATTTTATTTATTGGGTTATTATGAATGATGTATGTTTATTTTGTGGAACAAGTAAAAATGATTTCATTATGAGATGGGTGGGACCTATATCTCCCTCAAATTCATTGGGTAATGATTTTATATCTCATGAGATAGACATGGCTGGAACAGTATGTTAATCTGGTTCAGGGTTACAGGAGTTAAACCAGGAGTGAACTCGATTCAGAATGGGACTTTGTCCACTAAGATGGTCTTGGCAGCAATGCCTTGGCTACTATGGAAATAATTACATGTTCTTAATGGATTCCACAATTACATGTTTTATTCCCATGCTATTTTATCATGGTTTATGTTCCATTATGATCTATGCCTTATGTACTTCCATGTTTTATGTCGTTGCTCAAGATTTTTATTTTTAAACATTATGTTCATGTTTTTAAGTTCAAATGTATATGATATGTTTTATTTTATCCATGCATACCATTACTGAGCATTTGGGCTCACCCTTTTTATGTTTTATTTTCCATCAGGATCAAAAGAAATGTTTTAGGTAAGGAATCAAAAAGTGGAAGATCTTTATGGGAGATGTTGAAGATCTTCCACCACGATTAGAAGATTACGTTCCAAGTTTTCAAAGACACTAAACTATTACAATCCTTGTGTGTCTATTTTTTTATGTATTAAGTATTCAGAAAAAGTAATGTAATGTCCATGTACGTCAAGCTTCGGGTCTCTACAATCCAGAAGTCACGATTCGATATGCGTGATCGTTGACCGACTCACCATGTTTGCCCACTTCCTACCGATCAGAGAGAAGGGATTAGTAGAGAGATTGGGACTCCTCTATGTACATGGGATTGTGTGTTTTCATGGAGTACCTTCTTATATTGTCTCCGACCATGACGCACGGTTTACTTCTCGGCTATGGATGGGGTTGCAGGAGGCTTTTGGGACACCGCTTTACTTGAGCACCGCCTTCCATCCTCAGACAGATGGTCCAACTGAGCGGAGCATTTAGACCCTAAAGAACATGCTCCGAGCCTGTGTCCTTGACTTCGGTCATAGCTAGGAGGATCACATACCGTTGGTAGAGTTTTTCTACAAAAACAGCTATTACTCCACCATTAGTATGACACCTTTTAAGGCCTTTTATGGTCAACCTTACAGATCACCACTATGATGGATAGACCCAAAGGAGTCAGAACTAGTGGGACCAGAGATGGTATGAGCGACCACGGAGAAGGTGAAGATCATCTAGGATCGGATAAAGACTGTACAGAGTAGGCATAAGTTGTATGCTGATAGGAGACAGAGGCCTCTGGAGTTCGAGTATGGAGACCATGTCTTTCTATGGGTCTCACTCGACGAGGACTACAGAGATGTGGCTGAGGTGACAAGTTACTACACAATTCATTGGACCTATCCAAGTCCTCAGCAGAGTAGATGAGGTGGCTTACCACTTATCATTTCCACCACAGTTGAACTGGGTTCACGACGTCTTCTACGTATCTTAGCTGAGGAGATACGTGCACAACCCTTCCCACATCATCAAACATAGAGAGGGATATTGTTGGAGGGGCGACATTCACAGAGGTTCTAGTAGAGATTGAGGATTGAAAGGAGCGGGTCCTACATGGATGGTCGATACATCTGGTGCGCGTTCGCTGGCAGCACAGGAACCTAAAAGAGAGAACATGGGAGCAGGAGGCTCTAATGCATGCCCAATACCCTCTTTTTTTCTTAGATCGAGTTATAGATTATGGGGACGTAAAGCCCTAAGGTGGGGAGAACATAATGATCTGGAAATTCCATGGAATTATTTTTGTTACAATCATGGGATTTTTTATGAGTCCGTGAAAATTTACAGCACTTAATTCCAAGGCCAGGTGTGACCAAAATCAAATTCTGATGTTTTTTTCATGTAAGTTCAGTAATCGTGTGAGCATGATTTTATAACTTTTGAACTGGTGCTCAGAATTAAAATCCAAGGGTACCATTGAACTCATAGTGTTAGTGATTTTGTAGTGAGACCTTTACTGTAGTTTTGTTCTAATGATAATGGAAGTTAGATTTTGGGTTTTTAATATGTTAAATAAAAATAAGAGTGAAACTTATTTTTATTGTGGTGGTTAAAACCTCCATGTGGAGGTTGTGGGTGGGGACCACCACACCCTAACCTCCCATGAGAGGTTTTGTGGTGAGGCCCACCCGAGCGTAACCTACCTTGGCAGGATAATTATGGTGGGGGCCACCCTGGATTGTATCTCCTAGAACCCCCAATTGAAGTGGAGGAAACCCTTAAAATTCCTTTAATTAATTTTGTTCCAACCAACCTCATTTATTTAGATAAGCTTCACCAATTAATTAATTTGAATTATTTTGAATTTGAATCAATTACACACCATTAATTAAATGAGTTGTCTCATTTAATTGAACACAACTATTTGTGTTGTTGTTCCATCAAATAATAGATGAATCCACTATTATTTTGGGTTAGTATTTTGGCAGAGCTTGGGGAGGAGAAGAACTCTCCGATGAAGAACCATCGCCCATGAAGAACACATCTTCTACCAATGAAGAACGAACTTTAGTCTGGGAAAGAAAGGGGAGCATCGCCCCCGAAGAATGCCATCTTTGACTTCATCCCCTCCTAACACATTCCAACGCATGAGCTTGAGAATTGGGAGTGCGTGACAAACACGGCGAATGATGAATTGATCCATGCCTTTTTCTCGAGACATAGTCAACAATCATCGACAAATGAGGTAGGGATTTTATTTATGTATGATATTAATCCCTTGATTTTTACCTTATGAAACAATGAACACGGACAAACTTATAATCATGTTGATCCATAGATTCTCTTTCTTGCGGGTTGAGAATATATTATTGACGAGAGTTGTGGGAAATGGTGTTTTTAATTATCTTCCTTATCTTTATTTGTTGAGAAAATTGGTAACGCACTATCATGGTGGGTGTGGTCCATAAAAACATGGACCAACCCTTATGACGCTCTTCTTGAATGATGTGTTCTACGCGAAGGATGAATGTGGTTTTTTTCTGTTGTGAGGATTGGAGATCCATCTCTGATCCACTGAGAAATCCCTTCGATTTGCCTCCAAAATGAGAGAAGGATGCCTCCTGACCTCTGAAAAACTGGAATTCACACATGAGCCTTGAGTGGGAGAAAGAATGGGGGAATGATGGGAAATACAGAGAGGCCCAGGACATAAAACCCTATTTTCAATGTGGTCGCACGGGTTGCCCGCACTGTTTGAGAAATTGTGAGCCAACCGTGTGGTAGCCACTATCCCACCTGCGGACCTCGCATGTCATGGATTTATAGTTTGGGAAATCGTGTGCGAACCGTGTTGCAGCCATTGTCCCACCCATGGACTTTTCCCAGCACGACCGCACGGTTTTTCCAGACCGTGCACCAACCATGAGCACCCGCACAAACCTCCATAACATTGGCACCAGGCGTTAGTGTGACGAACTGCCTGTGGCGACGAAAATCATTGAGCAAGATGGTTCTTTTGGAATACACCAATTGAGGTTTGTACATATTTGGGGTACGGTCAGGTTGGATTGAGCCTAAATCCAACTGGGCCCCCGGAACAGAAATGAGAGTAACTCACAGACCGAGCATCCGATTGACGTGACGTCTACTACATTGAGACCCCTGTGACGAGGAAGAACTTTGAGATACGTCTACATGGGATTTCATGGAAGTTGTAGAATAAACCTATAGCTCGTGGAGCAGATCCTCCTAGAGTCGAACGAGCGGAGTACGGAGTCCTAGTAGTGGACTGAGACCTGATGACTACTGACTGATTCGATTCAGAGTGTTTCGACTAGACTAGTGGGAAGAAAATCTAGGTGAGCATAGTAGACCTACAGTGGGGAGCACCTATGTGTGACGCAGAAGAACCATGATACTCAATAGGAGGAGCACCTTAGTAGGATATTAGGGGGATCTCCTCGATGTGAGCATAATAGACAAACATTGTGGAGTGCCTCTTTGTGATGTAGCAGGCCCACGGTACTCGATAGGAGGAGTACTACTGCAGTCTAGGATAGTTGGAAGCACCTCTGTGTGATGTGGTAGGCCCAAAAAACTCTATAGGGGAGGAGTACACTAGTAGATGAGGTTTTGACAGTTTGACTGAGTGTTACATGTTACAACCATGGAATAAAATCCTGGTTTCAGCTGAATCTTGACTTTTGTGTTATCCTCTTGATTGAGATGGGTTACTAGATAACTTAGGTTTATGTATGGGCTTATACCTATGTAATGGTTATCTGTTGAATCCTTAATTTTAGGTTATCCTTGCTGGAATTTGTGAGACCTTGAGGGTCTCGAGATTCTTACTGAGTATAGTTATACTCACCCCTGCATGGGCTATGGATGCACCTCGTTGTGTTGGTTGCAGGCATGGGAAAACACTGATCGGGGTAGAGAGTAGCATATCTGGATGGTACCCGGAGGTGGACCACATGAAAATATGTACACATAGCAGATGGATGGATGTGGAGTGCTGAGGAAGCCATATGTATGTACCCTTCAGGTAGGAATCTTGGAGGATTTCCTAGTAGCTTATTTAATTCTTTTCTTCAGTTGTACTAGAATTTCAGTTGTATTGTACTTACTATTGGGCTTGTATTTCTATCCCCCTTTTCTTTCAGCACAACCTTTGTATACCGTTTTTACTTTGTGTTTTACTACTAGTTGTGTACTCTGTTGTGTGTGTTATTTTTATAAAGGTAATTCCATCCTAGATTAGGGATTTATGCCTTTGGTGGTAGCTGCCATCCCCTGGCCTATGGAAGGCAGACTTGGGGTAGTCATGATACGGGCCCTGGGGGACGGGTCATGACACAAATATCACAATTCCTTCTTCATTTACTTTAAACTCCAAGGATTTCCGATTTATGATAGCTGCCACTTTTCCCTAAATTCCCAAATCATACGTTGGAGCAGCCATTAACCATTCCAAATGTGATGATTGATCTATCATTTTTGAAAGGATTGATTATGTTCCCTTCATTATGATTCCAATGTCCATCCTCATAAAATCTAAGATGATTATATCCTTTTCAATTCTCATCAATGATAGAATTTCCTTTTCCTTTATACATAGATCACCTGCCATCTTGTTCACTTTCCATTGGTGGTAATGGATTGAGCAGTCATAGTCTTCGATCAGTTCTAACCATCTTCGTTTTAGCACATTCAAATCTTTATATGTGAATATAAACTTGAGGCTTTTCTGATCCGTATATATTTAACACTTCCCCCCAAAGAGACAATGCCACAAAATTTTCAAAGAAAAGATCACTGTAGTCAACTCAAGGTCATGTGTTGGATATTTCTATTCATGAACATTCAATTGACTTGAAGCATAGGAAATGGATTTTTCATTTTTCATCAACACACATCCCAGGCCCTTCTTCGAAGCATCAATAAATATCACGAAAAGTTCTCCACTTGTGGGTAAAGTGAGCATGAACTTAGTGATAAGCCTCATTTTCAACTCCTTGAAGCATTATTCGAATTCATCACTCCTATAAAACATTACTCCCATCAGTGTTAGCTTAGTAAGAGGGTTGGAAAATCATGAGAAATTTCTCACAAATCGTTGACAATATCCAGCTAACCCCTGAAGCTACTGATATCTGTTACCGATGTTGTCCTCGACCATCCCTTAATTGAATCTGTTTTGGGTTTTATCCATAGATATCCCATTTCTTGTGATGATATGGCCTAATAATGATACCTCATTTAACTAGAACTTATTGTTTCTGCACTTGGAATAGAGCATCTCCTTCTGCAAGGTCTCCAGTACAGTTCTTAGATGCTCCATATGATACTTCTTGATTTTAGAGTATATCTGAATATCATCAATAAATACTAACAAATATTTGTTAAGGTAATCTATAAAGACTATATTCATCAAGTCCATGAAGATTTTTGGAGAATTATTGAGTCCAAAAGGCATTACAATTAATTCATTGTGATCGTATCTTGTACTAAACACAGTCTTGGGGGTATCTTTCTTCGTCACCCTTACTAGATAATATATCGACCAAAAATGCACCTTGAAGAAGTATTGAGATCCACATAGCTGATCAAACAAGTCATACATCATGGGAGAGGATAATTTTTCTTTATTTTGATTTTGTTGAGCTCAATATAATCGACAGAAAGGCGGATTGATCCATCCTTCTTCTTGATGAAGAGGACTGGTGCACCGCATGGTGAAACACTTGGGCATATAAATCATTTATTCAGATTCTCCTGTAGTTGTTTTCTCAGCCCTTCAATCTCACCAATAGAAATTAAATATGGAGTTTTGGATATTGGAAATTCCCCCGGTATAAGTTTAATTGAGAATTCAACATCACTCATGGAGGGAGACTAAGAAATTCCTCAGGAAACACTTCAACAAATTCCCTCACAATAGGCATGTCTTGAAGGATGGTTGCTTCTTTGGACTCAATCAACTGATCTAGATATGTGTGCTCATAGGGTAGTAATATCAATGCTTGAGATGATGTAGCTAAAGTTGATTCATATTCCTCCTTGTACTTGTAATGAATTAGGGGTCAATTCCCCACAAGGATAGTGATTTCCCTCTCATGACATTTTATGTTGGCTCTATATAAGAAAAACCAATCCATGCCAAGAATTGCATCAAATTCCACTAGAGGGAGTATGTTGGGGTTCTCCAAGAAGATCAATCCACAGATTATGATAGGGGAGGAGATATATTCATGGAATGCAATAATATCCCTGTTGAGACCCAAGGTTGACCTCCATGGAGATTTCATTAGTTTTGGGGAATACTTAATACACAACAAAAACAAACACTCAAGGACCGTAATAGTTTAGTCTCTTTAAAAACTAAGAATATAATCTTCTAATCATGGTGAAAGATCTTCAAAATCTCCCATAAATATATTCCCCATTTTTTTTCTTACCTAAAACCTTTCATTATATATAGGGGAATATAAAACATAAAAAGGGTGAGCCCAAATGCTCAATAAGGGTAAACATAGAGATCATAAAAAAAATCCATAAACATTTGAATGAAAAAAAATGAACATAAAATATAAACATCAAAATAATGAGCAGTGACATAAATCTCGGAAGTACTTAAGGAATAGACCATAATGGTACATTACTCATAATAAATGAGCATTGGAATAAAACATGTAACATTGGCATCGATTAAGCACATGTTATGATTTCCATAGTAGCCTAGGCATTGCGACCAAGACCATCAATGTGGACAAAGTCCATTACTGAATCAAGTTCACTCCCCGTTCTAGTCATGTATCACTGATCCTGATTAACTTGTAACTACAACCATGTATATCTCATGAGATATAAATCATTACCCAATGCATTGGATGGATATATAGGTCCCACCCATCTCATAATGAAATCATTATTACTTGTGCCACAAAATCATAAATCATATATCATAGAATAACCCATGTAATAAAAATGGTCTTCTTAATCATAATGCCATCATAACATAATCCATACAAAATAAAAGGACATCATAAAAATAATTCCATCATAACATCATAAAATCAATGTAAAAATATGGATACAAACAGAACACTATATTATATTAGATGGAAAATAATTTTGATAAAACACTTGAAATGAATTCTTGAGGAAAATATCCTTTCTTCTTCAAAAGAATTTTATTTTCAAAAAATTACATTCAATTTTAAATGAAAAGGATTTTTTTTAAAATAATAATTAAATATTGTAGAGGAAGCTTCATGGAATTTAGGCATTATGTAACCGTAAAAATCAGTTCATGTCGTATAAGTTAAAAAAACATTCTCCTCGTACTTTTAACAGAAAAGTCAAAAAGTACCATGTATGGCAATAAAAAGAAAGATTCATTCCATAAAATAATGTAAAAGTCAAATAGGGTTAAAAATTACTTTAATAATTCATGGAAAAATATTAAACAGTTTATAAAAAACATTTTTATAGACATGGATAAAAAATATAACCCCAGTAAATACTTACGTATAAGCAATCTCGGATAGAAATGATATTTGAAAAATTATCCCTTACCTTAGGTCCAATTTCTTCCATACGTGTCTAAAACTCCTGTATAGTGGGTTTAAAAATATTATTAATTTGTACCATAACCATAATAATATATATGTATCATATATGATTCATTTATGTCTTTATATTTCCTTGTCTTTTGTCAATCCCATGTTAAAGCAGTGTTTTGGGTAAAATCATTTCATTTATCGAACATGTATAGACTTTTTGTTCTTGATATTGATACTTATTTCATGATATACATACTTACAGAATGTGAAACATGATTTATATATCATTTATATTTAGGATATATATTTACATAATAGATAGATAAGTGAAATTAAATTCACCGTTCATGGAGACGGTAGACTGTACGTACGCATGAACATTGTTTTCATTTCCTTATTGAATTGAATGGAAGGAAGTAGAGTTCATATATATATATATATAACCAGTAGCATTATTATTTTATAAATTTGATCATTATGTATTATATATATACTTTATAATCATTCTGAAATGGTTAACATGGAGAATGAATCTCATCACGTCGTGGAGACAATAGTCTGTACGTACACACGAGCGACGATATCATACTTTAGATATTAAAATCATATATAATTGGTTGGTATATCATATATACAGAATAATAAAAAATTTAAATTTAATATTTACATTATTCATACTCATTATTATACCCATCCAAATGGTGAAATATTTGAATAACAAACTACACCACGACGTGGAGACGGTAAGATGTACATACGCACGTGTGGTGACTTTTTCATTCATAGGATAGAAAAAATAACTATTATGGTTGTAAAATATATATAATAACATAACAGTATATGAAATATACATGATTTATTATTTTATAATCGAAACTACAATGATGGAGGAAGTGGAAGAAGGAAAGAACTTGAAATAGGTGGTGAGACATTTACCTTTTCTTGGGGTTCTTCCTTTCGATTTGATCATGAGGGCTCATTAGGTTGGCTTTCTGACTAAAGGTAGGCCACTAGGATGAAGGGAGGATAGTTGATAGGGTATTTGGATAGATTTTGGCCTACCCAAATGGAATAGATATTGTGAATTAGAGCGAAGGGGAGTGCTCTTTCAAAAGAGGGGTGAGGGGAACCTTAGGAAGAACATAAAATATTATTTTATAATGTAGTCATATTCAGTTTATAATGGCTCCAAAGAGACTTATTTCAAGTATAGGGTGGGGATGGGTCGAAATACTCTCATCCAATAGGTTTCAGAAATGTTTAGTTTTCCATTTTAACCTTATCATTTGGATTTAACTCTAAGTTAAATAATTTAACTTTTACAGTGTCTTCTTGTATTCTTACACTATATGGTTAATGAACTTTTTATAAACTGTCAATAGAACTCAAATTTGTTCATTAATGTCATATATATTATTATATAAGTTTTTTGGCCAGTACATAGATTTTTAGGACCATTATATCAATTAATAATGTAATATTTGTTTTAAAAAACTATTTAATGTCAATTCTGACACTATTTGGTATTTTGATTTTTCTAAATTCATAACAGAATTATTACTTTGAAATAAATTCATAAAACTAACCCTAATATATTATAATAACCTATAAAATTAGTTTACTTCATAAAAAGTATCAAATTATATTTTTTGTCTATTTGTAATATCAATTATCTTAAAATTTCATTTATAAGGTAATTATTGTATCATCATTGTGCCATAAATAAAATAGATTATATAATGTCTAAAAACTATAAATAAAATACCGTTATTTAGGAAATCTTTTTATATTTCTAATGAATATTTAGAGTCAAATTTATATTGTGTTTAACCCTATATTTAAAGTGTATTAGTCATTAAACATTGGTTTTTACTCTTTTAACTCTTCTTTGAAGTAAATATAAATAAATGCCCTAATCTAATCCAAGTGGACCTAAATTGTCATATTTTATTATTAAGGTTGTTTTTTGTTGAATTAAACTTATCCAGTAGAATTATTACATGTGTTAGGGTAATAATAATATCATTTTACCCTTAACTACCCTATTTAATTTTGACTGTGGTAAATAAAAGTTAAAAGTTACTATTCACTGAACATTATTTTCATCTCATTGAACCACATTTAACTTAATAATATCAACCGTGTTTCTCAGATTTTTGAAATTCAACTCACAAATGCAGTAAAATAATCTTTTATGTAAATTTGAAAATTATCGTAGGAGGTGGGTAAAAGATGGTAAAAAGTTCAATTAAATTTTTATATAACTAAATTTATTATAAAATGACTCAAATGAATTACATTGAACTTATATAGGAATTATGTATCTATTTTGACCTAAAATAAATTTCAATAAAATAAATGATTATTTAAATAAAAAGTTAGTTTTTATCCAATAATATAGTGTTTTCACTATTCAACAAAAATTGAATGTTTTAAAAAAACACACAAAATTCACCGTAGGGTAATTTCGATATTCTGAAACCAAAAATGATGTAAAATTTGAAAGATAAAATTTATATAATTTTAAAAACTGGGTATTAATATTCATAACATCTTGTTCATAATAATATTATAATAATATATCGTTTAGTGAAACTCAGTATTGCGTACAACACACACTATCAAGGAATGTTGCTATGGCGTGAAACACAAACCTAGAATAGTGTTTTCTTATACAGTGTGGCTTATAGTGCAAGGTAATCTTGGTGTAGCATGCAACACAATACATCAGAGAAATTAAAAATAATATTTTTCATAAAATCTCGGGGTGTTACATTCTACCCCACTTAAAATGATTCTCACCCTAGAAATTCATCAGGGTTATAAATGGTTTACTAATTGAAAGTTTCTTTAATAGAAACCCACATCGTAAAAAGGAATATTAAAAATTATCTTTAAAAAATAAATTATGAAACATAATAGTTACCCAAATTAACTAATCAATGGGTTTCCACATAGGAGAACATAGGTGAAAATATGGATATGGAAGAAAAATATAACCATCATGTTCTGATGGAGAGTGGTAGAGAACATAGCTATGAAAAAGCCAAAAATCACAAAGCCAAAAATTTTTGATGATCTAAGGTACCATATGATTCATCATATATGAGGGAAATAGGACAACAATTTGGGTTTTCAAGATCAATTCCCTAATGTTGAAGATTTTTTTAATTAAATGTAATAATTACCTGATTTTGGTACAATCTCACTGTTGTTCGTGCCTCAAACAATTTCCACTTCATCTCTTAAAGAAATGAAGATGAATTTGTCTTCCGTGAAGTGTTAACGGATCATTCGATAGAATGATAGTTCATTCCATATTTCTCAAACATATTTTTAGAAATAGATATATAAATAACTCCATTTATGGTGAGATTAATCATATATGGTTCCAAAAATGGATTTATACTTCATCTATCATACCACTTGATAAACTAAAACTAATTTCCACAAATCTGTGACTTCTTATAGGCCAAAGATAGGAGATAAAGGCATGTCGCACTTCGGTTGTGGGTTCGATTCCCGCATCCTTGACCGACGCGACGGGTTTTCGCTCCTCCTATGGGTTGTCTTTTTTCAAAAACTATAATATTATAATATTCCATGAATAATATCAAAAATTTCTAGCCTTAAAAAATACTATCTGATTTCTATCTTAATCCATTCCAATTTTAGGGTTATCCAAATTACTTTTTCCAATCTCATTGTATAATGAAAAAGATTACTAGAGAGGTCATCTACCAAGAATGTAAATACCATCATTAATCCCCCATATATCATAAGAAATATCTTGTTGTTGGTAACATTCCAAAAATGTGAATACATTAATCATGTATTCTCTTGAAACATGAATTACAATAGAACCTTAGTGAAAACATGAATTCTGTCAAAAGTTAACTCTTTTAACATAACAAAATCCCAAATTTTATATATACTCAAACCATGATATCACTTTGTCCTTATATCAATCATAAGCTCACGAATAATAATAAACATATTATTTTCTCCTTATCCATTCATTATGCATATATAATCTTATTTACAAAAGTATTTCAATATTATTATTGAAAATCAGTATAAACCAATACATGGGTATTCCAATATTCCACAATACAATAAATGATATTCCATGATACTATTTTAAAATTCCATTACATAAACACTTAATTATTTCACCACATCATTGGCATACTCAACATCACAAATAATGATCGCATGTGACTTCCCTTTGTCCACTTCGTTAAGAGGTTGTTGATGTCGATCATCCTCAACCATTGGATTAGGGCATTGGTTAGCATAATTCCCCATTTCCTTGCAATTGTATCATTGAAGCATTGGTGGTGTTTTTTCTATATACTTTTCTATATTCACATCATTAGCGACATTTTTTCCATTACATCAACACTCAACTACTAGAGGACCTTATTTTCCACACTTAAAACATATTATACTTCCTTTTAGACAATATCCACCATGATTCTTTACACACTTTGAGAATGAGGACACATTTATCTTCTTTTCACCAATGTTCTGAGATTTCTCCTTGAACTCTATCTTTCATTTATTGTCAAAACCATTAGATGGATATGTAACAACAACTTCCAGTTCTACCATGATATCACAACGCACAATTTCTTCATCGCTACTGAAGTCTCTTATAGATAATTCCATTCAATGACTTAATTTTAAGCCACTAAAGAATCGATCAACATTACTTTCATATTGGATGATAATTCCAGATGCATACCTTGAAAGCCTTGTACAATTCGACTCTTTTATACCAAAATATTTACCATCCATTTGCTTAATCTCAAGGAACACCTTTTCCATCTTTGTTCGAATAATACGAGGGAAGTAATTATTGAAAAATATGTTCTTGAACTCATCCCAAACCATTCATTCAATTTCATCTTGGGGCCTTGTATTCTTAATTAGAGCCCACAGCTAGTCTGCTTCACCTTGTAAATGGAAAATAGCCAGAAGGACTTTTTCATGTTCCGAACAACCATCTATGAAAACTATCTTTTAAATGGCACCGATCCATTTTTCAAAAACAAGTGGATATGAATACCCATTGAAATATGTTGGATGTTGCCTCATGAATGTCTCAATAGAATATTGTTCCATTCTCTACTCATTTGGATGTCCATAATGATTCATAGCTTGTGTAAATATAGCATTAAGATTTTACACTCCATCTCCCATAACATTGTTTTGTTCCAGAGGACAATCATTGAATCATCCATTACATTGATCAACACGGTTCCTTCTGGTTCCAGCCAATATCTAATACCAAGAAAGAATAGTGTGAGTGGAAATAAATCATACATGGAAAACAACATAATAAAAAGGGAGCACCATAAATATCTAACATCTTAGGTTTAATTTTAATATTTTTTTATTAATTCTAGGACTATAACCTATACTTATAATTAACCTTAGAGACATCTCTAGACATTACATAGAAATATCTCTAGGGATCTCACTAAAGTTTTCGCATCCTTGTTTCCAATGGTTAACTAAAACTTTCCTCTAATACCAACTATAGAGACCCAAGCATGACGTACATTTGCATTACATTACTTTTGCAGAATACATAATACAGAACAAAAACCAACACTCAAGGGCCATAATAGTTTAATGTCTTTGGTTACTCGGAATATAATCTTCTAATCATGGTGAATGATCTTCAACATCTCCCATAATTATCTTCCCCTTTTGTTTTCTCACCTAAAACCTTTCTTTAATTCCAGGGGAAAAGAAAACATAAAAAGGGTGAGATCAAATTCTTAGTAAGGGTAAACATGGAGAACATAAAACAAACCATTGACATTTGAATGCAAAAACATTAACATAAAATCTAATCATCAAAATCATGAGCATTGACATAAATCATGGAAGTACATAAGGAATAGATCATAATGGAAAATTAATCATGATAAACTATCATGGGAATAAAACATGTAATTGTGTAATCCATTAATCCCATTTTATGATTTCCATAGAAGCCAAGGCATTGCTGCGAAGACCATCATAGTGGAAAAAGTCCCTTATGGAATCGAGTTCACACTTTGTTCCCGTCCTGTAACACTGAACCGGATTAACTTTCCGTTCCACCCATGTCTATCTTATGAGATATAAATATTTACCCAATATATTATAGGGTGATATAGGTCCCACTCATCTCATAATGAAATCATTCTTACTTGTGCCACAAAATCATAAATCATATATCATAGCATGACCCATGTAATAAAAATGGTATTCTGAAACATCATGCCATTATTACATAATCCATATAAGATAAAAGGACTTCAAAAATATAATTCTGTCATAACATAATCAATTAAATGTAAAAATAGGGATAAAAATAGAACCCTATATTATCTTAGTAGGAAAATAATTTTGATAAAACACTTGAAATGAATTCTTGAGGAAAATATCCTTTCATCTTCAAAATCATTTTCTTTTCACAAAATTTCATTCAATTTTAAAAGAAAAGGATTTGGTTGAAAATAAAAATTAAATCTTATAAAAGAAGATTCATGGAATTTAGGTGTTATGAAACTGTAAAAATCCATTCAGGCTGTAAGAGTTAAAAAAACATTCTCCTCATACTTTTAACAGAAATGTCAAAAAGTACTACGTATGGTAAACAAAAGAAATATTCCATCCATAAAACAAAGAAAAAGACAAGGAGTGGTAAAAATTAAATTAAAAATACATGGAAGAATATTAAATGCTTTATGAAAAACATTTTTATGGACATGGATCAAAAATATAACACCATTAAATACTTACATATAAGAAATCTCGGAGAAAAATTAGATTTTAAAAATTATCCCTTAACTTAGGTCCAATTTCTTCAATACATGTCCAAAAATCATATATAGTGGGTTTAAAAATATTATTAATTTGTAACAGAACCGTAATAATATTTACGATATCATATATAATTCACTTATGACTTTATATTTCCCTTTATTTTGTCAAATCCATGTTAATGCAACGTTTTAGTTAAAATCGTTTCATTTATCATACATTTTTGGAGTTGTTGTTGTTGATATTGTTACTTATTTCATGATATAATTAATTCAATAATTTAAAGCATGATTTATATATCATATATATTCAGGATATATATGTATATAATATGTAGATAAATGAAATGAAATACACGGTTCATGGAGACGGTAGACTGTACGTACACATGAATGCTGTTTTCATTTCCTTATTGAATTGAATGGAAGTAATTAGAGTACACACACACACACATATATATATCCATTAGCATTATTATTTCATAAATTTAATCATTATTTATTATATATATACTTTATAATCATTCTGGAGTGGTTAACATGGAGAATGAATCTCATCGCGTCGTGGAGATGGTAGTCCGTATGTACGTACAAGCGACGATATCATTCTTTTGATATTAAAATATTATATAATTGGTTTGTATATCATATATAAAGAATCATCACAATGTTATATTTATTATTTACATAATTTATACTCATTATTATTCCCATCCAAATGATGAAATGTTTTAACAACAAACTACACCACGACGTGGAGACGGTAAGTCGTACGTATGCACGTGTGGTGACTTTTTCATTCATAGGATTGATAGAATAAATAATATGGTTGTACCATTTATATAATAACATCATAGTATATAAAATATACTGGAATTATTATTTTTTAATGGAATCAACAAAGACAGAGGAAGTGGAAGATGAAAAGAACTTGATATAGGTGACGAGACATTTACCTCTTCTTCAGGTTCTTACTTTTGATTTGAACAAAATGGCTCCTTAGGATTCCTTTCTGACTTAAAAAGGCCTCTAGGATGAAGGTAGGATAGTATATAGAGTATTTGTTTAGATTTTTCTCGAGTCAAATGGATTAGAAGTTGTGAATTAGAGTGAAGGTGGATTGCCCTATTATAATAGGGGTGAGGGGCACCTTTAGAAAAATTTTAAATAATATTTTATAATAAAGACATATTCAGTTTATAATGGCTCTAAACTGACATATTTATCGAATAGAGTGGGTATGGGTCTAAACCTTTTAACCAATAGGTTTTAGAAAAGTTTAGGTTTCCATTTTAACCTTATCATCCATATTTAACTCTATGTTAAATAATTTAACTTTTACCGTGTCTTATTGTATTCTTACACTATATGGTTAATAAAATTACTATAAACTTCCAATAGAACCCCAATTGGTTCAATAATGTCATTTATATTGACATATAAGTCTTTTTTCCAATCTTTATATTTTTAGGACAAATATATCAATTAATAATATAATATTTGTTTAAAAAATCTATTTTATGTCAATTTTGACACTATTTGGTATATTGTTTTTTCTATATTCATAAAAGCATTATTACATAGAAATAAACTCATATAACAAACCCTAATATACTATATTAACCCATTAAATTAGTGTAATTCAAAAAAGTCAGAAATTACATTTCTGTTTCTATTTATATTAGCAATTATTTTAATATTTCATTAATAAGGTAATTACTACATCATCATTGTGTCATAAATAAATTAAATTATTTAATATGTAAAAATTATAAATAAACAACCATTAGGTAAGAAATATTTTTATCTTCTTAATTAATAATTATAGTCTAATTTATATTATGTTTAACCCTATATTAAAAGTGTTTTAGTTATTAAACATTGATTTTAACTCTTTTAACTCTTCTTTGAATTAAATAATAATAAATGTCCTAATCTAATCCACGTGGACCGAAATGGTCATATTTTATTCCTATGGTTTTTTTTGTCGAATTAGACTTATCAAATAGAATTATAACATTTTTTTGGGTAATAATAATATCATTTTTCACTTAATTACCCTATTTACTTTTCATCGTGGTAAATAAATGTAAGAAGTTACTATTCACCGAAAATTATTTTCATCTCATTGAACTACATTTTACATACTGATAACAACCTTCTATCTCGGATATTTGAAATTAATCTCAGAAAAGTGGAAAAATTATGTTTTATGTAAATTTGTAAATGCTCATAGGAGGTGGCTAAAAGACAGTAAAAAGTTAAATAAAATTTATTTATATCTAAAATTATTATAATATGACTCCAATGAATTAAATTGAACTTATATAGAAATTAGGTATCTATTTTCTCCTAAAATAAATTTAAATAAAATAAATTATTATTTAAATAAAATATCTCTTTTTAACCAAAAACACAATGTTTTCACTATTTATAAAACAATTTAAGGTTTTCAGAAAAATACCAAAAACTAACCCTAGTCTAATTTTGATATTTTGAATCCATGAATGAAGTCTATTTTGAATGAAAAAATTTACAAAAATTCAAAACTTGGGTATTACTATTCATGATGGCTAGTTCATAATAATATTATAATAATATCTTGTTTAGTGAAACTCGCTATTGCGTACAACACACGCTATCGAGGAATGTTGCCCTGGCGTGCAACAGAATCCTAGAATTGTGTTTGTGTATATAGTGGTGTGTATAGTGCAAGATGATCTTGGTGTAGTGTACAACACAAGACTTCAATGAAATTAAAAGGAATATTTCTCATAAAATCTCGGGGTGTTAAACACCCCATTTGTCGTACTCACCGACACCTTCACTTCCATGATTTGCGGTGGTGATTGTATTGTTCTACTAAACATTTGAGATATCAATGAATGCATAGAAGCAGAATCAAAAAGTATGTTCGCTATTCTTGAATGAATAACTAGCATACTGGTCACCACTTTGTTGTCGGGGTTTACTTCGGTAGTGGTAATAGGAAAAGATTGCCCTTGATGCCTTGGAGGTTATTGGTTGCCTTCCAAAAACCTTGTCTTAGGGAACTGATTTGCAAGATACCATGATTCATTGTAGTTTTAGAAATTAATCACATGTTATGGTTCGAACCGAGCGTTCCTATCCTCTATCAAAACTGCTGGTCTTTCTTGCCAATAGTTAATAGCCATATGCCCTTCTCTTACTTACCAAAAGCATTTTTTTTACCCATAAGGAAATTTACGGGGTGATTATTTCTGCACCTTTGTCATGTGGGGTGTTGGATATTCATAGCACCGTTGGATTTATCCATCGGTCCACCAGAATTGAATTCCACCTTCGATTATTATCCCCATGATACCCCTAAGATTCTACGATCTCGATTTGGACCTTAAGGGAAAATTAGACAATTTCCTCATAGCTGTCGAAGTCATAGATAGCCAGTCTATTTTACAGGTTAGGCTTCAGCCCACAAAATAAGTAGTCAACCTTGCGTTCAGAGGTAACGACAAATCCGGATGTATATCGTGCAAGCAGTGTGATGTTTTCCTCATATGCTTCATCAGATTCATTGTCTTTTTCGTTTGAGGTCAAGGAAGTCCCTTTCCACCTTAAGCCGAAGGGTGCGTGGAAATTATTTATCAAAAAACATCTTCCAAAAATACTTCCAATCTAATGCCTCAATCTCCTCCATAGGCTTTGTATTTTTGATCAATGCCCACCATTGATCAGCTTCACCCTCCATACGATATGCAGCCAGGAGAACCTCCTCTTCTTCAGAACATTGAAGGATGAAGAATATTTTTTCAATGGAGTTAATACATTGTTCAGCGATTGAGGGATCATATGATCCATTAAAAGTTGGAGGCCTTTGTCTCATGAAGCTCTCGATATCAACCTGTTCTTTCTTGGGGGGGGGGGTGGTTGAACATTCCTCTTGACCCATGTTTATATTCAATGATTGAGTTAGCTGATATAGAAACGTCACAAAGTTCACGGTTCCCTCTCCCAATGGATTAGGCATCTCATTAGTAGAGGCATCACATTTATCTTTATATCATTTGTTAGCCTGAGTCCTCCTATTACCAACCATTGGATAGAATAAAAGGAAATTTAGGGGTAACACATGAAGGGTAAAACAAGGACAAAGTTGAGGACATATAAATAACTCTTATTTCCTTAACATATGAATCTACTGGATTCTGTATATGATATCCCTGATATACTTTCTAAAATATATTTTTAGGGAATTTTTTGGTCCCATAATAAGGGTTCATACCAATCATGTGAATTTACCAAAGCATGTACCCCAGGAGTGTCATATCCAAGAGCGCAGCAAGGCCTGTTGTTGTGTATCAGTTCCCGTTCATGTCTAGCTCAAAGCAGTGTTTTCAGGATTTACCCCTAGCGTACATATGTTCCAGAGCCACCTCTACCTACTAATATGTAGAGAGGTATATATTTTCTTGATAAAAAACATAATAAATACCCACAAATACTTAGGGATGTTTTTATTATACTTAGTCTTGTCTCTAAGTCTTTACTAGGGTGTTCTAATCCTAATCCTAAAAATAACTAAACCACTTTCTGATACCAACTATGACATCCCTGCTTTTTATTTCATACATAAACTTGATTTATTACATAAAACCTTCACTTGATACAACATGGAAGATCGAGATTTCTAGTGTCTTTGGGGAATTGGGTCATTACATAACCAGTTAAAACATTAAATAAAAAATCATTATTGGAAACTTCCTCTACATGACCATTATTGTCCCTTGTACTTAGAATTGCATGGGATAACCTGAGGAAATGCATAAGAAAAGGGCGAGCTATAAACACCATTAAGATAATGATCAAGGAATTACATGAGAATAAAAATATGTGTTAGACAATAGGCATATCAATAGATCATGAGAGAATCATGAACATAAAGGCATGATAAGGCATGATACTGATAACATGGAAATGTGCCAACAACACTTAACATGGAATTAGCATGAGCCAATACTCATTGAACATGGAGCATGAGTAAATCTTTATTTCACAATATGCACGAGTAAAACCTCTTTGAACATGAATTATAATGATTCAAAACCCATTGCTCATGATGTATAATTATACTAGACTTTACCCAATTCATTGGAGCGCTAAAAGGGCATACCCTTCTTAAACATTTCATTTCATGCATAAGTGTGTCACATCGATCATATAACATGGATTCATAAAACATTTTAATTTATTCCATGATAAAGGAATGTTGAATTAATACATGAAACATTATAATAAATAAGTAAATGTTCATAATGGTGAATACCCTTGATAGAGAAATTGTCAAGGTATTCACTACACAATGGGATTGGCTTGGAAAATTGGTGCAATTTCAGTTGCCTAACGGTGTGACAGTAAGAATTAATAAAAAAGGTTGATGAGAGAGAAAGGGGTGTCTCATAATATATAAATTAAATGGAAATTAATGGGGTCATATAGATACATGTCCCAAAAAATTTAATGGAAATTAGATTCATGATACAAAATAATTTCTTGAATGTAAATGAGGAGAGAGAAATTCCTTTCGAAATATCGACATAGTAACAGGAATACATGGGGGGATTTTAATGAGAGAGAAAGGGGTATCCCATCATTCCAACATAAATATATAAGTATTGGGGAGGTGAGAATCCATACCCCAATATTTATAATTGAAATTAAAAGGGCATATAAACATTAAGAAAATTGGGCAAAAATGAGAAAGGAAGAAAAACCCTTACTTGGAATTGTGCTTCCAAAGGCTTGAGAGAGGCTTGAGAGAGGCTTCTTGGGAGCTTGGGGAACCCTTGTAGGATTCCAAGGAGAGTAGGGGAGAGGATGTATGATCTCCAAGGGCTTTTAATGTGGATAATGTCGGATCACGGGTGGGTTTACATAGGAAAGGTGAGGGAATTCTTTATTATTTGGGGTTGGGACACCTCCCATTAAACAAATTCAAACCACAAACCAGCCCATGGTTTTTCTAATGGTTGTTTACAAAGAGGAGTGGAAAGAAATATATCTATAAGTGCCATGTAAGAACGTTTTTACATAATGGTGTTGCTTATGTGGAGGTGAGTCACACTCCCAAGGAAAACAATTTAAAAAGGCAAGATATTTAATAAGCCATGAAGGGTCCATTAATGCTTTGTAATATAAGTTAAACAAACCCAAAATCACATTATTTTAATGGTAAAACATATATTGTCCGAACATAAGTCTTATAGTATTTTATTCCATCACTATTGGGTCATTATGATGTCATAAAACACATTATATATTTAAACGGTATTTAATTTTTATCCAAATATTTGTCTTTCTCACAGAATTATGAAAAAATCATATATTGATAATTTTTACTTCCTTATTCCAGAAATAATATTAATTTTATCTAAATATTTTTCTATATATTATAATTTAAACTTTTAAAATAAAAATCTACATTTATCGAAAAGTTAAGGGTTTGGAAAAAAAATTTATTTCCAACCTTAATAAAAATTAAAATTGCATTGATAAAATTATACGATCATTTATATTTAATAAAAAATAATTTATTATTAATAATAATATTTTATTAAAGTATTATTCAATTAAGAAATCCATTAATTCATAAAAATATATTTCTCAGTTGAATATTAAATATAACACTATTTGAGGTTTTAAAGCTATTTACTAGGTAACAAAAATAACAAGAAAATATATTCATTATTATATACAAAAATGATTTAAATAACCATATTGTTAAGGTTTTGTAACATAATTCCTTATAACACCCGCATAAGACCAAAGAGTAAGGTGTGCGATGGTGACAAACTCTTGGGGTGGCTCAGATAACATTGCCCGGGTGGTAATCTCTATCCACTTCCACTTCTCTCATCGGTGGTCCAGATCAAGCTTAACCTGTTGTATCTCGGCTTGGGCATGGTCAAGAGAGAATCCCAATGATGCCACCTCTTTTCTAAGTTCTGAAAAATGATATTTGTATGGGGAACGTCTACTGGATGAGGCCATCACTTCCTTTGACTATGTAAATCTGATTCGTTAAAGACCTATATTTATACTAATAATCTTATAACTGTTCAATGAATATATTAGCAAAGGTCCCAATTCTTAACATAAAACCATGGAAGTTGACATTTTATATAAACATTTTACATAAATTGATATTTAATTAGATAATGATGGATTCCCATTAATTAAATTTTGGGTCCTTAGACTCAATATGTGTTTATTATTGTTTATCATCCTCCCATTTGTACCCACACTATAACTCCAACCACTACTTCTTCTACTCTTTTTAGTCATTCCACTACATCTATTGAAAATTCCATAGGTGAGATGTATTATAAATTAGAAAATCTTTGATAGTATGCCTCCTTGATTTGGATCTTATGTATTTTTAAATCGTGTAATGGTTGCTTAGATGTATATATTCTATATTTTTTCTTAATTTTTTGTTTCCATATTGATAATCACAAACTAGAGGAATATGTAATGCATATATCTTTGGGTATATGAGTTTAGAATAATTATTCATCCTGAGTTTAAAATTATTCTTCATCATGAGTATAAATGAAATATTAATCATGATTTTAAATGAAATATTAAACTGGAGTTTATAATAAAGCTTCATCATGAAATTAACAGAAATATTACCAAGTGATATGTATAGTATTTGTTTTTATCCTCAAATTCCATATAATATGATAAAGAGACCCTATATTGATAATTACAATTCAAATCTTCTGGTATATAATTCCATGATTTATGATCATAAACTATTTAGTGATAATTATCATTCTCATGTTTTAATTCTCACAAATCATGCTTAACTATGTTTTATTACGTTACATCATGTTTAATCATTTTTACTTGTAACATTACTATTTTCTATTAGTGTCAACCTCAAATGATATGTTATAAAAAATTCGATGTATATAAGACACTGATAAGGATGAATCACTGATGTTTTACCTATGATAGATGAGACACTGGTGCATCAATATTCCGAAAGCATCTAAGAATATTCACTAAGGAAGATTCACTAATGAAGTCTGAGTTCCCAATGGAATGACATACAGACAACATGAGCTACTGATAGAACAAATGAAAGATACTCATAATTTTGTATAAGTATATGCAACTGATAGTTAACTCAATGATGCATCACCTACTGATGGAATGACCAATCGATCCAATGATACAATGTTAATTCATAGATACCAACACCTACCAATCTGAGACACATAGAGACAAACCCACCGATTTAAGACCCCATTAAAATATTAGAAAAATTTCTTATCTATCATTTTAATTTCAAATTACTTATAATTGTCTTATTTATGAAACCTAGTACTACAAATTATATTAATGAGAATTTTGGTCTTTTGTAGACTATATTTAATGGAAGTTGTAGACCAGTAAGAGGTATGAGGTACCAGATAATATAACTATTATATGTTGATTTTTATAAATATGTTAAGGGATATAAAAAAGATAAGAGATAAATGTGAAAAAATATACCAAGATTCTCGAGCACCTATAAATAAAACACAAGAACTAGTCGTTGTGCACAATGGGTGATATTACTGAGAGCCTAAAAGGAAAAACATTTTACAACATGATGAAGATCACATCTAAAAAATCACACAACTCAATAAAAACATAAGACTTAAAAAATCACGAGACACAGTGTTAATATCTGTTTATACAAGTCAACTCCAGCTTCACTTCATCAACCTTTTAGGAGTCCAGAAAGTGCAAAGCACATCACAGAGATCCTTCTATCTCTATTCTATTTAATTAATAACTTGTTTCGGAACAATTTTACATTTATATCATTATTTTTGCCTTTATTTTATTAACAAAAACATCCTCATGTGTATGACTAGAAGATACATTGATATATTCACAAAACTATATTTTTTACAGCTTAATCTCTGACAAATAATAGTGGATGTTGTCCCTACATGACATGTCTGTTATTCACTCCAATGAAAATCTATGGGAGAGGTCTATTTAACCTATACATGTGTGTATATTATTGTATACCCCAATCTAGGTTGTGGATAATGTATATTTATATAAATTTCATGTGGGCACATGATCACCATGTGGAGAGGACTATGTCATAGATTGAGACTAATCCTCTAAATTTAAAATCTGACATGTTTTACACATTATGTTTAATGTATTTTATATATTCAATGAATTGATTTATTCACTTTTATAGTTAATATTTTTTATTATTTATATTATAATTTTTTTAGTATAATTATTTATAATGTTAAACTAGTAATTCATTTTGTTTTAATTGAGAACTAATCAATCATTGAGAAATATTTCAAATAGTCAAATAATTTATAAATCCACTACTTTGGTTAATTGGTATAGTTTACTTTCAAATCAGGGGGACCTTTAAAATGTTTTTAAGACAGAAATTTTTATAAGAAAACAATTCACCCCCTCATGAGATTCATTCTCCAACTAACACTAGTCCTTTTATATAATGTAGTTATCTTCACACATCCACCCGACATCACTACTAGGGATGTGATATTTGAGAAGAAATCAGTAATTTAAGAATACATACAATTAAATATTATTTTTATTTTTTAAAAATATACTTCATGTTATATTAATTTATTAAATATTAATTAACAATATTTGAATTTCATTTCATTATCCATAATATTGAATTTCTTGTCATCCATGCATCATCCAACCGAGTCTATTATTTAAAAATATTCATAGTAAAATATTCATTACATTAGGATCAAATACATGGGGTTAAACAATTTATCAATAATTTACTATTCCATAATTCTAGGTACTAATTGAAAACATCAAGAGATACTATAAATAGATGAGACAATGAACATTCCACTTCTATAAGTATTGTGGAAAAAATTCAGTTTAAAAAAGAAATATTCCCAACCAACCATTAATAATATTGATTTATAGAATTTATATATTTTAAGGAAAAAATGTGTAATCCTTACTTCCAAAATCTCAATTTTCATTGTATCCATCCTCGACACTGGTATGTATATACCACGAATCTCACTATCATAGGTTTCAACTACTTCCACAACCTTAAGCAATTCAAGATAAATGTCATCATACATAATAGCTTCAATTCACATTATATTGAATGTTTCATATCTATTTAACAAAAAATGAAGAACTTCATAAATAGAAAACTCAGAATCTTAGACGTAAAAATAAGGAATTCGTACTTCACATGAAAATCATATCACTTTCACCCTAAAACAAAGAATTTATTGTAACACCCGAGAGTTTTATGAGAAATATTTTGTTTTTATAAATCCTAAAATGAATCTTTAACTACACACAACAATAGCTTGGTTTTCTTTACATGCAACCGCGACCTTCCTCGATAGCTTGCGTCGTACGCAATACCGAGTTTCACTAAACAACAATATGCTATTACAATATTATTAAAACTTGCCGTTATGAATATTAATAACCACTTTTTGAAATTTTGTAAATTTTATTTTCCAAAATGGACTTCATTTTTTGGATTCAAAATATCGAAATTAGCTTAGGATGAAATTTTGGTACTTTTCGGATAACTTTCATATTCTGATCAATAGTGAAAATTACTAAATTTTTATTAAAAACAACTTTTTAATTGAAATAAATAATAGTGATAAATTATTAAATTGACTGGTTTTAATGTATATTTAGAATATAGTATTACAATTTAATATAATTTTATTCATTGGATGTAATTTCACATTTAAACCAGACATAAAACAAGTGTCAATGTTTTGATAGTTATTATCTCTTAAAAACACGCTATATTTTAATTAAAAAAACTTTTCTCATCGCAATAATTTATATGGTTAAATTATAATATTGATTGTTTTTAAAGTATAAATAAAATATATTTTTAACATTTAATATAATGTATTTCATTATCATTAATTTTACATTGAATTAATAGGTAAAAACATTTCAATATTTGGCAATGTTTTAACTTTTAAAACTTGTTTGCTTAACAACGAGATTAATTTTAAATTAATTACTAAAACTTCTGTGTTTTGAATTTTGAAAAATGGATTCCATATTTGGAATCAGTGTGTCCAAATTATGTTAATAGGTTACTTTTATTTTTGTATGGTATGAATTGTAACTACGGTAATTGTTTTATTTACTACGGTTAAAGGTAAATAGGGTAATTCAAGGTCAAAAGAATATTATAATAATTCAAAATTACCTTGACACTTTTCCTAACCATATTGGATGAGTATTGGCCGACTATGGGCATCCTTGGGTCGATTTTGGGACCCCATTGAGCAACTTGGTAGTGACAATGACAATTTGGATTAATTAAATTAATGTAAAGACAAAATTGACATTAACAAAAATCCTTTAGTAATTAATTTTTCTAAGGGGTTATATAAATTATATTTTCGACTATAAATATTAATTAGAAATCTAAAAATATTTACTACATAATTATATTTTGTTTATAATTTTTAGACACCAAATAAATTAAATTATTTATGACACAATAATGATGAAATATTTACCTCATTAATAAATGATTTAAATAAATAATATTATAATGATTAAAATATTTTCCAAAACATGTCCAATTCTGATTGGATGATTTTATTTCGACCAAGAGACATCTTATCTTCATCTTTAATGATTTTTGGACCTTTTGAAACCGAAGATAAGTTTATAATAAAACAATATTTCCACACTTTCCAAAGGTGCCCCTCTCCTCCACTATAAAAGGGAACCTCATCCCTCTCTTCCTCACACCAATTTGATCCCTCAAACTCGACCAAACCCTGCCCATTTCACTTCCGCACTTCCTTAGAAACCAACTAGAGGTACTGGTCTTATCAAAATACCAACTCTAGTTCCTTAATAGAAAGTTTTATGGAGGCACATCGAGAAAGAGGTAATACCTTCTACCATTTTCTTCAAGTTCCATTCTTCTCATACTCCCTCTTCTTTAGTTGTTTCATCATGAAGTAATAACATCAGTATCACTCATATAATGATATGTTATTATAAATATGAAACAACCCTAGTTCACCTCTTATCCATCCTATGGAAAATGAAATCACCGCGCGTGCGTACGTACGAAATATCGTCACCACGCCATGGTGTAATCTATTTTCCACCACCACCTTACTTGGATGGGTATAAGGGTGAAATTAATGAGTATATATGATTATTGTAAAGTGGTATTGATTCTGAAATACTATATATACACAACAATACAATTCCATGATCATGGGAATGATAGCATCGCTCGTGCGTACGTACGGAATACCGTCTCCACGATGTGATGCGATTCGTTCTACATGATCTTCATTGAATAATGATTATATAAATGAATAGAATGAATGAATATGATACATATTACACTAATACCATTCTGTAAATTAGGTATCTATAACCTAAAGATAATAATAAAAATTTATTCAACAAAACACGCATAAGAACAAAAAGTAATAAACACCCGAATAACAAGTAGTAATGAAATATTACTAATAGGAAGCTAAGAATATGACCATATATGATATAATAACAATAACTATGATTATGGAATAAGTAAATAACATTATTTAAATCATTATACAGGAGGTTCGGACACTTACGAAGCAAATCAGACCTAAGGTAAGGGAAAATATCACAATCTCATTTTTATCCGAGATTGTTTACACTTCGGAATTTAGTGGGGTATATTTTATCATCCACATCCATGTTTCTTCAATATGTAATATTACTTCCATCCACCTACAATTGTTTAAATCCAATTTTACCCTTTGGTGAGTTTTTAGTAAAAGATATGAAAGGAATCTTTTGCCGTTTTTTCGTACGAGGTACTTTTTGACATTTCCGACAAAAGTACGAGAAGAATGTTTTTTAACTTATACGTAATGAATGGATTTTTAAAACATTATTTCCAAGAAACTTCCTTTACAATTTTTAAAGTTTATTTTTAATCAACTTATTTTAGTTTAAAATTGTACAACATGTTAAGAAAGGAAAATGTTTTTGAAGTAGAAAGGATATTTTCGTCAAGAATGGAGTTCAAGTGTTTTATCAAAATTATTTTCCATCTAAGATAATATAGTGTTCTTCTTCTATACCCATTTTTACATTGATTTGATTATGTTATGGTGGAATTATTTTATGATGTCTTTTTATCTTATATGGATTATGTTATGATGGCATGATGTTTACGATTCCCATTTTTATTACATGTGTTATGCTATGATGTATGGTTTATGATTTTGTGGAACACATAAGAATGGTATCATTATGAGATTGGTGGGAACTATGTCGTCCTCCAATGAATTGGGTAAAGATTTTATATCTCATGAGATAGACATGGTTGGAATGGCAGGTTGAACCGATTTAGTGAAATAGGACTGAAACGAGGAGTGAACTCGGTTTTGAAATGGACTTTGTCCACTAAGATAGTCTTAGAAATGAGTCCTGACTACTAAGAAATTATTTTATATGATTATGTGTGTATTCCAAAAAGTTTCATGTTTTACGTTATGATTATTGGGATTACATTTCACTAGTATGATTTATCCCATGTTATGAAATTATGATCTCTTTTGCAGGTTAAGATTTCCAAAAGTTATGTTCTTATGTATATGATGTGATTGATATTTCGTTTGTCTACCCTTACTGAGCATTTGAGCTCACCCTTTTGTATGTTTTATTTCCCCAGGTCAGGAAGAAGGTTATTAAGTAGGATATGCCAAAAGGGACTCTAGATATGATGAAATAAATGGGTGAAAAAAGTAGATGCTTTATGAACCAGTTTTTTATGTTTCCCAGTTTCTAAAGACTCTATACCTATATGGTCCTTTCCTTGTTTTTTTATATGTTGTAATAAGTTTGCTTCAATTTTGAAGTATTAACCATGTATGTAAAGTATGGGTCTTTATAGTTGGTATCAAATGAAAGGTATAGTCAACCATTGGAAACTAGGATGTGAAAGCCTTAGTAAGAAACCTAAGTATAAGTCTAAGCATAGAACACAAACTTAGTGTTTTAGAAAAGGCCATGAATAACCTTGTATAATACCTTAAGTGTGAAATTTTATTCTTGATTATGTGGTTTCCCTATTATAATTAGTGTTTCTCACACAATTATTCTTGGTTTTAGTCAATGGATGGAACCCAAAGGAACCGTTTTAATGCGGAATGCGACGGGCAATGCAATGATTGTCCCCATGAGCAACCAAACGTTATGGGAGCTGGAATGCAAAATCTTGTAGCCATGCTCACACAACATTCTCAAGCTATGAATCATACAAGACTTCCAAATGAGTAAAGGAAGGAGCAACATTATGTTGAATCATTCATGAGGCAGCGTCCACCTTAATTCAACAGGTATACTGATCAATTAGTTTCTGAACAACAGATTAGTACTACTGAAAAGATATTTTCAGTTCTTCAATGTTCTTAACATGATAATGTCATCCTAGCAGTGTATCGTTTGGAAGGATATGCTGATCAATGGTGGAATCTTATTAAGAATACGAGGCAAAGCGATGAAATTGAGTCCATGGAATGGGACGAGTTCAAGAACTTATTTTTCAAAAAGTACTTCCCTCGTATTCTCCGAATAAAGATGGAGAAACAGTTTCTTGAACTGAAGTAGAAGGGTGATGAATCTATTGGTACCTATGAAGAAAATTTTACAAGACTTTCAAGGTACGCTTCTGGTATTATTATCCAACCTGAGAGTAATATCGATCGATTCTTTAGTGGCTTAAAACCATGTCTTCGAAGGGCCTTAGCCATAAGGGACTTCAATAGATACGAGGAAATCGTTCGATGTGCTCTCAAAGTTGAGATGGATATTGGAGTAACCCATCATACATATGGGTTTGATAAGAAGAGGAAAATGGAATTCAAAGGAAAATCTAAAGAGAACACTGAATAGAAGATGATATTTCAATTATGCTCAACGTGTGGAAAGAAACATGGAGGGAGTTGTCTTAAAGGGGCATGTAAATGTTTCAAATGTGGAAAGGAAGGTCATCGGGCATTTGAATGCCGCAATGATGGGAAGAAGATGTCTAATGATGCAAACAAAGGAAGGGATGCACAGAATGAACCTACTACACTTCAATGTTTCAAGTGCAATGAGATGGGGCATTATGACAATCAATTCTTAAATCCAAGGGTTGATGATGATGGTAGACGTCAACAAACTCTTAAGGCTAAAGACAATGGAAAGTCACATGAAATTTCTATCAGCGATATGGAGTATGATAACCATGTGGTGAAAGGTACACATACCATCCACTCTAAAGTAGAAAATGTTTTATTTGATTCTGGATCCACCCACTCTTTTATTTCTGAATAATTTTCTATGTTTATCACCGTATTACCTCAAAAATTATATTTTGAGTTGGCTATGACAACTCCTAAAGGGACAACAGTCCCATCAAAAGTTTATAATTCTTCCCCGATTGAATTTTGTGGGAAAGTGCTTCCTGCAAATCTTGTGATCCTTCCTATAGTGGAATTTGATTTGATTCTTGGCATGGATTGGATTTCTTTATATGGAGCTCATATCAATTTCCAAATATGGGAAGTCAAATTTCATATTCCAGATCAATCTATGATCGTCTATCTATGCAAGGATGAACATAACCTTCCAGTGGAAATTTCATCCATCTTATGGGTCTTTATTCCACTAAATGAAGGTTATTTATCTCAAATGGTTGGTGAGAAACTCACGATTAATAATATGCCCATTGTACGGGAGTTTTATGATGTCTTTCTGGAGGAATTTCTTGGGTCTTCCACCAAATCGTGAAGTTTAGTTTTCAATAGAACTCATACCAGGTGCTTTACCTATTTCAAAGACACCTTATAGAATGGCCCCAATTGAGTTGCAGGAATTGAAGAAGCAACTCCAAGAGAATCTTGATAAGGTATTCATATGACCTAGTGTGTCACCTTGGGGAGCACCTGTTCTATTTTTTAAGAAGAAAGATGGATCAATGAGACTATGCATTGATTATCGATAACTTAACAAGATCACTATCAAGAACAAATATCCTCTCCCATGCATTGATGAATTATTTGACCAACTATGCGGAGCTCAATACTTTTCCAAGATTGATCATCATTCAGGGTATCATCAATTAAGTGTCAAAAGGGAGGATATAACAAATACGACTTTCCGTACAAGGTATGGACACTATGAATTTATAGTGATGCCATTTGGTCTTACTAATTCCCATGTTATCTTCATGGATCTGATGAATTGAGTCTCTAGAGACTATCTTGATCAATTTGTGGTAGACTTTATAGACGATATTCTTGTCTATTCAAAGATCAAGGAAGAACATAAAGATCACTTGAGAATTATATTGAAGACCCTGAGAAAGGAGAATCTTTATGCAAAATTTACCAAGTGTGAATTTTGGCTTCAAAATGTTGCATTTTTGGGTCACATAATCTCAAAGGAGGGGATATCTGTGGATCCAGAAAAAACAGAGGTTATCAAAAGATGGTCGAGACCAACAACAGTAACCGAGATCTGAAGATTTCTTGGTTTGGCTGGATATTATCGACATTTTGTGAAAGATTTTTCACGATTATCTAATCCACTCACCAGGTTGACTCAGAAAGGAGTTATGTTTGTTTGGACGGAGGAATGTGAAGAGAATTTCAAGGAGTTGAAAAAAAGGTTTTCCAGTGCGCCTGTGCTCACACTGCCTTATAGAGGAGAAAGGTTTGTGATCTACAGTGATGCATCCAAGAAGGGTTTGGGGTGTGTTATTATGAAAAATGATATGGTGATAGCTTATAACTCACGACAGTTGAAAATCATTGAGCAAAATTATTCAACACATGATTTGGAGTTAGCTGCGGTAACCTTTGGATTAAAGATTTGAAGGCATTATGTTTATGGAGAAAGGTGTGACATTTATACTGATCATAAAAGTTTAATTTATATTTTCACACAAAAGGAGCTGAATATGTGCCAAAGAAGATGGTTAGAGCTGATTAAGGATTATGACTGCTCAATTCATTACCACCATGGGAAAGCAAACAAGGTGGCAGATGCATTAAGTCGACAAGACCATGCCAATTTATCCATGATGAGGATCACAAAAGATCCAATATTTATGGATTTACAATGGATAGATCTTGGAATTATAATGTAAGGGGGAAAATCTTATCTTTCTCAAATGAATGTTCAACCATCTATACATGTGAAGATTAATGAGGCGTAGAATGAAGATGTAGAGTTAAAAAAGAAGGTGAGAAATATTCTAAATTCAACATTGATTTTGATGGGATAATAATGTTCAGGAATCGGGTTTGTGTTCCTCCCATCCCCGAATTAAAGAAGGAGCTTCTTGATGAGGCTCATAGTTCTTCATTCTCTATTCATCCTAGAAGCACAAAGATGTATAGGGACATGAAAGAGTACTTCTGGTGGGATGGCATGAAAATAGATGTTGCTGAATATGTCTCTCGATGCTTGGTTTGTCAGCATGTTAAATCTGAGAGACAATAGTCTAAGGGGATGTTAGAACCATTACCCATACCCGAATGGAAATGAGAAAACATCACTATGGACTTTTTCACAGGACTTCCTAAAACATCCAAAGGCAATAATTCTATCTAGGTCATAGTTGATCGTCTTAAAAAGTAAGCACAATTCATTACTATTAGATAGGATTTCTCTCTGGATCATCTTGCCAGGATATATGTAAAGGAAGTGGTAAGATTGCATGGAGTACCACTTTCTATTATATTTGATCGGGATCTGAGATTTACCTCGATGTTCTGGAAAAGTCTTCAGCATACTCTGGATACAGAGTTGAGTTTCAGCACTGCTTATCATCCTCAGACAGACGGTCAGTCTGAGAGAACAATTCAAACTCCAGAAGATATGTTGAGATCTTGCTCTATGGAGTTCAAAGGTGGTTGGAATCAACACCTACCTTTGGTGGAATTTTATTATAATAATAGCTTTCACTCCAGTATTTAGATGGCTCCTTATGAAGCTCTCTATGGAATGAAATGCAGGACTCCAGCTTGCTAGGACGAAGTTGGGGAAAGACAGCTATTAGGACCTGATCTTGTTGATGAGATGGCAGAAAAGGTCCGATCTATTCAACAACACATAAGAGTAGCTCAGAGTCGATAGAAAAGTTATGCTGACAATTGATGAAAAGACCTAGAGTTTGATGTGGGTGATAAAGTGTTCTTACAAATATCTCCCTAGAAGAGGGTCATGATATTTGGAAAGAAGGGGAAATTGAGCCCAATATATATCGGTCATTTTGAAATACTAGATCATGTTGGAAAGGTAGCTTACCGATTGGCGCTTCCACCGAATCTCTCTCAAGTTCACAATGTGTTCCATGTATCTCTCCTGATAAAGTACATACCTGATCCTTCACATGTACTCAGCTCAGAAGTTATACCACTGGAGCAAGATCTTTCTTTTGGAGAACAACCGATAGAGATTCTAGATCGTAGCGAAAAAGTCCTATGGAACAAGACCACTTGCTTGGTGAAAGTTTTATGGAGGAACCACCAATTAGAAGAAGCTACGTGGGAGCTTGAGGATATGATGAGGGAGTGTTATCCTCATCTTTTTGTTACAAAGTGACGAATTTCGAGGGAGAAATTCATTTTAAGGGGGGTAGAATGTAACACCTGAGACTTTTATGAGAAATATTTTGTTTTTATAAATCATCAAAGGAATATTTAACTACACACAACACTATCTTGGTTTTCTTTACACGCAACCGCGGCCTTCCTCGATAGCTTGCGTCTTACGCAATACCGAGTTTCACTAAAGAACGATATGCTATTAAAATATTATTAAAACTAGCCGTTATGAATAGTAATAAAGACTTTTTGAAATTTTGTAAATTTTATTTTTCAAAATGGACTTCATTTCTGGATTCGGAAGATCCAAATTATCTTAGGATGAAATGTTGGTACTTTTCGGATAACTTTCATATTCTGATGAATAGTGAAAATTACTAAATTTTATTTAAAAACAACTTTTTTAATCGAAATAATTAATAGTGATAAATTATTAATTTGACTGGTTTTAAAGTATATTTAGAATATATTTTTACAATTTAATACAATTTTGTTCATTGGATGTAATTTCACATTTAAACCAGACACAAAACAAGTGTCAATCTTTTTATAGTTATTATCTTTTAAAAACACACTATATTTTAATTAAAACAACTTTTTTCTTTGCAATACATTATATGGTTAAATTATAATATTGATTTTTTTAAAGTATAAATATAATTTATTTTTACAATTTAATATAATGTATGTCATTAGCATTAATTTTACATTGAATTCATAGGTAAAAACATGTCAATCTTTGCCAATGTTTTAACTTTTAAAACTCGTTTGTTTAACAATGGAATTAATTTTAAATTAATTATTGCAACTTCTGTGTTTTGAATTTTTAAAAATTGATTCCATATTTGGAATCAGTGGGTCAAAATTATGTTAATATGTTACTTTTATTTTTTTATGGTATGAATAGTAACTACGGTAATTTTTTTATTTACTACGGTTAAAGGTAAATAGGGTAATTCAAGGTTAAAAGAATATTATAATAATTCAAAATTACATTGACACTTATCCTAACCTTATTGGATGAGTATTGAACAACCATGGGCATCCTTGGGTCGATTTTGGGACACCATTGAGCCACTTGGTAGTGACAATGACAATTTGGATTAATTAAACTAATGTAAAGAATAAATTTACATTGACAAAAATCATTTAGTAATTAATTTTTATAAGAGGTTATATAAATTATATTTTCGACTATAAATTCTCATTATAAAAATAAAGATATTTTCTACATAATGATTGTTTTTATAAATTTTAGACACCAAATAAAATAAATTATTAATGACACAATAATGATGAAATATTTACCTCATTAATAAATGATTTAAAAAAATAATATTATAATGATTAAAATATTTTCCAAAACATGTCCAATTCTGAATGGATGATTTTATTTCGACCCTGGGTCATTTTATCTTTATCTATAATGATTTATTGACGTTTTTAAACCGAAGATAAGTTTATAATAAAATAATATTTCCACACTTTCCAATGGTGCCCCTCTCCTCCCTTATAAAAGGGCACCTCCTTCAACTATTCCTCACACCAATTTGAGCCCTAATGCTCGGCCAAGCCCTGCCCATTTCAGTTCCCCACTTCCTTAGAATCATTCTAGAGGTTCCGGTCTTATCAAAAGACCAACTCTAGTGCCTTAAGAGAAAGTTTAAAGGAGGCACTTCGAGAAAGAGGTAATACCTTCTACCGTTTTCTTCATGTTCCATTCTTATTATACTCCCCCTCCTTTAATTGATTCATTATGAGGTAATAACATAAGTATCACTCATATAATTATATGTTATTATAAATATGAAACAACACTATTTCACCTCTTATCCATCCTACGGAAAATGAAATCACTACGCGTCCGTACGTACAGAATACCGTCTCCACGCCGTGGTGTAATCTATTTTCCACCACCACCTTACATAGATGGGTATAAGGGTGAATGTAATGAATATATATGATTATTTTAAATTGGTATTGATTCTGAAATTGTATAAATACACTCCAATACAATTCCACGATCATGGGAACGATATCTTCACTCGTGCGTACGTACGGAATACCGTCTCCACGATGTGATGCGATTCGTTATACATTATCTTCATTGCATAATGATTATATAAATGAATTGAATGAATTAATATGATATATATTACACAAATAACATTCTGGAAATGAGGTATCTATAAACTAAATAGAAGAATAAGAATTTATTCGACAAAACACGCATAAGAACAAAAAGTAATAAACAACCGAATAACAAGTAGTAATGAAATATTAGTAATAAGAAGATAAGAATATGACCATATATTAAATCATAACATTAAGTATGATTCTGGAATAAGTCAATAACATTATTTAAATCATTATACAAGAGTTTCGGACACATACGAAGAAAATCGGACCTAAAGTAAGGGAAAATATCACAATCTCATTTTTATCCGAGATTGTTTATACTTCGGAATTTATTGGGGTGTATTTTATCATCCACATCCATGTTTCATCAATATGTAATATTATTTCCATCCACCAAAAATTGTTTAAATACAATTTTACCCTTCGGTTAGTTTTTAGTAAAATATATGAAAGTAATATTTTGTCGTTTTTTGTACGAGGTACTTTTTGACTTTTCCGAGAAAAGTACGAGAAGAATGTTTTTTAAACTTATACGGCATGAATGGATTTTTAAAACATTATTTCCAAGAAGCTTACTTTACAAGTTTTCATGTTTATTTTTATTCAACTTTTTTTAGTTTAAAAATGTATGAAATGTTAAGAAAGGAAAATGTTTTTGAAGTAGAAAGGATATTTTCTTCAAGAATGTAGTTCAATTGTTTTATCAAAATTATTTTACATCTAAGATAATATAAGGTTCTGTTTCTATCCAAATTTTTACATTGATTTGATTATTTTATGGTGGAATTATTTTATGATGTCCTTTTATCTTATATGGATTATGTTATGATGTCATGATGTTTAAGATTCCAATTTTTATTACATGGGTTATGCTATGATATATGGTTTATGATTTTGTGGCACACATAAGAATGGTATCATTGTGAGTTGGGTGGGAACTATATCACCCTCCAATGCATTGGGTAATGATTTTTTACCCCATGAGATAGACATGGCTGGAACTGCAGGTTAATCTAGTTCAGTGAAACAGGACTGAAATGAAGAGTGAACTTAGCTCAGAAATGTAATTTGTCCACTAAGATAGTCTTGGCAATGAGTCTTGACTATTAATAAATGATTTTCTATGATTATGTGTGTATGCCACAAAGTTTCATGTTTTATGTTATGATTATTGGGATTACATTTCACTACTATTATTTATCCCATGTTATGAAATTATGATCTCTTTTTGCTGGTTAAGATTTCCAAAAGTTATGTTCTTATGTATATGATGGGATTGATATTTCTTTTGATTACCCTTACTGAGAATTTGAGCTCACCATTTTGTATGTTTTATTTCCCCAGGTCAGGAAGAAGGTTATTAAGTAGGATATGCCAAAAGGGACTCTAGATATGATGAAATAAATGTGAGGCAAAGTAGATACTTTATGAACCAGTTGTTTATGTTTCCCAGTTTCTAAAGACTATATACCTATACGGTCCTTTCCTGGTTTTGTTATATGTTGTAATAAGTGTGATTCAATTTTGAAGTATTAACCATGTATTTAAATTATTTGTCGTTATATTTATCCCTCCCATTGATACAATATATATCATCCCTAAAAATATATCATTATAAAAAAATTATTTAATTTTTCATTAACTTATTCATTAAACCATTTCCAATTATGAGATACCTTATGAATCTCAAACGACTAGCTACCATTTATTAAAGATGCAACCAAGAAATAAATCTAGTTGAATCATACCATGACAATAATAGTTATCATTTCATAATAAATTATATTTTATACTCATAAATAAAAATTCTTGATACACATTATCTATCAAAATCTGTTAACACATGAAATATTTCATCCAATTAAACATCTATAAATGCATCAATTCAATTACCATAAAATAATAAAAGAAATTAGATTTATACAATTTACCAATATAATTTTTATCAAAAAAACTAATAAACTGATTTATGATATATAAAAATCTCATCAATAGAAAAAAATAAACCAAGAATAATTTTTTTATAAAGAATATGATAGATAGGACATTATATATGAAATAATTTAGAAAACTTTTATAATAGTGGAATGTAACAACACATTATCCGTTGAAAACCAAGTTCCATAATTTAATCATGTTTAAAATGAATTTGGAACATTGGGGATCCCTACGAAGCTCCAGGATTGTGTGAATTTATTACAGAATGTAAATAAAAGAGAAAAAATGAATCTCCTAAAGCATACATATAAAATTATTTAAATGGAATTGAAACAACCTAAAGGATCACAGATCACCTATCTTGTGGGGAATCTTTCATTCCCTCATTATTTAATGACATTAACAATATAAAAAATGAAAATAAGACTGTATTAAAACATTCAATATCAAAAATCTATTGAATTGACTGAATAATGAGAGGAAAATAATATTAAATAGAGAAGAAAACAATTGAAAAACAGAAGAATATTCTATAAATAACCATTGATCAATTACCAGATTCTAGGGATTAATCTTACTCAAAAAGGGAATAAAATTCCATTAAAAAATCACCCTTGGTTAATGCGGGTATAATAGGAATGAGAGGATTATGTGGGTACATGTGTTATTTGTAGAATTTGAGTTCATAATTATATTTTTAATACATGGACATGGTCTCCTGGACCACTCCCCATAACCACCATGCATAGGATATACTATAGGGAAAGGAAGAAGACTGAACCACAATACAATTGGAAAATTTTTATTCAGGATCCATGGTGGGATCCACAATGAATATCCTATAATCCTAGGGTATGGACTAAAATATATCCTAAATCACATGGTGTATCAACCACTCATTTGGTAGAAGTACCCAATACTCCTGTGTTGTGTCCTACCATATCCATGGTGATGTGTGTGACCATCAATGAATGGATGACTACATAACAATTCTCTATAGACTATCAATTCATGAAATGTTAGTTAACCAAAATTTCCTCTCACTGGAAGATTCAATATATCCATCCTTACTAAACCAAATCATTCAAGTTTCATACCACATATTTAAGGACTCTTGATACAACCAAACTATAAAAGAGATATGGGACCCTGCAGAGACCTCATCCTTCCCTAAAAACATCGAAACCTCCATTGGGTGTCATAAACACACAAAAACACATAAATGGATGTTATAGTAAGGATTCATACCTTAAATAAGTTACCACTAAATATATTCCCATCCTTGATAATTATGATACAAATTTAGAGAGAATGTATGAAAAATAATCATATGAAATGTTACCTTCGAGATTCCACCCAATAATCTTTCCATAATTAATCTTAACCACATAAATAATTGGATCAATATACTAAACAAATCAAAAAATAAAAACTCATAACATATCTCAATCGGAGATGTACTGCTAAAATGAGAGAAACCTTACAAACAAACAAGGAGAAAATATAAAACAATCCCAAAACCAATAATAATACACAACCGAACAGTAGTAGAATCAAAATATAAGTTCTATAAATCAACCATACATAATAATGTGTGAATATACGTGATTCAAATTCCATGTTAATCTCCTCCATGAAACAAATATATTAAATGGAAAGATCTATTGGAATAGAATTCCCATAAATAACCTTCTCCAAGAGATCCTATATCTTGACATGCCTATCCTTGAAGGTTTCATCATTCCAATCATCAATTTCCCCCCATGCAATGATGGGAGGGCCATCGTTATGGTAATTTTCAATCCCTAAAACATAAATTATTTATTATATTTTAATTTTGTTGGAGTGATGTTCTATATGTTTTTCCATGAATCCCACATGAATCAACCCCCCAGTAGTCCCAAAAAACTAATGATAAGGATTACTCTCATGGACAAATGTTCACAAAGCATGTTTAAGAGTAAAATTTTGTAATGAATGATACATAATGTTAATCTATAAAGGCCTCCTCCTATTATTTGTATTATATGTATGATGATATCATGCTTATATAATCCAATCATATATCAGTTAATCTTTTCTATAGTTTTGTTACAAAATATTGTACACATGAATTCGTCACCCTCCAAACCCAGTGTAGAAAAATGTACAATGGAAAATTATTCAATTAATATAAATAAATATTTCAATGATTATTATTTATTTATTTTCTATAAAATATTCACCAAATTTAGGTGGATCATCAACAAACCACAAAAATAACTGAGAAATAATACAACATGTCCTTAGGAGTCGAGATAATTTTCATTTTTTGATAATTTTTATATGAATTAAATGTATTTTTTATGATTAAATAACATAAAAAATCATATTGAATAGATTTCCACACCAAAGATGAAAAATTGGGATCATATTTGGTAATGATTATTATCGGAACATCATGTTGTTTCACCCCATCTTCCAGATACTGTCATGGTAATACCTCCACTAATATCATCTCCATGATCACTATGATGTTAGTTGATTTCATAAAAAAATAAACAATAACCCATATAGAACCATACCCAACCCGAGTGTGAGGTAAACTTGTAATGAATACCATTTAGTTTTCCTCCAACATTAATTAAGAATCATATAACGACTTAAGAATACCACCATCAATATAATGCTCAAACTTTTAACTTTTGGTAGACTAAACATCGAGAAATAATCATTCTAATAGAACACCTCATAATAAGATATGAAAACTGAAATCTCATATCTCCATACATAATTTTTACACTAAGATGTTCGACCAAGGGTTAGTTATGGAGAAAATGAAGATCCACTTGACATGTCATGAATGAATTAAATATAACCCCTTGAAAAACACCTAATGTTTTTCTTCCCCTAAATAACCATCATGAAAACCGCCAATAAAAACTTTGTATCTCTGGACCATAACCTCATAATACCCTCTAGGGGACATCTATCATCTAGGTACACCAAATATGACTAAAATTTCATTTGAAAAATGAATCTTCTATGTACAGACTCTCCGATATCCAGATGCATTATTGATAGTTCATGAATCACTCTCATGGAATCCACAAATTTCTATACAAAATCAATAAATGAATCTATTCTCAGTGGCTCAGTGACACTAATTTCCATTCCGGTTGTATATAAAATATTTATTTTTTAATATTGAAATAATATAATCCAATATTTCTATAAAAAATCATATCAATATCAAGGAATCCCATACCTTGGGCTCTTTTTATCGATAATAATCAAAAAATACAATCCAATTTTGTATTGTCTATATGAATTCATGGAAAACAAATGATTAAAAACTAGAGATTTTTTGTGATATAGTAAATATCACATTGATTAAACAACTATTATCCATAAAAAACGGATCACTACTACATTAGAGAACAACCCATTCGAAGATGAAAATTGTCATAGAAAGGCTTAAAAAACACCAATTTCTAGAACACCGAGATCTAGACTACAAATCAATTAGTCTATCAGGTACACAAAATATAAGGCCCCAGCCTTAAACCTTACTTAATCTTGAGTTATTACAAGATTACATATTGATGACCTTTTCCGGTTTAGAGTTTTAGAGAATTAGATCATGAAACTTGCATTAGATTCCACATTTAAACAAAGTGGTTACATAAAAGACAATATTCATTCTTCCCATCAACGGAAACATATTTAAAATAAAACACGGATTATTTCTTGAAACATCCTTGACACTATCATCACATCATGTACCATTCCCTTGACCTGTGAAAAAAATTTCAAACACTTGGGATGAGCATAAAAAGCTCAGTATGGGTTATAAAAATATGGAAAGGAAACATGAGTTCATATATACATAAGAATGAAATCATACTTTACCCATAAAACATAGGCACTTTAACATACCTCATCAAACCATGAATAAATCAAAGAAATCATAAGACATAAAGGTAACTTGAGGCATTCACAACATTCTTACGTAGGGAGTAACCCTCTTGGTTACATTTGGAATACCCATCAGAGTATATTCCCTAAATCTCTTCGGAGAAACCTTAAAATTTCACTCCTTCGCATTACCCAATGCATTGGAGAGCTATATCGGGCTCACCCGCCCTTAGTTTATCACAGAACCACCCGTCTTCATAATAATGCCCAAGAACCATAACATAATTCATATCACATAAAACATGCATAAAGGAAACATAACATATCCACCTTTCAATCACAAGATATCAATACAACACATTGATATAAAAACATTATGAAAACCATTTTCAATACCAAAATAAAAGAAAATTAAAACATGGTATTTATTTTTCTTTTAGAAAGAATGTATGGCTTGTAGCGGAAGCCGAAACTCAAATAATTGTCACGACGGCGGAGAAGTCGTTGTCGCTGCATACATACGACAAAAACATTCCCTTTTTTCGTTTAGTAAACGCTTCATATAAAAAATATTCCTTTTGGATAAACGTAAAAGTCAAAGGGGTTTATACACCGTATAAAAAAGGTTGTGTATAAAACAAAATATTCCTCAATGAAATGAGATTGAGACGAAGTCCCATACCTCATATCCGACTTGACCCGACCGTTCATTAATATCTTGAATAATAAAATTGAGTTAATCTCTATTTTCTTAAGAACCTTTTTCAAGTTCATTATTCCTTTTATACCATGTTATGAACATCATGTAATCATTTAAGTTAATAATGTTCATTTTGTCGGTATTTGGTTCTTAAGTCAAAAATAGACTTCTTACACTTACATGTTGATAATTTGGTCAAAGGATAGTTATATCCAGAATGATATTAATTATTTGGATAACATATATATCATATATATTCATCATATACATGTATTTTTAAATTACATCACATTTAGAGGTAAGAAATGAAATGCACCGTTCATGGAGACGGTAAGCCGTACGTACGCATGAACGCTACTTCCATTTCTATTTCGTATTTTCTGGAATGGAATCATAATTATATAAGAGTATATTATAATTCGAGTATAATAAAATATATAATATCATTAACGTTATCCTTTACACATCCCACATATGGTATTAACGAGTCAAATCACTTTCATGGGGCGGTAGTCCGCACTTCCTAAAATGAAGATATCATGTTTACCCATAATGGAAACAATAATGGTATGCCAGAAATGGAAAATACAGAAGCTTAAGGAAAAAATAAACATATTATATATCATATATAAAAATATTGACATCATAATGGCCACCTTTGAAGGTGTTAAATGAGTATTGAACAATCATCGTTTCGGGAGGCAGAATTTCGCCATCCACGGAAACCGTATGTTCTTTAACCATTTGATGTAGTTGTGTGAGAGTGTAGCTCAAATAAATCTTATAACAACATCCTATTATATTGCAGATACTGGTGTTGTTACAAAATAAGTAAATAAAAAGAGTCTAGGGGGTTGGAGAAGCAAAAAAAAAAAACAAATGAACATGAGAGAATGAATTACTTTTAAAAGTGTAACTCCTTTTAATTTGAGCCTAAAGGCTTCCTTTGAAAGGATTCTACCCAAAGGGAATCCTCTAGGATGAGAAGAGGGATGTGGAGAGAGAAAATGGTCAGGGTTTCGCCGAGAAAAATGCTTGAGGAGTGTGTGAAATGAGGTAGAGGTGGGGGCCTTTTATAAGAGGAGAGGAGGGGCACTTTTGGAAAGTAAGGAAATATTACTTTATTTGAAAATGTGTTTCGGTTTTAAAAGGTCCCACATTGATATAATTAGTGTATAAGGTGATAAGGGTTCGAAATCCACCCATGCAATAAGTTTTGGACATGTGTAGTTCATAGATTTTACATTATCTTTCCATTTTATTTAAATCGTCAAATAATGATGTCATCGCTGCATAATTATTATGCCATAAATAATTTAATTTATATATTGTCTAAAAATTATAAAAAAATACTATGATTTAGGAAATCATTTTAGATTTCCAATTAATATTTATAATCAAAAATCCGATCTTTATAACCCCATGTGAAAATTGTTTTCGTAAAACATATTATGTTTCTGTCATTTTTACTTTACATTAAATAAAAAGTAATTTATGTCATTTCCTAACCAAAGTGGATCCATGGGGTCCCCAAGTTGACCCATGGCTTGTCTTGGTCGGACATGACACAACCAATGAGGGTAGGACATGTTTCAAGCTAATCTTATTTTATTAAAGCATTATTTTTAACTTAAACTACACTAATTACCACTAATCGCGATTAAAACTTAATAAGTTACTATTCACCAAAAAATTATTTTAATCTCATTGAACCACATTTTACTTCTTAATGACAACCTTGTATGTCGGATTTTCAAAATTCAATACACATTAGTGGTAAACATTCATTTAACTGAAAAATCAGTTTGCTTGATTACCACTTAGTGGATTCACTATTCATCATAAATTTGAGTTTTTCAGAAAATTACAAAAAATTCACCCTAAGATATATTTGATATTCTGAATTCAAAAATGAATTCTATTTTACAAAATTAATAACATATAAGTCACATTAATTAATTTAATAATTAATTCCCGCTGTCAGAGCAAATAGCGTGTTTTTATGAAACAATAAGTATCAAAAGATAGACACCAGTTTAAGTCCAATTTCAAAGTGAAATTCATTCCAATGACCACCATTGGATTAAATGGTAAAAATATATTCTAATTTCACTTCAAAACCAATTCAAAAGATAATATAATCATATAAATAAATTATATTAAAAAGCAGTTTTGATGTAAAATGCAGTATTTTTCACTATTCATTAAAAATGAAAATTGTCAGAAAAATACGAAAAATTCACAAAAAGTAAATTCTGATGTCACAATCATAAATAATAAGTTTATTTTGAAAAACATAGTTTATAAAATTGTAAAAATATATATTTAAAAAGGGTTTTCCATCATAAGGCAGTAAAATAATCTTTTACGAATATTAGTGTATTCCATGCTTAAGATTGGATTTATTTTCATTTTAATCCTCTAAAACACTATCTAATTCATTAATAGACATAGATAAAAAGAACTATTATTCATTACTTACTTGGGATGTTACATCCTTCCCCCCTTTAGAAAATTTCGTCCCCGCAAATTATTTACTTATCGAATAAATGGGGGTACTTATCCCTCATTCCATTTTCTAATTCCCATGTTGCCTCTTCAATCATGTGGATTTTCCACAAAACCTTTACATAGTGAATCAAATTATTCCTTAACACTTCCTCCCTATGGTCAAGAATCTGGACCGGTTTTTCCTCATAAGATAGGTTCTCTTCCAGCTGAACTACCTCTAGACTCAAAACATGAGATAGATCTGGCATGCACTTCCTTAACATCGAAACGTGAAAAATATTGTGTACTTGAGATAAAATCGGAGGTAAAGCCACTCGGTATGCAACTGATCCTACTCTCTCCAATATTTCGTATCGTCCAATGAACCTTGGACTTAGCTTTCCTTTCTTACCACATCGCTTAACTCTATTCCAAGGACAAACCTTGAGAAAAACATGATAACCTACCTCGAAAGATAGATCCTTCCTCCTGTTATCCGCATAACTCTTCTGCCTGCTCTGAGCGGTTCTCATGTGTTTCTGAATCAGCTGAACTTTTTCTGCCATCTCTTCTACCAATTCTGGTCCCATAAACTTCCTTTCACCAGCTTCATCCCAGAAAGTTGGAGTTCGACACCGCTTCCCATATAATTCCTGAAATAGTGCCATCTGTATACTGGAATGAAAACTGTTATTATATGAAAATTCATCCAAAGAAAGATGTTGGTCCCAAATTCCCTGATAATCCATAGAACAAGCTAATAGCATATCCTCCAATGTCTGAATTGTTCATTCTGACTGCCCATCTGATTGAGGATGAAAAGCTGTACTAAAATTTAATTTACTACCCAAAGACTTCTGAAGGCCTTTCCAAAAGTTAAAAGTAATCCTGGGATCACGATCCGATACAATGGAGAGAGGAACTCCATGTAACCTGACTATCTCAATAAGATACAAACGGGAAAGTTGATCAAGAGATAAAGTATCTCGTATAGCTAGGAAATGAGCAGATCTGGTCAAGCGATCAACAATAACCCAGATTGCATTATTACCTCGAGATGTCTTCAGTAATCCAAAAACAAAGTCCATGGATATATTCTCCCATTTCCACTCTAGAACTGGTAAAGGCTGAATAATCCCTTTCAGTAACTGTCGCTCTGCTTTAACCTACTGACAAGTCAAACACTTCACAGTAAAATCAGCAATATCTCTTTTCATTCCATCCCACCAGTAATACTCCTGCAGATCTCTATACATATTAGTACTGCCTGAATGAACAGAAAACGGAGAACTATGAGCTTCACATAACAACTATCTCTTCAACTGTGAATCACAAGCCACACCCAATCTCTTCCCAAATCTCAAAACACAATCATTATCAATGTTTAATTAAGGCAACATACCTTTCTGAACCAGCTCTACCTTTTTCTACAACTCACTGTCTTGCTTCTGTGCTTGCTTGATTCTATCTGATAGAGAAGATCTCACTGATACCTAAAACAAAACAGAAGTACTTCCTGCACCAACAACTTCTATGCCAAAGTTCATCAAATCCTTAACCAAAGGATCACGTTCCAAACACAACATTGTTAATGAAGCATTACTTTTTCGACTCAAAGCATCAGCCACTATATTGGCTTTTCCCGGATGGTAATGAATTGTACACTCATAATCCTTGATTAATTCTATCCATCTCCTCTGTCTCATGTTTAACTCTTTCTGAGTGAATATATACTTTAAACTTTTGTGATCAGTATATATTTCACACTTTACTCCATACAAATGATGCCTCTAAATTTTTAAAGAAAAAACAACAGCAGCTAATTCCAAATCATGTGTAGGGTAATTTACCTCATGAGTTTTCAATTGTCGTGAAGCATAAGAAATTACCTGATCTTTCTGCATTAGTACGCGACCAAGTCCTTTCAATGAAGCATCACTTTATATAACAAACTCACCATTCCTGGAAGGTAGTGCCAAAACTGGAGCATTCACCAATCTTCTTTTCAATTCCTGAAAACACTCATCACATTAGTTTTTCCAGGTAAACTTAACACCCTTCCGAGTTAGCTTAGTCATTGGACTAGATAAACGTGAAAAATTTCTAACAATCCTTCGGTAATAGCCCGACAAACCAAGGAAGCTAAGAATCTCGGTTAAATTTGTGGGTCTTGTCCATTCTTCCACAAATTTTGTTTTTGCAGGATCAACAGGTATTCCATCTTTAGAAACAATGTGACCATGGAAGGAAATTTGTTGCAACCAAAACTCACACTTGCTGAATTTCCCATACAGTTTCTTTTCTTTTAAGGTTTGCTAGATAACCCTTAAATGTCTTTCATGCTCCTCTTTACTTTTATAAAACACCAAAATATCATCATTGAAAACCACCACAATCTTATCCAAGAACTCATGGAAAATTATATTCATTAAGTCCATGAATATAGCAGGTGCATTGGTTAGCCTAAAAGTCATTACTACAAATTCATAATGGCCATATCTCATACAGAACGCGGTCTTCGGAACGTCTGCTTATTTTACTTTCAACTGATGGTACCCCGACCTCAAGTCATTATTTGAAAAACACTGAGCTCCCTGGAGCTGATATAACTTCATTTGACGGCCCGACATCTGCTGAAGTAGTTGCAAAGGATTTCACCACCCCTTTCTGCTTGTAGTCTAATTGCTTCCCATCACTCAAGCTCTTTTTCGGACACTCATTTCAACAGTGACCCATCTCATTGCACTTATAACATTTCACTAACTGTAAATCAACTTTGTTCTTACTTTCACCTTAATCCTTTTCAGTGCAATAACGAGCCTTATGTCCCATCTTACCACATCAGTAGCACTTTACAGAATTTAGAAGAAATTCCCCAGCATGCCTTTTTCCACATTTATCACAAACTAGAAACTTAGTTCTCTTACCATCAGACTTCTTTGAAGAATTCTTACCTTTCTCCTGCCACCTCGGTCTGTTCTTCTGCTGGTTGTTATAGAACACTTGGTCATCGGCAAACTCCATTTCCACCTTCTCAGCACATCGAACAAGCTTTTCATAACTTTTGAACTCACGAGAAGATAATTCCCTTCGATATTTTGGCTTTAATCCTGAGTAAAAATGATTGATTTTACTATCAAGGTATCGGATAAAATTTGGAGCATACCTTTCCAATCGAGTGAACCTTTCTTCATAGGCAGCCACTGAGTCTTCCTCTTGCCTCAATTCCAAGAATTGTTTTTCCATCCTAAGTCGAACAGCCTTAGGAAAATACTACTCAAGAAACATACCTTTGAATTCATCCCAGTTAAGAGCATCAATCTCATCGGTGTCCCTGATATTTTTAACCATAGAACACCACTGATCTGCCTCACCATCCAAACAGTAAATAGAAAGACTAACCTTTTGATTGTCTGAACACCCCATGACATCAAAAATTTCTTCCAGTGCTTTAATCCACCCCTCAACTAGCACAGGGTCAGATGATCCTCTGAATGATGGGGGATGTTGCCTCATGAAATGTTCCACCACTGACATGTTCCTATGCAGTTGGTCTGGCTGATCTCGTGCATGGATACCACCACCATTTATTGCTTGAGTCAACTGTGCCATCACTGCAACAAACTCTTCAGTTCCAATTCCGACCATTTCTGGATGCTGATTCGGAAGTTTATTTCCTTCTATATGCCTTCCTAGCACTGCTTCCCTATTTCCTCAACGGAAAACCATTCTGAACACAGAAATATCTTAGGCGAAGCAACATGGTAATCGGTAAATGCTATATCATTTCAATTTTTTTTTGGATAATCATTTAATAGAATTTTAACTCCTAAAGTTATCTAAACCGACCATTGATACCAACTATAAGGCCCCAGCCTTAAACCTTACTTAATCTTGAGTTATTACAAGATTACATATTGAGGATCTTTTCAGGTTTAGAGTTTTAGAGAATTATATCATGAAACTTGCATTACATTCCACATTTAAACAAAGTGGTTACATAAAAGACAATATTCATTCTTCCCATCAACGGAAAAATATTTAAAATAAAACACGGATTCTTTCTTGACACATCCTTGACACTATCATCACATCATGTACCTTTCCCTTGACCTGTGAAAAACATTTCAAAAACTTGGAATGAGCATAAAAAGCTCAGTAAGGGTTATAAAAATATGGAAAGGAAACATGAGTTCATATATACATAAGAATGAAATCATACTTTACCCATAAAACATAGGCACTTTAACATACCACATCAAACCATGAATAAATCAAAGAAATCATAAGACATAAAGGTAACTTGAGGCATTCACAACATTCTTACGTAGGGAGTAACCCTCTTGGTTACGTTTGGAATATCCATCACAGTATATTCCCTAAATCTCTTTGGAGAAACCTTAACGTTTCACTACATTGCATTACTCAATGCATTGGAGAGATATATCAGGCTCACCCGCCCTTAGTTTATCACGGAACCACCAGTCTTCATAATAATGCCCAAGGACCATAACATAATTCATATCACATAAATCATGCATAAAAGAAACATAACATATCCACCTTTCAATCACAAGATATCAATACAAATCATTGATATAAAAACATTATGAAAACCATTTTCAATACCAAAATAAAATAAAATTAAAACATGGTATTTATTTTTCTTTTAAAAAGAAGGTATGGCTTGTAGAGGAAGCCGAAACTCAAATAATGGTCACGACGGCGGAGATGTCGTTGTCGCCGCATACGTACGACAAAAACATTCCCTTTTGTCGTTTAGTGAATGCTTCATATAAAAAATATTCCTTTTGTATAAATTTAAAAGTCAAAGGGGTTTATACACCGTATAAAAGAAGGTTGTGTATAAAACAAAATATGCCCCAATGAAAGGAGATTGAGACGAAGTCCCATACCTCGTATCCGACTTGACTCGACCGTTCTTTAATCTCCTGAATATTAAACTTGAGTTAATCTCTACTTTCTTAAGAACCTTTTTCAAATTCATTATTCCTTTTGTACCATGTTATGAACATCATGTAATCATTTAAGTTAATAATGGTCATTTTGTCGGTATTTGGTTCTTAAGTCAAAAATAGACTTCTTACACTTACATGTTGTTAATTTGGTCAAAGGTTCGTTATATCCAGAATGATATTAATTATTTGGATAACATATATATCATATATATTCATAATATACATGTATTTATAATATTACATCACATTTAGAGGTAAGAAATGAAATGCACTGTTCATGGAGACGGTAAGCCGTACATACGCATGAACACTACTTCCATTTCTATTTCGTATTTTTTGGAATGGAATCATAATTATATAAGAGTATATTATAATTCCAGTATAATAACATATATAATATCATTAATGTTATCCTTTACACATCCCACATATGGTATTAACGAGTCAAATCACTTTTAGGGGGCGGTAGTCCGCACTTCCTAAAATGAATATATCGTGTTTACCCATAATGGAAACAATAATGGTATGCCATAAATGCAAAATACAGAAGCTTAAGGAAAGAATAAACATATTATATATCATATATGAAAATAGTGACATCATAATGGCCACCTTTGAAGGTGTTAAATGAGTATTGAACAATCATCATTTCGGGAGGCAGAATTTCGCCATCCACGGAAACCGTATGTTCTTTAACCATTTGATGTAGTTTTGTGAGTGTAGCTCAATTAAATCTTATAAAAACATCCTAGTATATTTAAGATACTGGTTTTGTTACAATAGAAGTAAATAAAAAGAGTTTAGGGGGTTGGAGAAGCAAAATAAAACAAATGAACATGAGAGAATGAATTACCTTTAAAAGTATAACTCCTTTTGATTTGAGCCTAAAGGCTTCCTTTGAAAGGATTATGACCAAAGGTAATCCTATAGGATGAGGATAGGGATGTGGAGAGAGTAAATGGGCAGGGTTTGGCAAAGCAAAATGCTTTAGTAGTGTGTGAAATGAGGTAGAGGTGGGGGCCTTTTATAAGAGGAGAGGAGGGGCACTTTTGGAAAGTAAGGAAATATTACATTATTTGAAAATGTGTTTCGGTTTTAAAAGGTCCCACACTGATATAATTCGTGGATAAGGAGATAAGGGTTCGAAATAAACCCATCCAATAAATTTTTGACATGTTTAGTTCATAGATTTTATATTATCTTTCCATTTTATTTAAATCGTCAAATAATGATGTCATCGCTGCATCATTATTATGTCATAAATAATTTAATTTATTTAATGTCTAAAATTAAAACAAATACTATGATGTAAGAAATCTTTTTATCTTTCTAATGACTATTTATAATAAAAAATATGATCTTTATAACCCCATGTAAAAATTTGTTTCGTAAAATATATTATGTTTGTGTAATTTTTACTTTACATTAAATAAAAAGCAATTTATGCCATTTCCCAACCAAAGTGGATCCATGGGGACCCCAAGTTGACCCATGGATTGTATTGGTCGGCCATGACACAACCAATGAGTGTAGGACATCTGTCAAGCTCATCTTAGTTTATTAAAACATTATTTTTTCCTTAAACTACACTAATTACCACTAATCGCGATTAAAACTTAATAAGTTACTATTCAAAAAAAATTATTTTAATCTCATTGAACCACATTTTCCTTATTAATGAAAACCATTTATGTCGGATTTTCAAAATTCAATACACATTAGTGGTAAAATTTCATTTAACTGAAAAATCAGTTTGTTTGATTACCAATTAGTGGTTTCACTATTCATCAAAAATTGGAGTTTTTCAGAAAATTACCAAAAATTCACCCGAAGATATATTTGATATTTTGAATTCAAAAATGAAGTCTATTTTACAAAATTAAAAACATATAAGTCACATTAATTAATTTAATAATTAATACCCGCTGTCATAGCAAATAGCGTGTTTTTATGAAACAATAAGTATCAAAAGATTGGCACCAGTTTAAGTTGAATTTCAAAGTGAAATTGATTTCAATGACCACCATTGGATTAAATGGTAAAAATATATTCTAATTTCACTTCAAAATCAATTCATAAGATAATCTAATCATATAAATAAATTAGATTAAAAATCAGTTTTGATGTAAAATGCAGTATTTTTCACTATTCATTAAAAAAATGAACATTGTCAGAAAAATACCAAAAATTCACAAAAAGTAAATTTTGATGTCCCAATCATAAAGAATAAGTTTATTTTGACAAACATAGTTTATAAAATTGTCAAAAGATATATTTAAAAAGGGTTTTCCATCATAAGGCAGTAAAACAATCTTTTAAGAATATTAGTGTATTCCATGCTTAAGATTGGATTTATTTTCATTTTAAGCCTCTAAAACACTATATAATTAATTAATATACATAGATAAAAATATCTATTATTCATTACTTACATGGGATGTTACACAAAAGTTCCATTACACTGGCCAGTCACCAATAATTCTTCTCCATTTATTTATAATGATTTTAGTGGGGTCAAAACAAAAAAAATCAACAAAAAGATCCTATAATATCATATCAGTCCAATGATGCTATATAAATATCCAATATTATTGGGATTTACCGAAAAAAAATTCTTCCATCCAAAAGTGTTTAAAATTTAATTCTCGTTGGGGCATGGAATTCCTCATGAATAAAACATCACATGCCCAAAAATCACAATTCAATATATTCCCAAATAGTTTTTGATCATGTTGAACTATGTAAATGGAATGAAGAATCTCTCCATGTACCTCATCATACATAATGTAATCAAGTATTTCATTTCATAAAGCAATAATGAGCATATTTAACAACTCCATGAACATTGTGTTCATCCATGAAATGATCATGGATAGGGAATTCCTCAAAATGAATGGAATCATAATAAAATATTATTTACTCTAATAGAAATAGAATGATTTTTTTGAAATATAAAAATCCTATACTCAAATCTAATATTATCATGAATTCCAGTGATTTGAATAAATCATCAATATATTAAATAGTACAAGGTTTATTCATTTTATCCAAATGTATGGGTTGATAATAAATATAAATATTAAAAAAATTCACTAACTATCGTCACCAACAACACTAGTATAATAAACAGTGATGCAATGGGAATAAAAAACCACAAATAACTGATCATGATAATGAAACCATCGATCCCACAACCCCAAACCCACCAAACTATATATAGACATCCATACATGAGATAATTCTTCTTTTAAATTGATCCAAAACAATATTTTTCTTCCAAGGTAAACACAACAACATCCATTGTAATAGCATCTAGGTGCTATTATAAAACTATTGGAAATACAAATGGGTGAACCTCTAATGAACATAGAACCAACTTAGTCAGTATGGAATAAAATAATCATGAGTATAACACATATGAGTATCTTTATCAGTATTTAAAATGGTAGAATCTCTATCTATAACATGGACAACACCCTTCCTTGTGATAGAATTCAATATATCCTACATCGAATAAAACATGTCCATAATGAGGATGAGGGAATATTTTGGAATTTCTAAAAATATGAATTATCATCAAGATAGGTGCATCGTTGTAGTAATACACAATATCTACACACATAATATATTAAACTAGAACTCCAAAAAGTTTAGTTAGTTCCAATGAAATTTTAAGCCTCTTGACCTGGCTCATATTTGATGCCTTTTCCACGCTGTTATTGTGATTTTTAACCTATTTTAATTTTAAAATAAGTTCATATCTTGTTAATGATAGTATATTGATTTATTTTTTGATTATTTAGTCAAATAATGGTTATTGTGTTAAATTTTTTAATTTAATTCGTAAATATTATTTTCTGTTAGATTTTATTCTTTATACCTTTTCAAATTTTGATTAAAAATAATAATTTTAAATATGTAATTAAATTCCTGTAATAATCATTTCATATCAACTTTATTTTATGATGTTATTTTTTTTAATATTTAGATTTTATTTTAATATTTTTCATTAATCTTTTTTGAATGATTATTTAATAAAAAGTTATTAAATTTTTTCCCATAACATTTATATATCTAATTTCTTGAGCCAAATATTGTATTTATATTTTTAGATCCCTCTCTCTAGATTAGGCCCCTAATTTTTCCCTCATTATTTTGTCCATGTAAAAATATCAGGTGCTAATAATTATATTCCACACTTATATGTTTTGGCCTATTTGCATAATCTATCCATTGGATGGAGAAATTTCTTATTGATAAAAGTTCACTTTCTTGTAATTTGCATTCTCATCACATATCATCTTTCCTATCATCTGGTATCAGTGGGTTTCATTTTTATTTCATATTTAATATCTAATCCAATTATAGTAAGATAATGTTTTTGAATGTTATCAATAACCATATGTGGAAAATAAAATTGAATTATCTTCTTTTGGTCAAGTGAATAAATATTTTAATGTTTAGTAACCAAATTCTAAAAATGATGTTAGATGTAAAATGGGTGTTTGAGCATGATAATATTTTTTTTTCATTCACTAATGGGTGAAATATAATTTGATGAACCATATTTTCAACATATCTCAAGACATAACACTGTGGAAGAAGCCTGAGATTAATACTCATTCAAGATAATAAATAATAAATTATTTTATCATAAAAAATAATGAATATTAATAAAAATTAGTTATGTATATTTATTAATATTTTATTTAATATTCTGTGTATTTTGATCAATTTTAGGGTATGAGTATTAATTTTGATTATTTGGTTTTACGACTTTTTTTAACACTTTACCTAATTCTTGGGTGAATTTACATGTTATTATAATCAGTTCTTCTTATAATGGAACAATTCCATTTTTTTTAGTATTCAATTTTAAATGAAGATGATAGGAGGCATGCTCATGATAATTCTTCTTTAGTTTTTTTAGTCATAGTGAACAAGTGAGAATCTTGGATCATGGACATAGTTTTCAAGGTAAATGAAAAGGTAATAGAAAATCTTCACTAAATTAGGGAGAATTTTTATGTCATCATTGTTGTAAGAATGGTAATGTTATGAAGTTTTATTATTATGTAAAAAAAGAGAATACGAATAAAGAAAATTAGAAGAATAAAAATGATGATAGAGAGGAGAGTTTAGTAACTACTATAGGGGCGATCTTGTGATATTTTATTACTATATAGATATTTACTTTGATAATCATAACTGGTTTTTTGATAGCAGTTCCTATTTTTGTGTTACATAAAATAATTAGTTTCATAAATCATAAAAGAAAGGAAATATTTTGGATGATGAAGATGGATATTGATGGAAGCATTATTGTTGTATGTATCAGGACTATGTATTTAGAGACGATCATAAGAAGTAAACTGATTTTTTAGAATGATCAAATACTACCTAAGGTTCCCTTGAATATTATTTATAATAGAGTATTTGATGATTAAGGGTTTTATGTACTTTTTGTGATTTTCTATAGAATAATTCTATGGTATTTTTTATTTTAGCTTCATGGATAAAGCAGTTAGGTTTATACTAGACTATGACATTTATTTGTTATGATATTTCTTACATTGTTGACTCTAGTTCTTATCCATTTTATGGAATAAAACAATTAGACACATCATTGAGAAGTGTATTGAATGTTTATCCCAGATAAACCCTATTCCATATTAGAAAAATGTAAAATTAGATATGTGTGATCACTATATGGATGGAAAAAATATTAGGGTGATTTTCTATAATAATCCATTGTACAAAAAGCAACAGGTACTTGAATAGTGAATCTTGATGTTTTTGGTAATTTGAAATATAAAATATTTATTGGTGGTATTTATTTTGTGATATTTATTGATGAATACTCATGTAATAATTGGGTATTTTATTTAAATTCCAAATGTTAGGTGCTCTATTTTTTAATGAAATATCATGTTTCTTCTAAGAGGGAATCTGGTATGAAATTGATATTTTTTTTCACAGACAATGTGGGAGAGTATTGTGGTCTGTTGGATCTTTATTTTAGGATGAAAGGTATTAATAATTATAAGGTTCCACCTAAGACAGATTTTTTTAATGGTTTAGTTAAGCTGGTGAACATTCCTTTTCCTGATAGAGTTCATTATTTATTTTCAGAAAAATAGTTTCATAAATGTTTTTGGCTAATTATTTCTTTGCTGCATCTTTTATTTTAATGTTATCACTTGAGGGTTCTTTGAATATAGATACCCATGACTTTTGTTGGTATGAAAAAATGATGAGGTATTATCACATGCATTTTTTTTACTGTATAAATTTTTTCATGTTCCTAGAGATGGGAGATACAAGTTTGAATGTAAGTCACACGAGTTTATTTTTATTGGATATTGATACAATCAGTTTGGTTACAGGTTCTATGATCATTCATTTATGAATCATTTCAGAATTTCTAATATTGTTACTAAGGAGGATTAAAATATTGCAGATATTTATTAGGGATAAAAAATATACTTCTTTAACAAATGAAGGCCTTATCTATCTTGATATGGGTATAAATTCACATTTAACTCATATTGTCGATACTGATGATCATTTTGTGGTGTAGAAAAATGTTTATGGTTCATAATTTAGAGATTATATTTCTATATCACATTTTTGATGATTTAGTTCGAGGGGTTATTAATATACCCATAATTCCACTTCAGAGGCTATCTCAACATTGTACCATTTCAACTATTTATTCATGTGATGGGTATGTGCTCATCACTAAATTGGGGGAACAATATATTTTTTATGGTTTAATGGAAAGTGGTAAAAAATGAAATTAGTTGCATAAATGGATAATGAGATCTTAAAATTCCATGATGACTACACCTTTGAGATGGTGAAGATAATGATAGGTAAGATATAATTGAAAAATCATTGTAATTATAAGATTAAAAATGAAAAATACAATTCTTTTTTATTATACACATATAGGATATTTGTTAATGGCTTTGGTCAGAACAATGGTATTTATTTTGATGATATTTTTATAATGTTTTCAAAATGAATTCAATTCAGGTTGTTCATTGTTTGAAAGAATGTTTGGATATATAGATTGAATATATATATTTAAATAATTATTTCAATCATATATATTAAATGGAGGATATTCATAGGGTGAATGAACAGATTTTTTTTGAAAAAGGTTAATATAATATTGTATTTATGTTAAATAATGGGTTTTATGGTTTGAAGAATTCCTTTTGGTAGTGGTATAAGAAGTTTTAATGTGTTTATTTTCATCAGGTATATAGGAAGACATATTCTAATAATTGTATTTTTTCAGAGATTCACTATTGATGATTTTGTGATAATCATTCCTTATGTTCAAGATATGCACATTGTTTAACATGATGATTCTATTATTGAAAGGTAGAAGAAGGATATATTCTTCATATTTTGGGAAGAAAGGCTTGGGGATAGTATAACACATTCATATCATGTCTATCTCTCATGAAAAAAAGTAAATGAATTTATGGTTATCTCAATATAGATATATTGAGAAGTTTCAATAGATATTTTTTTCAATAAAATGTGGTTTTTCATCCTCATTATTAACATTTTAAGCATAGTACCATTTATTCACTATATACTAATGAAGATATTGAGAGGAGATGTTGCACAGACCTTATCCATCCATCGTTGTGTGTTTTATTTAGGTGATGTTATGTACTAGACCTTATATTGATCATACAGTTTGTGTGGTAAAAAATGTTTTATTTAATACTTTTATAGAGAATTAGAAAGCAATTGAGTATATATTTTGATTTCTCTATGGTACATATATTTCTAGATTATCATTTTGAAAATGGGATACAAAACATCGTGTCTTTGCAAATTAAAATAAAACATGAGTTATATATTTTAGGAAATATTTATCTAGAAATTTGATGACTATGTAATGGGAGATGAGTCTTGGAAGTTTGGATTATAGAGATGTTCCTCTTTATCTATGATATATTTCATGTTTATTGGAGATAAAATGTAATGAATATGATTTTTAGATAAAAAATTTTATTTGAGAGATCAATTTTTTTATCTATATAGGAATGTTTCATTTTGTTATAGTAAGAGTGCATTTTTTTTGGAAAATAATTCCACTTTTTTATGGTAGGAAGAATCATATTGATGTTTGGTATAGATTTATCTTCAACATCCTTGATTCATGAAATTTTTAGTATGTGAATACCAACACTGATGACAATGTGTAAAACATGTAGTCCAATAGTTTACCCATAGGTAAATATTAGTCTTATCAACTGATTTAAGGGTTGGTGATGATCCCCATTGGAGATAGTATGGGACTTTGTTCGATTCATCCTAAATTAGAATAAACAGTTTTTAGATAACATGGATTTTTGTTTTTGAGGTGATGATTTAAAAATAGAAACAACTTGTGATGTATAGTGTTTTATTCTAAATGATGTCCGGATATATGGTTCACAATACATTGTAATATGGAGATGAAATACTAATTTGGGGACCATCTTTTTTCGGCATTCATTATTCATCAGACTTTGTATACTCTTTACCTTTAATCAACTGTTGTATATGAATATTACTTTTTAGTTGCCTTACATTTTTGAGGATTTTCTACTGTGTTCTCTTTAATTTTAGTGGATCCCTCTTTCTGGACTAGGTCCCATGGATATTCCCTAAATGTATCACTCTTTCAATATAAATATTTTTTGTTTCAAAATGATATTCTACACATATATGTGTTTTTTTATCATCTACTTTTGATTAGAGAGAATGAATTTATTTCCATTTCATGCTCTCTTTTTTTGTGATTCTTGATTCCATTTCGTGTCTTATTTCCCAATAAACCTATTCAACCCAATCCAAGGCCATGTTTACTATATGCATGTGGGATCTCCAGAATGTTGTACTAGTAGACCAAAAAATATCATGGGTCATGGAAACCTAATTAATAATCATGAATTGTGAAAATATTGGACTTGTTCAATTTGACAAACCCCAAATCTCAAAACCCATTAATAGAGGCTATACCATGTCACTATTTTATCATGATGAAAATATGACCAAAATAAATAAACTAATCAAAACTTCAAGTGTGAGATAAAGTTGATTACCAATAATCAACAATATAATGTTGCATGTAGATTTTTTATTTAAGTCACATTAGTAAAACTAACTGAGCTCCCTGACATGGAATTGACAACCAAATGCACTCTCATGATGTTTTGAATTTTGATTTATCGATTCAAGATCTATTATATGGATGCAGGTTATGTTTTTGGGAATTTGAATCTGGGATCTTGATGAGCTAAGGTCAGACTTGAGATGACCTAGAAATTTTGTTAATAAAGATGATGTTTATCTCAGATCCTCCCATGTAAGATTATGATCATTTCCTATTCATGTGTTTTTAGATTCTACTCCCCCAAATAAGAGTCTAAAAAGTACCTAAGATGAGTGAACCGATCGATGATAATGTAGTCGATGATCGACCAAGATGATAACCCAAATGATCAAGTTCAAGTCTATGCATTGTGTTTCTTATTTATAACTTGATATGTAAAATGAATATAATCATGATCAAATGAAATTATTTAATAAAATCAGTGTTATATCTCCTAATGAAAATTCAAAAATTATGTTTCATTGGAGAACATGATCCATGTTCATCCTTGGATAATGTATTTTAATTTCTGTTAAAATAGGTTCCATCCATTGAAGAAAAATTAATTTTTATTGATATAGAAATGATTTTATAAATGTAGAAAATATGTTCATCATAATGTTTTTCTTATAAAATAATCTATTTAAAGGATCAATGAGATCAGACAACTATAAATATTTTTGTGGTTATCGACCACTTTCTATTAGGATATAAGACATGGATTGAGGTAAAGAGAGTGTTTTAAATTGACATTCTTGTCTACTAGTTGATTCTTGATTGTATGTATAGAACTATGAGTTTGATTGAGTTCCCCATTGTGGTAGTTTTGATTTTGAGGTCCCAAGAATGAAATATTTTTTATGAATATTTTATTTTTTCATTATTTGCGCAAATTTTTTCCTTTATCATCCTGATAAAAGTGTATAAAAAGTGTATAAATTTAGAGTTGTGGTGATGGAGAAGATTTCATTTCATTATTCTTAGTTGGTGTAAAGGTTGTGGAGATTTTAAATTTGTCACTAGCTAAGATGACATTTTTAAACTAATTACGGTTTTAGATAAAGTAATTAAAAATAAATATTCTTATTGCTTGAATATTTTTTGAAAAAATGTTATTAACATGATGGTGTGGAGAGAAATTAACATAGTAAAACTTCGTTGCTGGTGATAACAGGACTGTGGGTGTAACAATGTAAGGTGATGCTGTATAAAATAAATAATGAGAAGAATATTTTTATAAATAAGGGGGAATCCATCATATATTTAAACATGTTTTATCAATATTATTGATCATATCTAAGACAATAGAAATGGAGTAGTGAAAGAGGAAATCAAGATTAAAATATAGTGGGAAGACTCATCATATTCTTCATCATTCTATGTTTCTGATGTTCTTCTACTCTAATAAATATGAAATTATTAATTGTTATTGGATAACGAAATATATTGTAAATTAAATTTTTTTGGTTAATTATTTTATTGCATGGAATCATATATTATTTACATAAAAATTATATAATGTGTTTGAGAGTACTTATAAAAATGATAGTTTTTTGCGATGGTTTTTTGAACGATATCATTTTCATTGAGAATTTTTTGATTCTGACTTCTTAAAAATTTTAAATTTTGGATTTTTCTTGTATATGGTAATATTTAAGATTAATCCATTTATTGTATTATTTCATTGGGAATATAATTATCTAAATATATTTATAGATGTTTAAGAAATAATTTTTATGTGATGATAGAAATGAATTTAAAACAAACAGTTCAATTACATTTTTTATATTGTAAATTTTATTTACATATTACTTCATTCCTAGTTTTCCACTTCATAAATATATAAAAATATTTTACTAGTTTTTTAACAATTAATAATATTTTTCACTATATATGTCATTGTCTTGTATATTTGATGGTTATCTTTCATGGACTACATGTTAAATGTTTCATACACAAGGAAACAATACATTTCTTAATACTATATCAATGTTTTTAGGTTGAATATTTGGGGTAATCAAAAAATTATCCAAAAAATATTTTCCACTTTTTCCACCTACGGATTCAAGCTTCAAAATATTAATTATAAAAAAATTGCAAATAAAATTTAAATAAGAAATATAATTTCAAAATTAATTAACAAATATTTCATTAAAAATTAATTCTATTTCATGATTTTAGATAACATCCTCTTTTAATGTACAAATATTCATATTTATAAAAACTAGAACTAGTTAATTATAAAGTTAAAATAAATTTAATTTTTTTTGAAAATAAAATAAAAATTAAATTGAAAATATGTATGAAGAAAATGATAATGAAGTTGAATAAAACTGCAAAACCGTAATTATCCAAGAAAAAATTGAGAGGCTTCTGATGAAGGTGTTTCATGTCCCTCAGGGTTATAGTAATCCATCATCTATTATATTGAAACTAAGGGCCTAAAATTATGAGCTCAAATAGTCAGGTATGATTATAATGTCCATATTTAATGTTTCATCTAATGAAGACATGTTATCCATCATTATGGAGTTTTATAACATTGTGAAAAAGAATTATTTGCTTGAAATCGATGAGGATAATATTTCAACTAGGGTATTTACATTTTTTGCTAATGGAAATTCAATTAATTGATTATTAGGTTTTGTGTAAAATATATTTTTGATAACTAGCAGTTAGATTTCATTCCATTCTTATGAAACTATATCCTCAATTAAATAAGGGATAATATTGAAAAACAAGATTTTATAAAGAATATGGTGAATCCTTTCTTATGGATTTGGATTGATTCAGTAACCATCATAGGAATTGATTACATCCCAAATTCCATCTCATATCCTCATGGAATCCTTCTTTGATGACTTGTCCTTTAGTTTTCCAAATCATGAAGACCAATCTAATAGGTAAAAGTAATAATGATAAAATTGTTGAGGAGTTGAGAAAAATTTTCAAAAATATTTTTTAAATTTAAAAAAATTATTAAAGGATAATATTTAATAGAATAGGAAAAATGTTTATGGCATCAAAATAAACTCTTAACCAGTATAAATTAATGAAAATCGGTAATCCATATTGAACACAATTTAAAAAGAAAAGTGTAAACTTGTAGATTTGAAAAATAAAAATCTGTCACATAGAGATTATTTTTCATAATTTGGGATGTTCAGTCACACTATGAAATTATATCCATAGTTATAAATTCAGAAAAAAACATAATATGAGGATAATTTCACTTGTTATGGTCCATGGTTTCAATATAGTGATGGTATGTTTTTGAAAAAACCTACAAATATAGTTTTACAAATCATACAAACCATTCATGTAAAGAATAAGGAATTAGAAGAAAATATCTACATTTTTTAATAATGCTCTTAATTAAAATATTCAATACAAAAAAGTGATAAATATTCTAATGTACATTGTTGTTTTGAGTGTGTATTTCTTTCAAAGATGGATCAAATGTAGAGTAGGATGGAATCTCATGATGATAGACACATAAATGTTATTACCATTCCCTAAAAACAATTCATTAAAATAGATTGAGTGTTAGCTGTTGGGGATGAAGCGAAGCATTCATGTAAAATTTAAATAAACCCTATAGGGAGTTCCATGCTTATGTTCACAAGAAGTGATTTAAAAACTCAATATGAAGTTAGAGATGACCATCCAAACTGAAAAAATGAAATATTGTTTATTAAAAATTTAAAAGACACTAATTATATATATTTGGATAGCACTATTGTAACTTAGGTAAATCATTCTGTTCTAAAATTTATTTATGAAAAAGTTTATATATTTATAAAAAATATATGGAATAAAAATTCTAATGAAATAAGAGAAATTCATGATGTTCTTATGAATTTTTTAAAATCCATCTATTTCAATCAATTTTTAAAACCTATGAATTAAAAACCAATGTAGGTCCATTTACTTAGTATTTTCTACATGATCCATGTTAATATTCATTTCATTGTTGCTTCAATTCAAATTCCACAATATTCAAAATCTATGAAGAAAAATTTTACAAAAAAAAATATGTGAAATAAGTCACTATATGAAGCATCATTGGTTAGTGAAGTTTTGTTCATCAAACAAATATCACAAAAGAATAAATATATGGGGAGTATTTTCATTCCCTAATCCTTAGAAGATATTGGTAAATTGAACTCTATTTTTAACCATGGGGAAATCATTAATAATCATTTTTTCTCATTGTTTGAATAGATGGGATCATGAATATTTAATCATACAACTATGTAGTAACATTTTGATGATCCATCATTTTTTAGTTCAATATTTAATGTTTATGAAATTCTAATTGGATTTGATAATATTTTCATGCATGTGTACATTCTTGTCCTAGAAATGTATTGTTACCATGAAGTACCTACCATTATTAGTAGGACCTTCATGGACAATGTAGTATCTATTAATAATTTAGGATAAGTTATTCTGATTTTTTATGTTTGGTGAATGAGAACAATATTTCAACACGATTAAGAATAACAATGAACCATAATTTGGTGAAAATTGTTCAATGGATAAAATGTTGGATGCTGATGAATCCTTAAATCAAGAAGATTTTTTTAATCAATATGTATCTAAAGAGAATTTTTGATGAGAAAATTAATTCATTCTAGAAATCTATAATTCTTAAAATTGATAATATGGGTTATCCTAAAAAATAAGATTAATACACTCTCTTAGCTTTAGGGAACACTTAAGAAGAGGATATTTTGGATTTGGAACATAGAAAATTTCTTGGAGAATGTTAGGGTGAATTTCCCATTTGAAATATATTTTTTAGAACATTATGATTATTTTGAGGTTGATATTTTTCAACAACCTCAAGAAATTTATAAGGAATATATTTTATCTTCAAATATGGACATTAAGCATAATGAGCTGTGCACTATAAGAAACTATGAGTAAATGTTTATTTACGAATATGTAATTGTGATTTTATTAACTGTTTTGACCCATTTTAAGATAAATGTTGAATTACTCGGATCACTAGTTAGAAGAGCCATCCACCTATTGAAGAGGCACCATGACATGAGCTTAAAACTCCTCTATCTCAATTGAAATATTTAATTACTGGTAAACATACTTAACCGAAATTCATTATATCATCTTAATAAGATAGATTTCAAGAGGTAAAGTTATTATATTTCTCACATAAGTAGATTACTATTAAAGGTATACCACATCAGATATCAGGGGGATTAGTACTACTATATGTATCTATATGATCCCTATAGAACCTGATCATAAACCAAGAGTTGAGTATCATAGAATGGTAAATAAAAATATAACGATTGTTTGTGATAGAGAAGGTTATCAATATTGTTGATGTTGTGATTATATATTTTATTTATAATAGTTCATGCATCATTCTAATTCATGTAATAACCCATAATTAATTATTAATTGTTGTGACCAATGATTTTTTAAAATTCATGTTATAAAAGACATGACATGGTGAGTTTTTGTAGATTATATAATGTCGAATTATTCCAACATAAAAGGTAATTTTACAATTCCATTATTAATAAAATTATCTAAAGGAAATATGGGAATGAAATGTTCTATTTTTTGGTAGGCTAATCTACATATAACCTGATTCCAATAGACTGAAAAGAAAATGAATAATGAATTTCACATGCCCCATAAGGACATTTTCTTATTGGAAAATTATATTTGGATTATGTGATGTGTTAGATACATTCTAAAGAATTATGATTGATATATTTTAATCCATCATTGAGAGAATAATTGAGGTTTCAAGGATGAGTTCTCAATTATTGTTAGATGATTTTAGAGGTTTCCACGAAATATAGAATTTCTTTTTGAACAGCATTTAGAGACCATCCTAGTTCTAAAATGATAGAAATTATAGTAAATATTCACCAAAGGTATTGTTCTAGGAAATTATTTGTCTAAGAGTCTTATAGATATAGATAATTATAAGATATATGTCATTCAAAATCATCCCCATCATGTGAATTTCATCTGTGTAATATGAATTATAGGGCATTCTAGTTGTTACTAATTATTCATAATATATTTTTCTAAAACCATTTGGCGTATTTGTTTATAGCTGGAAAATGATACATGTTTCTTGAATAATGAAAACATCCTTTAATCTTTTAGTCTTTTTATGGGAAAACACACCTCTTCACCCATCAACTCTGCACACGATTAGATATTATCTTTTTAAATTTCACCATAACAGATAATGAGTTTTTAGCAGTTGATTTTAACCTAGAAAACATACGACGTTCTTAATTGAATCAAATGTTATATTTTTTAGATTCTATTATGCCTTCAATTACTTGTCATCAAAAATCTAAAAAAAATTCTTATTTAATAAGATGGATACTATTGTTTGAGTAATTTGATTTGTTAATTAAGGAATATAATGTTACCGGAAATTTTGGGACAATTCATTTATATACATTATAAAATACCCAATGTGATGATCATAAATAGATAAACACAAATTTTTTTAATGAAAAAATATCATTGTTTCATTTAAAAATATAAATGGATTGCATATATTTCTATATTTTTAGCTTTTGGAGTCATCCCTAAATATTTTAACCATAACCATAGAATGGAATTCATTGAAGAACATAATTTATTCGTTTAGGATAACCCACTCATGTTTACAAGGAGTACAAGTATAATTATTTGGAGATGTGTTCCTGAAGTGGATATTTTTTTCATTCATGAAATTTTTCACTCATCACATTCGGGTGGCCATCATGGAGGAGAAATAATTTCTCAAAAAATTTTCTATTATGGATTTTATTATCCTATGTTTTCAAGGATGTTATGTGAATAGTTTTTGACTGTGATGAGTGTTAATGGTTATGGAATATTGTAATAAAACATTGGATTCCTCAAAAATGTATTGTAGATGTTGATATTATTAATGTTTGGTATTTTTATTTTATGATACTAATTCCATATTCGTATGATAATGAGTATATCATGATAACTATATATTATTTCTCAATGTTGGTGGAATCTGTTGATCTTCTATATAAACATGCTAATAGTGTTACATATTCATGAATAATAATATATGATCAAGATTTGGGGATCTAGAAACATTTTGAAACATATATAGAAATCAATTAAAAATTAAATGGTAAAATATTTGATGGAGTTATATGGTTTTTTAAAAATATTGGAACTCCATAGCATCCATAATATAATATAATGATTAAAATTTTAAATATGGAGTTGAAAAATAGTTCTATATATCTTAAACTATAATATGGAATAGTCATTGAAATTAGTTGAAGCATTGTGGGAAAATAAAATTGCATTCTAAAACCCAATTGGTATGTCTCCATATAGACTGTAATTTATGAAATGATTCAATCTGCCCATGGTTTTAAAAAAATTGATGTTGTGTTTTTAAATTATTGAACTTTTATTTTAAAACTATTTGACAGGGGAGGAGGCTAGAATTTTGTGATTTGGATGAAATCAAGACAGTTAGTTATGAAAATATTAGTATTTACAAATAAAGGGACACCTTTTTTCTTGATTTGGTAATTTAAAAAAATGAAAGCTATAAAAAAGGTCCTTCTCATTAATTACATAATTAAGACCATTCGTGGGTAATAAAAATCTAACTAATATATAATATTCAATATTCATCGAGTTTTAAATAGTGTATCATTTGAAATTTTAGGAGAATATAATATACACATTCTAGTGAATTGTCGAAGAATAAAAAAATCAAGGAAAGAAAATGCCAGGGATTCTATTTGTGTTCATGAAAACATATTTTCAGTAAATTCTAACTGATGAAATTTAATTTAGTTCTTCATGGTAGTTAACCCATATTATTTCAATGTTTTTTCATTTATTTTGTTATTAATATATTGATTCCATTTCAATGTATTTTTCCCTCTATTATAGATTGATTTATACACTAGATATTCTTGATCATATTCATCATTTTACTCAATGAATGTTTTTTTTCTACAAAAGAGAAGATTACCCATTTGCGCTCAAATGAATAGATGATTCTTGATATGAAATTATTGGATAAAAATTTCATTATTAATGGGAGTTACTTAATTTAATTTCTGCATTTATTTTATAATCAACTTAAATAATTCCCTGATGACACTAATAATGTATATTTCAATGATTTTAAATAATATCACATTGAGAAATTATGTGTTGGAGGAAAAATAATGTTTTTTTATTTTTTTTGCAAGAATCCATAAAAAAGTATGGTGTTTATCTTTTTGTAATCTACATTCTTGAAAATTAATTTTAATCAATTTTTTAATGTATTTATTATACACCTATTAATACCATTGGACACACCACTTTAATTAAATCATAATCATTATCTTACATGATGTATTTGTTATTTTCGTTAAAAAAATTAATATGATACAATATAAAATCTTGTATATATTTATATTGAATTATATTAATTACTGGATGTTTATGTAAAATGCTTATTTAACATCATTTTAACAAATAAAACATGTCAATTTACAACTTAACTGAAAATATATTTTCAATTAAAATGTTTAATTGTTACTCTATCTATTTCATATTTAACATTCAGTACCATGTTGAGTTTTACTTGTAGAGAAGGGTGTCTCCATAATTTATATCTAAATTTTTTTAAATTAGTATCCCATCATACTTTTTATTTTATTTAAAAAATATTATGTTTTGATAACATCATCTACATTTTCTGTTGCTCAAATATTTTCTGGAGTTTAATGAATGCGATGTCATTTTTATGTAATTTATTTTTCTTACTCCAATTATTTAATTTAGCACATCAATATTATTTACATTTTGAAAAACAATATAGAAATATTTTTTTTATAATGCTTAAATATTTTTCATGGATTTGAAATTTTTAATTTAAATTAATTCTTAAATATATTCCACTAAATTAATTATGAATTGAAAACCCTATTTCAGGTTGATTCAAAATTCATTATTACTTAGTTCATTAATTGTTAAGCTACTAGATTAGTTACGAAATGATCCTATAATAATAAAACCTTCTTATCCATCCGGAGTGTATATTTATTAAGCAGTTTATATTTTGTGTGATAGCTCACCTAGAGGTAAGTAGATGTTTTAATATATGGACGGATTCAAATTATTATTTTTCAAAATTATTATATAGAAATTTGTCTTCAATTAATATTCTAAAATATGAACCCACCATTATAATGAATATATTTTATATTAAGGTGTAAATAATATTTCATACTTGAAATAGTCGATGGTGGTATTTTTTTAAAATACTAATTCAAAATGGAAATCTATTTCATTACTCTTGATATTTCTTATTTTACATGGATATTTATTATGTAATTATTTCAGGAAAGGAAATAATTATGTTTTGTAAATTTTTGTGGCTCATATGTTATGTTTTTCTTAAGATCAATTTTGTCATTTTTACTCTATTTTTAATGTCAAATTATGTTATTTAGTGATTAATTTTAGTTTTTTTTGTTTTTGGAAAATTTGTGAGATGATAATTATTGTGATAAAATTTTTAATTTAATTTTTTTGTTAAATTTTTATTACATTAGATTAAATATTTATTAATTAAATTCTCTATTATGTTTTAAAATAATAAATTGATGTCTTCTATTTAATTCTTGTGATAATTGTATCATATCATCTTTTTTTTAGTTTTTATTTAAACCTAAATAATTTAAATTATTTTATTATATTTCCATTTCATTTTTGTAGTTTGCAAGATTAAATAATTTTATTTATTTTATCCAAAAGTTAGTATCATTTATCAATTTTAATTTTTCCGTCTAATATAATTTCTATACCTCTGTTCCTTAATTCTGATGTTAGATAAATTTTCGATGCACCCACTTAATTGAATTCATGAAACCAATATGAGGAACCATTAAGTGAATTAAATTGTTGAGTATGAAAAATGGTTGGAGTATAACCAAATAAAATTTCTTTTTAGAATTATCCTCATTGATTAGTTAGATAAATAAGGGAATCTTGTGAAAATTTATCTTATGTAATTGAATAATAATGTGAATCTAATATAGGATGATCCTACAGTTCTAAATCGTAGGAAGAGTTTGCATTAGGAATATGAGTGCTGATTGATGATATACCAATTTCGGAGAATGACATCACGGGTTTTTGACACGAGCTGGTCAATCATAAATAGAGTTGATTCTAAGCATGTTCACGATGAAGAATCTGACATATATATGCCTATTGACCGATGATAAATCGAGTCACTATTTAAACATTATAAACATTAACTGTCAATAATGATACCAATGAAACCATTGATCTTGATGAAAAGATGAATCTTAATGATGAAAATTATGTTGATGGTTCGAGAACTATTATTTTATCCACATGAGTGAATCTGGGTGAGATCACTAACAAGGAATCAATGAAAAAAGTTATCACAATGATGATTTATATTCCAATATATGTACTAATGATGAAATATATTGTTGAAGATTTAATTTTGTGATGTTTTATTATGGGATATAGATGATCAAAAGTCAAGGTCGAATATGACCTATGATTTTCTTTACAGAAGAAGATGATTGTTTTATAACTTCTCAGTGTTGACAATGACCAATGATTTTTCTACGGTTTTTTCAATCCATGTTACCAAATCCTATAATGCTAATTTTCCAATATCATCTCATTTATCAATAATAGGGAATATATAGATTGACTAATATGATGAACCGAAATAAGTAAATCCAAGGATATGTATTAAGTTGCTAATTTATAACTGGTTAATTTAGATTAAAATGTCCACGACATAAGATATGGATTTTCTGAAATCCATGTATTATAAGATAATGTATAATAAAAAATTATACTTATATAGAGAAGATGAAACATGATTGTTCATGGATGAGTATTTGAATCTTTATTCTGCTGAGGGTCATTTATTAAATAACAATCTAGGTCAATAGATTTGGGAACTAATGTAAAATGGAAGAATAATCATTTCTACAGATGATTTTTCTTATCATAGATTCAATTTCTATGTATGGATAATTATAATCACTATAAATGTTGTTTTTTATAACATTTGATGAGGACCAATGACCATGATCGGGGCTAAGACCATGTATTATATTGATATTTTTTTCACTGGTAGATCCTTATTTGTAGGTATAGATCGTTGAGTTGGCTTAAATATGACATGGTCGTGATTTATAATTTGAAGGTACATACATATAATAGGTTCAAAGATTTTTATTGTTTTTTGTTTATAAAAAAATTCCCAACTTCATCTCAATAAATGTTTATGAATATGGTGTGATTTCAGAGATTTGGTGTAGGAGCATATGTCCGTGAATTAGTTGAAATAGGTCTGAAAAACCTAATTTTATTAAATTTGGAGTCATATAATATGATGTTATCAATCTGATGAGTTATTAGCATCATTAATTAATGCATTCTAGTTTTAGTGTTACCATATATTGTTAAAGATATGTTATTAAATTTTAAAAGTGGTGTTAATTGGGAAATATAATATTCACATCCATAAATGACATGCATGTGAGAGGAGGAATGTAATTCAGTTCTATATATAAGAATATAATAAGATGAATTAGAAAAGAATCAAGGGGGATCCACCATGAAATTACACAAAAGTTTTTTAGACATTTTATGTCGAGAAAACAAAGGTGCTATGGAGAAGTTCAAAATATCATCGAGATCATATGGAATAGGAATGACTCATCCCTTTCCGTTTATTTCAATTTTTAGGTGTTATTTTTATCTAAATTTTATTAATTCGTAATGTTTTTTTGAATAAATATTTATTTTTGGAAATAAAATTGATTAGAAATTTATTTAAAATCATTTCATAATTATTTTTTATAGAATAATCTTACAGAGTGTTTGATTCTATTTATACAATTGATTGTTTTTTAGGGTTTTATTCGAGTTTTATAATATTTTGTGAGACGATTTTGATTAAGAATATTCAATTTTTTCAGAGTTGTATGTTTTATTTAAATAAATTTATATGTGTGTGTGTGAATAATCTATATACATGTTTATTTCATTGAAATAAATTGATCTAAATATTTTTGTAGATGTTAAAACCATTAATTTACCCTGAATAATGAAATAATTTTAAACTATGAAGATGAATTCTCCATTATTTTCAATATTTTTCATTTTCATTACATCTTTGTTCTTTTATATATTTCCACATAAAAAATATGAAACCATATTTTTATGATTTTATTATCATAAATAAATCATTACATTTTAATGAATTGTTTTGTATTTGGTTTTTTATTTTTTGGCTATCATTCATTGAAATTTTAATCAATCTGTCCTCCCTAAATAATTCCTACCTTTCTTGATACTATATAGTAGTTTTAAATTCAATATTTGAGGTTATAAATAACTTATACATCAATAATCTACCGCATTTACCAAAACATGGACTATGTAACATGATAAAAATGGGTATTTGTATCCTTTTTCAGAAAAAGAATGAACACAAGTAAAACACAATCAATTTATACATTATAAAATTATTGAATCATGGTACTAGAAAAGAATGTGAAAGTAGCTGGGAATGATATATTTTATTACCTCTTTATCCTTATTAAATATTACCTCCATCGATGTATTATACTCTATGAGGAATGGGGTAACTCAAGGATATACTAGACCCAACCCATCCCTTATCTATTCCTCCCATTCTAGTTAATAATGTTATTTCCACATTGGATAAAACTAAATCAATGGAGAAACATGACGTGGAACACCTAGTATACAATTACTAATCATAATGTTTGAGAACTAATACCACATATGAGTCTTTATGAATATGTTTTCATGATCATCATATTATAGAATGTATTATCACACCACCACCACTCTTCCCAATACCTTGAGTTGTGTAATAAACATAAATTATGGGAGCTGATGCTGGATCTCTTCATTAAATGCCTCTTAGAAATTCCATTACCTCTCCTCCAAATTAGTTAACATGTATTACGTATTTTAGATATTGGTCTTTAAATAGATCCCAAACTCCCTTACATTGTAACACCCATGACTACGGGTAAGTATATTTTTGTGTATAGATTCTTTCTTATTAAATGAATGAAACTCTATATAGAACTGGTATTCGAATATCTTAAATGAGACTATTGACTCTTTATTCTCCCTATTGAATAAAATTAACAATTTTCTCACTGATCGATGAAATATCATCACATCTAATGAATTTTAGGGAATCATCACATCATATATTTTACTGAAATAGAACTCTAACTCCTATAACATGACTCGTGTGAAAAATTATATATCATAAGAAACTTACTCCAAAAGACTCTAACATTTAATCTCTTGAAATATAATCCTATAACTATTTTCATCGTTGACAATTATAATGTGTTGATCTGCCGGTACATCTGGCAAATCATCCCCAACAAAACCTAATGAGGAAATAAAAATGGATCCATAACCAGAAATTAATAAATTGTTAGTGAATCTTAAGGCCATAATATGGAGTATTTAATATGAATTACTTAATTACATTATTTATTTATTTTATATTAACAAAATACAAATATATATCTATTTCAAACTTTATAAATAATAATAATGTTGCATGATCCTTTCTATGTTATGTTCCCCACAACTAGTATCAGATCATTTAATAGTATAAGTAAATTTAATAGTCTGTTAGTTATATTACAGGTGGATCTAGATACCCACGTATCAAGATTTCTCTGTAGTTCATGTCACTTATAAAAAATAACTAGAAATATTTCCTAATTATAAAATGAATTATATCTTATGAATAACTAGAAAATACCTCATATTCATCAATGTTAACATCAAATTACTCAATTTCATGAACCCTCCCCCAATAAATATCCCTCCCTGGCTAGTAATTATAGTAGGTGTTTTGTGACCAACAAAGTCACGCCTCTAGTAGGACCTATATTTGTGACTAGAACTGAGGTTATATCATACATAAAATTTTTATACATTAACATATAAGATGACATTTTAAAGAGAGATATGAGACACATAACAATCATCTATGTCATAAAATGATAAAAGTAATCCCATGTAATTACATGCAATGTCATATAATACAAAAAAATGAAAGTAAAACTACAAGTACAAAATAGTTAACTCTTCAAGAAAAACAAAACCCAAATATCACATGAAAAACAACAAGTGATTAGTATCCATCACAATCTATAACCTTATCCAATTATATTTGAAAATAGTTCTATATTTTTGCCCTTTTAAAATTTTCAAGTGTTCTTTAATATATAATTTTATTTATAAATTTTATCAATTAAAGTAATGAAATAACTAAGAGTATATATATATATATAACACAATTGTAGAAAAAAATACTTTTTTATCTTTTAATAAAGAATGTGAACCCATGATATATGTATTCTCTATGAAAATATTCATGTGTATTTGGGAGTCTATCTCTATTGAAATTCAAAATTTTGATAAATAAAACCTCGCTAATGGATTCATAATTTTTGGAATGAACAATAACAAATTATCACAATGAATTAAATACTTGATAATTCTATAGATAATAACTATTTCAAATGATTTGTTCTTATGAATATAATTATTAATTTAATAATCAAAACAATACCTTCCAAAATATATATATTAGCTTATAAAATCATCTTTTCCTGAAAATATGATTTTATTAAAGGTTGGAACTTATAGGACTATTTTAATACATTTTTTTGAATATATTAATACTATACACTTGGATGATGATAAAAAGTACTTTTATTTAAATCAAATTATCTCTAAAATAATTTACACCATCAAATTGGTCATTATACTAACGTTTTTAAATATTATAAAAAACCTTCCCATTAAGAAGAAATCCTTGAAATAATGATGAGAATGAGAGACTAATATAAACCCAATTATTATTGGTCTAGTGGTTTCAAATTTATAATGGTTCTCAGTATTCATATGTAAGGAATTGATTTATGGTGAATATAGAGTAAGATAATAAAACAAATAAAAAACCAAAACCTATAGTAATGTAGAATTTGGGATCAATTAATGTAAAGAATTATGTATAATTCATGACTTCCATAAATCCTTAAATAATTATAAAAACAATATAAAATGTTATTAAGTATATATTAACACCCAATATATATATATATAGAATCATAAAAACACAGTATCCCTTCATGGTATGTGAATCTGACCCCTACCACCAAGATAATTTTGTGATGCCTAGTCATCCAGCTAACAACATTAACACCACCAAATAATGTTTTATAACTTATATATGTGTGTGATTTATTATATCAACATGGTTAATTGGCCATCCAAAAAAGTTTAATTTGAACATTATTAATACATATATATTATTTACATTCCAAATAATCATAGTAAATTGTAATGATATTACAAACAAAAAACACTACGAAAAATCATACTAAAATGTCTATTATTCATTTTCATCATAAAATATGTATAATAAACATCACATGATTTGATATAACTCCAAAACCATATAGATCATTGAATATTTTTTCATCACTTTATATTATTCAAGTCTGAGAATCACCAAAATAATCAATCCTTAAATATTAATGTATGTATAATAAAATACATTTCTATCAAAATATTGAAACATTCACTACAATCCATCTATCAAAAACCTGTATCCTATAATACTTAATATCCATTTTATATAAATCATTCCACAATTATTAAAATAATTCACATTTATTCATCTAAAAAAACAATATTTTCACAAAAGTGGAAGAGGATGATTGAAAATTAGTGTGATGAAAATCTATAAAGCTACTAAATTTATTAGTGATGTTCAGTGCCCAAGAAACCACCATCTGGTAGTTAGTTATGTAAAAAAAGGTAACAATATTAGTATGGAAAAAATAACATATGAAAAATCTCATATAATAAAATCACTAAAACAAATCCTCTATTAGAATTTATCAAATACCATCAGTGAGAACATTATCCTTATTATTTAATACGAATCATTAATTAAAAAAAGGAAAGAATATGAGTCATCATATTCTATCGACCTATATCCATTTAATGTAGAAATAGTCTCATTTAAATTTTTCCCAATTCAATATCATATTCTATAAAATCAATAAAATTTCCATGTTGAGTCCCAAAAAGTATCATAATAAACTGAAATTTTCACAACTATTATATTTTATAATATAACAATACAATTAAATATACTACACACTAATAAAAAGATTAAAAAATGATTACCTATTATTATAATAAATTATAAACTAGACTTGGTCATTTAAAAAATATGTTTATAATTTCCACTATAATAAATCCAATAATCTACAGAACAGTTTTAATCAGAAAAATATGGTAACGTATCTAAAAAAATTTCTATAGAAAATAACATAAATCTTGAGACCAACATCCACATCAAACCATTTCATATACTAATTGCACATAATCAATATTACCAGTCATAATTCACCAATATTTCTAGTCTATATAATTTCAATTAAATGTCAGAAGTACCTAATTAGAGTAGGATTTAACTGGACAATCATCAACTACCATTTATGATAATATTGACTATCTAGAAATCCAAATTAGTCTTACTCATGATAATAATATAAACTGATGATATATAATTTCAATCTATGAAGAATAATAATATAAAATATTGGAATCATAAATATACCCTAATCAATATGAATTTTTATGGTTGTACAAGTAATTTTTGGTTCTACTAATGAAATCATTATTCCACACATCTATTATTATAGATATTGTATGTCTCACTTATAAAGACACATTTAAAACTTATTTTAGAAAATGATTCCCTGTATAAATTTATAAATCAATCTATAATGAGTAATTTTTTTTATAATATGGGAAAAAATATAATATAGTTCTAATAAAATTTCCCCATGTAACAAAAATATAGATAATTTATAGACTCAATGAGATAGGGTGATGTAGTGTTAAATTATTATGTTGAATTCCTTTTATTAAAATATCTACATGACTGATAATGAATGGATCATGTTTGTATAAGATAACACAATAAATCTATATTCAAACAAAAATATCAAAGAGAAAACATTGGATAATAATATTAAAATGGTCAAACACATTAACTTATACTATGTTGTTATCATATTAATTGAAATTCAATACATATATATCAGCTAATTTCATAAAAATAATAAATTTTAGATTCTATGATTCTTTACCCTTGAGTGAATATCAATACATATGATTCAAATATGTTTTTGATCAATATTTTTAAGTTGATTCTCCCATATGAAATGGATAAATATAATATTTTAATCCTTAACATAATGTTTATTCCACTTTTATAGAATAATATATTCACTTATAAATAGAAATATTTAAAAATAAAAGAAATATCTTATAATAAAATTATTTTCAAATTATCCAAATATAGAAACAATGAAATAACATCCTATGGTATACTAGAAATATATTCCAAGAAAATATTTACAGACTAGGTATATCATGTATTACAATGAACACAACTTACTGGAATAATGAATTAATGTAGTTCAAGTCCTATTATCCAATTATTGTATGTATATTATGAAGTAATAATTATCATCTATATATTATGTTATAATAACTATCTTACCCCAAGTGAGACTATCATTATATCATTTTTAAGAAAATGCCCATCCCCATGAAGAATCATTATATCTAATTATTCTAATTATATCACACTCATTGATAAATACTAAGAAACGTGCATGATTACATTTAAACATTCTATCAAAATAATTAATACCATAGAAGAAGATATAAATTTAGGGTCATAAATTTAAAAAATGTGTTACATACAACCCATTCGAGTAAGATTTCGTTCTAAAATATCCCATATAGTTTAGGATTTAATGATCTCAAAAAAACATCTCATATATTAGATATGATTTTCTTTTTATATATGTTATTTAGGTTTTATCATGAATTTATGTTTTCCTGTTGTCAATTTTCTTATGTCTTCAATTTTATATAATTTGGATAATATTTTCATATGATTGGATGAATCAGCTCTGTGAATCCTTTTTCTATATGATGAAATTATTATTTCTAGATTTATGTTACATTAATTTCATATGTTTGTTATCCACCTTTTTGAAATAGAAATGTTATGTAAATTTTTATATATAAATCTCATATATAAATGAATCACTGAAATGAAAAATTGGTAATATTGAAAAAACATATATGTGAATCAATTACTTAAAGTAATAATCAAATTAATTCGGATATGTAGAACAATTATCTATATGGTTTCAAACATATTTGTGATATAATACACCTATTTCAATTTTTATAATTTTATCAATAAGGATATGTGAAAAATATATTCAATGTGAATAAGGACTATAAATAATCTATTATAATGAAAAATATGCTAAATAATTTTTTTTACACATATCATTTTAGACAGATTAAATTAAATGTGTTGAATTTGGGTGTGTGGTGATTTGAAATTCGGTATATGACTCTACAACCTGGTATTTATTACAGTAGGAGTACTTTGATTTCTATTTAATTCTATCATACATTCATTAAACGATGTCGTAACACATTATGATAAAAAATTATTATAATTTGGGTCGTGTACCTAGAAAGGAAATTATTTCAAGGATAATTTAACGGTGTTAAAAATTAATGATATATTTATTATAAAAGGTGACTCTTTTATATACACGGAGGAATTTTTTTGATATGATATCGGGATTTAAATTTGATAATTTTATAGAATTTTATAGAGAGATATGACTTCAAAAAGTGAAATATTTATAATAGAAAAACAAAATAAATATATTATAATAACTCAGTATCTAGAATATCACATGTGTTCTAATCTATTTAATATATGAATATGAGGAATATTCACCATATTTATAAGTTATCTATGTTGTAAATTATTTTTATTTTTCGACCCCTCTCTATGATATGATGTATTTTCATAACATTTATCCATGATATATCATTATCAGGTCAGTTTTGTTTTACAAAAGCGAGTTTAATATTTAAAATCTATAATTTCTCTTTTTCATTGTATAGGTTCGTGGAAAAAAACATTGAAATATTTTTTTTCATAAAACCATTTTAGATCATTAATCAAATCTCTATTATTATTATAAGATGTATTATATTCTTTATCTCATTTTTGATGTACCTTGAAAATGGACCGAAAGTCCTCAAAAATGAAATTTTCCGGTGAAAATATCCAACCATGTGGGGAATTGTGACAATGGAATGAACAAAGAGATTTTTATTCTGCAAAACATTATAAATATATGGGATATGTATCTAATTTATGCGATATTATTTCCTCTAATGAATATGTTATTGAAAGGACAACAAGTCAGATATACCCAAATGTCAATTGTTTTAAATGTGATGAAAATTTAATGAATTCAATTCACTCACTATAGAGTCATTGTGAAATCTATATCTGATTGAAACCAGTATTATAGATAGTGAATTTTGAGTAAGCAACTATCATAGGATGGATTCAAATTTTTTTCAAAAAAAGATACTATGACTAAAAATAGAGAAGGCATGTCGATGGTAAGGGATCCTAACATTAACAAAGTGAATTATGGTTTTTGTAAAGAATATATGATCATCTATCAAAACTACTTTATATTAATGGTTATCTTATAATATATTAATCAATATAAAATTCTTGGGACACAAGGATAAACATTTTATGGATTTACTTATTCCTGTTGTGATTTAATAACTAAATAAAAGGTGGAAATGAAATATGTACTAGGTATATATGAGTTCAAAAAATCATCATAATGTCAAACATTTGATGAAAGTTTGACTATAATATTTGTTTCATATTCAGGTAAAAATAAAATCATAGCCCTCATATATATAACTACCAAAATTAAATTTGATAATTTCAGAATTTTGGAAGGGGAAATCATGATCCCCATAAATTAAAGACATACTAAAGAAGTAAAAATTGTAACTTCATTAAAGAACCGATTTATGAATCAAATTATGTTTGGAAAATTCTCATAATTATACCACTATGACAAGTTGGGATCTCATATTCTATTAAAAAATATATACATTTCATGAACATAATAAAATTTATTGGATCTCTTATGTTTTATGATGTAAATTATAAACATAAAGTTATAAATCGTCAATTAGATCATGAAAATAATGATTCTTGATAAAAATCATTTTCAAAAGATTATGCGAAATGAAAATAAATCCAAATAGATAAGCCATATGATTATAGTACTTAAAATAGTTCTTCACCAGACCGTGATCATGAAAAATTTCATTTAAATTTTTACCATTATATAAAAAGGGAATATATTTTAAAAGAAACATCAATATGTATATGAAAAGTGATGTGAATTTTTTTGATGTGAGGTGTTATGATTGTAAAATTCTTAAAAATATTAAACAAATTTATTTATTGATTGAACACAACAAAAATGTATATGAAAAAGTATTTAATGAATGTATGGTACATGATAAATTCAAAAAAATAATGAAAACCACATGGAGTGCTTTAGATGATTTTAGTGATGAAATATCTTTATAATCATAAGCTAAATATTCTAATTATATAGAATACATGTACATTAGGGAACACTCTGATGAGATACATTTATATTTTATTTTGGAGCATCAGTGTGAATATGAAAATTTAAAGTTTCCCTATAAGAAATTAAATGATTTTTATACCATGATGGAAACATGTATCAATCTTTGAAAATTAAAAATAATCACATAAAATGTTCTATGATGTTATCACAATATATATGGAGGTCTCAAATACAGAAATTTTAGATTTTATAATAGTGATGGAAAATTATGAATCATCTTACATTGAAGACATTAGAAAATTAAAATTTATAAACAATAAGCCCCTAAAACCAATTATTATTTATTGTTTTTTAGAAAAGGTAAAATTCATTGAATTAATGAAATTTTGAAAATATTATTCTGTAATGGAAACCAAGGTAAAAAAAGATATTCTTTTAAAATATTTTTTATTCCATGTTCTAAGAATGAAAATCACTTTATTATTAATGTAAATACTTCAACCCCATTATCCTATATTTGGTACAACAAATTATAATATTAGAATATATACAAGATTCAAATACTAAAGGAATGACCTGTTTAGTAGTTTTAGAATCCAGATTCAATGTGTGGACCTTAATATATAATTTAAAACATAAAACAAAACATTGAAATTACATTGAGAAATCCATTATTATCTTAGATGAACACTACATATCAATCATAATACACATCATGAAATACTAGATAAACATAACATAAGAAATGAGTGAGCTCAGTTTCCATGTAATTGAATTTGTATAATGGAAGCTATTATGAATAACAAGTATAAAAATTAAGTCAATGTGTATACCTAAAACACAAAACATTCACTAGTTGAAAAATAGTCTTCACGGTCTGTTTTTAAATAATGTTGAAACCAACAATAAAAAAATTATACTTTTGATGTTTGTTTTTATAATACAACTTGACATCATTTGTTATTAAAATCAATGAAAAAAAATCATAAAAATCATTTTTTATTTTGTTTTTAATGAAATCGACATAAAAAAGTTAACAAATTAATTTTTATTCAAATGGGTTTTAAAAAATTGACACAAAAAATTATATAACTTTTATTTATTTTTTAGATAATTTCTTAGACTTCGATTTGATTAATTATGGAGAAAATGGAATTACATATCAAAATTTATGACCATCAGAAGTTGAAATTCCCAATGTTGTGATAGATTAAACTCATTTCAAATAAAACATGAGAGATGTGACTGAAAAATACATATAAAAAATGAAATAAAACAAACATAATTATTTGACCATATTTAAATTCTTTTAATAGTTTCTATCAAAATTATATGTTCTTTATCAACATATCTCTTAGTTTAATGGTATAACTCATGTTTCCAAGTAAATAGTGATCGATAATGAATTTATAACCATGAATATTAAATATTAACAATATGATTCATACTTTTAACTCGATCATAAGAATAAACCATCATTATAAGGAATATTACCAAGATATTTTTTAATTAATGGAAATAATAATAATGAAATTAAATATTTACAATTTATACCATGTTCAAATCATCAATTTAAGCCATGTTGAATGTTTTATTTAATCAAAGATATCGAAAATAAGGGATGAAACTAAAAATAAATTTATATATATTTAATGATAAAAATTTCAGTGGATTTGTCTGAAAATATATGTAGTATTATAAAATGTGAAATGAATGTTTTGAAACAATTATAAATACTAATCCCGTGTATTTTTGGAATCGTTTAGGCATCATTTTTTCATAAAACTAACTCCAAAAATAATAATTAATGTTCTTTTTTTTGCATCAAGTTTTAATTAATCATATTGAAAAAACGGATTTACCAATGTTTTTTTGAATAATTTTTAACATAACTATTAACAAAATACCCATCGGTATCATTTTAATGTCTTGTTTTACTGAAACCAACACCAAAAATTTAAAGAATTAGTGTCACATCAGCTCGAAAGAACCTCAATAAATAAAAGATATTTTATATTATGCATTTGATAATTTTCCAGTCTTCAATTTCATAGGTGATGGAGTTGTAATGGAGTTAAAAATCCAAATATATTCATATCAGATGATGAAATTATCTTAGATATGTCTTAATGGAGTGCAAATTTTTACTATTGTAACTTTTGATCTGGTACTCCTTCTTAGTTCCACAACTAGTAAAATTGAAAATTAAAAAATGATTCAAAACATTGACAAAATATTCATTTATTTTTACCAATGGTAGTTTTTAAAACAAATTCCATAAATAATTTTTCAACTTTTGGGAAACAGTTTTGGAAAAAATGGATTAAAAAATGACATCGGTGGGTATCATTAGTGTCAATTTTGAAAAACATTGATGTCTAAAACCAATATAAATCAGTTTTTTCATTGGTTTAAAATAAAAATTACACATTAAAAATAAATGTTGTGTCATTTTATGGGAAAATAAAATCATATTTTTGAAGTTAATGACCCTATTTTTAATACTGATTTGAACATAATCATGAGCATAATTCGACTGGAATAATTAAAAATCATATAATTCCATATAAATAATCAAATTCATGTTATAATAATAGTATAATAACAAAGATATTATACAAATTTAATAATAGCATGGAATATCAATAACTAATTTTATAATGTTGGAATATAGAATGAGAGATATCATATACATACCATCAAGGCTTCGACGAAGACAACATATGTAAATGGGTAAGACATCATCCAATAACCAAAATAGTTTTCCAAATGAATCCTACCAATGAATCATTGGGGTATCTACTTCCATTTCTATCACATACTATTTCCAATGAATTCCTAATATGAAATTGGCGAAACATAAACAACATAAACAATCTTATTAAAAACATACATACAAAATGTGAATACATAAACCATAAACTATAAATTGTATCAATATAGAAAATCTATTGTAAAGTAGATCATAAACCATACAATAAAATATGGCAGATCGTTTCATAAGATATTTACATAAACTATGTATAACATCCAACTAAGGATATTGACATACATGAAAACGATATAATTAAATAATTAAAAATTACTTGATAGATATACCACATATTTACTTTAAAATCATTGATTTAAGAGGCCCCATAATATTTTTTAATAAAATTACATAAAAAACATTTAAGATTAAATCGTATGCACCAAAATAATAATGTTGTCATGATGGGGGAAAATTATACTCAGGAAGCGTAATTTAAATAAACATTCCTTCCATATTTCATTCAAAATGTCTTAAAGTACCTCATTTAGAAGATGAAAAAAAGATTCCATAATGTTTTTTATTAATATTCAATAATGGTATAAAACAATTAATCATTTAATGTATAATAGTTTAAATATTGTGGAGAAAATTTATAAGGATCATGGAAATGGATGATAATTATTCCATAATCGATACTTACGCAAAAATCCACGAATTATAATGAGATTGTGAAATTAACACTTACCATGTTCATTCCATAATATGAATCTTATTTCAACTCTAGTATAATAATTTAATGAATGTTATTAATTTATAACATATTCATATGCATATTTATAGTGTCATATATAATCATCTTATATCATTTTATTAATTATATTTTATTATTACTCCTGTTTTGGGGGCTAAATCCTTCATTTTCCCATGCATTTATTTCCTATAAGTAATATTTTATATGAATAGTATATAAATATATATTTTATTTAATGAAGTATATTAAGTTATATAAATTATATTTACTAATTAAATATTTATTTTAAATCATTCTTTAATGGTCAGTGTAGAATATGAATTTGATCGTACAGTGGATGCGTTATTTCATAAGTACACACAGGTGACGATATCATTACCTTGATAGATAATGGGTAAGAAATTAGATGCTATATTAACTATAAAAATGAAATATCATGTTATATTTATTATTTATATAAATTATATCCATAATTATACTCATTCAAATAATGTCCTGATGAAAAAAAATTACACCAAGACATGCAGACGATGTCTCTTACGTACACACGTGCAGTACTTATGTTTTTCATAGGATGGATAATAGGTGGAATACGATTTTAATATAATCATAGTAATTACACAGAAAATATATTTTATTGGATTCATTACATTATCATGAAAACAACAAATTAATAGTATGTTGATGAATAAGTGAACACGAATGATTTGGTAAATTAGTTACCTATTTTTCAGTGGAATATCTTTAGATCTATTCTCAAGAGATGTATAGTTGGTGTCTTTCGAACACTACGAACTGCTTAATATATATATGATGATTTTTATGGGGTTTTGGGAGAAATGATAAGGGTTTGTTCAAGATATAAGGCTCAATGTGGTGTCATGAAGTGATGGGGGAGGATCCCTTTATTTAATCGATGTGTGGAATCATTTTGAAAACAATCAAAATATAAAATTAATATAAATTAATTTATAATTAAAATTTCTTCCAAAGTGAGTTCATTTGAATATAAGAGGATTATGGGTCAAAATACATTTCAAAAATATTTTCAGACATGTTTAGCTCAATTTATTACCCTTATCGCCTTGGTTAATCACTTATATAGTCTATTCGACTTGTACCATGAAAACATGTGTTTTACTACCTAAGGGTTAATATAGTAATTATAAAATTATAAATGAACATAAAATGGGTGATAGATTAAATTTTATATTTTATCCCAATCTATTTTCTGAATATTTTTTTTTTGAATTTTATTTCACATAATAAGATATTATTTATTTTAATATAAAATTACTGTCAATAGGGATGTTATCCCTTACATGAATATTATAAAACTACATAACAACATGATATCTTAAAATAAAACCATTAATACATCCCTAATATGCCTATTTTATATTAAAATTCTTGTATGATATTATTTATTTCAAATTATTTTTATTTCAATATTTATAATATCATTTATCAAATATTAATATTAATTAAATAATTAATACAACATCATTTTATAAAATTTTATAGTAGTTATTTATTTCTTTAAAAAAATCTTGCGATGTTGATGAAACTTTAATCATTTAATTTTATATTTAACGTTGGATTTATCTTATATATAACTGTATATTATTAATGGTATAATTATAAAAAATAAGTGTTTGACATCATTAACTTATATATATATAAAATCTTATAAATTACATACTCTCATCTAGGTGGGTTTCAAGGGTAATAATATGATTATAAAGATTATTTTTTCCTACACCCACATATCAATGATATTTGAACATGTGTAAAAGAAATTATATAATGCTTATAATATTATTTTTACACATAATTACTCTAGTTACCTTTGACCATGTTAATAAAAAAATTATTAATGCTATTGTTTATAATTCCCAAAAATAAAAGAAAAATATATACATAATTTTTACAGAATTATTCTAATTATGGAATACATTTTTGAAAATTAAAAACAAATAAGATATAGTAATTAATATGAAATTAATTTCTTTGACGGAATGATAAACATGTTTTTAAAAATAATCATCCCAAATATTAAAATGTTTCTTTATCCAAATTCAATGTGAAATTGATTACAATGTACTAATATGGTTTATATAAAAAAATGTTAATAGAATTATTCTATAAAACAAATTAAAAATATAATTTTACATTAAATTTAATTCAGAAGAAAATATTTTTTCAATTAAAATGCAATAATTTATCACTATTCATCAAAACATAAAACATATTAGAAAAACTATGAAAATACAACCTCATTAAATATTTGTATTCCAATTTCAAATAAGAAGTTAGTTTTTTCAAATAGAATATATAAATTTGTTAAAAATTTATTTTTGACAAGTAAACCATCAAAAGATGTTAAAATATTCTTCATAAAAATAAATTATTTTAATGCATACAACTGGCTGCATTCAAATATTATGAGTATGAAATATTTTCGATGAATGTCAAATCACTAAATATAAAGATTTTAGAATGTTTTTAATTCTTTTAATTCCAACTATTTTAACCGCTAGGTTATAAAAGTCATTTATTAATTAAAAATTGTGTGTTCAAAATGAAGTTTTAGGCCACACAGGTTATTTAAATTATTTAAAAAGAAAACATACCATAAAATAATACAGTGTTACAATCATAACTATTTAAAAAATATTCACCCTAAAATTTATAGAATATCACCTAATAATAATATGATAGAAGCTCCCCAATATAATATCTTATAGTTCCCACGACACTGCTTCTATTTTCTAAATTTCTATAGTACATTTTCTAGTTGATTCATTCGATTCATCAACACATATTCTAAAGAATCCAAAAATTGGATATGCTCTTCATAGTGAGATAAATATGGTTTTATTATATTTACTTAGAAGTGATATCATGTGTTGGGTCTGGTATATACATCCTTATTAATGAGATATGGAACACATTGTGATCTTTAGAAATGGTAGGTTGGTTTTTCAAATGATAATCCACAATTAAAATTTGTTCTAGAATTTCAAAAGGTCTGTTGTACCTGGGGAATAATATTTATTTCATAGATAATATTATAAAACCCTTCCACGTAGATTTCATAGATAAAACATCATCTCCCACTTGAAATGATATTTTATTCTATTAGTTACCAATATAGCTCTTTTTCATACTCTCATCTTATATGATATGGGTTGGAATATTATTCACATTTTCCATTATTTATTGAACAATTTCCAGGCCTACATGTTAATTTCACCAACATCATCCCAAAAAAGAAATTGAATGAAATCCATTTCCTTATAATTCTTCATATGGTTCAATGTGGATAACTAAATAAAAGCTATTATTATAGGATACTTCTACCAATAGAAAATACTAATCCTACATTCCTTGAAACCCATGTGATCAGGACCTCAACATTTCACCTATTGTTTTGATAGATCATTCTAACCAACATTCAGTTCGAGGGTTGTATGTGGTGCTTAAATTACGGTCAATATCTTGATACATATAATGAATTTTTTATAATTTAGATGTAATTTGGGGATCATTATCATACACATCTGAAAGATGTGTACCATGATTTCTTGCAAATTCATTAATATATAAATGTTCTAGGTATTGAATTGTTAAATTTTCTATAATATCATTAAGATATTCTGATTTTTAAGGAGGTCAACAATAACCCACTTCAAATAATTTTCTCTTGGAGCCCTCGATTGTCCAATGACAAATCCCAGCAAAATATCACCACATTTCAACATAATAATATGAAGAGGTAGCATGACTCTTTTATAATGTTGTATCTTAGACTTCAAATTTTTAAAAACCAAACATCCAACACATTGTTAAAAATTTCATGTTTTATATTATCCCACCAAACTTGATAGTCAAAATAATTATACATCTATGGTCTACCATGGTCTATTGATAAATTTTATCTCTGAGAATAATACAATAATTCCCTTTTAAGATAAGGTGTAGAGGGAACACATAACCTTTTTCAAAATTTCTAAATATAAATATCATATAAAATGTATTCCAATTTCCCATCATTCAATGAATTAATATCCATTAAAATTACCCATCATCAATCTAAGAACATTTTATAATTTAAAACAGTGAAGCATTGGAAACCATTTGAAAAACTAGGGGTGTTTCACCTTTGTTGATAATTTCCATATCAATATTTTTTAGATCAATGAACACATGATCCCTTTGAACTATCATTTTGTTCAAAACTCCATGATCCTTCTTGCTCAACCATCTTACACCTTATTTTCATTCAATGGGTGGAAGTGTATTGAAAAATCACAGTCCTTGAGTAATTTGGCCCATATCCTTTTCTTCATGTTTAATTTTTTTGTGAAGATATATTTCAAATGATTTTGATATGTATATGTCTCACATCCTATAATATAGATATAATTACTCCATATCTCACAAGAAAATAAAATAGTTGATAAGAAAAGAACATGAGTTTGCAATTTTATTCATCTGTTTTTAACAGCCTCGATGCATATAAAATAACTCTATCATCCTGCATAATGATTCAACCATGTAATTTCGTTCATGAATCACTAAAATCACAAATCCACCATTTAATGATGGTAATGTGAATATTGGAGTACTTAAATTTTTTTCTACAATAATTAAAAACATTTTTAATGTTATTTTTTCCATACTAACCCAACCGCTTTACATGTGATCTAGGTTAATAGGATACCAATAAGGTAAAATTAGGAATAAAATTGCAAATAAAATATTTTAAACCAATGAAACTACATACCATTGTTAAACTCATTGTTATAGTTTATTATTGGATTACATTTCTCATTACATAATCATCATATATTCCATCCATAGAAAAAATAAGTCCAATAAATGAAATTTTATGATTCTCTATTTCACACTTGATATATTTTCCATATAAATCATTCATTATGATAGTCAATAGAATGATCCTTATGTTATTACCATGGTTTTCATTGCTTTTATAACATAAAATAATATCATCAATAAATTCCACAATGAACTCATCAAGATATTCCTTGAATACTCATTTAATTAGATCCATAAAAACCAAAGTTTAATTAGTAAATCTAAATGGTAAATCCATAAATTTGTAATGTCCTTAGCTCATCTGAAATGATTTCTTTAGAATTTATTCTTTTTATAATTTCATTTGATGATATACAAAATGAACCAAAATCATAAAATGAAATTGAGATCGAGGATGTAGATCAAATAAATCATTAATTTGAATAAAATGATACTTGATCATTATTGTAATAACATTAATTTACCTATAATCAATAAATACCATCATTACTCTATTTTTATTCTTATTAAACATAACATATTCTCTCCATGAAAAATAATTTGAAGAATAAATCCCTTTTCACCCAACTCTTGTAGTTATTTCATCATCATTACTAATTCCAATATGGATATTCCATTGAGATTTATTGATATTGGCCTTCCATCATGAATTAAATCAATAAAAATCTCAACATCACACTCTAGGGGGTTTCCGAGTAATTTCTCATGAAATTCATCAATGTATTCATTTACAATTGAAACATAGTAAATTTAAATATTACCTACTTATCCTAGAATATTGTTTTCTATTCCTCCTCCATAATTTTAGTCAGTAAAGCTATTGTGGGTGGATCTAGATATGAATAAAATCTTGGTGTTTCTACAATAAAGATAAAGGATTCTTTTTATTCCTTATAAATCATAATATTTAGCCTCATGTTATTAAATTTCACTCCATATATTAAATTCCAGTCTGTACCAAGAAATATATCAATGTCAACCATAATTATGATGGAATGGTTAGCCAATATATCACCCTATGTGTCAAATAGGAGACTTAATGATACATCCTTGTTTACATAAGATTTCCCTTAAGATATTTAATTGAAAAATACTTTATTAAATAAAAATGTAAATTTCTAATTTTCTTGGAAAATCAGATGATATTAAATATTATGATAATACAGAATAAAATAATTCATTATCTAGGATTGGTGTGAAAATTAATGTACCAAGAACCATATCATTAGGAACATAAATTTTATCATTTATGATCATATAATCTTATCCTTTCCCACTTTTCCTTTTTTGGGTAATGTTTCCTTAACACTTAAGAAAATCAATTTCACAGAGTCCCAAATACTTATAGTTAAAACACTACAGATTATCAACATATTTAAATCCCATGAAATCATGGGCATGGGTGTCTTTTTCTCCACACATGTTAAAAAATCATCCCCAATAGGAATGTTCTAGGATGTTTCTTTCCACATTTATTACTATAGACAATGTTAACTCCTACCTTCTTGGCATTTTCATATTATATTGTCTATAATGTTTATCTATCATATTATTCTTTTTATATATCTTAAATTCATTATACAAAGAGAATTATTTTTCTTTATTGATTGAACAAGAGGCTATATCATCATATGATGAAAAATTTTGAGAGACCAATGCACCTAAGAGGAATGGTTTTAACACATCAATGAATTGATCAATCTCACTCTTTTAATTATGTACATAATATGTATAATTCCATGACATACTTTTAATGTTGTATACATATTTTGAACATTATCATCCTCCCATCGACTCAAGTTTATTAAAAGTCTATCAATATCTTCTCGTTGTTCATAGGGGTTGGAGGGATATTTTTCCCAGAAGAATTCCTCAAAATCCATCCATTCCATGTTTTTTTATGTATTCATCATCATTTATGTTTTGAATTACTGACCACCACTAATCTAAATCCCCTTAGAGATGTTAAAATTCCAAGACAAACATCTTCTTTTATTTCTTCCCAGTGTATAGAATATAATATCTAAATAACTCATCCATTACTTTTCTATAAGTTTTTTTTGTACCATTGAATGATGGAGGTTGTTGAGTCAAGAAGTTGTCCCAATTTTTTCCTCCACATTATTTATCAGGATTCAAAATATGGTTAAGGTTATTTCTCATAATATGTGTATGCAATCCTAATATTATTATATGTTGTTCAACACCAGTTTCACAATCATATACGGCCTTGTTATCTTGCATTGGATGGAAGTCCATACATCAATTATGTGTGTTGATATGGTTTCTATTCCATCTAATGAGTTCAAAATAATGACATATGAAATATTAGGTTATGAAACATATATCTTAATTTCAAACATATAAATAATGTAAAATAAAATCATAATTCATGTATATATAATCTCATTATCATAAAAATGGTTTCATTGAGGAATATTTAATTTTATATCCTTCTGTATTGTTATATAGAAAATATAATTTATCTTATGAATATCACTCATGAGTGTCAATCCAAGGGCATAAGAAGGCCCATTGTTGTGTACCAAGATACACTAAGATATTCTCAATTCACCTTATCGATGTTGATACCAATAGGTAAATCGATGATAGAACATTATCGAATGGAATTATATAGACATGAATATATTTATAGGATTAAACAAATAATATATACCATACCAAAATTATAGGATTTTATTATATGATTATACTTAAATAATTTCTTAGGGTTTTGTTCCCCAACCTATTTTTTTCTAAATCTAGTTTCATAGGTTATTTCTTAACTTCCTATGATACCAACTCTAATTACCCTGAACCCAGTAGCACAGAGCCAGTTCCTCACTTAATTACAGTAGAAAAAATAAAATATTCAAAATCCCATCTGACCAATTAGTTTAACAGTGTTTAAGACATATTACATACATAAACCTTAAATTACGATTTATAACATTAAATATTACATACAAAAGAATATGAAAAGGAAATTACTCTCCAAGAATGACTCTACTTATAATTCATAATAAACATATTAGCATCCTCAGAGAAAATAATATAATAAAGGGGTGAGACTAATTGCTCAGTAAGGGTTTGTGTACAATCAAATCTATTAGTATTAATAATTATACACATTAAGGAATGATATATAATAAACAATCATTTAAAACATAGTATTAAGAATAATAAGTCATGAATTAATGAAAATAAAATAATTTGATATAAGAAATAGAAATGATGTTCTACTAATTTAATAATAACATGGAATATCTATAACTAATCTCATATTGAGGGAATGAAAAATATTTTACATCATAAACATACCGTTAATGCTTTGAACATGACACAATATAGAAACGATAAGTAATAATAAAATACCCAAACATGATTTTTTCATAAGACGTACTCATGCATTGTAAGGATATATAAGTCTCCTACAATCACATACTAAGTACAATTCATTCATCATATTGAAACAATGAAATATAAACAACACCAATTTTAATATTGAAAAAATAGCATACAAAATCTGAATACATCAACCACATGCATTTAATGTTATCAAGAAATATCATCCACAATCAAATTAATAATAAAAATGTCAATAATATATGATATATTTTATCACATGATATCAAGCTTAATCCAGAATAATATCCAAAAAAGGATTTTACATAGATGATGATACTCTAATAAAATAATTAAAATTTTCTTCAGTGTGAGGAACATTTTTACATTGAAGTAATTTATTAATGAGGCCAAAATTTTATAAAAGAAATGAATTTCATCAAAGAGAACCATTTAAGCTTATAAAATAATATTGAAAATATTAAGGTTACATGTTGGTGTGAAAGGGAGCTAATTTCACCAAGGTGTAAAAACCCTTCGTTTTGTGTTTTTGTTGAAAAGTCATATATTAAATCATATAGAAAATGTAAAAATTATAGAAAAAATAATAAAAAAATTTATCACATAATAAAAATACAAATAAAATTAAAGGAATAAATGTACAAATAGTTTTCAAAAAAATTATTTCTATAATTCACATGGATAATAAATATTCCATGGTAGATAATTACATATAAATAATCCTGAATTACATTGATATTGAGAAATTAACCCTTACCTAGTAAATTCTTTTAGAATAAAATTTTACAACATCTATATAATGGATTAATTCTTTTTATTAATTTATTATACAAAAATATAAATATTTATGATATTATATTTGATCATCAGACATTGTTTTGTAAATTATATTTCGTTATTACCCTTGTTTCATGAGTCAACTTCTTCATTTTCCTCTACATGTTCTGTCATGCAATTCACATTTATTAGGAATAAGATATATATATATATATATATATTCATTTATTATATAGAATTATAGTATTTCCTAGAACATATATTAAAAAATTTAATAATTTTAGTTAATCAATATAGAATGGTTAATGTGGATTATAAATCTCTTTACATCATGTAGATAGTGGGTTGTACGTATAGAAAAGAAATTATATCAATACCATAATGGTGAATTTTAAAGTAATTGGAAGGTATATTAATAACAAATAAAAAATATCATGTAATATGTTTAATATATTTCAATTATATCCATCATTATACAAATCAAAATAAATAGGTGATCAAAAACAATTTACACCATGTCTTAGAGACGGTAATCCGTACGTACACACATGTGGTGATTTTGTATTTTGTAATATAGATAAAAGGTAAAATATAATTGTACCATAATCATAATAACATATCATCATTTATATGATACTTTATTTTTTAATTCATCATTGAAAAATCCTTGAACTATGGCATTGAAGAATAAATGAACATGAATGAGCTAGTAAATCAATTACCTATTTTTCAATGATATTCTTTTAAATATATCCTCAAGAGATCTAGATTTTATGTTTTTAAAAGAATAATACTTCTATACCATGGATAATGATTTTAGCGATAGACAAATAAGGTTTTGGACAATCCAGTTGGCTATAAGGGGCGGGAAGAAGCAAGGAAGGATATTCCCTTTTATAATTGATGTGGGGGATAATTTGGAAAGTGTCAAAATATTATATTAATGTAAATTGTTTTTTAATTAAGAATATATAATATGTGAGATCCCTCAATTATGAGAATATTCTGGGTCTAAATACTATAATCAAATAATTTATTGAAAAGTTTTGATCCCCTAGACACCCTTCTAGTTTTCCATTAACTCTGATTTAAACACATCAAATATTGTTATGGAAATATGTACTTTTATACTTAATATTAATATAGTTAAAAAACATAAATTGATTCATTTATGATATTAGTAACTTTATCCAAATTGTTTTTCATCATTTCACGTTTTTATGAATTTTATATCATTTAAAAAATTATTATTTACTTTTAATATAAATTAATGTAATTTTTTACACATTCCATTACATGATTTTTAAAAAATATCATAGAAACATGATATATTATAAATAAAAAAATTAATACATCCCTAATATGTATAGGCAATCAATTAAATTCTTTTAAAATAGTAATTATATAAATTTATTTTTGTTTTAATTTTTTTAATATCATTTATTTTATATTTCAATTTATTAAATAATTACAATACCATCATTTTATAATCATTAAAGGTAATTATTTATTTAATCAAATGAAAAAATAAAATATCTTGAATAATATTTATTATTTTAGATAATAAATGAAACATATAAATTTTATAGATTAATTTTTCATGTTAGTGATGTAATAGAATATATTTGTTTAACTTATTTTTTTATATTTTTTTTAAACGTCAATGTAATGAGTAGTGTGAAAATTTACATTAATAATATTTCGAAATAATTAATATTTTGTTCATCATATAAATTTGATAAAAAGATAATATTTATCCAACATATTTTGATAAGGTCTAAAATATCATCAATGGTATAGTTATAAATTCTTATTCATTTTATAGTAACGATATTAACCCTCAATGTGTAAAATTATATGTTGTCAATATAAGAGAGAAAAACAATAAACAAGATTTAAAAATAAATGATAATGGTAAATATTTGACTTAAACAGGTCAAAATATTATTGTATAAGAAGCTAGAGACGCAGCCTTAACCTATATTTAAAAAAACCCACTTTGGATCCATTAGTAATAGAATTTAATTTATATTTATTTAATATTGTGAATAATTCTAAGAGAACTCCAATACAATCTTATTAAATGTATCCCCTTTTTTTATCAACACATAAAAACCTATTATTATTAGAATATTTCTGGAGTTATCCCTTTCAATAATCCCTACCCATAGTCCTAAGATCTTATTTAATGCGTCACACCATACTTAATTGTCTTAAGATGTTGATCAATGAAGGAGTTCTATAGAACCGGTATAATTTCTAATTTTGATTATCTATATTTTTTTCATATGCCACATCCTGCATGTCTTATTTAACCTTGATAAAATAATAAAATCAATATTCTAAATATTCTAAGTTGTTATTATGTTTCTTTCAAGACACATATACATCACCACATCTATTAAATTGGGAAGGAAATTATTGTTTGTGTGTACGGTGGACTATAGCCTGATTAACCGATTAAGTTTATTTTCCACCATCATCTATCATACAATTTATAATGATGGAATTAAATATTATATATGATATTAATGAAATATTTAACATTATTAAATTATACTATATCATTTATATTCATAACATTTCATTCACATTCTATTGACAACGTCATTTCTGTGTATCTGTAAATTTACACCACCACGAAGCGATGTGATTCTTTTCTCATAACCACATAACATGGATGATATATATATATATATTAATCAAATTATTAGTAGGATATATATTTCATTTTTACCATTCTGTAAATATAAAATGAAACATATGTCCATTCTATAATTGATATTGTGAAATAGAAATGTTACTCATGCTTACAAATGACCAAATGTGTCAATGATTGTAAACATGGTCATCATTCAAAACCAAAATTAAATATTGGATTTAAAAGTATAATCGTTTTATAATAATGAATATTATGTGATGAATATATTTTTTATATTATGTAATATTGTTCAAATTTTCCTTAGTCATCTGGTCGATGTCATTTCGGTCTTTTGAAAAAAATATCATTAAAATGTCAAACATGATTCAAAATAACAAAAAAATCACAATAACATTATATAATTGATATAAAATTTATAATAAAAATGAAAAAGGTTGTCAAAAAGTTAATAATTAAAGTATGTTATTTTAACTAAAAATTTTACTTGATTAGTCAGACTCAATGTGAAGAACATTATCTTAATCTCATTTCACTGACGCATATTTTGACATTATACACCCACCTTATATATGAGGATTATATACATCAAAATTTATATATCATATCATTAATTTATTTATAATATTTTTTTTTAATATTTTGTTAAATGTTATTCATTAATGGAAACTTTGATTGAAATAATTCAATGAGGTATGGGGTGATTTAATTTAAAAATATATATAAAATTTCAAAATATTAAATTTAAAAATACTTTTTTAATAATTGATATTATTTTAAATATTAATTTAATATATAAATAAAATTGTAATAAAATAAATATTATGTCTATTTTTATGTTTTTAATAATCTATAATAATTCACGATTTATAATAAAAATGCAACATCTATTTTCCTTTTCTTTGTATTTTTTTTTATTGAAAATGGGTTTTAAAAATGGATTGATTATTTCAATGAAATGAAAAGTCTTTTACGATTAAAAATAAAATTTAATGATTAAAATGTATAAAATCGAACAATATTTTCTTATGATTATATATTAGTACTCAAACATTTTATGAGTGGTTACATGATAAACCAAATATAGGTGGTTCCATGATAATAAAAGGATATGTGTTTATATTATATAATCAAATTCTATTAGTATGGAAGTTTGTCAAATTTTTAATCTTTTTGAAAGAGTGACATGTATGAATTTTAGTGACATCATTATTTTATTTTAGTATATTTTTTCCCATGATATATTTGTGTGATATTTATTATTTTTATGGGTTTATTGTTACATTAAGATTACAAAAAGGTAATAAATGAAATTATTTCTTATATGAAATTATTTACTACTTCTTATGTGTGAAAATTATGACATATCATAATGCGATAATGGGTTTTAATGTTTTCACAAGACTAGTAGTTTATTTCATTATAAATACCTTACTGAGAATTTATACTAATAAAATGATATAAATTATTTTCCATATGATTTATGGGGTTGTAGAAACATGCATAGTATCAAGGGGATAATTGTGATGATATTTCATTAAGAGAAAACAGTTTTTATTTTATTAACTACTATTTGATGAAAACAAAATGCTGATTATAAGTGTCAGTAAGCAATTAATGGGTTTACATTGTAATATTTTTTCATAATTCAATAAAACTATATAATTAAAGTATCCTTTAATGATAATTATAGTTAAAAACAATAGAACTTGTATATTTTCTATTTGTGTCCTTAATGTTTATGACATTACAATATTCTCATATTAACTTTAAAGATTATCAATACCTTAAATCTTATTTTTAAAAACATTATTGTAATAAATCAAATTTTACTCAGGAATCCCAAATTTTTTACATGATAAAATAGCTCATAAAATTTCATTAATAACCTAGAAAATCATTACTACATAAAAATATCAGACATTGTATATATGAATTTGAACATATGATAAAACATAAGCATATTTTCCTTTTATAGTATACATAACTTATAATATAACATCATATGAATATATCTTAATTAGAAAATTTATCTAAAATAACCATGGATACAAACTATAATATCCCTAGAACCACACTCTTGGATACTATGTTGAAATCCAAAACATTACAATTCTGGTCATGATGCTGATAATTGTGATGTCATTTTTCCCATCAAAACAATACAGAATCAAATTGAAAGTGTTATTTATTAATGAAATAATACCCATAATTACATGTATTATAAAATTTGAAAAAATAGACATGTATAGGTTCATAATAATAAATAATAAAAAGACATGTGATATTAATCTTTATCAATAGAAAATTATAAACATATAAAACTACTTGAAAATATTTTTGGTAACATGGAGAATCAATTTCATAAAACCATTTCATAACCCATTCATAACCCATTATTGGTAATAACTATATTTTTGACTTCCAATATTACCATTCCCCAATTCATTTGAGAACTATAATGGTCTCACCTAGTGTTATTTGGACAGCCCCAACATATAAGTTGTAACATGTTCAACCAACACTATCGGGTAATTTCTATCCTATTAGAACTCTATGAACCAAAACTATAATAAAACTCATAGACACCACATTAATTAAATTTACAACTTAATTAACCCATGTAATATAAATTGGAATCTTTTCAATATAATAGAAAATTTACAATCCATTATAAAAGAAATGGGTTTGTTAATAATATCTTTCAAACATGGTTATCCTTTAGAAAATATATAGGTACCCAAACAATCTCTCATAAGAATTAATAACTAGTGGGAATAAAATGGGTTCTAAAAAAATCTCATTAAAAAATTATTAACCCTTGGAAAATAAAAGGTATTTCCTAAAATGAATTTAAAAATTGATTAATCCATTGAAAATAAATGGTTTATATACAAATCCATCTATAACATGATTAAACCATGGAAATAATGGGTTTAAAAACTATCTATTTGAAATATGGTTAACATGTAAAAATGGGATCATTATTATCATTAAAAAAATTGATTGATAGAAATAATGATGATTTTATCATCAAAAAATATACCATAGGAAGGATAATTAAATAAAATAGTTTGTTCACATTGATGAATGGAAATTCCTTTATAATATCATAAACAATAGCCCTGAGGGAAAAATCATTAAATATTCAATATTCCCTATTGAAAATTGAAATTCTTGAATAATAATACATATGAAGAAATATATTTACATGGAAACATATAATATAATTAGAATAATGATATTAATATTTTAGGTTTTCAAAGGTATTGTATTTACCCCTCATAAAATAATAAAATCGAATATCCTAAAAAACATACTAAATAACTATAACTGTGAAAATAAACATTCATTACCACTTTGGAAAGATTGAATATATAAACCCCATGAATGAGAGATCATGAAATGGATATGAAAATTCCTATAAATTTTACTATAATAATATTACAATAAATTATAGTGTAGTATATAAAAAAATAACAAATTTTTTTGTGGAATTTGGAATAAATCATGGAGAAATAAAAGTGTGAAAACACATCCCTTTAAAACATTAGTAAATTTTTAATATTGAAATATGAAAAAGAATGAAATAAATTGAAACATTTAGAATCAATAACTAACTTGAAATTTGGATACAAAAATAAATATATCATTATATACCCCACATATAAGCACCCTGGTTTATGATAATTAATTATATTGAATGGAATGAAAATTTAGATGAAACCCTTGAAAACTATACTAACGTCTGAATTAAAAACCCAAAACGTAAAAATAATAAATTAAAATAATTAAGTAAAATGATTATAAATGATTATATAATATGATATATAAAAATATTTGTAAATACCCCACCCAAAAGAAGTATGTGTTGAACATTCCATTTTTTAACAGAAGTAAAAAGTGTAATAAAAAACCCAAACCTTGAGCATGATTCCTCATGCTTATCTTCAATATTCATGAAAAATAAACATATAATAATTATTTAAATTCTTCATTACCTTTTAACGGTTCATTATATATTTTATATTCCTTATAAACATGATATATAAAATTACATAATTGATTAGGTTTTAGTTGGATGTTTTAACCAAATTCATATTATGTGTCAAAACAGAATTTGGTAGGTTGACGAAGGGAAATGAGGTTATCTATTAAACATATTAAGAAATATAATAATGAAATAATTATCATATTTAGACATCACTTAATATTTTAAAACCAATCTTGGCAGATGTTTTGGAAGAATGACCATACGATACAGTCATAGAGATGGTAGACCGTACATACACACGAGTAACATCCCAATTTTCCTATTATCTATAAGGAATGGATATATATAAGATTAATATTTTAGAATGAAAATTATATCATAAAAACAAAATTATTTAATTTTTTATACATATTTTTTCATTTACATCATTCTTGTTTTGCAGTAATGAAAAATGTAGAATCACATCACTTTGAGGATACGGTAGTCCTAACAACCACGAATTATGATATCACATTTGGAGTGCGTGAAATGTAAATAAAAATGATATTTTTTACATAGAAATAAATTTTTATGTCATTAATATAAAAATATTTTTTTAAAACAAATAGTTTTATTAAAATTATCCATAATACATTAAATTTTATGCATGAATGAATCACGTTGTTTTGAAGAGGTGTTAGTCCACAGGTCCACAAATAATGTAATAAAATTTCAGTAAAATTGAACTAATAGAGGTATGAGTTATATAATGATTCCAAAAAATATATATAAATCTATAAAATTATCTATATCTTATAAAAAAGGCATATTAATCATACTTTCAAACAAATAGGGGTGGACAAGATAAAAAACGACGTCATATTTGGATGTAGTAGTCTGTCGTAAAAATGTAAGGTAATTTAGTTACCCATTTGATGGACATTTGTTTAATTTTAGATCAAATATTTAACATAAAAAACTATAAAATTATTTTTCATAATTAATTTGTTGTATAATAATGCAATAAAAATAATTTATTTGGTTGAGAAAGAAACAAAACAAAATTGCTCGGTAAAGATAGTTACATCTTCTTCGAGTAACACCTTTTGGTTTTCCCCAATGTATATTATTGCCTTTATTTTTACACAATGAGAGGCTTCTATGATTATATGATGGATGTTGGGAGATTATATTGGTACTATAATATTATATATAGGTATCTCTATGTTTGAAGATGTGAGGTGGGATGCTTTCTATTATAGTGGAGGAGTAGTTAAATTCTTATTATACAAAAGTTAAATATTATTTCGAGGTCTCTATTAAATCATGGGCCTCCAAAATATCCTAATAGTTAATTTTGATGATGATGTTTACAATAAAAACAAACAACATAAAAAACTAAAATCATTGTTATAATTTTTATCATTTTTTCCTTTGCCTTTATGTTCAATCGATTTTATCTTTATAGATTTCACTAAGGTAACTTATATATTTTTATTTACCTGTGTAATATATTATTTTTTAATATAATTAAAATAGATTTATTATATAATTTAAAGCACGTAATTCTAAAAATAATTTTAATATGATTAAACAAAAATCCCATGTGTTTAATACAAATGCATGTCATACATGGAACTGTGGTTTAATTGTAATAACATTAATATATTTTAAATTTTTTCAATAATTATTAATGTTAAAAAATAATTTGACCTTATTATAGTATAAATATTATTAGGATTAAAAATAATTATATCCATATTTCAAAATTAAATTCCAAAAAGTGGAGAAATTGAATTAATAACTAATACCACAAACATGGTGAGAATGTGGGTTTTAAATGTTAAAATGATAACACATTGCATATGTTATTATATATAAATTCAATAAAAAAATGGTTTATATTAACATAATTTGATTAATATAGGTGTAATTGAAAAATTTAATCTCTAAAAAAATTAAAAAATAAAATTTATCATTATAGTTTTTTATATGAAAAAGAATTTTTCAATTAAAACATAGTATTTTTTTTCGCCGAAAGCACATGATACTTCTATTAAAAATATTTAAAATATTATTGAAAATAGAAAAAACATCAATTTAATTAACTGAATTCATGAAGACATGATCTAGGTGCATATCTAATTTCATAGGCTTCTATTTGACTGTTCGTGGAGGCCAATCAGAGTTACGAAACAAAAGTTATGGCTGTTCGAAGTTAGGCTGCTAGAAATAGAAATCCAGGGTGATTTTGAAGAAAAGTAAGGATTTTCCTGTAAAAATGGAATGTTTCATGAAAAATGCAATCAAGAATGAAAAAGTGAATATTGAATTCCAGAACGGAATCTTATACGTAATAAAGGAATTTTTTGCGCAACCCATCACATAAACCTATTACGCACCAAATGCAATGTCAAATGCCCCATTGCGTGGGAACCTAACTCTATTCGTATAGAAAATTACTTGTGAAATCATAATTTTACAAGAACTTCTTATAAAGTTTTCTCTTATAAATTCTAGTTCACCCCCATCTTTCAGGGGGTGGGTCTATGATGGTCGGTCGCTGCTCTACAGTGCAAAAGACTACGGCTTATGGACCATCGTGGAATGGAGGAACCCTCGATGGGATATAAATTATAGCCAACCCCAATGGGTCTCATTTCACATTAATCCACAATGGTTTTATTCTTTTCATATCCTATGCTATCCATGAAAAGTGAACGTAAGACTACCTCTTGTTCTAAAAACATCAAACATGCGCACAACCTGCCCCTTGTTTGAAAAACACCAATTTTTAATGAAAATAATCCAATATTCCACCTAAACCATTATTTTTATGCGTAGTAGTGCCGCTATTCCCTATCATGCACACACCTATTCCGCACAAAAAAACATTGTGTGCACCTGTGCCGCACAATGATCTTTTCAGGTTCGGACGTTGACATTTTCCATTGCTCCCTTATTCACACCCACCATCCATATATTATGTAACATTATTTGAGAGACTGATCCAGACACCATGAAACAACGTGCATCAATAAATTCAACATAGTTCATTTCCTGTGTCGTGAGTTAAGAATATCATCATCATTTCCCTTAGTACCATGAATTGAACTATTCCTCAAGAAACAACTCCAAACAAAATCACCTGACATTTATTCCTGGATGAACCAGAAAGGGTTGCACATGACTAAGTACTAAAACTAGCCATTGATTGGAACCTTATGCCTAATAGTCCTATCTATATGACATTAAATTGTATTAAACTCTATATGACTAACATATGATACCTCTGCCCCCAAACAAGATATGTCATATGTGCCAAGCATAAGATGCCAATAGTCCTCTCTACATGACCATAAATTGTAGTAATCCCTATGTGACCAACATTGGATGCCTCTTTCTCTAAACAAGACATGCCTTATAAACCAAGAATAAGATGTCAATAGTCCTCTCTACATGAGTATAAACTATAGTAATCCCAATTTGACATACATTTTATGCCTCTTGATCAAAACAGAAACTGCCATATGAACTAAGCATGAAAATCCTATAGTCTTATCTATATTAATTTAATCTATAGTACACCCTATATAAAAAATATAGGATGCCTCTTGCTCTAATAAATAGATACCTTATGAGACAAGAATATGATGCCCACATTCCTTACTACATGACCATAAATTGTATCATGCCCTATAATTCAATAATAGGATGCCTCTTATTCTAAATATGAAATGGATTATGTTACATGTATGAGATATGACACGCCATCCTTATATTGGAATAATATCCAGAGCATTGGAAACATTTTGAGCATTCCATCACTCAACCTCAAGATTTGTATTTTTTTCATTTGAATATTCATCCTATTTCATGTCTAAAGGAACCCCTTAACATTATGAAATCTCATCCTATTGCTCGCCTTCTATCCTGATCCAGTGTTTCGTAAGAAATTTGATGATACTTTGAGTAATGTCATATAGTTCATAAATGGTAAAAATTCTACCCTCAATTTTTCCACTATTTTAGGCTAACATGATATGGATTCTATGTTCCAAACACAATCAACCATTATCCTCCATTTCCATGCCACCCCCACCATGTTCTGAATGTCGGGAACATGATTCACACTTTTCATCTCTGTTTTTCAGATTTATTCTGATGCCCTTGGTGTTATCCCTCTTGTGAATTAGCTTCTGGGTGTAGGCCTCTAATATATTCCTCAACCCCCCCCCATTGAGTTGGGATTCAATCATGGAATAACATGAGGAGGAAATTATGGTCATATTTCATTCATGATTGCCATCAACCGTTTTCGCTCCATAGTGGTGCCCATGTAGCATACATGTGGAAGACCTATCCTCCATTGTCACTAATTAGAGGAACTACGGATGGATCCATGCATTATCCCTATCTACTATTTCCACTCCATACCAGCACCCTCAGGTAGGATTTATCAGGTTCTATTACCATATCCTCCTCGTACTTCTAGAAAATATTCGTTTCTCATCAAGCCAACAATCTAGAGTAAGTCCCAATGTCCTTCTACCTGAGACTCTAGTCATGTGTATGTCCCTATTACCTATTTGGACCTCTAACCCAACAAAATACCTGTTTCATTCCCCACGTATGCACATTTCACAACGTGATTGTCAGGTCTTTACTGCCTCTCATTTCTCACAATGAGAATGACTCACACGATCATAGAGTAAGCATTAACCATGGAATCCTTCATGGGTCGCCCTATAGTGCAAGCCCCAATCTCCCATTCTGAACTACATAGACATTAATCCTTGCCCTTTTCTAACAAGGTATGTTGGATGCCTCCCTAAGGTTCAATACTAACACCTACATGTCCCAAACCCTTCACGTCAGTTCACCTTTATCTGTATAGATGTAAAACTGTATGATTTCGAACTACATGGACATGGATCATTTCCCATTCCAAACAAGGTACTTAGGTAGCCTCCATATGTGTCATGCCCAATGCCTACTTGTCCTAAAAACTTCACATCAGTTCACCTTCATCCCGCATGATATTAAAATGTATGATTCCAAACTATGTGATCTTTTATACATTACCTTTCTATGAAAGGTATGTAGGAATCTTCACTAATGATCAATTCCAACAACTAATTTTCTGACCCCTTCACTTTGGTTCACCTTCATCCTACACAACGTAAAATTGTATCCTCCCTTTCGAACAATATGGAATTTGATCATTTCTAATTAAAAATAAGGTACGTTGGATTCCTCCATGATGTTCATTCCCAACACATACATTTCAAAATCCCTTCATGTTGGTTCATCTTCATCTCTTATGATGTTAAATTATATTTTTCCAAACTAAGTGGAATTTTATCCTTTCCGTTTCGATGAAAAGTACGTAGGAATCCTTTCTAAGGTTCATGCCCAACTCCTACTTGTCTGACCCCCTCACAATGGTTATCCTTCATCCCACGTGATGTTAAAATGTATCCTCCCTTCTGAACTATATGGACTTTATCCCATCTCTCTTTAATAGGGTACGTAGGAATCCTCTCTAAGTTTAAAACCCAATACCTTCTTATCTCTACCATATTCATGCCATATCACAATCATCCTGCATGATGATAAACTGTATCCTTTCAAACAATTGGGTATTTGATCCCAGTCTCATAGACGTGGTATGTAGGAATACTCCCTGAGATTCAACCCCAACTAATGGATAGTCGTTGTAGTCCCCAACCAATGATATGTAATTGTATTCCCTGACCAACGGTAAGTCGTTGTAGTCCCCAACCAATGGTAAGATGTTTTATTACCCTTTTTTGGGATCCAAATCTATAGTCCATACCATGGGATCCAAACCAACTCAGGATGCTAACCACAAATAATACCCACCATCATCTTTGGGTCAATGTCTTCCAAGCACACCCCATTCCTATGCTTCATTCCAAACTATATAGGTTTTGATCCATGTCTCATAGGCATGGTACAAACGAAGTATCCCTATGGACCAACCCCAAACACCAGTAAAATTTAGTATCACCTCTGTGAGACCCACATCATTGGTCTGAACGAATGTCATTAGACAAACCTAGGATGCTAACCATGAATAAGCCCCCAGCATGTAATTAGATCATTTCCCCTAGTGCACACCCTTATTCAATGACCCATACAGAACTACATGGACATTGATTTCCTACCAAAAGGATATGTATGAATCCCCCTGAAGTTCAATCCCATCACCCATGTCTCATCCTGGTCTTTCCCATGATACTCTGTGTTTTGGGAAGGTGATGCCCCAACCCAGTGGTTTGTCATAATCTGGGTACCATCCTTGCATCCATTCCGATGGGCCACCTCTTCATGTGTCATGTCTCCCCACTAAACTATGGAGACTTTTATTCCATGCCTCAAGGAAACATAGGAATCTCTTATAAGGTAAGGGCCAATATCACTATCAACTTCACTTTGATTCCATATCATTCACCATTCACTCGATTCAACCATTTATTATCTATCCTGATTCTTACCCAGGAAGCCACATCCTAGGGAGATCATGACACTCATTCCACTGCTTCTTCTTGTGGATCACATGAAACTAACCATTTAAAATCCCCACACAATCCATAATCATCCAACCAAGATTATCCCTCTTATTATGGGACACAATCTATGTGTAATCCAAAATATTTCATTGGGTCACTGTCATCCATGCACACACCATTTCATCGCCACTTCTAACTATATTGGTTTTGGTCCCTATTGTCTACATAGGGTATATAGGAAACCTCCAGGAGGTTCTATTGCATCCAATGGTAATCTTTGGTTTTCAAAATTTTAGGGTACACTCTCGCTGATTCTCCATCAGCGTTGTCCATATGAGACATTATGGTGTGAAATCTTCCCTTTATAGGACATGTAACCCTGGGTACTCTCAAATTGGGTGTTCTGACCTATCCATCCGGTGTTCCCCATTTTGGGGTGTACCCTTTCTGATCCTCCATTAGCGGTTTCCAGATCATACATCATAGTGTGACATCATCCCTTCATGGGACACACCATCAGGGGTCTTCTCATGTTGAGATTTTTTATCCTTCCACCTAGTAAACACTACAAGTGCTCCCTCCTAGGGATGTACCAATATAATCCGCCTCTATGGGGTGTTATGATCACTCTCATTCTATCTCCACAATATTTCAAACATGTGGCCCACCTCATGTTAATCGTGAGATGCATAAGGAAAAACTCATAAACTATGAATTTGGCATCACCGTCTTAGCAAGATGTTAAACTTGCGACATACCCCGTTTTAAACTTGGAAAGATGAGGAAAACCTCAAAGACATCCCTTTGGCATAATATATCTCACAATTGATGAGGGATGCCTCAGGTTTTGTGCCCTTTAGATGCCCTCTTATGTGGAAGAATATAGGTTCCCCAATATCTACAAATCTAGAGATTCTCTAACATACATGATGTTGCCATCTACTATGACCGAAGGTTGATACCCTCAAAAAACCCCTTGGAATATCCACACAGAATCAATTTAACTAATAGACAAATACAATGTTATGGAAATGGGAATAAGGTTCACAAAGAACATCTTAATCACTAAGGGGGTCCCAGACTAGGAATCAAATTTTGAGGAGGAAGCAATGGAAATAAGAACTGACATCACATCATCCTATTTCAATCAAAGGGAAAATGTCCCGAAATTGGCGATAGTTTCCACCTGGTTCTGGAAAGCGGGAATGTGGGGAACAGATTAGCGTGTCCTCCAATAGATGGATCTGTACCCCAATGAAAGAATTAGAAAAAATTATCCCAAAGTTAATATTGATGATAAGATTTCAAAAATCAGTTTATTTTTTCATATGAAATTTTTAAAAAATTAAATATTATTTTTATAATAGGTGCACCATTAAAAGGAGACAAAATTACATTAACAAAATATATTGTTGTTTTGTGCATAATTTTTTTATTCTTATTTTTAGAACATAAAAATTAATGGATCTGTTAAAATTTTTGACTAAATATATAAAATATGAATTTTGTAAATAACATCCACTAATAGTTAATATTTTAATTTAATAAAAAGGATCCATTATTTTCATAAAAATGTTTTTTCATAGAATCTCTTATATTCAATTAGTCATTAATATTTCTTATAATTAAATGGAAACCAATAATTTAATTTCATAATAATGTGGAAACAATAAAATCATAATTTAGTTAATCACATTCATTTAATCCATTTTAATTTCTCTATAATAACTACCATAATAATATTGATATTATATTATTCTCTTGTAACTCTGAGGAAAGTGTGTAACATAATTAATAAAAGGAACTCGATGATTTGTAAAATGCATGTTAAACATGGTGTAGTGTGTCATTTGAGATAAACAATGTATTTAGTATGACAAAATTAATGAATTTAAATTAATATTAAATAATGTATTTTTTAAAATATAAGGATTTTAAATTCATGGTGTTTTGGAATTTTATTTATTTAAAATTAAAAATTATATTTTATTTGGAAATGGTATAGTTGGTCCATGTTATTATTGTGATTTAATAAATTTTCAAAAATAATTCTAATAAAAAATGTTGAAATGGTATTTTGACTATTGAAGTTGGACCAGAAAATTGAAAAGAGAAGTTATTTTTTACCCTCACTCATCATAAATGATCCATGATATAGTTTTATGTTTTTTTAACTATGTAATATTTGTTGACATTAATTGTAATTTCAAGTCATTTTCATCATTTATCTTATAATTTAACATTATAACTATTTATATTAATATGGAATTCAACAATAAATTTTTAAATAATATATAACATTACATTATTATCATTAAAAATCATGTATATAAAAATATTTTTTCATAACTTATCAAATATGTATTTTAAAATAAAAATTTTCGAATTCTCTTATACATGCCCAACTCTAGATTACCACTATATAAGTGATAATGATAATTTTAAAAATTATTTCATTTGAATAACAAACTATTCATATATATATATATATATATTATTAATTATAATTTTCATTCAAGTTAAGTAATTATGTAATTTATTCCAGTATATATCATTATAATAGTATTATGATTTCATTTTTTACAATAATGGATGACCATTCATGTTTATGAACTAGGTAATCATTTTTTGTAATTAACATGATATATACTTTTACAATTAATCAATATATATATATATATATTATTTATTATTCATCATATTACATATTATTGTAGGGAATCATCGCATCCCATCGCATTATAATTAATGAGGTCATCCGTATTGAATTTAAATACAATATGAATGTAGTGAAATAACACTGATAAGTATTTCAATTTCATTCATGATCTAAAAACAAATTAGTGATTATAAAATAATTTTTAAATTATATTTTCATTATTTTTTATGTAAACTACAATTCCTAGTTTTCTATAATTCTCTATATAATATAACATATATTTATAAAAGTTCAAGAAAAATATAATAAAAAATTTTATTTCGAATATATTAATCAATATATGTATTATTTATTTAATATATTTTTATTTAATATTGAAACATAAAAATATTAGAACCCAAATATTGAAAAATATATTTAATTGAAATGATTTTAAAAAAATTATTATCAAAATTTGTTCTTTATTATCAAATTAGTCATTTATAGTATCACATTAGTATTTTTAAACGTCAAGAAAAAACCCTAAATCAATTTATTGAACTAAAATTATAAATATATTGATCATTATAATAAAATCTATCTAAATAAATTTAAATATGACAATTAAAAATGAAATTTAAATTCATATTTAAAAAATATATTTCTTTCATTAATAATATTATTCGTTCCAAATTAAATAATTTATTTATTTTACATTCAATTATAGAATAATATATATGATTATGATAAAATCTATATAATCTTAGTGTAAGTTTAAACAATGTTTCTTGGTTATGTATTGAGTTTGAATATCACTAATTTCTTGCTTGGATTTACATGTTTCATGATTTTCACTATAATATAGCTAATTTACCCCCATTGATATAAATAATAATATATATGAATAAATATCCATACAATTGTTATGAATTAAAATTTGTAACCAATTTTTTTATAAAAAATTCATGTAATAGATTAAAATAAAAAATTGATAAAAGGAAATTTTTTATCCTTTAAATTTAAATTTTTTTTGAATCTATTGAAATTTTTTTAAGTTAGCATAAATTAATAATTTTAAATCTATTATGATATTAAATAAAGATAGAAAAATAAATTTTTACTAATATTTCATTATTCAATTTAAATTAATATTCAAAATTTTAATTAAACATAAATTTATTTTTATTATGAATAATAAATGGGTTAACATAGAGGAATATGTTTCCATTCAGTCAAGGGAAACAAATGATTCCCCAAATAAAATCCACATAAACAAATTTTAGTTTATATTCAGGAAAACATAGAAGGATATTTGATTGGTCATATAAATATCCTAAAAGTAAAACCCTGGGTTTCATCATCCTTTCCTCAAATTATATGGTTTCAACTATGAATAGATAACCCTACAACTACTTTTATACATCTAATATAGATATAAAGGATTTTACTTCTATATTATCTCTTAGATCATATGATATTTGTACATATTCTACTATAACAAATGTATAATATGATGTGATAAAGGATTTACTACTGAAATATCATGGGGTTATATCCATAACTATCAACGAACCTAACAATTATATAATGGATATTAAGGACTGAAAAAAATCCCAAATTTTTTACTGTTCTATTGAACCCAATAAATACAATGTCTATATCTATTTCAATCAGATATATAAGGATGTTTTCAATTAGAAAAACAAAAATATTATTATGTTAAATACTCTAATAGCTAGTCATATTATAGTTTAACCTTTTAAGAACCACATTTGAATATTTTTAGTAATGAGAATATGCACAACACTTATTTCCCTTGTGGACATTGTTATTTTTCAGATGATCAAATTAAAATTTGTTATGGATATAAAATTCCCAATGTTGATTTCGATTATTTTCCAAAACATGTAGTGGAAAATTAAAATTAGGTGATGTATGACTTTGTGAATTTAAATATCAATATAACAAATATTTATTTACCCATTCAAATTATAGAAAATTCGATAGAGGAAAGAGTATATTTTCATGATCATCATTTATGGATAGGTATTCCAGTTTCAAAAAATCATAGATATCCATTGAGTATTAATAGTCAACCTCCTTCCTGGATCCCTAATATATAGATTGTTGTTCTACAATACACAAATTAATTAAGAATTCGAACTATAGGAAATGTTATTTCATTCACTCTAAAATTATTTAATATATCTGAAAATAAATATTACATTACATAGATAAATTTATATCCAAATACAACTTTTTATATGTTTAATTTACAAAAATTGGAATAATATTCAACATGTTACATCAATATATCATAAAAATAATCACAATAATATGATATATCATGGTTTCAACATGGAAATTATATCGAATTATGGAATATTATAATGGAATCTATGTTAACTGCATGAAAATAAAATTTATATGTGGTACTCTCCCTCCAATAAAGCTTATAGAATCAAAAACAATCTAATTATATCCCTCCTGCAATAAGGGATTTATTTTTAATCACTATATAATTAACTTACCCTTCATGATCATTATATAAAATCATGTAAATTAAATGTGAGAAAAAATTGTAAAATCATTTAGGGCATCATGAAATATATTCTGATGTCTATAGTCTTGATATTATTTGATAAAGGGAACCCCGTTATTCATTATGTAGAAACCAAATAATTTCCACCTAGTTCTCATAATTCCTAAAATATTGATTCTAGATTGAAGAGACACATATGTACCATATGAAAACAATGTTAATTAATAATATGATAAAATGATATTTCGAATAACTAATTAGAACATATCATTGTAGAATAGAGCCTTTAGAATTCCATAAAATATCCTAAGGACCACCTAATTTCTTATATTGAACCACTCAATTGATTTATATGTAATCCTATAATAGTTAAATTTCTAGTGAGATGGATTTTTATATTATAGTTGTCTGAAATCCACATTTTATCCAAAAAATAGATCTTAGTAATTGAGATAATATTTTCTTACATCACATCCCACCAATGAATAATTACCGCAAGACATGAATTTTTAAAATTAAGAATTCAACCCAACATATGTAACATACTATTAATGGAATCAGTAATTCTATAGTTCTTCGTATTTTCAATCATGGGAAAATATGTAAGACTCAATTGTCATCAATGATTTTAGGGTGATTATTTTTGTTTCCATCAAAATAATTTATTCCCCAATTTTTCATTTTATCAAATGGGTCTATAAAAAATGATTTAAAATTCATATCCCTCATCAAATACTTGAAATTATATTTATATACTGTTATTAATAAATTAAATATGAATGGGAATTCTTGTTTATTTAAAAAAAATTGGTCTTTTGGATCATGATATAAGAACTGAATGATACTCCTCATCGACTATGTAAATTAGTTAGTATTATATATTACATTAGATACACTATGGTATAATATATGTTATCAAAAATATTAATTATTATTTTTTATAAAATCTACTTTCTACCCATGATGATAAAAATTAAAATAATGTTCTGATTTATATTAAACACCATATTTTTGTACAAAATATATCATCCATGAAATTGGATAAGTAGTTGGGGTTAATTTATTTATTGCATTAATGAGAAAATTATACATTAGTACTCAATAATACAATTGGTTGCATGTCTCTTATTATCCAGTTTCTCTATAATATGACTTTTTGACATCCCATATTACCAAAATGTTATTTCATTCAATTATAGTCTAAATTAAAATATTAATGGATTTTGATTCATGATATGAAAATAGAATTGATATTAATATTTTAATACTTGTTTTCAATAAAATAATAATTAAATTATAATGTGATTTTTTAATTAATAATCTTCTATTTTATTTTCATTAATAAATTTTATTTAATCAATGGATAGTTTTTTAAATATAATTGTATTTGAAATCTAAATTATTTTTAACTAGTATTTTTATATGTTCAATTTAATTTATATTATAAAAAAATAATATATTTATTAACAATTAATGGAGTGTGATTTTACAGTACCAAAATTATTACCAATAAATGGATTGTTATACATAATTATATATACATCCTATAGTAAATAAAATAGTGAAACAATATTTTTTACACCCAATAATATTTTATTATTAATTTTTTATTTGGATTTTATCTAAACAAATTTCCATATGTTAATAAAAATATTCTTTATAAATATTTTATTATTAAAAATATATATTTTTTATAAATGTTGAGTAACATCATTCATATAATTAAATTTGATTATTTATTTTAATTGAATGTTTAATTGTTCATATATATTATTTCTTATAATCAAACAATGGTTTTATAGTATTGAAAATATTTTTTATATTAAAAAATTAATGGTTAGTGACGTGGTATTATAATATATAATGTTTATTAGAGAAATACAGTTTCTTAACTATCTATTAGAAAGATAAATTTAATATTATCATAACGAAAATTTTATAAAATTTTGTTTTTTTACATGTATAAATTATTATGTATAAATCATATAATTTTTATGATAATTCAAAAAAAATAAATGAAATCACTTAAAAAAGAATAGTTTTTCTTTAATATATTGTATCTTTCAAATTATTATGTGTTTAATTTTTTTTATAATAATTATATATATGTAATTCCTTTAATAAAAATTTATATAAAATTTATATTTGTTTCATTTGATAAATATGTGGTGGATTTTTGTAATTTTAATAAAAATGATTATTATTTGATAAATGCTAAACAAATTTTTTACACAATATTACATAGTTTTTTAATTCCGAAGGATTTTATAGTTGTTTTTATTTGTATGATACATTTATATTAACCACATATGAATTGATTTAAAAAAATAATTTATTTAAAATATATTTTTTCAATTTATAAACCATTGATTGATGTTTTGTAAACCATCATATATTTTCATGAATAAAAAATACATATTTGGTTCCTTACTTATAGATGAGTGGTTGGAGGGTTCAAATAAATTTTGGAAATAATTAAATGTCATATATCCCTCGCATATGGAATAAGATATCAACAAATTTCATTAAAAACAATTCGACCCAATTTTCACTTGATTATATGGTAATATAATAATTATTTTAATCAAAAAATACCAATATTAATTTGTATAAATAATAAAATTATTATCCATTGAAAAATAACTTCTTATTTTATACTAAAATATGAAAATACTCCCATTTTACTGTAAAAATTATATTATTTCACATCTGGATAATTTATATGCACTCAATCACATCAGCTGAAGTGTTTTTTAAAAGATTCCATTTCCAAAAATAGTAAATCCCAGTTTTTTTATTTTTTTCACTCTTTTATTAATTCTATTCTCCCAATAGACTATACATATTCTATATTTATAAATATTTAAAATAAAATTATATAAAAAATTAATTATATATTTATTATGGAATTAGTATTTAGATATATTTTTATTATATACAACATATCCCACTCTATTCCCATGTGCAAATGATGAATCATTTCATCTGCACATGAGGAAGATTTCATTGATTTACCTATCATCACCTACATTAAATTAATTTATAGATTATGTAATTAAAATTAATTTCAATTAATTATATGATTCAAAAAAAAATTTCAAACATGATATATTTCACATAATTTATACCCACAAATTGAGAAAAAACTATTCATTCTTAAGGTTAACAAGTGAAATAGGATTAAGAAGAATGTAATTTAATTATTCAATAATGTTATACGAGATATACATTTATTATGAATGTTTTGAAAATATGATTAAATAGATTTTTACATATGTTAAGTGGATGTATTTATCCCATTTAAGTCATTAAAATAAACCAAATGTAAAAAAAATTCTATTTATTCTCAAAAAATATATTCTCATTTTATTATTACTCATAATTCCCATTTTTTCCATGGTATATTCATGCTTATATTTTATTGAGATGATTTATAATCAATCATTAAATGTTTTGAAAAAAAATTATTTTCCATAATGTCTCATTTTTTTCTCTAGAGTTAATCTATCTTCAATCTATGACTCAACTCCTTTTTATGGAAATATTTTTTTATAAAAAGTTTTTTCATTATTATTTCTATAAAGTAAATTATTTTATTTAAATATTAATATGAAATCTATATGAATTTTTTTGATTGGTTTATTTGATGTTATCTAAATTTATATGTTTCATTTCAACGTTTAATGCATGACTATGAGTATACTGATTTGTGATTGTTGGTATAGTTAATATATATCCTAGTAATAAATTGTATATTATGATATGTGAGAAGATTTTATTTTTATTATTCATGATCATGATTTGATATTTCTTCAAATTTTATCAAATTTTGGTTTGTATACTAATTTAATTCATGAAAATGATTCTATCATAGGACACAACATATGTGTATGATTTGAGTATAATGATAAGTTTTTTAGTTATTATATATATTTAATATTCAAATATTTTTTTAAATGATTCCCTTAATATTATATTTATTATAATTTTATTATGATATGATTAGAATTATCAGACACACCATTTTAATATAATATATCTATCTATTATGATCCTATGATCTACTTGATGAAAATATGGAATTTCACATTATTTCCCCTATATTGGATTTTAGGTTTCCTTTTCATTGATGTATGCATGTAGGTGATCTAAAGGATTATGAATTATCCAGTAATTTTATAAGAGGTCCATGATGAAGTATTTGACACACTGAGAAGTATTTTTTTATATCCTATGTGATGAGTTCATATAATAACAAAACATAGAATTCTATAAAAGGTTAGTTCAATTAAAATTCACTTAATATATGAATTTATTTCAATTTTGAAATATATTACAAATTGTGGGCCATTGGGGATATATATTTGAATCAAATAATATCTTTTTTCATTATTTAGTATGGTGAATTATTATAAACAGAAACATATATAGAAAATAATTTTATCTAGAGTATCAGGTTCACAATAAATAGAATTACACAATGAAATTTACTTTACCACATATTTCTTCCCTCATACTTGTCAATGTCTATGATATAATTTGTTCTTTTAAGGTAGATCGTTAAAATATTCATAATAATTGATAGTATGTGATAAATATTGAGAGGTTTTAATTTCTTAATGATAGTCGAATATAGAATCACAATTTTGCAGGAAAAATAATTTTATTGTATTTTTTGTTAAAAAATTATTTATGGACAAGATTTTCATTAATGATCAATAAAAACAATTTGTATTGATATCTGTATAAATATTATCAGCTATATTTTAATTAAATAATAAAAAAATTTGAATAATAAAAAAATTAAAATTAAAAATGTTTTTGAATTCATCATATTTTTTACATGTATAATTTTATTTGATAAATACATTTCTACTAAGAAATATTTAATTTTCAAAATATATTTTAAATGAAAATTTTTTAATTTTAATTTATTTTTAACATTTTTTTATGTATTTTAATAGTTTCCATATTATTAGCATTGAATAAATTTTCAACCTTCATTTAGTTATTTGATATAATAAAATAAATTTCTAAATGTATCGTTTACACTAACATAATATCGTATAATATATTTCTAAACTAAATTATAACTAATGTAATTTTTAGTTAGTTGTTATCAAATTCTATGTATATTTATAACTATTAGAGATATTTCAATTTTAAATATTTATGTAAAATGTTTCAAAATATTATATTAAATTTATTTTTTTATTTGAAAATTTAATTACTCATTTTAATAGAGTAATATTATTGAAAATTGTAATAAATTATGAAAATATAGATTATAGAAAAGTAACGTTGTCATTAAAGAAACATTATACTATTTTGATCTTTTTTTATATAATAACTATAATGATTATGTATTAAAATGTTTAGATATCTCTAAATGGTTGAATAATTTCCTAAAATTTAAATTTTTAATATGTGTATATAATTTATTATCATATATATAATAATTAATTACTGATATGAAAATTAATTAAATTAGCTATAACAAAATAAATAGTATTAGTCTAATAAAATTATTTACCATGGTATTATTGGATATTATTTTAAATCCAAATTAAACATTTTAGAAAATTAATTTGATAACATTGAATTAATTAATAGAATTATGAAATTGAAAATATCATTAGGTGTGTTATGATTTTTACAAAATGGGTAAGCTTTTATGAATAGGAAAAAAATAAAGTTCCTATATATTTCAAAAAAGTTATTACTACATCACAATATAAGATAGAATGAAGAGTTTATAAGTCCATATAATAAATAAAATATGTATTCATGGAAAAAAAATATACAACTTAAAAAATATTTTTAATTTATAAAAAATTGATTGATGTTTTGGATAATAATTTATATTTCACTCAAATAAAAAAATATTTGAATTTATTTAAAGAGATTGTTGGTTTGATTTATTTTTTTATTTATTAAAATGTAAAATAAAAATTATTTTTTAATAAAATTACACATATTTATTGAGAACACATTGTAATAAAAATTAATTTTCAAAAATAATAAATATTCTTAATTTTAAAACCATTAATTCCCTCTCCCCACTGATAAATAAACATCCCCTTATTTTTCATAGAAAATATAATTTAATTTAATTTTTAAAGGCCAAACACTACCCTAATTCCTTATCATAAGTCCCTATATTCCCAAAGTAATGTTCTAGAGCTACACAACAAAAATCAGTCATGGATTTTTTTAAAATAGTAAATTGTAAATAAAGCGGAAACCCAAATTTTATTACATTTTTTCTATATTATTAATTATAATCAACAAATAAATTTTCATTTGTAATATTATATAATATTTAATAAATAATTATATAACATATTAATTGTATTAAGAAACATATATAAATTTATTTCTCAAATTTTTATTTACACACACTCTCTATCCCTCTCTTTTAATATGAACCGATAAGAGATAATTTCATCTTTCTATAAGGATATTTTCATTGATTTACATATGAAAACATACAATTCTTTTCATTTCATATAATGTAATTTAGTTATACTTAATTTTATTATAATATATTAAAATGAATTTTTAGAATGAAAATTTAAAATAATGTAATTTACAAAATTAAAAGAACACATATTATTTAAAAAAAATGACCCCAGAATCTATAATCTCATCAAAAAAAATGTAATTAATAAATTATAAGGGTAGTATCTAATAAATAATTTAAAATTTTAATATAATTCACATAGTCATTCATGTTCTAATAAAAACTATTTTATTATATAAGAGGTGAAAATGTGATGAAATAAAATGCGTCCAAAGATAATGGAAATTATTGAGAAGAATTTATTCTTTTAGATTATCCATTTTTAAAGGTTTTTTTATATGGATTATCCCAAAACATATTCTAATTTTACTTTTATCCCATTTTAATTTTAATTTTTGTTTACCTGATGTATTTTCTTTTATTGATATGTTTTTAAGGAATCTATAATGATTTCTGAAATTGAATTGTTATCTGAAATGTATAGTTTTCCCTCTTGAGTTATTTCATATTCTCACAATAATCTGTGTTATATTTATAACTATGGTAATTATGAAAACGTTTTTTTCACATCATCGTTGAATCCATTAATGTAATTTATTTGAATGGAATTTTTAAAATCTATATACGATGAATTGTTTTTCATTGTTTCATTCGATATGATCGAATGGTATAAATTTCCAATTAATAAGAAATTGTCATTACCCATCCCCCATGGCTCATACTGTGACTACCCCATTCCCACCTCTCGAAGGCCAGGTGATGAAGACTAGCATTGAAGGCATCAACCTCCAAGTGGAAGGCATTTTCCCGAGTACCAGTAATCACACACACGCCCAACCATGTACCATAAACTAAAAAGGAATCTAGTATCACTAAAAGAGAGATGCGTACAAGATAATATAATACATGTGGACTAGAACAAAAACCCATCAAAAGAACTAAAAACAAAAAAGTACAAATAGGAAACTCTGATCTGCATCCAAAGAAAAAAACCCTGCTTATTATTAGAGTATTGTAGCTTATGGAAGCCAAAGTAGAATATGATATCCACCCAATCCTACTGGGAACTGTCTAGTACATGAACACCATTTACACTATAATAGAGTCCATCGGTCTAGTCTCTATGAGAACAAATGGGTCTCGATCCACCAAAGTCTATATCGAAGCATTTACCACCTACTTGGGACATAACATGAGTGTGTGAAGCCCGTGCCAGGGTGAGTAACGTAATACTCTATGGGACCCCAAAATAAAATCAAATACAACATAACAATCCTAAAAATAAATCATGAAGCACAATATAGCTCAAACTAGGAATACATTTAGAGCAATGATAGATGAATAATCAGTCACATTTTCAAACTCCTTAGTTGTAGGAGAAATCCTCCTCTATCAAGTACAGTGGCCCTTCTAAGTCACACATATGTCGGTTCCAAATAACATTGGACAACCATGTTACTCATCCCTAATTAGTTCTGTGGGTATGTGGGGTCACACAAAGCCAATCCTCATAGTGGGCATGTCAGGTCACACTGAGACACTTCCCACCTTGTCAATAATGATATACTCGACCTATCAATTATCTTTGAACTATCTGGTCACATAAAGACACTCCCCATAGTGGGCATACATGGTCTCCCTGATCCACTATCCACTGGGTCGTCATTCAGTCACACAGATTCGATAGTCAGCTGTCTTCATGTGTCAGCCAACCACATGGTTCTGTATGTAGTGCACTGGTGAGAGACACTCCACAAGTCATTCATGACATCTAAACATCAATTAAATACTCCTTAGGTAATAAAAAAATATCTTCCACATCCAGAGGGTCCCAAAAAACACAATTGTTATATCAATCAAACATGTGGTTCACAAGATAAAGACGTTTTAGTAAATTGGGTCTGTTTGCGTCTGGGCTCGGTCGAACCGACCCAACCTACTAGGATCGGGGGCCCAACATAACCTGGTTTAAAAATTTTAAAAATTGAAATGACTCAGTTCGAGTCTGGGTTGGTCTGGTTCAGACTTTTCAGTAAGCCAAGCCCAATGGGCATCACTGAACCCTCCTAGTTTGGCAGAGTATCCAGCCCACCGCGTTTCTTGGTAACTGAGTATAATCTGACTTGGCCCAAAGGGTGTGATTCTGGCCTAACGTCATGGTTCCATCCCGCAGGCTGGGGGTCCATCCTCCAGGCATGGGTTCGACCTACTAGTTAGTGGTGTGTCCTACCATCTCGAAGCCCAGCTGCATGGGCGGCCTGTGGTATGTGGTCAAGCTAGGACGTGGCCAGCTACCACGTCCAGTCTCAACTTCCCAACAGACACACAAGGCCCTCATACCATGTTCAAGTCTTTGATTAACGATTGTGGATAAAGAAAACTAGATATAAACTAATCCTAGATGATAAATCACAAAAAAGATACCATCCTGCATAAACATGCAATTTGCATGTCAACATGTTCATTGGTAGATCCTGGTTCATAGTTTTAGAATATGATCAATGAAGAACATTCAAAAATTACAACTATACCTCATTGATGTTCATTTCTATAGTGTTACATCCTTGAGGTTTTAAAATGTCGATATCTTTCTTCGCTTTTGGATTCGTTCTTTGAGGTGTGTTGACGATGCTTGTTATTTGTCAACATTTTTCATTATTAGTTGGACAATATATTCGCCAAATATTCTTTTGAGGATCATTGTTGTTTAATTCCTTGTTACACCACCACATCAACTAAAATAAAAGGAAAATGTGATGTAGCATTTCTTTTACGTAGTTTCATATAATAAATAGCGTCACTTTTACGCATCATTAAAGAATTGTTACACTTTGAGTTAATAGATAATTAATGAGCCTAATCAATATTTCTCGTCTTTTCTCTACAGAATCACCATCCACCACTCAACAAGTGAGAAAAGAAATGAAAATAACTACTTTTATTTAGTTTATTTTATTTAAAAAATTATAAAAATTATATTTTATGTTTGGCCATTTCTGGATGGAGTTATGTCATTTCTATGTGAATCCCAAAAATCTGAATTCAACACCGCCCTCAGATTTTTGATCTGAGCATCATTTACAATGTTAGAAAACCCCTATATTCATGTTTACTAATGTGAACTAAAAAAGATAAAAATTCGTTTTTGGGCTCACCGGGAAAAATAAACGCATGTCGTCAAAGCATTTGTTATTAGAATAATTCAATATAATTAAAAAATTTACATGGAATTTCTACGAAAATATATTCTCCCATCCCTAGGGATATAAATCCCTAAAATCAAAAATAAAAACTAATCAAGTATATGGGGGTACTGAGCACAAATCGTAACCTTATTCTCCAATGAGATCTCCTAGAAATTCTTGTCTTTCCATTGAAATCGTACTAGAGGAATCGAATTCCCATTTAGGAATTGGTCCTCTCAATCAACATTCTCCACTAGGAATTCCACCAATATCTCCCCATTTCCAATTTCCAGCTCACCGTAGTTGACGATATGTGATGGATCAAGCTCGTACCTCTTCATCAGTGACATGTTGAAAACATCATGCACCTAGTGCATCTGTGGGGGGAAATATAGGTAGTGCCCCACCTCTCCATCTATAAATAGAATTGAAATAGATCTTATGAACCTCAGAGATAGATTTTTCACTAGATAAATCTTTTTAATCCTTGTTGGGGTGAGGCCAGAATGAATACATGATCCCCCTCCTCAAACATCAAGGGTATCTATCTCTTCTTGGAATAAGACTTATTCCTACTATGTGATGTCTTCAACTAGTCATGGATGATCATAACCTTCTTGGTGGTATCCCTTAACCACTCTAGACCCCTGAGTATGGACTCCATTGGGTCTATTCAGCGTAGGGGGGATATGAAAAGATGCTCGTACAAGGTATCAAACAATATCATTCCCATGGTGTAGTGAAAATAGTTGTTGTATCAAAAATCCACTGGTGGTAGGTGGTCCTTCCAACTACAACTAAAATTTATGTCGTAAACACATAGCATGTCCTCCAAGGTTTGTATGGTCTACTCCGTCTGACCATCCATCATGGGAAGCAATGTTGTGATCAAGCACAACTGCATCCCAAATGACTCCTGTAATCCACTCCACAGTCAGGGTGTAAAGTGAGCATCACGATCATAGATGATCATCGATGTCTCCTTGTGAAGTAGTACTACATCCTGGACATATAAACCTCTCAATCCCCCTACCTATCTCTGTTTTTGGATGGGTTCGATGTGAGGTGACTTGGTGATTCGGTCAATGATCACCTAGATAGAGTCAAGTCCCCTGGTTGTAGGTGGTAACCCCTTCATAATTTCCATCTAGATACTATACCATTTCCACTCTGGTACCTCAAGTGACAGGTTCAAGCCCTCTGGAACCTCATGCTCTGCCTTCACTTGCTGACAAGTGACACATCGTGAAACAAACATGGCCACCGATTTCTTTATCCTTTTCCACAAGTACTGATGTTGGAGGTCTTGGAACATCATCGCCACTCCTGGAAGTACCTCAAATGTGAATTTTTGGAAATCCCTCAACAACTCCTCTCACAACTTCAGTGGAACTATGGTGTTCCCTCTAAAAAGGATGAAGTTCTCCCCACCTATCGAAAATCCATTAGGAGCTCGCCCTGAAGATAAATACGTATATTGGTCCTTACAATCCAAATCCACTAATTTTGACTCCCAAACTCACTATATTATTGTGGATGTAACACTCATAGATTGAATTTAAGAGGATCCACCATCATCCATGAAGGCTAACTTCATTTCAGCCATCTTCTCTGTCATCTAACTCAGTAGTTGACAACTGGTCCTCTTTTGAGTGTGTCTACCACCATGTTCCCCTACCTAGGGGTATATATTATCTCAAAGTCATATTCTTGTATGAACTCTATCCATAACTGTTCTCTCATATTTAGTTACTTATAGAAGAATATATAACCGAGACTCAATTTTTTGAGTAGAACATAAACCATTCACTGATCAAGTAGTGTCACAACATATTCAAGGAAAATATCAATGATGCAAACTCTAGTTTGTGGGTGGCCTAGTTCTTCTCTTTCTACCTCAACATTCATGAGTCATATGTGTTAATTTCTATCTCTTTCATTAGAACACTACCCAGTCCATTCTTGGATGAATCACAATAAATGACATACACAACAACCTCCTCTAGTAGTATCAATATGGAAAAAATAGTTAGTCTTTACCTCAACTACTAGAAACTCAGTTGACATTTCTCTGTCCTCATATATGGATTTTCCTTCATTTTAAATTCAAATATGGGTGATTCTACTCTAGAAAATTCGAGATAAAACTTTTATAATAACCATCCAACCCCAAGAATCATTTCACCTCAGTCCCACTCTTGGGTGTCTCCCATGAAATCACCAACATTATCTTTGTTGGATCTACCACATATTTAGCCTCCGAAATAACATGTCCTATAATGTGGACTTCACCTATCGAAAACTAATACTTCAAGATATTACCATAAATCTTGTTCTCTCAAAGTGTATGTATTACTATCTACATGTGTGTAGTGTTCTCCTACTCTATGGATGAGTACCCCAAGATGTTATCAATGGAGACCACAACAAACCTGTCAAGGTATGGCTGGAGCATCCTATTCATTAGTCCCATAAATAATGATAAATTATTTTTCATGACAAAAGGAATCACTAGGAACTCATAGAGGCTATACTTGAACCTAAATGATGTTCTTGGTACATCTATATATAGCACCCAAAGCTGGTGATATCCTGATCTGAGGTCTATCTTTGAGAACCACTCCGCCCCCTTTAGTTTGTCAAAGATGCAATCAATTATTGGTAGTGGATACATGTTCTTCACAATAACATAGTTCAGGCACCTTATTTATATGTAAAACCTCAAACTCCCATCTTCCTTCTTGGAAAAATGTAGTGGGGAAACCCATGGTAAAATGATGATCCATGGAATCCCCTTCTACTAAAAGTACTCTAGCTATACAATATTCTTATCATGATCTGCGAGGGCCATCTGATTTACCGATGTGGATATCAGTTTTGTCTCAGGTTACATGTTGATGCATATGTCTATCTAACAGTGAGGAGTTATTCCCAGAATATCAGCACGAAAACCATCCTCAGACTCGTCCACCAATATAGGAAAACATGTTATTATCTCACCCATTGAACTGAGGGTGAGGCTAGACAATTGGTGAGTGATCGACTTCTCCTTCCCCTGAAAAATAACATTTAATGATATAATATTTTCTTTCTCTCTTGTGAAGGAATCCCTGGTCCTCTCTCCAAAGACATTCCACAATATATGCGTAAAACAGTCTATCTGAGCATGGACTATGGATAACTATTCTATACCCAATATGATGTCATAAGGCCTTGATGCATAAACTATTAGGTCCTAGATGAAGCTCTCACCTAATAGAGTAATCTCACACTACATGCATTAGTGTGTAACTATTAAATCCCCTCCAATTGGATTCTCTAGCCAGAAGGATCTAGCTAACAAGTCCACCGGAATCACCAAGCTCCAAATGAGAGCCATGGAATATAAGGTGTTACTAGAATTTGTTCCTATATGGACTTTATGTAGGTAGTATAAGACACATATCATACCTTATATAATATCTGGAGCACCGTGCTCATTTTCCTCTGCTTCTTTCTGGGGATTTTCCCTAGTATTCCTGCTCCTGACAGTCAGGATGGAAAACCCAGGTGTGGTGGAAATAACACTTGATACCGCCTCCCACTGCCTATTTCTCGACCTACTCCTTTGCCTTGTCATTCTCCCTATGGACCTTTGTGATCAAATAGTTTCCTATGCATTGGTGCACCCATGATTTTCTACTGGTCATCCAAATAGCTGGTCGGATAGTCATGTTCCATGTGTCTCTGCCCACCACACGTGAAGCACTACTTATCCCCTATATAACGTCCTATAGAAGTGGATCCCTGCACTTCCGACCCTAAGTCTTGTCCTGACCCACTTGAGCTCTCGTGTCTACATTCTACTTCCTTCTAATGACTCCGCCACCTGGGGTCTTCAGGTACCTCTAGATGTGGGAGAATGCTCCACCAAGATCTCCATACCATATGGTCTCACTTGAGCACCCCAACCTGAGTAACGATACTGAGAGACAGTATTGACACTATTATCCCACTCTTGAGTCCCTGCTGAAATGCTCTAGCCGTAAATAAAGGGTCTCACACCATATTTTTTGAGTAACGAGATAATTCGGTGAACCTTGATGAGTACGCAGCTACCTTCATACTACCCTTTTGTTGGTGGAGGATCTCTTGAATGTTCATAGAGCGCATGGATGCAGGGAATCCTCGTATTGGAAAATCCTCATGATTTTTTCCCAGGTGAGGGTTGACTCTTTGTGATTTTGGGTGATCCGGCTCCAAAATCTCCTTACTAAGCCTTGAATAATGCTTCCTTCCAAGATCGCCATCTGGTCAGGCGGTATCCTCACTAAGATGAAGAACCACATCACTACCTTCATCTAGTTCTCAGTAACCTATTGATCTATCTCTCCCCTGAACCTAGGAGGTCCTTGTATCATAAACTCATGTATGGAACTGATTCTACGCACCTCCATTTTGGGAACCTCCAATAGGAGATGCTGACCATCAGGTGGTGGTAGGACTCATGAACCACCCAGTGGGGACATCTCTAGAACTGGTACCTAAACGGACGCCTTTTCCATAGGCGGGCTATCCTCACAACTTCGTTTCGGGGCCCTAGATGGTCAACCATGTGGAGGCTTCCTATGATAGATAAATAAGTACCATGGTAAGAATGAAATGCCTGGGGACATGAGTTTTATTCCAAAAAACATAAGGAGACATTTATGAAACTAGTCGTTTTTTGTATATAGCCGAAAACAGAATTCAAGGTCCTTGTGTATGGATATGTCGGCAACCACTCCAACACTAGACTCCCCGAATCTGGTGTTCAGACACAAAACATATAACATTGTTTCCCAAAAACAAAATAAATACGCATGGACTATGGTGTAGGACCAACGACCCTCTGTAACCACTTTTTCATATCTCATCCCCCTTGTCCCATACTATGACTACCCCAAGCACACCTCTCAAAGTCCACAGGCTTGATACTAGTGTCGAAGGCATCCACCTGCATGTGGAAAGAATTTTCATGACTATTTGTATGCACATACCGACCCATCCAAGTCCCACACACAAAAATGAATGATGTATCACTAAAAACCCTGAGTAATTGTACAACTAAAATCTTTGTCGAAAAGCTGATCGCCTGCACGAGACACGACATGAGAGGGTGGATCCCATGAAGGGCAGAGTAACACAATTTTCAATATGGACCCAAAAACAAAAATTAATGACCACCCAACAAGACTCATGGTAAATCAGGAATTATAATACAACTCACACCAGGTATACATTTAGGGTAGTGATATATGAATAATAAGTCACATTATCGATCTCATCATATACTTGATAACTCATTTTCTATCGAGTATAGTGGGCCTCATAGGTAACACATAAGGAACATCCCAATAACCCAAGAATATTTTGGTAATGTTTTTTATGAGTTCCATGAGTATTCTTGGACACACAGAGTCGCTCCCCACAGTGGGCTTTCCGGGTTACACAGAGCCTCTTTGCACCTTTTCCATACTGAGATACTCTTCCAATAGAGTATCATGGGGTCTTCAGGTCACATAGAGAATATTAAAATTATAGGACTATCTTTTCACACTGATTTGTATCCCATGGGGGTGTCATCGAGTCACACAAAGACGATATTCAGTATTCTATAGGTCTCTGCCAACCCAAGGGTTTTGTACATATTCTGATTGAAAGAACATCCCCATGAAATTCGTTATATCTCAACATCAATTAAATATTAATAACGACCTTAAAAACATCCTCCTTATCTATAGGGTCCCATACCCACAAACGGATCATCAATAGGACGGGTGGTTTTCTCGATATAGACATTTTGGTCAACATGGACGGTTGTGTCAAGGCCATGTCTGACCCGGTATGACTGGCCCAACCAACCCGTCCGGAGGGTCTCACAAACCCAGGAATATAATTTGACCAACTTGACCTGACCCAGTATGGGTCCAGGTCAGTTCGTTCTGGCATGGCCTGTGGGCCAGGCCCTATAGCCTCACTGGACCCTGCCTTTTTTGGATGAGGGTTCAGCCTGCTGGGTTTCCCAGTAACCTGGTTTAATCCATATCAGCACGAATGGAGCGAGTCCAGACCACCAGAGTGGGTTCAACCTACATGGCCATGGGACCGGGATATTGGGCAATGGGACTGGCCTGCTCGGCCGCGGGTCCGGTCCGCTGGACAGCGTTCAGCCCGCCAGGTAGTAGCCCGTCCGTATGGGCGACCAGAGGTGCACCATCCAGCTGGGATGAGACAAGCTACCGTGTCTGGCCACAAATTCTCCTCAAATTCATTAGGTCATCCTATTTTGGTCAAGGGGTAGCAGCTTACCAAATGCTCAGATATCCCGGACAAGAGCTATCCATCGACGTGTCACCAAGCGGGTGACGATTCGTACCATTATTACAGCGACCAACCAGTCATGGCCTCTTGCCTCCAGGGTACACTTCCAAGCACACCGCCACCTCCACATGAGGCACGCTAGTTTTTATGTGTCAGAAGATTGATCTTTAGACAACCATATGCGCTCTGATTCTATGTTCTATGAGCCAGCTACTCCTGTTCTCTCCAGGGAACATCCTCTTCATCTAAAAGGTCTCTAACCAGACTTTCTATCGATTTATATAATCAAGTCACAAGGATCATACATGTAGAGGTACTAGATCCTTGTTCCTGTGTTCCTACTCCCTCAGTGTTAGAATTTTATAATCATGGGGATTATCAAGGATTGTGTCTTAGTCAATCAAGAGATAATCGAATCATGGTTAATAGCTCTCAAAAGAAAAGTCACCATCCAACATAAACACATGATTCGCAGATCAACCTATTGATGGGTTGATCCACATTCTTTGTTTCAAGAATATAAACTAGGAGAACTTTCCAAAATTATACACTTACTGCTTAGATGTTCATTTCCACAAAATTACATCATTGAGGTTTCTAGATGTCGATGTTATTCTTCACTTTTATATCCACTCGTCAAAGTTTGTCAAAGATGATTCATGTTCTTAGACATTTCTATTTTTCTTAGGAGAGGATTTTTGTCAGAGGTTTGTGAAAGAATCTTCACAGTTTAGTCCCTCATTCCACCAATGCGTCAAAAAAAAGGATAACACGTCGCAAAATTCAAGTATGATGTATCATCTTGTTGTTATGTTGTTTAATTTATGGAACAATGCTGCTGTAATGAATCATTACATAGTCATGACACTATGAGTTAACGATCCATTAATGGGCCTCATCAATTCACACCATCATTGCACCATAGTGTTGCCATCCTAATCTCAACAAACAAAAAAAGAAAATATAATTCCCTTTTAATATTATTTTATTATTATTCAAAATGTCCAAATACTAACTTTTTTTTTCGGCCCTTGTCGAATGAAGTTAATTCCTATCTATGTGAATCCTAGCGTTCTAAATTCAACAATGCCCTTATATTTTTATCCAAAAACTAATTCCAATGTTAGAAAATGTAGGTCGAACATTTACTTATGTGAACTAAAAAAAGTTACAAATTCAATTCTGGGCACACCGGGCCTCAAAATATTGGTGTTTCAAAGCATGTGGCTTTAAAATAATTATATATAATTAAAAATATCACTGAATTTTAGAGTATTATATTAATTTAGTATTATGGGCAGATTATAATGTGACCGGTCAGAATGAACAAATAGACACCTTTAATTACTTTGGTGATTTGATATATATCATAATATAATGAATATTTTTCATGAAAATGAATCTACATAAATTAAATTATCAGGATTTTATGTTTTTTAAACAAATAATATGTGTGTACATCATACAACATATATTAAAAATAAATGTGTTGGATTTTACCCCATTGTTGTGATGTTTCATTTATTCATATACAATATTCTATTCCCATTTAAAATGGATTAAAAAATATTATATGGATGATCCCTTCCATATGATGTGATTATTAATATAATTATTCTGACCCATTTTATCTGTCTTGAATTTTTATTTCCATAAAATGCATCACCTTATGATTTCAAGGTTTTGCTAAATAATATTGAATATAATTACTATGGAAAATATAATTTCATAATTAGGTGATTCTAAATTAATTATAATATATGTGGAATTGATTATTATTCAGATATTTCACTTCAATTCCAATTACATAGATTTTATCTCAACCAAACTTTGATTTATGTCATATGTGATCTCAAAAACTAAAAAGGGTGAATGAAATGTATAATTGGACAATTAAAAACGATTTAAATATATTGATATGATATTAAATAGTTTTATGAATTCAAATATGAATCTTAATAATATATATATAATATTGGATTTTGGGAATGGATGGAAAAATTAGGGGATCAACATATGTGTGAATGTATATTTTTTCACCAGATCCAAAAAGTGTGGTTATAGGGTCATTTCAAGATATCCTATTAGATTAATCTACAATGGAAATAATATTTTTTATTTGGTAGATATTTTTTTCCATTACTGGCCCATAAATTATTATAACATTATATAGGACTAAATACTTAAATTGGTCCCTCTTAGATTCATTTCTGTATGATTTTCCATAACTTATGTATAAGAAGTCCATTTCTGTGGTAAAATTATCACCAGTCATGTAAAAATATCTTATTCTAAATTTAGTGACCTGGATGATATTGGTTATTAATTAAATCTGATTTCCAAAATTACTATATGAATAATAAATCTTTTAAAAAAAATTAATTATCATTAATCTTTAAATGAATGTTTTTCAAACTAATAAAATAATCCTTTCATTTACGGTATTAGGGAACAATGTAATTGTTCAATACCCTCCATATAACAACCATTATTTTTATTACACACATAAACTTGATTTATTACATAATCGTTCACTTAATAGAACTCTGAGGATAAAGAGGTCTAGTTTCATGGGAAATTAGGGACATTACAAGACAATATAAGATATAAAAATACAACATCATTATTGGAAACATCATTTACATGACCACAACATTCCCCCATACTTCATATTGCATAGGATAACCTGAGGACATACACATCAAAAAGGGGAACTATAAAGCCGAATAAGGTAGTAAACAATGAATAACATGAACAATAAAATACATGTTACGCAATAGTAATAACGATGTGAATAAGTGAAACATGAATATAAAGGCATGATATAGAATTATTATCATAACATGGAAATGTGTAATTAACATTTAACTTTATATTAGCATGATCCAATGATAAGGAAAATGGATCATGATAAAAACCTCATTTTAAAGGAATTATCATTAGTAAACCATCATTTCACTTGACGTGTCATTATACTAATCTTTACCCAATGCATTTGAGCGCTATCTGGGCACACCCTTCTTAATCATTTCATATCTTACAAATGTGTTCCACATGGAAATTATAAAATGGATTCATTAAAAATAATAATTTATTCCAAGATAAAGGAATATATAATTCATACATCAAACAATATAATAAATTTGTGAATGTTCATAATGGTGAATACCCTTTATAAATGAATGGTCATTGTATTAACTAGACAATGACATTGACTTGGAAAATCATGGTGTAATTTCATCAACATAATGGTGTGACATAATAATTCATAAAAATGATTGATGAGGTAAAAAGGGGTGTCTTATCATATTTAAATGAAATTGATAGTAATGGGGTAATATATATACTTTTTCCAACATATGAAATGGAATTTAGATTCATAAGACACAAGAATTGTTTGAATGTAAATGTGAATATAAAATTTCATTCATAATTTTGACATCGTAACAGGTGTGCATAAGAGAAATTAATGAGAGTGTTATCGGTATCTCATCCTTTAAAAATAATGAGGGATGTATGTAGTATGTGGAATATCATACCCCCAACATTTTGAATTAATAAAATGTTATAACAACATAATTAAATTTGGACGAAAATGAGAAAGGATGATATCCCCTACATGTATGTTTGATCCCAATTGTTTGGGAGGGGATTGATAGAGAGTTAATGGGAACCTCTAGTTATTGGGGATGATTATTCAGGGAGGAGCACAGTGTAGCGATGTGATGGAAGGTTTTTGAGTGTAGAGAAGTTGGAACATGGGTGGGTTTATAAAAGAAAATATAGGAGATTCTTTATTATTTAGGTTTTGGACACCACACTTTAAACTAATAAAAACCACAAACCAAACCATGGGGTTTCCCACTATTTTCTTCCAAAGTGGAGTGTAATGCATTATTTTATATGTTCAATAGCTAAATATTTTAAAATATTAGGCTTTATTATGTGGAGGTTATTTAAACTCTGTTAGAAGTTATTTTAAAAGATAAAATGATTAATATGTCATGGAGGGTCCACTAAGGCACCATAAAATTAATCAAACATATATAAAACACATTATTTTAATGGTACAAAATATATTTTCTGAAAACCCCATTTATATTAATTCATTACATAACTATTGGGTCATTATGATGTCATAAAACAGATTATATATTTTGACGATATTTAATTTTTAACCAAAAAATTCTACTATATCAACAAATTATGAAACATGTACCATAGGATATTTTTGACATCTTGATTCCAAAATTAATATTCATTTTATCTAAATAATTTATAAAATATGTAAATTTTTACTTTTAATATAAAATCAACATTTATCGTAAATATATTGGTTTTGAAAAAAACGTCTTTAAAACCATAAAAAATATTACAATTGTATTCATAAAAATTATATGATCATACATATTTAATAAAAATTAATTTAATAATAACATTTTATTAAAAAAATATTTAATTCAAAAATCCAATAATTCTTCAGTTTATATATCTCGATTTTATATAAACTAAAAAAATACTATTTGTGCATTAAAAACTATTTAAAAAGTAACGATAATAAAATGAATGTATATTATTTATTCTACAGAAAAAATAATTTTAATAATCATAGTGTTGGGGTCTTATTACATAACCTCTTATAACACTAGCATATGACCTAACGATAAGGTGTTCTATGGTGACAGACTCCTCGGGTGTCTCAGATAACATCGCTCGTGTGGTAATTTGTATTTACTTCATTTTCTCTCATAGGTAGTTCTATTCAAGCATAAAATGTTGAATCTCAGTTTGTTCATGGTAATGAGTGAAGCCCAGTGACACCACCTCCTTTCCAATCTCTGACAAATGGGCTTCGTATAGAGAAATTCTCCAAGATGATCCCATCACTTACTTTTTTGAGTAAATTGGATTTGTTAAAGCACTATATTTATAAAATTAATGTGATCACTATTAAACATCTATATTAGAAACTGTGACAATAATTAATAGTATGTTAAAATCAAAAAACATAAAATTGAGAATGTGAATATTTTATATAATCCTTTTACATAATAAGACATTTAATTATATAAAGATGAAGTTTCATTAATAAAATTTTGAGTCATTACAATATTCACCCCTTAAGAAATTTCACCCAAGAAATTTCCTTTTCCCTCACTAAAATAGATGAGGGTAAATATACAAAATCACTTCCTCTAATTCCCGTGTTGCCTCTTCAAACATATGGTTTCTCCGCAACACCTTGATGGGGGGCATTGTCTTATTTTGTATAATTTTTTCCATACAATCTAAGAACTTCACAGACCTCTCTTCATAGAAGAGGTCATTATCCCATGGTACCACCTCTAGATTGAGTACATGTGATGGGTTAGGTATGTGCTTCCTCAAGATAGATACATGAAATACATCATGTAATTTAGATAGGTTTGATGGGAGTCCTAGTCGATAGGCCACTACTCCAATGTGATCAAGGTTCTCTAAAGGGCCATTGTACCTAGTATTATTCTTTCCCTTCATTCCAAATCACATAACACTCTTCCAATGTGATGTGTGGAGGAATACCATGTCTCTCACATCAAACTCTTATTCTTCTCAATGATTATTATCATTTCCCTTTTGTCGACTCTATGTATCATTAATGTGCTACAGGATGGTCATAACCTTATCCACCATTTAATTGACCGTTTCTGGACCTTGGAGTTTTATATCCCCAAATTCATCCCAAATTTCTTGTGTTCTGAAGCTCTTCATATATAAGGCTGCATAAGGAGAAATTTGGATGCTTGAGTGGAATCATTTGTTGTAATAAAACTAAACTAGAAGAAGATATTGATCCCATAAACCTTTGAAGTCCATTAAGAAAGATCTCAACATGTCCTCAATTGATTGGATAGTCATATCATATTGGCCATCAGTTTGAGGATGATACGTCATATTGATGTTCAGATCAGTATTCAGAGCATGATGAACACTCTTCAACAACATAGTGTTGAATCATGGATCTTGATCCAATACAATATATAGTGGTACTCCATGCAACCTTACCCCTTATCAGATATATATAACAGTCAGTCGATCATATGAGAAATCCTCTCGAGTTTCAATGAAGTGTGTAGTCATTTTAAGACAATGCACAAAAAACCATATAGTAATGTTTCATTTGTATGTCTTTATAAGTCCTACGACAATGTCCATGTTGCTGATCTCCCATTTCTGTACTGGTATGTGTAGTGGTTACATAATCCCCTTAGACATCTACCTATAAACATTCACATTATAACATACTAGAAACATTGATGTATATTAAGTAATCTATTTCTTCATGTTATCCCACCTATAAAGCTCTAAAATAACTTTAAACTTATTTTTTTTCTTGGGTGAAGGGAAAAATTTGATCTATTTGCATCATTAAAAAGTTCATTCTTTAATTATAGAATTGATGGAAGTCATAGTCTTGACCCAAATCTCACAAGCTTTTATACATTATCATTGATGTTTGAGGATTTCACATTTTTGATAGTTTCCACTTTCTTCTAAATTCCAACATCATCCTTTTGATTATCCATTAACCATTCTAAAAGTGATGGTCGTACTATCATTTGTGAAAGGATTTAGGATGATCTCATCGTTTTGATTGACATGTCCATCTTTATCAAAACATAGAAGATTGGATCCATTTCAATTCTCAATAATGATAGAATCATTGTGTCCTTTCTACTTATAGCATCTTCCACCTTTTTCTCTTTCCCAGAGTTTTAAAGGAATGATATGTTAGATTCTTTGATCATCTATAACCATCTTTATTGGTGCATATTCAACACTTCTTTTGAATATATACATGAGGATTTCGTGATCTGTGTATATTTAACACATCTCCCCAAAGAGGTAATTTAACAAAATTTTTAAAATGGAGACCACTACTGTAAACCCCATATCATGTATTGGATAGTTTTTCTCATTAAAGTTCAATTTCCTTGAAGAATTAAAAAATAATTTTTCTTTTTTCATCAGCACACATCCATGGCCCTTCATCGAAGCATCACTGAAAACCACAAAATTTTATCCACCTGTGGGTAGTGTGAACATGAGTATAGTGATAAGCCTCCTTTTCAACTCCTTGAAGATATCTCCACATTCATCACTCCAAGAAAACATTACTCCCTTACAATTTTTCTCGGTAATATGTTTGGATAATCATGAGAAATTTCTCACAAATTGGTGATAATATCCAACTAACCCCAGGACGTTACGAATATCTACTACCAATGTTTCCCTTAGGGATCCATTAATTGTAGTTGTCATAGAGGGATTAACATATATACAATTTCATGTGATGAAATGACCCAATAATGAGACCTCCTTCAACCAGAACATAGACTTGTTGTACATTGCATAGATCTTCTACTTTCGGAAGGTATCTAGTACAGTTCTAGGAATCTCCTCATGCACCTCATTGGTTTTAGAGTATATTATAATATCATATATAAATAAAAATATAAATTTGACTATGTAACCATTAAATACTCTTTTAATTATATCCATGAAAATTTCTGGAGCATTATTGAGTCTAAAAATCATTACTATGAAATCATAATTCCCATATCATATAAGAAAAGTAGTTTGGGGATATCCTCTTTATTGACCATTACTTGATAATATCCTGACCACAGATCCTCCTTGGAGAAGTATTGTTCTCCACATTATTGATCAAATAAGTCATCAATTCGTGGAAGGTGATATATGTTCTTTATCGGGATTTTTTTGAGCTCATGATAATCAATGCAAAGGTACGTTGACCCATCCTTCGTCTTGATGAAGAGGACTGGTGAAACCCATGGTGAAGAACTTGGTCATATAAACCCTTTATCCAGATTCTCCGGTAGTTGTTTTTTCAGAACCTCATGTTCCAAAATAGCCATTCAATACACATACTTGGATATGGGAAATACCCCCATGTATATGATCAATTGGGAATTTAAAATCTCGTTTAAGAGGAAGGCCATTCAATTCCTTAGGAAACAGATCATTGAATTCTCTCACAGTAGGGAAGTCAACAATGATGGTTGATTCCATAGACCCAACCATATATTAATGATATATGTGATCATTGGTTAGTTTTATCCAAACTTGAGAAGATGGTTCTAAATACGATTCATCCTCCTCCATTCAATTTTATAGAATTAGGGGTCTATTCACCATATAGAGAGTGATTTCCCTTTCACGACAATTTTTTTTGGCTGTATATAGGGAATGTCAATCCATTCCATGAATGTCATCTAGTTATACTAGAAGGAGAATGATGAGGTTCGTCGGTATGTTCAATCCAGAAATTACAGAAATGGAGGTGTTCTAATCATGGGATGCAATGATTACCCCAATTTCCATTCTCATTGTCATATATTCATCCATGATTTGTGGAGGTGTTATAATTATTGTACTAAACATTCAGGATATAAAAGATTTAATAGAGCCAGAATTGAAAAATACATTCTCTATTCTTCAATGAAGAACTAGTGTACATATCACCACATCATTGTGAGGGTTCACTCCAGTAGTGGTGATGGAAAAATCTTTCCCTTGATTCCTTGGATATTTTTGGTTGCCTATAAAAACCCTTGTCTTAGAGAACTAGTTTGGAAAGTTCCCTGATTCTTTTTAGATAAAGCAATGAACAATGAGTTAAGGGTTGAATAGAGTGTTCATCTCTTTTGCCGAATCAACATGTTTCAATTTTTGGTAGTCAATGGCTAGGTTCCCTTCTCTTTTACACCAATAACATTTCCACATCAACTATAGTAAATTTCTAGGATCCTTCATTCCGCACCTTTGGCATGTGTGGTGTTTGATTTTATTAGCACCATTAGATTTATCCATCATACCACCAGAATTAAATTCTACCTTAATCTTTATATCCTAACTATACTAATGAGATTCTTCGATCTAAATATGACCTTTAGTGAAAACTGAATTTTTTAATATATCTCGAAGTTTCTGATTGCTAGGGATTTTCATAGGCTTGGTTTTGTCCAACCAATGAAGCAGTAAACCTTAAATTTGAGTGTAACGACAATTCCATAGGTGTATCATTCCATCCTAGTGATGTTTTTCTTCACACACTCTGATGGATTCATCATCTTTTTCTTAAGGGAATGGAAGTCCCTTTCCAACTTATGTTGGACGGCGTGAGGAAAATATTTATCAATTCCTTTTTCCAGAAATCCTTTTATTCAAACCCCTTGATATCCTCCTCATGCTTCATATTTTTTATCAACTCCACCATTTATCATCTTCACTCTCTATATGATAATCATTCAGAATAACACTTACTTGGTCAGAAATTTTAGGGTTGGAGGATATCTTTTCAATGGAGTTAATTCATTATTTTGAAATTTATGGATCAAACTATAAATGAAAAGTAGTAGAACATTGTCTCATTAAGCACTTGATTATAAATTTTTATTTGTTGGGGGGGTTGTAAATTCTTCCTATCCAATGTTACTATTCAAAATATGAGTTAACTGAGAGAATATCATGAAAAAGCTTGTGATTCACGCTCCCATTAGACTGGGTGTCTCATTAGAACAGACATCACATTGTTCTTCACATCAGTTGTTAGCCCGAATCCTAATATTACGATCCATTGGATGGAATAAAAGGAATTTTAGGTTTAACACATAAAGCGAAATACAAAGACAAAAATGAATGACATAAAAATTATATCTATTTCTTTTACATATGAATTTATAGGCTTCAATCTATGTAATTCATGATCTAATTCAAAAAATATATTTTTAGGGGAATTTTGTGTTATTCCCTTAATAATGGTTTTTACTATGATTTTAAATTTAGAAAATATTATCCCCTGGGATTTTTTTAACCAAGAGTGCTGTAAGGCCTGTTTTTTGAGTGCTAGTTCCCGTTCGAGTCTATCTCAAAGCAGTTATTTTGGGTTTTACCACTAGATACATATGTGCGAGAGCCACCACAACCTTCTCATATATAGACATGGATATATTTTCATCATAAACCACCTACTCAATTCTCACCAAAATTTAGTGTTGTATTTATTGATATTTTTCTTATCCCTAAGGTTTTCACTATGGATTTCTATTTCTAATCCCAGTAACAACTAAACCAATCCTCTAATACCATCTAAAACAACCCTTCTCATTTTTATACACTTATACATGATTTATTACATAAACATTCACTTAAGAAAACCTTGATGATCGAGAGGTCCTGTATCATGGGAAATTAGGGACATTACATAACAACATAAGACATAAAAATACAACATCGTTTTTGAAAACATCCTTTACATGACCACAACATTCCTCGTACTTATTGTTGAATGTGATAACCTGGGGACATAAATGTGAAATGGGGGAGATATAAAGACCATTAAGGGAATAAAAAAGGCATAACATGTAGAATAAAATAAATTTTATTAAATATTCCTAACAATGTATCATTAAAAAACATGAACATAAAGGAACGATATAGCGAATTTATCATAACATTGAAATGCGGCATCAATATTTAACATGATATAAAATGAGACCATGATCATTGAACATGGAGCATGTGTAAACCCTAATTTCCCATGAATTATCATGAGTAAACTCTCATTTTACATAACCTATCATGATACTAATCTTTACCCAATGCATTGGAGATCTTGCAGTGTTGCACCATCTAAATCATTTCATTTCATGAATAAGTGTGCCACATGGATAAAATTACATGGATTCATCAAACATCATAGTTTATTAAATGATAAAGTAATGTCAACTTAATACAAGAATATATATAAAAAATAAGTAAATGTGCATGAATATGAATACCCTTTATAGATAAATGGCCATAGTATTCACTGCACAATGACTTTTTCTTGGAATATCGTGGTGCAATTTCAGCAGCCTATGGACATGACATAATAATTCAAAAAAATAAATGATTAGAGACAGAGGGGTGTATTATAAAATTTATGTGATATAAATATTTAGGAGTTTTTATAGATACAAGTCCAAAAATATATAATAGAATTTATATTAAAGACATTCGTGAAAGTAAATGTGGAGATAGAAATTCTTTACGGAATTTCTGAATGGTAACGAGTGAGCATGGGAGGCATTATATAGAGATAAAGTGGTATATAATTATTCAAAACATAGGAGGGAAATATGTAGGAGGTGTGAAATCATACTCCAACATTTTTAATTGAAATAAATGGTATAACAATATAATGAAATTTGGACAAAAATGAGAAAGGAAGAAATCCTTTACTTGGATGTGAGATCCCAATGTCTTGGTAGGGGCTTCAGAGAGTCTTATTGGAATCATCGGTCTCCATGGGAAAATTATATAGATATTGGGGCTGGGTAAGGATGTTATCCAAGAATTTTGAGTGAATATATGTGTTATCTTGGGTGTGTTTATATAGGAAAAGAGATGTAAATCTTTATTATTTTGGTTTTGGAAACCACACTTTAATCTAATAAAAACAAAAAACAAAACCTTGGGTTTTGCCAATGTTTTTTTCCAATAGAGAGTGAAAAACCATATTTTATAAATCCAATGTATTAATATCTTAAAATAATATCCTTTATTAGGTGTAGGTGAGTCACACTATCAAGGAAATCATTTTAACAATTAAAATGTTTTATAAGTATTGGAGGGTCCACTAAGGAACAATAAAATTAATCAAAAAAAATATTAAATCACATTATTTTAATGTTAAAAAATAAATAGGCCTAAAAACCCATTTATATATTTTATTACATCACTATTGGGTCATTATGATGTCATAAAACACCTTTTATATTTAAACGGTGATTAAATTTTACCCAAAATTTCAACAGTCGTAGAATATTATGAAAACATATCTATTGAATAATTTTGACATTCTGATTCCAAAAATATTATTCATATTATATAAATAATTTTTTATATATTTTAATTTTTTCTTTGAAAATAAAAAATTACATTTATAAAAAATTCATGGGTTTTGACAAAAACTGCATTCAAACTGTAATAAAAATTACAATCGTATTCATAAAAATTATACAATAATTTATATTGAAAAATAATTATTTTAGTGATAATTAATTATTAAAATATTATTTAATTAAAAAAACCAGTAATTCATAAAAATAGTTATATTAATTATATATTAACTTAAAAACTATTTGGGGTTTAAAAACTATTTACAGAGTAAAAATAAAAAAATAATGTAAATTCATTATTCTGTACAAAAAATATTGCACATAATAATAGTTCTACGGTCTTGTTACTTAACCCTTATAACACCTTTATTTTACCAAATTGTAAGGTTTGTGATGGTGATAGACTTCTGGGTGGCTCAGACAATATCTCTTTAGTAGTAATCTCTTGATGATGGAGAGGCCTTGTATCATAGGAAATTAGGGACATTACATGACAACATAAGACAAAAAATACAACATCTTTTTAGAAAAACATCCTTTACATGACCCCAACATTCCCTCGTACTTATTATTGAATGTGATAACCTAGGGGCATACATGTCAAAAGGGGGAGATATAAAGACCATTAAGGGAATAAAAAAGGCATAAAATGAAGAATAAAATACATTTTATTAAATATTCATATCAATGGATCATTAAAAAACATGAACATAAAGGAATGATATAGTAATATTATCATAACATGGAAATGTGGCATCAATATTTAACATGTTATTAGAATTAGAAAATGGTCATTGAACATGGAGCATGTTTAAACCCTCATTTAACATGAATTATAATGAGTAAACTCTCATTTCACATAACCTATCATGATACGAATCTTTACCCAATGCATTGGAGATATCGCAGGGTTGCCCCATCTAAATAATTTCATTTCATGAAAAAGTGTGCCACATGGATAAAATAACATGGATTCATCAAACATCATAGTTTATTAGATGATAAAGGAATTCCAAATTAATACATGAAACTATACAAAAAATAATTAAATGTGAATGAATATGAATACCCTTGAGAGATAAATGGGCATAATATTCAATACAGAATGACGTTTTCATGGAATATCGTGGTGTAATTTTAGAAATCTATGGACTTGACAGAAGAATTCATAAAAATAATTGATGAGAGAAAAATGGGTGTATAATAAAATTTAAATGATATAAATAGTAAGGAGTTTTTATAGATATAAGACCAAAAATATTTAATGGAATTTAGATTCATAACACTAAAGACATTCGTGAATGTAAATGAGGATATAGAAATTCCTTAAGGAATTTCGGAATGGTAATGAGTGAGCATGTGAGGCATTATTTAGAGATAAATTGGTATATAATTATTCAGACCTTAGGAGGAATGTATGTAAGAGGTGTGAAATCATACTCCAACATTTTTAATTGAAATAAATGGTATATCAACATAATGAAATTTGGACAAAAATGAGAAAGGAAGAAATCCATTTCTTGGAAGTGAGATCCCAAAGTCTTGATAGGGGCTTGAGAGAGTCTTATTGGAAACATGGGTCTCCTTGGGAAAAGTATATGGAGATTAGGGTTGGGTAAGAATGTTCTCCAAGCATTTTGAGTGATGATATGTGTGATCTTGGGTGGATTTATATATGAAAAGAGAGGGAAATGTTTATTATTTTTGTTTTGGAAACCACACTTTAATTTAATAAAAACGACAAACCAAACCATGGGTTTTCCAATGTTTTTTTATAATAGATAGTGAAAAAAATTATTTTGTAAATCCAATTTATGAACATCTTAAAATAATATCCCTTCTTACATGAAGGTGAGTCACACTTTCGAGGAAATCATTTTAACTATTAAAATGTTTTATGCATTAAACTACAGTAGGCCTTCCGCACATAACACATTACCTTTCAAGAGTGGTATTTATTATATGAACTATTTTCCACATAATCATTTATAACATATATAGGAGACTTAGGACATGATTTTACCATTCAATAATTTTGTGTTTGTATAAAGATTGACCTAAATAGCTGTTTTATTTCTTAGAGTGATTAATTATTATTTAGGATTAGTAACTTACTCTACATATCCAATCAGAGACCCTACCATAAATTCCCTATTCACATCAAACACTTATTCTATGGTGAAGTTTATGGTTTCCCCACACCTATATATGGTCTTATAATATCCATGTACTAGGATAGAACCATTATATTATCCATGGATTTGATACATCTATGCATTCTCATTGGGTGACATTACATATTGTTTAATGATAGAAATCGTAAATTTTACCACAACATAACATGTGTATGTGTGATATCAAAATAATTTTTTAGAACTATATGTGACTTATCCATTCCAATATAATGAAAAATGTATTGATACAAGGAGTTAGATCAAATAAATAATTGATTTATTTATTATTTCTAAATGATCGATGAAAAATATACAACATGACTCCACAAAAAGTATTTGTTTATATTTAGAAACAACAGTTTGTTTCATCTGCCATTGACACTATAATAAGAACATTGTTTCCCTTAAAATCATATAAATATTTTAGAGTTTATTTGAGGAGATATTGATAATGAAATCATATAATTCATCAATTACTTATGATCGATCACCATTTTTTCCTATAATTATCACTTTCAATGGTCCATAGCTCGATTCTCAATCTGGTGCATTTAAGACATAACATTATAGAATTTTAATTGGAATTTCATTTCCTACTAAGGCTTATCAACTATTTACATTATATAGAAATTTATATCACGATAGATGAATCTTATGTAATCGTTCATGATGAACATGTATTGGATGCTGGGTATATGTTTCATCATCTATCACCATGTTCATTGATATTAATTTCCATAATTATAATAAAAAAATATACCTCATCATTCATTAGAGTGTATGTAATTTATATCTATAATATAAACTCTTTGAAGAGTTGTAGATGTAATTTGGGTCAAAGTCTCTTAGAGAGAGAGCATTTTTATAGTTTTATCATCACCCATGTCTCTTGTCATTTTAACAGCATCATTGAAACATTATCCATTCATTTCATAGTATCTCATTTTTGTATCACTATCGATGGTTTATGAAATTTTTTATCAATCCATAAAAGAAACTCCAATGAATGGGAAATAATACTGATTACCTTAATAATTGAAGAGATAACATATTCATATACAATTTCAAAAAAAAAATCCATTTTGGGAATGAAATTAGTTTCCATTATAAAATTTCCAGCTTCCACCATATCTTTTAAATGTGAAATGACCAGTCTTGGTAATATCGGTTAATCATTCTAAATGATCAAAACATCATATCTTTCTTGGAATATGATTATTATTAAATAAAATCCAAGGAAATATTTGGAATAATACCGAAGGGCTTGATTCATGATTTATTATAAAATTCCCTCATTAGGATGTGAGGGTTATATCCTCTCATTCAAGGATACAACGATATAATTTTTTAAAAGTTATATCTATAACAAATGAAAATCATTTTCAATTAAAAACATACCACTACAACTAAGGAAAACCCGTTGATATGATTTATATATTATCTACCTTTATTAATATTACTAAAAAAATCATGAGATTTCATAGCACGATAATGAGATTCATTAATATTTAATTATTTCTCAATGTTGTATCTTTTGGTATAAGTTCAGTTCTGGTTATTGGTTTAAATTTTTATGATTGGTAGTTTTTGTTGAGGTTTAAGTTTTTGTATTGGCACTATATGGTTAGTGGAAACTATGTGGTCTGTCCAATTACCTATATAACAATTTTGGGAATGAGAAAAGTCTACCAAACGATTCGTGCGTTTAACTTTATCCGTGAGGGGGAAACTATGTGGTTTTTCATTATTCAAATAATCAAAATATAATTCAATTTCATTACACAATTTATTACAAACCATATAAAAACATTAAAGGCACACCCATAATTTAAAATGGATTTTTTATTCATAATATAATTACACATCCACTTCCATACAAATAAATGATAATAATTCACAAAATACTTACATATTACAAATGGGTTGTAACATTCCTGAAAATATTGAAACCCACATTAACTAATTTGAAAAAAATCAAGGAATAATCTAATAAATGATAGGGGAATAGAAGGTGAAATCTATTTTTTAGAAGAATATAATGTTAAATAAAAGAACAAATTTTAATACAATCACTATTTGATTAACCATCCATGTTCTCACTCCGTGCACCCATAGTTGTGCCAAAATCAAATGGCATACCAGAAATTGTTATTTCGATAAATAATTTTCTATGAAAAAACATCTACTATCTAATTAATACAGTAAACCATTTATTAATAATGGTATTACAAAATTCACATAACACAGCTACCCTGAATTAAAATCAACATAATAAAATAGCCAATTGAATACACCTCCATAATCATCTAGTTTAACTATTCAAACCCAAATGAAATTTAATCAAACTCATATCGTGTATGAATTCTTAGGAATAAAAGGAAATTATCATAAAAATCTATTTTTTACGAATTATATTACCACAATAACATCATAATAATCTAACCAAATATATTATAAATCTTCAATTTATTTTTTAAAAATTATCAAAACAAGATTTTTTATTTTATAAAATTCCCAATGTGCACAATCTCTTCAACAGAACTCAAGAATAACTTGGAAAACTACTTTTTAACAAAATATACAAATTCTAAAATATAAAAATAAGCTAGGAAGGAGCCTCATAAACAAACAAATAATATTTATTTTTTTAAAGAACTAATGTACTAATAGAATTCATTGGAAAGGAAAAGCATGGATTCCCCTACCTCAATGGTGGGAAAATGTGACAAAACCCTCAAAGGATGAAGAGTAGACCCTGAAGAATAATATTTACTACCTGTGATCCATGAAATTGACAAAAACATTATCCCACCCTAAACCTTGGTTTTGGCCAAAACATATTTACACTATGAAAATCAAGTAAATCCTCAAATAAAACTCTTTAGGGTGGGGGAACAGGATACACGAGAGGAGCCAACAACAGATGAGGGATGATCTCCAGATGGGAGTTCCATCGATGGGTAGGATATTTAGAACATGGGATGTGTGAGGGAGGGACTACAGAGTGGGGGGGGGGGGGGGGTCAATGAGGTGTCACATGAGGAAGGAGGTAGGTGCCGGAGGGAGCACTAGAGGAGGTGGGTGCCGAAAAAGTTGGGTGCTGGAGGAGGTTGAGTTCACAAGGGGTGGTGTCATGCCACAGTGGGTATGGGGTAGCATAGATTGGATGGAGTAAAGGGTGAGGGGAGAGGGAGACAACAGTATGATTTCCCAAAATGAAATAAAATATAATTATAATTATATTTAAAAAAATATATTATTATTTTTAATAATAATATTTTAATAATATTTATAATTATATATATATATAATAAGATGAAGAAAAAATATAATAATAATAATAATAATAATAATAATATCCACAATAATAATTTTAATATTTTGGTTAAAATAGTTTCCTCATTTTATTTTAATTTTTATCGCATTTTATATTATAATATTTTTATTTAATTGTATTCTGGTAAACCCTACGATTACCCTGCAATGCTCAAGTGACCATTCACAGACAATGTGTTTGCTTCTAATGACTCTAGAAGTGGCTACATGGGTACCTGTTCTGACCACATGGTTTTTGCTAACTTTTTAGTGCCTATGATAGGCCTAAAACCCACCATGAACTCTAAATCATCCAAAATAAAAACTGGGAACCAAATATGAACATAAACCAAAAGATAAAACAATGATAAAAAATTATAAAAAAATAAACTATTTGTCAGGGTGTGATAATTTTCCCCAAAAAAAAATTTCTTTCCCACAATGTGTCTCCCAACATAAAGACAACCAAAACTTGAATGCATGCCTAAATGACACCAAGAGAATATGAGAACCTAGGTGTGACATTTCACTCTAGAAATCACACCTGACCAATCCTGAAAAAACCACCGCACAAAATATCTGGATAACACGAGATGGTTTTCTACACCATAAGCACCCAAGTTAAATTTAAATTAAAACACCACACCCCAACCCATTGAGGGGAACACAATGGGAACTCCCAACTAAAAACAACCCCACATAAGGACTAAACATGCTCAAATGAGAAGAAAAAACAAAAAAATCTACATCAAAATGGGAAAATATTTTTGGATTACAAAATATCGTGTTAATAATAATTCATAATAAAACTATGTTCTTTGAGTAATAGGGACAAAAGGGAAAGGAAATTTTAAACATTTACCCTCCTAACATTGAACATAGAAACGAGCTTAGAGTTTTACACCCCCATCAACTCCAGTTTCTGTGTGAGCGTCAAAAAAATACATGTGGCTATTGATCTAATGGATATATCATATCTTTCCTCACAATCAAGACCTATAATCCTCATGTCATAATGTATTCTTTAATAGAAACATCCTAAAAAACATCTCAATTTGATCTAAACAGCTGCAATGATGGAATGTATTCATAGGGATGTAACAAGATGGATTCCAATGCACAATCTGGCCTCTCTAGTGGAACATAACTGAATGGTTTAATAAACGGGAAGCTATAACCAAGAAAAATGACCATATATAAATAGTTTTTTTGGTTTACACTGCTTGCCGGATGTAGAACCTTCAAGAGAGACAAAAGAATGAGGATTGTTCATTTAATCATCTATATCTACTTCTAATTAAAGGGGAAGAAACTCTGTAATGTGGTCAACATAAGTTCTTTCTATCCACGGGCATTTTCCAACATCCAGCAACTTTAATAGCTTCTTCAACTTCACCTAATCAAATATTATCCCATGGAAAAAGGTGTTCATAAACACATCCCATGACATCCCAACATGCGTCATAGATTGGGAAACCATCTTCCACTGGTCCAAAGATGGACCCTAAACAATCCAAGAAGAGCATGAAACCAAACTTCCTCCAGAGCTCCCAACATCCTGAAAATGTTCTCCACATTCCCAAGACACTCTACTACCTCTAACATACCTCTATCATAATGAAGGATAAGAAGAACATGAGATGAATTAAAAACTGGACTTAATCAATTGAATATTTGGGGACTATTCTAGTAGGCATTTTCTAAAAGGAATAAAAAACAAAAAACAAAAAAAAATATCCAGAATATGAATTTTCAAAAGGAGCACCTTGACCCATAAAATATTGCCACAAAAACCAAATGATTATCAACACATCCAAAAACATATCTTTCAAAACCATCCTTTATAAAAATATTTCCATGCAATTGGATTTAATTAAAAACCCATGTAATCCAATGAAATATCAATCACCATTTCTATTGTTTCCATCCATATGTTCGAACACACACATTCTATAGACATACCATCACATGTACCATAATCTGTAAATTATTTTGAGGGTCAAAACCAATCCATTTTTTATCAAGTCCAAACGATTATCAAATTCTCATATCAAAATAATTTAAAATTTAAAACCCATATTTCTAGTATAAACCCATTTAAAATAAATAATTTTCATTTCTATAACCAATATCCTTTTCCAATAACACATTTACACCAACACGAACCAAAGAGAACCACAACATCAACTAAAATACTGGAATAATGAACTAGTATTTATTAGTAACCCAATTAAATGGTAGTGTGTTGTTCCACAAGTAAGAATCAACATTGTAGATGATATTCAACTATGTACTCGACCTCCACATTGGTCACTAATCCATATGAAATCACAAAGTAAGACCTTATTTCTTCTTTCTTCAGTCCTTAATCCAAAATATAGAATAAAGACTCTACCCTAGACTACCCATAGCGACTCAAAGTTTAGAACAAGTAAGGGTTCACGAATCCCTTCCCAGGCCAAACTCCCGAGTCCTGATAGTCCTAATGTCCAACTACAAGAAACCCCAGATAATAAGGGCCTCTTAGGATACAATTTTTCCCCGATCTATCCTGGGTTATCCCTTACTCATTTTTGAATTTGTATATTTTAATAAAAATATTATTATAAGTGATTCATGAGGTATACTTAAGATGATTATGTTTGGGAATTTGATAAAATTCCAAATCATGTTTGGATAATTTTGCAAATATTACTAAGAACTTTATAAATCATTTATATAGATTATTATAATTATTTTTTTGTAATGTAATTTGTTAAAATTAGCTTCGAACCTAAATTTTCAATTATTTTAATGTATGCATACACCAAATGTGTTTTCTTAAATTTCATTTGCGTTTGAATATTAAAAATGGCTGATTTAGGAGGTGTATTCAATGGAGTGTTCTATTAATTAGATTTGGATTGAGGAAAGGAATGTTATGTGAAATATAGAAATCACTTTTTATGAAGTGGATTATTATATAAATAGTAATGTAGACTTTGTTTCAAAGAAAATAATTTCCAGAAAGAACCATCAGTGGTACGCCCTTTGATGTAGGATCATCCAAGGGTGCATGAAGTGAACACATATATAAGACACCTAATTTTTATGGTATTAAATTTAATTCTCTATATGAAACTTAATTTCATTTAAAAATGATCCTTACGATACATTCTTATCTATTTTTATAACAGGGTTTGCGATTTTTCCCAAATGATTTAACGTGGGTTTCTATATTATTTGTAATGTTATGGCCCGATTAGCATCATTAATTATTGATTGAATTATTATCATTGTTTTGGAATAGAAAGGAAGTGGAATTAGATATGTAATAATGTATTTTATTTAATTACTTGTGTGAATGTAATGTTTTTTGAATGGTTTTGAATAAATTGTGAAATTGATTTGGCATTTTTTTTGTTTTGTATATGTAATGTGGTCTTGAAAGTACATATAACACTTGGGTCATTAAATTTTTTATGAAATGGTTGAAGGTTTATGTGACTTGAATACCAAGTTGGCACTATGAATGATTATATATATATACAGGGCACCTCTATAAGAGGGATATACCATTATGGGTTATCATATAGGGTGTCTATTTTTGGGATTGGCATGTTTGGTGATGGAAGGTAAGGTTATTCATGTGTTCTAGGGCCTCCAACATAAATAGTATTACAATTTCCATGTGTTCCTATGAATCTTTTAGAGGATTGAGTGACAATTTTTTATTAACCCAAATTAGATGGGATACTACCCCTGGATTTGTTGCTAGGATAGGTTGGTTGTGCCACTTTTTAGGATATTTTGGTGCATCCAATTGGTTATATAAATCGGGGAATCACCATAATCCAAAATAATGTTCCAAAGTGAGTAAATCCATGGGTATCTATGAATGATAAAGATCACCCATGGTTTCAATTTATATCTTCTTGTTTACTTTCTGTTTCATTTAGTTTTTATAATGCACTCTTTACTTATTTGATTATTTATTTTTAGAAGAGCCATGCATTGTTTGATTAGGAATTTGTTTTATTTATTAGTATCAAAACCATAGTCTATTTTGAAAATGTAGTGTGGTGTGTGTTGGTTTTAAAAAAGGGAAAGGCCACGTTTTCTATGTAAAATGTGAAACCACTATATTTGTAATAATATTTTCAAAATAGTGTTAATGGAATGGTTTCATGAAAGGAATTCAATGGATTATTTGGTTTTTTTCTACTGAGATGTTAGATCAAAACCAACTTATATCATATAGTGTCTATAGATCTTCATTGTTTTTTAGGATTAGTTTCTTGTTCAGGTAATCTGGTTTTTGGTACCTAATGAGGCAGTACATTATTAGTCTAGTGGTGACCCATGGGGTTATTTAAAATTATATTGAGCCAAAATGTTATATTTATTTTTCTACATCGGGTGTTTGTTTATTTTGTTATGTTTATTTTTATTTATATCTACTTTTTATGGTCCAAACCATTCCCAACAATCTAGTATTGATGCATGGTAATAATTTCCATCCCTTGGGGATTCGGAACGCCCTTTAGTACTTGTTATTGTCCTTCTTTGGTGACCAATTCAGGGTTAACCCAGGAAATTTTTATCACAGGAAATGTTATAAACTCTAATTGTAAATATATATAATCTACCTCAATGATTACTCCAACAATGAAAAACTCATCAGACCTACAGTACTTCTTGTTGAATGATTATCAGTAATATAAAATAATTTTTTATTCTTATAACTAAAAACACATTGAATTTTTAATTCACCACAATTTCTATAGGTTTCATGTGGAAATATTAGACCCAAATGGACCCCATGAAAATACATTAATGAAACAAAAATATATATGTTCCAAACATTTGATGAATGACTTATGACATCCTAGAATTTGATTTAACGTAATCACTAGATATTGGGATCCCCTTACAAAAAATATAGTCAACATATATTCACTATAAAAATATATTAAAATATGTCACTAATTAACCCATACATATTATATTTATCTTTTATAGTAATCTATAGTCAAAATAAAATAGTGTCCAAAATCCATACTTTAGGATATTAAGGTAAGAGATCAGTGGAGGGATCCATTTTCAGGAAGTGGGGTTCATTATAAAAAAGAAAATATTTTACGTTCATGTCATTGTTCATTATATGTGAAGATCATTATAAGAGAATAATGATACAAAAATAATAATGTGGTTTAATATGTATCTTTGAATGATTTTTTTTTGTGAGGAATTAAAAGGCCATGGATTTTTTAATTGAATAAGTGTTGATTGTATGTTAGAACATCACTAGATATGTATTGTTAATAGAAGTATATCCCACATTTCACTTCACTCTAATTTCTCCTTTGATGGAAATATATGTTTTAGATATTTTCCATTTTCCTCTAGCATGATTTTATTGCAATGTTATGGTTTCTACAATATTATAGTCGAGTAACCAAGTATACTAATAAACAGATTTCTGCATTAATTGTGTTTAATAGGACTTATCGATAATTTCATACTATAAATTATCTAATGTGTGATTTGTTTTCATATTAAATGTATTATAGAGAATAATTAAAAATTTATATTTAATAGAATTTATAAACCATCAGTCTCAGGGAGAATATATTATTCCTCATTGATTGGTCTGTTGAATTCCATTTGTTTGTTCCTCATTCTATCATACCCCACAACCACCTCTTGGTAAGAAACATATCATCCATTTTTAATATTAATATTCACAGCTTCCTAAGACATTTAATATCCATGTAAAGGAATCTCTTAAATTCCAAATCATTGGGATCATTCATGTTAGGTATATTGGGGGTGTATATTCCACCTTGAATTTTATTTTATATACCTACTACATCATCAAATAGTTTCCACATAAACCTATAGTATAATGAATCACAATTTAAATAATAAAATTTAGAATTTTTATGTTTCCCTTGGGTACTAGGGTTGGATTCAAGATATATTATCATTATTTTTTATAGGACTATATCCTCATGTTGTATATATATCTATTACATCTGACATCAAATTTAATGAAAATTATTTCTTGGTGGTGATTTTCCATTACCGAGTATCTGTGGTTTTGACATGCAATATAGATCGTGAAAACTATATTTCTCAACTAAATATCCCCTCTTAATAGATTTAAAATATTCATCATTCTCTTTATTTGTTGGGTAAAACTTTTTCATAAAGTAAATTTTTTTATAATTATTCAATTTATGTATGAGGATGTCCAACTAGGGTCATACCTTGGTTCCCAATTGATGTATAAATTTAGGGATGAAGACCTGATTTTAACATGATTGGGGCCCTAGGCCATCATCATATCGTCCTATCAGGATACAATATATCAATCTACATTTCATTAATAAACTGGAAGTTACACTACAAACTATTGTATCCACTATAATTAACATAAAAACTAGTTAAGAACATGATCCTTATAGATGTTATAAAAAAATCATATTTATATAATAAAAAGTATTTTATGGATTTTTTATATGATTGTTCATTATATATTACCTGAACATCATCTATTATTACCAATTTTTGTATCCCTTCATATGGAATGAAATTAAATTATATGTATTTATTTAAAAATAAATGGATTTATAATTCTACAGTGAAAATTGTATGGTAATAAAAGAAATATAATTAATGATTATGTACATATATTTGATTATATAACCATCATTATGGAACTCATACGAACTAAATTATTTTTTTATTCATCACTTAATCTCTATAAATTGTAATTAAATATTATATTTTTATGTATATATTTATACATTTACATGAAATTGATTGATTTTTGAAATATATAACATTAAAAAACTGACTTGAACCTATTGGGTAGACCATTCCACTATGAAATTATTAATCATCCTCATGAATGTGTGTGAATCATAGACCAGGATCAGAAATCCTATAATATTTATACTGATAAATAAAGAAAATATATAATAATGGTTAATGTCAGTATTTAAATTTTATCCCCATTTATTTGAATTGACTCAATAATTTTGGCTAATATGTCACAAATGTTTCCCTCACATAATGTATTGAATAACCTATATTTTTTTTTGAAGTTATCTATACATTATATGGTATTATAATTATCTCTATTCTCATTTAAAAATTAATATCCATATTAATGGGAGGAAAGTTAATTCACATCCCTGATTTTTTATTTAAGTAGAATTCATTATAATAGTTTTGTTCATAAATACTTTTTTCTAATATAAGACGAGGGATAAAATAATTCATATATTTATTTATGAATAATGTCCTCATATATCTATATGACTTCCAACATACATTTTCCCACGTTTTCATATATTATGTGACATTTTTTTTCTATGAAATCTAGTTTTTTAGAAACCTAGAAGACAAATACGAACTCTGCTTATTGTGACCCTATATTTAAATAAGTGACTCATACATCAATTTTATGATAAACATCATAATAGAATTACAATAAAGGATCCAAATGTTTAATGTCATGGTAAAATTAAGTGTGTATATGAATTTTATATAATAATAATGATAAAATTATATCAAACAATCATGTTTATCCTTCTTTAATATCACACACTCATTAGTATAGGATGTTAGTTGAGTATATAAACCAATGAAATGGGTGAGCTACAAGCCCAAAAATGGGTGGAATAAAGGACTTGAATCAATACAGCATGGTTCAAAATAATGAAAATAATCATTTATTAAGAACTTGATAATCATCAATATCATTATATAATAATTTTAAAAATTCATGGAATGGGGAGATGAATAAATATGAAACATCCAACAATTTTTTTAAATACTACCCCTAGTTTTGAAAGAATATTCCTTCATGTTCAAGTATAAAATATGTAAATAAACTAGAACTATGGAATCCCCCCTTTTTATAACATAACTTTTCATTACATTTTACAAAAATGAGGATCATTATGGTTTAGTGTCTTGGAAGCCAGGAACATTAAAAATGAAAACATAAAACCTTCTTCTTAAAAAATTGAAAGGATTCTACTTATGTTCATCCTAGGTTCATTACTACATCTCATTACCTGGGGACATACATCAAAAGAATGGGTGAGCAGAAGGCCCAGTAAGGGAAACAAGGGGAAACATTTAACATGTGATCTTGAGATACATCAACAATGTCATGAAAAAAGAACATTAATGAATGAGAAAGAAATAATGAGGCATATCATAATAAAAATAACTAATTTCATAACTTGAATATTTGGCTACAACATTTAACATTGAAAATAATTTCTATTTCACCAAGGTCCATCCCCAATGTGTCATTAAAAATTACCAAGGTTATTCACTAAGGCGTCGTTAAAAATGGTCATCACTAGAGATTAAATCTTTACCCAATGCATTGGAGTGCTATTAGGGCGCACCATTAATTTTAAATTATTATAATGTGAGCCACATATATCATCATCAATAATTTCATAAACAACCCATATAGCATAAAATAAATGGGTTTAATTTCATAATCACAACGTTTTAAAAACTGCTTTAATGATATGATCTTTATATCACTTTAAACCAACTGAAAGGGAAAGAGGGTCTCATGTATGTTAATCCTAGACTTTAAAATAGAAAATTTTGGTATATATGTGAATACCCCTTTAGAAGAATGAGCTTCGAACAATCACTTAATAAAATGAATTTGATTATAAGAGAGAGACATTTTGAGACAGAAATTCTACAGAATAACGGCTATGTTTAGAGGTTTTTGAAAACATTGAAAAGAGAGGGGACATGGGTCACCCACTCATAAATGATCCAAAAAATAGTATAGGGAAAAAATATAAAGTGTATAAGAACATGGTAATGAAATTTTAAAGATATAAAATATGAAATGAAAAACACAGAAAGATGACAAAAATAAGATTTCTCTTATGAAAATTCGGTAGCCAAACGGCATCACTTAAACTTCAACAAAAATGAATTGATGAGATCAAATAGGGTATCTCATAATATGATCATAAAAGATAAGTATGATAGATATTGATATCATTCCCCAACATAATAAAAAGGAACACGAAAGACTTGACATGAAAGTAGAACTCTGAAAAAATGAGAAAGGTGAAAGAATACCTTAAAAATTCGGCTGCCTAACGACATCACTTAAACTTCAACAAAAATAAATTGACGAGATAAAATAGGGTCTCTCATAATATGAACATAAAAGATCAGTATTATAGATATAGAGATCATACCCCAACAAAATTAAAATGATCTTGATATACTTTACATTAAAATAGAACTTGAAACGAGAAGGGTGAAAGAATCCCTTAAAAATTCGGCAGCCTAACAATCCCACATAAAATGTCAAAATACTTAATTGAAGAGATAAAATAGGGTATCTCATCATATGATCATAAAATGTCAGTATGATATATTCAGAGATCATACCCCAACATAATAAAAATGAACATGAAAGACTTAACCAGAAAATAGATCTTGAAAACGGAAGGGTGAAAGAATCCCTTAAAAATTTGGTAGCCTAACGACGCCAAATTAACATTCATAAAATGAAATGGGGAGATAAAGAGGGGTTCTCTCATCATATGAACATGAAAATAATAGTAAGATGAATATAAAATAACATCCTCCATCATAAGAACATGTAGTATAAAAGAAATGGAATTTTTTTCAAAAGAAGGACATATAACATTAATGACGAAGGTCAGTAGACGTACAAACAGAGATCCATGAATGGAAATTGTCCAGCTAGAGATGGTTGACATCAGTGGGGCCTGAGGCCTCCAGCAGATGGGCCACATTGTTTCCTTCCCTTTTAGTAAAGGAGAAGATAGAATGAGAGAAGCCTTGGCTAAGCGAGCAAATTCTCCAGGTGATGAAGCCAATATACTGGAGTCCACCATCGTTATTGTTAAGAGCATCGATTACACTAAGGAAGTCATATTCAATGACGATATCAACCCATCCACCGTCCATAGTGAGCATCGTACCAGAAATGATGTCCATGGCCCCAGCAACAGGAGGCTCCCAACGGGCCTGATGTGGTTCGCATTTTGCCGCCAGGATTTTCCCTAGATGATTTCGGGCCAGGAGGCCTAGGGTGACAAGCCCATCCTTTGGGAGTGACGCATCCACGTTAATCTTGAGGGTCCCTTTTGTTGGGGGAGTCTAACGAGGGGGAAAAGAGAGGGTATCACCTAGCATAAAATATCCATTGTGGTATTTCCAGCCCTCAATCTAGGAGATGGCCCGATCAATCCTAAAATTGGGGGGTTTGTGAGCTTGATGAAAAACGGCGTCATTGCGCCAGACCCAAATAATCTAGGCCAGGGAGCAAAGTGAACCCAAAGAGGCCAAGGAGAGATAGAAGCACCACCGCATCAGTAGATCGGGAAGGGCAGAGGCTGACGCCATTGAAGCGACAGAAGTCAGGCCCCATTTGTTCCAAATTTTCTCAGCTCCCGGGCAGTGAATGATGGCGTTTAAAGGAGCTTCATGAATGATCGGGTAGAATGGGAAAAATAAGTGCTATCCATATGTTGGTGCGCGAGGAGGCTCATGGTTGGGAGATTACCCGTGCAGAACTGTCACCAAAATTGGCGAATTTTTAGGGGAGAATTGATTCTCGACACTAGGTTCCAAGGTCCCTCAACCCGGTGGATTGAGAGGTTAGCAAGAGCCAGTCTGTAGCTAGACATCACCGTGTATTTCCCCGAGGAATCATTGATCAAGAAGAGATGGTCGGGGCCTGCATCAGGGACCCACATAATGCTAAGGATGATTCTTTGATCCCTTTCATTAAAACAATCAAGGAATTTTTCCAGACACCACCCCTTTCCCTGGTTGGAAAGGAGGCAGCTGACAGTGGCGTTTTCAAAACATGGTTGGACGGTGGAAGTAGCCCGCAAACCGTCCTTGTCAATAATCGAGGGATCAGTCCAAATGTTAAACAAAGAGCCAATCTTAATCTGCTAACCTATTCCTTTTTCTAGGAGCTTTTTATCCCCCCAAATACTTCTCCAGAGGAAGCTAGGGCGGGGTCCCAGAGAGGAAGCACAAAAGTCCGTGTGGGGAAAGTATAGAGCCTGTAGAACCCGTGCACAAGGATATTATGGGAATGTGAGTATGCGCCATCCTTTCTTGGCCAAAAGAGCATCATTGAAGTTATATAGATTCCATAATCCCACCCCTCCCTCTGATTTGGAAATGCAGAGTTTCTCCCAGTCCATCCAATGGGGCTGATTCCTTCATTCATTTATCCCCCACCAGAAATTGGAAGTGCGAGTGTGGATTTGGGCGACGATAAAGGATGGGAGATTAAATGGGGACATAAAGTACCTGGGGATGGATTGAATGACTGCTTTGATGAGGGTCTCTTTTCCAGCTTTAGAAATTTCTTTAGGGGTCCAGCCTATAATTTTCTTCTCGATCCTGTCCACAATAGATGTGAATATTTCTTTTTTGGATCGGCCAATAACCTTGGGATGCCCAAGGTAATCCTGATATTTCAGGACAATATGGATTCCAGCTGATGAGCACAACTCCTCCCTCTTAGTAAGATGCAGCCCATCACTGAAAGAAATATCAGATTTTCTATGATTGATCAATTGGGCAGATGCACTCACATACTATTGGATTTCATGGATGATCACCCCGCATTCATTAATTGTTGGACTAGAAAACAGGAGTCAGTCGTCGGTGAAGAAAAGATGCGACACTGGTGGGCTAGCATGACAGACCTTTGCCCCATGAATAGAATTAGAGGATGGACCACTAGAAATAAGATTATAGAACACATCAGCCACTAGAATGAATAGAAAATGGGAAAGGGGATCTCCCTGGCGGAGGCCTCGGGATGGGGTGAATCCTCTGGTGAGCTCCCGATTAACCTTGATTATGAAAGAAACGGTCGAGATGCAATCCGTTACCAAATGTAACACCCCAGGTAAATAAAGAATATTAAATTTTCATATTTATCCATATTTGTGAATAAAATATTAATATGACTTTAAAGGGGACTCTATTCTCGATGGCGTACCCAACACACAATAACAAGTTTCTTGGGAATCTTACGTTGCACTCTAATAATAAAATAATATTATTTTAAATGGTAGTTAACATGTAGCCGTTGTAATGGTGGGAATGGATAGAAATAACTAAAATATGATTATATATGTTTTTAATGTTTTTACATTTATCCAATAAAAGATAAAGGCTTAAAATACGGAAAGAATTCAATTTTAGGCGTATATGCCCTAGTTTTTACTAAAGGTTCACTTATCGCCTTTTAATGGAGAACTTTCATTAAATATAGTTTTGATCACTCTTATACATTATTTTCGACCAAATAAAACTCTTATTATGAATCGGGACACCAAATTTTACATTGTGTAATTTTTTGGTATTTTTCCGATAAAGTTCATTTTTTAATGAATAATGTAAAATGTTGTGTTTTAATTCAAAACCTCTTTTTAATATAATTTATTTATATGAATTGATATTATTTTTAATTGGTTTTAAAGTGAAATTAGAATATATTTTTACCATTAAATCCAATAGTGGTCGTTGAAATTAATTTCACTTTGAAATCAGACTTAAACTAGTGTCAATCTTTTGATACTTATTGTTTTATAAAAACACGCTATTTGATCTGACAGCAGGAATTACTTATTAAATTAATTAATGTGACTAATATGTTTTGAATTTTGTAAAACGGACTTCATTTTTTAATTCAAAATATCAAATATAGCTTAGGGTGAAGTTTTGGTATTTTTCTGAAAAACTCCAATTTTTGATGAATAGTGAAACCACTAAGTGGTAATCAAGCAAACTGATTTTTCAGTTAAATGAATGTTTAACACTAATGTGTATTGAATTTTGAAAATACTACATACATGGTTGTCATTAGTATGTAAAATGTGGTTCAATGGGATGAAAATAATTTTTGGGTGAATAGTAACTTTTTTTCATTAATCGCGATTAGAGGTAATTAGTGTCATTTAAGGTAAAAATGATAATATAAGAATGTGAAAACACCATGAAACTTGTCCTACACCTATTGGGTGAGTCATGGCCGACCACGACAATCCATGGGCCAACTTGGGGACCCCATGGAGCCACTTTAGTTGGAAAATGACAATAATATATTTTTATTTAATGTTAAAAATTAATTTTCACAAACATGAGTTGTTTTACTAAAACATTTTTTTAAATGGGGTTATACAAGTCAAAATTTTGATTATAAATAGTCATTGGAAAGATAAAAATATTTCCTACATTGTAGTATTTCTTTTAAAATTTTTAGACGTTAAATAAATTATATTATTTATGACATAATAATGATGCAGCGATGACATCATTATTTGACGATTTAAATAAAATGAGAAGATAATGTATACTCTATGACCTACACATGTTCAAAACCTATTGTATGGGAATATTTCTAACCCTAATCACCTTATCCACGAATTATATCAATGTGGGACCTTTTAAAACCGAAACACATTTTCAAATAAAGTAATATTTCTTACTTTCCAAAAGTGCCCCACCCCTCCTCTTATAAAAGGCCCCCAACTCTACCTCATTTCACACACTCCTCAAGACTTTGGCTCAGCCAACCCCTGCCCATTTACTCTCTCCGCATCCCTATCCTCATCCTAGAGGATTCCATTTGTGTTTAATCCTTTCAAAGGAAGCCTTTAGGCTCAAATCAAAAGGAGTTACACTTTTAAAGGTAATTCATTCTCTCTTGTTCATTTGTTTTATTTTGCTTCTCCAACCCCCTAAACTCTTTTTATTTACTTATTTTGTAACAAAACCAGTATCTTAAATATACTATGATGTTGTTATAAGATTTATTCAAGCTACACTCTCACACAACTACATCATATGGTTAAAGAACATACGGTTTCCGTGGATGGAGAAATTCTGCCTCCCGAAACGATGATTGTTCAATACTCATTTAACACCTTCAAAGGTGGCCATTATGATGTCACTATTTTTATATATGATATATAATATGTTTATGTTTTCTTTAAGCTTCTGGTTTTGTTCATTTTTGGCATACCATTATGGTTTCCATTATGGGTAAACGCGATATCGTCATTTAAGGAAGTGCGGACTACCGCCCCCTGAAAGTGATTTGATTCTTTAAATACCATATGTGGGACATATAAAGGATGGAACTATGATATTATATATGATATTATACTGGAATTATAATATACCTTTATATAATTATTATTCCATTCTATAAAATACGAAATAGAAATTAAAGTAGCGTTCATTCGTACGTACGGCTTACCGTCTCCATGAACGGTGCATTTCATTTCTTACCTCTAAATGATTATGTAATGTTATAAATGAATGAATTTATTGAATATCTATGAAATATATGATATCTAAATCATGAATACAATTCAGGATATAATAAACATTTGGCCACACGAACAACATGTAATTGTAAGAAGTCCACTTTCGACTTAAGAACCAAATATTGGCAAATCAAATATATTAACGTAAATGATTAAATAATGTTTATGACATGGTAATAAGTGATATAAAAGGAATAATGAACTTGGAAAAGGTTATTAAGGAAGTATAAATTAACTCAAGTTTATTATTCAGGAGATTAAAGAACGATCGAGTCAAGTCGGACCCAAGGTAAGGGATCCTACTCCTCTCTTTCTTTTTAAGTACACTCTTTTATGTCATTCCCTCTAAAGCTAATCTTTCTTGTTATTGGGTATGGAAGTCGGCCGTATGGATATTCCATTAAGTATGTATGGAAATTGTCCATATGGATATTCCATTAAGTGACATGTGTGGAAGTCGACAGTATGGTTATTCCACGCAAGTATGTTTATGTCCCAAGTTACCTTTATATATGTTATGTGTTCTGTATATGGGTTTTATGGTAATCCTTCGGTTACAAAAAGGTAAGTAATGATACTTTTTTCAGTGAGGAGTTTTTACTACTTCATGAAGGTGAAAAGTATTACATTGATAAAGTATTCATGGTTTACTTGTTGTTTTGAAAAACTAATAGTTTTCATTCTTTGTGTATCCCTTACTGAGCTTCTTATGCTCATCCCAAGTTTTTGAAATGTTTTTCACAGTACTTAGCGTGGAATAGGGTCAAGGATGGGATCAAGGGAAAGTCATGCTACCTAAAACATGGAACTATACATGTTTCTTTTTAAGTGTTTTTATTTTATGGAAAATTAGTAGAAGCAACTACTTTGTAATCTTTTGAGATGTAATAGTAATGCCCTAATTCTCTAAAACTCTAAACCTGAAAAGATCCTCAATGTGAATTACTCATTTAATTCAATATTAAGTAAGGTTTAAGGCTGGGGCCTTATACCAAATCTATCAATTTAACACAGAAACCCATTTTTATAATAACCACACATAGTAAGTGTCATTCCACTCTATCATAGGCCTTGGTCATATCCAATTTCCAGGCCATGGTTCCACTTTTCACGGTAGAGCGTGACTTCAAAGAATGAAACACTTCATGGGACAATATTGCATTATATATAACCAGCCTCATGGCCACGAAGGTGCTCTGATTTTCAGAGATAATATCAGGTATCCAAGGTCGAAACTAATTTACAAGGATCTTGTAGAAGATCTTGTAGGAGACATTGCAGAGGCTGATATGTCAAAAATCCGGGATTGCCAGGGGTTTCATAATTTTGGGGATGAGGACACGGACAGATTCATTGGTGGCAGCAATGCTCGACTACCAAGTCCTAAATTTTTTTATCATGTTGCATATGTCAGGACCAATAATGTGCCAATATTTTTTAAAGAATAGTGGGTGGAACCCGTCCTGTCCCGGGGACTTAGTGGAATGAAGATGTTTCAAGGCCAGGCTTATCTCGTCATCTATCACATCTTTGGTGAGCTTCCTATTTATCTCCTCAGTGATCACAGGTCTGATACAATATTCCACCTCAGCGGACATGGATGGGGTACCTGCAGCGAAGATATTCTGAAAATAGTGAATCAAGGCCTCGTTGATTCCATTGGAATCAGAACATTTTCTTCCATCAGGTTGTAAAATGTAGGCAATAGAGTTTTTTCAACGCCTGGATGATGCTTTCTGATGAAAAAACCGAGTATTAGAGTCCCCTTCTTTAATGTGGTTATCACGCGCCTGCATAGCCCAGAATAATTCCTTGATGCGCTAGGCCGTTTACAACTCTCATTGTCTTGATCCAATCAAAGATTGGTTGCGATTGGATGATGGTTGTTTGAGGAGGGTGTTCCATATATTTTCAAGGACCTCACAGTGCCGATCGGGGTGGTGAAATTTTTTAAAACTCCAAGACCTCAAATCAGAGGCGACCTGTTGGAGGTTGGAACAGACATCCACATGGGTACTTTTCCAGCAAGATCGTATCACCTCTTTGAATTCCCCATCTTTTACCCAGATTCTCTCAAATATAAAGGGTCTGCTCAGTGGTTGATTTCGTTTGCCACACATACAATCAATGAGAATTGGGCAATGGTCTGAATAGTTAAGGGCCAAGTGGCCGACATGAAACATGCTGAATAAATTAATCCTGTCAGAGGACCCCAAAAATCTATCAAGTAGCTCAGCAATACGGTTGCCTTCAGTATTTCCCTGGAACCACGTAAAAGGATTACCTGTGTACCCCAGATCGACTAGGTCTGCCCAGAAGACCGCATCCTTAAAGTTTGACATCGAGGCTGCTGGTCGGATGATTCTGCCCCACTTTTCCTTATGAAACATAATATCATTGAAATCTCCTCCAAAGTGGATATGGCCCCGTAAATCATGTCGATGATGGAAAAGAAGGTCCCATGACTTCACCTTATCATTATGGGATGGACAACCAATGAATCCCACAAAAGTCCAGGATGGGTGAGAGTCTGTCTGAATAGTCGCTGCCACACAGTGTGAGGAAAAGGACAAAATTTTGACGTCGACATTTTCCTTCCAAAGGAGACAGAGGCCCCCCCTGAGTGGCCTTGTCTAGGCACTAGAAACCATCCTTGGAAGACACACATTAGAGAATTACCATTTGTGTCCTTGTATTCCAATATGGTCTCAGACATGAAAACCATATCGAGGCGACTTTGAGTGCAGTTGCGCTGAATCATGAGAACCGTTCGTGGGTTTCCAAGACCACAATAGTTCCAATATAAGGCAATCATTGCTCTAGGTGGGGCTGGGACTCACCCGCCACCGCCTTGGATACCTCCGGACTTGATTCTTCATTTTTTTTCCATCTTTTGGTGGGGTTCCTCCTTAAAAGGCAGGTTTCATATTGTCTTTTCCTGGCTCCGGGTTTTGCGTCTTCGCATCCCCATCACTTGTTCCGCGTTTCACCCTTTTCCACGTTCGGTGGGTTGTTGGGCCCCGAATTGGAGATCCCAACATTCTTTGGGCCTCCATTGTAAGAGTTTCTGGTACGATCGATTATGGGTCAGGATCCGGATCTGGTGGTTCGACGTGCATCCGCATTGGCATTGAGCAATGTGATGGTGATTTGTTTTGCCTCGTCACCAACTCATTTGATGTTTGAATAATTTCCTTCAGGGGGCTAGGGTGAACTCTATCTTCTCTCTGAGTGGGAGAGCCATCCCTTGGGAAGTCCGTTGGTCTAAGAAAAAGGTCTTTTTCCGTTATGGGTTCTGTCTGGATGGTATGTGCCTTCGTGAGACGATCACGATCCTTTTGTTTTTCCGCCTCAGAGATGAAAGAATATTTTTTCGTTTTGGCATGAAGCCAAGGACCATAATGAAGAGTAATGTTGCCCACTCAATTCTTATGTTTCGTGGTGCATGTTCGGTCCAAGTGGCCAAGGAGACCATAGAAAAATAAAAAGATTGTGAGTTTCTTGAACTCGAATGATAGCCAGGAATTCGTATCTTCAACTTTCAAGAACATTCCCCTCATCAGTAGCTCTGACACTTCAATCTCTACCTTGATACGAACCTTCGGGCCCCATTGTATTGGGTATGACCTGTCCCTGTCAAGAAAATGACTTAAACAGTCCCCAATTTATCGCATGTTACGTTTTTCTCTGACATGGATTGGGATTCCTTTAATACGTATCTAGAAGGGGGAGCAGGTTAAAATCACTCATTGGATATCGTCACCTCCTTTGAATGCTTCCATGAGAAGGAGTTGATTATCAAAGGACCACGGTCTGCCACACAAGATTTTGTCTCTATCTTTGTCGGTGAAGAACTCAAAGACGAAACGGTTGATCCCCGCTTCCCGAATATCCAATCCTGCATCATGTGTCTAGATGTGTTGTAGAGTGTTTTTGAGAGCCCCCTGATTAACCAAATTTTTTTCCACGAACTTTCCCAACACGAGCAGAGACAAACGCTTATCCAGCAGAGTGTCCTCGTTTCTCTCTGCCTCAATCGTCACCTTTCCTTTGTCCGTCAAGGACAACCCCTTCCATTGATTAACAAGATACACATCCATCGTGTAAAATTGATTTCGCAGATCTCAAATAGGGTCGGTGCCCTTACAGTCCCCACGACCCTAACTTGAGTCAAGGCCCAGTCCACCAAGAAGGTTATTGACCCGGATGTCCCATTGTGACCTCCCGCAACGAAACACATAGCGAATCAAGAACCATGACCTGCACAGCCAAAAAAACCTCTTTTGTGGTCATGTGCAGGAAACACACACCGCGGCTCACCCCAGGATTTATGAAACAATCGCCCCAGCAGACCGACGACCATCACAGCACATCAGCACTTCGCAACACCACATCACCCAACATGACACAATGCAGAGGTTCCTCACGGTAGGCCCTTCGCGAGTCGGGCCACTTCGCGATGGCCACAACACGGGCACAAAACACAGAATATCCTCGCGGGGGGAACTTCACGATTCATACCACTTTGTGGCTGCCAACTAGCAAGCACACAATGCGGTGGAACCTTACGGAAGACACTTCGCGATTCAGACCGCTTCACAGCAGCCACATTGCGGTCTCACAGCGTGGTGAACGATTGCGGAATGAACTTCGACAGACAAAAGCACTGCGCAGCGGATGCTTCGCGAACCAGTGTGACGGGGGCCAGCAAGAAATCATGCAAAAACACGGCAGCATTGAGGGAAAGATGAAGAGAGGGGAAAAAACTCAATCCTGAGTGTGCCTCAAGACTTGGATCACACAGATATGAAGCCTAAAGGGGGGTGCGGTGAGGAAAAGGAGTTCATCAACCACTGGAAGGGGCTCGAGAAGAGAATCACATGGATCTGTAGTGCAGAAGATGAAATGAAATGGGATCTGGAATTGCGTGCACTTGCATATATGACTCCAACGAGGGAAACCGTGATGGAAGAAGCTTTAGAAACTCAGGGGGGGACTCGATATGACACTTGAGGTCGAAGTCGAGCAGAAGAAGCAGAAGAAGCATAAGAAAACCGATGCCTTCCAGAACCCATATGTCCAGAACTGAGAGTTGTAGAGGATAGGGGATGTAGGAACACAGATCCACACCACAGAAATTCAGGAATCAACACCGGAAAGAAGAAGAGAGCCAAAGAACCAGATTTGGGAAAGGAGCAAACTACGCACCAAAGGGACGAGTTGCGCGGATAAAGACGGCGCTGCCAGAACCCGGACGAACAAAGAAAACTGGAAACCTAGGAAAAACTAGGAGCCAGACGCTCTCACGTAGGAGAGACTTCGTGTTTGTCAATGTATATAAGAAATGACTTAAAAGAGAGTATTTGAAAAGAAAGAGAGAGGTTGGATCCCATAAATTAAACGTAACTCTTAAAACTCAAAGGTTCAGACCTTGAGTGCTTGGGAGCACCTTGGGAGGACTCCTTGGGAGGTAAAGAGACCAGAACATCGTTGAGGATGATTTTGGAGTCAAATGGATGAGAGGATTACTTGGTATTTATTGGGAAAGTGATGGGACAAGGCATTAATGGCCAAGGGACACCTCATTGGTGGTTTGGGAAAAACCATGGGCTTGCCCCTGGTATTTTCCCCGGGTATTGGCCACTTGGGAAACCTCATACCTTATATTACTATTAATAAGTTGATAATATTGATTACATACTTAATACATCACTTTTTGATGTCATTAAACACCCGTAACTTAAAAACTGTATTTTCACTATTCATCAAAAATTCATCTTTCTCAAAAAAATCCCAAAATTTCACCTTAACCAAATATCAATGCTCTGATTTAAAAAATGAACTCCATTTTAAAAAAATAATGTTCTAAATATTTTTAATTTAATTTTTAAATAAATAAACTATTCACCATTCATTTGTTTCAGAAAAATCACCAAAAATTACCTTAGCATAATATCGATGTTATGAATTCAAAAATAAACTCCATTTTATATAAATAATTTTCTAAATAATTTTAATTTAATTTTTAATAAAAAAACTATTCAACTGAAAAAACTAATACTTGACTAATAATTTATGAAACTGTTATTTAACCATTTTATTGAATCACATTACTTAATCAAGGTGCCTAGATTATATTAATAATTTCTTTAAATGCGATTACTAATCCAATTTTTCACATTACTAATCCTAAGCATAAAATCACTATTCATAATTTACTATTCATCAAAAATTAAGTTGATCTTATTAGACTCTAAATTTCGTACTGAACATTATTGTAGAAGGACATTTTTTGGAAATCATTAAACATTTTTAATTATTTAAGGTTTACATAAACATTTTAGAAATATCCTTTCTCTAAAATTCATCAAAAATATGTATACTATTTATCCGGACATTTGAAAATTTATATACTTCATCATAAGAAGATATCAAAATTTTTATTTAAAACAAATGATTACATAAGGCAGTTACAGTCTCCTTACATAGCCTCTTATAACCCCAGCATAGGATCTAAGGGCAAGGTGTGCTAAGGTGAGAGAATCTGAGTGCGGATCAGCCAACATTGCACGAGTAGTAATTTCTATCAGTTTGAACTTCTCATGAAGGAAATTCCGTTCTAGCTGTACATGATGAAGTTCAGCTTGGGTTTGTTCCAGAACAAAGCCCAATGGTGCTACCTCCTTCCCATGTTTCGTTATATGGGCTTTGATTGTCTCAAGACTACTGTCTGATGCCATAGAATCATCTTTCTATATTAATTAACCATGATCACTTGTATTTAGAGACAATAATCGAAATGTTTAGTTTCCATCAATCATATTGACCAATTTTCATATAACAGTCAAAACCCAACAGTCTCATTTTAATTATACTCATGTTATCAAATGAAATAATTTTGTTGAGTATAAAAATAAAATAACCCACAAATTTAAGAAATAAGATTTATTCAAAATTATGGGTCGTTACAATCTTCCCCCCTTAAGAAATTGCATCCTCGCAATTTTTAAAATTGCATTTTGAAATTTCATTGAAAGTCCCACATCAGAAAAAGAGTCAGTGAAACTATTACTTTAAAATAAATAAAGGGAAGTGAAAAGGTCACCCGAGTTAACCCACACTAGGATTCCATGTAAACAAATATGGACATGGAGGAGAAAAAAGGGGTCAAGTTCTGAGGGAGAGTGATAGAAAACATGATTAGGAGAAAGATAACCACAAGAAAATCACAAACATATGATTTGAGTAAACAGTCTTTGATTACCTAGTAGGAAACGTAAATTAACAACGTTTTTGTTTTACGTTTATTTTCATAATTTTGAGGAATTCATTTACTACATAGAACAGAAACATAAGGAAATACACCTAACTTCACATAGAGTTTCATCCTTTAAGTTTCTACCAAAACTAATCTTTTCTCTAAACGATGAGTATTCAAAAACACTTGGTCTCATCAAAACAAATGAATCATCTTCTTGAGAGTCATGTAATCCAAAAAATATTAACTATCAATTTCATCTATCTTTAAACAACATCCCAAAAACCGAAAGGGTAAGATAAAACAACTCTTCAAAATGAAAGAATTGCAAATGAAGGGAAACTACTTTTAAATATTCAATGTTCCATGGTACTACCCAAAGTTCATCATAGACCATTCCATAAATAACTGTCCTTAAAATTTTTCAAAATAAACCAAAATAAGATTGAATCCCAATTATAAGATTGATCTCATAACATAGTATTCCATGATATACTTTATCATTCATCTCCAAACAACATCAACCACTCTTATCATCTTATAAAAAAGTAACTAACCTAATCACATTTTCCCCAAATAGGTTAATCATTTCCATATGTGACATAAATTATTATAATTTCACCTTAAATTCCTCGATTCTTCAAAATATAAGTCAACCTTTACTACTCAAAGAAAATAATTTAGTAATCTATTTACCTCGTTCAAATAGGGTTCCCGAAATAGTGAACGTCTTCCAAAATAATAATTATCTTTTAATCCCCTAATCACCCATTTTATTAAGAAGAACAGCTTCACTACATCAACATGTGGAACACAAAAATAGATGTTTTACTTAATGATATAAAATCATCTTAGTCAGTGACTCGATGATCTTTGAAAACATAAAATATATTCTCATATAGAACGAACTAAAATACAACATGACATAGACAATTATTTAGAAGAAGTTACAAGTACATCTGTCATCATGATCCATCTCAGCGTAAGACATGCATTGTTCCCTTGTCCTCGAAGATTGTTGATGCTCATCATGCTTCTCACCCATTCTAAGAGAGAATTTCCTTGGATAATGTCTAATTTCTCCACATTAACAGCATCGAAATGTATATGGTACATTAGATCGAACCTTATCTCCATTCATGACATTATCCATTTTTTAAAGCAATTGGATAATTTATACCCTATCTTCCCACACATAAAACATCTCCCAGTTCCATTGTGAAATTCTCCCTGGTTCCTCTTCCCACACTTTTTGAAAAAAAGAAATTGGATCTTCTTTCCCTTATCAACTTTATCAGATAAACATCATAGAGACTTTATCTTCTTCTTCCTTGATGAATTTGGTCATTCAACTACATACCAATTAATAATTGTGATTTTTGATAGCTGTTTTGGAATAATCACAATATGTTCAACTTGATCTCTCGACATCTCTGTCACATTAAAAGGGAAATCTTCACATTTCCTATCACATTGGTTATTGGGACATGTTCTTCTATTTCCCGCCATTAACTAAGAACAGAAAGTATAATTAGGGGCTTAAATACTTAGCCAATGATCATTAAATGGAAACATTAAAAATAGAAGGATAAAATTTTAGAAGAAAAGTATATCCAACTTTTGATCCCCTAGGTTCCAATCTAGGTTATCAATGATCATATATTCTTATTTGAATCATTATTTTATTTTATCTTTGTCCCTTTAATAATAGTTCATACTAAGCTTATGAATTTACCAAAGCATATCCCTTGGGAGTTTCATAACCAAGAGTGAAGCAAGGCCCATTGTCATGTACCATTTCTCGTTCGAGTCTCTCTCAAAGCGGTGTTTTCGGGTTTTACCCCTATGTATATCTGTGCCAAAGCCACCTCTACCTGCTCGTATCCAGATATGGATGTATTTGCTCGTCAATCCCTTACTCAATACTCACCAAAATACCAGGAATATTTCCTATATATAATTTTTTTAGGGTTCATCCTAGTGTTTTCGTATCCTAATTTCCACAAATAACTAAACCATCCTTTGATACCAAATATTGCATCCCCCCTTTTTATAACATAACTTTTCATTACATTTTACAAAACTGAGGATCTGTAAGGTTTAGTGTCTTGGAAAAAAGGAACTTAAAACATGAAAACATAAAAAATTCTTCTTAAACACTTCAATGGATTCTACTTATGTTCATCCTAGGTTCATTACTACAGCTCATAACCTGGGGACATACATCAAATGAAAGGTTGAGCAGAAGGCCCAGTAATTGAAACAATGGGAAACATTTAACATATGATCTTGAGATACATCAACAATGTCATGAAAAAGAACATTAAGGCATGAGAATGAAATCATGAGGCATATCATAATAAAAATAACGTATTTAATAACTTGAAGATGTGGCTACAACATTTAACATTGACAGTAATTTCCATTTCACCAAGGTCCACCCCAAGGTTTCATTAAAAATTACCAATGTTATTCACCAAGGCGTCGTTAAAAATGGGCATCTCTAGAGATTAAGTCTTTAACCAATGCGTTGGAGTGCTATCAGGGTGCACCATTAATTTGTCTTTATTATCATGTTATCCACATATATCATCATCAATAATTACATAAACAACCCATATTTCATAAAATAAATGGGATTAATTTCATAATCATAACGTTTTATAAACTTCTTTAACGACATGATCTTTATGTCACTTTAAACCCACAGAAAGGGAAAGCAGGTCTCATGTATGTAAATCCTAGAAATTAAAATATAAAATTATGTTATATATGTGAATACCAATTTAGAAGAAAGGGCTTGGACTATTCGCTTAATAAAATGAATTTGAGGATAAGAGAGCGACATTTTGAGACAGAAATTCTGCAGCACAATGGCAATGTTTTGGGGTTTTAGAAAACTTTGAAAAGAGAGGGGACATTAGTCACCCACTCATAAATGATCCATAAAACATTATAGTGATAGAATATAAAGGATATAATAACATGTTGGTGAAATTTGAAACATATACCTTATGAAATGGAAAACATAGAAGGAAGACAAAAATAAGATTTCTCTTTTGAAAATTTGGCGGCCTAACGGTGTCACTTAAACTTCATCAAAAATGAATTGACGAGATCAAATAGGGTCTCTCATCATATGAACGTAAAATATAAGTATGATAGATATAGAGAACATACCCCAAAATAATAAAAAGTAACTTGAAAGACTTGACATGAATGTAGAATTTTTAAAAAAATGAGAAAGGTGAAAGAATCCCATAAAAATTCGGCAGCCTAACGACGTCACATAAACTTCAACAAAAAGGAATTGACGAGATCAAATATGGTCTCTCATAACATGAACATAAATGATCATTATGATAGATATAGATATCATAACCCTACAAAATAAAAAGGAACTTGAAATACTTGACATTAAAATAAAACTTGAAAATGAGAAGGGTGAGAGAATCCCTAAAAAATTCAGCAGCCTAACTGCACCACTTCAAACGTCAAAATACTGAATTGAAGAGATAAAATAGGATGTATCATCATTTGAACGTAAAATATCAGTATGATAGATTTAGGGATCATACCCCAACAAATAACAATGAACATGAAAGACTTGACATGAAAATAGATCTTGAAAACGAGAAAGGTGAAAGAATCAATTAAACATTCGGCAGCCTAACGACGCCACTTTAACATTTATAAAATGAAATGGTGAGAGAAAGAGGGGGTCTCTCATCATATGAACATGGAATGTTCAGTTGGATAAATACAAAATAACATCATACAACATAAGAACATTGAGTATAAAAGAAATGACTTAAAAGAGAGTATTTGAAAAGAAAGAGAGAGGTTGGATCCCTTACCATAAACGTAACTCTTAAAACTCAAAGGTTGGGACCTTGAGGGCTTGGGGGAACATTGGGAGGACTCCATGGGAGGTAAAAAGACCGTACTTCATTGAGGATTATTTCGAGTCGAATGGATGAGAGGATTCCTTGAATTATAGGGAAAGTGAGGGGACAAGGCATTAATGGCCAAGTGACTCCTCATTGGTGGTCTTGGAAAAACCATGGGCTTTACCATGGTATTTTACCATGGTATTGGCCACATGGGACACCTCATACCTTATATTACTATAAATTAGTTGACCATATTGATTACATACTTAATACATCATTTAATCCCTTTATCATAAATGTTGCACTATTGCTTCACTTTTTAACCTTCTAAATAATATATCGATCAATTAATACATTTTAAAAAAGTTAAATATTCTAATTTATGAAAATATTTATCAATTATTATAATTATATTATAATCCTTAATTTTCATTTTTATGTTTATGGTTTTGATATCATGTTTTCTTATAGGTTTCTCATTTCTCATTAATTTCCTTTTTTCGCTGGTAATTTAAACATAATTTTAATAAACTAAAATGATAAACATATTTTTTATAGATAAATTTTTAAATATTTTTTTTTTATTTTAAGAATAAAAAAATTGTTAAAAACTATTTATTTTGGATACATCCCTTTCGGTGGTAAACCGACCATTATATAAAATGTTTTCCAAACAAGGAGATAAAGAGATATGAAATATAAATATATCAAAAATATAATATATTTGTATATTAAAATAATAAATAAAAATATCACATAACTAATATTAAATCATATATTATTAGGTATTATGGTATAAATATAGGGAAAAAGTTAAGGGAAAAAACAATGAATAGTGAATGAAAATAAACCCTCTTCTTGGTGTGGCTTCCCATGTACAACACTAGAATCCCTTGATGATTGGTGTTAATTTAATATGAAATAACCCTATGGAATCTAGGAATCTTATTTTATAATACTTGGGTATAAAATTACTTTCTGAAATAGTGTTTGGAGTGGTGTTTTATGGGGGTTAAGAGGGGTTATTTATTTAAGGGGATAGGTGTGTGTTTTGAATAAAATATTCTATAAAATACTACATCCATATTAAACTATGTAATACAATATTTTAGAAAATAAATATCATATATCAATATAAAATAATGGTTTTAAAAATTTAAATAAATTTTAAATCAAATTTATTATTTTATTAAAATAGAATGTGGATGAAATCCAAATATATTATTTTAAGGGTATATCATTTAAAAGTAGAAAATGGAAACATAGTATTTTAGTATAGAAATTATGTTTTTTTATTTCAATGATATAATTATGAAATATAATATGTATTTCTTTTCTTGAACATCAGGTTCTCTAAATTTTTGGGTCATTATTACATAATTAATGATGTAATATAAGATAAATCAGTTATGAGAAATTATTTATTTTTACTATTCACATGAAAATTTGTGTATTTTAGAAAATAACTAAAAAATCACACTTCGAAAATTTCAAAATAATTAATTCATAAATTATAACAGATATATAAAAATTTATTTCTATAAAAATCAATATCATTTTTTAATTAAATTTTTTTTGATATTTATAAAATACTTTAATGTACAATTTATTAAATATGTGCTTAACTTTTCATGGGTTTTTTTGATCATGATATATTTTTTTAGTACTTAAAATATTTATATTTACGTAAATTAATCATGAAAACTGTTCTTGATGTCACCAATAATTATTTTGAGCTTATATTTCTATTCCAACAGTCAGGCTATTATTCCAAACAGTCATGTAATTATTTTTAATTGTTGTGTTACTATTCAAATGGTCATATTATTATTCCAAAAGTCACATTACACTCTATAAATACCTAAACTATCATTCATTACCTATTCAAATAAATTCATCTCAATGTTCAAGTCATCCATTTTCTGAAATAATGATTGGTTTACAAATATATTTTTGATTTATATTATTTAGTTGGATTGATAAATCTAGAAGATTGATGCGATTCATATTTTTCATTGTAGTCTATATAATTTTCTAAAATTATGTCCCCTTATGATAATTTTAATTTTATTGGTATTCTTCATTGAATAATGTAATGATTTACATTCATTAAATAATGTGTTGTTGGTTTCTCTATTTTTTTATTTGTAAAATATAGTATAATATATTATAATTCCCATTTATTCCCATAAAAAATCATTTATTATATTTAGCTTGTTACATTATTTCCCCATTTAGAAGTTTCATCCCCAAAATTTCAACTCGTATTGTATGCTGAGAATATATTATGTTATTTATATTTCATTATTTTATATAGTTCCCATGTCACCACATATAACATATGGTTTCTCCACAACATATTGAAATGGTGAGTTGTCCTATTTTGTATAAATTTATCTCTATGGTCTAATATCTTCATTGTGTTATCTTTATATGATATGGAATTATCCAATTATATAACCACCACATTTATTACATGTGATGGTTTAGATATTTACTTCCACAAGAGATATATGTGGGACACGTCATGAACATTATTTTTATTTTTTGGGTTTGTATATCAATAGATCATTTATCCTGTATATTCATATAAATAAAAAAGGCTAATGTACATTGGGATAAGGTTCCACCTATATTCAATCAATGATACTCACTTCTATGGTGATATTAGAAGCAAAAAATTGTCTCCAATATCAATGTTTTTGTCCCTTTCTTAGTTGTTATCATATTATGTCAATTCAATATGAATATATTTTATATGATGTGGGATGGATTGAATCTTCTCTATCATCTCTGTCAAAATATAATTTCCATTTAGGATTCATTCTCCAAGATTATCCCAAAATTATTGTGATACTGTAATGGCACGGGTTTTTGGGGTCTATTACTTTGTATAAATCTGATGTTCGGTGTTCTGGGTAGTTTGGGAATTTTTTTTCAAGGCTTCTCCCTAACGGTAGGCTTACCGGTAGCCTTAGCCTACCTGTAGTAGGCCTATCGGTAGCTTGGCCTACAGGTGGCTGCAGCTTACCGCTAGCTCTTCCACAGGTCGTTATCAGCCACCGGTGGCTCTCGGCTACTAGTGGCTCTCGCATACCCCCACGGGTTTTCCAGAAGTGCCTCATTTTTTCACAAATTGGGTTTTATACCCTATTTTGACCAATTTAAGCTTGTTTTAAAGCCCAGTATCACCCATAAATGGGATTTAATTAAATTTTTAAGAGGATCAGTGTTGTGTGCGTGGGTTTGAACTGACCCCAAAGGCGAGGACCACTTTAATGACCTGTGGGGCTATGTAGTCAACCCATGACCCCCGCTCCTTTCGTGGTTTCACGTCCTTATCTCCGTATCTCAACCGTCCCCAGACCTTATAACAAAAGGTTACTCCCTGGGTTTATTTTTCTCTATCAACCTCCCATCAATTTTTCTGCTCGTCCTTGAGTTCCTGAGGCCCCACCCCTGCAAATTTCTCCTCTTCGTTTCCTAGCACATGAAGATAAACATCTATCGTTGATCAATCAAGTAGGGTTTCACCTTCATCTATCCTTTCTGTGTATCATGTGGGGTGGGTATGATTTGGTTTCTATAGAATTGGATGAACCAAACATTAATGATGGTAATAAAGGAATTCTAAAGACTGAAGGGGATGGGTGTGATTGATGATGCTTTCCTGAATGATTTCTGAATTGTGTGGGCTTACGCCTACTGAAAATCAAGGTCATTGGTGGTCGTTGTATATGCACTAACGAACCCTTACCTCTGGTGATGTTTAAATGTCTTGCATCATGATTGTGAACCTCTGCTGAGTAAATGAATTTAGTTAATTATATATATTCAAATGAATAAATTGAAAGCACCAGGATCAACCCTTTCTGTGATAACCCCGACTAAAGCACACCGAGATTGAAATCATGGAGTGTGTTAAATATTTTAAATCTGAAAATACTGGAATGGTCCTACATTGTGTTGGAGGTAATAGTTTGGTTATTTCCATTCATGGGCCAGTCGCTGGGTGATGTGGGTGGGGATGGGATCCCCTTTGGTTAGGCTTTCAATTTTGAATTTATGGTTAGGTGGTTATGTCGATTTTATCAGGAATTGGGGTGGGATCCTTTGTTGTTGAGAAACTGTCGGCTCCTAGAATTTGGGGGACACGGGGTAGTGTCTCGCAGTTTCCATTGCTTCCATTTCATGGAGGGATCTCACTAGCACCCTTTGGTCGCAGAAGGTGTAGGTAGTATCCTGGGGTTTTTCCTTGGTTCCAGTACATTGAGGGACCCCCTTATCACTTTTTTGTTGTGACTTTACAAGAGAACCGGATGTGAATGTTTAAGTTAATGTGTGACCGTACCTTTCCCTTGGCTTGTGCTTATGCTTGATAGTTGCCCAAGTAGGTGCATCAACTTATTTAAAAATTATTAGAGAACATGAAAACAAGAATGGGAAAAACAGGTTTTTCGTTTGGTTAGAGTTGTGAATAGGACATGGGTCTTGTTTGTGTTATTTAGGCTAGCTGAAGAAAAACCTAGATTTGGGTTAGTTCTTGTTATCTATACATATACTTTTAGTTTTGTGTTTATTGTTCGTGCCCCACCCAAGTTGAGAACATAGTGCCGAACACCCCCATTCCATGGGGGATGGTGTTTTTTCCAACACTTCTATGAGTGGCAGGTTATTAGCTCATTTTCTACTCCATTTCCCAAGTGGCCCAAGACTCTACGGGCATGCTGTGATGGACTGAGGTCCATTATTAGCCCAAGAATCTTCGGTCATTGTAGTGTGGTGATTGGCCAAGGTGTGTGTGGGCAGGTGGTTTCCCAGGTGTCTTTGGGATAAGGCCCAGGTGTCTCCGGGCGTGGTAGTAGATCTTCTAGCCGAGTGTCTTCAGGCGTGGTGGAGGTTGTTCTGGCCTAGGTGTTTGCAGGCATGGTTACGTTTGACAGTTGTGGCCCAGGTGTTTGCGGGTGGGGTCTGGAAGTGGTACTACATGAGGATGTGCCCCAGGTGTGTGCGGGAGGGGTGAGGCAGTAGGACTGCTGTGAGAATGGTGGGATTGGTTTGATGCGTAGAATGTCTTCAATAACCAATGGGAAAGCAGTGTGGGTTACCCAAACATCGATGTTCTTTTATTTTACATTACTGCTTGCCTTATTTGGTGAGTGTGGCCGGTGAGTAGGATTGATAGACTCTTTGAGAGTGTTTGGTTGTCTCCTTCTCACGTTACTTTAGTATTTCTCCCCACTTCTGCACGAGAGTCTTGGTTTTTCCCTATTGAGTATACTTGTATGCTACCCCTACGTATATAAAACTGCTTTCAGGTTTCTAGGAGGACTTCACAGATCGTGTGGGACCTTACTAGCATGGACTTTTGGGATATTTTATGTTGTTTCTTTTCATGGTATTCCTTTTTTCCTTTGGGGTTTTGTGACTTGTATCTTTTACCTTTGAAAATTCATGTGGGAATGGTTTAATTTCATCCATACTTGCACTTTTAGTTTTTCTGTTGTGGGATTTTCTATCTTATCTCCCGATCCTATTAAAAGAAAAAGGGTAATTACACCCATTTAGTGTGTGATTCTATACCCTTGGTGTTGTTCTCCACTCCGGGACGTACTGAAGGCGGGTTTTGGGGGTCATTATATCTTCTTCAACATAAAGAAAGACTGACTTGGCAATCTGCTGACCCTTTCCTCCTTTTGATGAAAGTGGGTCGTGACAGGGTGGTATCAGAGGGAATGGTTGAGAGATAGGATGGAGTCTAGAGTTAGGCACAGTGAGGATTGCATGGGATGGTAGGGGGATAGTTTTGGGTGACCTTGGTGAATGAATTTGGCCAGGGATGACTGGCTAGGATGTGGGATTTTAGGCCCCCCTATGATCCAATTCAAGGACTCTGGAACTACCGAACGACCAAGTGAGGCCATGCTTATTGCAGGGTAGAGACCCTAGGAAAGGTACATGCTTAATTATGACTTGTGTTCTCGTGTTTCTAGGGTGTTTTGGGAATTTGAAATAAATAAGAAGTTTAATAGATTTTAAGAATAAATATTATGCACTACTTGGGCTTAGACATTCCTTGTTTACCTTGCAACCATGGAACCTGGGAGGTGACCTCGTGTGGTGAGGGTGATTGAGGACTAAGAGGCTACCTTGGCCGATTGTCAGGGAGCTGATCGAGAGGAGGAGGACAACCCGTGGCAAGAGATGCTTCGAGCCTTCCAGTGATAGACCCTCAAGAAGTATGAGGGAATCATCTCTGACATGAAGACAGAGAGATGGCTATAGGAGCTGGTGATAGCCTTCGGCCTGATTAGGGCTCCGACTGAGTACGGGGTTCCTCTACCCGTCAACCAGATGTGGGGAGTGGTGCGTCAGTGGTGGATGCTTTACCTGGGGGAGTGGAGAGAGGATGAGGTGGCATGGGATGATTTTGAGACGGAGTTCTAGGTGGAATTCTAATCTTCTACGATGAAGGAGGAGAAGAGGCATGAGATACTCTCCCTTCAGCAGGGGAGTATGTCAGTAAGGGAGTTGGGAATCATGTTCAAAACCCCCTACGTTTTTCTCCGGACCTCTTTCTAGATGAGGAGTCTCGGGCAAGATGTTTAGCGGAGGTGCTCCGACCCTCCCTCTCGAATGTCATTACCCCCTTCACCATGCCGACATACTTGGAGGTCCAGAAGAAGGCCGAAGTGGTGGAGAGGATTCATGGTCTAGGAGGTGTGACACGAGAGGAGATCATGTTAGGATCATCAAAGGGGAAGGATTTCAGCACCAGACAACCAGCATCAGGACCCTCTCAGTTTCGACCAGCAGGGAGCAGGCCACAACAATTCCAGTTCTGGTCCCCCGGTCCTTGCCCAATCCCTTCGGGCCCAGGATCGAGGTGCTTCATCTGTGGGAGCCATGGACATCTCTGGAATCAGTGTCCGGACTGAGTTCATTATGGCAGTGGCGGACAGACTCAGCCCCCGCCTCAGCAGCAGATTCCAGCTAGGCCCTTCCAGCAGCAGCAGTAGGGGCAGCGAGCTCTCACACCTCCGAGGGAAGACATAGCAGGGGGAGGCCGACCTCAGGGTGCTCCTCTGGGACCCCGACCAGGGTGTGGTTGGGGAGGCGGCCGACAGTTGAGGGGAAAAGGATTTGGGTGCGGACAGTTGCACACTGCAGAGGTAGCAGTTCCAGCAGGACTGGAGGTTGCCTAAGGTACGATCTGTTTGTTCAGTACCCTTGCTTATGACTTGTTCGATACTAGAGCTTCACACTCCTTTGTTTCACCCGGTCTGGCCCATGCTCTGGGCCTAGATTCCAAGAGACTTCTAGTTCCCCTGGTGCGGAGCACACTAGTCGGAAGTTAGACCGACTTGTTATATGTTTGTTGGGGATGCAGACTGATGATAGGGCCACATCAGTCCGTCAGGGATTTACAGCTGCTACGGATACATCCATACGATGTCATTCTAGGCATTGACTAGCTACTCATTGTGGGTCCTTCATATATTTCATCCGAGGAAGGGTTGTGTTCTCAGACTTGGGTGGTCAGCGTGATGCTTTCACCAGCGAGCGGAGTAGTCATGAGGAAAGTAGGAGAGAGGAACCTCTCCTCTCTTTGTTAGTCGAGCTGTCAGTAGAGTCAGTAGATGCTGAAATGGTGGATTTGCCAGACATCGTCAATGATTTTATGGAAGTCTTTCCTGAGGAGGTGACGACTCTACCCCCTCAACGTGATATCGAGTTTGGAATAGAATTTCAGCCTGGTGCTCATCTAATGTCGATGGATCTTTAACAGATGGAACCTTCGGAGCCACGGGAGCTGCGGATTCAGATTGACGATCTAATGAAGAGTAGTTATGTTCTACCAAGTGCATCACTGTGTGGGTGCCCCAGTCTTTTTCGCAAACAAGACAGATGGTGGTCTCAGGTTGTGCATAGACTATAGGAGGCTGAATTGTCACGACCCGTCCTCGGGGCCCGTGCCGTGACTACCCCAAGCCTGCCATCCATAGGCCAGGGGCTGGCGACTAGCACCAAAGGTGTAAAATCCCGATAACTGGGAAGGCATTGCCTTTATAAAAGAAAACAAGCACCACAGAGTACAAGCAGAAACAAAACACTAAGTACAAAAGAAAAGCTGAAAATTAAAAGGGCCAGAATACAAACCCAAAAGAAAGAATAACAAAAAATGAACAAAAAGACAAATAGCTAGAAGAGGGAAGCAGCTCCTGGGTCGTCCTCCTCGGTTCCTACCTGAAGGGTAGGTACAGATAGCCTCCTCCACGCTTTCGTCCGTCAACCTCCTATGTGAGTCGTCTCGTCGCGTAGTCCACCTCCGGGTACCGACTCATCGTGTAGTCCACCTCAGGGTACCGACTCGTCGTGTAGTCCACCTCCGGGTACCGTCCAGTCCTCGAACACTCGGCCTCCGTCAGCACTACCCATCGTTTGCATCCAACACAACGAGGTGTGGGCATAGCCCGTGCAGGGGTGAGTATAACGATACTCAGTAGGGACTTCGAGACCCTCAAGGTCTCACTAAACCAACAAGGATAACCACAAAAGATCTCAACAGATAACCTCTACTTAGATATATGCCCACACATATAAGTAAGTTATCAAGTAACCCATATCAATCATGAGGAAACACAAGGATTGTGAAATCAACGGATAACCACTACCCAGGTATATGCCCATACATATACCTAACTTATCAAGTAACCCATCTCAATCATGAGGTAAACACAAAGGTCAAAAGTCTCAGCTCAAACAAGGATTTTCATTTCTCGAAACCGTAACTGCTGAAGAGCTCCGTCTCTGGAGTGTACAGTGGTCCTGTCACGACCCCGAGGTACTGCTCACTAACCTAAGACTACTGAGGTACTCCTCCTGTCGAGTACCGCGGGCCTTCCACCTCACAGAGTAGTGCTTCCCGCTGGGGTTTGCCACTCAAACACAGTAGTGCTCCCCCCTCATTGCCTACAGAGGTACTCCTCCTGTCAAGTACCGCGGGTCGGCCACCTCACATAGTAGTGCTCCTCCGCTGTGGGTCTGCCACCTCACAAAGTAGTGCTCCCCACTGGGCTACGTAAGTCACTCCGAATCGAATCGGACAAGCAGTCTTCAGGTCTCTGCCGGCTACACGGTCTCCGTAAAAAGAGAGATTATATTCTTCTTTTTGGGTTGGTCTCCTTTGCCACCTTGAGAGATTTTGAGAAGCTCTCTCCATCTTCTTCAGCCTTGACATAGAACACGAAGAACACTTAAGCTCCGACGAAGAACGCCGCTTCTCTTCTTCGTAGCCGGTGTGTTTCCGAAGATCGAAGACACCTCTTCTTCAATAATCTTCCCGTGTCAATGAAAGGAGACCCCATTTCCTCCTCGGACTATCTCCGTCAGCTTACGAAGCTTCTCCAGCGACGTACCTCTTCAGATGCACCTCGACGTCAACGGAAACGACGTTCAATTTCAGCGACGCCCAACCTCTGTGACGCTAGTCTTCCACAGCTTGATTGGCATGCTCCGCACTTGAATCCGAGGTAGGGGAATTTATTTTGGAATTCTCTTATCTTTTGAGAACAAACGACGAGCGCGGACCAACCAATACCGGGTTGATCCGCGGATCGTCCGATCAAGCGGTTGATGATTGAGGGTTTTTATTTATTTAATTGTTCGTGAATACAAACTTGGTGATGATCGTGGATTAAAACCCTTTTTGATATCGAATAACGCGAGGGGGTCGGACCGCACAAACACGGCCGACCGTCCTACTTTGTTTTTCGTGATGATTTCTTGAGGATGATACGAGAAAACGTGGTGTCGTCGCACCACGCGTTTTATTGCAGAAGATACACGCGGCGCCTTCACCCCGAAGAACGAAATCTAAAGAACGCGACGCCGTCGCATCGCGTCAAAGAACGTCAATGGCGCCGCGGTCGGAGCGGGGCCGCGGCGGAGGGAAGCGATGCCGTCGCATCGCGCCGAACGGCATAGGCCGCGACTGGTTCCGGGCCGCGGCGGAGCAAGATGACCGGCGGCCGGCACCGGGCCGCCGGTGTCAGCGAAGGAAGGACCGTCCATCGCCGGTCCTTGCTGGCGAAACCGGCCGGCCAGTGCGTGCAGGCCAAACAGTGGTGACCGGGGGAATTAATTTCCCCCGGCAGGGTCCAAAAAGCGGCCCCAATTAAGGGGTCGCGGTTCTCAAGGGGGGGGGGGGCTTTGCCCCCCGCGCGCGGCACCCGAACGGTGCCCAGGCCGCGCCGCCGCGCCGGACCGCGCCGCCACGCCGCCGGCCGGGCCGGGATTTTCCAAGCCGGGCCGGGTCGTCGGGCCGGGTCCCCACCCGGGACGGGTTGACCCGATTCGGCCGACCCAAGGGGGTCGGACCGGGTCGGCCAAGGCCCAGACCCCCAGTTTCGGACCAGTTTTGGTCAAATGTCCGAATCTTTGGCTACGGGCATCCAAACGACTCGCCGTCAGCGGCAACACGATCCTTGGATCGAGACGGTCGTTTCGGTATACTATACTCAAGGTGAACCTTCCTTTTCGGGAGCCTACGTGGTTAAAACTCCATAGTTAAGCGTGCTTGGCCTAGAGTAGTGATCAGGATGGGTGACCTCCTGGGAAGTTTCCCAGGGTGGGTGTGAGACAGAAAGGCCAATAACTAATAGACCGGGCGTCCGATTTACGCGCCGTCTGTTTGGTTGAATTCATCTTGATGAGAAAAATCTTTTGGCATACTCCGCCCAAGGATTGGACGCAGGTGGAGTACGATCGGGTTGGTTTTGCCTTAAAAACCAACCGGGCCCCTGGAACGAAAAAGCCAATAACTCTCAGACCGGGTGTCCGATTGACGCGCTGTCTATTGCGTTGAGTTCCTATTGACGATACGGATCTTTTGGTATTCTCCGCCCGAGTTTTGGATGCAGATGGATAGTTGCAGGGTTGGATAGCATAGAAATCCAACCGGGCCCCTGGAACGGAAAAGCTGATACCTTTCTAACAGAACGTCCGTTTGACGAACCGTCAGCGGCGTTGGTGATCTCGTTGAGAAACGGTCCCTATGAGTATACCCTATGAGAGTTTGGGGTACAGTTGACATACGGCTGGGTTTGGTTCGCTCACGAAACCAACCGGGCCCCTGGGACGAAAAGGCTAATAACTCACAGACCGGGCGTCCGATTGACACGCCTTCTGTTGCGTTGAGACCCCTATGACGAGTCGGTCCTTTGAGATACTTCTTCGTGGGACTTTGAGATCCTTGGAGTATCGACATGTAGCTCATGGAGCAGACCCTCCCAGAGACGAGCGTACGGAGTACGGAGACCGTGTAGCCAGCCGAGACCTGAAAACTTCTTGTCCGATTCGATTCGGAGTGACTTACGTAGCCCAGTGGGGAGCACTACTTTGTGAGGTGGCAGACCCATAGCGGAGGAGCACTACTATGTGAGGTGGCAGACCCGCGGTACTCGACAGGAGGAGTACCTCTGTAGGCTATGAGGGGGAAGCACTACTGTGTTGGGTGGCAGACCCCGGCGAGAAGAACTACTGTGTGAGGTGGCAGGCCCGCGGTACTCGACAAGTGGAGTACCTCAGTAGTCTTAGGTTAGTGAGCAGTACCTCTGAGTCGTGGTAGGACCACTGTACACTCAAGAGACGGAGCTCTTCAGCAGTTACGGTTTTGATAATGAAAATCCTGGTTTGAGCTGAGACTTTTGACCTTTGTGTTTACTACATGATTGAGATTGGTCACATGATAACTTAGGTATATGTATGGGCATATACCTGGGTAGTGGTTATCTGTTGATTTCATGATCCTTGTGTTTCCTCATGATTGAGATGGGTTACTTGATATCTTAGGTATATGTATGGGCATATACCTAAGTAGAGGTTATCTGTTGAGATTTTTTTTGTGGTTATCCTTATTGGTTTTAGTGAGACCGTGAGGGTCTCAGGCTCCCTACTATGTAACGTTATACTCACCCCTACACGGGCTATGCCCGCACCTCGTTGTGTTGGTTGAAGACGACGGGCAGTGCTGACGGAGGCCAAGTGTTCGAGGACTGGACGGTACCCGGAGGTGGACTACTCGACGAGTCAGTATCCGGAGGTGGACTTCACAGCGAGATGACACTCAGAGGTGGTTGGTAGGCGAGAGCATTGTGGAGGCTATCTGCACCTACCATTTAGGTAGGATCTGTGGTGGACGATCCAGGAGCTACTCCAACTGTACCTACCCTTCAGGTAGGATCCGAGGAGGACGACCCAGGAGGCGCTTCCGTCCCACCAGTTGTTGTCTTTTTCTGTTGTACTTTGTTCAGTTGTAGTTGGACTTTCTTTTGGGTTTGTATTCTAGCCCATTTTTCCTTTTTTTTCACTTCTCTTTGTACTTACTGTTTACTTTCGTTTATACTCTGTCGTGTTTGATTACTTTTATAAAGGCAATGCCTTCCTAGTTATCGGGATTTACGCCTTTGGTTCTAGTCGCCAGCTCCTGGCCTATGGAAGGTGGGTTTGGGGTAGTCACAACACGGGCCCCGAGGACAGGTCATGACATGAATCAGGTAACAATCAAGAATATCTACCCTTTTCCAAGGATAGACGATATTTTCAACCAGCTGAAAGGGTAAGGATGGTTCTAGAAGATCAACCTGTGGTCAAGGTATCACCAGTTGAGGGTGAAAGAGGGCCACATCCCGAAAATGGCCTTTAGGTGCAGATATGGACACTTCGAGTTCATAGTCTTGCTGTTTGGTGTTATGAACGCCCCGACTGTGTTCATGGGGCTTATGAACTCCATCTTCTGGGAGTACCTGGATCAGTTCATAGTTGTGTTCATCGATGATATCCCGATCTATTCAAGATCATAGGTGGAACACACGGAGCACTTGAGGACGGTTTTAGAGTTCCTCCAACAGCACCAGCTCGATGGGAAGTTGTCAAAGTGAAAATTATGGACACAAGAAGTGCACTTCCTTAGGCACACACTATCCGAGTAGTGGGTAGCGGTGGACCCATCAATGGTTGACGCAGTTGTTTCATGGGAAGCACCCAAGAATGTGGTATAGGTTCATAGTTTCCTCGGGCTGGAGGGTTACTATAGGAGGTTCGTACCCAGCTTCTCCCGAGTTGTAGCCCCTTTGACAGCCTTGACCAAGAAGTACCAGGTTTTCGTGTGGAGTGAGAAGTGCGAAGTAACATTCAGTTATATGATGAAGAAGTTGGTTGGTGCCATAGGGATGAGACTAATAGAAGAAGGGGTGGCGTATGAGCTGTTCTTTGATGCATCACGGAAAGTCCTCAGATGTGTGTTGATGCAGCAACAAGGAGTGATCCGTTATGGGTCTAGGCAGTTACACCCTCATGAGCATAATTAATCCACCCACGACCTGGAGCTTGTAGCGGTCATTTTTGCGCTAACATTATGGCGGAATTACCTCATCGAAGAATGCATTGTTGTTTTCATAGATCAAAATAGTTTGAGGTAAATCTTCTCCCAGGGGAACCTAAACATTCAACAACGATGGTGGATGAAGTTCCTCAAGGATTATGACTTCGATATTTCCTACAATTTAGGGAAGGGGAATGTAGTGGCTGATTCCTTGAGCAGTAGATAGCAGAAGGATGCGGTCCAAGAGTCGGCAGACACCTGAAAGCCAATGGAGGAGTTGGTTGCCTTGCACCTGGATGTGAGGATGGATGGCGGTAGAGGTTTCATGTATCAGATGAAAGTGTAGTCGTATCTGTTTCAGCATGTGGATGAGTCTAAGTGGGGATAACCAGAGTGCGAAGTGATGCGTGACCGAGTTGACCAGTGCAATTCTCTGGAAGGATGGACGAAGGATGGTTAGAACCAGATGCTTTTCCAAGGAAATCTGTTTGTTCTAGAGGCGATGCATGGCAAGGTTCATAGTGATTTCCAAAAATCCCCCCTAGCAGTGCACTCTATAGTTTACAAGATGTACGAGGGTCTGAAGAGACAGTTCTAGTGGCCCGGAGTAAAGCGAGCAGTTCCAGAGCTTGTGGCCAAGTGCCTAGTGTGTCAGTAGGTGAAGGCTAGAAACCAAGTTCCATGCGGACTGTTGTAGTCTCTAGTTATACCCGAGTGGAAGTGGGAGGAAATCTCGATGGATTTCTTCATGGGACTACCCATGTTTCAAGGGGGATATGATTCCATCTGGGTTGTAGTGGACTGGTTGATGAAACCAGCTCACTTTCTAGCGATTATGGAGTCAAGTGCAGTGGATTCTTTGGCACGGAGGTACGTGGATGAGGTGGTGCAGTTTCATGGAGTTCCAAAGTCCATAGTATTATATAGGGATCCATGGTTTACCTCGTGATTCTGGAGAGGCTTTCAACATGCTTTTGGCACCAAGCCTCTTAGCACTTCTTTTCATCCCGAAACAGATGGACAGACAGAGCACACCATCCAGACCATGGAGAATATTTTGCAGGCCGGTGTCCTGGACTCAGGAGGATTGTGGGTGCGACACTTACCTTTGATAGAGTTCGCCTACAATAATAGCTATCACATCACCATTGGTATGGCCTCGTTTGAATCCTTGTACTAGAGGCCATGCCACTCACCTGTGTGTTGGAGCAAAGTCGGAGAGGCGGGAATCTTTGGCATGGAGGTGGTGCAGAGCACGATGGAGAATGTTCATCTTATATGGGAAAGGATGAAGCCGTACTAGGACCGACAGAAGCAGTATGCTGATACCAGGAGATGGCCCATGGATTTTGAGGTTGGAGACCACGTGTTCTTAAAGGTCTCCCCTTGGTGTGGACAATGGAGTATCAACAAGGGGAGTAAGCTTTATCCCAGGTTCGTCAGACCCTTCGAAGTGTTGTGGAGGGTCGGTGAAGTGGATTTTTATATAGCATTACCACCGCCTCTACTGAGGATACATGACGTCTTCCATGTGTCCTAGCTATGTCAGTATCTACACGATGATTCACACGTCCTCGACTGGGGAGAGCTAGACATCGAGGATGATGTGACCTTTGTGGAAAGACCCGTGATGATAGAGGATCGTGAGGAGAAGGTGCTTTGTGGGTGAACCATTCCCTTGGTTTGTGTGTTAGGGAGACATGGTGGTCTTGAGAAGAGTACGTGGGAGAAGGAAACACATATGCATGCCCAGTTCGTAGAGTTGTTTTGAGTTTTGTGATGTTCTGTCTATACTTGTTGTAGTGGATCATTTTACATTGTTGGCTATGAAATATGTGGTTTTTTACTCTCTGAATGTGTGTGAAAAGTCCTAGCAAGTGGGAGTGGAGGATCCGACCCCTAATCAAGACGCATTAAGGTGGATGCGATTAAACCCGTGCGGGCCAGTCAGTGCCTCCCAAAGAAGATAGTATCATGACATTGGGGAAGAGACTCCCCAACCCACATGACTGGGCAGTTTGAATTGTATGTTGCTTGGTTATTGAGAGGAAGGTATTTTTAGTAAACAATGGGGTTCACTCCTGAGTTGTATCTTTCATGGTGGTTGTTTGGACCCACTCTTTCCTTCTGGTTGTTTTGATTCTAGAGGGAGATAATAGTTTGAGAGGAATCTGATGTAATGGCCTGGGATTTTAGGGTCCGTTACTTTGTACAAATCTGATGTTGGGTGTTCGAGGAATTTTTTTTTTCAAGGATTCTCCCAAAAGGTATGCCTACCGGTAGCCTTAGCCTACATGTAGTCTTAGCCTACCGGTAGCAGGCCTACCAGTAGCTCAGCCTACGTGTAGCTAAGTCTAACGGTAGCAGTTGCCTACCGGTGGCTCGGCCTACCGGTAGCTCAGCCTACCGGTAGATCAACCTACCGGTGGCTGCAGCTTATCGGTCACTCGACCACTGGTCGGTGTCAGCGATCGGTATCTATCAGCCACTGTTAACTCTCTGCTACCGGTGTCTCTCGCCTACCCCAAAGGTTTTCCAGTAGCACTTTCTTTTTGCACAAATTGGGTTTTAAAACCTATTTTGACCCCTTTATTCTTGTTTTAAAGCCCAGTAACACCCATAAAGGGCGTTTAATTAAATTTTTAAGAGGATAGGTGGTGTGTGTGTGGGTTTGAACAGCCCCCAAAGGCGAGGACCCCTTTAATGATGTGTGGGGCCACGTGGTCAACCCACGACCCCCACTCCTTATGCGGGTTCACATCCTTATCTCTGTATATCAACCGTCCCTAGCCCTTATAACAAAAAGGTTCTCCCTGAGTTTCATTTTATCGATCACCCTCCCATCAATTCATCTTCTCTTCCTTGAGTTCCCGAGGCCCCACACCGGGAAATCGCTCATCTTCTATTCCTGTCACGTGAAGATAAACTTCGATCATCGATCAATCATGTAGGGTTTCACCTTTGTCTCTCCTTTTTATGTATCATGTGGGTTGGGCATGCTTTGGTTTCTATATAATTGTATGAACCAAACATTAATGGATATAGTAAATGAATTATAGATAATGATGGGTAGGGGTGTGATCAATGATGCTTTACTGAATGATTTATGAATTGTGTGGGCTTACGCCTACTGAATATCAAGTTCGTTGGTGGTTTTTGTCTGTGCACTAACGAACCCATATGCTTGGTGATGTTTAAATGGCCTGTATTTGGATTGTGAACCTCTACTGAGTAAATGAATTTAGTTAATTATGTATATTCGGATGAATAAATTGAAAGCACCAGGATCAACCCTTTCTGTGACAACCCCTGCTAAAGCACACCGAGATTGAAATCATGGAGTGTGTTAAATATTTTAAATATAAAAATACAGGCATGGTCCTGCATTGTGTTGGTGGTAGTAGTATGGTTATTTCCTTTCACGGGCCGGTCACTGGGTGATGTGGGTGGGGATGGGATCCCCTATGGTTATGCTTTCAGTTGTGAATTTAAGGTCAGGTGGTTACTTTGATTTTATCATGAATTGGGGTGGGATCGTCTGTTGTTGAGAAACTGTCAGCTCCTAGAATTTGGGGGACACGGGGTAGTGTCTCGGGGTTTCCTTTGCTTCAATTACTTCGAGGTATCTCACTAGCCCCCTTTGGCCATAGATAGTGTAGGTATCATCCTGGGGTTTTTCCTTCGTTCTAGTACATAGACGGGACCCCCTTATCCCTTTGTTGTTGTGACATTACAAGAGAAATGGGTGAGAATGTTTATGTTAATATTTGACTATAATTTTCCCTTGGCTTGTGCATATGCTTTCTAATTGCCCAATTAGGTGCAGAAACTTAATTAAACATTATTACCGAACATGAAAACAATATTGGGACAAATGGGTTTTTGGTTTGGTGAGAGTTGTGACTTGGACATGGGTGTTGTTTGTGTTCTTTAGGCTGGATGAAGAAAAACATAGGTTTGGGTGAGTTCTTTTTATCTATGCATATAATTTCAGTTTTGTGTTTCTTGTTCATTCCCCACCCATGTTGAGGACTTAGTGACGAACAACTCCATTACATGGGGAGGGTGTTTTTCCTAACACTTCTTTGAGTGGCTGGTTATTAGATCCTTTTCTGCTCCCTATCCTGAATGGCCCAAGGCACTACTGGCAGAATGTGATGGCCTGAGGTCCATTATTAGCCCAAGAATCTTCGGGAAGGGTAGTGCGGTGATTGGCCCAGGTGTGTGCGGGCATTTGGTTTCCAAAGTGTTTTCGGGATGAGGTCCAGTTGTCTCCGGGCATGGTAATAGATCTTCTAGCCCAGGTGTCTTCGAGTGTGGCAGTGGTTGTTTTAGCCTAGGTGTTTTCAGGCATGGTTACGTGTGACAGTTGTAGCCCAAGTGTTTGTGGGAGGGGTTTGGCAGTGGTAATGCGTGAGGATGTTGCCCAAGTGTGTGCGGGCGGGGTGAGGCAGTGGGACAACGGTGAGAATGGAGGGATTGGTTCGATGCGTAGGATGACTTCAATAACCAGTGGAAAAGAGGTGCGGGGTACCCAAACATTGATGTGATTTTATTATACATTACTTCTTGTGTAATTTGGTTAGTGTGTCCTATGAGTGGGATGGATAGACTGCTTGATAGTGTTTGGTTGTCTGCTTCTCACGGGACATTATTACGTCTCCCAACTTGTGCAAGAGTGTCTTGGTTTTTCCCTTCTATGTGTACTTTTATGCTCACCCTACATATATAAAACTACTTTCAGGTTTCTAGGAGGACTTCAGGATCATGCGGGACCTTACTAGGATGGAATTTTGGGACAGTTGTTATTGTTGCTTTTCTTGGTATTCCTTTTTTCCCTTGGGGTTTTGCGACTTTTATCTTTTTTCCTTTGAGCATGCATGTTGGAATAGTTTACTTTCAGCCGTACTTGCAATTTTTGTTTTGGTGTTCTGGGATTTTCTATCTTATCTCCCAAACATATTAAAAGAATAAGGTTAATGCCTTCCATTTAGTGTGTAATTCTATACCCTTGGCGCTGGTCACCACTCCGGGACCTACTGAAGGCGGGTTTTGGGGGTCATTATCTCTCCTTCTACTTAAAGAAGGAATGTCCTAGAAATATGCTGACCCATCCCACCTTTTGGTGAAGGCGGGTCGTGACAGATACAAATATATTCCCATTAATATATTCACATGGATCCATTTGAATACATGATTAAAATTTAATGTTTTTTAGAACTAAAGTATTGAGAGATATTGATCTTGATCTACATTAAATTTAATTTTGACACTCTCTGTATATCATTTATTGTATAAATGGTCTTTTCTGAATTTCTATTAGTTTCTGAGATTTCGAACTAATTGAAATTAAATTCAGTACTAAAATCATGAAGAAGAATTATCCTAAATTTAAATGTGAACCATCGATCTGAATATGTGATGATTGATAATGGATCATCATTCACCCTAAACCCATACACGATGATTATGATATGATGTTTATCAAATGAGATATCTTTCTTAATGGAAATGATGTAAGTATATATGGTATATTGATCCACCATTAACCCATATTCCACTTTTTCTGATAAACTTGTTCTATAGACCAGTCAATAAGGTTATAGTGACATTATCTAATTTCCACTTTAGTATACGCAATGGAAAAATACTACCTTTAAACAAATATCTCTTTTATTTGTCTAGATTTCATAACATTAAAATTTTGGTGTACTGAGTGATCTAATTCTTCATGATTCTACACTAGATGTGTTCTCAATGATCAAAATACTACAAGTTTCTTTTAGGAAAGATATATAATGATATGTAACGTGAATTATCCAATAGCCCATATATTATCTCAGGTGATGCAGGCTTTGAAAACCTAGTTCCAATTCTAATTACAAAACCCTAATTAATATGGAATTCCTATAGCTCTGAAAAATTTACTATAATCATCCTTACTTGTATCTCTACTTCATCCCTTTGTGCCACCTTGATTCTCATTATGATAGATTGGTTGGAAATTATTTTGATTAAGATGTATGTATTTCCTATAGTGATAATTTATGGATCCAGAATTTTCATATCCTTGGAATGATTGTTTTTCTCAATCACCATCATATATAATGTAGATGGTTATTTTCTATAAATAACATTATCTACGTTGTTCTCCTCTCGTAGAAGGGTAGGAACATAGAAATCATAGCTAAAGATTATACAAAACAATGTTCTAAAATTAGTGTTTATTTCCTTCTATATATATTATACAATATTTTGGATCAATATATATGTCACACATCTCACCATAGCGATATTAACGAGAAATATCAAGCTTATGATCACAAAAGGTTACTCCATATAATGAATCACATTTTTTTCTCCTGGATATAATAATTTGATGAGTAATATACAATCACTTAATCATTATCGATAAGCACACGACCCAATTCAATCATTGAATCATGATTATACATCATAAAAAAATCCAAACAAGCTAGTAGTGTGATTATTGGAATAATGAATGATATATTATTTCATTTTTCAATGAATACCTCACATTTTTCTTCTCACAGATGTTTTATACATTTCAATGTGAACTTATTTAGCTGGTTATACAATCATGATAAATTTCTCAGAAAATATTAGTAGTACCTTAACAATAGAAAACAATTACATATTTTAATGCCTATAATTGCTATGGGCCGTTTTTTAAATGATTTTGTCATTGAAGAGTCCATATAAATTTATCTTACACACAATCATATACAAAAATAATTTGACATTAAACATATAAATGACACACCTTCTAAAAATTTATTACATTTTATCCATTTAATTTTTCCATCACAATCCTTAGATACACTTAATTTTGAATTTTTCTATTGTATTATAAAAGACTATCATTGAAAAATTCTATTATGAAATTAATGAGGTGGTGTATAAGTACTCTATTAGTCGAATTCATTAATATCATAGGGGAATTTTTATTTAATAAGGTAATCACAATGTACTCAATGTTTCTATACCATTTGAAAAGTGTAGTCTTTTGTGTTTTTCCTACACAACCTTATTCCTTTTTTTACGCAAAATGATAATCCATATTTGGGAAGAACATAACTACTCATATTAGATTGAACATGTAATCAATTCTTGGTAACAGATACTTGATCATTGAGGTGATATTGTTGACATCCCACTAATTAATAAACATCTATATTGACCCATCCTTCTTTTTAATAATGATCATCAGATAAGATGATGTTGATGTATTAGGGAATATAAAACCGTTTTCCAAATTCAATTGTACCATATTCTTTAATACTGTTATTTCAATCAAGGACATAAATTACAGTCAACATAATATAGTTGTGTCTCAATGTATATTTCATATTCATAAATCAATATCACAATTTAGGGTGAAGTTTGGGTAACTTTTCAAAAAATACATTAGTGTATTCTCTAATAATAGGAATTTCATCCGGGTTGATACCTTTAGCATAGCCACTTGGGTAAGGTGGACTTAATAATAGGGTATAAAAACAAATATAGTTAAATGATTTTCCAAAGGAGATTCATCATATTCTTTACCTTCTTTGAGGAGAGTAGGTTAGTAACGAATATAAAATGATATTTACTTTTATTGATAGTTGATGTGTGATCTATATAATGATATCCAATCCAATACAAGTATAATGTGAAATTCCTCCGTGGGTAGTAGTATATTATTCCCTAGAATTATCATTCCATATATTCTTATTGTACCAGTGTCTAATACATGGGTTTCTATGAGGTGTATAGTAATGATTACACATAAATTACAATGGAATAGTGCACTGTCTTCCAAAATTACAATTTTAACAATATTTGTGTCATTGAACCATGTTTCATGAATTTTTATGTCCCTTTAATCTCTCCTTAATGTTTGATAGATACTTCTTTTATCATATACATTCATGATCTTATGGTATTTCTATCCAAAATATGATACATTTACACATCGCATTGAAATAAATTGCATAATTTTTATTCAATGTTTTTTCATGTGGGTGGTTGGATATACTATCCTCCATTATCATTAGACTCACATTCATGAAACCCCATTATTCTATTCTTATCTATATAATCATAGGACCACTCACAAAACTAAAACTCTATATTGAGGAAAAATATAACTACTACTTCATAATTCTAAATTACATGGATATCCAACTTCTTTTGAATTTGTAGTTTTAGTACACTAATGAATTTATCAATTTTACAATTATTGATTATAAAAATACAAGGAGTATCATGAAATCGATGTGATGTTCTCCTTGAAATTCATGAAAAATTAGCCTTTTTTTTCTATATCTTGAATAATTATCTTTCTATAATTGTTCGAAATGTTTCAGAGAAATAATTGTTAAGAAATATATTTTTAATGTATTCCTTCTTATTCTATTCTATTTCATCATGTTGATTGGTGTTTTTAAAAGATACAAACTATTGATTGACTTCAAAAATTATATTAAATATGGAAACAATCATCGGAATATTTCTAAAATAGAGGATCACTAAAAATATCTTCTATATTGATCTGAACCACTCTTTCACGAAAAAAGGATTAGATGTTTCACTAATTAGTAGTAGTCCTTGCCTTATAATTAAATCAAATTATTTTCCATACTTATTAGGAAAATAATAATGTTCCATGTGGTTCAGGATATTATTCATATGATAATATAGATAGGTTAGAATCACCATAATGTTTTAAAATCCACTACCCATATCATTTTGGTTGTCATCTGGAAAATAGTTTCATTTATCGTAAAATGGGATATTAGAATAGTATTTCCCCATTCCCACCACTTTCTAATATATAAATATCTTGAAAAATATTTATTTCAACCAAACATTAATAAATAATTTATTCTTTTCTTTTAATATCTCCGTTGGAATATCTTATTTGATCCCTATTTGCTGAATTTTTCTAAAATGATTCTTCTAAGAAATTTTACATATAGATATACTTATACAGATGATTTTTTACTAAGATTTATTAATAATGATACAAAAATTAACTATGTTGTCACTCTGATACCAATTATAACAATACTACAACTTCTTAAATTACTGTTACATCATTTTTATGTCTCACAACATAAAATCCTTCTAAAAATATGTCCAATGATTTAGTCTCTTGGGAAAATCTGGATCATGAATCAATTGTGAATAATAAAACATACACATTTATTTTAATCCTTATTCATTTTCCATCTAAATGATCAAATTCTCTTGAGTTTATGTTTTCAATTAAGGATATACATCATTAAAAGGTGTGAGATTCAGGTCCAATTGGGGGATGAAAAAGGAAACTAATAAATAATTTATGGTTGAACATATTAAATATAATCAAATAATATGTATAATATAATAATAAACATATGAATCAAAAAATATGATAATTTCATGGGATGTAGTGACGAGTAAAACTTAAACATCATGTCATAATATTCAAATACAACACATATATGTGACGAAATCTAGGAGCATGTTCACTTATAACAAATGTATATAAATCATTACATCACCATTCTCCAAAAAAAATTACAAATCACCTTAACTAATAATAAAAAATATAGATTTCGATATCTAAAATTGGAAAAATAATTATAAGTATATATAATAATTGGCCACCTATTACATAAAAAATAAAAACAATCATGCATAGAACAAAGAATATAAAATATCATAGTGATGATATTAACCAAATAATGGAATGAGTTTCATAATGTTTTTATAAAGATTAAAATCATGAGAATGAATTTAGTTTATAAAATAAAAAATGTTGATCATAGAATATAAAAAATGACCTTTTTTGTTGGACAAGAAACAACATGTGATGACTCAAAGAATTGTTTTAGAGAGACATGTATTTTTATAGAATGATTAAATTTTTCTTCAACATCAAAGTTGAATATTTTATATCCCAAATTGTAAATCGAATAATAGTTAGAAATATTTTTGTAATACTAGATAAATCTCCATACAAATGATTTCATGATGGATGCATCACCAAGATGAAAGTATTTGGGATTGAGATTCCTTTTTTATAAAATCCATCTTAATTTTGATGCTTTTACATGACATGAATAATAAAAATAGATTTATTAAAAAAATAATAACCAACATATAATTGTGTAAATATATGTCATAAATATTAATTTATAATTATTATATTATATTATATTTATTTATTTTGTGGATTCATTTTGATATCATGTATTCCATTGAAATATCTTGTTTCCCATGTAATTATGGATTTTATTCACAATAAATTATACATAATTAGAATAAATTACAAAATATCACGATTAATATATTTATAAATATAAATATATTAAATAATTTACATTAACTATCTTTATGGTTGGTGATAAGTAAATATGTTGGGAATGTCCTCCTTGGCGATTAACTGACAATTATCTAGAACATTTTCTGTAGGATAAGAAATCTATTTATATAAATATATATAACTTAAAATATAATTTTAGTAGTATGTTAAACAAATTAACATATTTTTTATATACTACATTATTAATGTTATAATATTACTATTTGATTGATATTGATAACAGTAGGAAGGGAGTAGGAAATCACAATGAGATCTAGATGAAAACATACCCTCTTCTGGATGTTTCTTCCATTGTATGGAACTATAATGCCAAGTTTATCAGTGTTTTATTACTATATAATATGAATACGTAATATAAGGGTTATAATAGAGAATATTTCGGTTGATATATTCCAATGAAATGTCTGGGAGGATTTTTTTTTCATTGGGAGGGAGAGGGGTTATTTATACCTGGGTAGATTGGTATTTTTGGAATAAAATGTAAAAAATTCTATATCCCAGGTAATACTTATTATGGTCTATTTTGACAATATATGTAATGACTGAGACTATTATGTGAAATATTTTGTTTTCATGATATATAAATCATCAAAGGAATCATTCACTACACACAACACTAGCTTGGATTGCTTTACATGCAATCGTGGCCTTCCTTGATAGCTTGTGTCGTACGCAATACCGAGTTTCACTAAACAATGATATTCTATTAAAATATAATTAAAACTAGCCGTTATGAATAGTAATACACACTCTTTGAAATTTTGTAAATTTTATATTTCAAAATTGACTTCATTTTTGGATTCGGAATATCGAAATTAGCCTAGGGTGAAATTTTCTTATTTTTCTGAAAAATTTTATTTTTTGATGAATAGTGAAACCACTATGTGGTAGTTAAAAAAACTGAATTTTTCATAAAACATAATTTCACCGCTTCTGTGAGTGGAATTTCAAAAATCCGAGAGACACGGTTGATGTTAGTAAGTAAAATGTGGTTCAATGTGATGAAAATATATTTTTGGTGAATAATAACTTTTTACTTTTATTTACCACGGTTAAAAGTAAATAGGGTAATTAAGGGTAACAATGATATTATTATTACCCTAACACATGTCCTAATTCTATTGGATAAGTGTAATTAGACCAAAAACAACCTTAGGAATAAAATATGACCATTTTGGCCCACTTGGATTAGATTAGGACATTTATTATTAATTTATTTAAAGAAGGGTTAAAATAGTTAAAATCAAAGTTTAATAAGTAAATCATTTTTAATATGGGGTTATACATAAGATAAATTCGACTATAAATATTCATTAGAAATATAAATATATTTACTAGATAAATGTACTTTATTTGTATTTTTTAGACATTATATAAATTAATTTATTTATGACACAACAATGATGCAGTAATTATTTTATTAATGAAATATTGACATAATTGATGATATAAATACCCAAATAAATGTAATTTGAGACTTTTTATGAATTACACTAATTTTATTGGTTAATATGACATGATAGTATTGAATTAATTAACATTGTTCGAACTAATAATTCTGTTATGATTTTCACAAAAACCAATTACTAAATAGTGTCAAAAATGACATAAAATAGTTTTTAAAACAAATATTATATTATTAATTGTTATTTTTTTCCTAAAAATATTAGGTTCGGCCAAAAGACTTAGATAAGGTTATATATATTAATAATAAACAACTTGGGGTTCGTTTGGTTTGTTATTGTATGTTTATTAACGTTATACTGTAAGAACACAAGAAGACACGATAAAAGTAAAATTATTTAACTTAATGTTAAATATAAATGATAAGGTTAACATAGGAACCAAAACTTGTATAAATTATATAGGATGAGAATATTGCAACCCATCCCCACCTTAGATTATAAATAAATCAATTTGGAGCTATTTATAACCGAATTTGGCTTTATAATAAAATAATATTTTTAGTTTTCCAAAGGAGCCCCTCTCCTCCCTTATAAAAGGGCACCTCCTCCTCCTCTTCCTCACAACACTTTGAGCCTTCACGCTCGGCCAAAACCTGCCAATTTTTCTTATACACTTCCCTAGAAACATCCTAGAGGTCCTGGTATTCTTCAAAGACCAATTTTGTTGCCCAAAATGGAGGTCTCAAAGAAGCACTTCAAGGAAGAGGTAATTTCCGTTACCGATTATTTCAACTTTATTTCATCTTCCACATCTTCTTCTTTAGTTGTTTCATTATTAAGTAATAACATCAGTATCAATAATATACTGATATGTTATAATATGTATTAAACAACCCCATTTCACAATCTATCCATCCTACGGAAAACGAAATCACCGCGCGTGCGTACGTACGGAATACCGTCTCCACACTATGGTGTAATCTATTTTCCACCACCACCTTACTTGGATGGGTATAATGGTGTAAATATTGACTATATATGGCTATTGTAACATTATATTTATTCTTAAATAGTATACATACAGTCCAATACAATTCCACGATCATGGGAACGATATCATCGCTCGTTCGTACGTACGGAATACCGTCTCCACGATCTGATGCGACTCGTTCTATATGATCTTCATTGAATACTGATTATATAAATGAATTGAATGAATTAATATGATATATATTACACTAATACCATTCTTGTAATGAGGTATCTATAACCTAAAAAGAATAATAAGAATTTATTCGACAAAACACGCATAATAACAAAAAGTAATAAACACCCGAATAACAAGTAGTAATGAAATATTACTAATAAGAATCTCATAATATGACCATATATGATATCATAAAAATAATTATGATTCTGGAATAAGTCAATAACATTATTTAAATCATTATACAGAAGGTTTGGACACTTACGAAGAAAATCGGACCTAAGGTAAGGGAAAATATCACAATCTCATTTTTATCTGAGATTGATTATACTTTGTTATTTACTAGGTTGTATTTTATCATCCACATCAATGTTTCCTCAATATGTAATATTATTTCCATCCACCTACAATTGTTTAAATCCAATTTTACCCTTCAGTGAGTTTTTAGTAAAAGATATGAAAGGAATCTTTTGTCATTTTTCGTACGAGGTACTTTTTGACTTTTCAGACAAAAGTACGAGAAAATGTTTTTTTAACTTGTACGACATGAATTGATTTTTAAAACATTATTTCCAATAATATTCCTTTACATGTTTCAATTTTATTTTTATTCAACTTCTTTTAGTTTAAAATTTTATGACATGTTAAGAAAGGAAAATTGTTTTTGAAGTAGAAATGATATTTTCTTCATGAATGGAGTTCAACTGTTTTATCAAAATTATTTTCCATCTAAGATAATATAGGGTTTAGTTTCTATCCCTATTATTACTTTAATTTGATTATGTTGTGATGGAATTATTTTTATGAATTCTTTTATCTTATATTAATTGTTTTATGATGTCACGATGTTTAAGAATCCCAATTTTATTACATGGGTTATGCTACGATGTATGGTTTATGATTTTGTGGAACAGATAAGAATGGTATCATTATTTTATTGGTGGGACCTATATCTCCCTCCAATTCATTGGGTAAAGATTTTATATCTCATGAGATAGACATGGCTGGAACGGCAGGTTAAACCGGTTTAGTGAAACAGGACTGTAACGAAGAGTGAACTCGGTTCAGAAATGGAATTTGTCCGCTAAGATAGTCTTGGAAATTAGTCTTGACTACTAAGAAATGATTCTCTTTGATTATGTGTACATTCCAAAAAGTTTCATGTTTTATGTTATGATTATTGGGATTACATTTCACTACTATGATTTATCCCACGTTTTGAAATTATGATCTCTTTTGGAGGTTAAGATTTCCAAAAGTTATGTTCTTATGTATATGATGTGATTGATATTTATTTTGTTTACCCTTTCTGAGAATTTGATCTCACCCTTTTGTGTGTTTTATTTCCCCAGGTCAGGAAAAAGGCTATTAAATAGGATATGCCAAAATGGGACTCTAGATATGGTGAAATAAATGGGAGGTAAAGTAGATGATTTATGAACAAGTTGTTAATGTTTCCAAGTTTCTATAGACTCTATACCTATACGGTCCTTTCCTGGTTTTGTTATATGTTGTAATAATTGTGATTCAATTCTGAAGTCATAACAATGTATGTAATGTATGGGTCGTTATAGTTGGTATCAGAGGAAATGTATAGTAAACCTTTGGAATCTAGGATGTGAAAGTATTAGTAAGAACCATAAGGATAGGTCTAAGAATAGAACACAATCTTAGTGTTTTAGAAATGTCCATGAATAACCTAGGATAAGACCCTTAGTGTGAAATTTTATTCTTGATTTTGTGGTTTTCCTATTATAATTAGTGTTGCTCTAACTATTCTTCTTGGTTTTAGTCAATGGCTGGAACCCGAAGTAACCGTGTTAATGCGGAATGCGACGGTCAATGAAATGATTGTCCCCCTGAGCAACCAAACGTTATGGGAGCTCGAATGAAAAATATTGTAGCCATGCTCACACAACTTTCTCAAGCTATGAATCATGATGGACTTCCAAAAGAGCAAAGGAAGGAGCAACATTCTGTTGAATCCTTCATGAGGCAGCATCCACCCTCATTCAGCGGGTCTACTGATCCATTAGTTGCTGAACAATGGATTAGTACTACTGAAAAGATATCTTCAGTTCTTCAATGTTCTGAACATGATAAAGTCATCTTAGCAGTGTATCGTTTGGAAGGTGATACTGATCAATGGTGGAATATTATTAATAATACGAGGCAAAGGGATGAAATTGAGTCCATGGAATGGGACGGGTTCAAGAACATATTTTTCAATAAGTACTTCCCTCATATTCTCTGAACAAAGATAGAGAAAGAGTTTCTTGAACTAAAGCAAACGGATGATGAATATGATGGTACCTATGAAGCAAATTTTACAAGACTTGCAAGGTATGCTTCTGTTATTATTATCCAACCTAACAGTAAGATCGATTGATTCTTTAGTGGCTTAAAACCAAGTCTTCGATTGGCGTTATCCATAAGGGACTTTAATAGCTACGAGGAAATCATTCGATGTGCTCTCAAAGTCGAGATGGAGATTGGAGTAACCCATCAGTCATATGGGTTTGATAAGAAGAGGAAAATGGAATTCAAAGGAAAATCTAAAGAGCACACTGAAAAGAAGATGAGCTTTCCCTTATGCTCAAAGTGTGGAAAGAAACATGGAGCGTGTTGTCTTAAAGGGACAATTAAATGTTTCAAATGTGGAAAGGAAGGTCATTGGGCATTTGAATTCCGCAATAATGGGATAAAGATGTCTAATGATGCAATCAAAGGAAGGGATAAACAGAATGAACTTACTACACTTCAATGTTTCATGTGCATGGAGATTGGGCACTATGCCAATCAATTATCAAATACAAGGGTTGATGATGATGGTCGACATCAATAAACTCTTAAGGCTAAAGACAAAGGAATGTCACATGCAATTTCTATCACCGATGTGGAGTACGATAACGATGCGGTGAAAGGTACACTTACCATCCACTCTAAAGTAGCAAATGTTTTTATTTGATTATGGATCCACCCACTCCTTTATTTCTGAAGAATTTTCTAAGGATATCACCATATTACCTCAACAATTAGATGTTAAGTTAGCTGTGACAACCCCTAATGGCACAACAGTAGCATCAAAAGTTTATAATTCTTCTCCGATTGATGTTTGTGGGAAAGTGCTTCTTGAAAATCTTGTGATCCTTCCGATAGTGGAATTTGATGTGATTCTTGGCATGGATTGGCTTTCTTTATATGGATCTCATATCCATTTCCAAATAAGGGAACTCACATTTCATATTCCAGATCAATCTATGATCGTCTATTGATGGAAGGATGAACATAACCTTCCAGTGGAAATTTCTTTCATCTTATGGGTCTTGATTCCACTAAATTAAGGTTATTTATCTCAAATGGTTGGTGAGAAACTCACGATTAAGAGTATTCCCATTGTACCAGAGTTTGATGATGTCTTTCCGAAGGAATTGCTGGGTCTTCCACCAAATCGTGAAGTCGAGTTTTCAATAGAACTCCTACCGGGTGCTTTGCCTATTTCAAAGACACCATATAGAATGGCCCCAATTGAGTTGCAGGAATTGAAGAAGAAACTCCAAGAAAATCTTGATAAGGGATTCATACACCCTAGTGCGTCACCTTGGGGAGAACCTGTTTTTTTTGTTAAGAAGAATGATAGATGAATGATACTCTGCATTGATTATCGAGATCTTAACAAGATCATTATCAAGAAAAAATATCCTCTCCCATGCATTGATGACTTATTTGACCAACTACGCGGAGCTCAATACTTTTCCAAGATTGATCTTCATTCAGGGTATCATCAATTAAGGTTCAAAAGGGAGGATATACCAATGACGGCTATCCGTACAAGGTATGGACATTATGAATTTATAGTGATTCCATTTGGTCTTAATAATTCCCAATATATCTTCATGGACTTGATGAATAGTGTCTTTAGAGACTATCTTGATCTGTTTGTGGTAGTCTTTATAGATGATATTCTTGTCTATTCAAAGAGAAAGGAAGAACATGAAGATCACTTGAGAATTATATGGAAGACCCTGAGAAAAGATAAGCTTTATGCCAAATTTACCAAGTGTGAATTTTGGCATAAAAAATTTTCATTTTTGGGTCATATAATCTCAAAAGAGGGGATATCTGTGGATCCAGCAAGAACAGAGGTTATCGAAAGATGGTCGAGACCAACAACAGCAACTGAGATCCGAAGTTTTCTTGGTTTGGCTGGATATTATCGACGTTTTGTGAATGATTTTTCACGATTATCTAATCCACTCACCAGGTTGACTAGAAAAGGAGTTAAGTTTGTTTGGATGGAGGAATGTGAAGAGAATTTCAAGGAGATTAAAAGAAGATTATCCAGTGCACTTGTGCACACACTTCCTTGTAGTGGATAAAGGTTTGTGATCTATAGTGATGCATACACGAAGGGATTGGGGTGTGTTCTTATGAAAAATGATATGGTGATAGCTCATGCCTCACGACAGTTGAAAATCCCTGAGCAAAATTACCCAACTCATGATTTGGAGTTAGCTGCATCAATATTTGCATTAAAGATTTGGAGGCATTACCTTTATGGAGAAAGGGGTGATATTTATACTGATCATAAATGTTTAATGTATATTTTCACACAAAAGGAGCTAAATATGCGCTAAATAAGATGGTTGGAGCTTATTAAGGATTACGACTGCTCAATCCATTACCACCCTGGGAAAGCAAACAAGGTGGCAGATGCATTAAGTCAACAAGACCATGCAAGTTTATCCATGATGAGGATCACAAAAGATCCATTATTTATGGATTTAAAAAGGATGGATCTTGGAATTATAATGGAAAGGGAAAAATATTATCTTTCCCAAATGAATGTTCAATCGTCTATACATGTGAAGATTAAAGAGGCACAAAAAGAAGATGTCGAGTTACAAAAGGTGAGAAATGTTCCTGAATTCAACCTTGATTGTGATGGGATAATAAAGTTAATGAATCGGGTTTGTGTTCCTCCAATCCCCGAATTAAAGAAGGAGCTGCAGGATGAGGCTCATAGTTCTTCATTCTCTATTCATCCTGGAAGCTCGAAGATGTATAGGGACCTGAAAGAGTACTTCTGGTGGGATGGCATGAAAAGAGATGTTGCTGAATATGTCTCTCGATGCTTGGTTTGTCAGCAAGTTAAAGCTGAGAGACAGAAGTCTAAGGGGATGTTACCACCATTACCCATACCCGAATGGAAATGGGAAAACATCACTATGGACATTGTCACAGGAATTCCTAAAACATCCAAAAGAAAATAATTCTATCTGGGTCATAGTTGATGGTCTTTCAAATTCCACACACTTCATTGCTATTAGAGAGGATTTCTCTCTGGATCAGGTTTCAAGGATATATGTGAAGGAAGTGGTAAGATTTCATGGAGTACCACTTTCTATTATATCAGTTCGGGATATGAGGTTTACCTCAGAGTTCTGGAGAAGTCTTCAGGATACTCTGGATATAGAGTTGAGTTTCAACACTACTTATCATCCTCAGACAGGCGGTCAGTCTGAGAGAACAATTCAAACTCTAGAAGATATGTTGAGAGCTTGCTCTATGGATTTCAAAGGTGGTTGGGATCAACACCTACCTTTGGTGTAATTTTCTTATAATAATAGCTTTCACTCCAGTATTCAGATGGATCCTTATGAAGCTCTCTGTGGAATGAAATGCAGGACTCCAACTTGCTGGGATGAAGTTTGGGAAAGAAAGATACTAGGACCTGATCTCATTGATGAAATGTCAGAAAAGGTCCGATCTATTCAACAACACATAAGAGCTTCTCAGAGTCGACAAAAAAGTTATGCCGACAACCGAAGAAAAAACATAGTATTTGAAGTGGTTGATAAAGTGTTCTTACAAATATCTCCCTGGAAGAGGGTCATGAGATTTGGAAAGAAGGGGAAGTTGAGCCCTAGATATATCGGTCCTTTCGAAATACTAGATCATGTTGGGAAGGTAGTCTACCGATTGGTGCTTCCACCGAATCTCTCTCAAGTTCATGATGTGTTCCATGTATCTCTCCTGAGAAAGTGAATACCTGATCCTTCACATGTACTCAGCTCAGAAGTTGTACCGCTGGATCAAGATCTCTCTTATTAAGAATAGCCAATAGAGATTCTGGATCGTAGCGAAAAAGTCCTATGAAACAATACCACTCTCTTGGTGAATGTTTTATGGAGGAACCATCAATTAGAAGAAGCTACATTGGAGCTTGAGGATATGATGAGGGAGAGGTATCCTCATCTGTTTGTTACAAAGTGACGAATTTCGAGGGCGAAATTCATTTTAAGGGTGGTAGAATGTAACGCCTGAGACTTTTATGAAAAATATTTTGTTTTTATTTTATATAAATCATCAATGGAATCTTTTACTACACACAACACTATCTTGGCTTTCTTTACACGAAATCACGACCTTCCTCGATAGCTTGTGTCGTACGCAATACCGAGTTTCACTAAACAATGATATGCTATTAAAATATTATTAAAACAACCCGTTATAAATAGTAATAACCACTTTTTGAAATTTTGTAAATTTTATTTTTTAAAAGTGACTTCATTTTTGGATTCGGTATATCGAAATTAGCCTAGGGTGAAATTTTGGTATTTTTCTGAAAACTTTCAATTTTTGATGAAAAGTGAAACCACTAAGTGGTAGTTAAAAAAATAGAATTTTTCATAAAACATAATTTTATCACTTCTGTGCGTGGAATTTTGAAAATCTGAGAGACACGGTTGATGTCAGTAAGCAAAATGTGGTTCAATGAGATGAAAATAAATTTTTTGTGAATAGTAACTTTTAACTTTTATTTACCACGGTTAAAAGTAAATAGGGTAATTAAGGGTAAAAATGATATTATTATTACCCTAACACATGTCCTAATTCTATTGGATAACTGTAATTCGACCAACAACAACCTTAAGAATAAAATATGACCATTTAGGCCCACTTGGATTAGATTAGGACATTTATTATTAATTTATTTAAAGAAGGGTTAAAATAGTTAAAATCAAAGTTTAATAAGTAAATCATTTTTAATATGAGAAAATACATAAGATAAATTGGACTATAAATATTCATTAGAAAGATAAAAAAATTTCCTACATAATGGAAGTTTATTTTTAATTTTTAGATATTAAATAAATTAATTTATTTATGACACAATGATGATGGAGTAATTATCTTATAAATGAAATATTGACATAATTGATGTTATAAATACCCAAATAAATGTAATTTGAGACATTTTATGCCTTCCACTAATTTTCTAGGTTAATATGACATGTTAGTATTGATTTAAGTAACTTATTTCGAACTAATAATTCTGTTGTGATTTTCACAAAAATCAATTACTAAATAGTGTCAAAATTGACATAAAATAGTTTTTAAAACAAATATTATATTATTAATTTTTATTTTATTCATAAAAATATAAGGTTCGGCCAAATGACTTAGAAAAGGTTATATATATTAATAATAAACAACTTGGGGTTATTTTGGCTTGTTATAGTATGTTTATTATCTTTATAGTGTAAGAACACAAGAAAACAAAGTAAATGTAAAATTATTTAACTTAATGTTAAATCAAAATGATAAGGTTAAAATAAGAACCTAAACTTGTATAAATTATATTTTATGAGAGTATTTCGAACCATCCCCACCTTAGATTCTAAATAAATCAATTTGGAGCTATTTAAAACCGAATCTGGCTTTATAATAAAATAATAGTTTTAGTTATTCCAAAGGTGCCCATCTCCTCCCTTATAAAAGGACACCTCCTCCCCCTCTTCCTCACACCACTTTGAGCCTTAATGCTCGGCCAACACCTGCCAATTTCTCCTCTATACTTCACTAGAAACATCCTAGAGGTCCTGGTATTCTACAAAGACCAATTTTAGTGCCCTATAAGGAGGTCTCAAAGAAGCGCTTCAAAGAAGAGGTAATGTCCGTTACCGATTCTTTCATCTTTATTTATTCTTCCACTTCTTCTTCTTTAGTTTTTTCATTATGAAGTAATAACATCAGTATCACTCATATACTGATATGTTATTATATTTATGAAAAAAACCCTATTTCACCATCTATCCATCCTATGGAAAATGAAATCACCGCGCGTGCATACGTACAGAATACCGTCTCCACGCCGTGGTGTAATCTATTTTCCACCACCACCTTACTTGGATGGGTTTAATGGTGTAAATAATTACTATATATGACTATTGTAAAGTGATATTGATTCTGAAATAGTATACATACACTACAATACAATTCCATGATCACGGGAATGATATCATCGCTCGTGCGTACGTACGGAATACCATCTCGACGATGTGATACGACTCGTTCTACATGATCTTCATTGCATAATGATTATATAAATGATTTTAATGAATTAATAAGATATATATTACAATAATAAAATTTTGTAAATGAGCTATCTATAACCTAAATAGAAGAATAATAATTTATTCGACAAAACACGCATAAGAACAAAAAGTAATAAACACCCGAATAACAAGTAGTAATGAAATATTACTAATAAGAATCTAAGAATATGACCATATACGATATCATAAAAATAATTATGATTCCGGAATAAGTCAGTAACATTATTTAAATCATTATACATGAGGTTCGGACACATACGAAGAAAATCAGACCTAAGGTAAGGGGAAATTTCACAATCTCATTTTTATCTAAGATTGTTTATACTTTGGTATTTACTGGGGTGTGTTTTATCATCCACATCCATGTTTCCTCAACATCTAATATTATTTAAATCCACCTACAATTTTTTTAAATCCAATTTTACCCTTCGGTTAGTTTTTAGTAAAAGATATGAAAGAAACCTTTTGTCGTTTTTCATACGAGGTACTTTTTGACTTTTTCGACAAATGTAGGAGAAGAATGTTTTTTTAACTTATACGACATGAATGGATTTTTAAACCATTATTTCCAAGAATATTCCCTTACATTTTTCATGTTTATTTTTAGTCAAATTCTTTTCGTTTAAAATTTTATGACATGTTAAGAAAGGAAAAATGTTTTTTAAGTAGAAATGATATTTTCCTCAAGAATGGAGTTGAAGTGTTTTATCAAAATTATTTTCCATCTAAGATAATATATGGTTATGTTTGTATCCCTATTATTACATTGATTTGATTATGTTGTGGTGGAATTATTTTTAGGAATTCCATTATCTTATATGAGTTGTTTTATGATGTCACGATGTTTATGAATCCCATTTTTATTACATGGGTTATACTACGATGTATAGTTTATGATTTTGTGGAACACATAAGAATGGTACCATTATGAGATGGGTGGGACCTATATCTCCCTCCAATGCATTGGGTAAAGATTTTGTATCTCATGTGATAGAAATGGCTGGAACGGAAGGTTAAACTTGTTCAGTGAAACAGGAAGGGAACGAGGAGTGAACTCAGTTCAGAAATGGACTCTGTCCGCTAAGATAGTATTGGAAATGAGTCTTGACTACTTAGAAATGATTCTCTATGATTATGTGTGCATGACAAAAAGTTTCATGTTTTATGTTATGAATATTGGTATTACATTTCACTACTATGATTTATCTGATGTTATTAATTTATGATCTCTTTGTCAGGTTAAGATTTCAAAAAGTTATGTTCTTATTTATATGATGTGATTGATATTTCTTTTGTTTACCCTTACTGAGAATTTGAGCTCACCATTTTGTATGTTTTATTTCCCCAGGTCATGAAGAAGGTTATTAAGTAGGATATTCCAAACAGGTACTCTAGATATGATGAAATAAATGGGAGGAAAAGTAGATGCTTTATGAACCAGTTGTATATGTTTCCCAGTTTCTAAAGACTCTATACCTATATGTTCCTTTGCTGGTTTTGTTATATGTTGTAAAAATAATGCTTCAATTATGAAGTCATAACAATGTATGTAAAGTATGGGTCATTATAATATAAATTGTATAAATATATAATAGAATGGTTTTATGTATTTTATACACGTTTTTATTTTAATTAATTAGTTTATTTCTAATGAAATGGGAAAAAGAAAATTTGTGATATTAACATAAGATATTTTACATTATGATTTGGAATAAGATTTCTAGGACAATAAATTACGTTTATTCTATATTAATAATTCATTTATGAAACTATATTTATTTTTTAAAAATATCGTGTTATTGTAATTATTAGGCGATTATTACCTCATGAATAATGTAATTTATGATACATCAGTTACGAGAAAAACTATATTTTAAATATTAAAATAAAAATTTTTGTATATCAAACAATTTCAAAAAATATCACTATTGAATATTTTAAATGTACTAAATTTAATATTTATATTGTTTTTTTCAAAATAAATTTCTAACAAAGGTTATTCTAATATTTATATTAAATTTATAATTTTTTAAAAATACATTAGAATAAATTTTATTAAAAATGGTCTCATATTCACTTGTTGTTTGTAGTCATGATATTTATTTTTTGAATTATAATATTTATATTTATGTAATTTATTCATGGGAAATATTTTTTATATCATAATTTTTTATATTTATGTAAAATTGCAATTCTAATGGCCACATTACTATTCCCCTAATCAGGTTAGTATTACAATAGTCACATTATTATTCGAATGGTCACATTACATCCTATAAATATCATTACAGTACCTCATTAATTATTCATCTCAGTTCCTATAAAGGTTCTATAATACCATTCAATGTATTTTCTATTTGTGGTATTTTATTTTTATTCATTTTTTTCTATTATTTATATGAGGTATGATAGAAGATGTATATTTTCTAACTATAGTTTTCTATTTATCTATTCCACCTTTTAAAATTTGTAATTTTATTTGGAATAAATATTAACTAATGTAAATATATTTCATTAATGTAACAATTTTATGTTTTTTTAATAATGTTTTCTATGTGTATAAAAATGTATAATATAATATAATACAAATTTTATTCAAAAAAAAATCTTTTCATAACACTATGTTATATCACTAATATACATGTGTTCATGATATCCACACATCCTCGTATCTCTATATTTATCTTTAATAGAATTTTAAATATTTATGGATCTTTTGGAACAAAATTTTTCATAGGAGTTATTTTCTCTCTACCTCTATGATGTAAAAACCAATTAAAATATGATCCATAGAGTGGAGTAACATTTGATCGGTTAAATATATTGCTATAGGAATTTTTATATCATTAAAATAAGTAATTGTTGTAATATATTATGGATTTTAAATAATATTATATTTAATAGAGACTATAATATAATTCAATAATGTGTATCCCCATTCATGGTATGCTTATTCTCTAATAGTTTATGTGACTTTTTAAAACAAAATGTAAATATTTTTTTATTTTTCTAAAAGAAATCCAAATCATTTAAATGATAAAATTTGTATATTGGATTGTTTTATAATAGTGGAATAAATTACTTGTATAATTTTAATTTCATAATGTGATGCATGATTTGTGGATTTAGTCTTGTTTTTCCTATTTCAACATTTTCCATTTTATGACCATTTTTAAAAGTAACATAAACATCACGAATGATATTTATATCTTTTTTTATTTTTATTTAACAATGTTAAGTCAATAAATATATAAAAAGTATCTAAAATAAGGGATATAAAATATCATGGAGTGATGTAGTGAAATATGATGTGTGATTTTAATGAATTAATTTTAAAAAAAAATAGAATATTTCTTACAAAATTATCCCATTCCAATGATATAAAACCCAAAAGTTTTAAACTAACCATAGCCCCACATCATCAAAATGATCGGTGTTGTTTCACATGAAAAAATGTTCTTTGATACGAATTCCCATGATGGTTCATAGAAATAGTTCCCCAAAATATAAATTATATATATTACAATACTTACTAGTGAGTATAGAGCACACTGTAGTCACTATAAGGAATAGAGAGAGATTATAGTTTTAGAAAATTTCTCTATGGGTTATTTTTTAATTTTCCATGTTTAAATTATCATTGAAGGGACATATGAATTCTCTTATAAAGTCATTTTAAACATAGTAAATTGGTTATCGATAACTATAAGATGTTTGAGATATAAGTTTTTTTCTGAATGAAACATACGCCAAAATATGTTGAATCTAAACAAAGTAGATCTATAATTAGAATGAAGATATATAGTTGATTAAATTATTAAATTATATGGTATGTGTGAAATTATGAATGATGGAATTATTTTATGGTGGAGTAATGTGAGATACAAGGAAAACCATATACTCATATGAAAGATGAAGTGTAAAATGTTTCAATTATCTCTATAGTATATATTAAACATTCTCACTAAAATCAAATTCCCCAATAAGATATCTTTATACTTGGTTCATTATGAATAAATCCATGACTATTAATCATCTTTCATAGATAGCTGGGAGGATAAAAAATTTCATGTAGGTTTTTGAATCCACTCTAAACCTCTCCTTCCTCGACTTAGATATCCCTTCATGTGGAAGGGTCATAAAGATGTAGTTTGTGGAACATAGCCTATCTATACAATATAATATTAATTAGTAAATAATCACATGAAATTATTTTATTATCATGAAAGACATAAATCAAATGTGATAATAACAATGGATGTTTAATGAACTCTTGAAAGGAATTATGAATATTGAGGTGTTTAATTAATGGATGATTATTAACAGAGAAAGATGATATTATAAAGTAGTTTCCCTCCATGTAATTTAATGTATGGGCATAAATCGTCAGATATTTCACATTTAATCCTTATTTTATCATAATATATGAGTGGTACAAGGCATCATACACTATAAATTCCATGAACTCACTCACATTGGCCTTGATCTAGATTTTCAAGCTTAATTTCTGGTATTTTAATTTAGGAATCCTATGAGATATTTTTGACTAGATAAGAAAATATGATTAGAATAAACTAATAAATTGATAACCAATGGTTTTCCATTATTATTTGTTTTTTTATTAGGTGGACACATACAATAATATAAATAAATAGGATGTTTTAATAATGATATATTACAAAATCACTATTGAATTCTAATATGAATGAATACTAAAATTATAAATTAAATGAAAATTATTCCTTCATATGGCCTCTTAATGGAACCTGTAAAAATATATAGCATTTTTAAATATAACGTACATTAGGAATCATCTTTAATAAAGTAATAAGTTATACATAGGGTTCTGGTACAATGCAAACATTTTGTCAGATCAATTGACCCCTTATTTTAATGTAACTCTATTAGGGCTCATAACACTACTGATTTCTCACATATACATATCCATCAAATGGATACATTGTCCTTATAAAACTTTTGAGATATATAAAATCACCTAGTGACTATCATAATTTCATTAATATAAAATATTTAAATTCAATAGGTTTTTAATTAATTATAATTTCAATTGGAAAACCCCTATATAATTGAATTCATTCTAGATGCGAGCTTTCAATGGACACCAGATCATAGAGAAATAAACCTGGTTCATACGGCAATAACTAAGAATACAATTATCGCTATTATAGATGAATGAATAGATCGATATTTTGATCCCATGAAATTTGAACAGACGACTTTGATGAAGACATAAGAATAGAAACAAGTTGTTCTCCCTCAGATTTGTTTCACACAATTAAATACATCAATATTAATTTTGAAAATGCTAATGTATTTTATGTTTACCCTGTGATCATCACACAAGGTTGCATAAATGATTAGGAACACTTATATTTTTGGAATATAATATATAATGGCATCCTACCTAAAAGTATGAATCCTTGATGAATTATAGAATACCTTGTATGTGTCATGTTCCATAAATTTTGGAGGAATGGAAATGAGGAGAACCATCCTTGAACTTTTACATTCCATTAACATAGTCATCCAATTAAATTTTAAATTAATATTTAATGATTATAAGGATATTAATCCTCTTTATTCCAACCAGGATTATTTAAAAACATGGTAATATAGTGAGAAAATCATGGGGAATGGATCCACGAAAGGAAGGATAAAGAAAGAAAGAATAAACAGAATGAAAACCCATATTGATATGACACAAATAGGAGGCCCTATATAAAGTAAAGAAACGATTAAATAATGATTATAATTTACTAAAACTATTAAGGGAATGGGAACTCACCTATGGCCATTGAACATATAAATTATACTATTTCCCATATATTATATTTAGTTGGGATTGTGGAACCCAAAATGATGTTTCATAATTAGATGTTTTTCAAAACTACCACCCTCAAAGACACTATTGTCCCCATTAATGAACATGAAAATGATATGGACTATATTGTGGTCCTCAAACAATATAAAATCCATATCTTTGATTCAACAAAATTAATTAACACTTATTTTTTACCTTTTCCTTCCATTTATATTTCTTCAAAATATCCAATACATATTATCTCACCACATATATAAATTAGAGGGATCTGGGGAGGGAGGTAAAAATATCATCTAATGGAATGACCCATAAATGGATCATTTTGGGTAAATTCAACACTAACTTTTAACCTGATGAAAAAAGAGAGAAAAAATTATATAGGATTTCCTCTCATGATTTTTCCCTATATTAACTAATGAAATCTTACCAACGTTCCCATATTTTTTGAATGAGTTCATTTAGATATGATATAACATAAATGGAAAAAATCTTGTAATATTGTAATATTCTTTTCTCAAATAAATTATATAAGTTATACCATGGTCGTATCTAGGTTTATCATACACAAATATCAATAACATAACAATCTTATCATAATTGATCCCACCAAATATTTTATTTATAAAAACACAATCCAATTCAAATTCAATATTGGATTCCTTATTACACAATGATTAATAGAGGATCTATTACAATATCGAACATTAGACTCCAAATGTTTCCAACTCTAAATTACTGAATCAAAATTGTAAAAAACAAAATTCAATTATGATATAGGAGTAAAAATTTATCCTTCAATAATAACAATGAAATTAGGGTTTCTAAACAAATATTTCATACAACTAATAAAGAAACTAGTACCCCAATACCACCTCTTGAGAGTAAATATAGTTCCCCTCTAAGATTAAATATTTTTAAGCTACAATTGGGGATGGAAAATATTCATCTCAATGTAAAATGGGTGAACGATAGGGTTGGAAATTAGGAGGTTTTATATTGGATGACAATTATATTATAGTAAGGAGATGGAATAAGTCGAATAATAACATGGTATCATAATTACCTCTAAAAATTTCATAACTAATGTTGAGATAAATAACCTTCATGGTTTCTACCATGATGATAATGATCAAAAAAATCATATGTTGGTTAAAAAAATACATAAATAATTAATGGTCATCAACATGGAATTATCATACATGCTCCCTTTGAAGTAGAAGTAAAAAATAATAATCTTTTTCTCTCATCATTCATAGTAAACATATTATAGACTGGATCACCAATAAAATAATATTTTTATACTATGAGATTTTACATAGTGGGATTATAAATAGTATCAAAGAGTTTTCAAATAATCCCCCCTTTCATAATAGAAATAACACTACCATTAATTCTATTATTCCTATGAATGATAATACCATATAAATTAATGACTGTAGGATAATGTAAATTGGGATCACTATTTTAAAAATAATAAGAAAATTAATTAGGAAATGAATGGGGGAAATAATTAAAAACATTATCACTTAATTCAAATTTGGGTTTTTCATAGATTGTGATATCCAATATTCCATGTTTACTACTTAAGAGGCTTTCAACATAATGAGTTATAAATTAATATGTCTGAATTATTCCGACAATGTTTAAATCATGAACACTTTTTAAAATGATAAATAGATTTTACTTTTTTTTCAATTGAAATATGTATTTTCAATATCATTTATCATACTAATCAACACCCTTTTATGCATTTTAAGACTAACCATCTTCTTTAATGGATCCCCTATTGGTTTCATCTAATGATATAATGGAGTTAGGTGGGAGTACCCCATTAAGACCTCTATTTTTTGTTAATAAAGACTAAATCAGGTTATAAATTAATGGAAATTTAAATTTAGGTCAATATAGATGGACCATAGTTTGTCGGGTATTCTATAATTTCCCACACCTCTATTCAAATTAAATCATAGTCTTCAAAAAGTTATCAAAAAAAATGTTTTTATGATCAATTGTTTTATCATTATAAGGATGAATAAAGTTATGGAATAATATAGAAAACATAATTTATTACCTTTGGGTATGAAATTAAGTCAATGGAAATACCACGATTTCACGAACTCTTAGTGTTAAAAGGGATGAACACCAATATATTTTACTTGGAGTCCAATTTTTTGGGGAACATTTTGATACTGATAAATTGAGAGTATATCTTACAACATAGTTAACTAGTTGTCTAGATGGAATAGAAAAACTATGTCATAGGATGGAATATTTTATTTTTAAAACAAGATGATCACCTACAGATTTCTGTTTTCCTTCTCGATATAAAAATGGATCGAAAGTCTTAACAACGATTAGAAAATCATGGTCACGAATATAAGATGGTCTAGATATATAAATAATAGAAATATTATAATTTTTCCATGAATGAAATCATAAATACCATTGATAATGGTAGATTAGGAATTTTGAGTATCTGGAAATATAATAATGTAATTTCGAGTAAATTCATATGGAATATCATAACAGATGATGATAAATCATGGGATGTTTGAGGAAATAATTTTCTTTCAATGATGTTGGATGGATATTATCACTTTTTTTCCTCATATGTCTCTCTTGAAATTAGAAAAACATTCATATAAATTATATGAATCATCAAATATATGGTTTCAAAGGAAAACTATACGAATTATTAGATAACCTCATGGATTGAAAAACAAAATAAAGACATATTGGTTGTTTCCTTATACAAGTAACACATTTCAATTTCATAGTATTTCCAGAAAAAAAATTTCATTGATTCATAACCCTATGATGTATCTCATGAAATGTAAAGGATGTATTTATGAAATGGTACATTCTAATCTATAAATTAAATGATAATTACATCTTCATCATAATGAAATAATACAAGCCGAACTATGATGGAACCAAATCCATCACCATATAAAAATTTATGTTTAGAACATCCTTCATCCAACCATCTAGGTGGATTATTATGACGACCCAATCATTTTACATATAGTGACACAATATATTTATCATAAATATCCAATAATTACAACATAATGATTGTAAGGGTCTATTTTATTAGGATTATTAGGTTCATAATACATGAAAAGAAACATAAAACATGGAGATAATTATATTATCTTATATACTGACCTTATAAAATAAATTTTAGATCATTTAAATATGTGAGATAACCTAGGGAATATATAGTGAATGGGGTTAAGTAACAGGTCCAGTAAATGAATTTGAAAGATAAGGAAACATTACATGTGAGTAAACTGTATAAAATGATATCATAAAATATATTTATCTGGATTAATTTCATGGAAGAATATAGTAATGAAAATGGATTAAGAATATCCTGGATTAATATGTAATATGAATGAAACAAAAAACATGACATTGACATGAGCCTAGGTTAACATCCAATGAAATATAAGCTAGATATAAAATTCCCACAATGTATTAGGTTTACTCTGTAATCCCATACATGAAATCAAATTAGAGTAATGTTTACCTAAAGATAATTTATTTCTATTTAAGAACACCCATCATCATAATTTCATGATTTATGGGTTCTACATAATGTAATTAAAAAATAATTCAAAACATAAAAATTATTATTGGAATTAAAATAGATTGAATAATCATGATTCATATCATATTCAAAGGAAATATCATAATGACTGAATATGATAAATGATCATAAGGAATGTATTACATCATCAATGTTATAGATAATGAAATATGATTATATGTGAGACAAATATATACATAAATTATAATAAACCCATAATATCATGTGTTGTTTTCATTGATGAAATTACATTTAAAATGAATCTACAAATTATTGATGAAAATAATATTTTCACATTAAGTAACATCAGATAATTCCATCCAATATTGAACATTTTTTTTGAAAATTCCCATTATGATTTTCTTGAGTAAAATATTATTTTAATGTTGAAAAAAAATTATTTAAAATCCCAAAAATTCTAAAAAATTAATTATTTTTTTTTAAAATATATATTTTAACATAAATATTTTTCTTTGAGATATTTAGTTTCCAAGATGGGGCAAGAGTTCCGTTAATAATGAATATGTAATAAAATATTACATTTAAATTTTTAAGGCATTTAATTAGTTTTCTATTTAAAAAATGATATGAATATTATAAAAAATTGTTTTTATAAAAATAAAATTTTGGGTAACAATGAAATTGAAAATCCATAGTAAAAAAATTTGAGAATATTTTTGGAAACCATGGATTTGGATGAAAAGGATTTTGGAATGACGAGAGATATAGTGACAAATTTTCATAAAATCAGTTTCTAAATATATTTATGTACCAAATAATTTATTGTGTTATAATTACTAGAGAAATGAATCAATTAAAAAAAGATAATAAAATATAAGGGTATTATTAGTATATGTCCAAATAATTTATATTAATGAGAATTCTGAAAAAAAAATACTATCTTGATTAAAGTGATATTGAAACATAAACCCTTACCCCTTAAATTTAATTTTAATATAAAAATCCCAAGAATTATGGAGATAAAAATAAAAATACGATATAATTTGATATTAATTATTAAGGATATATTATGTAATGGGTCAGTAATAAAACAATTTAAAAGATATTAGGAGCAAAAAAGAACATGTGTCCCCATGAAGGATGTTTTGAGATTCAGCCTTAATGATGTTTATATAAGGTATGTAATAGTTAATCAATGTCTGTATTATATTTAATTAATGTAAATAAAAGAATTAATTTTAATAATATTAATAAATAAATAATTAGTTATTTCACTCGTAATCGTGTAATAGTACAATCAACGAAGTAGACATTTAACCAATTGAATGTAAATTGAGTCAAGAAACTTGTTACATCAAACATCCCTTTTGATGTGTCCTGCTTAACCACATGTATTGTGGTATGAAACATTTTAATAAATTATTTGGGAATAACATTTTTATTTATAATATCATATGTATTTATTTTATAATATCTTATTACTAATTCATTAAAAATCATACATTATCACTATTGTTTTGGGTGTTAATTACCAGGTATTCTCTTACATGATTCATCATAGATTTTATTAATCATAAATATAGGATATAATCACTTAATATAAAGAATGATATTAATTTTTTAAATATAATTTTTTATTAGATATTTATTAATAATTATTATTTAATTTCAAAAATGGAGAAGTAATCACTTTACTTGGTGGAGGTAGTAACTCAAACGTACGCCTGAGAAATAATAACATAACATTAATAAGTGAAATTATAAGGAATTCGTTTCTGTATTTAATTTCATAAATCCATTTTATTTTAAATATTACACATATATTACTTAAAATTGGATTTTTTCCTTCGATGAGGAGATTTAGAGAAAGATTAATCAAATTTTATTGTCAGTATGTAGTATTCCATACACATGAATGGTGTTATTATATATTCAAATGATTTTAATGTAAGAAATTATATGATACTTTTAATTTATATAATTATTTATTTGAAATTAATTTTATATTTCAATATTTAACTAACACATATTACATTCCATCAAAGGAATACAATTAAAATGGATTGTATCCCTTTGCTTGGTGGTACTCCACTATATAGAAAAGAGACACCATCATACTCCATACTAAATTTAAAGTGGGAAGGTATATGTGATATTATAATTACATAGGTATTATTATATCATACACATTATATAAAATAAAAATTTAATACCTTAATATATCATGTTGATATAAATGGTGATGGAAGATTAATTATGTAGGTTTGTGAGGATGTTTTCTATCAGACACACAATCAAGAGTTTGATTTCCCATTTGAGGGATGAGGGTATGGTTTTAGGTAAAGATAATATAATAAGATCATATAATAATATTTAAAATATTTAAATTTTTATATAATCATAGTTTATTAATATTTTAAATAGATGGAGGAATAAAAAAATAAAACCCTCAGTTAAAGACATTAACTATTCATTAGGCAACTTCCATTGATTTTTACAAAATTAATTCATTGGTTTTATTTTTTGAATTATATATGGATCATAACAATAGTTGGGTAAATTATTTAATTTCTATGGGTGTTCTATGGATGCCCAATTTTTTTTGTATGTGTTAAAAGGAGAAGCGATTGGGTGACCTTTTATAAGTTAAGGAGAGTAAGAACATTGATCTTTGAAAAAGAACAAATTTCACCCACACTTTTCTCATTACAAAAGGATCGAAAATGATAAATTTATAAAATTAGAATATAAATTGTTTAATTATTAATATAAAATTAGTATTATGAATTTTTTTATTAATTTTAACATTTATATTTTTTTCATAACACCCTCAAAAACTTATTTTTAACAAAACCGTTGTTAATTATTTTTACTATTTTCACTATTTGTTATAGAAAAAAATATTGTTGCTCCTTTATTATAATATAAATTATTATGATTTAAAATATGAAATATATTGTTTCTAAATTAATATAACATATGTGGAATAATTTAATTTAAAATTAAACATATAGACATGTTAAAAAATGGGTTTTAATGAAATATATTTTTTGAAGAAAACTTGTTATCCTATTAATAATGTTACAATTATTAATAATTAAATGATTTTCAAATATTTTTTCATATATATATAATATATAATTATAATTTAAATCCTTATTTATTGTGGTTAATTTTATTTATTTAAAATCAATAATAATTATACACATTTGAATTGATAATAGAAAGAGTAATTTGAATGCCAAAAAATAAACAACAAATAAAATCTTGAATAATGATGACCTAGATGTAATTTATCTGAATATAAATAGAAAACAAATAAATATTTTAATGTTAAATCATGTTAAAATTATAATAGTACATTTTTTAAAATGAAATGATAATGATATTAAAAAAGGTATTTTTCACGATCAACAAAAAAAATAATATTCCTGAAAAATCATAAAATATCATTATAAGTTAATATCAAACTCAAGATTTAAAAAAGAATTCATAATTTTTATAATATATTTTCTATATTTGATAAATATTAATTTTATTTTATGTCTAAAAATCATGGGAAAACCAACTTTAAAAAATATAAATTTCTTCAAAAAATTTTTATTTTTTTATTTAAATTAATCTCAGTTTATTTCTAATAAGTATATAAACATTGAATTTATTTTTTTAGGTTTATTGCAAATAATATTAATAATTAATTTATTAATATTCAAACCCTCCAAAGTAATATCTAGGTTATTGTGGTAATGTTTAAATATTAATAATTTATTATTCTATCTGGTTTTGTTAAATCCCAATGTTTTATGTCTCACAAGATATCGAAGAGATTGTATTTATATTAAATATAATTTATTATGAGATTCTTGGGTGTTAAATTATATTAAAATAATAGTATTTCTTGTCATATACAATATCAAACATGATGTTCCTCTTTAATATTTGGAAGTGTAACACTATATCCATGCTAAAGAAATTGCATCCATGTAATTTTATAATTATCATGTTAATCATGATTTTAAAAACTAAAAATATCTTTTTGGAATCCAATTACCTAAAAAATGAATATGTTATTCATTAAGATAGAGGATTGGTTATAATATGTTAAACCATAATAAAACATTTTTAGGTCTCTATGATGGGAAAAATTAGTTGAAATTAAATACCTTGAGTTTGATGAAAATGGAAATTGTTACTGGGAGATAGTGATCGTCGATCAGATGAAGTATAATTATTATTGTAATTTTTGTTACCATAAAAAGATAAATACATGATTATTTTAAATATAATTTGATTCATTGTTTATGAATTTAATATTATAACTTTTTTTGAATATTCTATTCTTAATGTTGTGGAGATACATTATTTTCTATGAATATAAATAAATATACATTCAAGATATATTTTATTTTATTATAAATTTTTATCATTTGGTTGGGATTTTATAATGGTCCAAATATTCTCTTACCCTTTGCAATTAATTTCAAAATGAAATTTTTATTATTGATTCAAAAAAAAATTAAAATTACAGGATCCTAATATCTATAAAATAAAAATAAATAAATAATTTTTAACACAAAAAATGTTCCCACTAAGAAACATCATATCCAAAATGAATATAAATATATAAATATAAAATATTCAATAATGAAACCACTGGATTAAAATATATCATTTCCCAAATTAAAGAAACCATTTCCTAAATAACAATAATAATTACAACATGAAAAAATGTTTTAATGTAAATGGTTATATCATACCATTCAAAATACAAATTAAAAACCAATAGCATTCATACAAAAAAACCATCACATTAAAAAAAATTAATATTTACACGATCGTAATAAAATGTCTCCCAAACTATCATTAGTACACCAAAAACTAAATTAATCCAATAATATGTAAAAACAATGTATAAAAAATATTACATGATACTGTATTTTGGTAGATGATGCACCAATATAACCCTTCGACATTAGGTTCCATCGCCATGTAATTTTCAGATTTGATAGGTTGATAAATGTATTCCAATTTGTACATTTTCTAAAATAATGAATAACATTATGTGATAATCATATTGATAATTCACTATCATCCAATAATGTTCTCTATAATATCATGGTCTTCTTCAAAAATAATATTAGTTATCCAATCCCATTATTTACCAACTCTTGTTTACAATACAACTAATTTTCTTCCATAATGTCATCTAATTAACTCAATCTCAAGAAAATCACCAAGACTATATGTTCCTCAATTATAGTTTTTTTATATATAGTATAAATTTACCATTAAATATGAATTCTAATTCACTTGTACCATTCAATATATTCTCTAAAATTTATAAAACAAAACTTCTATAAAACAATTAATAAATAAATATTTCTTTATTAATATAATTCTTTAATTAATGTGCATAAAATATTCAATCCTTCCAAATTATTCTTTAATAATTAAATTATATTCATAAACATATTCCTAAATACCTATTTATATTAATATTTTATTTTAAATCTCTTAATTATCTATATAAAAACAATTATTCTTATAACAATTTTGATCATTCTCCCGATATCTGTCCTAAGGACATATGTTTTCATAAATCCCATTATATTCTCATTTAAAACATTATTCAAAAAATGATTCATTATTTAGTCAAATTTTCATCAAATTCAATAATTGAAAATTTCATTTTTATTCTATAATTACTTACTCTATTCCCATATTTACCATACATAAAACAACTTCTCATTATTTTTTATGAATTATTGTGATCCATTATTCTCAAATTATAAACATATTAGAAATTGAATATTCATGCAGCGATGATCTCCTCCACCTGAACTGTTAGATAACCTTATAATTTTATTTATATTGTGATTTATAGAGTCGATTAAGGTGTATATTTTCAATCATATATTCTAATAAATGATTATGAATAATCAATTAATATTTAACTTGATTTATATTACCATTTTTTTAACATCAATACATTTTCTTTCACATTCAATAATAATATAGTTCTTTCTGGTTCAAACCTTTGAAGAAAATCATAATTGTTACTTTGAGAAAAAATATTTATAGTGGGAAACAACCTAACCAAGAAATATTATATATAATATTTATAAATCCTATCCACATCATTTAAATACTGGAGACATTATTTTTATCCGATGACTTCCATGACAGTCATCTTTTCATAAATTACATGACCATTTATAATTATTTTGTGAATTTTCAAAGAATATAACACATGTGTGTCAGCTAAGGTGTTAAGTGAGGTCCATTTTAATGTAACATGTAAAAGTGGATTTATACCCGATGGTATGTTTTTTGAGGTTTTACCCATTGGCACATCCTTTATAGAACAATATCAATATGTAGTATATTGATAGTGACGTAATTTCTCAAAGATCACATGCTCTATACTTCACTATGATTCATGTATATTTTTTAATAAATATACTCAGACTTAGACTTATCTAGACTATTCTCACTAATGTTTTCAAATCCAGTAGTCTAATAGTTGACATAAAATTTATTCTAATAGTAACCATGACAACCTAATCCATCGTCACATATTATTTCATTATTTATAACATAAAAATTCAATATGTTACAAATAAATATTATAATCGAGTGAAATCGTGTTTGATTGAGGTTATGACACAAAACACCAATTTTTTATTGGAACGTAATAACTTATAACTTTAAAATATATAATTATTTAAAAAATATCAAAATCTCTCAAATACCATGTGATGTACGCAACACTAAGTTTAAATGAAACAAAATAATGTTTTAAAATATTTTTATTTATGCATGAAAAATATAACATATCTGTTAAGTAATTGGGAATGAATTGGAAAATAAATATTATGAAATTTACATGGTTTATAAAAAAATCAAAGGTTATCTATTGATTATAAATTTAACAATTACCACTTTAATAAAAATTATATGTTATCTATAAAATGTTGTTTTTCTAAATGGTGGTATAGTTGTCCTTTTCCTACATAATATAACATTAAATTTTCAGATTTTAGATATATTATTCGACAAAATATTCATCATTTTTAAAACATCATATCAACATTAACTAATAGTGTAATTATTTTATTTTTCGAAAACATTATTTTTTAGTTAATAGTGAAAAATAACTCTTGAAAATATTATAATTATCATAAAACATTAAGACAAGTGATTCATTTTATTTAATATAAAATTTACATAATTATTAAATAGATATATTAAAATAAATTAATTACATTTAAATCACCTTTATACTATATTTTTTATGTATTTAATTTTAGTATTAAAAATCCATTTTTCTGGAAACTATACTGGAGTCTATAATGTTTTCAATAATAAAAAACTAAAAAACTACCATAATAAATAATGATTTAAATTAATATTTTAGATTATATATCTATAAATAATGATTTTAATTCATTTTGATATGATTAATTTTTCACAGTTAATGTGACATTATCACTTCAATGAAAAATAATTTCTTGAAAACCCATTTTTTGAAAAATCTACAGGTGTAATATTAAATTATATTTTTAAGTTTATTTTTGAATAATTTTAAAAAATGGAATAAATTTTTGAAATATAATAATTTATATTATATAATACTATAAAGTTAGTTATTGACCATAATTAATAGTTAAAATAGTAAAAATTACTTACTATAGTTAAGCTAGAACATGTTTTAGGGGGTTAAATAAGATAAGTGTTACCATTAATTCAAAATATCTATAATTCATATTTTATGGTAAAAGTTTTTATAAAATAACTTAAAATTATAAAATTTGGTTTGTTTTGGTATTTTTTGAACGATAAAAATGTGGTTAGAATTAATTCATTTCAATGTCTCAATGTGTGTCATCTCCCCCATTTATAAAAGACCATATACAATCATCTCTACTTAAAACATAGAAAACTCTTTGGATTGGGTAATCACTTAAAAAATAATTTACCTTTTCCCAATATTCATGATATAATCCTTTTATATGAATGAATACCTAGGAAGGTATCTTCTGAAAAACAAAGTAAGTCGTCTGTGGAAGATATATCATCTTTAAAAAAGAATTACATTTTATTTATTCTTATAAAAAATTTATATCATATTGAATTATTATAATATATTAAAATCATTATAATAAATTATATTTTATTTTTTATGTTAATTTAATTACCTAATAATGTCTCTTCCTCCCTCAAATGGGAAAACATACGTATATCGGGTGTACAAGAAACTACCGCCTCGCGAACAGATGAAATACATTACCCATATCTAATTCTCATAATGGGGAATAATTATGTATCAAACATTAATATATTACATATATGATATAATAATATTTACTTTAATATAATCTCTAATACACCTAATTAATTTCTATTCAATAGGGAATACTATAATGTTTCTCATTTGTAATTTTGCATACCATCTCACTAAGAGATGCAATTTGATTTTTACTTATGATTTATGTAGAATGTTCTAAGAATATTTTGAGGTTGTCATCAGATTTTTAAGTAAAATTATTTATTATTAAAATGAAATATTACATATAATCTATTAAATTTCCATCCACTAAATTATTGAAAACAATATTCATGGGTATGATGTCCAATCACCTCACAATGTGATGTGATTCAATTATCAAAGACTCTTTTCATATATGGTAATAATGTATAAATTTAATAAATATATGTTATGTATATTACATGATATTTATTCTATAAAATTAATAAATGAGTAAACTTTTTAATCATCACCCCAATAATAAAATGGTAAAGTCCATTGTGTGTATGTTTGATATACTATCTATATGAAATGATTTGATTAATTCTTCATGTTAAATATTAAAAATTGATTATAGAGATGTATGTGAGGAAGAATTAAACTTATAAAATTAATATCACTCTATATATGATATTAATATATCTTATGATTGAGATACAATATATTCCCCACAAAATATTAGTATAAAAATTTTACCATTAAAACCTGAACAAATCATTAAAATGAATAACTGTCGTCGAGAAGGTAGTAAGATGTTATAAAACTATCATATATGATATTTTGCATAATAAAATGAATCTATAATAAAATAATAAAATTTTTAAACACACTATATTTGTGGTAAAATATTTCTCAACTAAAGGGATGTGTGAGGAATGATGTTTTCGTAACTCATTTTCCTTTCATTAGTTATACAACTAATTAATGATCAAATTATGTCAAAATTATGTGTTAATTTTTATTTTTTCATCATTTCGTAATTAAACTTGTATTTTTTGGGACTATATTTTTTATACTTAATCACTTCATATTTTGTAATGTCTCGTGTTTTTTGAACCGGGTTAAAACATGAAAGATTTTCATCTTTTTTTTATGTAATGATGGTTCAGTTTTTAAAACCATGTTTCATGATGATGGTTCATGAGTTTGATTATTTTAAATACATTTTTATTGTATTGGGTTAATGTATAGAAGAGTTTTCAAATGTATGAATGTGTTTTGGGAGCACCAAACCAAGTAATGATGTTCACACATGCTACACATGGTCAGTCAAACCGTGCGGGTCAGTTATGCATGATAAAATAGATGTCCCATAACAGACGCGGGGTCTGCATATGGTCTGTAAGACTGTTCCAGTCAAACAATGTGGTTTACCTTGTTTTGAGTTTTAGGTAAAATTATTTAATTAATTTCTTGGTAAAAATGTGATTTAATTAAATTGTGAAATGTGGGTTTTATTTGATTATATTTGGGATAATAAAATTTAATTATATGAAGATGAATTGGAGAATTCGTTAAATTAAATTTGGTTGGATGGATTTTAATTAAATGATATTTTTAAATTGGATGTTTTGGTCTCTCAAAGTGGTGTAATAAATGAAGCATTTAAATGGAAATTTTTGGTTTATTAAAGAGGTGTGATAAATGGTGTCTTTAAATGGGGAGATTGGTTTTATCATAGATGTTCAATAAATAGTTAATTTAAATGAGGTGTTGATATTTATTAAAGAGGTGTAATAAATGATGTGTTTAAAGGATGAGTTGGGGTTTATCAAAGAGGATTAATAAATGATGTGTTTAAATGGGGATATTGGGGTTTATCGAATATGTGAAAAATTAAATGGTAATAATAATAATATGATAGTTATTATTATTATTATTGATATGATATTAATCATTTTAGTTTATTAGTGTTTATAATTTATTTTATTGGGGATTGATGGTGGGTGGAACACCCCCCTTTTCTCCCATATGTAATGCTTGACTACTTTTAGATATCCCATTGTGGCATGCTACCCCCTCAACCTGGCTTCCCCTCTATTCATTGGATCATGGTTGTTTCATCTTGAAGTTTTTCCTTCTCAACAATGTGAGTCCTTATCCAGGTGTTTCATTGTTCGCATCAGCTGTTTCAGATCGACATCGCTTGCGATACACCCACGGTTCAAAAACCATGGGTGGCACACAACCCCTAAGCCGAGATCCTCATTGTGTGGCTATCTCCCTCAAATTTATTCAGAGAAGTTGTATATATTAGTGATTCTAGTCCTTCTATATGTGTTTTGTTGTATGAATTAGTTGTTTCAGCTCTCCATCTCTTGGTATCAATTTGGATGGGACCCTATATTCAAGTTTAATTTTATTTCTTCCTTTCCTCCAATTTTAGGTTGAGAAGAAGATGTATCAAGACCCATTGATTTTTATTTCGATGACTGATGGTGAAGGCGAAGTAGATTAGCTTGATTTTGTTCTATTATACCATTTCCAGGTGAGTCTATATACACTATAATTTGTTTCTCACCACTTGAATTAGATCATTATGGTTTATTTGAGTAATAGATAAATAATTGGTTGTGACATAGTCCCCTCCGCACAAATTTTGGGTGTCAGTATTGTTATTTTGGTGTTACGCTCCATATCTAAGTGAGCGAGCATTTATGTTGTGGTTTTTGAGTGCGAACAAGCTTCATCATTGAGTTGGAAATTATTTATTGTACATTGTTTGAGGTAGGGTTATCACCGTTTCCAAATTAATAAAATGCAGTTTGGTTGATTTACAACTTTTGATATTTTGGACTACAATGAGTGAATAAATTATGAATCTGGTTAGGATTATATAATTAATTATGAATCAATTTGGTTCTTTGAGATTATAATTATCAAGGTATTAATTTTGAGATATTAAATTCGTTAAGATGAGATAATTAATTATGAATTAATATTTTTCATTGAGATTATAATTATCAAATGATTAATTCAAATATAATAAATTTGTTTGGTTGAGATAATTAATTATTAATTAATTATGATCCTTGAGATGATAATTAATTGGAATATTAATTATGAGATATTAAAACTAGTTATGTTGAGATAATTAAATGTGAAATAATTTTGTGATATTAGATTGTAATATTGATAATTAATTAGGGAATCAATAATGAGATTTTTATTTGGGGCTAGGCTGAGATAATTAATTTCTAAATAATTTATGTGATATAGAGATGGTTTCCTCGATATTGTCAATATATAAAGTAATTATGTTGTATTTATGTGGTTAACTTGTTACATGCTTACTGTTGAATTAGTTAGATTCATTTTTATACATTAATTATTGAGTTAACTAAATTACTTATTTTTTTGACTAATTTTTGAATTAGTAATGAGGATGATGATGATAATTATTTGACTGATTAATTCTATTATGATGTGATGAATGGTAACATGGAAATTCATGGGTACGTGGGTATGGAATGGTTATAGGTACATTCATGTGTCTGTGAGTATGGAGTTGAAACATAGACATTTTTGGAATATGATTATGGAATTGTAACATGGAAAATTATTGGTGTGTGAGTATTGAATTGAAACATGGACATTCATTGGTGCGTGAGAAAGGAATTTTGGATGGACATTCATGGTGTATGATTTTGAAATGGTAACATAGACATCCATGGGTGCGTGAGTACTAAATGGTAACATTGAAATTCATGGGTTCCTGAGTAATGAATGGTTAAATGGACATTTGTTGTGTGTATGTATGGAAGGGTAAAAAGGACATTTATGGGTGAGTGAGTATGTATTGGTAACATGGACATTAATGGGTGTGTGAGAATGCAATGTTAACATTGACATTATCGTTTGTGTGTGTTATGTTATGAATACAAAATTCAAATGGATGAAATATAAGAATGGTGACATGATCACTCATCTGTGTGTTAAATAAATATCAAATAATGTGATAAAACGTTCATATTAATGTATATATATATATATATATATATATATATATTTCAGGTTCATATTCTTATTCTGGAAATGATACAAATAAGGTATCACCGTCAGGTTTCCCTTTATAACCTGGACATGTTATTGGTTATTTATTCAATTATGTTATGGTATTGATATACGTTCAGGCTGTATAATTTTATTGCATTGTCTAGGTTGATCTGGACACATGTGGTCCCAGACTACTGAGATTTATATCTCTCACCCTAATTGGGCCACCATAGCACTGGTTTACTAGAGTTTATTATTTTTGTTTAGAGGACATGGAAATTGGAAGGTTCTTGTTTACTTGTACATGGGATTTAGAAGAAAAAGGCTGAGTGGGAGTATGGGATGCTTATTTAGATCTCCCTAGGGGCACTGAGAATTTTCATTTTTTTACTAAGATGTAAATAATGATGTTGGTTTTACTAATTTATGATATGTATCACTATGAAATTCATACATTTTATAAACAAATGTTGTATAATTTATTTATTTATTTTGTAATAAAATTTAATTTTATTTCAATCATTATTTCTTTATACATATTCCTATGTTTTCTTCTATTTATATATTTTTATAGTTCTTTCAAAACATTAAATGAGGGTATAGTATCCCACTATCTATCCATAAACCCTCACTACTAGTCGGAAACCTCTGTTGTACTGGGAGGCATGCTTGAGGTCATGTAGCGACTAGTATGGCTACTAATTCGATAGTAACCTGGTCGGGAAGTAACATTTATAAACACTCACCGTAATGGTATGAACATTGTATGGGATTTAATCTCAAAACATCCTTCAATGAGACAATGGTTATATTATGAACATACATTCATTTTAATGGTGTATATAATGATCCTCTAAATAGTATATCCCAAATAATTTATAATTAAATAATTTAATGTTACAATTAATCTACTTTATCCATTGGGGTTATAAATAAATAATTTAAAAAATGGAAAGAGTTTATGTTTCAATAACTATATATTTAGGATTTTTTATGTTTGAATTACAATTTATGAAATTATTTTTAACATTATCTACTAAACCCCATTAATTTTACACTAAATTTATTTTAATGATTCTTTCATAATACAATACCACATGACACTCTTTTTATTCTTAAAATAATTGTGAAAACGTTATTAATTAAATCTAACATTATTTCCCTCTTCAGGAGAAATTCCTTTTTTATTGAACATATGTTTTCTAAAAATGACTTCAAAAATGTTTTACTATAACTATTTAAAGTTGTTTCTATTATTAATTGTTTTTTATAAAACAATTTAATATATATAATACTGTAATTTTTATAAAAAGCTAAAATTTGACCTCCCTTAAAAAAATATGAATCAATAATGTTTTTAACATATTCATCTATAACAATTTTATTCTTTAGAAATGACCTTTTAATTTTTAAATTCTTCAATTTTATGTGTCAATGGTTATCATTAATAAAATTTATTTAATTTTTGAAAATGTTTTAGATCATAAATATCTATTTACAAATTGAAAAGTATATATTCTTAATTTTTTTTCCAAAGATACCTTCTATAATCATTTTACTCATAAAAATCCATCCTTATATGTTCCTCGGTCTAGTGAATTTATATTCTTCATTATTATTAATCATTTGAATAGTATATTCATCGACAAAAATAAAATATTTGTTTTTATTTCTTCTAAATTATATATATATGACTCTACATATAGACCTCATTTAATATCTATTACATTTATGTGGTGACACAATCTTTATGATCATATATCAAAATCCTACATTAGGAAATTTATATAGAATATTATATGATGCTTGATTATGCATCCCATTTTTGTTTCGTTTGTAATTTTTATGTTGTGACATATTACTATCTTACTTTATATAGATCATGTAGATAATTAAATTGCTCTGATGGGTGTGTCCATATATTTCGCCAATAAATAATGTAACACATTAGTCTTCTAAGATTTTGTCTATGAGATAAGGGAGTAAACATAATCTATATTGGGACTTTTCTCATGACGTGATATTTTTTTGATACATTTCCTTGACTCGAAATTATTTCATGTTAATTTTTGTTTAAAATTTCCTACGAATCCATAACTTTATGATTCCTTATTATTTATAATATGATTCAATTAGAGTTCTCATTTTATATATCTTTTGTGATATCATGTTATTTCTTTGAATCACATTTTATGATTCCTTATCATTTTTATTCCTTTTCGAGGATATTATCTCACTAATGATTTATTAATTCCCCGTGTTATCATATGAAATTTTATGATCTTAAATGTATTAATGTATCTCATTATACAGGATATAATAATTATTTCAAGTTTTTAAATAAAATAATAATAATTTTCCATATATACGATGCCTTTATGATTCTCCAATTTTAATAATGTAAATTTATGTTAATTTTTTTTTAATAATATCTTCAATAGGAAATGTTGTTCATTGATTGTATATGAGGAAAAATATATTTAACATTGTAACAAGGATATGTAATTATTAATGTAATCCTTTGAGATAATTATAAGTATAATTATAAGGATTGTGAGATACATAGGAACATATCCTAGAATATTAGTGATGTTTCGATAGAGTGTTATTCAAACAATTTCATCCCAATTTGGACACTCAATGTGGTTATGGTTCTAAAATTATTGTATATATGTGTTATAACTCTAAATAGACTATTTGTATTGACCTTAGTGTTTCCTGGTACACATCAATGGGAATTACTACAAAAACGGTTTGAAAAAAATTGGGAATATGCTTCTGAAATTTTGAAAATATATATAGACACACAGTAAAAGTTTAAATTGATTAGGACCACGAATTACCTTGAATTAATAAAACAAACCATCCTTTAAATTACCATAATATTGAGTTTTATTTAGGAATTCATTCTCATTCCTAGTAATGGAATTTTATGTTTATATTTTTATAGAATTAATCAATAATTCATAAATAAAAATATATATAATGTAATGTGAACACTTAATGGTAGTATAAAATATTTTCACTGCATGATACACTAAAAAAACATGGAAAATAAACATGATAATCAACCTATGCACATCCTTTCTATTACACATTCTTAATTATTCTGAACCATTAAAAATATGTGGTTTGAGAAAAAAATTCTAAATAAGGGAGAAAAACAATTCTTTCCTAGTGAAAACAAGAAAACACATAAAATCTTTTCCTTAACCTCAATGTTATCTAAGATAATGAATAAAAAATCATTTTTACAAGAAATGAACACAAATTTTTTCTCATGTAAAATGATTAGATCCCATAAGAATAATATATAAAACATATATGTATCTTGGGACATCAATATACGTATCAAAAACAGAACATGAATGACCATATGTTCAACAAACATACCATATTTATTTGAGGGTTATCATAGAACCACACATAACTGGTTTATAACATAACCAACCACCATGGATTTTAACATAACAGCACATCCTTATTTTAAAACATTACATCTCGTAATTTGTTTATAACCTAACCACCCATCATTATAAACAATTTCTAATAAACATGAAAAAATCATAACATATAAAAGCATTCCATTTTCAAAATCAAATTTGTAAAATATATTTTTATATTATAGGAATAATTTCAGATTTTAAAATATCAACCAATTTTTAAAAACACGTTTATCATGTCAAAAAGGCTAAAAAGTTAAATAAGTTTTTTCATTTATCTAACATGAATTGTTTCAAAGGAATATAGAAATAAAATAATAGTCTCAGTGGAAAACAATTACTATCATTATATACACTAATGATAGAAATTTTATTTTATCAATTGTCAAAATGATATGCTAAAAACATTTAAATAGATTCCATTTGGAAGCTATTACTAAATAAGTAAAAAGTAAAATATTATTTACCAATAAATATTTGAAATATATATAAAAACTTTCATTCAATAATTTTATTGACAGGGACATATATTATAATTAGTTTCTTATAAATCTGTATGAGAGTATCTTTTTTTAAAGATATTCCTCTAAAACGTTACCATCTTTTGAATCATAACACTAAAAAAATTAATATCCTTAAAAAAAATTAAATATCAGGAGGGATATTTAATTTCATTATATAATATGAAAAATTGGATGTATATTCACTTTAAAAAATAATATAGGTTTTTTCTATCAAAAAAAGTATCAAATAATGGAAATTGAGATGAAATCCCTTACCTTGAGTCATATATGTCATGTGTGTATTTATCATCCTAAATAATTAGATAATTGTAATTTTTTTCAATAATATATAAAAAATTTAATGTTTATTAACACTTTTATATCACTTATTACAATTTTATATAAAATTAATTATTGAAATAAATTTATGTTGGATGTTACATCTATATTAATCTTATGTGTCTTGAATTAATTTAATACGCTGAATATGGTTAAAAATATCATTATTTAGACATATCCATAATAATAATAGGTAAATATCTCATATTTATATATGAATTACATATTAAAAGAAATAATTAATTGTTTTTATGAAAAAAGAATTAATTTTTTGATAAAGGAGATGGTATATCATACAAATTAAAGAGTAACGTTTACATTTCAATGATCATTAGATAAATAATGTAGGCAATATTTTTTATTTCAAAAATTATCAGAATATAATTAATAAAATATTATTTACAAATATATTCATATATATATATATATCATTATTTTTTTGTGGTTATGATGATGGATTCACATTTCTTAATAGAGGTTCTAGTCCAAACCTAAAATAATGACATTATAATTTTTAAATGAAAGAATAGAAATTATATAAAATATTTTTAGAACGAAAGAAATTTCATGAATACAATAATTATATCAGGTATTTAACATATATAAAATATAGTTACCCATATTATGATCAAGTTATCATGTTTTTGTAAAACAAATCACATCGATTTATAGGCCGGTAGTATAATGTACACCCGAGCGATGTTATCTTGTCACCAGTGGAATGAATCAAAAAATTATATATAAGATATAATAAATAATGATGTTTAATTATTTAATAAATATAATATATGTACATTAGATCCATAATGATACACAATTCTGTGTGGTGATAATGGAAAATAACAACGTTAGTTAGCGAGGCTATAGTAAGTCGAACACAAGAATAATGACTTAGTAATCCAATTGATCGGAGTGGGAAATTAGTTTTCTGATTAAAATAATTTAATAATATCATATTATATTGAAGATATCATGGATTTCATATAATCATGGTTTAATAATAATTAATTTGGTGGATAATGAAATAAAACAAAAATAATCATTGAAGAATGTTACGTCTTCTTCAGGTGTTCACTAATGGTTTCAACCAAAGGCCTTCCTCGGATGGAATTATTTCCAAAATAAGGATTCTAGTATGATAGGTGGGAGTTGGTAAGATATATGGGTAGGTATATTCTAATCTAAATTTATATAGATGTGTGAATATGTAATGGGAGTGAATTGTCTTTTAGAATAAAGGAGGTTAAATTAGTGAAAATACCCAGATGTATTCACTATTAAGAGTTCTATCATAACTCATGTGAATAAAAATTTAATAATAATGGAGGTTATGGTTTCAGTTGATGAAAAAAACATTCCCTATAGAAAAATAATCATGTTTTATTATTTTATTTTTTATTGTATATGATTTCTCAATTTCAACTTCTCAATTTTTACCACGATAACTTTTAACTTCCTATTTACTAAGGTAGTTTTTTATATTTGTAATTATATAGATTTTCAAGAATGTATTACAAATTATATATCAATTTAAAACACTAATTATCTCCACGTAAACGTTCCCTTTGTTCTAGGAATATTTTGAGAGCGTGTGTGGTATCTTCAAAGGCAATAGTTTCAAAAATTGGAGAAATAGTGTGAGAACATAGTTAGAGCATGACAAGTGCTAACCATGAAAACAAACCATGACAGGGAAATAGTGAATATGGGAGTAAAAATAGTATTCTCTGACCTTGTGTGCCACGATGCATGCTTGTTTGGAATTACATATATTGGTAATAGTGGCATTTCAGATGCGTTACACACAAATACAATACACCGATCTAATTAATGTGGGATCTTGGACATTGATGGGAACTTGGTTGGTGCACAGTTTAGACAACCGTGTGGTCAAATAGTACAACCCTATTTTGAGGTTGATTTTATGACATCACCCTTAATAATATTAAATAATCTCCCTCCTCTTGATTTTCCATTTCCATCGTGCATCAACTACTTTCCTTTCCCATTGAGTACTTCCCTCCATAATCCAACTAATTTTGAAAAATATTACCTACAGAATGTGTTTTTATTTCGATTAGGAGCATTAAAATTACAACGCTTATATCCCTAATCAACATGAATTCTATCATTGTTTATCTTCCAATATATTTTGAAATGTTGGTGTTAACTAATATGTATTATTTTTAGGCTATTGAACCGTTATTCAGTTTTACTTCATTCTTTATCAAATCGAAGGTTGAGAATTGATATGTTTTTATATATGTATATAAGGTAGGTGTTCTAGAAATATTTCAAACACTTTTAAGTGTATTAATAGTATTTATCCAATGTACCAAATGATGTACATTCTTATAAATTTCCTAAAATCACTTAAAAATATTCTAATATTTATTATTTGTCAAATTAATCCCATATATCTCTATTATATATATATATATATATATGTTTCCAACCTCATTGATTTCCAAAAAAAATACCATCTTTTTATATGAAAGCTAAAATTATCTAACACATTCTAAAAGTTCAGGTTGGCTTGGAATATGGACTTTCATTGCTATGGTAATCATTTTTTTGATTAAATTAAATAATTTGGGGGCAAAGGACACTCCAAATGTTATATAATTATCAATATAAATAATAAATATTGATAATACTTAGTTCTATTAAATATTTATGATAATGGTTTTATAAATAATATTTCATTGATATTATTACTAGTATGACATGGTTATTGGATGTTGAACTATAGTAAAGAGATTTTTTAATCTTGTAATTTCGCACTCCCATATATTGGGTACTTGTAATTTTTTCCTAAACTATTATACTCTTATATTATCAATGTGCATAAAGATCCATATTACCTTGAATCGTTTGTTGGTAATGAATATTCACCCCACCATCTTGTGTGATAGAAAACGCGTATTGTATTAAATTGAGATTCATTGATTGTAGCCATTGTTGGAGCCTATTTCTCAAAAAACTAGTTTGATAAAAATTGATTTATAACATGGGTGTATATAAAACCTATAGTGAAGATATATTTCTACATATTTCCTCACATATCTAGTGAATATATATAGGTATTCATAATATATATGATTTCATATAGGTATATATTTAAGGATTGACAATGTTATTGATCATAATTCTTATGGCATATTTCAATGTAAGTAGGGCCATCAAGGAATCTTATTTGATCATTAACTGACAGGTAATTATTATTTATCCTTGTTTATTAATAATATACACACAGACACTTTTATTCTATGAATAGAAGTTGGATTATTCAATGAACTATTTCGGGTGGCCTACTATGTTTACAGAACTCTATACATGGGGATCACTCAGTACCTGAGTAGACTACATGACAAAAGGTGTGAAAAATTTCAATCTCCATCTCAAAAATGATTGATATTTTATCTTAGATATCATAGAAAATGATAAACGGTCTACGCTTATTCTCATGAAGCTAGTAGAGAAGTTTTTTTTGGTATTTTTTTATATTTTTATATCATGATGTGTATGATTATACTATATATCACAAGTTACCCATTTTTACATAACATCATTTGGTGGAATCATCATGAAAATGACTCATCCATCGCATTTTGATATTTATTCTTCTATGTTGGTTACTTACACTTCCACATTTTATCACCATGTTATTTTTTCTATCCATTTGTTTCATTATGTGGGAACCATCATTTATTTAATTATTATCTCTACTATTCTACATTGAAAAGAGGTTATAGTCCTTTCTCTATACCACCATGAACCCTAGATACTATTTATACAATGTTACCACATGGGGGGAATTCATGATGTCATGCGACCCACCATATGTGGGACCTGGTTAAGAGGCTCACAGTTCAGGATGTAACAAAGTGGTATCCAAGTTGTTTCATTTCATTTGCCTTACTGTATGAGTATTATATATGATATGATGATGTAATGTAATTTGGTAATGATCATTTATTTAATAGTGTCTAAAAAATTGATTGGAGAATCCCAAATTATATGGGATATGTTATTTCTGTTATAGGATTACAACAGTTATAGTGGATACGATTTTACTATTGGGTGACGCACATGTTTTTGTAAATTATTGATATCTATATTCCGTTACTTATTATGGGTGGAAGTTTTCATAGGCTAGTGTTTTAGGGACCCAAATTTTGATGTACATGGACATTACATTACTTTTTCAGAATACTTAATACATAATAAAAACAAACACCAAAGGACTGTAATAGTTTAGTGTCTTTGGAAACTTGGAACATAATCTTCTAATCATTGTGAAATAACTTCAACATCTCCTATAAATATCTTCCCCTTTTTTTATTACCTAAAAAATTCTTTATATCCTGGGGAAAGGAAAATATATAAAGGGTGAGCTCAAATGCTCAGTAAGGGTAAGCATGTAGAAAATAAAACAAACCATATACATTTGAACATAAAAACATGGACATAATGGTTGAACATCGAAATCTTGATCAATGACATAAAAATGGAAGTGCGTAAGGAATAGATCATAATGGAACATTAATAATGATAAAATATCTTGTAAATAAAACTTGAAATTGTTTCAAAACATTAATCACATGATATTATTTCCATAGTAGCCAAGGTATTTCTTCCAAGACCATCTTAGTGGAAACAGTCCCTTTCTGAATCGAGTTCACTCCTTGTTCCAGTCTTGTATCACTAAACCAGATTAACTTACCGTCCCAGCCATGTCTATCTCATGAGATATAAATCATTACCAAATGAATTTGAGGGACATATAGGTCCCACCCATCTCATAATGAAATCATTCTTACATGTGACACAACATGAGCATAAATAATTCATCATTACCCAATGTAAAAAATGGGGTTCATAAACATCATCCCATCATAACATAATCCACAAAAACATAGATATCATTTTATCATAAGGAAATTGAAAAAATGTAAATCATAGAGACATTATACTTGAAACATACACATATGAAATAATCTCATCATGTAAAATTGTTTTGATAAAACACTTTAAATGAATTCTTAAGGAATATATATTTTCTTCTTCAAAATAATTTTTTTTTTTCACAAAATTCCATTCAATTTTAAAAGAAAAGGGTTTTGTTGAATATAATCATGCAATCTTGTAGAGGAAGCGTCATGAAAATGAGGGGTTATGAAACCGTAAAAATCTGTTCACGCCGTATAAGTTAAAAATTACATTCTCCTTATACTTTTGTCGGAAAAGTTAAAAAGTTCTTCATGTGGTAAAAAAAGTAAGATTATTTTCTTAACATGTGGTAAAATTTTAAAATGGGTAAAACTTCCATTAAACATACATGAAATCATTATTAGAAAACAGGGACATGGATGATAACAAAAACCCAAGTAAAAACTTACGTATAAGTAATCTCGGATAAAAATGAGATTTGCAAAGTTATCCCTTACCTTATGCTTGATATGCCTTGTATGTATTCGGACCACCTGTATTATAATTTAAATAATGTCATTTACTTATTAAAGAATCATATTCATTGTTATGATAACATATATGGTTCTATTATGACTTTATAATACCCGTTATTTTATAAATTCTATGTCAAAACAATGTTTTGGGTAAAAACGTTTCATTTATCATACGTGCTTCGATTTTTTGTTCTTGATATTGTTATTACATATATCATGATTTAATTACTTCCAGAATGTAAATCATGATCTATATATCATATATATTCAGTATATATATATATATAATAGATATATGAATGAAATGAAATACACCGTTCATGGAGACGGTTGGTCGTACGTACACATGAACGCAGTATTCCTTTCCTTATTGACTTGAAAGGAATTAATTATATGACATAAATATATATATACATAAATCATGTAGCATTATTATTTCATATATTTCATTATTACTTATTATATATACTTTTTAATCATTCTTGAATTGTTAACACGGAAAATGAATATCATCCAGTCGCGGAGACTGTAATCTGTATGTACGCTCGAGCGATGATATCGTTCCCATATTTATTGAATGGAATTGGAGTGGATGATATAATAACATATAATCAGTATTATTTTATAATAATCATATATATTTATTCTTTACACCATTATACCCATCCATGTAAGGTGGTGGTGGAAAAACAGATTAAACCCTGGCATGGAGACAGTATTCCGTACGTATGCACGCGCGGGGATTTCATTTTCCATAGGATGGATAGAAAGTGAAATGGGGTTGTTTCATATTTATAAGAAAATATAAGTGTATACTTAATTATTATTATATTTCTTTATAATGAAACAACTAAAGAAGAAGAAGTTGAAGAATAAAGAAACTTGAAAGAATCGTTAGAAGAGATTACCTCTTATTCAACGCACGTCCTTTAAACTTCTTCATAGGGCACTAGAGTTGGTCTTTTGAGAAGACTAGAACCTCTGTGATATAACTAGAGTGTTTGGGAAGAGGAAAGGTCATGGGTTGTCCGAGGTTTATGGATCAATAGGGTGTGAAGAGAAGAGGGAAGGGGTGCCCTTTTTATAACGGAGGAGAGGGGCACCTTAGGAAAACATAAAATATTATTTTATAATAAAGTCATATTCAGATTTTAATATCTCATAATTGATTTATTTCAAAGATAAGGTGGGTATGGGTAGTAATCCTCTCAAACAATTGTTTTTAGACAAGTTTATGTTTCTATTGTACCCTTATCATTTAGATTTATCTTTAACTTAAATAATTTAACTTTTACCGTGCCTTTTTGTTTTCTTACACTATATGGTTAATAAACATACTATAAAAAGCCAAATGAACCCCATGTGTTTAATAATTAATATATATATTTAATTATTTAAGTCATTTTTCCAATAATTAGATTTTTTGGAATAAAATAAAAATTAATATTATAATATTTGTTTTAAAAACTATTTTATGTCAATTTGGACACTATTTGGTACTTTATTTTTTTGAAACTTATAAAAGCATGATTTGTTCGAAAAAAGATAATTAAATCAATACTAACATGTCATATGTACCTATAAAATTTGTTTAATTCATAAAAAGTCTCAAATTACATTTATTTAGATATTTATAATATCAATTAATTTAATATTTTATTATTTAGGTAAGTACTGCATCACCCTTGTGTCATAAATAAATTAAAATATTTAATGTCTAAAATTTATAAATTAAATACCATTAGTTAGGAAAAGGTTTTAGATTTCTAATGAAAATTTATAGTCTAAATTATCATATGTATAACCATATATTAAAAATGTTTTAATTATTAAACATTGATTTTAACTATTTTAACTCTTTTTTAAATAAAATAATAATAAATGTTCTAATATAATCCAAGTGGATATAAAGGTTAATATATTATTTATAAGGTTGTTTTGGATAGAATTACACTTATTCAATAGAATTATAACCTGTGTTAGGGTAATAATAACATCATATTTACCCTTAATTACCATATTTACTTTTAACTGTGTTAAATAAAAGAAAAATGTTTCTATTCACCAAAAATTATTTTTATCTTATTAAACCAAATTTTACTATTTTATATTAACCGTGTCTCTCATATTTTGAAAATTACACTCCCAGAAGTGGTAAAATAAATTTTTATGTAAATTTTTAAATTCTCCTAGGAGGTGGGTAAAAGACGGTGAAATGTTCAATAAAATTTTCATATATCTAAAATTATTATAAAATTACACCAATGAATTACATTGAACATATATAGAATTTATGTATCAATTTTCACCTAAAATAAATTTAAATAAAATAAATAATTATTTAAATAAAAATTCAGTTTTTAAATAGTAACCCAGTGTTTTCACTATTCATAAAAAATTGAATGTTTTCAGAAAAATACCAAAAATTCTCCCTAGGCTGATTTCGATATTCTGAATCCAAAAATGAAGTCCATTTTGAAAAATATAATTTCAAAAAGTGGGTATTAATATTTTTAACAACTAGTTCATAATATTATTATTGTAATATCTCGTTTAGTGAAACTCGTTATTGCGTACAACACATGCTATCGTGGAAGGTCGTGATTGCGTGTAATGCAAGCTAAGTTAAGGACGCATGTAGTGAAATCTCCTTTTGGTGTAGCGTAATACACAAGACATAAATAAAATTAAAAAGAACATTTTTCATAAAATCTTGGGGTGTTACATTCTACCCCCCTTAAAATGTATTATACCCTTGAAATTCGTCGGGGTTATAAATGGTTTACTACTCGAAAGTTTCAATAGAAACCCACATCGTAAAAAGGGATACCAAAATTTATCTTTAAAAACTAAAGTATGAAACATAATGGTTTCTCAAATTAACTAATCACTGGGTTTCCACATATGAGAACATATGTGAAAATATGGATATGGAAGAGAAATCATACCATCATATTCTGATGGAGAGTGGTAGAGAACATGGCTATGAAAAAGCCAACAATCACAAAGCCATAAATTTTTGATGATCTAAGGTACCATCAGATTAATCAGATATAAGGGCACTACGACAACATTTTTGGTTTTCAAGTTGATTTCCCTAAAGTTAAAGAATTTAAAACAGAAGAAATACTTACTTTATTTCGGTATAATCTCATCGTTGTTCTTTCCATGAAAAATTTACACTTAATATCTTAAAGAGTTGAAGTTGAATTTTTCATTTGTGAAGTGTTAGTAGATCATGTGATAGAATGATGGGTCATTTTATATGTCTCAAACAAAAGGTTATCAAAAGTTATCAAATATACAGAAGTCCATCTATGGTGAAGTTAATCAATATGATTACAAAAATGGACTTATACTTCATCTATCATAATGCTTAATAAAACTAGTTTCTACTAACAAGGGACTTCTTATAGGCCAGTGGTAGGAAATAAATTCCGGTCACACTTCGGTTGTGGGTTCAATTCCCACAGCCTTGTCTGACGCGACCGGATTTCTCCAATCCTGTAGTTTTTACCTTTTTCTAAAACTATATTATAATAAAATTCCTGCAATAAAATCGAAAAAATTTCTATCCATAAACAATACTATCTTATATCTAACTTAATTCATTACAATATTTAGGATTAACCAAAATACTTTTGTCTAAGATCATTGTATAAAGAAAAAATTTACTAGAAATGCCATCTACTGAGCATGTGAATACCATCATTTATCCCCTATATATCATACCGTATATCTTGTTGGTCACATTCCAAAGATGTGAATAACTTAATCTTGTATTCTATTGAACCAAAGTGAAAACATGAATTTTGTCACAAGGAAACTCATTCCATATACGAAAATACCAGATATTATATATACTCAAACCATGATATCACTTTTTCCTTATATTAGTCATGAGCTCATTAATACTATCAAACATTTCATTACCTCCTTATCCCTTCTTTATGCGCATATTAGGTGCTTTCCAAAAAATATCTGAATAACCATTCAAGGTTACCGGTACCATTCAACATATAATTTCAAATAATTTAGGAAGAAAATAGTATAAAAATACCTAGATGTGTCTTTATTCCATAAAACCATTACATATACAAAATAACTCTTTATAAACATAAACCATTCCACTACCGTATTAAACTATTGACTAAGCTTCAATAATTATTTCATCTCAAATTTCATTTGCAGTCTCTTCATCATCATCAACATAAATACTACCCATATGACTATGTTGATTCTCTTCATGAGACTTTCTCTTAAGGCATTGATTTTAATAACGCCCATACATTCCAAATTGAAAACATTTAATCATTGTTGATGTCATAACAATACCATTATCCTTTTCCATGGTGTTAACTGAACCTTTTCCTTTGTAATTATTGTCTTTGTGTCCTTCTTTTCCACAACCAAATCATCTTCCAATTCCTTTGAAACATTCTCCCTGATTCCTCCTCCCACATGATTTACATGAGGGAAATTTAACTTACATTCCTCTATGATAATCATGAAACTCCATCATTCTCTTATTTGATGAGTCATGATACTTACCAAAGATGAGATCATTGATCATATTATGAGATTTATGATTAGGCATAATAACGATGTATGGACTTCCAAATCCTATTTCAATTGGTTGCCTATGGAGAATATCATTCCATTGTCCATCATATCCTCCATTATTGTGAATCTTCATGTTTCTATCCATTTTCTAAAACCCAAAAAGAATAGTGTGTGAGGCTAAAATCATAATAGAGGGGGAGTACCATCAATATCTAACGTCTTTGGTTTAATTCTAATATAGTTACTATAATTCTAGTACTATAACCTATATATATACTTAACCTTAGGGACATCACTAGACATACCATAGAAATATCTCTAGGGATCTCATTAATTTTCTCACATCCTAGTTTCAAAAGGTTGACTAAACCGAACATATGATACCAACTGTAGGGACCCTATGCTTGACTTAAATGGACATTACATTACTTTTGTGTAAATACATAATACATAAAAAAAATCACCGATGTACCGTAATAGTTTAGTGTCTTTGGAAGCTCAGAGGATAGTCATCTAATCGTGGTGAAAGATCTTCAACATCTCCCATACAGAACTTCGCCTTTTTTTCTTAACTAAAAATTTTCCTTATATCTTGGGGAAAATAAAACATATAATGTGTGAGCTCAAATTCTCAGTAAGGGTAATCATGGAGAAAATAAAACAAACCATGTACATTTGAACATAAAAACATGATCATAATGTTTAAACATTGAAATCCTGAGCAATGACATAAAACATGGCAGTGCGTAAGGCATAGATCATAATGAAACATTAATCATGATAAAATAGCTTGGATGTAAAACTTGTAATTTTGGCAAAACATTAATCACATGATATGATTTCCATAGTAGACAAGGCCTTGCTTCCATGACCATATTAGTGGACAAAGTCCCTTTCTGAATCGAGTTCACTCCTCGTTCCAGTCCTGTATCACTGAACCATATTAACATACCATTCTAGCCATGTCTATCTCATGAGATATAAATCTTTACCCAATTCATTGTAGGGGGATATAGGTCCCACCCATCTTATAATGAAATCATTCTTACTTGTGCCACAACATGAACATAAATAATTCATCATTACCCAAAGTATAAAATGGGCTTCATATACGTCATCCCATCATTACATAATCTATACAAAAAAATGGATATCATTTTATGATAAGAAAATTGAAACTACGTAAATCATAGATAAATTATACGTGAAACATACACATATGAAATAATGTCATCTTATATGGAAAATGGTTTTGATAAAACAGTTGAAATGAATTCTTGGGGAAAATATATTTTCTTCTTCAAAATCATTTTATTTTCACAAAATTCCATGAAATTTTAAAAGAAATGGTTTTGATGAAAATAATCATGAAATTTTGTAGAGGTGGCTTCATGAAAATGAGGCGTTATGAAACCGTAAAAATCCATTCATGCCGTATAAGTTAAAAATAACATTTTCCTCGTACTTTTGTTAGAAAAGTCAAAAAGTTCCTCGTCTAGTAAACAAAAGTGAGATTACTTTCTGAAAATATGTTAAAATTAAAACATGGGTAAAATTCCATCAAACATACATGAAATCATTTTTAGAAAATAGGGACATGGATGATAACAAAAAACCCCAGTAAATACTTACGTATAAGAAATCTCGGATATAAATGAGATTTGCAAAGTTATCCCTTAACTTATGTATGATATGATTCATATGTATCCGGAACTCATGTATAATGATTTAAATAATGACATTGACTTATTAAAGAATCATATTCATTGTTATGATATCATATATGGTTTAATTAGGACTTTATAATACCCATTCATTTATAAATCCCAGGTTAAAGCAGTGTTTTGGGTAAAATTGTTTCATTTATAGTACATGTTTTGATTTGTTGTTCTTGATATTATTATTACTTATATCATATTTACTTACATCCAGAATTTAAATCATGATTTATATATTATATATATATTCAGTATATATATAATAGATAGATGAATGAACTGAAATACACCGTTCATAGAGACGGTAGGTCGTATGTACGCATGAAAGATATTTTCCTTTCCTTATTTACTTGAATGGAATTAAGTAGATTAAATAAATATATATATACATAAATCCAATATCATTATTATGTCATATATTTCATGATTAATTATTATATATACTTTATAATCATTCGTGAATTGTTAACATGGAAAATGAATCTCATCGCGTCGTGGAGACGGTAATCCGTACGTACGCAAGAGTGATGATATCGTTCCCATATTTATTTAATGTAATTGTATTGGAAGATATAATATCATAGAATATGTATGATTTTATATTAGTAATATAGAGTTATTCATTACACCATTATACCAATCCAAGTAAGGTGGTTGTGGAAAACCAGATTACACCACCGCTTGGAGACGGTATTCCGTACGTACACACGTGCACTGATTCCATTTTCCGTAGGATGGATATAAGGTGAAATGGGGTAGGTTCATATTTATAATAACATATCAGTATATAATTAATAATGATTTTATTACTTTAAAATTAAATAACTAATGAACAAGAATTTGAAGAAGAAAGAACTTGAATGAATCATTAGAAGAGATTACATATTTTTCGATGCACCTCCTATAAACTTCTTCTTCTAGAACTAGAGATGGTCTTTTGAGAAGTCCTGAACATATATGATATAACTAGAGATGTTGAGGATAATAAATTTCAGGGGTTGTCCGAGATTCAAGGCTCAAAAGGGTGTGAAGATAAGGTGGAATGGATTCCCTTTTTATAAGGGAGTAGAGGGGCACCTTAGTAAAACATAAACTATTATTTTATCATAAAGTCATATTCGGTTTCTAATAGCTCCTAATTGATTTATTTCTAAGCTAAGGTGGGGCTGGGTTGAAATCCTCTCAACCAATAAGGTTTAAACATGTTTAGGATAATATTTTATCCTTATCATTTAGATTTAACTCTAAGTTAAATAATTTAACTTTTACCGTGTCTTTTAATTTTCATACACTATATAGATAATAAACATACTATAAAAATCCAAAATAATCCCAATTGGTTCATTATTAATATATATATCATTATATAAGTCATTTGGAAGAACCTTATATTATTATGAATAAAATAACAATTAATAATATTAATTTTTTTTAAAAACTATTTTATGTCAATTTTGACACTATTTGGTACATGATTTTTTTGAAAACTATAGCAGCATGATTAGTTCGAAATAAGTTAATTAAATAAATACTAATATGTCATATTAACCTCTAAAATTAGTGGAATTCATAAAAAGTCTCAAATTACATTTATTTGGGTATATATATTATCAATTATTTAATATTTCATTATTTTGGTAATTACCGCATCACCATTGTGTCATAAAACAATTAAATAATTTAATGTCTACAAAATATAAATAAATTACCATTTTGTATTAAATCATTTTATCTTTCTACTGAATATTTATAGTAGAATTTATCTTATTTAAACCCTATATTAAATTTTGTTTAATTATTAAACTTTTATTTTAACTATTTTAACTCTTTTTTAAATAAAATAATAATAAATTTCTTAATCTAATCCAAGTGGAACTAAACGGTAATATTTTATTCCGAATTATTTGGTCGAATTGCACTTATCCAATAGAATTAGGGCATGTTTTTTGGTATTAATAATATCATTTTTACCCTTAATTTCCCTATTTACTTTTACCGTGGTTAATAAAAGTAAAAAGTTACTATTCACCAAAAAAAATTTAATCTTATTGAACAAAATTTTACTCCTTGATATTAACGGTGACTCTCAGATTTTCAAAATTACACTCATAGAAGCGGTAAAATTAAGTTTTATGTAAATTTTCAAATTCTCATAGGAGGTGGGTAAAAGGCGATGAAAAGTTCAATAAAATTTTCATATATCTAAAATTATTATAAAATGACACCAATGAATTAAATTGAAATTATATAGGTATTATGTATAAATTTTTACTAAAATAAATTTAAATAAAATAAATAATTACTTAAATAAAAAGTTGATTTTTAAATAGTAACCTAGTGTTTTCACTATTCATAAAAAATTAAATGTTCTCAGAAAAATACCAAAAATTCAACCTAGGATAATTTTAATATTCCAAATTCAAAAAATGTAGTCAATTTTGAAAAAAAAATCAAAAAGTGGGTATTACTATTCATAACGTCTAGTTCATAATAATATGATAGTAATATATCATTTAGTGAAACTCAGTATTGCCTACAACACACGCTATCGTGGATGGTCGCGATTGCGTGTAATGCAAGCTAAGATAGGGATGCATGTAGTGAAAGATAATTTTGGTGTAGCGTAAAACCCAAGACATCAATAAAATTAGAAAGAAGGTTTTTCATAAAATATCAGCCTGTTACAAGTGTGACATGGTTTTTCATCCAATGCATCATAATAAGAATATTATAACTAATATTCCATGCATTTTCCTATGACATGTTTACTTTATCCTTTCATTTTCATGCTTCATATATTTAAATCCTTGATTATTATATAATGAAATTTGTTAGCGTTTATTACAGGGATATTATAATAATTTTAGTGAATGTGGCTACATTAATCTCTACATAATTATATCATATATATTGGAAATGGAACCTTAATTGAACAATGATACCATATTGTGTGGTTTGGATATACTAGTTCCAAGGACTGAAACAATGATTTTAAATTGGATTTCATTAATTCCCATTGTGAATTATAGATAATTAACTTACATAAATCCTAAATTATTTATTCATGTATTGAAATAATTTCATATAACCTGTTACATCCTCACATAGCATGAAAAGGCTAGGTTGTAGTTGAATGATGTCCCAATTGTAATTTCAATAGAGTATGACATTTATAAATTTAAAATGGGGCTCATTTAAATCGACAATGATATATATATATATATATATTTGTTTATGAATATATGTATGTATTTATATAAAATGTATGAACCTAAATGAAATTAATTATCTTAAATGAAATGGTTAATAATAAATTGGATGAAAATTATATTGAAAAGGGTGATTTCATTTAAACCATTCAAATGACACTCCATATACTATAAACTATATCATCTGTCAATAAACCTAGACCCAAACACATCCATAGTATAGATTAGTTGGGGTTTTCTCTAACAATTAAAATATCCTTTTATGGGTATTCATTAAAAACACAACCTATCCATTAGAGAAGTCATATAGGTGCGAGCATTTCTATAGAAAGGTTGTGTGTCTACCCTTCTTTCAATTTGAAATCTATTCAACTACTATGTTGTATTATGCAGCCTGAATTTGGAATTGTAGAATAATTACACCATGACGTACATTAGTCGGTCTCGAGGAATTGGTTGATGAACATTCACTAGAGGTGGTGGGACCTTTGATTCTAGTCTAACCTATATTTTTTAAACCGTTGTAATTACCATCAACTAATGATATAGGTACCAAACCCCAGTTTTGAGAGGGTTTATTTTGGAAGATGAATGATTTAAAAGTTGTTGCTCGACCATCCATGACAAATCTATAGTTGACTTGGGTATTCTAGTAGTTTCATCCTATTCTATTTTTGGGGAATGAATGTCCACTTGATATAAGTCACCATTGGAATCCATTTACTCTATATTTGATCAGAAGGAGACACCTCAAGAATGTGTTGTCAATCTCTCCACATAATGTTACATGGTTTTTCCATGTGATAGAGGGATGTCAATACAAAGGAATACAAACAATGAGATATGACCTATATGGGTTTTAAGAGAGTATTTTATATTTACCTCAACCCATAGAAATTTAATGATCACAAGGTATGATAGATCATGAACCATCAATAGAGAGAAATTTATTTCTTGGAAAATTAATCTTTTTTTTCCTAACATGTGTTTATATTCACCGAACATAGCAGTTTTTGTTCTCATTACAGATAGGAAGTCTAATAATGTGATTTTATACACCATATGATCCCTGGTTAGTTATTTTTTTAGTTCACTACTATTTCTAATATAGTCTAATAAAACCTCATTACTTGGAATAAATTGAGGTAATATTATAGTGATATCCCAAGATATGCCACACCATGTCTTAAAAGTGGTTCCTCTAGCAAACATATGCATCACATTAAGGATTCACAGAGTGGTAGTTGTAGTAGTAATAGTAAGAAGGATCACAATGATAGATTTATTACATGTCATCTATATAGGAAAAATCGACACAAAAAATTCAAGTGTATGAGATATATCATAGAGTGTACATGAATTGGAATGATTGGTAAAATATATATCTTCTGCAGGACTTCTCCAACTGTTCCTAGTGAGAGGTGATATACACTGACCCCACTCTTTGGTGAAATAATAGTATCATCTCACATAGAATGAAGTAGGAGTACAATAGGGCACACACTTTGAGATGGTTATCAAGGTATATGGAATCATACTCATGAGTTAATGCTCTAGCAGAGTGGGCCTACTCAAGGAAGTAAGGCTTGGAATCAGGGCCAAAGTATGTGATTTTCACATGGAGTACACCCTATGATGGAAGAATATAGATAAAAATATTCTAATTTTTGAGGTATTATTCTTGTGTCCTATACATTATTTTATGCCTTATTTGACATAGTCATGTCTGACTTTTCTTATCATATGTAATAATGATGATTTTGGGCCTTAATATAGAGTATTTATATGGTTCTATGACACTCAACACCCCATTTGTTATCTGATGAATGAGTGTTCACCCATGTACAATGTTTCCCAAAGGATTAGTGAACATATTTTCATGTATAATCTCTTCATCATCAATAAGATCAATTTAGATAAAAATATCGAGATTGACTGGTTAGTTTCCTATTGATCCCATATTGACAAAAATAATTTAATGATTATTTTTACATCACATTAGGGTATTAGACATATAGAAAAGAGGGAATGGAATTTCTATGTTTCTCGAGATGGACATAAGCTTCATGTGATATGATAAGTGGAAACCAAGATTAATAGTATTTTCATTTATAACATTGATTTATGTATAGAGATCCTATAATTTTACAAATTTTATTACTTTATTTTAAGCATCATTAGGCATTAAATTCAATCCATTGATAATAAATTCTAGTGTATTTGGAAGAATAGATATATAAATAGAATCCATGAAACCAATAAAAAGATAAAATTTATTTACAATCCAATAATAGATCTTATGTTTCTTTGATATATTCATTTGGTAACATGATGATGAATAAAGTGATGATCTAAAAATCATAGTAATTGAATAAACATAGGAAAAAATAATAACACATGTCATAGAAGGAATAATATGTTGACATATAAATTTAATGGTAGAGGAATTAACATATGAAATAATAATATATAGAACATAGTCCAATATAATCATGGATATATATGAATATTTTAGAGACATATAATATGACATAATAATGCATCAAGTATAACATCTTATACTATATCACATGGTGTAGAAAGTATTATAATGGAATTAGATATACACCCTAACCTATCACGAGGTATCATGAGACTAAAAATCACCCAATTCACTATCTAATATCTATGTGATACCACGATAACATGTTCATTTATATGAGTGCCACACGAATAATAAGATAAATGCAATAAACAAAAGGGTTACCCATGCAATGAAATGGGTAACATAATCATTTTATAAGGCATAACCAAAATGAATTTCATTCTATTTTCAATGAATGATTTAATTTCAATAATAATTGTATATTATAATGGTAAAATAGATATATAATCAGATATATAATATCGAACTGAAGTGAAAATATTAAAACTGAGTGTCTAAGAAACATAAAAATTTAGAAAATTTAGTGCGGTTTTTAGGAAAATATAAAATTGATTTTAATGTGGAAAAAGCTATAATTATTTTCTAAAAAAAAGAAATGAAAAAAGATAAATATTTTTTTAAAATGTGTGATTTTATAAAAATAATACTGGCTTTAAATTGATTATTTGTTGTACATGAAAATTGGTAATAAATTTGTATGTTCTATATAATTAGGCATGCAAAACAGGTGGAATTAAAAAGGGAACCTTAAAATAGATTTCCTTCCACGTCAAAGAAAGAATTATTTATCTAGGTACATATGTTTAAATAATACATATATAATTTAAGGGGATTAAATAATAATAATTTATAATTACATTGGGTTAAAAATAGATATAATTTATATGCTGCTGGAACAATGGATGTTTGGAGAGAATCCCATCAATTACATATGGAATTTTTTTTCACACGTACTTCATGTATTGGATTATCAAATTTGATACTTTTATTACTGAATATAGATCCAATTAAACATTATATTTTATTAATTATAATATTTTATGTTCATTGTTTCTACTTCATTGAGTTATAGAGATTAATTTTTTCAATTCAGGTGCGTTCGTTTCTTGGTTTCATTGTCGGTTAACTTGTTTATAGTTATTGAAGTAATTGTAAAATTATAATAATTATATAGAGGTGAAACACTATGCTATTAATTACTATTGAAAATAAAATTTAACGTATATAAGTTTCTTTTTTAGAAGATAATTATTCAATAGATAGAACATTAATTAAATTTGAATAGTTTATTTTGGTGGTTATATACATCCATCACAAACTAGTATCATTTTATTTAATATTATATTTATATATATATTGATTATATTACATTAAATATGTTTTAACATATATATTGTAATATTTGTGACCATGAAAACTGGGTTTATAAATAGACTTGAATGTGGTAATGAGAAAAAAAAACTACTCATCCATGAAGGTGGTGAATCGACACCCAACAAACGATGTTTTCATTTATATAAAAAATGTAGAAGAGACGTTATTTTTTGATGAATATTGAATTAACACAATAAATTTAAAAATATGTATGATATTGGGGTTATCATTTAAATTTTCATAGTTGAAGTGAGGTAATTATGAGAAAAGTAAATAAAATAAATAAGAAAAAGTAGGGTATTACATCTTGAATATCATCACCATGAGAACCTCCTTGGGGAATATAGAAATGGTGTTTTGGTAAGAATAGAAAGTCCATGATGTGGTAAAGAGTCTATGGAGTGGAATTGGATATAATATGAGAAATCTACAAGGATTATATGTTGGTAGGATAAGATTTGAGGAAGAGTGGTATTTATAAGTAGAGTAAATGTGTGTCTACTATTATTTTATTCATTTATTTATTATTTAGACTCATGAATATCAATAATGCTGATTATTTTGATGAAGTATAGTATATAGTTCATGTGAGTTTAAACTAATGTTTTCTTACATCATCCATTACTCAAAAATTCATTAATATGGCATAAAATGTTAAATACCATAAATTATAATATCTCACTATTAACCAAAAATTCAATATTTTTTAAAAAATTGTTAGGATTTATCCTAAACAGTTTTCACCTTGTTAATTTTAAAAATAGACACTATTTTATGAAAATATTTTTTTTAAATGAGAATTTTAAATTTTAAATAAAATCAACATTTATTCATAAACTGCAGATTTTAATATTATATCCAATTATATTAAACATTGAAAAATTAATAAATGTCGCATTAAATTAATATATAATAATAAGAAAAAATATTAATTTATGAATATATTTTTTGAAATTAAATGTTTATTGATATATTTATACTAATTATAAAATTGTGGATAAATATTTTCATTAAAAAACAATATTTTAATTTATAATTTATAAAATATTAATTTAATAATTTCATGATTTAATAATATCATATTTTCATTTTAAATATTCAGAAATATTATTTAAACATTCAAAGGTGAGGCTACTAATCTATTGAAAAAATAATTATTCTTAATGTAATTATTTATATTCCAACGATCAGGTTAAGATTCCTTCAGTATAGGTTTTTAATTTCTATAAATACAAATTAATTCATTCATATTTTAGGAGAAGAATTTTTTTATTTTGTTTTATATGTGGTGTAGGTGTTTTATGTAATATAACATAATTATTATAAATGAAATTTCATTTATAATATTCTATTTCAATACTTTCTTCGCCAATTATGAAATTTTACCCTCTAAATTTACTTTTATATTATAAGCTAAAAAGGTTTGAGTACTTCTACATAAATTCTTCCTCATGTTCCCATACAACCTATTCAAACATATGATTACTCCAAAACACATTAACAAAATGAGTTGTACTATTGAATAAGAAATTTTATCCATGGTCCATCATTTTCAATAGATTATATTTATATGAGAGTTCATTCTGTAGTTTTACAATCACTAGATATAGAAGATATAAGGAGTTATGTAAGTTCATTCTGAAGAGAGATACATGAAACTCAACATGAACTTGATCCATATTTAGTGGTATTTAAATATTAATGGACACTTATTCTATGTATACATTGATCTCCTAGGGTCTAGTATACATTATTCTAAGATTCCAATTCCTTTCAAATAAAATGATGCTCTTCTATGGTTCCTTTTGAAGGATTACATTGTATCAAACATCAATCTTCCTGTAACGATTGTCAGTGTTGAAATTTCTCCAACAACAATCACCGTTGATAAATTTTTGATAACTTGAACATTCTATGACATATCTAACACAAGATGAGGTCGCTCAGACTTTGGTTTGGTAGCTTTATTCTAGCATGTTGGAGTTATACATTACGTCCCAAATTGAGATTCTTATAGATCCATATGAATTCTTGTGTGGAAACTTTTGTTGTATGGGATGTCAAAAAATTTGTAATTTTCATACCATTAAAATTAAATTAAATTGAGCTATCTTTCAAAGTCACCTCGAGCAGCTAAATAGTCTAGTCAGATAGGCCATCAAATTGGGGGTGATAGGTCATTCCAAAATTACATTTAGTAATCCTATAATAATGAATAACTCTCTAGAATATATATATGAAACATGGATCTGGATCAGTTAAGATCGAAAGTGGTACCCCATGAAGCGTCGCCACATACTTCACATATAACATGTAATTTTATTATGTGATAAATCATCCCAAATAGAAATGATTTGGGTTGTCATGCAGAGTTTATCCACCATAACCTAGATCTCATTACATCATTTTCATGTTTTACGGAGACCAGTGACAACATATATAGTTTCAATTTCCCATTTCAGTGTTGGTATAGTTAATGGTTGCATCATCCTTTTGGACATATATTTCACTTCTATAACATTATTACATAGTAATCACCTTGAGATATACTCTAGATTATATTTTCAAATATTTTCCCACCAGAACTGTTCCCAAAGATCATAGTACATATTAGTACTTCCATGATCCATGGAGAAATATGATCCATTTGTTTTATCCAGTAGCTCATTCATTATCTCTTGTGATTGGGACACACAAAGGCTAGTTAAAAATCATATGAAACTATTATCATTGATGTGTGACTCATTTATCCTCCCTTCAATTACCACTTTTGCATTATTGTTTATCTTTAGACCAACCCTTTTTCCCGTCCTTGATGATATCTTGGATATATTGTCAAAAAATAATTGTTTGAAGGTGGGATGTATTCCCTTATATTATTATTTCTAGATCAATCTATTCCATTTCCATGAATATGTGGTCTTTCTCAATCCCCATCATGGATAGAGAATGAGGGTATTTTCTTCTAAAAACATTAGTTACATTTTTTTCGTCCAAAGATGATAGTGAATTGTGAACTTTTAGTTCTTTATTAGCTCTAGATTTAGCCCTTTGAATAATTTTTAGATTAATTTTTTTGCATATATATTTTAGGATCATGTGATAAATATATATGTCATTATTATCACCATATTGTTAGATAAAATAGTTTTTATGAAAAAAATATATATTGTATCTCCAGATCATGTACCATACAATTCTCCTTAGGGAAAGTCAACTATCTTGGGGATTATACTATCACTTTATCCTTATTCACAAATAAAAAACCAAATACTTTTTTGAATTATTATTAGGTATCACAAAATGATCTATTTTTTTATTACTATGATCACATGTGATTACAATATCCTTGCATTAAGCTCATTAAAACATTCATAAGTAAATTATATCTATAAATGACTTTCCACTTTTTTGTCAACATAGACAGTATGTTAGAAAATCATGATAACTACCTCACAGAACATCGATAATACCCAACTATTCCAACAAATGTGTATATATGTTATAGATATTTTCATCACCCACTCTTTTTATTACATTATATTGAATGGTTCATAATATATTATTTTACTATTGATAACATGACCTAATATGGATAATTAATCCATCTAGAAATCACATTTAATATACATTAAAATTTGTTGTCCCTTCACAAACTCATTATAAAATTATTCAAATTCCCATCATGATGCTCCCTAATCCAGGATTATATGATGATATCATTGATAATGGAGAGAAATGAATTTTCATGGTAATATCCCATAACAATCAATAAATTCATGAAACTTTCTAGAGCATTAGCGATCCAAATGGTATTACTATGAACATATAGTATCCATACCTCTTTTGGAAGAAAATATTGGGAGTATCTTCCTTTATTAACTGTAATTAGTGATATCCCAATTAATGATCATCCTTTTAGAAATACTTGGCCCCACATAGGTGATAATACAAGTTATATATTTTTGGAAGCATATACTACTTATTTATAAAGATATTTTTGGAGAACTTGATATTCAAAACATCGGCGCATTGATCCACCATTATTTTTTGTGAAGAGGACAAGGACACTCTATTATGAAGTACTCTCCTTTATAAAAAACTTGTACAGAATTAGTGTTCACTAATTGTTATATTTTTATATCTCAATGGGTTAAATTCCATATGTATACTTTAATATAGGAAGAGATCCAAGAATAAATTATATTTAGAACCCAAACACCCATCCAGGAGGAATACAAATAAATTTTTTAGGGAACACATCATTGTATTTAATTAAAATGAGAATGTATTTGGGGATGATACTAAAATTTTATACATCATTTAATCTAAATATCCATTCCAATAATTAAATAATATCAATTATTTAATTTATGACTCTTAATGGGATTCATCCTCCACCTAACACTTGTACATAATTGAAGCACGCCATGGGATGTGAAGATGATAACCCTTTCTCGACAAATGATTTTGGATTTGTATAATTATATCCAATGCATTTCCAAGGTATAATAAAAATATACCAATATAAGTATAAAAATATTTAATGGGTTGTCTGCCCCAAACTATTTAGTAAGGTTGAGTTATATACATTAAAACCTATAATTTATCCATTTTTTGTTCTCATATATAACTCCCACTCAATATTTTGGGGTTGTTTTTTTGAAAAGTTATATTAAACATGGATGATATGAAAGAATGAATTTATCTTTAATAAAATTTTATATTCTCCATTTTAGAATTCATAACCACTATACCATCCACCACATCATTTTTGGGCTCAACCTCAGAAGTAGTGATATCATATAACCTTCCTTGTTGTCTAAAATGTTTTTTGGCGATTTCAACATACAAATCATGGAATTAAGAATTTTTTTTCATAAATAACATGTTAATTTTAGTTTAAATAATATACTATACCTTGAGTGTTGATATGAACATTAAATTATTTTTCTACATTTGAGGGGTTCATTATATCACATTAGAAATAATTATCATGTTTACTCTCTCTTTAACATTAGATATATATCATAGTCACCCTTATATATTTATCAATATTTTTACCTCCCAAACTTTTAACATGTTGGATGTTGGGTTTTTATTTCATGAAGAAATTTAACTTTTTATCCCCTCATATAGAAATCTATTTTCCACCTTTTATATTTGGGCCCATGAAACCACCATTAGTCTCAGATCTATATTTCTTCCTTATGGGAAAAATGAAAAATCTCTTCATTATTTTCAATTTTTCAAATCATCAACTCTTTTAATAGACCCAAAATTAGTATATTACAAAACTTATCCACCTTAAATTTAGTGTTCATTATTTTCTATCTTTTCATGATATACAGTTATGTGCTATACAATTTAGTTCATTCTAGAAAGGTAGTAGGTGATCATTGAAATATGGAGAGGCGTATAAATGTGATTTTTATGTATCCTTCCAAAAGTAATCATAAAACAGATTGTTAGGTGTAACATAATAGGATAAAAAATATCATTTAGTGTTGTGTTACAATGGCCAATATATGCAGTTTAATGTAATTAGGTAAGAGAATCATGGTGAATGATGTCTCAAAAAAATTGGAATCAGTCTAATGGATAATGGTTCATTTCAGGATTGAATTTTATCCATTTTATCCCAACTACTATTTGTTTTTATCATAATGAATTTTTCCATACAATGGTTTTCCAATACAAAAATATTTTCCAATGAGGATAATATAGTAGGATTAAAAGGGAATATATCCCTCCAGGTGATGGAATGTTTATATTGACAATATGGATAATAAACAATAGGTTTAGGTTATTTATTTTGAAACCACAAGTGTTTATGAAATATATTTCATAATAAATTTTTTTATTTGATATCTTGTTTTACAGAAAAACACCATGTTTTATCAAACCACAATACACGAGTAATATTATTTTCATAACATGAACTTTATAACCTGTAAGTAATACATGGTGATATAAATAAAAAATAAAACATTTTTAAATTTAGTTTTTATTTTTTTATATAATTAATGAATATTGATAACAAATTCATAGTTTTTTACAATGTCTATATAATATTATGAAATATTTTTTAAATATTGGTTTTAAATATTTCCTTGGAATAATTGTAAAAGAAAAATTTTCAACTTTAGATAATTTATTAAAAAATATTAACATGATATTTTAAAGGTAAATGTCAAAATAATCTTTGAGTTATTTTTTTTTTAAATTCTATAAGATATTTAATTTTTTTTAAATAATATAATAATTCTTATTTTGTAAAAAACATTTCTTTTTCAATGGATGAAATATAATTATCTTTTTCATATTAATATAGATTTAAAATAAATATTTGTTCATTTATATAATTTTTTTTTAATTTCATTCACTATAATATACTTTATATGTAATTTCATAATTAACAATTTCTACACATATGGTAAATCTTTCATTGAAAAATTTATTTTTGTTGAATCTATGTGATTAATTATAAATTAAATTATTCCGCATATATGAATAAAATTTGGAACAATTAATTCAATATATGGAATCAAAATAATTAATATTGTAAAATATACTAAAAATTAGTCACAATAAATAATAAAACTAGTTAGAATATATTACACTGACTAAAGAAAAAACATTGATACCAGGAGGCTAATCTAAAAATACAATGACTAAAATGACCCAAAATTATGTAAAATTCCACTGTCATGTTCATATTTTCATATTATATCATCTAAGGATCAATAATGAGAAATTTGGGTTCATTTTAGAAATATTAAAACATTTTTATAACATTTTTTTAATCATTCAGGCCTGTACTCTCCCTATATATGAAAGTGAAACGCCTTTCTTATATTAATTAAAAATTAAAATCCATCTATTTAAAAAAATAACCCCATATCCTTGTGTCATATATTTGATATTTAATTCCAAATATTACTAGTTTTTTTGAAACCAATGTTGGTTAACCAAGAAATATATATTGTTTTAAAAATATTGTTTTATTATTTCTTCATTAACCTCCTTGAAATACTCATAAAAAATGATATCATAATAACATCATAATATTTCATATACTAATCAATTGTTATTTTATTCAAATAAACCCTATATTTGTCATCATATATCCAATTGAAAATGAAAATATTGTTCATGTGTATAGAGGACTACGGTTTCACAAAACAATTTAATTTTTTCCATTAGTATCTCTATCAACTAGATTAATTTATTACTCTGCAATATTTACATGATATTTATAAAACAATAACAATTTTGTAATTATGATAATATATCTTTATTATTATCTTTTAAGTTATTGGAAAATGATAATGTTTCCTTTGTGTATGTGTGAACTGTCACCTCCATAAAGATATGTGATACCTTTTTAAATTTATACGAGTATGTAATGAAATGAGGATAAATTTAAGGAATATATATGTTATCATTGATAAAAAAATTACATTAAAAAGGTAAATTAATATTTTCATTCTTTTGTTCCATAAATCCAATAAATTTAAATAATCATTCAAGCATATAGATGGAAGATAGTATCTATGAAAATTTCAATTCATTTTATATCTATAAAATTTATGGATTACTATATATAATTAATATATATAAAATTTATATCATGGATAATATTTTGGAGGCAGTATAACTATTATTAAAATATAAATTTCCAAAAATATACCAAATCATAACATATATTAAAAACAAAGTAGTTATTATATTTAACATGACTTTGACAAGGAATTGATTATAAATCAGTAGTTAAAAGATATATTTTAATCCTAAATTGTATTATATATATGAATATTTTTTCATTAATAGATGTAATATAGAATAATATTTATTTAATAATATTTTTTATATATTATTAAAATGTCAAGCCATTCTTCATATATTTTCATCAATATTTCATTTCCATGGGATGCCTACCATATTCAGCATATGTTTCATTTATGTGGTGTATAAACAATAAATTATTGTAATTTATAAATCATATTAATAATTTTATTGGTATTTTCTTAAAAATATAAGACTATTTATTTCATTGTGGTTTAAATTCCAAATATACCATTTTTGTAATGGTATTATATTACAATCCCATGGTATATCAAGATTGTTTATTATTATTTTTCACATGATGAAATCAAAGGATTTGAATCTCAAGAACAAGATGAATTTTATTATACTAAATTTATATCCATTCAATGTATTTTAAATTTCATTTTCTAATAATTATAATATAATATTCCTAACAAAATGTTTTTCTGGGAAAATGACAATATTTATCCCTTTAATTATAATTCATTTCACCTCCATGTCTATGTTATATAAAATTTTAAATTCTTGTTTTAATGATACCCTCTGATTTATTGAATAAATTTTTCCCGAGATAAAATTTTAATAAAATGTTTTAGATGGAATCTTTTAATTATTTCCCAAATAATTTATTTTTCAATTTATAAGAAAAATGTGAATTAAATATATATATTAATGTATAATATATGAATAATAATTCACATACCCATAAATTATTATTTATTTAATCTTTCAATCATATGAATTAATTTTTTATTTGATGGAAAATTTTTCCCATAATATTGGTATATATTTTTAATTAAATTGATGTTATTTGAAAATAGAACTGTTATTTTCCTCATGAATTTTTTAATGATTTAATATTTAATTTGTGTTCATCGATGAAAACATTCGATGATTCATATGCATTATTTGGGATTTAATCCAATGATACAAAAATTATCATTTTAGTGTATTCTTTATTGTTTTAATGAATTGATGAATATGGGACATGTTTGTTTTCCACATGTAATGCTATAATGAAATACTTGTGAAACACCATTCCATTTTTAATGGTTATGATATGAAGAATGTTTTATGATCTTGTGTCACACAAATTTATGGATTTAGTTTTTGGATACACATGTTTCTTCCTCTAATATGTTTGTTATTGATTAATATTCTATAACCTCAATGGTTACATGAGAAGATATCAAATATGTTAAAGATGAACCCAAGGTTTTAACATATAATATTAATTGGATAAATTGGCGGTTATTTGAGGATGAAAACATGATTCATGGGAGGTTATAATAATTTGAAATAGGGTACATTGGAGGTTACCCAAGCCTTTAATTGTTAATTGTTTTGTTATCACATGCTTGAAATAGGGTATGTTGGAGTTTATCCGAATAAGAAAGTATCTACAATGGTGGATATCAAATACATCACCTTTAATTAAAATCTTGGTGATTAGACATGAAATGTGATTTCAATGCCTATGTGTGTGTAAAAAATCTACATCATATGAAAATGTTATAATCTCATATAATTTTTTATTTTTATCTATTATGATTAATTTCTTATAAAGATCCCTAAGTAATTCCATGACTTAATTGTTAAATATATACTTTTTAGGGTATAGTTTTAAATTTTAATTTTAATATTATCATACACTTATTATCATGTTACATTAATATCTCCATTTCAAGCTGTTATTGATAATTTGACCTCAAAAATTATCATATGACTTTTCAATAGGGTATGAATATATTAATTATATATTATAAACCTATTAAGGGTACTTTTGGGAAGAATATAGTTGTAGATGATGTAGTTATCTTATGAAATGTTTTTATATTGAGTGGTATACAGTTATATTAAACCATTAATCTCGTCGAGTTTTTTTTCTATATTGAAATTAATAATCATATTTTATGATTTTATATATATATATGTAAATAATGGATCAGTGTAGTCTGTATTAGAGGCATGTTTTATCTAAAATTTTGAATCTAGTATGAGAAATACTTAACGAGATCCTATCGAATATGTATATAGATAATCTTGATGTTAAGCCTTTTTATTGTAAAATAAACTTATTTTTTCAAAGGATATGGTTATTGTTTTCTAAAAAATAATATCCTTATTATTTTATAGTGGGAGGATGTGGCTTTGGTACTATTATAATTAGGATTAATAACTATTAATTTTGATTTAATTTTGGACAAGTTCATAAAATATTACAAGAAAAAAATATATGCAACACACCTTGTTTGACATTCTAAGGGATATAATCTGACAATTCACAAACTCTTTACAATTAATCTGAAATTATTTCAATAATAAACATGAGGGAAATAGTTTAAGATAATTGTCTCTGGTATTGAAAATATGGTGTCATAATTTAGACATCCTATAATTTATTTCTCAATATGGGGGGGGGGGGGGTGGGGTTCCCACTATGATTATTTTTTCTCACCCAATACATTTTTGTTTTAGTCAATTGATGGCTCCCAATGGAACCATATTAATTTTTAATTCAATGGAAAATGAAATTATTATCCTCCAATAAACTAGATGTTACCATATGTGGAATAAAAAATTATTTTGTTATGATAACATAACATTCTTGGGAAACAAATCATGATAAAAATATAAATAAACAATTAAAGGAATAGTTTTGTGTTGTGTCCTTGATTTGGAAACATCCAACATCTTTTAGTGGTTTAGTAGACCCACCTATTTATAGTATTTTGATCAACACTAATGAAAATATATTTTCTAAAGACTATTGTTTAGGGAATTAAAATCTCATTTTGGTTTTCCATCAATTGGAAGGTTAATCAGATCAATGGGTAAACTTTTCATGATTTTGAGGCGATATATTGAAATTAAATTTAAGGAGTGGGCTATTATTAAGAGATTATTTTTCAATAAGAAATCTTATTTTACACATAATCCAAAAATTGATAGAAATTTCATCTGAAAATGTATACGGATGATAAATATATTGGTATCTTAGTGAAAAATTTAAATTAAATTTTGTGGTATACATAAATTAAAATAATCTATCAAAATATACAGATGATAGATTTTTCCATGGTATAAAAACATAATTCAAATGGTTGTTATCAATGTGTGACCTTAATAGATATGAATAAATTATTTGATTCATTATAAATGTTGAAATATATATTGGAGTAACCCATCAATATCATAATCAAGATAAGAGAAATGATGGTATAATTAAATGGAAAAATATAAAAAAATAGAGATAAAGAGATCATATTTCCTTCATGATCGATTTGTATAATGAAACATTGTTAAAATTTCATTAATGATACAATTTTTATTGGAAAAAATCCGTTATGATGGTGGTTTGGGTTGAGTGTTCTTGTTGAAAAGGATTGTGATTAATGACAAATAATAGTTTTCAAAGAAGGCATAAAGAGTCTGAATACTAAATTGAACCCGCATACTGAAAATATCATAGCTGATATTAATATGTGATCACTCGTGGAATTCATATTTTTATTTCGAACCCGTAATAGGTTTTGAAAATAATATGAATACAAACACACTAACACTCACTAGACTGAATTTTTATATCGTGATGGAATCTTATGAAACATGTGGTGGTCATTGAGTATCGTGGTGGGTTCTCACACAAAGCTCTTGATTGTAACTCGTTATCTTGGATGGATATCGCTCATCACTCATGATTTTCTCTATAACTCCCTCCCAAATATTTCGCCAATCTAAAAAAAATCTCATGATCAGGACTCATGAAATCTCAGAAAAATAGAGGGGAACATATAAAAATAAAGTATGGTCTTGTTATCGTTGAAGCTCTCTCAAATAACATGATTTTTAATGTTATTCAAACTCACATCTCATGAAAACTATTACTATGTACTAACACCAGGGACATACAAAAAGCATGAATGTTGACTGAGCATTCACATAATGTGAGAATTTTGAAAGAGGAACCACACCTGGATCTCATGAAAATCACATACAAATCTCACACCTAGATTTTGTAGAGTGCATGATTCAAATTATTTGGATGGTTTTCCAGGATTTTGTAGTGATTTATAGGGTAAAGGAGGTGGGTTCTTGAATATGAATAACACTTTATCTTTCGTTACACATTGAAGAAGTTATGCCTAAAATATTATTCTAAAGCATCATTTAGGAAGGAGACTTATGGTAATGATATATTAAAATTGGTTCTCAATGAAGGATTATACATGATTGAAATTTTTTAAGTGTAGTGCTTGATCTACACAAGGATTCTCACAATGAAAAATTTCATAAGGGTTTTGAACATGATATAAACAATGTCATGGGAAAAAAAGATATAGCAGAATCAAGAAATCAGACTTGTGGAAGGTACTCTACAATGTAGACTCATGGAAGAGACTCAGGAAGGAAGAAAATACATTCCAATGTAGACTCATAGAATAAGACTCACAAAAGGGACTTGTAATAGTAGACTTGCGGAAGGGACTCATTAAAGTTGACTCATAAAATGGGTTTCCAGTTGCAGACTCATGGAAGGGACTCATCATAGATGACCTGAGGAGGGGACTCATGCAATGGGTTATGATCCAAGGATAGTCATTTGTGATTCACACGAAAATATTGTGCAATGAGATACTCCCTTACATTTCCCTTTTAATAATATATTTTTCTCATATGAAATATGATGGAGATGAATAATTTAGTGAAACTAAACCATTTGATTATTCTTTCATAAGTATTTCATTCACTGCAAAATTCATGATGGTGAATTGAACTCATGGTATCACTTGAAGATACTGAAAATTATAGGTAATTTCTAAGTCTACAATAAAGGGAAATCTATTCTTTATTTCTAGAAATCAACTGTATATCATCTCGGTGTTTTCATATAATTGAAGGAGAAACCTCGAAACAGCTTCAACAGAGCATCAACCTATAGTTGAGGAATCAAAAATTATAAATAATAAAGTGACCAACATGTCCACAATATTTGTGGGGCCTACATGCCCATAAATTTGTTGCCTCCAGTATTTCTATATACTATGATTGAATCCTTTATAGATCTGTCAGAAAAGGAAGATGTTGAAGGTGATTTGCTTGCACATGAAGTGATCTAGAGAAAGTGACAAAGGGAGTGACCCATTGGAAATTATTGTGATGGAACAAAACATTTTAAAGTAAATGATCATGGGTATTGAAGTGATTTATCCCAATCCAGTTAATTTAATATTGAGACATAGTGGATTTGGAAAATTGGTACATTGTAGTTGTATGCATCGTGGATGTATCCTGATGAGGTTAAAACCAGTACAATTTCGAGTGTCATTTTGTTTACTTTCATTTTTTCCATTTTGTGCATTATTATAAAATGTATTTTTAAAGGATAACAATGAATTAAGCACTAAATATATAACAATGTGACCCTTATTATAAATAGTTCAAGATATAGTGAGGCATGATGAATTTAATTAAGAATATCTATACCCTAATTCAAACCCCCCATTTAAGGTATGTAGGACTCTCTTGGAAATTAACCATTGTATCAGAGTATAGGTTACCTTTTATTATTTGTTTTATATGATAGAGTTTACTCTGCAATTGGAATTGAATTTTAATTTTTATCTTATCATAGACTACCCTAGAAAAGGGAATAACTAAAAAGGAGAAGAAGAAGATAGATGTTATTACTTTGTGAGGATGTTTCTATGGAAAAAGTGTGATTTAGATTAAGGAATCCAATATTTTACTGAATAAAGGCCTGGATAATTCAGATTTTGAAATGATATACTCTCTCAATTATGTTTTTGTATTGATTGAAGAACTAGACATTCCATGTGATACTGAAAACACTAATGATGAATAATTCCCAATATGTAAATAGTATAAGTTGTCGATCGAATAATGAAATAATATATGAAATTGGATGCTGAAATTAAATATATATATATTTAGATCCAAGTGCATTAAATTGCTGTTAATAAGTTAAATATACTTAATTAGAGAGTTATTGAAGTGGCTATAGATCTCTGATAGAAGAATGATTCCAAAGATGAAGAACAAGAATAGATGTATACAGAGATAGACAATCAATAATATAATGACATGGGAAAGAATCATAACTCATATAAAATTAAGAATATATATTCTAGAAATGATCTTCCTACACTTTTATCTAAACTATTTTAGGTGAATTAGTGGAAATAGTAGGAGAATTCATATTGTAAATATTCTTTTTCTCAGATGAATTTATAGTAAATATAAAACTCTAACATAATGGATAATCCCCCCTAAGAATCAGATGATGAGATGATTAGTGGGAATAATATCAAGAGAGAACATAATTATCTACATGAATAATTGTATATAAATATAAAAAAATTGGGAGATGATTTTGATTCAATGATGAATGAATTGGAGAAAGTTGATGCCAAATGAATACCCAAATTAAACGATTATTTGCACTAATTTTTATTGTTATTATTTTTTAAGTTAAAATGACATGAAAAAAATATATACTAATTCATAGGAAAGACTTGAAATTAATTTCTCATCCCAACGGTCATTCAGTTTTGGAAAATATTATATTTGATATGATAAATCCCCTCCCATGGAAGATTGCAATAGGGTTTTGAAGAGAACTAGAGATAAGAAAAAATACTTTAGGTTCTTGAGATATAACTAAAAATAGATTTATAAAATTCTTTGATAAAATGTGGTATTTATATGGGATGGATGGTCATTCATAATGTTTTTTTTTCGGAATTGGAACATATTTCATATTTCTAAGATAAAAATATTGATAAATCAATGAATAAGAATATGCTTCCAGAAAAGTCTGAAAGAAAAAGTCTATTATGGGAAATAAGTTTTCAAATTCCATTAATAGGGGCACAACATGAGACTGTTTCAAGAAGCCTAAGTAGTTCATTTCATAATAAGAACTCTTACTACATCAACATTCCATCCATAGAGTATGAAATGAGTTATTACTTTGATGGATGATGTTTTATTTGTTCTTAATCATGGGAATTTGGAATGAAATTGCAGTATGAAGAATATGGGAAAAAAGGAAACCATATGGTGATCCCCAACACTATAAATATAAAAAAATGAAATATTATATAAGTATAAAACATTATTAGATAAAAAATATGTTTACAGACTCTGGGGTATTCACCAGGAGATCAGTTAATGGTGATTCAATCACCTCCTTAATTACACTCACAACAGCTCTCATGATTTTTTTTTAAAAAACACAGATGAAAAATGGAGTAGATGCTCTAATGTTTTTATGATGAATGTAAATTTAGTGGAATACTAATACCTGACATGAATTGGTGTTATGAATATAAAAACAAATATTTGTAAAATGAATAAATAATGCCCTGTAAAATTCATAATCCACTCTAAATGGTGAGAAGTGAAAAATATTGGAAGATTCATCCCATAGAGGAAGAACAATGATTATATGACTAGTGGAATGATTCATGCTCAAATACAGGGTCATTAAACATGCCATATTAGCATTGAATTAAATAAAAAAATTTCATCAAATGGTTGTAAACATGATATTGGGAAAACGGAAAAGCCTACAAAATTTAAATATTAGATGAAGAATCAGTATGACGGTAAATTTATGTTCATGTATTTCAGGTTTAAGGGGATAGAAGATTCAAGGGGAAGTGATGCCTAAAGTGGAAATTCATTGAAGTGTTGTTCTAAAGAATTTCAAGAGATTAAAATTAGTTACCGAATTTAAAGAATAAATCTGGAATAATTCCTTGAAAAGAGTTAATGTTTTGGCACTTCTTGTGGTGTATTTAAGTAATTGAGTTTAATTGAATGAGATGGTGTTATTAGCATTATCTCATGATTCCTACATTGAGTTCTTACTCAGTAGGATTAGTGGTTTTACTAATGGATCATTACAAAGTGAAACATTTCAATAATTTATGATGATGAAGAAAATTGTTTGTGTGTTTAAATAGTGGGCAAACAACTAGAAGAGTTTCATATCTTAGAGGGATATTTTTATCTCATAATTACATGTAGGATGTCAATGGAATAAAAAGGATGAAATGTAATGATCAATAAGACCAATTAGGGGATACGTATAAATATTCATTTATTTCCTGATTATCTATTTTTCATGGTAATATCCATCTATTTTCAGTTTAAAAAACAATATACAAGAGAAGATTAAATTTTTTACAAAAAGTGATCTATCCATTGTAATGATCATTCTAGCATCTGAAATTAGTAGAAAAATTAGTGTCAAAGATTAATATCAGTTCAACAGTAGACAATTTATTGGAGATTTTGTCAAGGAAAGTAGTTAAGAATGTCATTGGGGATAAATGGATCTTTTGCAACAATATGGAAGAAGATAGAACTATTATTGGAAATTTTTTTTTGAATAGAGTGGAAAGGTCACTCAAATATTGAGTTTATTGATGTTTATGAAACATTTTCACCAATTTCATGGCTAGAGACAATTGAATTATTATATAACATAAAAGTTCAAATAATATTCAATGTCATGCAGATGAATTTCAATTTTATATCGCTTAATGGGGTTCTAGAAGAAAAATACTATATTGAAAATAATGGTGGTTTTTTTATTCATAATTATTATAACATAGTTTTTCCTCTAATTACGGTGTTATAAGGGTAAAATCTTGCACTAAGAGAATGGTATTGAAGACTAGTTCTGTTATTAGAGAAGATCAATTTTAAGCATGGTTGATTTGAATATAGTTTATATTTCAATGATGACATTAATAAAATGATCATGGTTTTGGTATGTGTTGATGACATAATATTTGTTGGACCAGATGAATTATAGTTTAATCATTTTTTGGAATTTATTAAATGATATTTTCAAATGTCAATGATTGGTGAACTTATAATTTTTCATGTATTACAGGGGACACATGGATGGAATAGAATATTAATATATCAATCTAAATATTCCAAGTTTATTTTGGGAATATTTTGAATGGATAATTCCAAGGAGATAATTAATCTAGTAGTTACCCATATGTATCTAACATAGGATGATGAAAAAATTTCATTAATTTCATAAAATAAAGGAAAATCAATGGTAGACTGTTGTATATGACAGCGACATGACCCTACATTATTTTCTCCACATGTTTTGAAGCATTGTATCTATGTAATCACAAGTTAACCTATCTACTTGTTCTAACAAATGATGAATCACAATATCAAGGGAACAATGGATTTCAATTTACTATACAATGATAAATTACAGTAAAAGTTATTGGGATATACATATGCATATTGTTGTGGTCAGCATATAAATGAAAATCAAAGCCATGTGGTTCATTATATCATGGAGGGTTGTGCATTTATTAGCTAAGCAAGAGAAAATATTACATTTTATTGATCGACACAAAAAATGAACACATTGTTGGACCCTCAAGTGTCAATGTAATTATTATGGAAAAAAATAGTATCTAGATGATAAGGGAGTCGAAGTGAATTGTCTGATCAGAATACTTTATTATAATTTATATTCTATAATTATATGAATAATTAAAGCCCATCCCTCAAATACCAAGCCCATTAAAATCAAGTATCATTTTATCAAGGAGATGGTGGAGTATGGGATTGTGAAGTTTGAGTATTTTCCTACATATTTAATTGTTTTAGGAATTCTTACAAAGGCCATAACCAAAGAAGCACCTTAACATCATCGATTAGATATTAGAGTGAAATTGAATCCTTACACATTAAAAATTTTAGATGTGGGACCCACTCATAAGATTTTTGATGTGTTTTTACCTTATATATAGATATTTCATATACCACAATGATGAGACCATGAGGATTGTTAAAAAATGGATAAAAATTTTATCTATTAATTCAAGATAGGGGTGAAGCTGATTAGTGTAGTATCCATTTATGGGAGATATTTAATTCTCTTGATGCTAAAGGTGATCGATAAAATATTAGATATCTTGATAGATGAGGTTTGTGATGAAAAATGTTGATCGTTTTTTGAATGAATTGATTTATAGATGGACTTTATATGCTAATATTGTTTCTCATGTAGAGCACGGATTATGTGGATTTAGAGAGTGTGTTGAGTGAAAATATGATCGCATTTAGAATATCATGAAGCATATTTTTATTAGAGGACTAAAGAAGCATTAATTTTGTTTCAAACTATGAAGTGTTAAGAAAAACAAAATTAGAGATTCATAGTAAAAAAATTCTTGATTTTCATTTTGGGATGATTGTTTTTGTTGAAAAGGATTGAGTTTGATGAAAAAAGTAGGGTGGTTAGTGAATACATGAAGAGCATGAATGAGGAAGATTACATGAGAATAATAAATGTTATAATTGATCTCTCTGTGTTATCATGCATGATAGTCATAGTTGTATTAGGATCTCGCGATGGGTCAATAAAATATTTTGATGAAAAAAACACTAAAACTTTCAGTATTGAATGATAATATAATGATGGAATCTTGGGATCCACAAGATTGTATTTGAGTCTCGCGATGGTATCTCACATGGATCTCATGATTGTATTTAGATATCAAGGAGGGATCTCACGTAGCACTCATGATTGTCTCTAGTGCTCATGCCTAGATAATTCAAAAAGTAAGAATATGACATCTTATTGGGACTCCCAAAATCTCTTGATGGTACTGGAAAACATATATAAATGATGTAGGATATTCTAGTCTATGAATATCTCATGAAACACATGATTGTCTTTGGTAATCAATCTCAATTCTCTAAAATATGTGAATGCGGACTCGCAAAAGGTTCTCAAAATTTTTTTGATTTATAACAGAGGACTCACGAAAAGAATAAATGTTTAAAGAGAACTCACTCTCGGATCTCACACAAAAAATGAGTGGGCCTCTATCCCAGATCTTGCGGAGTGCGTGAAACTTATAAGGTGAACATGTTTCATTTATTTGTGGGATAATTTGTGGATTTTAGGTTTTGAATATGTTCATATAAATTCCACATTACCATAACTTAATAATTGATATTGATATTATTAAATTATTGAACTAAATCATTTTCTAGGATGGAGACTCATAGAGATATATCACAATAGAGGTTCGTGAAGGAATATAATCTAATTACATCAGGTAATTATTTCACATGATTTGAATAAGGTCTTGCTCAAAGATGACTTGTTTTAGGGTGTTTATCATGATCTGAATAGAGTCTTTCTTAATGATAGAATAAATGATCATGAAAGAAGACTCATTGAAGGGATGCATGACAGAAAACTGGCATAAGGGACTTTCAGAAGTAGAATCATAGATGGGACCCATGAAAATATAATGGATTGTGAAAGTGGAATCATGAAGATTTATTCTTTATTAAAGGCACCTCACTCTCCTAGTTCTCTCGCACTCTCGGCTCGCAATCTTCCTCCTAGGGTTTTGACCTCTCCCCATAGGTGATGTCTCATCCACCCCGCTCCTTTTAGGTTCCCTCTTCTCTCCTTCGCTCGATCTGTGCTTTCTCTGGCCTCCCGGGCTCCATGAATGCATTTTGGTTTCTCCCCAGCCGCCTCTACTGCACACTGAGCATGAGTTCCTCCGCTCCTCTCCAGGTCGGATTTGGAACGAGGGATTCTTTGAGGTTTTGGGAAATCAGTTTGGCAGACGTTGGATTTTTAGGCACATTCGGAGTCAGTTCTTCATGTTTGGGTTTCATTACTGGTTTCATGCTTCTTGGGTTTCACATACTCGGCTGCCTCACCTTGCTCTGACCTAGGGTTCCATCACTACTCTCTAGGTTGGATTTGGAGCGATGGAATAACAAGTGTTTTGGGCCTTGCCGTGTGGCAGTCATGGAGTCCCCCTTTTAGGATCCATCCTTGGATTTCTTCACCTTTTATTCTTTTGGTTTTTTTACGGTTTCGTCCTTGAATTTTTACGTGGAATTCTTTTTGTACAAGTTTCATTCCCAATTTCCCCTTTTATTCTTCTTGTTTCTTTAGGGTTTCATCCTCGGATTCCATGGTATTCTTCTTTTTCAGGTTCCATTCCTGTTGACTCTTGTTTATGTATCATTTTGGGCTACTACCCAGGTTTCGTTGATGGCGGTTTGTGCTCTACGTCGGTGGTCTTGTATTCTGGTGTTGGTCGTTGGTGGCGAGGTGATGAGACAGTGTAGACGGTTTGATGCTGATGATGAGCTTTGGCATTATGGTGGGATGTTTGAGCAGTGATGATGATCGTGGTGGTGGATCGGAGTCGGAGACGATGTTCGGTGCTCGTGACGAACGTTGGAGAAGAGGATGACGACAATGACCCAATGATGCTGATGTCGACAGTGATGGAATTATGTGATGGAAGCGTAGGTGGCGAAAGGATTATGTTGGCATAGTGATGATTGTGGCTACATCTTGGGTGATGGATTTCAATGACAATAGCGATCATGGTTGGCAATAGGCAGTGACGGGGTGCATGAAGCGGGATGACATGAGGGTTATGATTTCCTATTTAACTTTGTAATTTAAAAATTTGGAAAAAAATTTGGTGTGGTTCATTGGTTTTTAGAAGTGGGTGGGATTTATGTTACTTTTTGGATTTGAATATAGTTGTTTGGACTTGTGTTGGTTTCACACTTTTCCCTTAATAGTTTCATTTGAATGTACAAAAAATATGGATTGTGGGAAAGTGGTATCATGAAACAAGAATAGAAAAAAAATCAAAAAAATAGATTCATTGATCAGACATGCAAATGTAGACTCACTGATGGGAGTCAGGAGATTAGACTCGGAAAAGGGAATCACATAATGGTATACATACTTCTATCTAGAAAAAGGGTTTCACACTAAGATAGTCTTCAAAAAGATATGCACATACTTTTCCCAATAAATAGTTCTATTTTCACATCTGAATTCGGTATGATAAGATGAAGATAGAAAATCTTTTCCCTTCGACAATACATTCAGAATAATTTCATTCACTACTACAATCAATACAGTGAATGTATGTCTTGGATACACATTAAGATCATTCTAATGTAGAGGTAATTTATGTGTATATAATAAAGATATGTCTATTCATGTTTTCTGGGAATTGGAAGTGTTTCATCTTGGTTTTGTTATATAAGTGAAAGAGAAACCCAAAAATGGGACACAATAGTGCATCTACCTAAAATTTTTGATGCATTAATTAGAGATAATGAATTGATCTAAATGTTCAAAAAATTTGGCGGGGACAAAATATCCATAAATATTTTCGTGATTAATTGTCTATAAACTGTGAGTGGATCCTTTCTAGAGTAGTGTTCAAAAGAATATGAAGAAGTTAATCCTTTCCACCAATAGGTACAATGTGATGGAGACAAAGGAATTAACCCATGAGAAAGTAGGTACCTGACAGTAATCCTTGTAATTGATGGGAGCTTGGAAATAGATGTTATCTAGCCCAAACCATATACTTTGGGAGTAAACCGTAAAGTATTTGGTACATCATAAAATTTAAATTTTATGCTCCTTAGGCATAGCCGAATGAGGATCAACCATGTGAAAATCAATGTGTCCTTTGGTTTTCATTCCTACCATACATTCCAAGAACCATCATCAGATAATGTTGGTATGGATAAAAAAAATATGAAGACTAATTAGTAAAAAAGATTCCCTTATAATAAATATGTCAATATCTATTAGATCTGTAAAAATTTTTGAATGAATATCCATACAGTGATTCACCCCCTGATGGTATCTAGGAACATTTTGAACTTAATATTTTTATTTTTTATGTGTTGGAACGAAATTGAATGTGTGTGTGGATATCTATTTTATAGGGTGATGATGGATAATTTTGTGAATAGAGAGAAAGAATAAAAAATTACCTGCTCACACCCATGTGATTATAATAAGTAGAGGTAAGTAATTATACTATCGAGTGCTCATATTAGAAGTCTAATTATGTTTGTTGACATTAGAATCCCATTAAGTTAATATATAAATGTAAATATCATGTTATCATTATTTCTAATTAAGGGTACGATAACTCCACTTTGAATGTTGAATATATCATACACTCTAAAACATAGAATATATTACTCGATTCAATATCTAACCATTATTTTATATTTGAATAATTTTCAATAGGTATTATAATACAAAATCAATTATAAGATGTCTTGTTAGTAGTGAAAACTGCTAATCTTGTTATTATCCCTCTAGAAGCATATGTTATTATATATATCATTGATTTTATTTTAATAAATATATCTCACAACTTCAGAGTAAAGGATGTCACATTTGTTATTCATAACCAAACTGTTGTAATATAGTTATTTAGTGAAGAATATGACCATCCAATAGAAATGAGATCATTTTTTGGTTTGTGATCCCCAATAAATATGGTGATAATCTTAGTTCGTTGGGTAAGAAAATGGTGATATTCATATAATGATAGTGTTTTTTTGAATTTTTGAATCTTTTTCTAGGATTCCACATAAATTTATAGTTGATTTATCAATAGAAATAAATCATAATGAAAAAAAATATTTCAATGAATCTATTAAACTAGACCAAATGATTTTATATGAATTTAGAAGGAATGCTTAATATAATTTTGAAAAGGGATTCATTCTCACAATTGTGTCTAATTTTTTTGAACCAAATATTTTTTAAGATGAAATTTGGATCGTTGTAAATTTAAATTGATTATGGTGAAATGAACAAAATGACAATTAGGAATAATTATCCCCTACCCCATATGGGTAACTTCATTGACCAAATACACAAATATCAATATTTTTCTAAGATTGACCATCATTATGAATAAAAACAACAGATGGTTAACAAGTTGGTTATATTTAATGAAACATTTACTAAAGGTTTTTGATACATTGAATATATAAAGATTCCATTTTATTATACTAATTCTCTTTTTTTACTGGACTTAATGTAAAGGGTCATAATAGTGTACCTCACTCTGTTAACAGTAGTCATTATAGATTATATTCAAATCTACTCAAAGATAATGGAATTGTATGATGATTAATTGAATATTATATTTAATATCCTAGGGAAGTAGAATATATTTGGTAATTTTAACAGATTTGAATTTTGGATGAACAATGTTCAATTTTTGGTACATATTAACTCTAGTTATAGTAAATTAGTGGATTCATTGATTGAATAAAGAAATTGGGAAATGGAAAAAATTAATAAAAACGAAAAAAATTCATGAATTTTTTTATTCAGCTATATATTAAGTAATTTTTGTGGAACATTTATTAGGGATGTCCAATATTAACATCATTTTTACATGGATGGGAATAATGTTCTCTTGGAGAGTTGAATGAATGGAATATTTCATGGAATGAAAGAGTGGAATAGTCAGCACACCTATGACTATATTATCCAATAGTAGAGAACAATATCTAATCTATAATGATGAATTAAATAGTTTATTGGGATTAATTATAACGATGGTTTATATGGTGATAACTTATTCCATGAAAAAATTGATTGTTCATGGGAAAATTACCCAATTCAAGATTTGGAATTACCAATGGTAATTTTTTGATTATAAATATAGAATTATTATATTTATTTAGAAATGAAGGATATATATATAAATATTAATTACAAAGGATTAAAATATATATTAACATATAAGGAGTTGATAATGATTTTTAAATTATTATTGGATAATATTAAATATTATTACCACTCAATAGATTACTCCAAAGTGAAGGAGAACAAGTTGGATGATAATTTGAGTCAAAGGGATCATGAAATATTTTATTTGATGAGGACAGAAAAAGATCACATACTTATGGATTTTAAATGGATGTGTCAATAAATCCTGATTGTAGGGGATAAATCTTATTTTTAACAAATTGGAGTCCAACTATCTATCCATGTAATAATTAGAGAGGTGTATAAGGATGATGTAGAAACATAAAAGATGGTCAGAGATGTTTTAGAGTTTCACCATAATTATTATTGAATGATAATGTTTAGAATCATGTTTTTTTCCAATATATATCTGATTTTAATTAGGATCTACTAGAACAATATCATTTTTTATGATTCCCCATTCTTTTAGAATGTAATAAATATGTATAGATATTTAATGATTATTTCCAGTTGAATGGAATGTAAAGTGATATTGAAGAGATTTGACATGAATGATAGGTATGTAATTATGTTAATACAGAGAGTAAAATAACCATGTGTATATTATAACCATTTCCTATAATATAATCTAAATGGGGAAAATGATTAATTCTTATCATAATCGGAATCCCAAAAAATATAATCAGAATTATTATATATTGGTTTAATCGATAGCCTTATAATTTTAGTATAATTCATTAATATAAGAATATATTTTTCTACAGATTAGTTGTAACGCCCCGGCCCCAGCTACCCAGAGTTGGTGCATTACTTCATAACATTGTCATGATCACAAAAGATCAAGTCTCGAAAGACTGATTAGTTTAGTAGCCTTGGAAACACTAGATACATTCATAAATGTTACATTACAACATAAGGTGAAAAAACTACAATAACAAAGTCTCCATAGTCCACACTCATATCCTCTTCTGACTATCCCTGCAGGTCATTCATAAAATACTTCTTCACATCCTGGAAAATATTAAAACATTGAAAGGGGTGAGCTCAGATGCTCATTAATGATAACAATATTGCAGACGCTTTCATAAATAAACATAAACATTTAAGGCAATGTATAACAAAAAAAGCCTTTTAAACTTGAACATAAACATAATATGGAAAAAGTAAAATGATATAATGCCATTTACTTCTTCACAATGATATTCTACTGGTCGAATAATCACATGCAATATCAATAACCACTTTCATAATGATGGAATCCATAAGGCCAGACTATCATAACCACGTAGTCAAGGCCTCGTGCCAAGACCACAAATAAGATTTTGTCAAGGCCCCATGCCAAGACACTAGTTTGTCCAATGAGACCTGCCGATGCATCGATGAGCTATAGCGGGCTCCAACCGTCACTTATTAAGTCCAATGCATTCCTCATATGAATAGGTTTAAACATATCATAAACTATAACATAATCATATCACATAAAACATGAATAAAGGAAACATAACATTTCCACATTTCAATCACAAGATATCAATACAACACATTGATATAATAAAACGCTTTCAAAACCATTTTCAATAACAAAATTAATGAAAGTTAAATCTTTGTATTTATTTTTCTTTAAAAAAAGTGATGGCTTGTAGAGGAAGCCAAAACTCAAATAATGGTCACGGTGGTGGAGAAGTCATTGTCGCCGCATAAGTACGGAAAGTAAAACATTCCCTTTTTGTCATTTAGTAAAACACTTCATATAAAAAATATTCCTTTTGAACAAACGTAAAAGTTAAAGGGGTTTATACACCGTATAAAAGAAAGTTGTGTATTAAACCAAATATTCCTCAATGAAAGGAGATTGAGAAAAAGTCCTTAAAAAGATCATTTTTAAAATAAAATAGGTCTATTATGTGTATTAACTATAAGTACACATAAAGAAAGTAAAAATACAAGATAGGACATAATAATATCATGACATAATTTGAAAGTAGGAGATTATCCCAAAGAATGGAAATTGGGTTAAGAAGTTCCCTTACCTTGCGTCCTGTCCTGACTCGACCATTCTTTAAACTCCTGAATAATAAACTAGAGTTAATTCCTATTTACTTAAGAACCTTTTTAATGTTCATTATTTCTTTTATATCCCTTATTACCATGTTATGAACATTATGTAATTATTTATGTTTATAACGGTCATTTTGTCGATCTTAGGTACTTGAGTCAAAAATAACATTCTTATAATTACAAGTTGTTCATGTGGTGATATATCCATTATATCCAGAATTATATTCATGATATAGATATCATATATCTCATATATATCCAGTATATACATGCATTTATATTATTACATAACATTTAGAGGTAAAAATGAAATGCACCATTCATGGAGACGGTAAGCCGTACGTACGCATGAATGCTACTTTCATTTATATTTCATATTTAATGGAATGAAATAATAATTATATAAAGTTATAATATATTTCCAGTATAATATCATATATAATATCATTTACTCCTTCCATTATACATCCCACATATGGCATTAATGATTCACATCACTTTGAGGGGGCGGTAGTCCGCACTTCCTAAAATGAAATTATCGCGTTTACCCATAATGGAAATCATAAAGTATGCCATAAATGAGAAATACAGAATCATAAGTAAAACATAAACATATTATATATCCTATATAAATATAGTGGCATCTTAATGGCCACCTTTTAAGGTGTTATATGAGTGTTGAACAATCATCGTTTCGTGAGGCAGAAATTCGCCATCCACAGAAACCGTATGTTCTTTAACCATTAGATGTAGGTGTGTGTAAGTGTAGCTCGAATAATTATTATAACAACATCCTAGTATATTGATAATACTGGTGTTGTTACAAAAGAAATGAATAAAAAGAGTTTAGGGGGTTGGAGAAGAAAAATAAAACAAAACAATATTAGTGAATTCATTACCTCGAAATCAGGTAACTATTTTTGATTTGAGCCAAAGGCTTCCTTGGTAAGCGTTCTGCCCAAAGTGAGGCTTCTAGGAGTAAGAGGGGGAAGTTGGGAGAGTATTTGGGCGGACCTTGGCTGATCCAAATGGCTTGAATGTGTGAATGAGGTGGTAGAGGTGGGGGCCTTTTATAAGAGGAGAGGAGGGGAACTCTTGGAAAGTAAGGAAATATTACTTTATTATACAATGCTTTTAGGATTCTAAAAGTCCCACACTTATATCATTCGTGGATAAGGTGATAAGGGTTCGAAATCTACCCATCCAATAGTCTTTGGACAAGTGTAAGCCTTGGATTGTACAATATCGTTTCATTTTATTAAAATCTATAAATAATGAGGTCATCGCTGCATCATAATAATGTCATAAATAATTTAATTTATTTAATGTCTAAAAATTATAAACAAAATACTATGATGTAGGAAAATTTTTTAGATTTCCAATGACTATTTATAGACAAAAATATGACTTTTATAACCCCATGTAAATTTTTTTTAGTAAAACATTTCATGTTTGTGTCATTTTTTACTTTAACATTAAATAAAAGGTATTTATGTCATTTTCCAACTAAAGTGGTTCCATGGGGTCCCCAAGCTGACCCATGGATTGTCTTGGTCGGCCAGGGAACATCCAATGAGGGTAGGACATGTGTCAAGCTCACCTTATATTATTAAAACATTATTTGTACCTTAAACTACACTAATTACCTCTAATCGTGATTAAGAACTTAAAAGTTACTATTCACCAAAAATTATTTTAATCTCATTGAACCACATTTTAATTCTTAGTGACAACCATTTAAGTCATATTTTTGAAAGTCAAATCTCATAAGTGGTAATTTTTCATTTAAACGAAAAATCAGTTATTTAACTACCACTTAGTGGTTTCACTATTCATCAAAAATTGAAGTTTTTCAGAACAATGCCAAAATTTCACCCTAAGCTATAATTGATATTCCGAATTAAAAACTGATGTCTCTTTTGAAAAATTCCATACATATAAGTTCCATTAATTAATTTTATAATTAATTCCCGCTGTCACAAGAAATAGCGTGTTTTTAAGAAATAATTTATATCAAAAGATTGGCAATTGTTTATGTCCAATTTCAATGTTAAATTAATTCTAATGACCACCATTGGATAAAATGGTAAAAATATATTCTAATTATACTTTATAACCAATAAATAGTTTAATTTATCACTATAGATTATTTTGATTTAAAAAGTTGTTTTTAAGTATTTTTCACTATTCATAAAAAATTAGAAGTTCTCAGAAAAATACCAAAAATTCAACATAGGGTAATTTCGATATTCCGAATCCAAAAATGAAGTCCATTTTGAAATATAAAATTTCTATAATTTTAAAAAGATTTTATTACTATACATAACGGCTACATTGATTAGTCACGGTGTTTTAGAACTCGAAGTTGCATACAATGCAAGCCATTGCATTATTGAATGAGAAGCGTATCGTGGAAGCTCGGGGTGTTACATTCTCCCATCCTTCAATAAATTGTGTTCCCGCAATTTGAAATTATTTCTTTGCAAATAAAAGGTTGAAAAGAGAAAATACCTTTGTGGAAAACCCACATCGGAAATAAGATTAATAAAATTTATCTTTAATAAGAGGGAAATGGAAATAAGAAAGTCACCACCAAATTATGATCTCGATAAGGAGAACATTGGTGGAAATTAGAGACATATAATTGGAGGAAAACGTAAATATTTTTAGGGAGTGATTGAGGTCATCAATCACAATCAACTGTCAAATTGAGGGCCCCAAAGCCTTCAATCTAAATATCATCAGTTCAACAAGACATAAGGTATTAGGATAACACATTTTTCTGTTTTAATATCCCTTTACTAATGTTTAAGAATTAATTTATTCATTGAATAAGAGATAGGTATATATATATATATGCTTGAAAATTAGAGTTTCAACCTTCAACTCATATTTCACTCAAAAAGATAATAGAACTCAAAAATATTATACTTATCCTAATTGTATAAGGTTCCAAATGTTAACACATACCATTTAGATTTGTAAAATTATTTTGTAATAACCAGGGACTTACTGTAGGCTAGTGGTAGGAAATAAAGGCCTGTCAGACTATGGTTGTGGGTTCGATTCCTGCAGCTTTGTCCGACGCGACGGGTTATGCCCCACCCTGCAGGTTGTCCTTTTCCTAAAACTATAGTATTATAATATTCCAAAAATAATCTTCATAAATTTTTTAACCTTAAACAATACTATCCAAAGATCAACTTAATCCACTCCAACCTTTATAGTTATCCAAAATACCTCCATCCAGACTTTTTCTAAAAGGTCTCTATATTCCAAAATCAATTTATCAGATTCCCCAAACAAAGTAAAGTTTCTCTTATTGTCACATACTAAAAATATGATTACCTTAATCATATTAAAACCTTAATGAAATCAAAAAGTACTGTAGTAAAATCCTTATATATATATCACATTATTCTAATAACCAGAATATAATCCATGAGTTCAAAAGCACCAATACATTAATTATTCCTCTTCAACAGTAATAACAGCATAAGATTTCCCTTGATCCCTTGGCCTTTTATGAGGTATGTTTCCCTGACGCTTAGGACATTCATTTGCATAATGCCCCATTTCCCTACAATTATAGCATTCAACATTGATAGCCTCTTTCTTTCCCTTGCAATCACGCGCCTGGTGACCTTTTTTCCACATTTATAACAAACTCCCATTCCTTTTAGGCAAGTACGAGGGTGATTCTTCCCACAATTATCACATAATGGAAAATCCTTCTTTCCTTTTTTCCCTTTATCTGTCTCTTTTTCCACCGTTCTCTTCTTCTCTTGCTTTACTTTGTTGTCATAATAATTAGAGAATTCCTTTTCTGTCTTGATAGAACACGTGACAATATCTTCATATGATGAGAAGGATTGTGATAATAAATCTCGACGGAGAAATGGTTTTAACCCATCAAAGAAATGATCAATCTTACCTCTTGGGTTATGTATATAATCTGCAGCATACCTCGCCAACGTTGTAAAGTTGGACTCATACATTGCGACATTCTCATCCTCCTTTTGTCTCAGACTCAGAAATTGACTTTCCATATCTTCTCGATGGTCATTAGGAATGTATTTTTCTACAAAAATATCTTTGAACTCCCTCCATTACATATTCTATACATCATCATCTTCCTTTGTGTTTTGAATTAGCGACCACCACTGATCAGCATCTCTAGTGAGGCGGTAAACTGCCATGACAACCTTCTCCCTTTTGCTACTCCCCAAGGCATGGAATATTTTCTCTAAGGAGTTTATCCATTGATCAGCTACTAATGGATTTATACCCCCATTAAGTGTTGGCGGTTGTTGCCTCATGAAGCGGTCTAACATTGATCCTCCAAGTTGTGGATCAAGGTGATCCATACGAGTAAGGTTATTATTCATAACATGAGTGAGTTGTCCCAGTATGGTAATAAGTTGATCAGCACCAGTTGTATCTCCAGATCCACAATAATTTTCTTTATCAGGAGGGCAATCCCTACACGGAGTGCGTGCATTGATACGATTTCCATTCCTTCCACTAGGCGCCATTTCTATACAATGGCATAAACTAGATTAGTTTATGAATCAAAATACATAATTCCATACTTATAAAATACATAACATAAATTGAACTATTTATGGATATAATCCATAATCCTAAAAATGTTTTCCTTGAGAAAGTATATACTCATAACCCTTCATAGTGGTTTGTAAAGAAAACGAGAATTAATCTAAGCATATCCCCCGGGAGTGTCATAACCAAGAGTGCAGAAAGGCCCGTTGTCATGCACCATTTCCCGTTCGAGTCTAGCTCAAAGCGGTGTTTTCGGGTTTTACCCCTAGGTACATCTGTGCCAGAGCCACCTCTACTTGCTCATATCCGGATAGGGATGTATTGCTCGGAAAACTCACAAAATCTCTATAATACCAAAATTCTAGGAAGTTCTTCTATACTAATCCTCAAAGTCTATCTTTGGTCTATGTTACCTAATCAGAGTTTATCTAAATATAGCTTCCAAGGCTAGTACTAAACTGCCTTTGATACCAACTGTAACGCCCCGGCCCCAGCTACCTAGAGTCGGTGCATTACTTCATAACTTTGGCATGATCACAAAAGATCAAGTCTCGAAAGACCGATTAGTTTAGTAGCCTTGGAAACAGTAGATACATTCATAATTGTTACATTACAACATAAGGTGAAAAACTAAAATAACAATGTCTCCATAGTCCACACTCATATCCTCTTCTGACTATCCCTGTAGGTCATTCATAAAATACTTCTTCACATCCTGGAAAATATTAAAACATTGAAAGGGGTGAGCTCAGATGCTCAGTAAGGATAAAAATATTGCGGAAGCTTTCATAAATAAACATAAACATTTAAGGCAATGTATAACTAAAACAAAAGCCTTTTAAACTTGAACATCAACATAATATGGAAAAAGTAAAATGAGATAATTCCATTTAATTCTTCAAATGGATATTCTACTGGTCGAATAATCACATGCAATATCAATAACCACTTTCATAATGATGGAATGCATAATGCCAGACTATCATAACCACGTAGTCAAGGCCTCGTGCCAAGACCACAAATAAGATTTTGTCAAGGCCTCGTGCCAAGACACTAGTTTGTCTCATGAGACCTACCGATGCATCGAGGAGCTATAGAGGGCTCCACCCGTCACTTATTAAGTCCAATGCATTCCTCATATGAATAGGTTTAAACATATCATAAACCATAACATAATCATATAACATAAAACATGCATAAAGGAAACATAACATTTGCACATTTCAATCACAAGATATAAATACAACACATTGATATAATAAAAACTCTTTCAAAACCATTTTCAATACCAAAATAAAAGAAAGTTAAAACGTTGTATTTATTTTTCTTTAAAAAAAGTGATGGCTTGTAGAGGAAGCCAAAACTCAAATAATGGTCACGGCGGCGGAGAAGTTGTTGTCGCCGCATAAGTACGGAAAGGAAAACATTCCCTTTTATTCATTTAGTAAAATTCTTCGTATAAAAAAGATTCCTTTTGAATAAACGTAAAAGTCAAAGGGGTTTATACACCGTATAAAAGACAGTTTTGTATTAAACCAAATATGCCTCAATGAAAGGAGATTGAGACAAAGTGCTTAAAAAGATCATTTTTAAAATAATATAGGTCTATTATTTGTATTCACTATAAGTACACATAAATAAAGTACAAATACAAGATAGGACATAATAATATCATGACATAATTTGAAAGTAGGAGATTAACCAAAAGAATAGAAATTGGGTTAAGAAGTTCCCTTACCTTGCGTCCTGTCCTGACTCGACCATTCTTTAAACTCCTGAATAATAAAATTGATTTAATTCCTATTTACTTAAGAACCTTTTTCATGTTCATTATTTCTTTTATATCCCTTATTACCATGTTATTAACATTATGTAATTATTTAAGTTTATAACGGTCATTTTGTCGATCTTAGGTACTTGAGTCAAAAATAACATTCTTATAATTTCAAGTTGTTCATGTGGTTATATATCCATTATAACCAGAATTATGTTCATGATATAGATATCATATATCTCATATATATCCAGTATATACATGCATTTATATTATTACATAACATTTAGAGGTAAAAATGAAATGCACCATTCATGGAGACGGTAAGTCGTACGTACGCATGAACGCTACTTTCATTTCAATTTCATATTTAATGGAATGAAATCATAATTATATAAAGGTATACTATATTTCAAGTATAATATCATATATAATATCATTTACTCCATCCTTCATACATCCCACATATGGAATTAACGATTCACATCACTTTGAGGGGGCGGTAGTCCACACTTCCTAAAATGAAATTATCGCATTTACCCATAATGGAAATCATAAAATATGCCATAAATGAGAAATACAGAAGCATAAGTAAAACATAAAAATATTATATATACTATATAAATATAGTGACATCTTAATGGCCACCTTTGAAGGTGTTATATGAGTGTTGAACAATCATCGTTTCGTGAGGCAGAAATTCACCATCCACAGAAACCGTATGTTCTTTAAGCATTAAATGTAGGTGTGTGTAAGTGTAGCTATAATAATTTTTATAACAACATCATAGTATATTGAGAATACGGGTGTTGTTACAAAAGAAATGAATAAAAAGAGTTTAGGGGGTTGGAGAAGAAAAATAAAACAAAACAACATTAGAGAAGACATTACCTCAAATTCAGGTAACTCTTTTTGATTTGAGCGAAAGGCTTCCTTGGGAAGAGTTCTCCCCAAAGTGAGGCTTCTAGGAGTAAGAGGGGGATGTTGGGAGAGTATTTGGTCAGAGTTTGGCCGAGCCAAATGGCTTTAAAGTGTGAATGAGGTGGTAGAGTTGGGGGCCTTTTATAAGAGGAGAGGAGGGGCACTCTTGAAAAGTTAAGAAATATTACTTTATTATACAGTGCTTTTCGGATTCTAAAGGTCCCACACTTATATAATTTGTGTATAAGGTGATAAGGGTTATAAATATACTCATACAATAGTCTTTGGACAAGTGTAAGCCTTGGATTGTACATTATCATTTCATTTTATTAAAATCGTTAAATAATGAGGTCATCGCTGCATCATAATGATGACATAAATAATTTAATTTATTTAATGTCTAAAAATTATAAAACAAATACTATAATGTAGGAAATATTTTTAGATATCCAATTACTATTTATAGTAAAAAATATGACTTGTATAACCCCATGTAAAAATTGTTTTAGTAAAACATTTCATGTTTGTGTCATTTTTTACTTTAACATTAAATAAAAGGTATTTATTTCATTTTCCAACTAAAGTGGCTCCATGGGGTCCCCAAGTTGACCCATGGATTTTCTTGGTCGGCCATGGCACATAAAATGATGGTATGACATGTGTAAAGCAAATCTCATATTATTAAAACATTATTTTTACCTTAAACTACAATAATTACCTCTAATCGCGATTAAGAACTGAAAAGTTACTATTCACCAAAAATTATTTTAATCTCATTGAACCAAATTTTACTTCTTAATGACAACCATATATTTCGGATTTTTGAAAATCAAATCACAGAAGTGGTAATATTTCATTTAAATGAAAAATCAGTTATTTAACTAACACTTAGTGGTTTCACTATTCATCAAAATTGAACTTTTTAAGAACAATGCCAAAATTTCACCCTAAGATATAATTGATATTACGAATTCAAAAATGATGTCTATTTTACAAAATTCCAAACATATAAGTTTCATTAATTAATTTTATAATTAATTCACACTGTCACAACAAATAGCATTTTTTTAAGAAACATTTTTATCAAAAGATTGGCAATTGTTTATGTCCAATTTCAATGTTAAATTAAATCTAATGACCACCATGGGATAAAATGGTAAAAATATATTCTAATTATACTTTAAAACCACTAAATAGTATAATTTATCACTATAAATTATTTTTATTAAAAAAGTTGTTTTTAAGTATTTTTCACTATTCCTAAAAAATTAGAAGATCTCAGAAAAATACAAAAAATTCAACATAGGATAATTTTGATATTCCGAATCAAAAACTGAAGTCCATTTTGAAATATAAAATTTCTATAATTTTAAAAAGTGTTTATTACTATTCATAACGGCTACTTTGATTAGTTGCGGTGTTTTAGAACTCAAAGTTGCGTACAATGCAAGACATTGCATTATTGAATGAGAAGCATATCGTGGAATCTTGGGGTGTTAAATTAGTATTAAAGGATATAAATTAAATTTTTTGAAAGGATTCTTGTAATACAACATTCTATTATGTCTGATATGGATTCGTGGATTACCTCGATGTTATAGAAGAGTATTCAGTAGTTTATGTATACAATGATAAGTTTCAACACTACGTTGCACAATGATATAGATGGTATGTATACGCGAATGATTCCAACCCTAGAGTATATTCCAGGATATTATTATATCTAAATCAAAGTTAGTTGGGATCATCAAATTCACTTAGTTTTGTTTTATTTTAATAAAATCAATAATTCAAGAATTTATATAGATCCTTATGAATTAAGTCTGTTACTATAATGTGATGTGGTGAGGATGGTTAATTAAAGATATTAGGACTTGATATCTCTAATAAAATGGTATATAATTTTATATCCCATTAATAAAATAGTAATGATGATAATATTCGATAGAAACATTGTGTTTTCAATCAATAGTGTGATATAGAAATAGATATATGTGAGAATGGGTTTTTTTGAATTCATCAATGGAATATTGATATGATATTTTAGGAGAATAGAATGATGAAAATCGATAAATGTTTCCTTTCAATATTCGTGAACAATATGGGATGGTTTCTTATTTACAAGAGCTTTCACAAAACCTCTCTCAGGTTCATTATGTTGTCATTGTGTCTCTCCGTAGGATATACATACGATGACCTTAACATGTACTAAACTATACATTCATACAACATGGGTGTGATAAATAATAAGAGGAATAAACTATGAAGATACTATACTATATATAAATAGTGCACCATAAAATACCACTCATTAGGTTAATTTTTTTTTGTAACCACCTCTATAAAAAACAAAATGGGAACCAAAAAATATTGTTATATAGTATTATCGTCATTTTTTGAATGAGAGCGATAATTTTCAAGGAGAAAATTATTTTTTTGTTGTATAATTTAGAAGTCCTAGTTTTTATGACATATTTTTTTCATATAATTTTATATTTGTGGATATATTTCATTACGTGAAACACCAGGTTTTTAGAAATAATGATATTATTTTAATGTTATTCTTTGAAACTACACATTATAAATAATATTTTATAAATTTAATTATGAATATTAATAACCAAAAATAGGTAATTAAATATAATTTTTTAATATAATGAAAACATATTGATAAAAGAGGTTAATTTTTAGTAATGTATTCATATTCTTCAAAAATAACATTCCTCAAAAAATGAATTTATTTGTTCTTGAAAATTATTAAAGTGATTATTTCAAATTATACAATTTTTTTTTTAAAAATAAATTCTTAATTGTAAATTTCAAAAATATCTATTATTTAATTTTTTCTAATTTGCAAAAAATATTAATAATCAATATATAGAAAATCAATTATATTAATTTGAAAAACCCATTTTAGAGAAATTTAGTGCTCAATTATTATTCAATTTTTAAAAGGGAAAATTAGATTAATTATATAAGTATTATTCCAATTAAATTAATTTAAAAAAATTTAATATTGATTTATTATTATAATAATATGTATACTTATGAAAACACATTTATTGGAAAATCGTTTTTCCATCGCATCTAAAACATTATTTAATCATTCTTTATACCAATTATTTATATAATATTTCAAAAAATAGTTTCCATAGTTTGAATAAAATATTAAAATTATGTAATATTTTTTATATAATTTTTCATTACAATCAATAATAAAATAAAATATAATAATTATGAAGATTACTATTGAAACATCTTTATCAGGAGGTTAAACTCATGTGATAACGGTTAAAATATTCTTCTCACCATTTAAATTACATTAATCTAGAAATATTTCTAACTTATAACATATAATGATGGATAATAATAAATTTTTGATCTTATTATAATGTTTAAAATGTTGTTATACCATTTTTATTTCGAATATTCTTAGGGTGTCCTCTCCACCATTAAATATGAGGCACCACCTATCCTCTCCATTTAAAACATCCAGTTATTATTTCTGTTCAGTTATTTCCGATGTCTCTAACTTAATTCCCATTCCATATACTACAAGACATATATTTATTATTAAAACCTCATATATAATATTTTAGTTATATCCTAATGTGGTTTCTGTATAATGATGTGTCATTTTTAATGGAGTATTTTATATTTGTTATTTTACATCATTCAAATAATCATAAAATATAATTAAATAATACAATAAGTAAATTTCATATACTTATAATTTATTTGGTTAATTTAATAAAATACATCCATCTCTTTGACTATCGAATGTGAAAAAATTTCAATCAAGTATATAGTGGACTACCACCTCATGATCATATGTAATTCATTATTCAAAACAACATCACTTTTATAGATATAATGATCCACAAAACATATATATATGATATTTAATTTATAAAAATTATTTTGAAATAATCATATTATAACTATCATCTAACCTTCCAATTATTTGGAAAATCATAACATCGTTCGTGTTTACATATAGACTACTGCCTTCGTGAAGTGTTGTGATGAACTTTTTATTATTTTTACATGTAAAGTAATAAAGATACATTGAATCAATATATATTATATATATTACATATCTAGTATTATGGAAAAATAAATTAATTGTTTTACTTTATAAATATATTATTAATGAAAATGGTTACATCGTTCAAGCGTATATATGGCATTCCGTCTCCCTGAATTGAGTAATTAATTTTTATCTATAACATTAACAGATTACTCTAAAAAAATATATAATGAATATATAATATATATATATATATATATATATAATAGTAAACCATTTTTAGATGATTTATACATTATAAAAATAGTACTTAATGTATTATAACCAAAGCATGTAAGAAAAACAAAGAACATGTTACCCAAAACATGATTAAAAAATGGAATTTTTAATAAAATTCTAATAAATGGTTATTATAAAATCATACATATTTTTTTTAAAGGTTGGGGATAAAGACTCAATTTATTATTTAAATCAATGACCTCTTTAGGCAGGGTATTTTAAACTTTAGGTAATGTATTTTAAACTCACTTTTTTGTTCATTGGAAATGTTCAATATTAACCACTTATTTCATATTTTGTTCTACATAATGATGGTGATTTTATATTTGGAAACATTTTTTGAATTTAAATTGTATTCTTATATCCATACAATTAACTATATTTCATGGTTCTTATGATTTAAATATTTTAAACAATTATATGGCTTCTATGTTATAATTACATTATTTATCAAAATTAGTTTTGATTAAGCCACTAATGATGAAATCATACTCTATACCTATAAATAACATCTTGAATTTTATTCTCTTATAGTTATTTATGTGGAATAAATATTTCCATTTCATTTTTCTCTGTTTAAAAACTAAATATACTAAATGAAATTTCATGATACTAGACATTATTTCCCATTATGGTAGAAAATTAATTATTTTTAAAGTCCTTGTTTTTTTAAAAAAAATAAAGAAAGTTTTCATATTTTCTATTGATTTTATTCATGAAATATTTACCCATTTTTGTATTTTTACTATATTTTTTAAAATAAATATTCTTTTAATTTTTTTAAAAATATATTTATTACATTTTAATGAAAATTTTGAATAAAATCATTGTATAAATATATACGTCATGAATTATATTTCCCCAAATAAAAACCTATTAATGATTTAATTAATAAATTATATTTCTACTAGTATAATTTAAATGAAAATGTTTTATTTAATTATATTTAAATTCTATTACATTAAATATATTATTTCAAAGTTGAATGGAAATATTCCTCAAAAAAAATTTATTGATCATTTCAAGGAATTTATATTAATTAACAACACCTACAACCATAAATGGTTAATAAATATCATTGGGGGTTTAGATCAAATTATATCATCCTCATCCATTCAATGAATGATTTATTAATGTAATATAAATATGTTTATTATACTTGTTTCTTGTCTATATGTTATTTAATGATGAAATAATTTTAAAACCCTATTCATTTTTCAATGGTGATCACATGATGATTGTTTTATGGTCATTAAACATACAAATTAATGAATTGTATGATTTTTGGGACATATATATACATCCAATTAAATGGTTATGGATTAATGATATATGAAATCAAAAGGACAAGGAGAAGTTATACCAAGACCGAAAGAGTGGCACATGAGGCTATCCCATCATCTAAAGAGACTAGATATGTGGTTATCCCATGGCTAGAAGTGGGTATATTAAAGGTTATAAAAGTCCTAAAGTAGGAAACCATTAGGTTATCCCCAACACAAATAGGGGTACAAGGGAGTTATACCAAGCCTAAAGCAGATACACAAGTTGATTTTACAAGCCTCACATGTTATGAATGTCTTCATGGGTAATCATTTCATGAGATTTTATATGATTATTTGTATTCCACACATCATTTACATATGAAAAATTTATTTTCTCCAGTATTATTTTATTTAATTATTTTATGATTCATTTCATATGAATACCCATTCCAAATTTTATGAATAACTTCTAAAATCTATTATATGTATGGTAAGTTTTTAATATTAGATTTTATTATTTTCATACCATTATGCTCAAATTATGTTTTCATCTCCCTTGTTTACCCTTAAAGATTAAATAAGATCACTATTTACAATGTTTACATTCCCCAGTTTCTGAAGAAAGGTATTGTTTATGATATATCGAATAAGGATTCAATTTATGATGAACATAGTATGAGATCATGTAGTTCACTTGTGAACTAGTATTTATGTATTTATTTTTTCTAAAACACTAAACCATTATGATCCTTTGTAGTATGTTGTATAATGAAATGAATATGAATATTTTAATATTTAATATGAATATATGTAAATCCTAGGTCACTATAGGTATTCCCAAATAGATAGGATACATACACATGAAAGAGTATGTCTGTATGATATAGTAATTTTAATGGTCTATAATGTTTTATATTAATGAAACTGATGGTGAATGGTTAATGATGTTGGGATTAGACCACAAGGAGGCATCCTATAAATCACATCAATCACAGAATCATAACCCACATTGTATAAATGATATAGTTTAAGGTCATATAACATAACCATACCATGAGGTTTAACACCATGTGGTAAGGACGTTTTTGGGAACATATAAATACATATTTTTTATTATTATTTTATAATGAGGTGTTTTATATATCCTATGAAACTTTGGATAAATTGTATATAGTTCTGATATCATGGTAGTCTTTATTTTATAAGATGTGAATACATGATTTTTAGTGAGTGTTATTCATACGAGATTTCACAATGATGATTAATTGGGTGTATAAATCATAAATTTAATGGAAGTCATGGTTGAGACATTCACATAGTGAGGAGTCCTAGATTGAGAACATTTTTTGACAGTTATGGTATGATCATTGTAGCTCTCTAATATCACATGGGCCATTATTAGTTTGAGAAAAAAATTGATAACATGTTGTTAAATCCAATGAATATGTGAACAATTTTGAATCTGTATGAGGATGGCACACTTATAATTGCTTGAGATATTTCATTTGGACTAGGTATCATCGATGGGAATGAAAATATTGGAGGTACAAAATTCTAAGGAGAATAACCATAATGGAGTTGTTTTTATTATGAAGATGGTATGATCCTTTCAAATACATAAGCACTTGTGAGTTATATTTATTGTTAGAGGAAAGAGATAATAAATGATCAGTCACATTTCATATAGATACATAGTTGCATTTGAAAAAGTATTACAAATTAGGGATTCCTTAATATGAGTATGGTTATATGTCCCATGGAGAATATGTCTATTCCAAAAATGAATTATGATATTACATATTTAATTTTAAAATGTTAAAACTATATAGATTGTTATATTAAACTAATTTCATATAGATTATCTATCATTCATGATGAATATGAAATCATATATTAATGAACATTGAAAGTGTGATTTATATGGTGTGATCAAGACATTATTCATTCTAAAATTTAGCTTGTATATAATAATAATTTGATTCCCCATGATGAATATATTCCTTCCCCACTAATTTAAATAAAATCATTATGAAAATTATAAGGATGTTTTCTATTACTAAGTGAGTATGGGGGGATATAATCTATTAATAAGTTGGTTGAAGAGGAAATATTAGGAGTTTGGAAATACGATGAAGGATATAGGGTTATGAAATCATTTCATTTAGTTTGTGGCTATGATATTACAAGACCAAAAGTGGGTGGGTGGTCTGGACCACTTGAAGTATTTGAGGAATCAAGAACACATGTTGTCCTAGAGGTCTCAAAAATAAATTATGGGCATGGGGTAGTCATCACATAATGATAAGGGGAACTAAGATAACATATTTGTTTTTTATTTTGACAATCATATATAATGATCACTTACCAAAGACATTATCATGTGATCACAATACTAGTGGGTCACCACATGATCCTTTAACCAAAGAGACATTATAAAATCATCTCCCACAACAATGGACTCATGGATATTCATTGAGTAAATAGTATACATTGGAAATATCCAAATGGAGGTTTTTAGTATCACCAGACTCCACATATATCAACGAGATTCTCACAATTTTTATATTTATCAATAATAATCCTCAATTTAGATAGTAGAAAGGTTTTATCATGTATAAATACCACTATATTAATACCTCATTGGATGATAGGAAAGTGAAATATATGTATTATTTTGGTAAAAGATTTTAGTCACTAGTTACTATTGTCGCATACCCATTATATTTAATGATTACAAGAAAATAGGGATGTCTTCCTAGTGAATCACATAGGGAAAATAATTCACGATAATGTCCAATTTTAGATAAACTCACCTGAGACTTGATCAGATGTCATGTTTTTTATAGGATGATTATAAAACCCTAGATTGAATAATGTAAATGTCATCAATCGGGTGACCAACACACCTCAGATAGCATTTCCAATATACGACACATGGTTTATTTGGGCTTAGAGAATCATGTTTCTTAATGTTCCACATGCAGAATATAAATCACATGATAACCTCATCACTAATTTCCCATTATCATTCCTTTTATGTGTTATGATATCTTGTTCAATGAATATTACTCACATAAAATAGAAGCAGTTATAGGATCATGTTTCAATTTAACGATTACTAGAAAAAATATCCAGATTGTATAATCCGTAAATTTTCATGAAATTGGGCTGTGAAGTAAGATTAATTTTTTTCCTTCAGTCCAAAAAAATCCAACATTTTGTGTATATTTTTTACTTCAATCATGAAAAAGTATTTTTGGTGGGAATGAATAAATTTTTACATGAAAAGATGTGTTGAAGATGAAGTGATGCATTATTTTTGAGAATTTAAATTCCACATAGAGTCCCATATGATTACATAAGAATTTTTGTATTCCAATTGGCTCATGTAATTATTCTACATGTGGAATTTTTTTCTTCCAACAATATATTTTACAAAAAAAAATCATTACAAAATAAGAGAATTATGTGTTCAAAAATTCAATTTGTATTGATTTTAAAATATGTTTTTTTGTCTAATGTGAACTTTTCACTAGATCCACCATTCATGTGACCATCTCGCTTGATTAGATGGAAAAACCATGTAGCATGATAATTTTCATGTAATAAACATCATATTCCAATTGAATAAAAAACATTATATGATATAAATATGTTAACTCATAAAAAAAAATTCCCAATAAATTTCAAGTGATTTTAGAAGATATATAATGTCACACTATCCATGGGTTTAAGGGAATTAAATGTAAATGAAAAATGAGTTACCCTTTGATGTATAGGAAATAATTTGACTTGTTTGTTGTCAATTGGTTATGTGTCCCACCAACATATATGTGATTGTGAGAAACATGGTATGTTACAAGATCCTTTAAATAATTAAATTTTCATTTCTCTATTTTTGTGATTCTCAGAGACTGGTTTATATGTATTCAAAATCATAAACATATTTCTACTTAATTATGAGAGTATTGTGATTATTGGGAAGCATAATATGGATCACATATATTAGGTTTTGTTCAATCATGATATTTTCAAGGGACTTCATCTAGTAAATAATTTTTACTATCCACTATTAAATATAACTCCTATATATTTATTTTTTTCATCAATATTATTGTTCAATTTATCCACCATTATAATATAATCTATCATCCTGGTTTTTGTTCTCATATAACTGCATTTAGTTTATTATCTCTGAGATTTTTCAATTAGAACCAACGAAACTCGAGGGGTAAACCATATACTGGACAACTACACCTTCCACCCATATAATTTATATATAACTCATAAACCCAAAACACAATGATATTTAACAATATTTAATTTCCAAATGAAATATAAAATTTGAGAATGGAGTTCATAGTGGTGAATGCATCCCAAAAAAAGTTCTATTATCACTACTTTTGTTCATTTTTGTTCAATTGGAGAATTAATGAATTTTCTTAAAAATGTTGATTCATTAATCTATTTATAGTATCATAGATATCATAGTTAGTTATGGAATTATTATTGAATCTCTATTGATAATTGATATGATGTATTTGTCCTATAGCCAATTTATGAATCCTAACCTATGGATATCCACAGATTATAATATGGGACATCCACTAGAACGAATTAATAACTCATATTTGGAGTATTTATGATGATTTCCTCCAATTTTTAAATATATGGTTGGTGTTATAAATAGATTCCAATCATATCTCTAGATATTAATTTTTCTGTAAATGAGTGAGTAAAGAAGGATCTGATCATACCGTCATTTATCTCATTTAATGGATGGATAAGAAAATTCCTCTTCCTGATTAGATATTGTCCAAATATGGTACACAATCAAAAAAATTTAGTATGAAATATTAAAGACAATGTGGTCTCATATTATAAGATTCTAGAGATAAGGGAGTAAGTATCATGGGATATAGCGTGAATATAATCATTTCCCCATGTATGAGGTTAGATAAATTTCTAGACATGTTCATGAATAAATGGATCTTCTGAGATGAATATTTACATTGGGGTAATCATGTCGTTACAATAGTAATGGATTTCATATTAGTAAAGGGATGACATAAATTATATATGTACCTAACCATTTCATTATTATCAACTCCTTAACCACAGTAAACTAGGTAGAGTCACTTACTGAATTAATGGTCCACTATAGTATATATTGAACTAGAATAGTGATCACTTATGGTGTTATAAGTATCAAAACAATACCAAAATTTTGAATTCCCAACTTCTCCATTGATTAAAAAATGATTCTATGAGTGAGTTGATGCTACTAAATCTTGATCACATTTCTGATATATTATGAAACTTCTATATTTTTTATGTTATACAACAATACACAATTTTTTGGCTGATTATTAAAAATGTAAATAGTTCCCTTTATAAAAGGTCATATAAATTCAAAATTTTAGATGTGTTATTTTTATATTTCTATAATGATAAATTCATAGTGGATATACATTATTGTTACCTACATTCTCCACAATTTCACTATACTGGGAATATTGGTTCCCTTCCCATTTCAATAATTTGAGAATAATGAAACCCTATAACCCTACAAATATTTCTCAGACATTATTACATGAGGATACTTTCAGAATAATCTCACTAACCATTTTAGTGTTCCTATTTACCTATTAGGGTATTATTAACATGACATGATTGGATCTTAAAATGTATGTATACTCAACTAAATATTTCAATGAATAGAAATATTTCATACATATCCAAGCACATTTTCAATATTAGTAGGGGAGCTACGTGAAAAATCAAAAAACAATTTAGTAAAGTGGCTCAAAATTAAAAAAACCATTAATGATTAGTTGGAGTATTTTTTGGAAACTATCATCTCCCTGAAAATTTATGGCGATATACTAATTTATGAAGGGTCATATGGTATTACTTATAATGGTAATGTTATCGTATCTATTCTATTTACAAACTAATCAATCGAGTAGGTAATTCCATTTGTAGGCATGATATGTGAATATATATCGATCTCATATCATATTAACATATTAAACTCTAAAATATACCATCATCAAATAAAAACATGGTGAATAACTGAAAAATAGTTTTATGTATGAAATGTCAGTACTACCTTGTAAGGAATCTACAAAAATGGAAATTAATCTTCCAACTAATTACGAAGATTGTGTGAGATGGGTTTTTGTATCATAGACCTCATGAAATCATTTATTGTATATAATTTAACTAGAAACCACTATTAATTCATTGTAAGAATCTATATAACATTGGTGAGAACAATTTATATTCTAATCAATTTGGGCGGCTGTAGTTAATTTGAAAATGACACATTTTAATGCCACCTATTTTCATGGGAACATGAATAATTTATCTGCCCAAATAGATAAATATGAAGAATATATATCTTGTATGAATTATTTTTATTCAAATATAATTAATTTAATGGAAGAAAAGTTTAAAGGGGGTATGAGTTATTCCCTTTGATCTTGGAACTCACATATTAGGGATGGTGGAGGAATTTAAGTGGGAGAAACATCAACATCTAATTAACAAATCCCATTGCACTATGGACTATCATTGATACATAGGAGATCAAATTTTTATATGATCTTATTAGTTTATATAGATAAATGTTCCAATTATTGGATTCAACATCCTCCTTTTTCCTTTTTATCATAAAAATTTATTATTTAAATTTCATATGTTATTATAAAATTTAAATATTTTATTAGATTTTACCAGTTCAATATATTGAAACCCAAATCAGAAACCATGAATCAAAACAAATCCTCCTTATCATGAGTGATTGATAGGTATTTTAAAATTTACAATCATTATTTCACTGGATTGAGTCGTCTACAAAATATATGATTAATTCCTCCTATGCATGGCTCACTGTCTTGTAGAAGTTTAAACATAACCATTATAAAACTAAGCATAGTATATTTAAAATAATGTTTGATTACCTTGTTCATAAGATTGAATAAGAAGACTATGTAATAGAGAGAAATTTAATTAAATTTTTTTTAATTCTAGGGACCTAGCATACATTACATTATTATTGTTGGGTACAAATGGTGGGACCCAAAGATTTATATCATATTTATTTATCTACCTTACATTTGGATAATTTTTTACAAGGAATACTCCATGTTGGTCCTACAATGATAATTCTTATGGTATATCTTATATTGAAATAGAATGACTCTTTTTTTATAGACTGGACCTTGTGTATCAAAAACCCTACCACGTATTGAATTCAACACATAGGTTAAAGGGGAATATTGCCTCAATGAAAATTAATCCAGGTGATAAAAAGAATAGAGATGTTGCATATTATAATGAATCACATAGGGGTGATGGGTAATAAAGTATGTTTTTTGGGATCTCTATGGTTAGTGTTCCCTAATGCAAGTGAACGATGCATCCAAGTATCATGCTTGGGGATTATAAAAATGTTCTAGGTGAATATATGCATAGTGGTCAAGAGGGTCCATGAATCTAGAAATATATCTTACCAGGGTCCATGGATTATTTTCGAGGGGGTTTCTTGAATATTGAGTCATGAAGCAATTCTTCAAAGACAAATATTCTATAATCTATTTGTTACCCTACTTGTTTTCCCTGAAGATCCGTAATAAATAAGGTGTTTTGGATCATTTAATCCATGTTGTATAGATGTTTATAGTGTATAGTAAGGAGACATCAAGGATGTCTAATTGACATTGATAGTAATATAATGGGATTTCAAACTCATTCCCCAATTATTTTGAAATATGGATGGAGGGATTGTTAAAATATATTTAGGAAACATGAAAATCACTCTAAGTTAAACATTTACAATATAATATTATATAGGTTCACAAGGATTTCAAGACCATTTTGGTACAGAATATATGCATGTAGATTGTAGGATAAAATCACTATTTCATGCTCCATTATATTATATAAATAATAATGTATTAATGTTCAAATGAATCATTGCATCCTATTTTACATAGAATATATATTCTTTAGTTTATTTGAACACATTATTAGTGATGTATGCTATAGAGAGAGGTATGTTAAAGGAAGCTTCAAGAACCGTTGAGATATATTGTATAATAAGGTTTTCGATAAGTATTCAATGAATTAATGGTATATTTATTCTATAAGATGACTTTTCAAATGATAATTTAGATTAATATAATCAATATCTTACAATATATCATGAAATTAAATTTCACATGATATGAACCACCTAATGTTTGAGAATAAAGTACCAAAACACTAATTTAAGAATATATATAATCTATAGTTCCATAATTTTGAGGATATTGAATCCAATTTATTGTTTCAATTATGTATTATTTAAATAATGGTCTAATTATTTAATATCATATATATTTATATTGTGAAAAAATAATTGAATACTCATAAATACCACAACATTAAAGAGTTGAAATGAATTTTTTCTAGGGACGAAAAGTTTTGTTAAACCCTTTTTTAAAGGCATTGTTGGTTATTTTTTATAGGATATTGTATCAGAATCATGTTACAAAGTATCATATATGTAGTGATGTATAGTTTTACATTTATGATGAAAACACTCCATAATGATAGTAATGAAGGATTTGGGGAGATTGGAACACATAATCCTTAATGTAGAGTATATAGAAAATGAAATCCATGCAGGGTTATAAAAACTAGTATATATTCATTAAGATTAGGGCCAGGTTAATGGTTTCCTAAATAAATTAATTATAACTTGTATAATATTTCATTGAAATGTGGAAATTCATTTATTGGTATGTATTCTTAGGTAATATATCATGAAGTATTAGTTCTTTTGTTAAAGACTACTAAAAGTATTATGAATTGTGATCCACATCCCTAATTAGAGAATGGGTACGATATATGGTGATATAATTTTGAGGACTATTTATACACATGGATAATGGATTTATGTTTTCTTTAAATAACATACAAATATTTTTAACCGATTATATTTGGATTAAGAAATCGTTTTTGGGATACTGAAAAATACCTTTGATGTGATGAGTTCCTCTAAAATCATTTATAAGATCTCATTTTTCAGATGAACCATTTTTGAAGGAAAATATTCCTCTTTTTCTTGGAAAATATCACATATGAATATGTGATGGTATCTTATGAATAATCATTTAGAGGGATCCTTTGAAACTATAAAATGTACTTACTAAGGGCCTCGATATTAGTGAATATTAAAACATTGGAGAAATGAAGTTGTTTGTGGAAAATTTTCTATCCTATGAGTGTTATGACACCCAAAAAAATTGTGAACTAAGCATGTTTTCTTGGATAAATGATATAATAAATAATTTCAATAATATTTCAAAACCAAATTTTTTATTGGGTTTCACTCATATTTTACATGGTAAATAAAGTATAAACTATTTTCATTGATTCAATGTGGATTTATAATTTTATTTTCTTTTTGTAATTTACATTTTTTAAGAGTATTGTATGAAAAGAAATTTTTTATCTCATTCCAAAATGTAAGGGTCTTCACTCATGAAAGAATTTTGTCCCTCAAATTATCTTTTTTTTCTGTAATTTTAATTTTCGTTAATAAGGTATAAATATTATAGTCTTACAAAATTAAATATATTGATAATGGTTTAATTTCACTATGTGTGAACTATATTTAAAAAATATGTACCTTTTGAAGTATACTTTCATGGGATAAAACGGTTGGTATTATTCAGTATTGGTTCATGTAAAAATGACATATCAATCATTTATTTTAATTTCAATAAATAAGGAATTATGTATTTTTTAGTCTAGGATAATGAGATGAAGAACATGTGCTATATTGTTATGTTTCATTCATGTATGATGAGATCCGTGGTTACTTTCTCACAAACTTAATATTATTGAAAAATATTTTTATGGTTGGTCCAATTTTCCCATACCTAACTCATGTATAAGGAATCATTATTTGGATTTAAATCATATGAATAGAAAATGAGTCATTATAAAATAACCATTCTTTAGGATTTAAATGTTCTTTAAGGCGATTCAAATTTTCCACCTATTAATAGTAATGATAAACCAATTATGACTGGTAGTTTGATTTTTCAAGACATTAAATATCATGTAATTATTACACTATATTAGTATAAGGAACCAACCATAAAACATTACATAATCATGCATTAAATGAATAATTCACATTATAGATATTTTCAGGTTTAGATTTTTTCATAATTAGGCCATAACTATTAAATTTCATTTAATAAAAATACAAATTATATACTTCTACTCAGTTTCCTTTTTTTCAAAAAACATGTACTCTTGAAAAAAAGAGTCATGTATAGTTTAATGTTTACGAAATGATGACTTTTACTTGATCCCATCCCTGACCCAATTTTACATTTTGTCCTGTGAAAAACATTTCAAAAACATGGGATTAGCATAAAAAGATCAACAAGAGATGCACAATCAAAAAAACTATTAGTTTTTCAAAAAAACATGTAAACAATGAAAACTTTAACATAAGTAATAATTTTCACATTTATGAAGTAGTAAATGCACTTCACAGAAATAAAATATCACTAACTATAATTTTGTAACTAAAATATTACCAAAAAACCCATATAAAGAACACATAACATATAAAGGTAACTAGGGACATAAACATAGTTAAATGGAATAACCATAAGGTCGACTTACACACATATCACTAAATGAAATAGTTGTTCGACCAACTTCCATACCCAATGAATTGGAGGTTATAATGTAACCATACAACCTGGTTTATCACAGAAACACAATCCATTTGTTTTATCATGTAACCACCCATAAAATGTCCAATTACCATTATAAAGTCATAACACATAAAATATTGAAAATATAAAAATTTCACTAATAACTTTCAATTTACAATCGCAAGAAATAATTTAAAAATATTGAAATAATCAACACATTTCATATACCATTTTCAATACCAAAACACCCAAAAATTGAATATTGGATTTCCTTATCATTTTAGAATACCTTAAGCCTTATAAAGGAAGCCAAATAATGATTACGACGGCAGAGAGGTCATTATCGCCAAAAACATTAAAAACAATATGTTTTTAATTTAGTAAAATGATTCCTAGAAAAAATATTCCCTTTTAATGAAATTAAAATTCAAATGGTTTTATTATAAACTGTGTAAAATAAGAAGGTATATATTATCGAAATATGCCTCAATGAATGGATATTGACACAAAGTCCCTTACCTCATGTCCGACTTGAACCGTTCATTCTTTATTCTCTTGAATAATAATATAAAGTTAATTTATAATTGATTAAGAATAGTTTTAAAGCATATTATTCCTTTTATATCAATTACTACCATGTTATAAATATTATGTAATAATTTATGTTAATAATGTTCGTTTTGTCGATATTTGGTAATTGAGTCAAAAATGAATACCTTATATTTACAAGTGGTCCATGTTGTTAATAGTCCATTATATCAAAAATGATATTCATTATTTAGATATCATATATATCATATATATACATTATATATATATATATAATAGTATATATCATTTGTAGTTATGAAATTAATTGTACCGTTCATTGAGAGGGTAAGTCATACGTACGCATGAAAGATACATCCATTTCTGTTTCTTATTTTAATTTAATTAAAACATACTGATAAATTGGTGTATTTTAATTCTAGTATAATATCAAATATAATACCATTAAATCTATCATTTATACGTCCCACGTATGGAATGGATGAGTCATATCACATTGTGGGTGTGGTCATTCACTCTTCCTCAAATGAAATTATCGCGTTTACCCATAATGTAAACCATAAAGGTATAATATAAAAGATAAATATAGAACATAAAGAAATCATAAACATAATATATATCATATATAAATATAGTTTCTTCTTAATATCCCCCATGATATGTAGTAGTAGATAATCGAACAATCATTTTTTTGTGAGGCGTTAGTTTTCCATCCACAGAAACAATATGTTCTTCACATATTAGATGAAGGAGTGTGTAACTATAATTAGAATCATTATCATAAAAACATACTAGTATATTGAGGATACTGGTGTTTATATAATATAATGTAATAAAAAGTGATTAGGGGTAGGAGAAGTAAAATAAAACAAAACAAGTTAAGAGAAATAATTACCTTAAATTTGGATAACTCCATTTTGTTTGGACGAAAATGGCTTGTTGAAGTGCATTATGCCTAAGGTAAGGCTTCTTGGTGGAAGAGTTGGATTTAGGGAGCTTAATTGGGAAGATTTTGGTTGAGAAAAAATACTTGAGAGCCATTAGGTATTGGTTATAAATGGTCTCCTTTTATAAGTGGGAGGAGTGGGTCTTTTGGAATGTGTGAAAAGATTATTTTATTATTTAAAGATATTTGGTTTATAAAGGTCAGAAAATCAATAGAGTTGAAGATAATATGACTCATGGTATAAATAAAATATTCCCATGATAATTGGAAAGGATTTTAATGTTATTTTAATATTTATAATATTATTTATTTAAATGATTTATTAATGAGGTAAAGAATTCTTCATTATTGTGTCATAAATAATTTAATTTATTCAATGTCTAAAAATTATACAAAAACTACCATGTTGTAGGAAATCTTTTCATCTTCTCATTGAATATTAATTGTCAAAATTATTACTTATATAAAACCATATAAAAAATAATTCACAAAATAATTTTTGATTTTGTAATTTTTGTCTTTACATTAAATTAATTAATCTAATGTGTCATTATCATTAATAAGTGGCACCATGGGGTCCCAAAATTAGACCCCAAGATGCCCCTGGGCTGTCATTACTCATACAATATGGTTATGATGTGTGTTAAGGTAATTTTGAATTATTATAATAATCATTTTACCTTGAATTACCCTATTAACCTTTAACTACGGCAAATAAGTCAAAAGTTAATATTCACCAGAAATTATTTTTATATTATTGAAACACATTACATACTAATAATAACCATGTATGTCAGATTTTTTAAATTCAATTCATAGATGTGGTGAAATTTCTTTTAAATTAAAAAGTCTGTTTTTTATCTAATACTAAGTGGTTTCACTATTCATAAAAAATTTATGTTTTTCAGAAAAATACCAAAAATTAACACTAAGGTATATTTGATATTAAAAATTCCAAATTGATGTCTATTATAAAAAATTATAATCATAGAAGTTTCATTAATTAATTTACAATTTATTCTCATTGTTAAAACAAGTAGTATGTTTTTATGAAACAATAACAGTCAAAAGATTGACACTTGTTTATGTTCAAATTCAAAGTGAAATTAATTCCAATGACCAAAATTGCATTAAATGGTAAAAATATAATCTAATTACACTTTATTACCAATTAAAGAGATAATCTATCCATATAAATAAATTACATTAAAATGCAGTTTTGAATAAAAATATAATATTTTTCACTATTAATTAAAAATGAACTTTATCAGAAAAAATAAAAAAAATTAACACAATGTAAATATTGATTTCCCCATTCTAAAGAAGGATTTTATTTGGACAAATATAATGTATTAAAGTGACAAAAAATGATTTAAATAGGGTTCTCCATTAAATGGTGGTAAATTGACATTTTAATGTAAATTATGCTTAAAATTAGATTCATTCAAATTTTAAGCCTCTAAATTAAATTGGATAAAAGTAAATACATTTAATAAACATGTATAATAATATTGTAATTAGTTTGTTCATTTAGTCCAATACATCGACTAGGAGTTAACTTCCATTTAAAATAATAAAATTATATTATTAGTGTACAACGTAAGATTTCAAAGAAACCCATTGTTGCATATCAGGTATGCTATCGAACATAGCCACCATTTTAAAGTTAAATTTATATTTAATTCAAATATATTAATAAATATGAAAATCTAATATCCTTCATTTATAAGGGATGTTACATCCTTCCCCCCTTTTGAAAATTTTGTCCTCATAATTTTTATTCATTTATCAAAATAAGCGGGGGTATTAATCCCTCATATTATTTTTAGATTGCCACGTTGCTTATTCAATCATATAGTTTTCCAAAAAAACCTTTACTTAGTGAATTACCTTATTCTTCAAAACATTCTCTCTATGGTAAAAAAATCTAAACTGGTTATTCTTCATAAGAGAGATTCTCTTCCAACACAACTACTTCTCGACTCAAAATATGAGATGTATATGGAATATACTTTCTCAACATCAAAACATGAAAAACATTGTGTACCTGGGATAAAAATGGATGTAATTCCACTCTTTACACAACTTATCCAACATTATTCATGATTTCATAAGGTCCAATGAACCCCAGTCTCAACATTCCCTTCATAGAAAATCACATCTCACTATTCAATGCAAAAACATTGAGAAAGACATGATCACCAACCTCAAAAGAAATATCCTTCCTCTAATTATCCGCATAACTTTTCGATCTGCTCTAAGCTGTTCTCATGTGCTTCTGAATCAACTGATATTTCTCTACCATCTCTTCTAGCAGTTCTGGTGACATCGGCTCCCTTTCACCTAAATCATCACAAAAAGATGATGTTTGAAAAATATTTAAATATAATGCCCCAAATGGATCCATCTGTATATAGGAATAAAAAATGATATTATACAAAAATTCAACAAAAGGAAGATGTTGGTCCCAACATCCCTCATAATCCAGTGAAAAAGAACATATCATATCCTCCAAGGTATAAATTATTCATTATGAATACCCATCTGATTGAGGATGAAAAGCTTTAAAAAAATTTAATTCAGTACCTAACAGCTACTGAAGGACATTCCAGAAGTTAGAAGTAAACCTGGGATCACGATCAGATACAATAGCGAGGGGATGTCCATGCAACCTGACTGTCTCTTCAACATAAAATCAAGCATGTTGATCTAGATCCAAAGTATCTCGAATAGGAAGGAAATTAGAAGATTTAGTCAATCAATCAAATATAACCCAGATTGCATTATTACCTCAAAATTTCCTCGGGATCCCACAACAAACTCTATGGAAGTAATTTTCCATTTCCACTCTGGCACTGGTAAAGGCTGAAGAATACATTTCGGTAAATTCCACTCTACTATAAACTAATTAAAAGTCAAACAATTCCTAGTAAAATCATTAATATCTCCTTTTATTCCATCTGACCTGTAATACTCCAGATTATCTTTGTACATCATAGTACTACCAGGATGAGAAGACAATGGGAAACTATGTGCATCACATAATAAATCATTCTTCAACTGTGAATCATAAGGCACACATAATCTCTTCCCAAACCTCAAAACACAATCATTTTCATCATTCAAATCAGGTAAATTACCCTTCTGATCCAACTCTAACTTTTTCTGCAAGTCACTGTCTTCTTTCAGCACGTTCTTTTTTTGGTCTGATAGAGATGATTTCACTGACACATGAGACAAAACAAAAGAATTTCCTGCACCAATAACATCTATATTGAAGATCATCAAATGAAAAACCAATGTATCATGTTCCAAACATAGCATATTTAATTAGACATTACTTTTTGGACTCAAAGAATCATCTACTTAATTTTCTTTTCCGAGATGTTATTGGATCATTAAATCATAATTCTTGATTAATTCCAACCATCTCATCTATCTCATGTTCAAATCATTATGAGTTAATATATGATTTAAACTTTTTTGGTTAGTTTATATTTCACATTTTACTCTATAAAATGAAGCTTCCAAATTTTTAAAGAAAAAACTAAAACAGCTAATTTCAAATCATGTGTAGTGTAGTTTAACTCATGAGGTTTTAACAAACGTGAACCATAAGTGATTACTAGATCATTCTACATAACGACACATCCAAGTCCATTCAATTAATAATTACTATAAATAACAAACTCACCAATTCTGGAAGGCAATTCCAATAATGGAGCATTCATAAATCTTCTTTTAAATTCCTGAAAACAATCATCACATTCTATTATCCAAATGAACTTAACACCTTTTTTAGTAAACTTAGTCATTGGACAAGATTACTGTGAAAAATTCTCAACAAACCTCCCATAATAACCTACCAAACCTAGAAAACTATGGATCTGGGTTATATTTGTGGGTCCTGGTCATTATTCAACAACCATTATTTTCGTAGGATCTAAAGTTATGCCATTTTTTGAAATAATGTGACCAAGGAAAGAAATTTGTTGTATCCAAAACATAAACTTGATGAATTTTCCATAACGTTTCCATTATTTTAAGGTTTTCAAGATGATGATCATATGACTTTCAAGCTCCTCTGAACTTTTAGAATAAACCAAAATATCATCATTGAACAAAACCACAATCTTATCCAACAACTCATGGAAAATTCTATTCATAAGATCCAGGAATATAGTAGGTGCATTTGTTAACCCAAAAGGCATAAATACAAATTCATAATGGGAATTTATAGTATGAAATGTGGACATCAGAGTGTCTTATTTATTTACTTTAAACTATTGGTACCCCGATCTCAAGTCAATATTCGAAAAATACTAAGCTCCCTATAGGTGATCAAACAAATCATCAATATGAGGGAAATAATACTTTTTCTTAACCGTGATGTTAATCAATGCTCTATAATCCATGAAAATCTCATGGAACAATCTTTCTTTTTAACAAAAAATATAGGATCACCCCATGGTGATGTGTTAGGTCGAATTAATCCTTTATCTAATATCATCAGTAATTTCTTCATTAACTATAAAATTTCAATTGGAGCAATTTGATAATGTGGTTCTGAAATTGGCATAGAATCATGAACTATGTCACTATTAAATTCAACTTCCCAATCATGTATAATAGCAGGAAACTCATTAGGAAAAATATTAAGATACTCATTTACCACTGGAACATCATTAATCTGTATAGTTCCTTTTTTTCAACAATATGTGCAAGGTAATATTCATTTACATATTTTACGTGTTTCTCATCTTCCTGGTAAATTATCAAAAGAAAGGGTTCATTATTGTACACAGACTATAAATTATCATAACTGAAACCTATTTAGCTCTACTTTCAATCTTCACAGGATAAACAGGAAGCCAATCCATGACCAAAATAACATCAAACTCTATTAGAGGAAAAACAATAATGTTTTCTGGTAGATTCTTCCCCCTCACAAGGACAGTAAGGTTCTAATGTTTTCTTTTTCTCTCAACATTTCCTACAGGTGTATTTACTGTAAGTTCTGTATTCATATCTTGAGATGGAATTCCCAATTTGATAGAAAACTTCTAAAAAATAAATCAGTGTGTAGACCCTAAATCAAACAATACATTGGAAAAATCTGAACAAACAACAGTGTACCTGATACTACTTTATTTGATGGACCAATATCATCTGAAGTAGTTGCAAAGGATTTCACCACCCCTTTATACTTGTATTCTGGATTCTTTCCCTCAGTTGAGTTCTTCTCTGTACACTCATCTGTATAATGACCCACTTTATTACATTTAAAACATCATACTTATGGCTTTACATTGCCTTCTAGATCATCTTCCTTATAGTTACGATAATTATGACCAGACATGACACACCAAAAGCACTTTACAGACTTTGATAATCATTCTCCAGGATGAATTTTACCACACTTCTCACAAGTTGGATATTTATTTTTTTTACCTACAGGCTTCTTTGATGAATTTTTTCACATTTCCTGCCAACTGGACCTATTATTCTGTTGTTTGTCAATAAACAACTGATCATCGGTAAACTCCATTTCAACATTCTCCACAAATAAATCATTATTTTTATAACTTTTGAACTCACAAGAGGATAATTCTATTCGATATCATGGCTGCAGTCCTGAGTAAAATTGATGTATCTTACAATCAAGACATCAGATGAAATTTGGAGCACACCTTGCCAGTCGAGTGAATTTTTCTTCATAAGCAGCCACTGAGTCATCCTCCTGCCTTAATTCTAGGAATTGTTTTTCCATCATATGACGAACCACGTTAGGGAAGTATTTCTCAAGAAACATACCTTTGAATTCATCCCAATCAAGAGCATCAATCTTCTGAAAATCACTTATATTTCACACCATTGACCACCACTGATCAGCTTCACCTTCAAAACGGTAAACAACGAGACTAACCTTTTAATGTTCTGAACATCCGATGACATAAAAAATACTTTCAAGTTATTTAATCCACCCTTTAGCTAGAAAAGGGTTAGATGATCCTCTGAATGATGGGGGATGTTTCCTCATGAAATTCTCCAATACTAACAAGTTCCTCTCCAGTTGATCTGGCTGATCTCGTGTATGGATACCACCACCATTTATAGCCCGAGTGAATTATTCCATCACTATAACAAATAGTTCAGTTCTGATTCCGACCATCTCAGGTTGCTAATTTGGATAGTTGTCTTCCTCTTTATGTCATCCCATCATACCTGCCTTGTTTCCACTGTGGAAAACCATTTTGAACACAAAAATATCTTAGGTGAAGCCACATGGTAATATGTAAATGCTATGTCATTTCAATATAACCATAAATTAATTTATGGACATTTATATAAAAATACCCTAACTCCTAACGATGTCTAAACCGACCACTAATACCAACTATTAAGACCCATCCTTAAAACATTATATAATCATGAATTAAACAAATAATTCAAATTAAGGATCTTTTTAGGTGAAGAGTTTTAGAGAATTAGGCCATAACTATTACATTTCATTTAAAAATATTACAATGTAGACACTTCTACTTAGTATCCATTTCATTTACAAAACATAGAACTCTCGAAGAAAAGAGTCATGTCTAGTTCCATGTATCTATGACATCATGACGTTTTATTGATCCCATCCTTGACCCTATTCCACATTATGTCCTGTGAAAAACATTTCAAAAACATTGGATGATCATAAAAATCTCAGTACAGAATACACAATGAAGGAAAACTATTAGTTTTTCAGAACAATAAGTAAACCAGGATTACTTTAACATAAGTAACACTTTTCACCTTTATGAAGTACTAAATACTCTCCACTAAAATAAAAGATCACTACTTACCCTTTTGTAACCAAAATATTACCATAAAACCCATATAAAGAATTATTAACATATAAATATAACTTGGGACATAAACATACACAAATGGAATGACCATATAGTTGACTTCCATACATAACACTAATTGGAATATCCAACCGACCGACTTCCATACCCAATGCATTGGAGGTTATAACATATCCACCTGTCCTGGATTATCATGGCACCACCCGTCATTTGGTTTATCATGTAACCACCAGTCAAATGGCCATGTACAATTATAAAATCATAACACATTAAATTTGGGAAATATTAACATTTCACAAATTACATTTAATTTTCAATTATGAGAAATAATTTCAAGATATTGAAATAATCAATCCATTTCAAAAAACATTTTCAATACCAAAACTCAAAAAAATATAATACGGAATTTCCTTTTCATTATAGAAAACATTATCGCTTATAGAAGAACCTGAATAACGATTACAGCGGCGATGGGGTCATGGTCACCGCAAACATTAAAAAAGATCTGTATTTCATTTTGTAAAACACATTGTAGAAAAAATATTCCCTTTGAATGAAAGTAAAATTCAAAGGTTTTATAATATTCTATGTAAAAGAAGAAGTTATATATTATCGAAATATGCCTCAATGGAAAGAGATTGAGACAAAGTCCCTTACCTCGTGTCTGACTTGACTCGTTCATTCTTTAATATCCTGAATAATAAACTGAAGTTAATTTCTAATTTCATAAGAATCGTTTTAAAGTTTATTAATACTTTTATATCGATTATTTTTTTGTTATAAACATTATTTAATCATTTAAGTTAATAATGTTAATTTTTTTGATATTTGATACTTTAGTAAAAAATGAACACATTATATTTACAAGTTGTCCATGTTGTCAATAGTCCATTATATCCAGAATTATATTCATTATTTAGATATCATATATATCAAATATATCCATTATATATATATATTTATAACAGTACATATCATTTGGAGGTAAGAAATGGAATGTACAGTTCATGGAGATGGTAAGTTGTATGTATGCATGAATGCTACATTCGTTTCTATTACTTATTTTAATGGAATTAAAACATAATGATACATTGTTATATTATAATTAAAGTATAATATCATATATAATAAAATTATATTTATCCTTTATACGTCCCACATATTTCGTGGATGAGTCTTATCACATTAAGGGGGCGGTAGTCTGCACTTCCACAAATGAACATGTCACGTTTACCCGTAATGGAAACCATAAAGTTATGATATAATAGAAAAATACAGAATCATAACGAAAACATAAAAATAATATATATCATATATAAATAGAGTGTCATCTTAATGTCCACCGTGATATGTGGTAGGATATAATCGAACAATCATCCTTTCGTGAGGCGTTAGTTTGCTATCCATAGAAATAAGATGTTCTTCACCCATTAGATGGAGGTGTTTGTAAGTGTTGTTTGAATCCATCTCATAACAACATCCTTGTATATTTAGGATTCTAGTGTTGTTATAATATAATTGAATAAAAAGTGTATAGGGGTTGGAGAAGTAAAATAAATGAAAAGAAGTTAAGAGAATCTTTTACCTTTAATTTGTGTATCTCTGTTTTGTTTGGACCAAAATGGTTTGTTGAAGTGCCTGTTACCTAAGGTAAGTCTTCTAGGTGGAATAAAGGGATGTATGGAGATTAATTGGTCAGATTTCAGATGATCTAAAAGGCTTGAGAGGTGTGTGGAATTGGTTAGAAATGGTCTCTTTTTATAAGGGGGGGGGGAGAGGCTTTTTTGGAAAGAGTTAAAAAATTATTTTATTATAGAATTATATTCGGTTTATAAATGTACAAATACTTTTAGAGTCTACTATAATATTACTCATGGTCGAAATAAAATAATCCAAAAAAAAATTTATAGGTTTTTGATGTTATTTTAATATTTATAATCTTATTTATTGAGATGATTTATTAATGAGGTAAACATTTCATCAGTATTGTGCCATAAATAATTTAATTTATTCGATGTCTAAAAATTATACAACAAATACCATTATGTAGTAAATATCTTTAGCTTTCCAATTAATATTTATAGTAAAAAAATTACTTATATAACACCATATAAATATTAATTCATGAATAGATTTTTGTTTACGTCATTTTTTCCATTACATAAAATTAATTAATCAAAAGTGTCATTATATTTTATAAGTGGCTCCATGGGGTCAAAAAATAGACCCAAATATTCCAGTGGTCTGGACCACTTGAAGTATTTGAGGAATCAAGAACACATGTTGTCCTAGAGGTCTCAAAAATAAATTATGGGCATGGGGTAGTCATCACATAATGATAAGGGGAACTAAGATAACATATTTGTTTTTTATTTTGACAATCATATATAATGATCACTTACCAAAGACATTATCATGTGATCACAATACTAGTGGGTCACCACATGATCCTTTAACCAAAGAGACATTATAAAATCATCTCCCACAACAATGGACTCATGGATATTCATTGAGTAAATAGTATACATTGGAAATATCCAAATGGAGGTTTTTAGTATCACCAGACTCCACATATATCAACGAGATTCTCACAATTTTTATATTTATCAATAATAATCCTCAATTTAGATAGTAGAAAGGTTTTATCATGTATAAATACCACTATATTAATACCTCATTGGATGATAGGAAAGTGAAATATATGTATTATTTTGGTAAAAGATTTTAGTCACTAGTTACTATTGTCGCATACCCATTATATTTAATGATTACAAGAAAATAGGGATGTCTTCCTAGTGAATCACATAGGGAAAATAATTCACGATAATGTCCAATTTTAGATAAACTCACCTGAGACTTGATCAGATGTCATGTTTTTTATAGGATGATTATAAAACCCTAGATTGAATAATGTAAATGTCATCAATCGGGTGACCAACACACCTCAGATAGCATTTCCAATATACGACACATGGTTTATTTGGGCTTAGAGAATCATGTTTCTTAATGTTCCACATGCAGAATATAAATCACATGATAACCTCATCACTAATTTCCCATTATCATTCCTTTTATGTGTTATGATATCTTGTTCAATGAATATTACTCACATAAAATAGAAGCAGTTATAGGATCATGTTTCAATTTAACGATTACTAGAAAAAATATCCAGATTGTATAATCCGTAAATTTTCATGAAATTGGGCTGTGAAGTAAGATTAATTTTTTTCCTTCAGTCCAAAAAAATCCAACATTTTGTGTATATTTTTTACTTCAATCATGAAAAAGTATTTTTGGTGGGAATGAATAAATTTTTACATGAAAAGATGTGTTGAAGATGAAGTGATGCATTATTTTTGAGAATTTAAATTCCACATAGAGTCCCATATGATTACATAAGAATTTTTGTATTCCAATTGGCTCATGTAATTATTCTACATGTGGAATTTTTTTCTTCCAACAATATATTTTACAAAAAAAAATCATTACAAAATAAGAGAATTATGTGTTCAAAAATTCAATTTGTATTGATTTTAAAATATGTTTTTTTGTCTAATGTGAACTTTTCACTAGATCCACCATTCATGTGACCATCTCGCTTGATTAGATGGAAAAACCATGTAGCATGATAATTTTCATGTAATAAACATCATATTCCAATTGAATAAAAAACATTATATGATATAAATATGTTAACTCATAAAAAAAATTCCCAATAAATTTCAAGTGATTTTAGAAGATATATAATGTCACACTATCCATGGGTTTAAGGGAATTAAATGTAAATGAAAAATGAGTTACCCTTTGATGTATAGGAAATAATTTGACTTGTTTGTTGTCAATTGGTTATGTGTCCCACCAACATATATGTGATTGTGAGAAACATGGTATGTTACAAGATCCTTTAAATAATTAAATTTTCATTTCTCTATTTTTGTGATTCTCAGAGACTGGTTTATATGTATTCAAAATCATAAACATATTTCTACTTAATTATGAGAGTATTGTGATTATTGGGAAGCATAATATGGATCACATATATTAGGTTTTGTTCAATCATGATATTTTCAAGGGACTTCATCTAGTAAATAATTTTTACTATCCACTATTAAATATAACTCCTATATATTTATTTTTTTTCATCAATATTATTGTTCAATTTATCCACCATTATAATATAATATATCATCCTGGTTTTTGTTCTCATATAACTGCATTTAGTTTATTATCTCTGAGATTTTTCAATTAGAACCAACGAAACTCGAGGGGTAAACCATATACTGGACAACTACACCTTCCACCCATATAATTTATATATAACTCATAAACCCAAAACACAATGATATTTAACAATATTTAATTTCCAAATGAAATATAAAATTTGAGAATGGAGTTCATAGTGGTGAATGCATCCCAAAAAAAGTTCTATTATCACTACTTTTGTTCATTTTTGTTCAATTGGAGAATTAATGAATTTTCTTAAAAATGTTGATTCATTAATCTATTTATAGTATCATAGATATCATAGTTAGTTATGGAATTATTATTGAATCTCTATTGATAATTGATATGATGTATTTGTCCTATAGCCAATTTATGAATCCTAACCTATGGATATCCACAGATTATAATATGGGACATCCACTAGAACGAATTAATAACTCATATTTGGAGTATTTATGATGATTTCCTCCAATTTTTAAATATATGGTTGGTGTTATAAATAGATTCCAATCATATCTCTAGATATTAATTTTTCTGTAAATGAGTGAGTAAAGAAGGATCTGATCATACCGTCATTTATCTCATTTAATGGATGGATAAGAAAATTCCTCTTCCTGATTAGATATTGTCCAAATATGGTACACAATCAAAAAAATTTAGTATGAAATATTAAAGACAATGTGGTCTCATATTATAAGATTCTAGAGATAAGGGAGTAAGTATCATGGGATATAGCGTGAATATAATCATTTCCCCATGTATGAGGTTAGATAAATTTCTAGACATGTTCATGAATAAATGGATCTTCTGAGATGAATATTTACATTGGGGTAATCATGTCGTTACAATAGTAATGGATTTCATATTAGTAAAGGGATGACATAAATTATATATGTACCTAACCATTTCATTATTATCAACTCCTTAACCACAGTAAACTAGGTAGAGTCACTTACTGAATTAATGGTCCACTATAGTATATATTGAACTAGAATAGTGATCACTTATGGTGTTATAAGTATCAAAACAATACCAAAATTTTGAATTCCCAACTTCTCCATTGATTAAAAAATGATTCTATGAGTGAGTTGATGCTACTAAATCTTGATCACATTTCTGATATATTATGAAACTTCTATATTTTTTATGTTATACAACAATACACAATTTTTTGGCTGATTATTAAAAATGTAAATAGTTCCCTTTATAAAAGGTCATATAAATTCAAAATTTTAGATGTGTTATTTTTATATTTCTATAATGATAAATTCATAGTGGATATACATTATTGTTACCTACATTCTCCACAATTTCACTATACTGGGAATATTGGTTCCCTTCCCATTTCAATAATTTGAGAATAATGAAACCCTATAACCCTACCAATATTTCTCAGACATTATTACATGAGGATACTTTCAGAATAATCTCACTAACCATTTTAGTGTTCCTATTTACCTATTAGGGTATTATTAACATGACATGATTGGATCTTAAAATGTATGTATACTCAACTAAATATTTCAATGAATAGAAATATTTCATACATATCCAAGCACATTTTCAATATTAGTAGGGGAGCTACGTGAAAAATCAAAAAACAATTTAGTAAAGTGGCTCAAAATTAAAAAAACCATTAATGATTAGTTGGAGTATTTTTTGGAAACTATCATCTCCCTGAAAATTTATGGCGATATACTAATTTATGAAGGGTCATATGGTATTACTTATAATGGTAATGTTATCGTATCTATTCTATTTACAAACTAATCAATCGAGTAGGTAATTCCATTTGTAGGCATGATATGTGAATATATATCGATCTCATATCATATTAACATATTAAACTCTAAAATATACCATCATCAAATAAAAACATGGTGAATAACTGAAAAATAGTTTTATGTATGAAATGTCAGTACTACCTTGTAAGGAATCTACAAAAATGGAAATTAATCTTCCAACTAATTACGAAGATTGTGTGAGATGGGTTTTTGTATCATAGACCTCATGAAATCATTTATTGTATATAATTTAACTAGAAACCACTATTAATTCATTGTAAGAATCTATATAACATTGGTGAGAACAATTTATATTCTAATCAATTTGGGCGGCTGTAGTTAATTTGAAAATGACACATTTTAATGCCACCTATTTTCATGGGAACATGAATAATTTATCTGCCCAAATAGATAAATATGAAGAATATATATCTTGTATGAATTATTTTTATTCAAATATAATTAATTTAATGGAAGAAAAGTTTAAAGGGGGTATGAGTTATTCCCTTTGATCTTGGAACTCACATATTAGGGATGGTGGAGGAATTTAAGTGGGAGAAACATCAACATCTAATTAACAAATCCCATTGCACTATGGACTATCATTGATACATAGGAGATCAAATTTTTATATGATCTTATTAGTTTATATAGATAAATGTTCCAATTATTGGATTCAACATCCTCCTTTTTCCTTTTTATCATAAAAATTTATTATTTAAATTTCATATGTTATTATAAAATTTAAATATTTTATTAGATTTTACCAGTTCAATATATTGAAACCCAAATCAGAAACCATGAATCAAAAAAAATCCTCCTTATCATGAGTGATTGATAGGTATTTTAAAATTTACAATCATTATTTCACTGGATTGAGTCGTCTACAAAATATATGATTAATTCCTCCTATGCATGGCTCACTGTCTTGTAGAAGTTTAAACATAACCATTATAAAACTAAGCATAGTATATTTAAAATAATGTTTGATTACCTTGTTCATAAGATTGAATAAGAAGACTATGTAATAGAGAGAAATTTAATTAAATTTTTTTTAAGTCTAGGGACCTAGCATACATTACATTATTATTGTTGGGTACAAATGGTGGGACCCAAAGATTTATATCATATTTATTTATCTACCTTACATTTGGATAATTTTTTACAAGGAATACTCCATGTTGGTCCTACAATGATAATTCTTATGGTATATCTTATATTGAAATAGAATGACTTTTTTTTTATAGACTGGACCTTGTGTATCAAAAACCCTACCACGTATTGAATTCAACACATAGGTTAAAGGGGAATATTGCCTCAATGAAAATTAATCCAGGTGATAAAAAGAATAGAGATGTTGCATATTATAATGAATCACATAGGGGTGATGGGTAATAAAGTATGTTTTTTGGGATCTCTATGGTTAGTGTTCCCTAATGCAAGTGAACGATGCATCCAAGTATCATGCTTGGGGATTATAAAAATGTTCTAGGTGAATATATGCATAGTGGTCAAGAGGGTCCATGAATCTAGAAATATATCTTACCAGGGTCCATGGATTATTTTCGAGGGGGTTTCTTGAATATTGAGTCATGAAGCAATTCTTCAAAGACAAATATTCTATAATCTATTTGTTACCCTACTTGTTTTCCCTGAAGATCCGTAATAAATAAGGTGTTTTGGATCATTTAATCCATGTTGTATAGATGTTTATAGTGTATAGTAAGGAGACATCAAGGATGTCTAATTGACATTGATAGTAATATAATGGGATTTCAAACTCATTCCCCAATTATTTTGAAATATGGATGGAGGGATTGTTAAAATATATTTAGGAAACATGAAAATCACTCTAAGTTAAACATTTACAATATAATATTATATAGGTTCACAAGGATTTCAAGACCATTTTGGTACAGAATATATGCATGTAGATTGTAGGATAAAATCACTATTTCATGCTCCATTATATTATATAAATAATAATGTATTAATGTTCAAATGAATCATTGCATCCTATTTTACATAGAATATATATTCTTTAGTTTATTTGAACACATTATTAGTGATGTATGCTATAGAGAGAGGTATGTTAATGGAAGCTTCAAGAACCGTTGAGATATATTGTATAATAAGGTTTTCGATAAGTATTCAATGAATTAATGGTATATTTATTCTATAAGATGACTTTTCAAATGATAATTTAGATTAATATAATCAATATCTTACAATATATCATGAAATTAAATTTCACATGATATGAACCACCTAATGTTTGAGAATAAAGTACCAAAACACTAATTTAAGAATATATATAATCTATAGTTCCATAATTTTGAGGATATTGAATCCAATTTATTGTTTCAATTATGTATTATTTAAATAATGGTCTAATTATTTAATATCATATATATTTATATTGTGAAAAAATAATTGAATACTCATAAATACCACAACATTAAAGAGTTGAAATGAATTTTTTCTAGGGACGAAAAGTTTTGTTAAACCCTTTTTTAAAGGCATTGTTGGTTATTTTTTATAGGATATTGTATCAGAATCATGTTACAAAGTATCATATATGTAGTGATGTATAGTTTTACATTTATGATGAAAACACTCCATAATGATAGTAATGAAGGATTTGGGGAGATTGGAACACATAATCCTTAATGTAGAGTATATAGAAAATGAAATCCATGCAGGGTTATAAAAACTAGTATATATTCATTAAGATTAGGGCCAGGTTAATGGTTTCCTAAATAAATTAATTATAACTTGTATAATATTTCATTGAAATGTGGAAATTCATTTATTGGTATGTATTCTTAGGTAATATATCATGAAGTATTAGTTCTTTTGTTAAAGACTACTAAAAGTATTATGAATTGTGATCCACATCCCTAATTAGAGAATGGGTACGATATATGGTGATATAATTTTGAGGACTATTTATACACATGGATAATGGATTTATGTTTTCTTTAAATAACATACAAATATTTTTAACCGATTATATTTGGATTAAGAAATCGTTTTTGGGATACTGAAAAATACCTTTGATGTGATGAGTTCCTCTAAAATCATTTATAAGATCTCATTTTTCAGATGAACCATTTTTGAAGGAAAATATTCCTCTTTTTCTTGGAAAATATCACATATGAATATGTGATGGTATCTTATGAATAATCATTTAGAGGGATCCTTTGAAACTATAAAATGTACTTACTAAGGGCCTCGATATTAGTGAATATTAAAACATTGGAGAAATGAAGTTGTTTGTGGAAAATTTTCTATCCTATGAGTGTTATGACACCCAAAAAAATTGTGAACTAAGCATGTTTTCTTGGATAAATGATATAATAAATAATTTCAATAATATTTCAAAACCAAATTTTTTATTGGGTTTCACTCATATTTTACATGGTAAATAAAGTATAAACTATTTTCATTGATTCAATGTGGATTTATAATTTTATTTTCTTTTTGTAATTTACATTTTTTAAGAGTATTGTATGAAAAGAAATTTTTTATCTCATTCCAAAATGTATGGGTCTTCACTCATGAAAGAATTTTGTCCCTCAAATTATCTTTTTTTTCTGTAATTTTAATTTTCGTTAATAAGGTATAAATATTATAGTCTTACAAAATTAAATATATTGATAATGGTTTAATTTCACTATGTGTGAACTATATTTAAAAAATATGTACCTTTTGAAGTATACTTTCATGGGATAAAACGGTTGGTATTATTCAGTATTGGTTCATGTAAAAATGACATATCAATCATTTATTTTAATTTCAATAAATAAGGAATTATGTATTTTTTAGTCTAGGATAATGAGATGAAGAACATGTGCTATATTGTTATGTTTCATTCATGTATGATGAGATCCGTGGTTACTTTCTCACAAACTTAATATTATTGAAAAATATTTTTATGGTTGGTCCAATTTTCCCATACCTAACTCATGTATAAGGAATCATTATTTGGATTTAAATCATATGAATAGAAAATGAGTCATTATAAAATAACCATTCTTTAGGATTTAAATGTTCTTTAAGGCGATTCAAATTTTCCACCTATTAATAGTAATGATAAACCAATTATGACTGGTAGTTTGATTTTTCAAGACATTAAATATCATGTAATTATTACACTATATTAGTATAAGGAACCAACCATAAAACATTACATAATCATGCATTAAATGAATAATTCACATTATAGATATTTTCAGGTTTAGATTTTTTCATAATTAGGCCATAACTATTAAATTTCATTTAATAAAAATACAAATTATATACTTCTACTCAGTTTCCTTTTTTTCAAAAAACATGTACTCTTGAAAAAAAGAGTCATGTATAGTTTAATGTTTACGAAATGATGACTTTTACTTGATCCCATCCCTGACCCAATTTTACATTTTGTCCTGTGAAAAACATTTCAAAAACATGGGATTAGCATAAAAAGATCAACAAGAGATGCACAATCAAAAAAACTATTAGTTTTTCAAAAAAACATGTAAACAATGAAAACTTTAACATAAGTAATAATTTTCACATTTATGAAGTAGTAAATGCACTTCACAGAAATAAAATATCACTAACTATAATTTTGTAACTAAAATATTACCAAAAAACCCATATAAAGAACACATAACATATAAAGGTAACTAGGGACATAAACATAGTTAAATGGAATAACCATAAGGTCGACTTACACACATATCACTAAATGAAATAGTTGTTCGACCAACTTCCATACCCAATGAATTGGAGGTTATAATGTAACCATACAACCTGGTTTATCACAGAAACACAATCCATTTGTTTTATCATGTAACCACCCATAAAATGTCCAATTACCATTATAAAGTCATAACACATAAAATATTGAAAATATAAAAATTTCACTAATAACTTTCAATTTACAATCGCAAGAAATAATTTAAAAATATTGAAATAATCAACACATTTCATATACCATTTTCAATACCAAAACACCCAAAAATTGAATATTGGATTTCCTTATCATTTTAGAATACCTTAAGCCTTATAAAGGAAGCCAAATAATGATTACGACGGCAGAGAGGTCATTATCGCCAAAAACATTAAAAACAATATGTTTTTAATTTAGTAAAATGATTCCTAGAAAAAATATTCCCTTTTAATGAAATTAAAATTCAAATGGTTTTATTATAAACTGTGTAAAATAAGAAGGTATATATTATCGAAATATGCCTCAATGAATGGATATTGACACAAAGTCCCTTACCTCATGTCCGACTTGAACCGTTCATTCTTTATTCTCTTGAATAATAATATAAAGTTAATTTATAATTGATTAAGAATAGTTTTAAAGCATATTATTCCTTTTATATCAATTACTACCATGTTATAAATATTATGTAATAATTTATGTTAATAATGTTCGTTTTGTCGATATTTGGTAATTGAGTCAAAAATGAATACCTTATATTTACAAGTGGTCCATGTTGTTAATAGTCCATTATATCAAAAATGATATTCATTATTTAGATATCATATATATCATATATATACATTATATATATATATATAATAGTATATATCATTTGTAGTTATGAAATTAATTGTACCGTTCATTGAGAGGGTAAGTCATACGTACGCATGAAAGATACATCCATTTCTGTTTCTTATTTTAATTTAATTAAAACATACTGATAAATTGGTGTATTTTAATTCTAGTATAATATCAAATATAATACCATTAAATCTATCATTTATACGTCCCACGTATGGAATGGATGAGTCATATCACATTGTGGGTGTGGTCATTCACTCTTCCTCAAATGAAATTATCGCGTTTACCCATAATGTAAACCATAAAGGTATAATATAAAAGATAAATATAGAACATAAAGAAATCATAAACATAATATATATCATATATAAATATAGTTTCTTCTTAATATCCCCCATGATATGTAGTAGTAGATAATCGAACAATCATTTTTTTGTGAGGCGTTAGTTTTCCATCCACAGAAACAATATGTTCTTCACATATTAGATGAAGGAGTGTGTAACTATAATTAGAATCATTATCATAAAAACATACTAGTATATTGAGGATACTGGTGTTTATATAATATAATGTAATAAAAAGTGATTAGGGGTAGGAGAAGTAAAATAAAACAAAACAAGTTAAGAGAAATAATTACCTTAAATTTGGATAACTCCATTTTGTTTGGACGAAAATGGCTTGTTGAAGTGCATTATGCCTAAGGTAAGGCTTCTTGGTGGAAGAGTTGGATTTAGGGAGCTTAATTGGGAAGATGTTGGTTGAGAAAAAATACTTGAGAGCCATTAGGTATTGGTTATAAATGGTCTCCTTTTATAAGTGGGAGGAGTGGGTCTTTTGGAATGTGTGAAAAGATTATTTTATTATTTAAAGATATTTGGTTTATAAAGGTCAGAAAATCAATAGAGTTGAAGATAATATGACTCATGGTATAAATAAAATATTCCCATGATAATTGGAAAGGATTTTAATGTTATTTTAATATTTATAATATTATTTATTTAAATGATTTATTAATGAGGTAAAGAATTCTTCATTATTGTGTCATAAATAATTTAATTTATTCAATGTCTAAAAATTATACAAAAACTACCATGTTGTAGGAAATCTTTTCATCTTCTCATTGAATATTAATTGTCAAAATTATTACTTATATAAAACCATATAAAAAATAATTCACAAAATAATTTTTGATTTTGTAATTTTTGTCTTTACATTAAATTAATTAATCTAATGTGTCATTATCATTAATAAGTGGCACCATGGGGTCCCAAAATTAGACCCCAAGATGCCCCTGGGCTGTCATTACTCATACAATATGGTTATGATGTGTGTTAAGGTAATTTTGAATTATTATAATAATCATTTTACCTTGAATTACCCTATTAACCTTTAACTACGGCAAATAAGTCAAAAGTTAATATTCACCAGAAATTATTTTTATATTATTGAAACACATTACATACTAATAATAACCATGTATGTCAGATTTTTTAAATTCAATTCATAGATGTGGTGAAATTTCTTTTAAATTAAAAAGTCTGTTTTTTATCTAATACTAAGTGGTTTCACTATTCATAAAAAATTTATGTTTTTCAGAAAAATACCAAAAATTAACACTAAGGTATATTTGATATTAAAAATTCCAAATTGATGTCTATTATAAAAAATTATAATCATAGAAGTTTCATTAATTAATTTACAATTTATTCTCATTGTTAAAACAAGTAGTATGTTTTTATGAAACAATAACAGTCAAAAGATTGACACTTGTTTATGTTCAAATTCAAAGTGAAATTAATTCCAATGACCAAAATTGCATTAAATGGTAAAAATATAATCTAATTACACTTTATTACCAATTAAAGAGATAATCTATCCATATAAATAAATTACATTAAAATGCAGTTTTGAATAAAAATATAATATTTTTCACTATTCATTAAAAATGAACTTTATCAGAAAAAATAAAAAAAATTAACACAATGTAAATATTGATTTCCCCATTCTAAAGAAGGATTTTATTTGGACAAATATAATGTATTAAAGTGACAAAAAATGATTTAAATAGGGTTCTCCATTAAATGGTGGTAAATTGACATTTTAATGTAAATTATGCTTAAAATTAGATTCATTCAAATTTTAAGCCTCTAACTTAAATTGGATAAAAGTAAATACATTTAATAAACATGTATAATAATATTGTAATTAGTTTGTTCATTTAGTCCAATACATCGACTAGGAGTTAACTTCCATTTAAAATAATAAAATTATATTATTAGTGTACAACGTAAGATTTCAAAGAAACCCATTGTTGCATATCAGGTATGCTATCGAACATAGCCACCATTTTAAAGTTAAATTTATATTTAATTCAAATATATTAATAAATATGAAAATCTAATATCCTTCAATTATAAGGGATGTTACATCCTTCCCCCCTTTTGAAAATTTTGTCCTCATAATTTTTATTCATTTATCAAAATAAGCGGGGGTATTAATCCCTCATATTATTTTTAGATTGCCACGTTGCTTATTCAATCATATAGTTTTCCAAAAAAACCTTTACTTAGTGAATTACCTTATTCTTCAAAACATTCTCTCTATGGTAAAAAAATCTAAACTGGTTATTCTTCATAAGAGAGATTCTCTTCCAACACAACTACTTCTCGACTCAAAATATGAGATGTATATGGAATATACTTTCTCAACATCAAAACATGAAAAACATTGTGTACCTGGGATAAAAATGGATGTAATTCCACTCTTTACACAACTTATCCAACATTATTCATGATTTCATAAGGTCCAATGAACCCCAGTCTCAACATTCCCTTCATAGAAAATCACATCTCACTATTCAATGCAAAAACATTGAGAAAGACATGATCACCAACCTCAAAAGAAATATCCTTCCTCTAATTATCCGCATAACTTTTCGATCTGCTCTAAGCTGTTCTCATGTGCTTCTGAATCAACTGATATTTCTCTACCATCTCTTCTAGCAGTTCTGGTGACATCGGCTCCCTTTCACCTAAATCATCACAAAAAGATGATGTTTGAAAAATATTTAAATATAATGCCCCAAATGGATCCATCTGTATATAGGAATAAAAAATGATATTATACAAAAATTCAACAAAAGGAAGATGTTGGTCCCAACATCCCTCATAATCCAGTGAAAAAGAACATATCATATCCTCCAAGGTATAAATTATTCATTATGAATACCCATCTGATTGAGGATGAAAAGCTTTAAAAAAATTTAATTCAGTACCTAACAGCTACTGAAGGACATTCCAGAAGTTAGAAGTAAACCTGGGATCACGATCAGATACAATAGCGAGGGGATGTCCATGCAACCTGACTGTCTCTTCAACATAAAATCAAGCATGTTGATCTAGATCCAAAGTATCTCGAATAGGAAGGAAATTAGAAGATTTAGTCAATCAATCAAATATAACCCAGATTGCATTATTACCTCAAAATTTCCTCGGGATCCCACAACAAACTCTATGGAAGTAATTTTCCATTTCCACTCTGGCACTGGTAAAGGCTGAAGAATACATTTCGGTAAATTCCACTCTATTATAAACTAATTAAAAGTCAAACAATTCCTAGTAAAATCATTAATATCTCCTTTTATTCCATCTGACCTGTAATACTCCTGATTATCTTTGTACATCATAGTACTACCAGGATGAGAAGACAATGGGAAACTATGTGCATCACATAATAAATCATTCTTCAACTGTGAATCATAAGGCACACATAATCTCTTCCCAAACCTCAAAACACAATCATTTTCATCATTCAAATCAGGTAAATTACCCTTCTGATCCAACTCTAACTTTTTCTGCAAGTCACTGTCTTCTTTCAGCACGTTCTTTTTTTGGTCTGATAGAGATGATTTCACTGACACATGAGACAAAACAAAAGAATTTCCTGCACCAATAACATCTATATTGAAGATCATCAAATGAAAAACCAATGTATCATGTTCCAAACATAGCATATTTAATTAGACATTACTTTTTGGACTCAAAGAATCATCTACTTAATTTTCTTTTCCGAGATGTTATTGGATCATGAAATCATAATTCTTGATTAATTCCAACCATCTCATCTATCTCATGTTCAAATCATTATGAGTTAATATATGATTTAAACTTTTTTGGTTAGTTTATATTTCACATTTTACTCTATAAAATGAAGCTTCCAAATTTTTAAAGAAAAAACTAAAACAGCTAATTTCAAATCATGTGTAGTGTAGTTTAACTCATGAGGTTTTAACAAACGTGAACCATAAGTGATTACTAGATCATTCTACATAACGACACATCCAAGTCCATTCAATTAATAATTACTATAAATAACAAACTCACCAATTCTGGAAGGCAATTCCAATAATGGAGCATTCATAAATCTTCTTTTAAATTCCTGAAAACAATCATCACATTCTATTATCCAAATGAACTTAACACCTTTTTTAGTAAACTTAGTCATTGGACAAGATTACTGTGAAAAATTCTCAACAAACCTCCCATAATAACCTACCAAACCTAGAAAACTATGGATCTGGGTTATATTTGTGGGTCCTGGTCATTATTCAACAACCATTATTTTCGTAGGATCTAAAGTTATGCCATTTTTTGAAATAATGTGACCAAGGAAAGAAATTTGTTGTATCCAAAACATAAACTTGATGAATTTTCCATAACGTTTCCATTATTTTAAGGTTTTCAAGATGATGATCATATGACTTTCAAGCTCCTCTGAACTTTTAGAATAAACCAAAATATCATCATTGAACAAAACCACAATCTTATCCAACAACTCATGGAAAATTCTATTCATAAGATCCAGGAATATAGTAGGTGCATTTGTTAACCCAAAAGGCATAAATACAAATTCATAATGGGAATTTATAGTATGAAATGTGGACATCAGAGTGTCTTATTTATTTACTTTAAACTATTGGTACCCCGATCTCAAGTCAATATTCGAAAAATACTAAGCTCCCTATAGGTGATCAAACAAATCATCAATATGAGGGAAATAATACTTTTTCTTAACCGTGATGTTAATCAATGCTCTATAATCCATGAAAATCTCATGGAACAATCTTTCTTTTTAACAAAAAATATAGGATCACCCCATGGTGATGTGTTAGGTCGAATTAATCCTTTATCTAATATCATCAGTAATTTCTTCATTAACTATAAAATTTCAATTGGAGCAATTTGATAATGTGGTTCTGAAATTGGCATAGAATCATGAACTATGTCACTATTAAATTCAACTTCCCAATCATGTATAATAGCAGGAAACTCATTAGGAAAAATATTAAGATACTCATTTACCACTGGAACATCATTAATCTGTATAGTTCCTTTTTTTCAACAATATGTGCAAGGTAATATTCATTTACATATTTTACGTGTTTCTCATCTTCCTGGTAAATTATCAAAAGAAAGGGTTCATTATTGTACACAGACTATAAATTATCATAACTGAAACCTATTTAGCTCTACTTTCAATCTTCACAGGATAAACAGGAAGCCAATCCATGACCAAAATAACATCAAACTCTATTAGAGGAAAAACAATAATGTTTTCTGGTAGATTCTTCCCCCTCACAAGGACAGTAAGGTTCTAATGTTTTCTTTTTCTCTCAACATTTCCTACAGGTGTATTTACTGTAAGTTCTGTATTCATATCTTGAGATGGAATTCCCAATTTGATAGAAAACTTCTAAAAAATAAATCAGTGTGTAGACCCTAAATCAAACAATACATTGGAAAAATCTGAACAAACAACAGTGTACCTGATACTACTTTATTTGATGGACCAATATCATCTGAAGTAGTTGCAAAGGATTTCACCACCCCTTTATACTTGTATTCTGGATTCTTTCCCTCAGTTGAGTTCTTCTCTGTACACTCATCTGTATAATGACCCACTTTATTACATTTAAAACATCATACTTATGGCTTTACATTGCCTTCTAGATCATCTTCCTTATAGTTACGATAATTATGACCAGACATGACACACCAAAAGCACTTTACAGACTTTGATAATCATTCTCCAGGATGAATTTTACCACACTTCTCACAAGTTGGATATTTATTTTTTTTACCTACAGGCTTCTTTGATGAATTTTTTCACATTTCCTGCCAACTGGACCTATTATTCTGTTGTTTGTCAATAAACAACTGATCATCGGTAAACTCCATTTCAACATTCTCCACAAATAAATCATTATTTTTATAACTTTTGAACTCACAAGAGGATAATTCTATTCGATATCATGGCTGCAGTCCTGAGTAAAATTGATGTATCTTACAATCAAGACATCAGATGAAATTTGGAGCACACCTTGCCAGTCGAGTGAATTTTTCTTCATAAGCAGCCACTGAGTCATCCTCCTGCCTTAATTCTAGGAATTGTTTTTCCATCATATGACGAACCACGTTAGGGAAGTATTTCTCAAGAAACATACCTTTGAATTCATCCCAATCAAGAGCATCAATCTTCTGAAAATCACTTATATTTCACACCATTGACCACCACTGATCAGCTTCACCTTCAAAACGGTAAACAACGAGACTAACCTTTTAATGTTCTGAACATCCGATGACATAAAAAATACTTTCAAGTTATTTAATCCACCCTTTAGCTAGAAAAGGGTTAGATGATCCTCTGAATGATGGGGGATGTTTCCTCATGAAATTCTCCAATACTAACAAGTTCCTCTCCAGTTGATCTGGCTGATCTCGTGTATGGATACCACCACCATTTATAGCCCGAGTGAATTATTCCATCACTATAACAAATAGTTCAGTTCTGATTCCGACCATCTCAGGTTGCTAATTTGGATAGTTGTCTTCCTCTTTATGTCATCCCATCATACCTGCCTTGTTTCCACTGTGGAAAACCATTTTGAACACAAAAATATCTTAGGTGAAGCCACATGGTAATATGTAAATGCTATGTCATTTCAATATAACCATAAATTAATTTATGGACATTTATATAAAAATACCCTAACTCCTAACGATGTCTAAACCGACCACTAATACCAACTATTAAGACCCATCCTTAAAACATTATATAATCATGAATTAAACAAATAATTCAAATTAAGGATCTTTTTAGGTGAAGAGTTTTAGAGAATTAGGCCATAACTATTACATTTCATTTAAAAATATTACAATGTAGACACTTCTACTTAGTATCCATTTCATTTACAAAACATAGAACTCTCGAAGAAAAGAGTCATGTCTAGTTCCATGTATCTATGACATCATGACGTTTTATTGATCCCATCCTTGACCCTATTCCACATTATGTCCCGTGAAAAACATTTCAAAAACATTGGATGATCATAAAAATCTCAGTACAGAATACACAATGAAGGAAAACTATTAGTTTTTCAGAACAATAAGTAAACCAGGATTACTTTAACATAAGTAACACTTTTCACCTTTATGAAGTACTAAATACTCTCCACTAAAATAAAAGATCACTACTTACCCTTTTGTAACCAAAATATTACCATAAAACCCATATAAAGAATTATTAACATATAAATATAACTTGGGACATAAACATACACAAATGGAATGACCATATAGTTGACTTCCATACATAACACTAATTGGAATATCCAACCGACCGACTTCCATACCCAATGCATTGGAGGTTATAACATATCCACCTGTCCTGGATTATCATGGCACCACCCGTCATTTGGTTTATCATGTAACCACCAGTCAAATGGCCATGTACAATTATAAAATCATAACACATTAAATTTGGGAAATATTAACATTTCACAAATTACATTTAATTTTCAATTATGAGAAATAATTTCAAGATATTGAAATAATCAATCCATTTCAAAAAACATTTTCAATACCAAAACTCAAAAAAATATAATACGGAATTTCCTTTTCATTATAGAAAACATTATCGCTTATAGAAGAACCTGAATAACGATTACAGCGGCGATGGGGTCATGGTCACCGCAAACATTAAAAAAGATCTGTATTTCATTTTGTAAAACACATTGTAGAAAAAATATTCCCTTTGAATGAAAGTAAAATTCAAAGGTTTTATAATATTCTATGTAAAAGAAGAAGTTATATATTATCGAAATATGCCTCAATGGAAAGAGATTGAGACAAAGTCCCTTACCTCGTGTCTGACTTGACTCGTTCATTCTTTAATATCCTGAATAATAAACTGAAGTTAATTTCTAATTTCATAAGAATCGTTTTAAAGTTTATTAATACTTTTATATCGATTATTTTTTTGTTATAAACATTATTTAATCATTTAAGTTAATAATGTTAATTTTTTTGATATTTGATACTTTAGTAAAAAATGAACACATTATATTTACAAGTTGTCCATGTTGTCAATAGTCCATTATATCCAGAATTATATTCATTATTTAGATATCATATATATCAAATATATCCATTATATATATATATTTATAACAGTACATATCATTTGGAGGTAAGAAATGGAATGTACAGTTCATGGAGATGGTAAGTTGTATGTATGCATGAATGCTACATTCGTTTCTATTACTTATTTTAATGGAATTAAAACATAATGATACATTGTTATATTATAATTAAAGTATAATATCATATATAATAAAATTATATTTATCCTTTATACGTCCCACATATTTCGTGGATGAGTCTTATCACATTAAGGGGGCGGTAGTCTGCACTTCCACAAATGAACATGTCACGTTTACCCGTAATGGAAACCATAAAGTTATGATATAATAGAAAAATACAGAATCATAACGAAAACATAAAAATAATATATATCATATATAAATAGAGTGTCATCTTAATGTCCACCGTGATATGTGGTAGGATATAATCGAACAATCATCCTTTCGTGAGGCGTTAGTTTGCTATCCATAGAAATAAGATGTTCTTCACCCATTAGATGGAGGTGTTTGTAAGTGTTGTTTGAATCCATCTCATAACAACATCCTTGTATATTTAGGATTCTAGTGTTGTTATAATATAATTGAATAAAAAGTGTATAGGGGTTGGAGAAGTAAAATAAATGAAAAGAAGTTAAGAGAATCTTTTACCTTTAATTTGTGTATCTCTGTTTTGTTTGGACCAAAATGGTTTGTTGAAGTGCCTGTTACCTAAGGTAAGTCTTCTAGGTGGAATAAAGGGATGTATGGAGATTAATTGGTCAGATTTCAGATGATCTAAAAGGCTTGAGAGGTGTGTGGAATTGGTTAGAAATGGTCTCTTTTTATAAGGGGGGGGGAGAGGCTTTTTTGGAAAGAGTTAAAAAATTATTTTATTATAGAATTATATTCGGTTTATAAATGTACAAATACTTTTAGAGTCTACTATAAGATTACTCATGGTCGAAATAAAATAATCCAAAAAAAATTTATAGGTTTTTGATGTTATTTTAATATTTATAATCTTATTTATTGAGATGATTTATTAATGAGGTAAACATTTCATCAGTATTGTGCCATAAATAATTTAATTTATTCGATGTCTAAAAATTATACAACAAATACCATTATGTAGTAAATATCTTTAGCTTTCCAATTAATATTTATAGTAAAAAAATTACTTATATAACACCATATAAATATTAATTCATGAATAGATTTTTGTTTACGTCATTTTTTCCATTACATAAAATTAATTAATCAAAAGTGTCATTATATTTTATAAGTGGCTCCATGGGGTCAAAAAATAGACCCAAATATTCCAGTGGTCGTACATTACTCATCCAATAATTTTAGGATTGGTTTTAAGGTAATTTTGAATTATTATAATATTTTTTTTACCATGAATTACCATATTTACCTTTAACCGTGGTAAATAAAAGTGAAAAGTTACTATTCACCAAAAAATATTCTCATCTTATTGAACAACATTTACTTACTAATTACAACCATGTATGTCAGTTTTTTTCAATTCAATTCCTAGAAGTGGTAAAATTTCATTTAAATGAAAATGTATATTTTTTTAACAACTATAGTGTCGTTTCACTATTAATAAAAAATTGTAGTTCTTTAGAAAAATACAAAAAAAAATCCGACTAATCTATATTGGATATTCCAAAATAAAAAATGATATCTATTTTACCAAATTATAAACAGATAATTTGAATTAATTAATTTAAAATTAATTCCCATTGTTCAAACAAATATCATGTTTTTAACAAACAATAACTATCAAAAGATTGACACTTGTTTATGTCCAAAATCAAAGTGAAATTAATTGCAAGGACTAAAATTGGAAGAAATGGTAAAAATATATTCTAATTACACATTAAAATAAATTAAAAAGATAATATAACCATATAAATAAATTATATTAAAATGTAGTTTTGAATTAAAATACAATATTTATCACTATTCGTTAAAAAAATAAACATTATCTGAAAAATTCCAAAAATTTACAAAGTAAATTCTGATGTCCCCATTATAATGAAGGATTTTATTTTTTCAAATTAATTTTTTTAAAGTAAAAAAAATAGATTTAAATAAGGTTCTCCATTAGAAGGTGGTAAATCAATCTTATAATGTAAATTATGCTTAAAATTATATTCATTAAAATTTTAAGCCTCTAAATTTTATTGGATAAAAGTAAATACATTTAACAGACATGTATAATAATATTTTAGTTAGTTATGTTCATTCCCACCAATACAATGGCATGGATTTAACTTCGATTTAAAATAATAATATTATATTATTAGTGTACAACACAAGATTTCAATGAAACCTATTGTTGCGTATCGGGTATGCTATCGAACATAGAAACTTGTTTAATTAAAATGAATATTTATTTCAAAATCATTAATAAATAAGAAAATATCTTAGTATTCATTTACCTGGGATGTTACAAATTGAATCCAAAGGTTTTTTCTCAATAACAACTAATTTTTTAGATAGTTGTACATGTCAAAGAGGGATAGTGAATATAGATTAATCCATACCATACATAGTTTCATTTAATCGGTGATCCAATGTTATAAATATGTGTGTAGATTTATATCATACACTAGATAATGGAAATTTCTATTTCATAGTTATTTATAGATTTAATTATGGCATAGAGTAGTAGCAATAAATAATAATAAAAATAATGGAAGAGATATATTTTCGCTAATGAGATATTTGATCCAGAACTATGGTGAGTGAAGGGAAATTAAAATTTCTAGGATAGGGCCCATATAATTTTCACTATACACCATGCATGTAATGTAATAATTACTATCAAATGCATTGTTTTTATGAGATATTTGTTTTTCTATAAATCAAAATTCATTAATGGCATGCATTACAAACTGCACTATCATAAGCATTATTTATGAAGAACTCGATTATAATCTTATTATAGTCACAACAATATGATTATAATGGTGTATAAATAACATTATATTTCGTTTAATATACACAAAATACTAAATCCCTTCAATATACTTTGTTACAAGCGGGACAAAGTTTCAGAAAAAATCAATATACTATTAATGATATTATATAATATGATGGTTTTCACCTACCCATTGGAACAACATGTATAAATAGGGTTAAATAAAATTTGAATATATAGTTTAAAATGGTTTTATATTTAATTCTTTGGTGGCTTATTATTTTTTATGAAAATAATAAAATTTAATTAAAATGAATCATTTCTCTCTAAAAGTAATTTTTTCAAAAAAGTCTTTCCAATATCAAAATATTAACAAAATCAATTTTTTAATGATTTTAAATACATTAATATTATATAAATTCAATTAAATGTATATAATTCATCTTATATACTTTTTATACAATATATAAGAAAAAATAAAAGTTCCTGCTTAAAACTATTTGTTTCTCAAAATAAGATTTAACACCTTTTAATGGAACAACTTTTAAAAATAAATAAATTTTCAGATATTTCAAAAATAAATTTTATAAAATAATAATACTTTTTTATTTTTTAATATCCATATAATATTCAGGTCATGTTTCGGTATATTTTTGAGAGGATTATTTTTTTGTGGAATATTTAAAAATACTGAATATTAATTGAAAAAAATCAATTAGTTTCATTAAAATATAATTAAAAACAATATTTTAAATTTTATATAATATTAATTGTTAAATTACATATATATTAATCAAACTTATGTCACAATTATTTTTTTCATTTTGAAATTGGATATAAAAAAACTGTAAATTTTTTACATTTTCAATTTAAAAGCCCTACTTTCTGGACAAATCAATAGGGTTACCAATGTATTAAAATTATCTACTTATATGAAATAAATTTTGGAAAAAAGATTAAACATTTAGATTCAAAATAATTTATTGTTTAGAATAAATAAATCATATATTTTCACCAAATTGATTAGTGAAATAAATTAAAATTAATCACATGGATTAAGAGAAAAAACATGTTTACAATTGGAATAAAAATTAGGATTAAGGGTCAAAATGAACTAGAAACTTTTACAACACCAATTGTATCATCATATGTCAACATTATACCATGTAAATAGTATTTCCCAATTATTTGACCCAAATTTAATAGATAAACATGTATAGATTTACCTCTTTTAAAAATTTACAAGAGTGTCACTCCCCTTCATTATTAATTGCCACCCTCAATCCACATATAAAAAACATTCAAAACCAATTGCATCAGAAAATAAACGAAAAACATAACATATAAAAATCCCAAGTATCATCCAATAATCCTTAAATTCTGAATAAATTCATCCAATGAATTTATTTTCTGTAAACAAAAATGATATACTAGATGATAATGGGATGTTCATCAATGGACATTTTTGTTTTATTTATACCTAAATCCCATTAAATTAGTTTTAGATAATTATTATATCAAAATATGAGTATATTTAATAAAATGCGATGTTTTTATTTTTTGGATATCACCATGAACAATAACAAAATATATCAAATGGGTTACAGAATCATGATTTTTGTGTACAAGAGACTACCGCTTTGCAAACTAATGTTAATAATTTTTCAATTACCACCTATAAAGAATGGGAATAATGATGGGTATACATGTTATATATGATAGATATTATAATTAGGATTTCATTATTCTTATAGAAATATTTTATTACATATACCATCATGATTTCTTTTTTGGGGAATATAATAATGTTTTTCGTGTGTACAACGGACTACAGTGTTGTGCTGTGATGTGATTCCTTCACACATAACAAGGAATCTATTAAGGATTATATTATAAAATTATGTGATATAAATGAAATAAAATAATTATTATAAATATAATATATCTTTATATATATATCATATATATATATATATCAATTTTTCAATACATCCATAAAATTAAAAATGTGTTCATGCTTGCGCAAAACCTACTATCACAATTAATACTGTATTTCGATCTTATTAATATAATACTTGGATTAATATGTATAAATATATAATTAATTCATTATATATCTATATCATGGTCATAATTATATTATTATAATGTTCTGATAAATGAAAGGCAAAAAAAATATAACAAATCATAACATTTATGAGAAACGTAGATTATAATACCTGAAATGTATGCATAACATGGAATTATTAATTGAATTGTAATAAAAGGTCATATGAAAGTAATATACGATATTATATATATTAATATTGTTCATTTTTACAGTTATAAAAAACATTTATTTGTTATATAGTAATATTTTACCACTTCAATGATATTTGAGACTTAATGGACAGTTTTTATCATCTCACTTTTTTTCGGTGAGACATTGTCCATAATCCCCGCGTATTTTTATTATGTGGTGTATATGAATACCAATAATTTATTTTATTATTATTATAATTTAATATATGGTTATTTAAATATCAATTTTAGGATCACTCCTTCATGTGGATTATGTTTCATATTTACCAAAGCGGTAATGGGTTTTGGACGCACATTTCCTTCATGGAGAATCAAGTCATGTTCTGCACCTATATCATTTTATGAGGTATATTTACATTGCAATTGAAATTTCAAAAAATAAATATTTTTATACATTTTTTATTTTATGTTTCATTTCATATAATCATTTCATGGTATTATGATTAAATTTCACCAAAGTGGAAAAACCATGACATTACATTCTCATTGATTATCCAGATAGCATGTGATTATGTATGCAATGTGTAAATAATATGATATAAATCTAAATAATACAAATGAATTATACGATCCAATTTTTATATCATGAGAATACATGTTTTACATTAATTTTACTCTATTTTTTACTCATCAATATAAAATAATTGTTTTATCAGAAAAAATATTTTTGGTTGAATATTATACTTTATTCCTTAACCATAATTTCTATAAATGTTTTTTATAAATATTAAGTAATTAAAATCCTAAAGGGTATTTTCCTAATGAAATTTAATGAAATATCTTTGAATGTTTTGTTTATACACTTTCATGTTTATTTTAAATGAAAATTATTTTGATAATGTTTGTGTTTCAAAAACGGGTTAAAATGATTTTCTTAAAATCCATTTAAAAGTCAACAATTATTTTAAATGAAATGAGTTTTGAAATAAAATTTATTACATAATAATTGTCTAAAATTATTTTAAAGAATCTTTTATAAATTTTTAGTGTTATTTTCAAGGAAATTAATTTCAAAATGCAATATTAATAAAAAATGAAATATGTTAGATATATTACGCAATTTTTTTTAAATATCATTTAAAATATATTTTCCATCTAAGATTGAATTTATTATTGTTACGTATTTTTTTCTGGGTATATAAAATTTTAATTTAATTCAAATTCATTCACCGAATGATTTATATTTATATTGGATGATGTTTATGAAACCTATTTATTTTCAATGGGTTATAGCATGTTAAAATTATTATGACTCATGATTCTTTGCATGAGTTATGCTTTAAATAAATGTTTATGAAAATTATATATTTTCAAAATGTAATGACATGATGAAATTTGTATGATACACATTTATGTCATTTGTTGATAGATGATTTTTTTGTGATCTTGTCGGACACATATGTATGGTTTCATTATTTGATGGGTGGGACATATATCTTCATCCAGTGGATTGCGTAAATATTTATGTCTCACGAGATATAAATGATTGTAATGGATAGTATACCAAGAATTTTAAGGGGATTTTTCTACATGTGTTCTCTGGGGAGTGATCCATGACTAATATGATTTTTTGTTTTAACCTGTATTTCTTTTCCATATTTTTATACATGAACTTAATTACAGGATTATAATTTTTTTAGCATATATTTTATTTCTATAATGTTTTATGCATATGGTTATATATCCATAAGCTTATAAGAGGGCCTTATAAAATTTCATTGACTTAATGTGTGATCATGTATCTATTAATACATGTTCACCACATTATATAATAATATTTCTACCACAAAATATTTTTCTTATTAAACTATTTAGGCTTCATAGCTCATGTTATAAGACTCCGATATGATTATTATCTCATGAACGATCAATATTTATCCCATGACACATGATTATGATCTTTGGTATGTAAGGTATGTGTTTTAAATGTTATATTGATGTTCTCATATCATTATTTACATGTTATGTTTATGTATCTCATTTATTTACCCTTTCTAAGAATATGTTCTCACCCATTCTTATGTTTCCTTTACCCATGTTATGAATAATGGGTTTCAAAGGATTATTAATGGGGTGATCCTTATTGGAGACATTTATTTTCATTATGCATGTTAGAAGATTATGATTTCATGTTTCTTCAGGAACATAACTATTATGGTCCCCGGGCATGTGTTTGTTTAATTTATTGGATCATCATCTAATAAGATCAAATAACTATTTAAGATAATGATGGGTCTCTATAGTTGGGATCAAAAGAAAATGACTATTTAACATTTTGTAACTAGAATGATAAATCATTAGTGATATCCTTATGTATATATATAGGGATGTATCTAAGGATACTTATAAGGATGAGAAAAATTATAGTAAAATTTCCTTTAATTTATACAAATGATAAAATTAGTGGTTTTATATTAAAACACCCCATACTGGATAATAAGGGTGAATGTTGATTAAACAGAGATATTCATTGGGGGTATAAACTATTAAAACATAGGATTGAGTAAGGTTAAATCACAAACTAATGAAAAATGGGCCTTTCTTCACACCTGGATAGACTCTCTAGAGGTATATACATTAAATATTTAAAAACACTTTATGAATCATCATGATATATTTTTATTGATAATTAATATGAATAATAAATGTTAAGGATAAATCTGAAAATGATAGAAAAGAAGTTTTATGATATGTAAGGGTTCCTGATTAGGTAATTGTATTCTATGATAAGTGTAACACATGATATGGTTTCTGGTTTTAGTCAATGTATAAAACATGATAAAGCCATGTTAATTAGGAAGGTAGTGGAAAATAAATTGATTTAACACCTTGTATTCAAAATGTTAGGACAGATGGATTGAAAATACATGTTTCTATGTCCACAAAATATAGTCCACTAATCATGATGATCTTCCAAATGATTAATGGAGGGACCAATATTTTCATGAATCCATCATATTGAAATATAGACCTTATTTTAATGGAATGTTCATTCCATGGGTTGTTGATAATTGGTTATGTACCATTGAAAAAATATTTTACATTCTCCATTTTTCAGAACATGAAAAATATATTTTATTCCAATATCACCTGGAATGTGAAGCTAATAAATAGTGGGAATTTATCAATAATATGTGGAACCTAGAAAATAAACACTCAATTAATTGGGATGAGATCAATATCTCCTTTAACAGTAAGTAAATCCCTCATATTATTTTCTTGAAGAGGGGGATTATATTTTTCTAACCATTTCATGGTTTTCACAAGAAGAGGAATATAGATTTAAAATGAAAAACTAAGAACCATGTAGAGAGTAAGGTGATATTTACCTTATGTTATATCTTTTTGAATGAATGTGGATGGAATTATTTTATTGGGACTAGTAAATGTTTTATGTTTGTAAGTGAATATTTTTCCAGATTTTTAATGCCAATGCTTTGGAAAATTATTATCTAATCATAAAAATCATGAGAAATCCCAACATTATTCTCCTAGAACACATCAATTTCTTAGTTCAAAAGAGTTTTAGAATTAATCTTACATGTCCCCAATCCATGGACTAATATTAATGATGATTCATATAAATATAATAGGAATAAAATTAAATTATTATGAAATTATAATTGATAATGTTAACCAGGATAATTAAGAAACACTTTTCCTCCCCACCTTAGTTTAGAATTTCATGTTTTATTTTATACGAATAAGTCCTAGGAAAATATGGTTGTTCATCATTTAGGGAATTTCAAGATATGATCTTCATGTATTATGGAATAATGAAATCATTTATTCTATAAAATAAAGGATTAACACATGCTTCTAATGAAAGGGGTTTTCATTATGATGATATCCTACAAAAGGAATAAAAAGGATATATTAAGTAGAAAATCATTAATGATGTATGAGTATAGGTTATATTATTGATGATGGAAAGTATACAAATCACATGGGAATGTAAATTGGTATTAAATAATAAGTTGAGGAATCATATGTTATGGAATAACGATCAGGTGTAAAATAGATGTGTTTATGTTTTGTAACTCAAGAATTATGTAATATATATATAATAATTTTTTAGTTGTTTATTATTAACGATTTGAAAAAATATGATAATTGAAATTGATGGAAATGAAATTTGATTTTATATTTTTTTTAAATTATGAAAAATGAGTATAATGGAAGGAATTATATAATATTATCCTCATGTTGAATAATTTTTGTTCTGTTGATATAAACTGATGTTGGATTAGAATATATAATTTTTTTAGAATTTATAACCTTATAACTAATACTATATTTGTTAAAAATATAGATTCTTTTATCATTTTTTAATTGTAAATAATTTTTTTATTTTAAGTAATATACCCAATAATATTAATAAATATTGAGTAATCTTGAATGTATTCAACAACTGTTTTGGGTAATTAAGGGTATTACCATGTTTTTAGGGAATAAATGATGAAGGTATGATAATGTTTGGTATATGAAAATAAAGAGGCACTTTATGAGACATAAGGGGATTAATGATAAGTTGATTTTTATAATTTTTCAAAACATCTTTCAAATGTTTGTATTTTGTTCATTAATAAGGGTCAAGTTGGATAACCATTTAGGAAATGTTTTATATTGGAAAAAGAGTAAGTTGAAGGGGTCAATGTTTTTAAATATTATTGTCTAATAGTACTAGATAACTTTTTAGTATTTTTTTGTGATGATAAATCAATAATATCAAAGGAAAATAACATCCTATTTAAAGATATTAAGATCCAACATAGATTAAGAAAAAAACCACTTTTGTTTTTTGCATAAAAAGATGCAGTGAAAAGTTTTTGATGCATAACCAGTGGGTGATACTGCGCTTATGGAATAATGTTTACCATCTTTATAAAAATCATGAAATAAAATATTTTCCTGTTATAATAATATTTTATGATATCAATGACATTTTTAAAGACTCATTGTTTTATGGGTTTGTTTATTATCTATATCCAAACCATATTCTCGATAACTCTCCATTAGTATCTGGGTTATAGTGTTTTCTTCTATGCCCCAGATTTCACTTCCCACTTCTGTTCTCTAGAATGGGATCCTAGATATGAGTTATTCTATATAACCATTACATTTCCACATATACCATTCAAACAGAATTATTATTATTTATTTCTATAATTTGGGTTACTATGAGGGTAAAATTCACATATTAAAAAATTGATGACCCAATAAATGTTGTATGGTGAAATTCATTTTAATGAGCAGAGAATCATTCACTAATTGTTTTTATGATTTATTATTTTCGAAATGTTTAAAAATTATTGGATTTCATCCATTTCATACTACACCAAGTAATGATTTGTTTATAAACAACATAAATACAATATTTCACTTTAGGAAAAAAAATATTAGATTGCCATATATGAAAAATTGTGTTTTTCATATGTTACATGCAGTATCATGTTCAGTTGATTGTTCATGGTACATTCAAGAATATATTTTAACAAACTACAATATACTATTAATAATATTATTTAGTATGTTAGTTTTAAAATATATTATGGAAGGATGAGTAGTGATAGGATTAACTAAATTATGAATATATTGTTAAAAAATTTATATTTTCAATTATTAGGTCAAAATTTATTTATAAAATATAATAAATCTATTTCAATAAGAGGAAACAATTATATGAAAATCTAATTGTATATACAAATATTTTGTGTTTCTATAAATTATTGCATTAGATTTGGATAATTATTTTAATTAAATTTATATATTATAAATTAAATGAAATTTTTTACTATCATATTATATTATTTCTAGATCGTATATAAGAAGATATCAAATTTTATGCTAATTACAATATTTTTCTAAAATGATGTTTTTCACATTTTTTGGCACATATATATTAAACATATTTTTGACCTGTTTTAAAATTAATACTATAAAGTTAATATAATTTTTTAAATTGAAATCTAAAATTTATCTTAGGGTGATTTCATCAATGTTATTTCATTTTTTGATGAATAGTAAAAATTCTGAATATAAAATAAAAATAATATTTTTGATTAAGAAATTTATAATGATGTAATATTTTATTGAATTGGTTTTAATATAAAAATAGTTCAAATAATAATCATTGTATCTACTTTTTTATCATTGGAATCCATTTTATATTGAATTATGATATAATAAAATTTTATTCTTTTTGAACATTTTCACAATCAAAACCATCTTTCTCCAAACATCCTTAAGATTAATATTAATTAATTTTTTTCACCTTTTGTGATTATTATTTTTAAAAATAGATTAAATATTTGTAATCTGAATAATTTATTATTTATAATAATTTAATTATAATGTTTTACCAAAAATATTTATAAAAATATTTAAAATTAATCATACAGATTAATAGAGTATTGACTTTTCTAAGGGACTAAACATTAATCTTAAAGGAATAATACATGAAAACTAGTCCATCCCCAAATGTATGGACATATTTTTACACTATTAATTCTAGGATGTTTATTGATACATTATTAGAGACACTTATCCTAGACAAAACATGTGTGCAATTATCTCTTTTCAAAAATTATAATATTTTCACTCCCCTCACTTATAAAAGGCACCCCTCTTCCCCACTCGTAAAACCATCAAATCCTATTGGATTGGAAAATACATACCCAAGTAACATATAAACTTATATACTATCATCCAATATGACTAATATTGGCCCCAAATCAAGACAAGAATGGTCATTGGTGTATTCTAGTAGATTATACCAAAATAATATGTAATACTCATCATCAGACATTTTTGTTTTATATCATTTCAAAAACCATTAAAATATTTTTATATACTTATTTTATAATAATTTAATTACATTAAATATAATTATAAGTTATTAAGTTATGTAAAATTCCTATTAACATATAGTCATTACAAAATTGGGTTATGAAATCATCATTTTTGTGTTTGGAAGACTACCATCTCACGAACCTATGTCATTCATTTTTTCATAACCACCTCTCAATGATGGGAATAATGATGAAAGTACAATTTTTTTATTTTGTAAATTATATAGGTGATATTATTTTTATTATTTAATTATTATATTACTCATACCCTCATGACTTCTATGTTTTGGGAATACGATATCATCGTTTGTCTGTACAGATGACTTCCTCCTCATGATGGGATATGATTCATTCAAGCGTAACATAAAATGTATAAAGGAAGATTTTATCAAATATATGTTATATATATGAGACTAAAATTATAATTTAGTGAATATATATATATATATATATCAGTACATTTTCCTTATTATAATATTACATGAAAATTGAATCAACGTTTATTCGTACGTACGACCTACAATCTCCAAGAAATTTTTTTTTTCAGTCCTTTAACTAAATTTTAAGGATAAAAATTAAAACAAATATTCTAAATATATATGATTATTATGTCATAGTTTTAATTCTATCTATTTTCAAATAATAATAAAATTAATAAAATAAAATACATAACAAATAAAAACATATACGATAAACAAAGTAGTTATTTTCTAAAATGTTACTTAACATGGAATTGCTAATAAACAGGAAATATGAGGACATAATAAATACATATATGATGTGGAATATATGAATATGGTCTTATAATTTATTTATACTAATATAATATTTATTATATAGTAATATTTCATGATAACATTAAGATTCGAGGCTAATGATAAGGGCTTTTCTCAAGTCACTTTAATTTTTCTCTGATATAATCCATAATCAAAACATAATTTTTTGTGTGGTTAATATAATAATGATTAATTAATTCTAAGACTAATTAAATTATATTTATGTTTATTTAAATATCAATTTTATGATATTTCATTCATGAGGTATATTGCTTCATTTTTACAAAAGAAATAATATTTTTTTTGAATTTGTCTTCTTTGAGAGTTTTGTAATGTTATGCACATATCATATTTAATCTTATTCTTGTATATAACCGTTGAAATATAATATCCTTTATTTATTTATTCTCATGTTATTTTAGAATCCATTTAATTTATCTATTTCATGATCCATATGATTCATAGTTACAAAAGTGGTAGGAGTTTGATATTATAATCTCATCGATTATCAAGAATGCTTGTCATTATGTATCCAATGTTTAAATATATCGATCTACATCTAAATTACCAACACTAATATTCATATCTACTTGTTATGTCATGAATATACATTTTACACACTTCTTACACTATTTATATTCGTAAGAATAAAAAATAATGTTTTATAAATAAATAATGTTTTGGTCAAAAACTGTATTTTCTTCAAAAACCAGGATTTCAAAATTTATATTTAATTTTTTTTAAATCTATTTTCCATGTATAAATATATTTTTAAGTCAATAATTTCCTTAAATTATTATAGTGTATTTATTTTTAATCATTTAAGGTTTTTTTAAAATAAAAATATTTCTAAAAGGTTTTATCTTTTAAAAAGTGTTTTAAATTATTTCAAAAATATCTATTATAGAATTCAAGGGTTGGTTTAAAAATAATATTATGAAATTTTATTATCTAATCAATGTGGTTTTAAATTATTTTCAATGATTTCTTTATATTTTTTCATTGATATTTTCATGGAAATGATTTAAAATGGTTTTATATTCTTGAAATTAATATACAAAGAGGAAACCAAATTTTTCTTTAATATTTTTTCGAAATTCTTCACAAAAAAATACTCTCATTATAAAGTGGAATATTTTGGGGTTACCTAGGACTTTAATGTGATATGATCCAAGTATGAAAAACATATTATTTATATAAAGTGTTTCTATTTTGATACAATGACTTTTATGATGCATTGTTTTATTCCATGGGTCATATCATGATAACATTCTTATGAAAAAAACATCCTTTCATGGGTTGAGATATAATGAAATTAGTATGAATCCTATCACATTTCAATAGGTTAATATATGATTAAATTTTTATGAAATCCATTTCATTTAAAGGGATATAAATGATGAATTTTTATGGTCTTGTAGCACTCATATGTATGATTTCATTATGTTATGGGATGGACCTATATCTATATCATATGTGTTGGGTAATGTTTTTTATCTCAAGAGAACGAAAGGACATGAACAGAGAGTTAGCCCAATTATGTTACGTAATTTTTCCACTATATGGGTTAGTTGTGAACCTTTACTACTATTATGTTATGTGAGGAAAAATCATTTATTTACATAATTTTATATGTGAAATTGATTAAATATTAAAATTTTATTCTTATACCCAAATTTAATGTACATAATGTTATGTGTGGACCATTTTTCAAGTCCACAAGTTTATGTAATGAAATTATTTTGTGTCCATCAGTTAATGGGTGGACCTTTTTATATTTTTAAATTTTCAAAACGTTATATAGATATTTTTATTCCACTAAATCTATGTTTTATTCCATTTTAATTCTCTCATTTCTCATGGTCTTCAATTCCATTATGATTCTTCTATTATAGACTACCAATATTTTTCCATGATTAATTATGATTATATTGGACAAGACTAGTGTGGTTTAAATTTTTTTTTTCATATAATAATAACCCAATTTTCATGTTATTCTTTTATATACTTTTAATTTACATTTACATTGAATCTATGCTCACCCTTTCTTTTGTTTCCATTCCCGAGTAGATGATGAAATGTTTTTTGTAGGTGTACTAAAGGGTAATATCTTTTTTAGATAAATTGAAGAATTTTCAACATTATAGAATAATATGTTTCCATGTTTCTAAATGATACTATAAATTATGGTACTCAAGCAGGTGAATGTGTAATGTATTGATTATTCAATTAGAAATATGTAATATCCATGTATATGATTCCTAGGCCACTATCATTCGAATCAATGTAATTTTGTAGTTAACATGTGGAAATTAGTATGAGAATATAATAGTGACAAAATGTGAGATATTTATATCCATATGCTTCGGTATGTCCCTAAATATACTTCAAGGATGACATAATTTATAGGAAAATATCTGGGAATTTAATGTTAAATAAAGATGATTCATTACAATACATTCCATTACAGATATGTGGATGCCAATATGTCAAATATATAAATATGGATAACAATGAAAAAAAATTAGTATTGATATAGAATCAGTCAATAAATTGTATGTGGAAGTAGATCTTACCGTATACATGATTTGGCACACCTGAGGGACAGGATTTTTAAATTCAAAAGCACCTTATGATTAATCCCGTAGGATTTAATTAGGTGATTACTATGAATAACAGAATACGGACCAAATGAACCATAGATTAATAATTGATGTTATGTTAGTTGATTTTTCATAATTATGTGTTTTTTATCTATGAAGGGTTTTTTCGCACGTTATGATTTCTAGTATTAGTCAATGCATGAAACCTAAAAGAACCTTGTTAATGAAGAATGCAACGAAAAATTATATGATTATAAACCATAGAAACCAAATGTTATGGGAAATGGATTTTAAAACATATTTCTTTTACCATAAATAATTATCAATCCCTGAATCATGATGAGAATAAAAAAAATAATATGAGGGAACATAATTTTCTTAAATCCATTATAAGGAAAATTAAACCATAATTTTATGGAATGATCAATCCATTAGTTTCTACGAAATGGATATGTATCCTAGAAATAATAATTTTTTAATCCACAATTAAAAACATTTGGAATGTTATTTTTGTATCGTATCACATCGAAGGTGAATTGAATCAATGGTGTATATTTATAAATAATACAACGAAACATGGTAAACCGTCTCCATGGATTGGGAGGATCGATTTCAAGAACATATTTTGATGTAACTACCTTTTTTAGAATAATTGTATTAAAGTAGAGATTTCATATTCCAATAAATATTTGTTTTGGAAAAAAGATGTCTATTGATTTCAAAGGAAAATCATAGAATGATGATGAAAAGAGTTTAAGCTTTTCATTAAACTCATAATGGTGTAAGAATCATTTATTTAATTGAAATATGGGACAAATAAATTATTTTAGTGTGTAAAGGTTGGTAATAAAGTCCATGAATACTAATGAGATGGAAAATTGTTATCTAATTATGTGAATAATGATAATTTTCCAAAAAATGAACCGCCAAAACTTTATTATCTTAATTGAAAAGTGCATAAAATTTTTTATATCAAGTTCACTAATCCATGGACTACTCTAAAGCATTAGGCACAAAAACCTCTACCGAAACTAAAAAAATGAAATATAATGTTATCATAATATATTATGTGAATAATGATAATTATAGAAAAATAATCCTCACATAATGAGTATGAAATATCATGATTTCATTTATATGAATGATCCTTATGAAAATATTATTCTTGATACTTTAGAGAAATTACATGTGATTATCTAGATTTTTTATAGAATAAATAAATAACATATTATATTCATATAAGGATTAACCCAGTATTTCAATGAGAATGTATTATTATATGTTATGGGAATAGAGAAGGAATAAAATGGAAATATCAGGATCAAAATCCACAATGTTGTACATGTAATGGATAAATTGTTGATATTGAATAGACTACATATGACTTGATAAAGGAATTAAAAAAATTAATTAGATAAGGATGCCTTCATTAGGGATTAAGGATGGTGTGGAATAATTTTATTGTTTACGTATTATAATTTTATAATTAAGATATATAAATATTTATACATATATACGAATTGTTTTTAGAATTATTAGAATAATGATTTTCAAGAATATGGTAAATGGTACGAATGGAAAAGAATAATGATTTATGAAAAGATAATATTTTAAATAACCCATCATTATTAACAGATGGTAAACATTAATATGTTTCTCTTGTTGAAAAAATGGTGTTTTGTTTGGATAATACTATGTTGAATGAGAATAATGTATGTTGGATAGTATTTATACCCCTATTACTAAGAATTTAATTGTTTAAAATGTGTTTTCTGTTAGGATTTGTGATGTATAAAAAAATATTTAATGAATATATCAAAAAATATTTATAATGAACATGGATGAATTATTGTCTTCATTAGGTATTTATGGAAATTCAGGTTATTACCATGCTTCAAGATATTACATGAAAAGTTTATTATTATGTTGGGTATGTGAAACTCAATAGTTACACTGTGATGCATAATGCTTCAATTTTAACATGATTTTAATAAAATTAATATACATATTTATGGTTTTTTGGAAATTCATCATTTAGAAGGTTTAAAAAGGTTACCCATTTTTGATATATTTTTTTATACATTGAATAATGATTTAGAATTTAATTGTTTTCGATATGATGATTTATAAATATTGTATTCATTGTTCTTATGATTTTTTTGTGATGATAATTAAATATTTAATGAAAGACTTATAATTATTTTTTATGGACCATATCATTAAATAGAGCTTTAGACATATCAAATTCAGCTATAATTTTCCATGTAAGAGTTGAAGTTATAATTGATTAAAAAAACAAAGCGATGAGATTGTAATTTTTATATAATGTATAAATTCTCATTAAAAATCATGATAGAAAAAGTATTATGGTGATCAATTATTTTATGAAATCAATGTCATTTTTCATGTATAATATAATTTTTATTATTGATCAATGAATATCTAATGACCATGTTCTCTACCACTCTCCATCAGTATTTGGTTTTTAATTTTCTCTTTTATTTTCATGTTTTCACTTCCCACAACTGTTATTCTATTTGGAAATCATGTTATTAGTTTCTATAGTTAACTGTTATGTATCCAAAATTTAATTTTTAAAGGATGTTTTATTATTAATTTTTATGATGTTTTTATCTATTAAAAAAGACTTTTAGTATGAAAAATTTGGTTAAACCTTTTAATTTTGATAAAAAAAATCATTATAAGGGGTATAAAATCTAACACCTTGAGTATTTATGAATTATGTTTTTCAACAAGATCATCATTATTTGATGACTTAGATTTCATGATACCACATGTTAAACTTTATTTATGAAAAGAAGATGATAAGAATGAACTACACGCAACACTAAAACTTGGTTTCAGTACATGAAATAATAATATTGGCTTTTTTGTTATTCATAACATGGAGTTCATTCAATAACATTAATTACACGCAAGATCAAGTTTTACCAAATTAAAATAAACTATTAATATTATTATTTTGTATGATAGTTTTCACAATCCATTGGAATAGAGGGTATGAATAGGATTAACTAAATTACAATAGTATGGTTTAATCAGGTTTATATGATTAGATATTTCAATTTTAATTTAACTATAATTTAAAATAATACATTTTTTTATAAAATGAAACTATTCCCTAAAATACACTATTTTGGTTAAAAAGTTTGTTTTACATAATTTGATTAACCAATTTACACTTTTAAAATTATTTTAATGAATTTTATATTTTATAAAATCAATTAATATTTTAAATTTCATTTTCTATTTTTCTACCAAAATATAACGTAATAAAGGAATTATACACTTAATGACTACTTTTCTAAAAAAAATTATTTCAATTTTTATGACATCCTAATTTTATAAATTAAATTTTCAACTTGATGAAATTTAAATTTTTAATTATTATTTTTAAAATTCTAATAAAAAATTATAAAAGGATGATTTTTGTTTGTATTTTTTTGGGATTTTTCTTTTTTGGTTGAGGAGTGGAAATATTTAATATTAATAGAAAAATTATTTCTCTTTAAATGAATTTATAATGATAAAAAATATTTTTCGTTTGTTTTAAAGAAAATATATTTAAATTACAAATATATTAATCAAAAATATTTCATTTGGACACATGTTCATTGTTTCTATAAATAATTGTAATCTTTTGAAAAGTTTTACTTTAAAACCCCTCTTTTTCAACATGTCTACAAAATAAATTTGGAATTACATTTTCTTTCACATTTGTGAATTAATTTTTGAAATATTGATTCCTCATTTAGAATAACTATAATTTATTATTTATAATATGACCAAATAAAGTTTCTCTAAATTAGTTTTGAATATAGTAAAAATTAATGAATACGATAATGAGAAAAAATGAGTTTACCAAGTTACTAAACATTATTCATTATGGAAAAAATGCCCTATAAACATAAAAATAACCATGTATGACAATATTTATAAATTATAGATTATTATATCAAAATTTACAATTATTGGTTCCACTTTACATGACAAAATGTGACTTTAATTCTATATTTCTATTAAATATAATAGTTCCACACACATCCCTTATAAAAGGGAAACCCTCCACCAATATATTATAACCAAAAAAAGTAATGGGATTAGATAATACCACAAATAATAACTTTTAAACATCCCAAAAGTCATATTAGAATACATAAATTGGTCATAAATCCAAACAAAGATTTATTTTATTCTTAAAAACAAAAAAGAAAACCTGAAAATGATGTACTATTCATCGATGAACATTTTTCCTATTTTCCCCAAAAACCCATTCAATTATTTTTATACAATTATTATATAATATTATCAGTGTATTATATATGAATATATGATTTTATTATCTCTTTATGACCTAAAACAGAACTAAATTATATCAAATGGTTATGAAATCATCATTTGTGTGAACGATGGATTACCGAATCACAAACTGATGTTTTTCATTTTTCAGTTATAGCCTCTCAAGGATGGAATTAATGATTGAAATACTATTTATATATGAAATATATTATTTATATTAATTATTTATCCTTCTTCAACTTTTATATAACAATAAACTTTTTCTTTCCAACTATTGTGAATATGATGACTTCATTTGTGTATATGGAAGACTACCGCCTCGTGAAGCATTGTGATTAATTCATGCATTAGATGAAATTTATTCAGGATGATTATAATAAAAATATTTGATATATATGACAGAAAAATATAATATGATTATAATATTTATATATAGTCTAATTTATTCTATCAATTGGATAATAAAATTGATATAGTGTTTGTGAATACGTACAACATCACATTCCCATGAATGGTGTATTTCATATCAATGTATTTTATGGATTAATCTAAATACATACATTATAAATTTATGTGATATTTATATAATTTTTTTAATTATATACATGATTAAATAATTATTACTGTTAGATAATATAAATTATACGAAATTAAAACATTTGTTAAGAACAAAGTGGTTATTACCTGAAATTTACCAATAACAAGAATTAATAATAAATGTGTAACAAATGGCCATATGAAAATAATATTTGATTTGATATATATAAATATGGTTTTATTATAGATTTATAATATACTTATATTTATATTATAGTAATTTTATTGAGTACAATGAGAGTCATTACTTACGGTAATGGATTTTCACGCATCGCTTTAATTTCATTGGGATATAATCCATATTTACTACTTAATTATATTATATTGTATGTACTTCTCATGAATGTGTTATATTTTTATAATTACTAAATTTAGGGGACATTACATATCCATTTAATGATATAACATTAATGGTGTTTATGGTTTGAATGATACCAAAGAGTTAATATAATTTTTTCACAGTTTTCCTTCATTAGGACTCATGTTTTGTTATTAACAAATCTTGTTTTATGAGGTGTATAAACATCCACATGGTATATAATATCCTGATTTTTCTCATTTTATTTAATGTTTAATTTAATGTAATCTTATCATGGGTCTAGTGTTTCAATGATACCAAGGTGGTAAGAGTTTGATACTACAATTTCATTAACTATTTGGATTATTTCTATATAAGTCTCTAATGTTTAAATATTATCATGTAACACAGAATAATTATCCTATGATTTTTTATTCTTTGGTTAATTTATGATAATATATTTTTTTACTTAAATTTTACTCTCTTCATGTCCTTATTATTTCAAATGAATGTTTTTATGAATAATCATCCTTTTTGATGAAACATTTGTTTTCTTCCAAAACCATGTTTTTTAAAAAAATTCAAAAATGTGTTTTTATACTGAATACTTAATTTATTTAGTATTTTTTTAAATGGTTTTAAAAATATAATTGATAATTTATCATGGTTATTTTCAAATATATGTATTTGGAAAATAATTGGTTTTTTGAAAAGGTATTTACATGGGTTTCAAAAATACCATTATAAGATTATATGGTTATTTTCCAATAAAATGATTTTTAAAAAGGTTTTTATTTTCCAATTTTTTTAAATGATTTTAATAGCTTTTGTTGTTACTATTAATGGTTATCTAAAAAATGGTTTCAGTAATATTTATGTTCCAAGACCCATTTTCAATGAATAATAGTTGTTTTCACAAGAAAATATTTAATTGAACATATAAAAATTAATTTCAATCTAAGATGAAATATTTTTGTGCTACCTATACCTTAATGGGGATATTATCCAAGGATACTATTCATATTGTAACTATTATTTCTTTATATTTTGATGAAATGATGTTTACGAAACCTTATTATTTTACATTACTTATAAAATTATTAAATAATTATGAAACCCCCTTCTCTTACCAAATTATAAAATGATTGAATGATTATAAATATTATCTATTTTATACATGTTATTATTCAATAAAATCATTATGATAAAAATTTCATTCCATTGGTTATGATATGATGAATTTTATTGATCTTTTAACACAGTTAAATGTGATTCTATTATGTATTTTGTGGGGCCTATTTATCCATCCAATGATACAGATTTATATATCCAATGATAGATAAGAATTTCATAGAGAGTGAACACTATTTAGTAAAGGACCATGTCTATTATGATGGACTTCAGAGTAAACTGCAACTACTATGATGTTATTTATAGACTTAACTTTTATTTCTATAATTTTATATGTGAACCTAATTATATATTCTCAATGAAATTAATGAACATGTCTTTCAAGTATATAATGTTATGTGTGGGACTTATTGAATGTTAATAAGATTATGTGAGGGAATTATTTCAGTTCTATAACATAATGAGTAATCATTTTTATATTTATACATGTTCACAATGTTATAATATTATTTAATGGCACAAAATAAATGCCTTCTACCATTTTTATCCTCTCACGGCTTGTTTAATTAGATTATATTATGATTAATATCTTATGAACTCCCAATATGTATGCCATGACTCATGATTTTATTCATTAATATGCAGGGTATGGTTTTAAAATTTTATTCCAATGTTCTCATACCCTTATGTTCATGTTATACTTACGTCTAAAATATTCATACCCTTAATAAGAATATAATCCCTTAATTTTTTATTTTTTATTTCACTAGGTTATGAATTTAGGTTTCATGTACGTTTTGTAAAGTAGAAGACCATGTGGGAGACATTAAAGATCATACACCATGTTTGAAAAATATGTTTCAATTTTTGGAAAGGCACTATACTATTATGGTACTCATGTGGGTGTTTGAGTAATGTATATAGTATTAATATAAAAATATTAAATATCCATGTATGAAAATTTTTTGCCGCTAAAATGAGACAAATTTTATTTTAATATAAAATCCTCTATAATTATGTAAATCATACACATACAATGTGGGTTAATTTTTATCAATACATAAACTATTTTTTAAGGTATCCTATATATATAATTATCACCTATATAAAGAAATAAAATTACATCATACCTTAGTGTAGGGACATTGGGGTGTTAAATCATTAACAAATAGGATCAGACTCTAAGTTATGAGGTATTTTATTTTTTAATGTATTATCTTGGATTGGGAAAAGAGATTATTGTGCCACTATATATAAAATCCTAGTAGGTGTGAATTCATAAGTAGTTCATAGAAATAAACATCCATTATATATTTTAGGATTATATGTATGGTAAATTTGAAACGTTTTGACCTTATCCCATGTCCATTTATTAAATTTAATGATCTTGGCACACTAATGTGATATGTTTTGTTTTTATACTTTATTATTCTAAATATGAAAAATGTTGAAAAAATAATTGATCCACCCTCCACTATATATATATATAACTCATATTCATGCAAGGAATAAGTAGTGTTATTATTTTTAAGATTCCACATAGGCCTTTTATAGAGACTTTAGGTGTCACTATATATCATATAAATATTGGAATCAACCCATGTATATAACCAAGATAGAAAGTATGTTTTAGAGATCCATCCATTACGAAGTGGATAGAATTTATTGATATTGTTCCTCATACAAGAATCAAGGGATCTAGGATTCAGTAGACATATTTTTAGAACATTATTTAATAAAAATATCATTCATGAAAATAATTTTCCCAACCATAATAATTCTCTTTTATAGGAAATGAGAATATTTTTCATTGTAGTGGTTCCCAATATATGGAATTATGAAGTAACTGCATATCCTTTATAAACAGAAATCAATCACAATGTAGTTCATGGAATGAAAATGGGTTTAGTAAATTTACAATTATTATATGATGGAGAATGAAAATTTGGGAATTATAATTCTGAACATTGTGGTTGTTCCAAGGATTAGGGGATCCAAAAATCAGTACACACCATAAAGGAATGACAATCAAGCCACAAATTGTTCATGAATATATAATTATACTCACATATATAACTTATATATATGGAGTGGTAATATTTATCATTGTTAAATATCATAGTAAATGGAATCTATACATCCATTCATATCCTATTCGAATATGAATAATATTACACATAGTTCCTTGAAATTAATGGTTTCTTAAATATATTTTACTCAATTGGATAAGGAAATTTATTTTTTGTCAAATTTAATAATTAAAAGGACCCATGAAAAAATATTATACATATATTTTTATGTTTACCATGATTGAGGAATGTGTATATATTTTTTAATATAAAATTTTTTGAGTTTATGCTATTAATTGTTTAAATTGTTGTGTATCCTATACTAATGGGAATCATGTCTACGTGGGCTTATTTTTAAATATTATTCCCTTCTTAAATCTCTTTCATATGTGAAAAACTTGGTAATTAATTGTTCATGGAGTAATGAAATCATGTTATAAACACAATTACATATATAAAGATCTATTTTTGGGGAGAAATAATCCAAAAACTATCTTCCACAATGTTCAGTTTTTAGTCTTTTATGGTGTACATCCACCATATAGAATAACATTATGTGGTGGGGATGATGAAAAGTTAGTATAAATTTTTACATTTATTATTTGGTCTATATGAAACAATTAGTCTTTCCAAATATACCTATGATTAATTTACCATTGATCTAATTAACAACTGATGTGTATGGACCTTGTCTCTATGCTGGGTAACGAAAGGACCAAACATAAATGATTGAATGGTCAATCATTGAGATAATGTGAGGGAATATTATATATTAGCATAAATTGGATAAAATATATTATATATATATTATATTTAGGATGACTAATTGGGACAATTGAAATAGACATATAATTCAATATATATACCAAAATAATAAGAATCATGCCACTCTTATTTCATTAAAAGAATGATCTATACACAAATCTGACTTATATATGGGTAGGGATATTTTCTTTGTATATATATTTAATCCATTTGAGTCGTTGGTCTTATAGGGTGTCCGTATATAAAATTTTAACATATTTCAATATAGAAAATATGTCATTTATTTTAATGTCATGTAATAATGACACATAAACTATTCAATTTGATGGATTACTACACTCACATGTGAAGTGCAATTTAGGATATTTCATCATGGAATTATTCTATGTAGTTAATTGTAATATATATCATAAACTCTCTAATTTTTTGAATCACTAAATATATTTAATGATAATAATTACATTATTGGGGATGTAATATAAACCCCAACCATTTTAGAAATGTAGTAAGGACTATGGAGAAAAGGTCTATGTTATTTGGTCCTACACAGTATGGATAAAATATTGGATGTTTCTTCTCCAATATAATTAAGGTATTATAGAAAAATACCATCTTTACATGATATTATGCGTTGAAGAGGATATTCCTATTGAAATATTTTACAATAATATTATGACGGGCTTCTAGGTTGTTCATTATACATAAAATCATCTCATCGAGTTATTATAATTTATAATATCACCATTTTCACATTTAATCTTATAAGAGTATACAATATATAGAAATATTGAGTTAGTGTCACGACCCGCCTTCACCAAAAGGAGGGAAGGGTCAGCAGATTGCCAGGCCCTTCCATCTTTAAGTTGAAGGAGAGATAATGACCCCCGAAACCCGCCTTCAATAGGTCCCGGAGTGGCGACTAGCACCAAGGGTATAGGAAATTCTCGCAAATGGAAGGCATTACCCTTTTTATTTTATAGGATCGAAAGATAAGGAGGAGAAAACCCAACAACACCAAGATAGAAAGAAAGTAAAGCCAAAAGTAAACCATTCCCACATGCATGTTTCAAAAGTGAAAGCCACAAAGTGCAAAAGAAAAGAAAGCTCTCAAGTACAATACCAAAAGAAAACAAAGGTACGACAACAGCGACAACTCCAACTGTCCGACTAATAGGGTCCCGCGCAGCCCTGGTAGTCCTCCTGGAAACCTGAAAGTAAACGTAGGGTGAGCATACAAGTACACTCAGTAGGGAAAACCAAGACTCTCGTGCACAAGTGGGGGAAACGTACTAAAGTCCCGTGAGAAAGAGTAAACCAAACACCTAACAAGGCAACTATCCATCCCAGGCCTCACCAAGGCTCACTCCCCAAATAACGCAAGTCAAGTAATATATATAATAAGAGCACATCGATGTTTGGGTACCCCGCGCCACTTCCCCACTGGTTATTGAGACATCCTACGCATCGGACCAATCCCGCCATTCTCACCGCAGTCCAACTGCCACACCCGCCCGCACACACCTGGGCCACCACCACACGCAGTCCCACTGCCAAATCCCGCCCGCACACACCTGGGCCTCAACTGTCACAAGTAACCATGCCTGCAAACACCTAGGCCAGAACAACCACCGCTACGCCCGATGACACCTGGGCTAAAGGATCCACTGCCACGCCCGAAAACACCTGGGCCTCATCCCGAAGACACTTGGGAAACCACCTGCCGCACGCGCCTGGCCAACCACCACAACACCCTGCCCGATGATTCTTGGGCTAATAATGGACTTCAGGCCATCACAGCCTGCCCGAAGGTACTTGGGCTATCCGGGAAAGGGAGCAGAAAAGGAGCTAATAACCAGCCACTAAGGATAGTGTTGGGAAAAACACCCTTCCCCCATAAATGGGGGTGTTCGGCACTAAGTGCCCAACTTGGGTGGGGCGCGAATAAGAAACACAAAGCTACAAGTATAGATATAGGTAACAAACACTCACCCAAAACTTAGGCTTTCCTAGCCAACCTACAGAACACGACACCACAACGTCCGAGTCAAAATTCACGACCCTTGCCCACAAACCATCTGTCCCATTCTTGTTTCACGTTCGGTCAATTGTTCAATTAATTTTAAGCACTACTGGGCAACTACCATAAGCGTAACCAAGGAAAACGTCAAGCATAGATCAACCAAAACACTCACACCCGGTTCTGCCAACAGAGGATCTCTCCCCAATTTGTGATAAAAACTCACAACCACTGAAACCATGCCAACAGGAGATCCCATCCCCCAAATTCACACAGTCACCGAGAGTATAAAAAGAACGGGGAATCCCATCCCCTCCCACATTTCCAGCAAACGGCCCGAAGGGAAAACAACCAACAACCACTACCAACACAAGTCAGGGATTTCCAGATTTAAACGACTTAACACACTCCATGATTTCAAAATTCCATGTGTTCTATCCGTTAGTTATCACAGAAGGGTTGATCCTGGTGCTTTCAATTATTCAGCCGGGTATACGTGATTAACCAATTTCACAGCAGGAGTTCACAATTTCAGCAACCCATTTAAAACATCACGAGGGGATTCAAGTGCACACACACGACCACCAACGGCCTCAATTTTCAGAAAACATAGACCAGTACAACAAAAGGGATGATCACAAGATAAAGCATAAACAACGATCACAACCCCTTCCCCTTTTTCCTTTAGAACTTCGTTTATTATCTTCATTAGGGTTTGGTTCAACCAATTCCATAGGAACAAAAGTAACGCCCACCCCGCATGATACACAAAAGTGAGAGACGAGAGAAAATCCCTACTTGTTGATGGATGATCGACGTTTAGGCCGGGGGCGCGGAACTTTACGGATAACGACGCGGCGGTCCCGTGCACCAGAAGAGCCACGATCGAAGAAGGGGGAAAGCCACGGCCTAACCCTTAATTTATAAGAGCTGGGGACGGTTGAGATGAAAACACAAAACCACGGAAGACGAGGGAGTCGTGAGTTGACCACGTGGCTTGACTCATCATTAATGGCGCTGGGTGGTTTTAACTGACCCATGAATTAATGAAGCATTTAATTAAGACCTTTGCGCGCGTTTCGGATTTCCAAGATATTTTTAGCAAGGAAGAATAGGGTTTAAAACCCTATTTGCGAAAAAGGAACATTACTGGAACAACTTGGCAGGGCCGGTCTCACCGATCGGTGTCACCGATCGGTCTCACAGATCGGTCCCACCGATCGGTCTCACCGATCGGTCACACCGATCGGTGTCACCGATCGGTCACACCGATCGGTGTCACCGATCGGTCTCACCGATCGGTCTCACCGATCGGTGTCACCGATCGGTCTCACCGGTCGGTGTCGGTCTCACCGATCGGTCCCACCGATCGGTCCCGCCGATCGGTCTCACCGATCGGTCTCACCGATCGGTCTCGCCGATCGGTCTCACCGATCGGTCCCACCGATCGGTCTCGCCGATCGGTCCCACCGATCGGTCTCACCGATCGGTCTCGCCGATCGGTCTCACCGATCGGTCTCGCCGATCGGTCTCCCCGATCGGTCTCGCCGATCGGTCTCCCCGATCGGTCTCACCGATCGGTCTCCCCGATCGGTCTCACCGATCGGTCTCGCCGATCGGTCTCACCGATCGGTCTCGCCGATCGGTCTCGCCGATCGGTCTCACCGATCGGTCTCACCGATCGGTACCCCGCAAGGAAACCGGATTTTTGGCAAAGGAAGGGACCAAGGGGGGTCTGGGTCTTCACAGTTAGGGTAGCTAAACATTGATGGAAGACAACATAAGATTTATATATATAATTATATATATTCCACTTATATTCCACTTCCATTCATGTAATTATTGTCCCACATGGTTTATAAGAGTTTATTTACTCTTGATCATTTTTTCATGTTGACCATTTTCGTGAGTATAGATGTATGTTTATAATTGAAACTCCATATTTACCCATTTCCTAATAAAGTGATAATGTTATTAATTGTTTGAATAAATATTTTACTTTTCTCAAAATTAATTCAACATGGAATAATGGAATTGAGTTCCATTTTCCATCATTATTGTATGAGGGTCCCCAAATATGGTGTTGATGTTTGATAATATAAAGTGGATTTTGTTACTTTTTCAGACATCCGTGAGGATTAAAACCTTGAACCCATTGGTGTAGTATTCAACAACATTATGAATTTACATGAAATGCATGGTTGTAGGTTGTTATATGTCCCCCAAACATCCTTTTCCATTTTGGAAAACAACCATGATAAGTTTGAAGTATGATGATGCTCAAGGTATGTTGAATGAATGTCTTATGTATTTTACATCCATAAAAATTATTGGTTAGTTCTATATAGCCATAATGTTTTATTATCTTCAAATAATAATGTCACTGAATTAAGTGGGATTCACTAGAGCTAAACTGGTGAGTGTTTTAGGTGTCTATATGACATCCCAGGTTATAGGAGAGGACTCACCATTTTTGATGTATATATAAATAAATCCATCAAAGATGCTTTTATAGTGGGAAATAAATTCATTTGGACCATATAAAATATTTAATATTGATACATGAAATAATATATGTTTCTTTGTAGTTTTGTAACATGGGAGGTTATTATAAGGGATTTCATATATAATGGGGATCATCCATCAAATAATGGATTTCATCTCATCATTTATCATGGAATATATGACCTTATTTATCCCCTCCATGTCATATATGATGATCCGAGAACCACCCATTAGTGTGATATGTAGAGAATTGACTTTACCTAGTAATGGATTGTAGGGGATGTGGTTATTTTAGCCAGGGAATTATCCAGATTACTTTTTGAAGGAGGTAAATGATTTAACATTTAATAAAAAGGAACTCTACTATCAATCCCATCATATTGATTATGAGAGGGGTTAACACATCCATCATTATGGAACATTCATCATTGTTCTTCAAAATCACTAGAGAATATTTATCATTGAAATTTAGATATTTTATTTATACCTTCCTAGATAGATTCAAGACTATAATAATGTTTTAGTATTGAACCACATGATTGTGTCCTGATTCAATTTGAATTAAGAAATATTGAATAATTACACTATTATATGATGTAAATAAATTCTACATTCCTTCCATATTGATCTTATAGATGAAAATTATTTTATATGTTGTATATTCATAGGATCCATCAAATTAGACATTCTACATTTGGGGAGTGATAATAATATAAAGGACATCATCATTATAGATTTTAGTGACCATTGATATTATTTTTAATGTAGGGTGCACTATAAGAGAACCAACATGAAACTACCATTTATTTCCATTTTGAAATTAATTGGGTGTTTTTTTATAACAGGATGTTCAGCCAGTTGGATAGACATAATTTCATCATATAGAGGATGAGTATATACTTGATTAGATCCATACAGGAGACTAGGTGGAGTTCATGTTTCTATATGTAATTTTTTAGTTTTTTAATGCAAAGATGAGACCAAGGAAGTACTTCTCCATTATGAAATATCATGGATTTGGATCATGAAATGTAAACTTTTGAATGTTTATACTTTTTTCATTAATTTAATCATTCATCCATGTATTTATGGAGTCTATCACTCTTTAGAATCAATGTATTATATGAGTTCCTTTCATTTTATAAGTGGCAAAGATCATGAAGGATTTCTAGAAATCATTTCCCCACTATTAAAAAATTTCATTTTCCTTAAACTCATAATGGGGAGTCATTTTCCATCATGGCTATCAGTGAAACAACTTATATATGTAATGAATCTAGGAATCACTATAAATTTTCATTGTTCCGGAATTTCATGGGTCACATAGGTCTTATGAGGGTTAAAACCATTTTCACATTACTATTCCACAAATTAAATGAACTTCTATAAAATTACCACAACATTCCAACATAATGTGTTCATATATATGTTTCATAGAAATAATGATTCAAATAAACATTTAATGTAAATGATATGATCACCCCACTTTCTTAATATAAATATGAAGTCAATGACCTATAACTTTATGAAACATGTCAATAAAGGTTTAATGGCGTAACACATAGAAAATTGTCATTTGGAATAATAAATCATAATATTTAATAGATGTACCATATAGACTAATTTCCTTTTGGGAATCCTAATGGTAGTGGATTTCTATCCTCTATGACAAGCCTTGATTTGGATATACCAAGAGTACCAATCTATAAAATTATGGTAAACGAATCCAATTTTTTCATTGAAATTCATATTCATGATTTAATCAATGAAATATTCCTTCATTTAATATTAGTTTAGATCCCTTAAGTTAATGATAACTCTAATATAGTCATTAATATTTTGAATAGTATAAATTTTTCAATAAATTTCATGAAACTAAACACATGGATGAAGCGATCTTTGATATGATTTTAAACATTAAAATCTACCAGAGAATAATATTAGGAATTAATTCATATTAATTCTTTTCTGAAACCAATATGGACATCTTACATGGATGCGTTATGACATTTCAGATTATATTTCATGGATTGAACTTGGGTAATATTGTCTTCTAAATGGGGAAATTTACCCTTACATAGTGGTGAGTACTTTGTACTCCAAACATTAACTTTATTAAATGGTAATAAAAATTAAGGAGTGAATAAAACCCATTTATTAGTTCAAAATTTTTCCTCACCAACTGATTCCTAGTACACATAGTCTTACATTTATTTTCAGTGAATTCAGCTTCATTGGGTGTTGATTCATCATTACATCCATTAATTTCCATGTATTACTCTATATCATAAATTATACTGATAGTAATGTTTTTTAAATTGACCTATTTCGAGGAAAGAATCATTTAATTTTTCTTCAAGTTATATATAATGTCGTCACCACTTTCATCTACTTCAATTTTTATAACAAGCTGTTCTCTATTACCCTATCTCACATTTAAAATTTTCATTTTGGACACTATGAGTTTTGATCTTTTTTGTCAATAACTACCCTAATTTTTATTAGTGAATATAGTCCATGTAGAAATATTCAAAAACCCCCAACCAAGCATGAAATTAATGTGATGGTTTTGTTGAATGGTTTTAAGAATGGATGGGATTCCAATTGATTGTAACCATTATCCATCCATAGTAAAATACTATTATCAAGTGAACTCGTAAAAATTCCCCCAACAATATGGGTTAGGTTTTATGTGGGAATTCCAATAATACATCCCAATATAACTGGGTAATTGATAAATTATATGGGGAATGTTGTTGTAAAAAATCTTCCTTATGTAGTGGATATTGGTAGTTTGGAGCTACCATGGATTTATCTTAGACCCAACTAGGATTTGATGACACTAGGGGTAGATTTGGTGTTAATAATTCCAATATCCAAGAAAGATAGGTTTTTTCATAGATGACATCCCTGATATATGAAAACAAATTTATCTTAATATTGGTTAGTTTTAAATAAATATTGAATCAGTTCTATCACCTACAAAACATGTGTTGGATTTTATATAGGGATAAATATTGTTTCTTTGAATTTTTTTCTCATTCTGTGATGTGTAGATCATTGATATACCTATCTTCAAATCCTATTGATGTAATGTTCCCTTCTCTTGTCACGTATTTTGAACATAGTGATAGAATTATTTTATTTTATTAACCAAATGAAATTTCACTAGACTGATACATTGACCCTATTTTTTGAATGACATCACAAAATGAATTCCCTAAAGGAATATAATTTTACGGTGATGATGTGATAAATAATGATTTGTATTCTTCACATCATAAGATAAAATAAATATGATGAGATTTAATGGGATCATTTTAATATTTTTGGTAATCTTTTGAGGTAAAAATGTTTTAGTCTCATGCATTCGTTTTATGGCCTCGAGTACTGTTAGGCCCACTTGGCTAGACACCCTGAGAGGGGGGGTGAATCAGGGTATGAAAAAAAATAACTGCCCATTTAAATCTTGTTTTGTTGTTATAAAATCCATCTTTTCTCACTCCACTTCCTGTTGTAGATGAATGAATCATAAACCAAGAACACGATACAACAATGTTTACTTGGTTCACCATCACTCTGCTACGTCCAAGGAGAATACACCAGTGTTGTGTCGATGTACAAAATTCACTATAAGCGCACTACTGTTTACATGTGCAGAGTTGAATCACTGTCCCTACTACTTTACAACCACTCACAATATGAATGCTCAATGCCCTCTCAACTGAAGGGTGCTCACTGCTTCTCCAGAATATCTTCTCATAGTTTATAGACCTATATGTCTCTTCATTATCTCTAATGAAATATGCATCCTTATCTTTAGATAGATACTCTATTAACGTCCAAATTTCTCTCACAGATGAATCTCTCATTGCAACAGGTGTACCGAGAAACCAAAAAACTTTTGTACAACCCATAAAATGTCTTGCATGCAACGCTAATGCCTTGCACACAAGATTCAACTTTTGTCACGAAACACCCTTTGTGCGTAGCTCCAATCATTCTTGCAACTCAAATCATTCACGCAACACTCTCAGCTTACAGGAAACTCAAAACATTTCTTTCAACTGTCTTTGTGCGAAATTCATACATGATCCGGTGCTTGGATTTTCTAAATTTATCAATCTCTTTCAGTGTGAGGGGGTCACCTCTTATTTTTAGACCTCATTGAACCCTGTGCGTAAAAACCCCGATGTATCGCGCAAGATCTGAACAAGTCACGCAAACCCCCATTTTATGTCACCTTTGGTGTGAATGTATATTTTGCGCCAACCTCTCCTTTCATTTCATTCTTGAATATTTCACTCCCTTCCTTAATTTGAGATTTTTCAATGTTTGGACCGTGAATCATTCCTGGCTCAGAAAACCCCATTTTACATCGCCTTTGGCACACATGTTTATTGTGCTCAACCTCCTCTTTCGTGCCAATTTTCAAATCATTCATACACATCATTCTATTTTCCATTTTCCCATGTTCTGATCCTGATATATTCCTTTCAATCTTGTTTCCAAGCCACCATAAATCATTTTTTCCAACTTCCTATTCAAAAAACATATTTCCCCATTTTCTGATTTTGAGGCCCAATCATATGGCAAACATTGTTAAATGGAACCACCATATATCAGCTATTTGTGTACCACCTACAAAAAATCTTTTCCATTTCATCATTATTTGTAAACATAGGTTGTCAAAAATATCTATAGAGTTTGAAAACTAACCATGTAAACCCCCTTTTTCAACAAAATTAACATCGTAGTCTACTCTGTCAACACATTGGTCCACTTTGTCAAAAAACACAATTACCTTAAAAATGCTTCAATGATTCCTTGAAGGATTTTTTTCCCAACAATATCCCCCTTTTTTTTTGTTGACAACTCTCTTATTAGCAATTACTTTCTCTTTTATACCTTATTAATGGTCCTTATAGCCTGTAGAACCAATCAACTCTTGCGATTCTGCTAGAGTTCCAGGATTCACTTAACATGTACTATAATATCACATGAGGAATGTTCTCCATGAGAAACAAGAGTAAATGAAAAGATCATCGATGAATCACTTCATTTTGGACAACATTTTTGCTACCACATTGATACCAATAACTAATCGGATACCAATTTGTGAATGCTAGAAACATTATCATACAATTCCAACATCACTCTTCTGCTTTTATCATGATCCTCTACTATCATGATATCAACTCTTTGATCGATCACTTCAACCATCGTCAGATGTTAAAACTCTCTTCTTATCCCATTTCACTCACCCTATCTCACTACTCAACCTATCATCTTCTCCCCGTTTCATTGACTAGGACATTTTCTCCATTCATTTTCCACAGTTACTCCCTATTAAATAATCACTTTTTATCCCCTTTTTTCCACATACCCAAATGTCACACTTCTATGGTCTGAGACATTGGAAAAAATAGATATTATAATAGTAGAGAAAAACACACAATTCCTCAAGGGGGTCCCACATCCACACTTTTTCAAGTGTAGGAAGTCGACTGGACTCCCAAATCCATTCAATGTCTCTCAAAAGCTTCCTTAGGCAAGGCCTTAGTCAGAATTTCTGCAACCTGTAGTTCTGTATGAACATACTTCAACTTATGAATTCCCTTCTTATCCTTATCCTTGATAAAATGATACTTTATCTCAACGTTCTTTGTCTTATAGTGATGGAAAAGATTGTTTCTGAAATGCATATCACATGATTTATCACAATGAATTTTAATCGGATACTTCACATCAAGTACCATATCATCAAGCTGCTGCATCATCCATAATATCTTTGTGTAAGACTTAGTGGATTCAATATAATCATCTTCTGTGATGCTCAATGAAATGAAATATTTCTTCTTTCTTAGCCATGAAATACTATAACCACCAAGATAGAATGTACCTCTTGAAGTTGATTTCATGGAATCCACTGAACTGCCCTAATCTGCATCAGTATATCCCAATTACTCTGACTGAGATTTGTCACTATATTTCAAGCCAATATTCACTGTGCCCTTGATATACCGATGTATTCTATTTACTGCAAACATGTGAATTTCCCTGGGATTACTCTGATATCTCACCACATGGAATGTGGTTAATACAATGCCAGGCGTTGTCGAGGTGAAGTACAACAAACTTCAAATGATTTTCTAGTATTTTGTGACATTAACTACATTTTCATCCCAATCATTGGACAGTTTCATCTGACTAGAAATTGGAGTTTTCATCTCCTTGGAAATTTCCATTCCAAATCTTCTCAATTCTTCCATTGAATATTTGGAAAGAGAAATGAAGGATCTATTCATTCCTTGTGTCGCATGTAGACCATGTAAAAACATCAGCTCCCCAATCATTGACCTTTAAAACTCAATTTTTATGAATTTAGAAAACTGTCTACCTTGAGTTTCATCTGATCCACCAAATATTATGTCATCGCTATAATCATTGACCATCATACATTGATTAATATTTTTGTTAAAAGAGAGATTTGAATATACTCCCTCAGGATGGAAACCAAACATCATCAAGTACTGATCATGCCATAAGTACTATGATATTGGGGATTGTTTCAGAACATATAACACCATATTCATTATGAAAACCTTTTTTTCATCCTCATTAATGAGGAAAACGTCTAGCTACATGATGTAAAATTCTTCCACCAGAACCCCATTCAAAAATGTATATTTTATGTCCATCTAGAAAACGTTGAAATTCTTTTTCACTGCAATGGAAAGGAATAATCTGATTGAATCTAGTCTTGCAATAGGATAAAATGTCATATCAACATCTATTCCCTCATCTGGGAGAATCATTTGCACAGTAGTCGAGCATTTTTCCGAATCAATGTGCCATCTTCATTCATCTTTTCGAGATAGAACCATTTATTACCAATGACATTCTTATCTATCATCCTTGAAACAATCTCCCACATCTAATTTTTCTCAATATGATCGAGCTATTCATTCATTGCCTGAAGCCAGTTTTCATCTTCAGCTGCATCAACAAATAATTTAGGATCAATATGTGGTAGGAAATATTTCGGCAGCACTGATTTCATTTTTCTTGTCTCAACTGAAGCTATGTGATCACCAATGATATTTTTCCTATCAATTTATACTCGTCTCCTTGGATTCTGTACAGATAGAGTTTTTTTTCTTCATTCTCATCATTAGTATCTTCTTCTGAATCAGTATTATCCACTTCAGATCCTCCTATGTTACATTTATCCTCATCTCATTCATCTAGACTTTGTTCACAGTGCTTCTAAATACTCTCTTCATTCTCCACTACAATGGAATCATTACTCTTAACTACTTTTCCCATCATTTTGTTAAAGAATTTATATGATTTGATTTTTCCTGAGTAGCCATGGAATTTCCCCTCATCTTCGATTGACTCAAATTTCTTATGTTTCTCTTTATTTAGGATAAATAACATACTTCCAAATATTAGAATGTATTTCACTACATGCTTCATTACATAAAACATCTCATATAGAATCTTTCATTTCTTCAGAAACAATAGATCCATGTTATAAATGTAGACTGTTGTCAATACTACATTCTTCCAACATTTCTCTAGTTGGTATTTTTCTATAAGCATCATTCTCGACATGTTTTTTATGATTTGATTTCTCATTTCAACCCCTCCATTCTATTGGGGGGTTCGCACTAAGGAAACATGATGTCTTATCCTGTTTTTCATGAGATAGTCTTCCACCTGACTATTTATGAATTTCATACATTACCTATATGAAACTTCTGATTTTTATATCCAACAATCCTTTCTCACTCTCTCTGGTACTATTTTATGTAGCTTAACACATCGTGCTTATGAGAAATAACAAATACCCATTCCATTCTGCTATATTCATTAACAAAAAGAACATAGTACCTCTTTCCTCCAATTTCACATGGTGGGATAGGCCCAAAAACCTCATAATGTACCAATTCAAGCACTATTGCTGACTTCTTTTCCTTCATCATATACATCATTATGATGATCTTCCCATGATGGCATGCATCACACTTGTGAGAAAAATCACGTGATATCTTAGGGAGGTATATTTTTGCATTACACATTACCAGATCATCCAAAGATGGTTGACATAGATGACCAAATAATTTATGCCATGACTTATTTTCTTATTCTCTCGATAGAAATCACATATCTTCTTCTCCACTTACCTAGTAAATATTTCCCTATATCCTTTTTCCCTATAGAAACACTGCCCCATCTCTTCCTTTGAAGATACACATCTTATTAGTAAACCATATATAATGTCCTGAGCCACATAGTTGACTCTCACTGAGAAAATTGTGACTAAGTACTTCTACTACTAAGACATCAGCATGTCTCATCTCTATGCCGCCAAATTTGGCCTTTCCTATGGTAGTAATCTTCCGGACTTCATCATTTTCATACATGAAAACTTCTTCTTTGTCATATTTTATGCCTAAAACTAGATCCTTATTATCTATTATGTGATATGTGCAACCAATTTCAAGGATCCACACACCAGAGTGATCTGATTATTTAAGAACAATTTTTTCCACCACATCCTTCTTATGCTTTTTCTTCTTGATCTATATTTTTTCAATCACACACGACAAGGATTGAGACTTTTGATCTTTATCATTCCATGATTGACCAAATTTTTCTTGAAATGTGGACAATATATTTTTTATTTTTAACTCATCTATTGGTTCATTGATTTGCTACTTGTGAACATATTGATTCTCCTTTGGCACATTCTACAGTATGGTCAAAGTACAATACCTAGGCATGTGCCCAAATCCTCCACACCAAAAATAGTGTCCTTTAAAATATATTCTAGAGAACCATTCTCTGTTTGGATTCATCCTCTATTCATATGCCCTTCGATATCTCTTGGATATGGAACATACATAATTTGAATGTCCCATATTTCCAAAACAATAACACTTGATAAACATCACATTCTTTCGTGTAACTTCAGCACTGCTAGTTCCCCATGGGATTTTTGAATATTATGGATCTTCATTATTCCCAAATCAAACATCAATCATTCAATGTGTGATTATGCTCTAACTTCAATATTCAGTGATTTTTGTTTTCAGTCAAGCCCCATAACATCCTTATAATCTGAACATAATTGATGCTTCCTTTCTACGGGACCACTATTCTCCACATTCAGCTTCTCGGTTTTATGAGTGATCACTTTCCTGATATCGCAGCATGAGTTATTAATTTTTCGTCATCCTTATCATTTTTTCGAAAACTCAAAAAATATCCTTCGCGTTCTTCAATATTCATAATTTGATATTTACTTGTGTTATTCATGCTATTGATCATCCTTTTCTATTCTTCAATCTTTATTTTATACTCACTAACTGATTCTGAGTCCTTTGATGTTAAAAACATGAGTATCTCAATTTCCACTATCAACTCAGACTTCTATTCTTAATGCTGCAGCATATAGAGTTTGGTGTCACGAACAACATTGCTGGATTTATTTTATTGTCTATCCCAAAATCTACCACCTCAAGAGCATCCTCTAACTCATATTTCATATCAACTACTCCCTCAACATCTTCTTCTTCTTCTTCATAAGCTTCAGTTTCATTCCTCTTCTAAGATGTACAGACAACTACCACCATTGAATTTTATTCATGATCTCTATTGTTGTCTATCTCATCAACCTCCCCAACAAAATGCTCTTCTGAACAATCCCATTATAATGAAAGAAGGTTCTTCTTCATGATTAAATTTTCTTGAACTGTATCATTCCATTCCCATATACGGGAAACTTCTTCTTGGGAATTTTGATTTCATTGACACCATCATCCACTGGGAGATTTTGGGGGCACCTTGATGAAATATGTCCAACCATTACACATTGAAAACATTCAAGTGGAATCTTCCCTTTCAAACATTCCTTTTCCTCTTTGAATGTTTTAGGAGAGGAATGATGTCACCTTAACAATCTCTTCTTCATCCTAATAATCTTCAATGGTGAGGTTCTTCATGGACTTTAATTCCGCCACTTTGGATTTCAGTTTCTTCACATCATCGTTATCATCATTTCTCATTTCATATGCAATATGGGTGTTGTTCAGGTTATCCAATGTCATTTCTTTCGTGTATTTATCTTTTAAACTAAAACTTTTAGACTAAATTGTGATGGATTTTTCCTCAAGATGAGTTTTACAATCATTATGTCTTCAATAAAATCTCCATGACCTCACATGTTTTCCACTTCACTATTTACCCTGTCAAAGAATGCCATAACAGAATCATTCAGGTTGATTCTCAAATCTTCAAACTTGTTCCACAACACTTGCAACTTTTCCTCTCTGACCTTTGTATATCCTTCATATATATTCAATAGATTCTTTCACATGTCATGGGATGTTTGGAATGACATTATATTGGTATAAATAGATTTGGATAGCGCTCCCCATTAGGGATTAATTTCCATGGCATCAGCATCCAATTCTCTATGCTCATCTTTAGATAATTCTCTACAATTAATATTGGCTATTATAACATGCATTGCCACTTTGAATACATCTATTCCCAAAGATCGAAAGTAGTGTTGAATTAGATTCTTCCATATCAAAAAAATTTTCCTGTCGAAGATCGGAATCCCATTATGATTGGTAACCTCAATTTTAGAGAAAACCACTAATATTAACCTTTCCCTATGATACCAATTGTTAGTTCCACTAGGATAGACACCCTAATAGGGGGTGAATCAGGGTATAACAATTAAAATAACTTCTCTTTTTTATCATCTTTTGTTGCAAGACAAAACCCTCTTTTCTCTCTCTCATTCCCATTGCAGATGAATGAATCTTAAAGCAAGAACAAGACACAATTATTTTTACTTGGTTCACCCTCACTAGGCTACATCAACCGAGCATACTCTAGCGATGTGCAAATGTACCAAATCCTCTATAAGTGCAATGTTGTTTATATATTCAGAGAAGACTCACAGTCCCTCCTAGTTTACAACCACACGCAATATGAAAGCTCACTTATGTCCCAACTAATGTGTGCTCACTAATTATTTAGAAGATCCACTCACAGATTATAGACATGTTGGTCTCTTAATTATCTATAATTAAATATGCATCCTTAACTATTTATAGATTCTATGTTGACTTCATGATTTCTCCCACAGATGAATCTCTTTTTGCACCGGCTGTACCGGGAAACCCCAAATATTTTGAGTAGCCCTTACTGCATCTTGAGCACAACTTCAAATACTTGTGTGCAAGATTCCACTTTTTCCATGAGACACCCTTTGCACGCAACTTCAATATTTCATGCATCTCAAATCTTACGCGCAACATTCTTATCTTGCACCCAACTCAAAATCTTTTGCACAACACCCTTCGAGAGAAATTCGTACACGAACCGGTTAAAAGTTTTTTACTATGTATTGATCACTAGAAATGTGAGGGGAGAACCACTTATTTATAGAACCCATTGACCCCTACATGTAAAAAACACTGATGCGTCATACAAGATCCTGACATGTCACGCAAAACCTCATTTTACGTCCCCTTTGGCACAAAACTCTATTTCGTGACAACCTCTTCATTTTCGCCATTTTTGAATGTTTCAATGTACTAACTTCCTTTTACTTTTTTGGATGTTCGGACCACGAATCATATCTAGTGCAAAGAACACAATTTTATATCACCATTGGCATGCAAGTTTCTTTCGTGTAACCTCCTCGTTCACGCCAATGTTCAAATCTTTAACGTGCCACATTCCTTTGAAATTTTTTCCGTGTTATGATCCGTAAAAATTCCTTACGCAGATGTTTACTACCCACTATAGATATTGAATGCAACATCCATTGTAAAAAACATGTTTCCCCATTTTCCGATTTTGAGGTCCACAAATATTTTCATACACTGGTAAATGTCACCACCTTAGATATGCTCTTTTTGAACTGCCTCCAGATCGTTTATTCCTTTGTAATCATTCATTTTCAACATAGGTTGTCAAAAATATATATGGAGTTAGACAAATCAATATGAAAACTCCCTTTGTCAACAAAATTAACATTATTCTCTGCTCTGTCAACACATAGGTCAGCTTTGTCAACAAACACAATTACATCAAAAATGATTCAATGAAACCCTGAGGTATTTTTTCCAAACAAGTACCAAAACATGGAGAAATCACAAAATAACATCTAGAATATTTGTCAATTCATATCATACATATAATTATCAAATACAATCTACAATTTTTTTTAGAATTCTATCATTATATCTTCTTCCATGAGATATATTATATATATGGAAGGATTTACACCTATGGAACATCTTTGATGTTGTAACAGGAAGTGAAAATGGTCCCAAACATATTTTAGAAGTTTTCAATGCATTTTAAATTCCATATACCAAATATAAAATCATTAATATTTGATGCATATTCCTCCATTGAGTAATTTGACTGAGGTGATTTTTCCTTGGACAAAAACTCATTGAATTTGTAAGTAAATTTGTTTTGACTACATTGGGTCTCATGTGGATTGTGATGAGTTGTTTTTTGTGCCTAGTAGTGAAACATATATATTTTAGCATAATAATTTTATAACCTCTCTCATTGAAGGTTACTTGAAAAGGGAAGGATGTATAATCCTGGGAATGATATTACTCTAGGGAGATTTTCTCATGGGGATGTGATGGCGGGATCCCCATAATCTATATATATTCTACCTTTGGAAGGATAATCATTGTTGGTATCACCTTATGCATCATATTATGATTTTATATATCATTCAAATTATTTTTCTATATGTTTTTTGTTCTCATGTTGGGTGGAATTGATATGCTTAGAAATACGAGCCTTACCAAGTAATATATAATGAATATGTTGGTATGTCTTTTAGGGTTGATCAAGCATATAATACTGATGCATGGAATCCAATGGGGTTTGATAGGGACTAAATTATGCCTTTTTTAGCATATGGTCCCATTGATGGGATATTTTTATGGTGATAGTATGACCATAATTTCCATATCCACAAAGAATATAATTCATCCTTTGGGTTGTAACCACAATATGTCTTATATCTCTGGTTGATATAATAAAATTATACTAATTTTGATTTTCCATCCTCAAAAGGATATAATGAAATACCTATGGAATTGGATGATGAATATATGTACCTATATTATATAATTGGTGGGATATTGATGCATAATTTAATTGGTGTGAGTTTGAGTATAATCTATGATTCAATTAAGTGTAATATTATTATGTGTACTTATTGTTTCCAACTATAATATTTTAGTCGTGTTAACGATCCCCTATTGGAGTATGGATATGATCCCCACCCTATGCCTCATCCTTTAAAAATATATATCTATATTAATCCAATATAGTTACAATAATACGTGATTTTTCATAGTTATATTTTATCTCCAGTTGGACATACTGATATGATAATTTGGTGCTTAGAAAAAGAGAATATACAGATCCTTCTATCATTATTGTAAAATCCTAGTAATCATTATCTGTTTCTACATTAATATAAAGGATCATCATATGGGTATGGGTGAGAATATATTCCTACATATTTTAGGTATCTATTATATATATGAACAAGTCAACAGTGAATGGGTGGATATATTCCCACACATTATAAAAATTTTAAACTCAAATATGGTGATATGATTCATATTGCTGTGTGGGAATAAGAACCACATCTATTTTTAAAATAGAATATTATTCCATATGTGGTACTGGTGATCATGGGTATGTGCCTCATCCATTATTTTTGAGAAAATAGTTTGTTAGTCATAAATAATGGGAGCCGGTATTTAGGACCACTATTTGTGATCCACATCTCTTCACCCCTAGAATGATCTCATGGTCACCAGGTTTTCATTTTATTTGGACGAAACCTTCTTAGAATCCCACTAAGAAAGTGACTACATGGTTGTCTATGTATGAAATTATTGGTGGTTATAGTTAGGATCACCCATGGGAGACTCCCAAACCATGATGAAGTCATGATTTCCACCTAGTATGACATTCTACAATAAATATAGAGCTTATTATCACTCTTTATGGGTAATCTCTATAATCAATTGGTGGTAGAGATAATATTTGAATAAATTTTCATTGAATTCATTGGTTCATGTTGGATGATATGATTCATCACACGGAGACACTTATGTGAAGCTTCCATGGATGTAATAGTTTTGTTCAATTTTAATTCCCTGACCATTACATTCACGCCTAGTATTGAAGATGTTAGGTTAGTGACATTTTAATCAAGTCAGTGAAGGGAAGTACTATCATGGGGTATAATGTGTTATAAAATTTTCAGGATGATGACTCCATTTATTTGGAATCAAATGATGACTTAAATCGGTGTGTTTTACTATAAAAAAATATAAAAGGAAATATGTTAGAAAAAACTCGATGCTAAGAAACATAATTAACTATCTATGCTTTTTAGACTCTCTGTTTGTTCTTATCATCAAAATATTCATATATAACTATTTTTTAAGGATATTATGGAAAACATTTCTAGAATACAAAAACCAAATTATTATTTTCATTATTTATGAAATATTCCTATCATGATCAACATATTTTTGACCTCGTCTTGGGAATCCATATATCTATTGTGATTCTACAGCCTCGTATAATATCCATTTAGGATTATTCATAGATCCACATACAATAAATATCTCCCAATTCCATAACATGATATAAGCCTACACCCATAGGTTAAATGGTCATTGTGGTCATTAGCAGTTATGATTTAGAACACACATTGGTTATGAGGATAAGAGGTTTTGCACATCACACACAATCATGGATAAATATTATAAATGAATATATTCTCATATAGTTTTATGATATGTTTATGACTCTTTACCAGACATTGATATGATATTTGTTACCCTAATACATAATAATATATTATTGTCTGATGACGAAAATGGTTATACATATGAGTGGAACAAATTGAAATGAATATTTATATATATTAATGGTTTTTGATGTTATTACCACTAATTTGATGGTGAAATTTATTTATTGGTTTCTATTTTTTAATCCCATAAAATTGTGTGATCTAGATTTTATTTCCTTCAAGGAATGTGCTATGTGTTCTTGATTTCTGGGTCAATTCAAAGAAGGGGTGCCAATTGTATCGTTGTTAATTTAGTTAGAAAAAAACAATGTTTGATTCTACTTCATGGGAAAATCATTCTTTTTATGTACATGTGATGATTGTTAATCTATAAATTTTAATTTCATGAAGATATTAGTTTTAGGAAAATGATTCAGAGTAAGGGTATGTGTGGGTCTTAGGCATGAAAGGAGATATCTTTATGGCCACATCTGGTGTACATTCAAAAAGGGTTGAGTTAGTTTCATAAGATTTATATTTTTATGAAGGATATACCCCTATAAATACAGCCATATTTGGATAATGTTTCATGTATTGGAGGGAGTATAGACCACTGTGAATGATCATGGTGCTATAAAGAATATGGTCACATAGATAATGATTTTAGGGGTAATATTGAAAAGAATTGGAAATACGTACTCATTAAATAAGGTCATGGTGGGTAAAGTTTTTTAATGATCTCATGATGTATATTTCGTGATAATAATTACAAGGGAAATTAAATAATATTCATATTCGACCTCTGGTAACCCTCATACATATCCCATCAAGATATTTATCAAAGTCCACATAGTTTGAAAAATATATATTACTATCATATAAAAATAATATACCATGATGTTTTATGTATTCCAGTAATTAATTCTATGGGTAAATATGAATATTAAATTTGGAGTATTGGACATTTAAGAGGTGTTTTACATTTCTCGTAAAATAGGAATCAGAGTTTATGTATCCCCAAAATTCGTGGGTTTCTATTTTATAAAAGGTTTGATGATAAAGGTTTCACTAAACATTGTGTATATTATGATATAGTGATCTATTTAAATAATAGAAGTAATACATGAATGGTACTTACGCCTAAAGAGAAAACCTGGATTGAGGAAATTTTATAATTCCAATAGCATGGTCAATGTATATTTGTACGAAAATATTATCCATGATCGATGTGTAAAACTGGATTCAAAAATACATCAAAAAATTTAATTAATAAATAATATTAAATATGTAATGGTATTGCACAACATTTATATCCTAATATGATTCATTATGTGTATGGACCATTGAAAGAAAAGAAAATGTATTCTGGACTTTCACCCATGGATGACGAACTAAATGAATGAATTGTTTTATACAAATGGCATGGATGTTTCATATTTAAATCGTCTTAAGATTATTTCGTGGTATGGGATACAAGAGATAATAGAATATCAGACATATTTTATATGGGTATAAGGTTTAATTTTAATGGGGAATACAAATTGTGGTTTCCCTAACAAGAGTAATGATATATGTCTAATGTAAAATATGGATATTTGAGAAAAGTATTATGATATTCGATAAGTAAAGTTGAATTTTGAAAAATATTTTTTGGTAATTTCAATATTATATCATGGGGTTGAGATGGTGTTTCTGGGGAATATCACAATTAGGAAGGATGGACATTGATTCGGTAATGTATATGGGAATCTCAAACCTTGAAAATGTATCCAACATATTATATATAAGTAATAAATCAGTTTTTTAGTATATCATAAGTTCATTAACTACTATTTTTTAATTAATCAAGGATAAAATAACCATGATGTACCCCATGATTAATGAAATATAAGAGAACTTGATACAAACCTTATATGGTTTTTGTGGAACTCAAGAGTGTCATGAGATTTCTTGAAGTTTATAGGGTCATGAAATCATGTATAAGAACTCTGATTATTATGATCAAAATAACATTATTCTTGGTGGGGGGAGGTTTCTCCAAAATATATATTGATATAGTGGTATGACAATGGTGTGAGGACTTATAGGTTTACACAGTAGAATAAAATAAAGGGGAGGCCATAACCAAATGATATAGGGGTCATGAAATCAGGTGCTAGGAAATAGTTTGAATGATATATTTGAATAATTTTATGGACTTGAAATCATCATGATATATGTTGATCATAAGGTTATCACATGATGACATTAGTGAAGTGTCATTATCAATTGAGACTCACACCAATGGTCTAAGGGAAATTCCTTTTAATAATGGTTTATATACCAAATTTCCAAATGGTTTTATTTGTATAAAAATACGCTTCATAACGAAAATAATTCTTCTCACACTACAAACACAATTACTTTATATGACCATTATAATTTCGGTGGAATATAGACGATTACCTCTAATATTTTTTTTACTCTTCATTAGTGTAAAATTTGTGTCCAAAGATTAGGTTTTTTAATCATTTTCAACATTAGTTGGAGGTGTCTCATTTAATTTTTGTGACAAGGTATCATGTTATCTATGATCGCTCCCTAGTGTGTCACATATAGAGACAAAATAATTAGATAGAGACATATTAGAAAATCACCCCCTAGTGTTGTTCAATAGATCCATTTTATGGGTTACGGATGTAGACCTTGAAAACCACCCATGCGAAATATTGTCTAGAAGACTATATCTTATAGGATGGTTTTTCATTGCAGAATCACATGTTCTACTATGGATTAGACAATCATGTATTATTTGGATCTCATAAAGAATATTTATCAAATGGTAACCCCTTCATAAACATAATAATTCTATAATATTCCATCAGTTTTCTAATTTTAGTTCAACTATGATGATGAAAAGTTTTCAATTGGTGTTGTGTTAGCATATTCCACATATTGGTTTATTCGACCAGTTGTCATAATCAAATGAACCTGAAATTATCTTGGGTTTGAGGAAGGATTAATTCATTCACATAATCAATGATTAACTTATACAATTGTTTTTTTATAAATTTAACTCTTTCTAATATTTCATAGAAAGTGTTAATAGATTATAATAGCATAATTAATGTACAATAAATACCCATATTGGAGACTTGTGTTTTCCCACATTCTTGGGACAGATTCCCCCTAGAACACCCTCATAAATTGTCCTTAATAAATTCTATTATCATTTATACTATCCCGCAAATAGTATGGAAAATAAAATTAACTACAATTTTAATTATTATATTCCCATTCCAAAAACCATTGAACGATTTATACATCCAGTGTTCCACATAGACCTAAGATCCCCTCATGGTTTAATTAAGGATACTAAATATTTGTTATGTCTTATAATGATATAGGGGATAGAATATTGCATCATTATCTATGTTACAAAAATGAATTATTTAAAGTATTTATCATCTATCTAGACATATATAAATATAATTCATGGCATAAAGTGCATAAAATGTAAACTGATAACAAATCCAAAATCGAAAAACATTATAAAACCATCAACGAGTAAAACATGGTAGAATATCATATAGAACATTACAATGTAAAAAAATGAATACGTCACCAAACTACATGTAACACCATAATCTTCCATGATATTCTTCTCTTTGATTAAAATAATAGGGTGTGTTCTACACAGCTCTGATTTCAAGCATGTCCTAACCAATCAAACTAGCTGTTTAAAATGTAATTATGAATAGTAATAAAAATATTGATATTATATAAATATTATTTTTCAAAATGGACTTAACTTTTGGATCCATAATATCAAAATTAGAAATGGGTGATTTTTCTGTACTTTTCTAAAAGCTTTCATATTTTGAAAAATTGTGAAAAATAAAAAATTTAAATTAAAAACTACATTTTTAATAAAAATAATTTATATTGTAAAATTATAAATTTTAGTATATTTAAAGTATAATTAGATTATATTTTTATCATTAAATATAATTTATGTCATCAGATATAATTTTACATAAACACATGTTAATCTTTTTAAAGATTTTACTTCTTAAAAACCCACTTTTTGGTTTTGACGAAGAGAATTGATTATAAATTAATTACTAAAACATATGTATTATGAATATGAATATATTAATTTCATATTTGGAATTATAATATTTTAAATATGTAAATTGGTTCTTTGTATTTCTTTCACATTATGAATAAACACCATTAATTATTTAATTTAACATGGTTAAAGGGTAAATCTAGTAAATATGCGTAAAAATAATATTATTATAATATTAAACTACTATAAAACATTTTATAATATAATGTTATGAGATATGTACGACCATGTGCTTACATTGGTATGTTAAGGGGACCCATGGAGCCACTTAGATATTAAAATGACATTTTGTCAGAATTAATTTAAATTATAGGAAAATATATAAAAAACATGTATCTTTTAATTAAAAGATTTTAATATATGGTTATATAATTTATATTTTCCACTATAAATAGTCATTTTAAAGTTAAAAATATTTTATACATCATTGTAGTTTTTTTATAATTTTTATACATAAAATTAATATATTAATTTTCGAGACAATAATGATGCAATATTTCACTTATTAATGAAATAATGAATAAATGATATTATAAATATTCAAATAAATATAATTGAATGGCTGGGATTCCCTAAAGGAATTTTATATGTGAAAAAGTATTTTTATGGTATATTTATTGTATTTTTTATATAATCAAGTTTTTATGACTTTTTCAAAAATCAAATACCAAATTGTTTAAAAATTTACATAAATGAGTTTTTTAAATAATTCTATTTTATTAAATTATATAATATTCCTAAAAATATAGAATTATGCCAAAATAGATAGACAATTTAATATATTTTGTTAATTAACCACTATTTTAACACCCCAAGCTTCCACAGTATGTTTCCCTTTGAATAATGCAATATCTTGTGGTGTACGCAACTTCATTATAACACATCGCAACCAGTCAAACTAGTCATTAAGAATAGTAATACCCAATTTTTGAAATTTTATCAATTTTATCATCCAAAATGGACTTTATTTTTTGTTTCGGAATATCAAAATTATCTTAGGATAAATTTTTGGTGTTTTTATCAAAACATTTAGTTTTTCATGAATAGTGAAAAATACTAAATTTAAATTAAAAACAACATTTTTAATCAAAATAAAATATAATAATAAATTATAATATTGAGTATTTTTTATGTATAATTAGAATAAAGTTTTACCATTTAATCTGATGTCAGTCATTGGATTCAATTTCACATTTAGACTTCACATAAGCAAGTGTCAATCTTTTGATAGTTATTATTTCTTAAAAACACGTTTTTTGTTTTGAAAATGATAATTTATTTTAAATTAATTTATGCAAATTCTGTGTTTTGAATATAGAAAAAAAATATTATATATTTAGAATCTGAAGGTCCAAATTGTGTTAATATGTACATTTTTTATATGTTTTGAATAATTACTTCAGTAAATACTTTATTTACCATTTTTAAAGGGTAAATCCGTTAAATAAGGTTAAAAAACTGTTATTATAATAATATTAAATTAACCTTACACATTTCCTAACCATATTGGATAATACATGTCCAACCATGGGAATCTATGGGCTGATTTAGGGACCCAATGGAGCCACATGGGAGTGATAACGACATTTTATATTAAATAATCTAAAGTAAAGACAAAAAGAACAGAACAAAATATCTTTTAGTAAAACAAGTTTTATATGAAGTTATATATTTGATCGATTAGACTATAAATATTAATTATAAAGATAAAACAATTTACTACATTATGGTATTTTATTTACAATTTTTAGACATTGAATAAATATATTTTATTATGACACAATGATGATGGGGGTATTTTCCTTTTTAATGAACGAATCAAATAAATGGTATTATATATGTTAAAATAAATAATATGTTAATGTTTTGATTCCATCCAACAATTTTATAGGATAATGTGACATGTTATGGTTTATGAAATGTATTTAGTTCTCATTAATGAAGTTTTTATGAATTTAACAAAAATAAATTATTAAATAATGTCAAAGTTGACGTAAATGAGTTTTTCAAAGAAATATTATATTATTGGTTGATATAATAATCGTAAAAAATAAGGTTCATCCAAAAGACTTATATAATGACACGTACATCCTTAATAAACCACTTGGTGTTCTCTTTGATGTTTATAGTTAGTATATTAGCCATATAATTTTAAAATACAACGAGGCATGGTAAATGTTACACTATTTAACTAAGAGTAAAATCTAAACGATAAGGTTAATATAGTAACCCAAACCTTCCTTAAACTTTTTTTTTGAGTGGTTTTTGACCCATCACCACCTTATCCTTTAAATAATTTATTTTTGTTCTATAATAAATAGAAAATTATATTATTATAAAATAATATTTCAATCTTTTCCTAAGGTGCCCCTCACCCCTCTTATAAAAAAGTACATCACCTTATCTCAAATTCACAACTCCAAATCAATTTTGATCGGCCATCACATGACCAAATATCATACCATCAATCCTAACGTCATATTAAAGGCCTTAGTTTGATAAAAAATCTTACCTTTGGATCCCTTTTTATCAAATCAAAATGAAGAATCTTGAAGTAGAGGCAATGATTTTTCCACCCTCTTTCATGTTCTTTTCTTATTCCACTTCCACTTTATTTTTTTATTACTATATCAAAAATAATATATCCAGTACATTATATATATTGTGTTGTTATTATAATTATGGAACAACCATATTCAATATTTTATCCATCCTATGAATAATAATGTCACTATTTGTGCGAACATACGAGTTACCATCTCCACACCGTGGTGAAATTTGTTATTCCACACTATGTTTTTTGGATAGATATAATGATGCATAATATGTATATAAATAATAAAAATAACAAGAAAATGTCTTTGTAAAATAAATATAGCTTCCAATTCCAAACTTTTAATGAAATTATATTGTTACTCGTGCGTACATACGGATTACCGTCTCCATGACGCGATGAGATTCATTTACACGTTCACCATTCATAGACTATTATAAATATATATATTACAAATAATTATGTAATATATGACATAATAATGCTACTAGAGATATTTGTATATTTATATATATTTTACTGTATTTATTTAATTATATATATCTTATTTACTTACTTCCGTTCAATACAATATGAAAACAGAAACAACCTTTATTTGTGTGTAGTCCTACCATCTCCATAAATCGTGTTTTCCATTACATAAATATATCAATTAAAACAATTTATATTCTAAATATATATGATATATAAATCATGGTTTATATACTATAAGGATTTAAATCATTATATAATGATACGGTCAAGAACAAATAGTTAAAATATGTAAGATAATGAAAGAGATTATTACCTGAAATATTAATTTAACATAAAAATAATTGTTAAAAGGGTAGTATAAAGGCATAATGAATCATATATGATATAATAAATATAAATATGGTTCTATTATAATCTAATAACATACAATTGTGGTTATATTTGAGGTAAAGAGTACCCTCGACCAACAGAAAGTGCAAGGTAAGTGGTTTTCATCTCACTCCTTATTCCCTTAATTCTATATTGTTGCTCTTTCCTTTTGTGTGGTGTATGTACTGAAGATAATATTATTCAATGTGTAATAAACATTAATGTATGTGTATTTACATCTTCATTTTATGTTAATTCTTTCATGAGGAGTATGTTTCGTATGTTTCCAAATTGTTAAGTGTTAATTCCTCAATCTCATTATTATTAGAGATTGTTTATGTGTATGTTTTTACTGGGACATATTTAGTATCCATGTCCACATTTCATAAAAACAATTCAAAGAGATTATTTTTAAGTGACTATTTTACTAAAAAGTCATTTTAATTTTCTTAAATATTAATTATTCTAATCCATTCGCATTAATTTCTATGTTTATAAATTGGTTTTAAGGATTTATTTATATGGACATGAATGTTTTAAGATGTTAATTACTTTCAAACATTTCAAAGTGGTATGGGACACATTTATTAAAAACTATATTTTAAATTCCTTCCTATATAAATTATTTGACTTATGAATGATTTAATGAAAAAGTCATATTTATCGAAATGATTTTTACTGATCATTTCCGACTATGTCAACATCCTATACGTGATTTTACTCTTGATCGAGGTTGATTTATTATGATACAAATCATACATATTATATATATGTTTTTGTGATTTGTTTTATTATGGATGAGTTATTTTTATGCCATTCATGGTTTATGGATAATGTATTCACATTTCTTATGCTAGTCTTAATATGAAGATTTATGTTATATTTCATCCTTTTTATAAGATGAATGTATTGTACTAGTATGTTCTGGGTTGGGTACCGGTAAAAGTAAGCCCTCTAGTTTGGGGTCCAGTTACAGCAAACCCTCCGGGTAGGAGTCCAGTTATAGTGGCTCTCTAAGTTAGAGTCCGTTTACAAAGGCTCTCTAGGTTGGATCCCAGTTACAAAGGGTATCTGGGTTGGAGTCCGGTTACAGAGACTCTCCAGGTTGGGGTCCGGTTACAGTTATCCCCTAGGTCCTGACACTAGACCTTGAAAAAGAAATTAATGTCCAGTACTATACATTCACCCTTTATGAAATTAGTTATTACATGTGATTATTTGACTAGTAGAATATCCATGTGCATGTTTATATGGTAAAGATAGATTTATTTTTTCCATATTATGTTCAAGTTTATGTTTGAAAGGATGTTGTTTTTATTACACATCCTTCCATTAAATTTTATTGCTTCCGATAAATTCTATACCATTACTGAGAGTTTTAGCTCACGCCTTTCTTAATTTTTATTTTCCCAGGATATTAATAAGATAGTTATGAGTGACTTGCTGGTGTAATCATGGAGTCTTGGAATGTTCTAATTGAAAATAATATCGTTGTTTTTCCTTTCATGTTGTTATGTTGAACTTCAAGTATGTAATCTATTTTTCAATACTACTAAAATGATCAGTCCATTATGACATGATTCCTTGTAATCATGCCAATTAATTAAAATAACGCACGGACTCTGGGTAACTGGGGTCGGGGCATTATAATTGGTATTAGAGGAATTTTTCTACAAACATTGGAATCCAGATTTTGAAAAACTATGATTAGAGTACATTACCATAAGATATACTTTGACGATTATTATAGAAGAAATTCTTAGAAATTTGGGTACATTATTAATTTTTTGAGTTTTACAAGAAATAAATCCATGTATGCATACAAGTAGGTAGAGGTGGCTCTGGAATAGATGTACCTAGGGGTAAAACCCGAAAACAAAACTTTGATCTAGACTCGAACAGGACTCGGTGCACGAAAGCGGGCCTTGCTGCACACTTGGTTATGACACTCTATGTGGATATGCTTCAGATAATTCTCACTTTCTTTAAAAACCATTATAAAGTGTTTATGAGTATATACTTCCTCAAAGAATACATTGTTATGCTTTTGGATTATATCCATAAACTGATCAATTTATGATATTTGTTTTATAAGTAAGAAATTGTGTATTTAGATTCATAAACTAACCGTGTGTGTGTCATTTTATAGAAATGGAGCCCAGTTAATGGAATGAGAACTCCCACAATTCGTAGATCCAATGAGTAAGAATGATCATATCATTCATTGTATTAAGCCAACATTTTGAAAGGAAATAATCTCCAATGTATTATCAACTTATTAAAAAAATAACATCATGTGTTAATAAGATATGTAATAAATTCTATGAGTCCTATGGCTTTAAAGGGAATCATGAGATGAAATGGATGGCAGAGAGAAATATGGATAAAATGAAGAGGGTAAAGAAGGATTTTCCTATATGTGATAAATGTGGAATGAATCACCTTGGTAAATTCATTAAGGGAATGTGAATTTTTTATAAGTTTGGAGAACAATTACACTAAGTAAGTGAATGAAAGGCTGAGAAAAAGGTTTCAAATATACAATGCTTCATCTGTAAGTAGTTGGTACACTATGTGAATCAATGTCCAAATCATCAAAGTATACTCCAAATGCTTCTATTGGATAAGAATCAAGTTATGATACTATCAAAGATGGAGATAAATGATTAAGAGTTATTATGTTTTTATTAATGTATTATGTCATTTGAGTGTCATATCAACGATGTACTAGATATATGAATTATAGAAATAAATACGTATTGTACTGTAGTAGTATTTCATTGGGAATTTGAGATTATATGGTCTTGATACTATGGATGTAGTTTTGGAATAAGAGATGGATGATTTGGATAAATTATATTTGATATTCTTGACTACCTTTGAACTGAATAATGATTTTTATATTCCATCATTGTTGGAGATTACAACATTTTTGGATATAAAGTTTATAACCAGTATTCTATAATGAATGAGAGAGATTTCAGATTTCGTGTCAAGATGTAAGGTTTGTCGTCATGTGAAAGCTGGAAGGAAACAGCCTGGAAGAGTCATTCCACCTTTACCCATTCCTAAGTGACAATGGGATAATATTACGATGGACATTGTCATGGGACTACCAAAGACTCCTAGAAAGATTGACGCAATATGGGTCATTTTTGATCATCTTACCAACTCATCACATTTTCATGTTATAAGAGAAGATTTACCACTTGAACGTCTATCAAGAATATATATTAATTAAGTTGTGAGACTTCTTGAAGTACCCCTATTGATTTTTTCTGATCGTGATCCACATTTTCATCAATATTTTGGAAAAGACTTCAGAAATCCTAGGATACTGGATGTTGTTTAAGCACTGCCTACCACACTCGAACCGATGGAAAATCAGAACAAACTATTCAAAACTTAGAAGACATGTGGGTTGATTCTCAATTGACATTCAAGGTATGTGGGATAAATATTTACCTCTAGTAGAAGATTTCTATAAAAAAATATTACATTCAAGTATTCATATGGAACCATATATAGCGTTAAATGGAAAGAGACATCACACAACAACCTATTTAAATGATATTGGTGAAATAAAACTCATAGGACCACAACCTATGGAGGAAATGATGGAAAATGTGAATGTAATCCAAACCCACATCAAAGTATCTTAAAGTGGGTAGAAGAGCTATTATGATAACTGAAGGAAGGATTTGGAATTTCATGTAGGAGATCATGTTTTCATGAAGGTATCTCTATAGAAAAGAATTAAACAATTTGGTAAGATGGGTAAATTGAGTCCTAGGTACATCAGACATTTCGAAATTCTATAACGAATTGGGGTTGTATCATACCATTTTTCAATGCCGCCAAATCTCTCCAATGTTCATTATGTGCTCCGTGTATCACTGTTGAAAAAATAAATGCCTAACCAAACACATGTACTCACCACTGAGGAATCAGAAGTGGAACCTGATGTGTCTTATTGCGAAGAACCTGTCATGTTTCTTGATACAGGAGAACATGTTTTGAAAAACAGAACAACTAGTCTAGTAAATGTTCTATGGAGAAACCATAAGACGGAAGAGGCAACGTGGGAAAACAAGGAACTCATAATGAAGAACAACCCTAGTCTTTTTATGTAGTAATATTCTAGAAATTTCGAGGATGAAAATTTTTGAAGGTGGTGGCAATGTAACACCCCAAGCTTCCATGGTAGGTTTCCCTTTGAAAAATTCATTAGCTTGAATTGTAAGCAACTTCGAGATTATAACACATCGCGACCAATCAAACTAGCCATAATGAATAGTAATACCCACTATTTGATATTTTATAAATTTTATCGTTCATAATGAACTTCATTTTTGTGCTCAGAATATCAAAATAAGCTTAGGGAAATTCTTTGTTATTTTTCTAAAAACATTCATTTTTTGATTAATAGTGAAAAATAGTAAATTTTATTTAAAATTATCTTTTTTAATAAAAATAACTTATAGTCCTATATTATAATATTGAGTTGTTTTTATGTATAATTAGATTATATTTTTACCATTTAATGAAATTTTGGTCATTGGATGTAATTTCACATTTAAACTACACATGTCAATGTTTTGATAGTTATTATTTCATAAAAACAGGCTTTTTGTTTTGACAATAGGAATTAATTTTAAATTAATTTCTTCCACTTCTGTGTTTTGAATTTAGAAAAATTTATTCCATATTTATAATAAGGTGGTCAAATTTTTTTAAATAGGTAAATTTTTTTGTTGACATTTTTAATAATTATTTCGGTAAATAGTTTATTTAGAATGGTTTAAAGGAAAATTTGATAAATAAGGGTAACAAAATAATAATATAATAATATTAAATTACCCTAACACATGTCCTAAACCTATTTTCTGATACATGTCCGACCATGGGCATCCTTGGGCCGAATAAGGGACCCCATGGAGACACCTGAGAGTGATAATGCCATTTTATATTAAATAATCTCAAGTGAAGACAAAAATAACAAAATAAAATATCTTTTAGTAACATAATTTTTATATGAGGTTATATAATTGATATATTGGACTATAAATAATAATTAAAATGCTAAAATGATTCCCTACGTAATTTTCTTTTATATATACTTTTTAGACATTGATTAATTAAATTTATTTATGACCAAATGATGCTGAATTATTTTCTTTATTAGTGAAAGAATCTAATAAATGGTATTTTAAATGTTAAAATAAATATAATTTGATAGTTTTGAATCCATCCACTAATTTTCTAGGTTAATGGGACATGTCAGGGATTCTTTAATGTATTTATTTCATCGTAATGATGTTTCTTGAGCTTTAACAAATCAATTATTATGTAATTTCAAAATTTAAATAAATGGATTTTTTAAAAAAATCCAATATTATTGGTTGATATAATAATATTACATATCTATGGTTCATCCAAAAGACTTATATAATGATAGGTGTGTCATTAATGAAAAAATTTGGGTTCTCTTGGATGTATATTTTATGATTATGAACTATATATATAAAAATAAAAAGAGGCATGGTAAATGTTAAAATATTTAACTAAGAGTTAAATATAAAAGATAAGGTTAATATAGTTACCCAAACCTGTATAAAACCTATTGGATGAGAGTTTTTCGACCCATACCCACCATATAATTTTTAAAATTCATTTTGGAGTCATTATAAACAGAAAATGTTTTTATTATAATATAATATGTCAATCTTTTCCTAAGGTTCCCCTCACCCCTCTTATAAATGGGCACTTCCCCTTATCTAAAATTCACACCTCAAAATCCATTTTCCATGGATGAAACTAGCCTAAATATCCTCCCACCTATCCTCCCTTCATCCCAAATGCCTTATTTTGATTATAAATCCAACCTATGGATCCCTTTTTATGAAATAAAAAGGAATTAAACCGAAGGAGAGGTAATGATTTCGCCACCCTCTTTCACGTTCTTTTCTTCTTCACTTACTCTTTCTTTGTTATTACCATTCCAAAATAATAACTCTAGTACCTTATATATACTATGATTTTGTTATAAATATGGAAAAATCTTTATTATATCCATATAATGAATAATAATTTCACCATGCGTGCGTACATACGATTTACCGTCTCCACACCGTGGTGTAATTTGTTACTCTACACTATGCCATTTGGATGTATATACTAATGAGTAATATGTATATAAATAATTAAAATAACATGATAATGTATTTTTAAAATAAATTTACCTTCTGATTCAACACCTTTATGTAAATTATATTCTCTCTCGTGCGTACGTAAAGATTACCATCTCCACGACGTGATGAGATTCACTTCCACGTTCATCACTTACCGACTATAATAAAAATATATTACTAATAAGTATATAATATATGAAATAATAATCCTACTGAAGATATTTATATTTATATATATATATGTGTGTGTGTCTGTATTTATATAATTACATATATTTTATTCACTTACTTTCGTTCAATGCGATATGAAAACAGAAAGAGCCTTTATGCGTACGTACGACCTACAGTCACCATAAATGGTGTTATCCAGTTCATATATTTATCTATTATAAATTTTTACATTAGAAATATATATGATATATAAATAAATGTTTAAATTCAAGAATTATTTAAATTTTGATCTAAATGGTATGATCAAGAATAACAAGTTAAATTATGTATGATAAAGAAAACGATTAAAACTCGAAATGTTAATTTACAAGAAAATCATTGTTAAATGGGTAGTATAAAGTCATAAATTAATCATGTATGATATAATAATGATAAATATTGTTATGTTATAATTTAATAACTTACAATTGTAATTATAAAATTGGTTAAACGTACCATCGACCAAAGGAATGTGCAAGGTAGGGGGTTTTCATCCCACTCCTTATTCCCGTGAAATTCATGATATATTGCCACTATTTCCTTTTGTGCGGTTTTTTTACTGACCATAATTGAATTCATTGGTTAATAAAATTTAATTTATGTGTATTTACACCTTCATTGTAATATAATTCTGTCTTGGGGTGTATGTTTTGTATATCTCCAAATTGGTAAGGGTTAATTCCTCAATATCATTATTATTGGAGATTATTTATGTGTAAGTTTTTACAGGGAAATATTTATTATCCAAGTCAATGTTTCATAAAAAAAATTTCAAACATATTATTTTCTATGGAATCTTTTACTAAATCATCATTTTAATTTTTTTAAATATTTATTCTTCTAAACCGTTCTCATTAATGTCCTTGTTTTTAAAATGGGTATAAGGATTTATTTATAAGTACTTGAATGTTTGAAAATGTAATTCCATTGATAAGTTTCAAAGTGTTATGGGACACTTTGATTCAAGAATATCGTTTAAATAACTTCCATTATAAATTTTTGTGACTTTCAAATGATTTAATGAAAAAGGGATATTTATCTCAATGATTTTTACAGATCATTTTCAACTATGTCAACATCCTTTATGAGATATTATTCATGATCAGGGTTGATTTATTATGATATAAATATTCCTTATTCTATTTACAGTTTTGTGATATGATTGACCGTGGATGAGTTATTTTTTGGCCATTTATGTTTTATAGATAAAGTGATGAAATTTCGTATGCTAGTTTTAATATTAATTTATATGTTATATTCCAAAATTTTCGTAAGATGAATGTCTGGGACTAGTATATTCCGGGTTGGAGACCAGTAATAGTAATCCCTCTAGGTTGGGGTCCAGTTACAACAAAACCTGTTGGCTGATGTCTAGTAATAGAGTCTCTCCAGGTTGGAGTCTGGTTATAGAGGCTCTCTTGGTTGGAGTCCGGTTACAGAGGGTCTCCGGGTTGGAGTCCAGTTATAAAGGCTCTCAGGGTTGAGGTCCGGTTACAGTTATCCCCTTGGTCCTGACACGAGGCATTGACACAGAAATTAAATTCTGGTAATATACTTTCACTCATTGTTAAATTAGTTATTACATGTGATTATTCGACTAGTAGAATATCCATTTTAATGTATATATGGTAATATTTTATTTATTTTTTCCATATTATGGTCATGTTTATGTTTGAAAGGCTATTGTTTTTATTATAAATATTTCCTTAAAAGATAATAGCTTCCTCTAAATTATTTACCATTACTAAGGATTTGAGCTCACCCCTTTCTTATGTTTTATTTTCCCAGTATATGAAGAAGTTATTTATGAGTGACTAGAAGGAATAATCTTGGAGTCTTGGTCATTTCTAAGGGAATGAATTACTATTGGTTTTCTTTTCAAGTTTTAATGTTGAACTTCATGTATTTAATTTACTTTCCATGACTAATAAACTGATCTCTCATTTGGGACCTGACTCATTGTAATCATGCCAATATATCAAAACAATGCACTGCACTGGGAAACTGGGGTCTGGGCATTACAACATTAGGTTCTCTTGGAATTTTATAGTAACTATATTAACCTTTTAGTATTCAAATTCCAGAAGACTTGGTAAAAGTTATACTATTTAAATAATAGTATTATCTATAATATAAGGTTCAACTAGTGACCTTAATTTGTCTAAAACCTATATTTGAGAGGTTTTTTATCCATCCCCTCCTTATACTAGAAATAAATTCATTTGGATCTATTAGAAACCAAAAAATAATTTTATAATAAGGTAATATTTCATCCTCTTCCTAATGTTCCCCTCACCTCTCTTATGAAAAGGTACTTCCACTTATCTTAATTCACACATTCAAATCAATTTGGCCTAGTAAAATTATGAAAAAAAATCACCTCCCAACTAACTTCACATCCTCCTATTTTATTTACTTTGATAATAAACCAATATATGGTTCTCTCTGGTTCAAATCAAAAGGAAGTAGCCAAAGAGGCGCTAATTAATTCATCGCCTCTTAATATATTCTTCTATTCTTCCACATCCTCTTTATTTATTGTTTATATAAGAAATTAATAAATATTTTAACATATAAAAACATTGATTTTATTATAAATATGGTACAACCATATTCATTATTATATCTATCACTTGAATTAAAAAGTCACTATATGTGCATACATACAGCTTATCGTCTCCATGTCGTGGTATAATTTGTTATACAACACTACAATATTAGGATGTGTATAATAATGAGTATAATTGATGTAAATAATAAATATAAAATGATAATTATTGTTTATATATAATATAACATCAATTATATATGATTTCACCATCAATAGAATGATATTGTTGCTCGTTGGTACGTACAGGTTACAGTCTCTACAACGTGATGAGATTTAATTACCCATTATATCCATTAATGAATAATTTTCATTTGATGATTAAAAATAATTTTAAATTACCTAATATCATTCTTGATACGAATCAAAATAATTCTACCGATAAAAAACATTTCTTACGTAAAAAAACATATAAAGGAAAACAAATCAATTAGCAATAGAAATTATGATACTAGTAAAATATTAATAAAGAAGAAATAATATAGGATCATATATGATATAATATTTTTGTATGTGGTTATTGTATAATTTAATAACTATTATTTATCTATTATACATAATGTTCACATACCCTCGACTAAGGCAGAGTTCAAGGTATGGGTTAATATTACAATCCATTCAATACCTGGGGTTGTTCATACATAAGTATCTACTGGGACCTCTTTGTCATCAACATCCATGTTTCTTTAAAAATGTTTTCTAATCATTTATAATATTTTCAATAATATGTGTTAAGGTCATTTATAGCCTTGTTTAACTTTTTATAATTTTTTTTGAATTGAATCTTTCTGTCAATTTGCAAATAAGATCCTTTATGACCTTTTCGAAAAATTAAGGAAAGAATGTTTTTTAACTCATATGGTGTGTGAGGATATTTTCCACCATCCAAACACCTTATAAAAATCCCTTAAAATCTTATAATAATATTTAAAAAATAAATGATTTCTTTTATAATTATGCGAATTTTAATTTATTTCAACGTAGAAAAAGTTATTTCTATCAAATAGTATTTAGATTGATTTCCTCTATGTCTACATCTATTGTTGGATTTTATGTTTAATTGAATTTTATTAATTATGATAAAATATTACATATTTTATTGATATGTTTATGATATGTTTGACTATGGATGTGGTTTTTTATTTCATTAACGGTTTATTGTTAAAGTATTAACATTTCATATGTTTTTAATATGAATGTTTATGTTATGATTCGACCTATTTATATGAGAAATGAATTAGAAATAGTATGTGATGGGAGGGGACCACTATATCCCTTCGAAGCATCTGTAAGTCTCATGAGAAACACTAGTTTCATGGATGAAGCCCTTGAAAAAAAATTATTTTTAGTCTTGGAATGAGTCCTTGTCTATTTGGTTATGACGTCAGAAATTATGAATTCCATCATTTTGAGATTAGCTATTGATATTACATGTGATTATTTGACTAGTATAATATCCATGTGAACAAGTAAATGCAATTATTTGATTTATTATGGCCATATTATTCTGCATTTTATGTAGAAAAGACATGTATTTTATTCATATACATTGCCAAAAATGTTTATGCTTATTTATGATAGATTTCACTATATTGTTATCCTTACTGAGAATCTGTGCTCACCCATTATCTTTTATTTTTCCAAGGATGCGATGAAGTATATTATGACAGACCTAAGGGGACAAGATAAGGGATATGAGTGTTTTTTAAACGATACACAATGTTTCTATTTCATTTCATAATATAATGTAAAACTTATGTATGCATCTAGTAATTCCAATACTATTAAACTAATCAATTCTTCGGGACATGTTTTCATATGATCATTACAATATTATAAAATAATGTACCAATTATAGGTAATTGGAGTCTGGATATTTCAATTGTGATCATATAATGTTTAGTACAAACAATGGAAACTAGATTTTGAAAAATATTTCTGATTAGAGAAAATTACCATAAGATAGAATTTGATTATTAGTACAAAAGAACATCAAAATTTTTTGTTCATATAGATATGATGTGTGTTACCCTTGATATACATCTATATATGGATACTACAAGTGGAAATTGTTCTAGCACAGATGTACCTAGGAATGAAAAATCCAACAAAGAGTTTTGGGCTTGACCCATTGTATCTTGGTACACAAAAATGGGCCTTAATATGCACCTGTATTGACACTCTCAGGGGATATTCTTAGGACAATACAAATTTCTATTAAAAACAACTTTGAACTATTTATGTGGAAATAATTCGCAACTGAAAACATTTTTATGATTATATATTATATGCCTAAACTATTTAATTTATGTAAATTATTTTAAATGTTTATTATTTTTAAATACAATTCATGAAGTAATATAGTGTATTCCATTGTTTAGAAATGGTTTCTAGTGAAAGTAATGGATACTGTATCAATGAATATAATACATGTAGGGATTTCCCCCAGTTCATGATAATTATAATGGAGCTGGTGATGAAACTATTGACGATCATCTTATAACCATAATGGGACAACTCACTCAGGTTATTAAAAATAACCTTACCTGTATGGAGTACCCTTACTGAAAACATGAAGGATTAATGTTAGACTGCTTCCAGAGGAAACAACCACCAATAATAAATGAGACTAAAAATATGTTTGTAGTTTATCAAGGGATATGTTCCTTACAGAAAATATTTCTAGCATTGGGGAGTAGTGAAAGGGAAAAAGTTTTCATGGAAGATTATCGCCTATCAAGAGATGCAGATCAGTGGATGTCATTAATTCAAAACATAATAGAAGATGAAGAAGTGTCAAATATGGAATAAAGGGAGTTTAATGATATTTTTTTAGAAAAATAATTTTCTCAAGAACATCGATCTGATATGGAAGGTCATTTTTTTGTCTAGGGAAAAATGAGGATGAGAATGTCTCAATGTACAAGGTAAATTTACATGTTTAGCAAGGCATTCATAAGATTATATATGAAACCCAAGAACTATGATTGATTTATTTATTGGTTGGTTAATACCATTTTTATGTTGAGTATTAGTATCACAAATCTTATCATCGTATGAATATATAGTCTCATGTTATATCAAGAGAGATAATTAATTCTCCATGTCTTACGATATTAAATAAAAGAAAGAGAATAAGAGAGTTAATAAACACTCCCGATTAAGAAATAAGGGGATGAATGAAAGAGTTTATTTTCCCTCTTGCAATAAATGTGGGAAAAAAATTCAGCAGTTTCCTGAAGGGAATGGTTGTCTGTTAAATGTGTCAAAAAAAGACCACCATGCTCATGATTCCATGGGGATGAAAGAATATGTTGATGTTCAATGATACAATTTTAAAAGATAAATTATTATAAAAATTAATGTTCTAAGAATCAATAATAACATACCTCAAAAATGCCAAGGGTGAAAGTCTATGATTATGAAATAACAACTGGTGTGGTTGACGTTTTGAATGACGTGGTGGAAGGTACTTTATTCATTTCTTCAAAATTATCCAATCCTTTGTCTTATTCTAGATCCTTTCTTTATTTCTTATCTTCAATGTTTTATATGTAAAATATATATTTGCAATATGACTTATTAATGGATTTGTCACTCATAACTCCTATGGGATGTATCATTACAAACATGTTTTGAAAATTAGTTACCATCATGGAATGTAAACATGATTTCTCTGCTAATATTATTGACATACCCATGATTGAATTTTATATAATCCTCGGTAGTTATTTCTTTCAGACTATGAGTCTAAATTTATTGTAGAAATATGGATGATAAATTTTTTGATGATGATAAAAAATCCCTTATATTTACAGCTGAAACATTAACATTAGACTCTCATCTAGATCAACCCCCAAAATCTATACTAAATTTAATTATTGTGGAGGAAGGGAGTATAATAACTATGGTTGAGGAAAGAAATGCTCAAATACAATATGTTCCTATTTTTCTAGAATATTTTGTTGTATTTCAAAAGGAATTACTGGGACATCCTCTAATATGGAAAATTGAGTTTTCTAGTGATGTAATTCTGGGTTCAAGGCCCATATCTAAGGCCCCTTATAGAATGGACACTCTTAAATTAGTGGAACTAATGAAAAAACTATGTGAATTGACTAATAAAATATTTATTATCCATACTGTTTCTCAATGGGGATTCCCTATTATTTTTATCAAATATAATGATGGGTCTATCATGTTGTGTATTGACTACATAGAGATCAATGCTATAACAATAAATTACTAATATCCCTTACCTTTCATTTATGATTTATCGGATCAACATCATGGAGCTAAATATTTTTCAATGATTGACCTTCGATCTCAATATCATCTATTGTTCTTGAAGATGGAAGACATTACAGTGAAAACATTGCAGGTATGAGCATTTTGAGTTTAGAGTAATTCCTTTTGGGTTTATTAATTCACCCCTAGTTTTCATATATATAATGAAGAGAGTTTTCAAGAAGTATCTTGATGACTTTTTAGTGGTATTAATTGATGATATCATTATATACTCCAAAGTATATGAAGATCATATAAATCACTTGAGAACTATTCTTAAAACTCTTAGAAGGAATGAATTATATGAGAAGTTTATAAATTGTGAATTATAGCTTGAATGTATTTATTTTATTGGCTATATTATCTCTATGTCTGGAATCATTGTAGATCTTTCTATGACAAGGTAAATCCATGAATGGCCAGGACAAACACGTATAACTATGTTATGTCATTTTATTGGTTTAGCAGGTTACTATCTGCGTTATGTCCTGAATTTTGCCTAATTGGAAACCCATTAAACAATATCACAAGTTAACGGGATAAATTTGTTTGGATGAAAGACTGTGAAGAATTTTTTGAAAAATTGATGAGAAGAATAGTTAATGCACCTATCTTGACTCTAACATCGGGGAATGATGGGTTTGTTATTTGTAGTGATGCTTCATTTAAATTTCATTGTTGTGTCCTTATATAGAATGATAGTGTTATTTAATATTCATCATGGTAGCAAAAATTTCATTAAAAAAACTATCCAACTCATGATATTCAGTTAGAAGCTGTAATATTTTCTCTTATGATATGGAGAAACTATCTTTATGCTGAATAAATGTGAAATATATACTGATCACAATAGTTTTATGTATATTTGATCACAAAAATAAATCATCATGTGGGAAAGGAAAAGTATTTAACAACTAAAGGATTATGATTTCACAATAAACTACCACCTCGGGAATGAAATATGGTTGTAGATGCATTAAGTAGAACTGATCGTAGAGTAAAACAAGATGTGAGTTGAAACAGATCCTATTTTAATGGATCTAGTAAAGATATATGGGGTGAAATAATGGTTTGTGTAACATCAATAATTTTTCAAATGGTTTCCAAAACTTTGTTACTAGAAAGAATAAAAATATCTCATAATGATGACAAGGAGATTCAAAAGAGAATTAATGTTGTGAATGATAGAGGATTTATTAAATTCCAATATGAAAATGAAATTATGAAATTTGGGAAGATTTTTTTTGTTTCTTTTATACATGATCTAAAAATGTAATTGTTGGATTATGGTCATAGCTCCAAATTATCAATATACCCTACAATCACTAAGATGTATAAGGACCTGAAGGGACATTTTTTGTCAGACAATATGAAGAGGGAAATTCATGATTATGTGTAAAGATGTTTGTTTTTTCAAGAGGTGAAGGCTGGAATACAAAATCCTAGAGGATTCATCAAACCTCTTCCAATACCTATGTGTAAATGGGATGATATTATGATGGATTTTGTCATGGTTCTACCAATTAATCTAAGATGGAATGATTCTATAGAGGTCATTGTTGACTATCTTACCAAGTCAGTAAATTTTATTGATGTAAGGGAATATTTCCACTTGAACGTTTTGCAAGACTATATATTATTGAATTTGTAAGACTTCATAGTGTACCCCTATCAACTTTTTCAGACTGTGATCCTTGTTTTACATCATGATTCTTTAAATGAATTTTGCAATCCCTTGATACTCAACTTCATTTGAGCACTGCCTACCACCCTCAAACTAATATACAATTAGAATAGACTATTAAAACCTTTAAAGACATGTTAATATCTTTCACACATGACTTTCAAGGTACATGATATCAGTATTTACCTATGGTATAATTTTCCTATAACAATAGCTTCTATTTAGGTATTCATATGGCACCATATGAAGCGTTATATAGAAAGATATGTCGTACACAAACCTATTGGGATACTGTTGGTGAATGAAAATTATTAGGCCCAAAACATATTTAGGTAGCAACAGAAAAGGTGAAGATTATCCAAACCCACTTCAATGAAGATAATGGTAGAAAAAATATATATGTTGTTAATTAAAGGACATATTTGAAATTTCAAGTAGAAGATCATGTTTTCATAAAGGTTTCTTTATGGAAGGGTGTCATACGATTTGGTAAGAAGGGTAAATTAAGTCCCAGGTGAACTAGAACTTTTAAAATTTGTTAATGAATTGGAGTTTTAGCTTACCGTTTTGCAATTCCACCAAGTCTCTACAAAGTTCATGATGTGTTCTACGTATCACTGTTGATAAAATACATGCCAAACCCATCGCATGTACTCAACTATGAAAAAATTGAATTGGAACATGATATATCTTGTTGTGAAGAGCCTATCAAGATTCTTGATACATGAGAGAAATTGTCAGGAAAATGAATAACTCGTCTGGTAAAAGTTCTTTGAAGAAACCATAATATTGAAAAAAGAAATTTGGGAAAAATGAAAAACCTATGATAAAGAACCACCCGAATAATATTATTCAGTAATATTCATTGATGAAATTATTTGAAGGTGGGAAAATTGTAACACCCCAAGCTTCTATGGTTGGCTTCTCTTTTATTAATATAATAGATTGTGTTGTACATAGCTCGGAGATCTAGCACATCCTAACCAATCAAACTAGTCATATAAGAGTAGTTATGAATAGTAATACCCACCTTTTGAAATTTTTTAAATATTATTTTTCGAAATTGACTTATTTGTTTGAATTTAGAATATCATAATTATATTAGGGTTAATTTTTGGTACTTTCATAATAACTTTCATATTTTGATGAATATTGAAAAATAATAAATTTTAATTAAAAAAACATTTTAAATAAAAAAAATTATAATGTTTAATATTTAATTAGATGGGGTTTAATGTTTAATTATATTATATTTTTATCATTTAAAATAATTTGAGACATTGGATTTAATTTCACATTTAAATTGTATATAATGGCATGTCAATCTTTTGATAGTTTTTACTTCTTAAAAACCCACTTTTTTGTATTACAAATAAAATTTATTTTAAATTATTTACTAAAAAATTTATGTTTTGAATTTGGAATATTAGATTCCTTTTTTGGAATTATAAATTCAAATTTTGTAAATAGTTGCCTTTTATTTTATTGACCATTATGAATAATAACTTCAGTAATTATTTTATTTACAATTGTTAAAGGGTAAATCTGGTAAATAAGAGTTAAAAATAGTATTATATTAATATTAAACTACACTAACACATGTATGGATATTATTGGATGAGATATGTCCTATCATGGGATTCCATGGGTCTATTTGGTGACCCGATGAATCCACATTGATGTGAAAATGACATTTGGTAAGAATTAATTTAATGTATATAAAAATATAGCCTAAACATGTATCTTTCACTAAAACATTTTTCATATGAGGTTATATAATTGTTCTCTTCAACTATAAATAGTAATTATTAAGATAAATTTTTTTCCTATATCATGATATTAAATTTATTTAAATTATAGATAAAATAAATATATTTATTTATGACACAATAATGATGCAGTATTTTTCATTATTAATGAAAAAATCAAATAAAAGATATTATAAATATTAAAATAAATATTATATTAATTTTTTGATTCCATATACAAATTTTCATGGTGAATTTGACATTTTTGGTTTGATTAAATGTATTTTTTTCAATGTATTGATGTTTTTATGACATTTACAAAAATCAAATACTAAATAGTTTCAAATTGTCATAATTGAGATTTTAAAACAGATTCCATTTTATTAAATGATTTAATATTCCTAAAAATATAATATTCAAAAAAGAAAATAGATACTATTATGTATGTAATTAGTGAACCATTTGATGTTATATTTTCATTTTTTAGTAGCTATATTAACAATACAATATAACAATACAAGAAGACTTGTTAGGAGTTAAACTATTTAACTATGAGTTAAATCTAAAATAGAAGGTTCATATAGTGACCTAAACATTTCTAAAACCTATTGGACGAAATTATTTAGACCTATACCCACCATATCATATAAATAAATTCAATTGGATATATTATCAAAAAAATTAATTTTAAAACTGGACATTATTTCATTCTCTTCCTAATGTTCCCCTCATCTCAATTATAATAGGGTAAAATAACTTCTCTTAAATTCACACATCCAAAGCCATTTCACTCATCCAAAACATTACCAAATCTTCTAAAAACTACCTTAACTTAGTCATAGAGTAATTAAGTTGATCAAAATACCAATATAAGAGCACTTTTTTCCAATTAGAAGGAAGTAGTCGAAGAAGAGGTAATTATTTAATCAACACTATCATAGTTATTTTCTTCTTCCAATTCCTAATTCATTGTTGTTTTCATACAAAAATAAAATATGCAGTAAAATATAGATACTTTTATGTTATTATAAATATGTTACAACCATATTATTTATTCTATACATCCTATGAATTAAAAATTCAACATACGTGTGTACACACGACTTACTGTCTCCACGTCCTGGTGTGGTTTGTTATTCCACACATCCTTATTTGGATTGGTATAATAATGAGTATAATTAATTTAAAAAATAAAAATATAAGGTTATTTATTTTTTATATATAATTTACAATCCAATAATATATGATGTTTCCATCAATAAAATTATATTTTTTCTTGTGCATACATACGACTTAGCATTTCCACGACTCAATTAGATTTCACTCCCCGTAGTAACAAATCATGAATAATTTTAGATTTTTGATTAAAAATATTGATAAATTACATGATATCTCTATGGATACTAATCAAATAATTCATATCCATAATGAAAAAGCCTTGGGTAACAAAACATATATTGGAAAACAAATCATTTAACACCCGAAACAATGATACTAATAATATATTATTAACAAATCAATAATAGAGGATCATATATGATATCATACTTCTGTATGTAGTTATTGTATAATTTAGTAACAATTATTTAACTATTATACAGGAGGTTAAAATACCCTTGACTAAAACAATGTACAAGGTAAGGGTTAATATCACCTTCTCTTTATTATTTGAGGATGTTTATATGTAAGTATCTAATGGGACTTATATATCATCCACATATGATATTCTTATAATTGTATTTCAATAAATTATTACTATTTACTATTCGATTGTTTATAGTCATTTATACCATTTTTTGACTTTTTATAAAATGTTTTGAATGAAATATTTCTCTTCTTTTTCCAAATAATTTCATTTATGGATTTTTTAAAAATTATGGAAAGAATGTTTTTTAACATATATGGAGGTTGAGTCTATTTGAAACCATTATAACACCTTCTAATCTTCCCTTAAGAACTTATAAGAATATTTTCAAAATAAATTTTCTATTTTATAATTAAAAGACTTTTCAATGATTTGAATGTAGAATGCGATATTTCACTTAAATAGTTTGTGGATTGATTTCATTTATACTAACATCTATTATTGTATTTTATGTTTAATATAATATGATTTATTATGAAATTTATTTTCATATTGTTTTGATAGTTTTATAATATGTTTGAATATAGATGTGTTAATTTTATTTATTTCATGGTGTATGGTTAAAGTATTAATATTTAGTTTCTTAGTTTAATGCTAATATTTATGTTATATTTCACCCTTTTCATATGAGGAATGAATTGGATGTAGTAAGTGATGGGAAAGGTCTGCAATAGCACCTCTATGGATCTGTAAGACTCCTAAGGTAGTCGACTGTCTTTCCCCAAGGCCTTGAAAAATATTTTATTTGTAGTATTGGAATGAGGCATTGACTGTGTGGATATATGAGATTGGATAAAGATACTATGTGTCATTATTCAACTAGTAGAATATACAAGTGAATATGTAAATGGAATTATTTGATTTATCACTGCAATATTATGCTAAAGATTATGATTAAAATGATAGTGTTTTTATCTTATAAATTTTCTTAACTGTTTATTCTTATTTACTAAAACATCTGGAATATTTTTATCCTTAACGAGAAACTGATATCGCCCCTTATGTTTTATTATTCCTTTGATGCAAAGAAGTATATTATACTTTAAATGTAGGGATATGAATAAGGATATGAGTGTGTTCAAAGGATACTGAATGATTCTTTTTCATTTCATAATGTAATTTAAAATAATATGTATGAATCTAGTACTTCCAGGGCTACAAAACCGATCTAAATTTCATGACATGATCTCTTGTGATTATGCCATTGTTATGTAATAATTCACCAACTCTGGGTAACTGGGGTTGGGGAGTTACAATAGAAAACTCGAAAAAACTATATACATACTATGTAATTCCAATATATATTATCTATCATATGAATTATCATGAATCAGACATGGGGTGCATAAAATTTTCCATTACTAAATCTATAATGTTATCCTATTTACTAACCATAAACCAAATAAAATTGTGAGTATGAAATAAGATGTCACCACAAACATTGTCTAAAATAATCATCTATATAATATAATGTATTGAACTATGATATATTTCATAAATAATTTGTATCGAAAATAAATTATTAAAATATAATAATCACAAACACCCATTCTATATCAGAATACCTACTTATGATAGTTATGTATGTCACTATATATTCCTTAATAACCATTAAAATCATGGTAACCACATGGTATCTCTACGAACATCTTAATAATTCCAAATTTCATCAATCATGATGAATGTAGGTATTCATATAGACATTACCTAGTGACTAGTATCCTTTATAATCCATAAATCTCTTGAGGTAATTTCTATATAATGTACCATATCTAATCCAATGATCTTATCCCAAAACTCTCACTTATTTTCCATCATATTTCTTATTGAATCCAAGGATCTCATAACACTTTACCATTCATTTATAGTTGAATATCAAAGGGAATCAAAAGAACTTCTCCCAAAATTATATTTTATTTAAATAATCCAATATATGTAACCATGTAATGAATTTGAGTAACCTTATACTTATTTCCCATGGAATTTCATTCAAATTAATTTCTATTTCAGAAATTAAAATCTTCTTATCTTCCAAGGAGGGATTATAAATTTTCCATTTGTATGTATTTCGTAAAAAAACTTATATTAAAGTGTTTTATTGGGATCTCATTTTTAAAATTATCATTATTTCATTATGTATATTATAGATAAATTATATTTATACCTATGTCCAACTATCATTTTATCAACACCTCATCTGGGTCCCCAATTTCAAATACTAAATGTCACATTAGCCAATGTCACTAAAAATAATAGCCAATGTATTATTTTAAAATTAGCAAGGGTTAATTTATTGTATTTCATTGGATGTAGATTTTTTTTACTATATAATTGGATATATATTCTTTTTTGAACTCCTAATAAAATTTTGAAATTTCATATGTGTCACATAATTAAAAATAGATAAATATTATCTTAAAATAAGAATGCCACCAATGTAATGAGTTGAGATTTTGGGTATTTTTAAATAAAGAAAATGTTATATAAAATTTCTCATGTGTGACACCCAAAAATATAGGAACACTAATATATTAATAATGAATTTTAAATAAATATATAAATTACACTATGATATAAATTCAGTAATTGTTTTCATTTATAAATTAGATACTAAATATGGTAGTAAATTAAAAAGGGGTTCAATAAAATAATTTTATTTTATATTTGAGATTACTTAAAATTAAATAAATTTTTAAATGTGAATGTACTAAAATACAATTAATTTCATAACACCTCTCATGAGATTTTACTTACATTAAATTTTCTATTTCATTCTGAAAGTTATTATTTTTTAGCTGAGAGTGTAGTTTTTTCAACTATATATCAATGTTAGCATACCATATATGATTTAAAAATATTTAAATTACAAAAAATATATTTAATGAATATAATTTTTAATTATAATATATTCCATGATATTAAAAATACCATGTACAATATATTTATATTAAAATAGAAATGTTTGTTTAAAAAAATATTTATTCAACCATACACATAAATAAAGTATTTTTCATGTGAGATATAGTTTTTGATATGTATTAGTGACTCATATAATTCGTTATATTTATAATAAATCAGTAAATTTAAATAAAATAAAAAATAATTATAAATCCATGTTTTTTAAAAATTTAAGCATAAAATATAATATTTTTCTAAAAACTCATTTTATGGGAAAATATATGTTTACATTAAAATGAACATTTCATATATTTAAAAATTTGAGATAATAAAATTATTTTTATATTTAGTAGTAATGGGTAACAAATAATTAATAATCCCATTCTTAATTTATTAATCCAAATTAATTACTAATGTCAAATAATAGTAAGCATGGAATAAATAAAAAATGTAATTTTTTTAATTGATGAAATGTGAAAAAAATAACAAAAATTCTTTCAAATATTTTTTTAAATGACATTAGAAATTATATCATCCCTCTTTCCAATGTTATATACTTTTTAGTTTGGGAACCTCAAATAATGTCATAGAATTATTGAAAAATTAATATTGTTTCCTACAAATCCTTTTCTCCTATTATAAAAGGATATTGCTTCCACCAATTTAATGAAAAAAAAGTCCATAAAAAAGCTAAATTAAAAATTCAAATTTAACTCTCCACATAACACTATATTCCCTAGAAAAGAAAATTTTCTGTCATTTTTATCTTATGGGCATAAATTTCATGTGAACATTAATGAAAAAAATCATGTCTCCAACATATGTATTGTGTCTTTATTAATATTTTCATATTAATTACAACCATAAAAAATCATATCACCATAATAGTTTTACGAACATAGTATCATTATAATCATGACATTGATTTATAGTTATATTATATCGATTATTTAATCATTTCAATCAACAAGGAGAAACAAAATAACATTATCACTATGTTGCATAGAGTACTACATCCATGATGCAACAGCGTTTTTTTTTCATAAAATAATTTCAATGATTTACCTAGTATCAATAATGAAGAATAAATATGAAAAATAAAAATATATAATATAATTATAATAATTAAATTTAAATTTAATATGTACCCTCACCAAGCCTCCTGAATTGATAATTGATAATGATAATCGTGTGTACATGAACACAGTTCCCACTATGATAACAAACTATTCATTAGTTATCAAATTTCTATTTATTATATAAATATCATAATTTTTTTAAAAATATCAAAAAAATCCTAATAAGATATTTAATCACTTTTCATAATGATATAATCCGAAAATAAACACACCACTAACCATAATCAATAATTGTCTTTAAGAGTGTTCATGTTTGGGTTGATTTAACAAAATACACAAGAAATGATATAAATTATGATTATAAATGATACTACGAACATGAAAAGTAATATTTTTATAAAATATAAATAAAATAATATTTATAATAAGATTTTTAAAAAATTATATTAAATATATTAATTACTATAAAAATAGTAATTTAAATTCTTAGAAATTATCAAAATAAAACATAATCAGTTCGGTTTTCATTTAATATATAACAAATATGAAATAAAATTTGAAAATATTAAATAAATACTATATATATATATTATATCATCAATATTTAAATATTAATTATGAACATTGCATCAATTTATGGGAATCTGTAACAATATTATAAAATACTCAAAACTGGATAAAGTTATTAATTCTCAATTGTTGAGATAGGTTATAACTAATATATATATAATAAACAAATCAAAATGAGGTTTATATAGTAAAAATATACTAAAATGTTTATGATATGGATGAATAATTTATCTATGGTTTCCTTATATAGTGTTATAATATATTTAACTAATAAAGGAAACAATGAATGGGTTTTTTTAAAACACATTTTCTTTTGTTGGAGTTATAATTTATATTATTGAGCCCCATTATTTATATTTGAATTATAATTTGATTTTACCTTATAAGATTTATTACAAAAATATTTATATTATATTAAAATTATCTCCCATAAATACTTTTCCAATGGATCATTACATCAAATATTATTATATTTGTAAGGGTTTATTTGTATAAAATATAAATCCCTTGAGACAATACTTTTCTATACACCGTGATTCCCTTTTCAATTTTATGAATATATGGCTATTTTATTTTTTTTCTTGCTGTAGATACATTTAATGATATTTAAAGTTCAATTTTTTTATATATCTAATGGAATCCTCTATTCAAATAATACAAATATTTTCTGGAGTTTCAATTACTCAAATATTTTTCATTGGTCAAAATAAATTTTATTTGACCAAAATCATCAGTAAATAATAAATTCTAATGTATTGTTTATTTATAATTAATTTAAACTTATTTAATTTAAATTATATGTTTCTTAAAAATATATTCTTCCTTTTTTATTTTAATGTTTCATTAAAATTATTTATTATTAAAAAAAATTCCAATTAATTTTAAGGTATTTTTCTTCCTTTTATTTCATAATACATCACTATAATGATCCCACTTCCATGGTCAATTATAAAATGGTTATCATCTCCAAATGTAATTTTATTCCTATTATTTGATTTTAATTCAACGGTTTCATTACACATTTAATGATGTGTGTTTCCAAATATTGTATTTTTTAAAACATTTCATTTATTTTTTCATCCCATAATAATAATGTGGATTTATATTGTAGATGAATTTTATTTTTATATCATTAATTACATTCTCCAATTTCCCATATTATAGATTGTTTTTTTAAAGATGTGATAATTATTAATTTCCATATCCCTTTTTCAAAACAATTTTTCTTTCTTAATTCCCAAATATGAAAAAATCATTTAGGATTAAATGTTTTCAATTTATATTCACTACTCGATTTTGATAGAATTTATGTATTTTAATTTAATAGTCATATAAACTGTGATATAATATTGTTTTTATAAATAAATATCCTCTATTAAAATATTTAAAATCTATTCTTAAGAGTAACTAACCCATAAAAATTTAAGGCAATGATTAATTTGTTTCAATAAATTTTTATATATTTTTTATATACCTTATTTGGATTATTAATCATGAAGTGATATTTTGATCACCATTATAATATTATTATGAAATTATTACATTTGATGAATGATAGATTAAATAATCTATGTTTTCATAATAACATTTTATTTGATGTTTATTAATTTTTGTAGGAACACATTAATTTTTAAACTATTTTTTTGTGATGATTAACATTTAATTTTAATGTTCCACTAAGATGAATAAAATTGGATATGTGTGGAACCTACATATCAATACTATCCAATAGTTAAATTATTATAGATAGTGTTGTATTGACTTTTTAAGGAAAACATATAAGTTTGATAACCTTCATTTTGGACATATTGAAATCTAGGGCATTGAGAAATAGAGATGCTTTCCAATTGGCTGAGGTTGTTTCATATTTTCTATCCATTTGAAGATCTAAAAAAAATAATTGGCATGTGGATAAATTTCTATAAAGATAGGTAATCCATTCATCTAGAAATGGTATTTAATCTTTAATATTCTTCCGGTAATAAATAAAAATGTGAAATTCTGGGTCTCTAGATTTTCGATTAATTGGATTCTATTGCATCTAAAAAATATGTTCAATTTAACCTCATCAATTTGAGTACACATAAAAATGGACAGTGATACTGATGAGGCTCGATTAAGATAATATTCAGCTATCCTTATTAAGGTATTATTATCTTTTATACTCATAGAAATAAAATTCTTCCATCCGACCATGATGATATTGAACTCTAAACTAAATATGAGCAGTTCATTGACCTCTATCATGGTTGAAAACTTAATGTGATGATTACGTATTTTTTTCCACAAGAAGTAAATATGACAATTTTTTATACGGAATAGTGACTTATTGATACATGGAATGCAAAAAGGGAATAATAAATGTTTATTTATTATGATATAGTAATTATAGAGACAAGGTGCATGTTTTTTCTAATGGTTATTTAGGAAACTAGGTTCAGGAAAGGCATAAATGGATACTAGTATGGACACATTGGTGAATTCACCATATCATCATCAATAATGTGAATTTCATTCTTCTGAACAATATAATCATTATTATGTTCAACAAGAGGTATTTTATAATTCTTCCTTAAAGCCAAGTATTTTTGTACATAGAATCCATATAGATAGTTACACCTATTTTTTAGGATAGACCACACCAGATGTTCGTCTTAGGTGACACGATGTCCAAAAAATGTTCATTTTCATAAGGATATCCATAATATCATAAATTCTTAGAGAATATCAAATAAATGGGAAAATGAATCTAATGAATAAGGGGTGAATGATTAAACTACCCCTAGGGTTAAAGAAGTGGTGTCCATGAATAATTTAATAATGATATCCATATTGGAAATAAAAATCCAGTTGACAGTATGATTTCACTCATTCCCCATTGAATAGAATTACACTAAACGACTATTCCAAACTAGAAAAGATAGTTTCTACCAATTCTTCATAAAAAGGAAAAAAGAAAGAGTAAAATGATCCTTAGGATCTTCGATCAAGGTATTTCCCAGTATGTGTTGGAAAATATATAATATTTTGAAAATAAAATTGATCTATAGTATTAGGATATCAAATTCTATTATTTTCTAAATTAGGTAATGTCGCTTTGTTCGACCCCTCTGATTCCTTGACTACTTTTATATCATGTTCATTAAATGTTATAAAAAAAATTATGTATTTAATTTTCTGATAATCATATAGGATCACAAATTGTTAATTTAATTTCATGAATATATACTTATAGTTATTTTAGTGAATTTGGTATAATGATTTAACATTCACAAAGAATATGTTATAATGAATAACGATATTCTCCAAATTTTATTACATAATTGTTTGAAAAGTCTCCATGTCCACAAATAGCATGTTTTATGGTGTTATGATATACTCGATATTTTAAATGAGAACATGTTAGAGAGTATCTAGGTTTCGAATGTATGATATTCAATGAATTTGTACCATTTACCAATTTTATTAGTTAATGTGTTTATAGGAGGCTATATTTACAACAGAATTAAATCATATGTTTATGATTATATTGAATTGGCTTCCATATTACATGGAACATGTTATATACTTCTTTTTTCAGATACCATGGTAAATGTATAAATGTTTGAGATATTATGTCTCCCTTACATGATTATAGTTAACAATTATTTTTTTATATTGTTTTAAATTTATTATATTTATTATTCTTGTTTTTTAATATGTTTATAATCTAAATATTATTTTATTTAATATATTATACCTTACTGACTGTTGGACCTCACCCTATTTTTTATTCTCTCATTCCAATAATTTGGAAAGTTATTATGTCTCATGTAATATCTATGTGTGCATTTATAATATGGATAAATTTTTTAAAAAGATGAAATAATGTTTTTATGTTTCTAGTCAACAACAAAATAATCCTTCCATTATTTTTCTGTGAGAAGAATTATTATTTTAATGGTTAAAAATATTTATTTAATTTTTAATAATTTCATGTTAATAATATCTTACATCAATTGGTATCAGAAAGAGATTTAGTTATTTGGTTTATTTTTTAATTTGTTTTTGGAGATTAGTTAATTTACCTTATGTTTCAGGGTTTGATGTCCTTATTTAAAACACTGGACATGAGAATATATAGAGTGTAATATCATGAAATATTATTAAAATCCTATGTATATGGGTTTACATATAAATAAATCCTTATATGGATACCCAAATTCAATTTTATAGTGATCTTCGATTTATATCAAAAAATTTACATTTACTTTGATGAATATTCAATATATAACAATATAAACCAAGATAGAACCACAACAGTTTATAGTATTATGAGATTAAATATAAAGTATTTTTATTTTTTGAATGATAGTAATTGTCACCCACAATGATCGTCCGATATTGAACTCTTCATAGGAATACCCTACTAAAAACCTTATTCATGACATGTAGAAAGGAAACATAAGACTATGGTGGGTTGAGTTGGTCAGTAAGGGTAAATATGGGTGTTTTCAATCAATTAACTTATGTATGAATAAGATAATAAAAAGGGTATATGATATTGAATACAAATTAAAATGATCAATCCCAATATGAAAAATATCATTAACATATATTATCTAATAAAATGTTTGTATTTAAAAAGATATGAATTATAAGAATGAAAAGTCATCAAAAATCGATCATAAACAATTTGTTCATGTCATAGATTTGTGTGTAACTATAAATTGTTGAAACTATTTCATAGGCCAATGATAATATCAAATACCAAGAGATCTGGAATAAACACAAGTTCCCCATAGTGTATCAAGCACATTGAGATGTTCCCGATAAAAGATCAAATACATCAACCTATTTCCCATATCAAATAAATATATACATATTCATTCCCATAACCATCTCATGAAATTAAAAAATTCATTTTCAGGTGATATTGTTCCAAAAAATCACATAATTTAATCCAAATATATGTGTTTCAATAAATCATAAATTATTCATCAAATTATATGCCATGAAAAGATTTTTTTTAATAAAAATATCATAATTTCACTCTAAAAATAAACTACAAAGATAAATATTAAGTATGGTATCCTTGAATCAAATCCACAAAAACAAATGTTGTATCAAAGGAAGTCATTGTATATGGAATATGATTTTGAAATATCACTAAGAAGAATTTATTACGTAGTTAAATTTACTATTTAAAAATATCTTCTCTTTTTAAAGAGTTACTCACTTGAAAATAAAAATAGCATTTTTTAAAAAAAATATAAAAAAATAATGGAATACTAAGATATTTTATGAATAATTACATAGGGATGAAAAAATCATGCCTCATAAATTTAAAAAACATTCATCCCACATTTTTTTCAAAAAATTCACGATATAAAACATTTTGAAAACTAAAATGATATCTTCAAAACCATTTGGTAATTATTAAATCATGGGAAAAATGATTTCAAAAATATTTTGGATAGTAGAAATAAAAAATTAATGTTTTTGAATAAATAAGCATGGAATATAAATAATTTTATATGGAGACATATATAAAAAAATCCATAATAATGATGAGATTGTGAAATAATTCATTTCCTCAAGTTTCACATTTTTCATTCACATTCATAACACTTATATAATATATATTTATTTTTTATTAATTTATTAAAAATAATAATAAAATCTATTTTTCACATTATTATTTATTGATAACAAATTATCAACAATTTATTAATACTTATTTTTATTAAAATCATAGTTGGAATGATTATGGAAACATTTTCCAAGTGTAATTTGATTCATATGTCCGGGTCCATATTCATAGGCCGGATTAACATAATTTATAAATTATTAAAAATGGAATAAAAATAATATATATTAATTATATACATTTTTTAATCATACTGAAAATTTATATATAGAAAAATAAATTTCACCGTTCATGAGGATTGTAGGTCGTACCAACATATGAAAATTGTTTCAATTTTTCATCTTATGAAATTATAGAAAGGTAAATAAAAATTCAAATTTAGAAAATAAATATTATGTTACTCATATAAAATATTTTTATCAATTTCTTCTTAATTTTAGTACATGGGAAATTGAAATGAAAAAAAATAATTGCATCACATCATGGAGGTAGTAGTATACATATACACATGAATAACCATATAATTTACCAATGATAAAATTGTAATAAGGAAAAATGATATTATCATTCAATAAATATAATTATGATATAAATATCATATATAATCCCAAAACCCATCATAATTCCCATACATATAATATGTTAATGTTAAATGAATTGTATCACTACATGGATACAGTGATTCGTTTGTATACACAATCATTAAATTCAGTTTTTTGTTTGATGCGAATGAGGGTGTATAGTGGATTCTTCATAATTGTAATATCATTTCATTATATATATTTTAATAAATTTATTAATTTATTATAAATATCATAGATTAATTGGTGGTAGTGAGTGTATGAAAAATATTGTGATTGGTTAAGCTGATTACCCCTTCATCGAAATGACTCTTCTAAATCTCTTATTAATGGATTTAGAGTTTCTGTTTTTCAATGAACAAAACCTTGAGAAAGTGGATAGGGTATCTAAGATGGTAAATGTTTAAATGTTTTTCAATATAGAATGATCTTATTTGGTTTAATTTATTTCGATAAGATGTTCCATCTTAAAAAAGTGCTTAGGGGAATTATTGGTGATTCATAAAAAAACATAATAATAATATTGTAGATCCATGGACGTCCATGTGTTAAAGAATTACAAAATACGATATTATTTTGTTGATATTACATCAAAAAAATAAATCATGGAAAGATTTATGTGAAATATTAGTCCTTATATTTTGGTTTAACAACATATTTTCCATATTTTATCCTTAACTGTGGTACTTTATTTTCCACTCTTAAATGTTTTTAAATTTTTATAGAAGTCAACAATTAACACATAAATGGTTAAAATATGAATTTATAGACCATATATTAGCACATGTTTTCATATTGATAACTTTTAAATTTTTCGAAAATTTTATTAATAAAATTATCATTACAAAATATCAATATTATAAATTATGAATGTAACGCCCCGACCCCAGCTACCCAGAATCGGTGCATTACTTCGTAACATTGGCATGATCACAAAAGATCAAGTCTCGAAAGACCGATTAGTTTAGTAGCCTTGGAAACACTAGATACATTCATAAGTCTTTCATTACATCAATATTAAACAAACTACAATAACATGGTCTTCATAGTCCACACTCATATCTTCACTGACTATCCTTGCAAGTCAGTCATAATACACTTCTTCACATCCTGGAAAATATTTAAACATTGAAAGGGGTGAGCTCAGATGCTCAGTAAGGATAACAATATTGCGCAAGATTTTATAAGAAAACATAATCATTTAAGGCAATGTATAACTAAAACGAAAGCCTTATTGAACTTGAACTTCAGCATAATATGGCAAAAGTAAAATAAAATAATGCCATTACTTACTCACATGGATATTCTACTAGACGAATAATCACATGAAATATCAATAACCACTTTCATAATGAGGGAATGTATAATGCCGGACATTCTGAAACATTTTGTCAAGGCCTCGGCCAAGACATCTAAAATGATTAAGGCCTCGGCCAAAACCATAAATCAAATTGGGAAAGGGCCTCGTCCAATTCCATGTCTAGTTGTCTCATGAGACATACCGATGCATCGAGGAGCTATAGCGGCTCCACCCGTCACATATTAAGTCCAATACATTCCTCATATGAATAGGTTTAGACATAACATAAATATTCGTATTAAAACTAGCATACGAAATGTCAAAAATTTCCCTATAAACTATGGATGGTAAAAAATAACACATCCACAGTCAAATATTTCACAAAATGTTCAATGGAAGTTTTGTATCATAAATCAATTTCAATTAAACTTAAAACCCATCAAAGGATATTGACATGGATGAAATCAAAGATATTTGAGAGAAATATCTCTCCTTTTTGAAATCATTTAAAAGTCCCATAATTATAAAATAATAAATTTACATTGAAAATATTCTTATAAGCTTGTTAGGGAAGCTTCGACGAAGTTATAATGGCGGAAAATAGCCGCACCCGCCGTATAAGTAAAAAAAACATTCTTACCTTAAATTTGTCAAAAAGGTCAAAAGTACATTGTTTGGAAAACAACGGTAAGATTCCTTTCAAAAACGTATAAGGGTATAAATGACTTTAAACCATTTTCCATTTAATAGTAAAAATGTTTTGAAAGACATTTTTAAGAAACATGGATGTGGATGATAACGAGGTCCCAGTAGATAATTATGTATAAACAACCTTGGATAATGAAGAGGTTGTGAAGTAAACCCTTACCTTGTACTTTTCCATGGTTGGGGTAGGTTAACCTCCTGTATAATGGTGAAATAATTGTTATTAAATTATACAAGAATCATATACATTCATATGATATCATATATGATCTTTTAACATTGCTTTGTTAACAATATCTTAGATTTATCGTTGTTTTGGGTGTTAACTTACTCGTTTTCTTTTATATGTTTTGTCATGTAAGTCTTGTTTTTCATGGATAGGTTGTATATTATTAATATCCAGAATGATATCATGTCCTTAAACATTATTTTTAAATCATAAAATGATAATTATACTTGAATGGATACGACGGAGAATGAATCTCATCGCGTTCGTGGAGACGGTAGTCCGTACGTACGCACGAGCGACAATATCATTATTTTGATATTAAAATAATATATAATTGCATAGTGTATCATATATACAGAATCATTATCATGTTATATTTATTATTTACATGAATTACATATCATTATTATACCCATCTAAATAATAATATAATGAATAACAATTACACCACGACGTGGAGACGGTAAGCCGTACGTACGCACGTATGGTGACATGTCATTCAAATGATGGGTAGAATACTGAATATGGTTGTCCCATATTTATAGTAACATCACAGTATATAGAAGATACTGGAGTTATAATTTTAGAATTGAAATAATAAAAAAAGAGGGAGTGGAAGAAGAAAGAAACTTGAAAGAGGGTGATGAAAATGTTACCTCTTCTTCGGGTTCTTCCTTTTGATTTGATCAAAAGGACTCCTTAGGATGTATTTCTGACTAAAGTAAAGCTTCTAGGATGAAGGGAGGGAAGTTGGGAGAGTATTGGGGCAGGGGTTGGCCGAACCAAAAGGCTTGGAAGTGTGAATAAGGTGGTAGAGGCGGGGGCCTTTTATAAGAGGAGAGGAGGGGCACTTTTGGAAAGATTGAAATGTTACATTATTTCACAATGCTTTTCGGATTCTAAAGGTCCCACACTTATATAATTCGAGACTAAGGTGATAAGGTTTCTAAATCTCCTCATCCAATAGGCTTTGGACAAGTGTAAGCCTTGGATTTTGCATTATCTTCTCATTTTATTTAAATCGTTAAATAATGAGGTCATCGCTTCATCATAATGATGTCATAAATATTTTAATTTATTTAATGTCCAAAAATTATAAAAAAAATACTATGATGTATGAAATCTTTTTAGATTTCTAATTAATATTTATAGTCAAAATTTGGACTTGTTTAACCCCACTTAAAAACTGTTTTAGTAAAATAACTCATGTTTGTGTCAATTTAATTTTAACATTAAATAAATATATATTAATGTCATTTTCCAACTAAAGTGGCTCCATGGGGTCCCCAAGTTGACCCATGGGTTGTCTTGGTCGGCCATGACTCATCCAATAGGAGTAGGACAAGTGTCATGCTCATTTCATATTATTAAAACATCATTTGTACCTTAAACTACATTAATTACCTCTAATCGCGATTAAGAACTTAAAAGTTACTATTCACCAAAAAATTATTTTAATCTCATTGAACCACATTTTAATTCTTAATGACAACCATGTATGTCGGATTTTTGAAAATCAAATCACAGAAGTGGTAATATTTCATTTTAACGAAAAATCAGTTTTTAACAACCACTTAGTGGTTTCACTATTCATCAAAAATTGAAGTTTTTCAGAATACGGCCAAAATTTCACCCTAAGCTATAATTGATATTCCGAATTCAAAAATGATGTCTATTTTACAAAATTCCAAACATATAATTTGTATTAATTAATTTCATAATTAATTCCCGCTGTTACAACAAATAGCGTGTTTTTAAGAAATAATTTATATCAAAAGTTTGGCAATTGTTTATGTCCAATTTCAATGTTAAATTAATTCTAATGACCACCATTGGATAAAATGCTAAAAATATATTCTAATTATACTTTAAAACCATTAAATATTATAATTTATCACTATAAATTATTTTTATTAAAAAAGTTGTTTTATGTATTTTTCACTATTCATAAAAATTAGAAGTTCTCAGAAAAATACCAAAAATTCAACATGGGCTAATTTCAATATTCCGAATCCAAAAATGAAGTCCATTTTGATAAATAAAATTTATAAAATTTCAAAAATTAGGTATTACTATTCACAACGGCTAGATTAATTAGTTGTGGTGTCTGTTAGAGCTCGAGGTTGCGTACAACACATGCTATTGCATTATTCGAAGGGAAATGTACAGTGGAAGCTTGGGGTGTTACATTCTCCCCTCCTTCAAATAATTGCGTCCTCGGAATTTCTAGGGTATTACTGCATAAAAAGACTCGGGTGGTTTTTCATCATAAATTCTTCAGGTTCCCACGTTGCCTCTTTCATTTTATGATTTCTCCACAAAACCTTCACCAGACGAGTCGTCCGGTTTCTCAGCACCTGCTCCCTCACATCAAGAATCCTGACGGGCTCTTCACAATAGGAAAGATCGGGTTCCAGTTCTAATTCCTCATAGGTGAGTACATGCGTTGGGTCAGGCATGTATTTCCTCAACAGAGATACGTGGAACACATCGTGAACTTTGGAGAGACTTGGCGGCATTGCCAAACGGTAAGCTAGAGCCCCAATTCGTTCTAGAATTTCGAAAGGTCCGATGTACCTAGGACTCAATTTACCTTTCTTACCAAAACGTTTGACTCCCTTCCATGGAGATACCTTCAGGAAAACATGATCACCGACTTGAAATTCCAAATCCTTCCTTCGATTATCGGCATAGCTCTTCTGCCTACTTTGAGCTGCTTTGATGTGATTTTGGATTACTTTCACCTTTTCCACCGTTTCCTCCACCAGTTCTGGGCCTACAAGTTTTCTTTCACCAACGTCATCCCAACAGGTTGGTGTACGACATCTCTTTCCGTATAACGCTTCATATGGTGCCATCTGAATACTCGAATGGAAGCTATTGTTATAGGAAAATTCTACCAGTGGTAAATATTGATCCCACATACCCTGAAAGTCAAGAGAGCATGATCTCAACATGTCTTCTAAGGTTTGAATAGTCCGTTATGATTGTCCATCTGTTTGAGGGTGATAGGCAGTGCTCAAACGAAGTTCAGTATCCAAGGCCTTTTGAAGAATTTTCCAGAATCTTGAAGTAAAACGGGGATCACGATCAGAAACAATCGATAGGGGTACTCCATGAAGTCTTACAACTTCATTAATATATAGTCTTGCTAGACGTTCAAGTGGTAGATCCTCCCGTATAGCCAGAAAATGTGCTGACTTAGTAAGTCGATCAACAATGACCCATATTGCATCATTCCTTCTAGGAGTCTTTGGTAGTCCCATGACAAAGTCCATCGTAATATTATCCCATTTCCACTCAGGTATGGGAATAGGTTGCAATACTCCACCAGGATGTTTCCTTCCATCTTTCACTTGTTGACAAACCATACACCTCGACACAAAATCATCAATCTCCCTCTTCATATTGTCCCACCAAAAATGTTCCTTCAAATCTCTATACATTTTGGTGCTCCCAGGGTGTATAGAGAAGTTGGAACTATGAGCATCATCCAGCAATTCCCTTTTTAGATCAGGTATATCGGGAACACAAAGTCTCTTCCCGAATTTCAAAATTCCATCCTTATACACAAAGTCCCTCAATCTTCCATCTTTCACACCTTTAATCTTCTTCTGAAATTCTTCATCATTGGTCTGAGAACTCTTAATCATTTCTAGTAATGATGGTTTGGCAACCATTTGAAAAAGCATTGATGTTTCACCTTCCCTAGTTATTCCCATGTCCATATTCACTAGATCCAAGAAAATTGGATCCCTTTCAATTCTCATCACATTCAAAACTCCATGGTCTTTTCTACTCAAAGCATCTGCCACCTTGTTTGCCTTCCCCGGGTGGTAATGTATCGTGCAATCATAATCCTTGAGTAGTTCAAGCCATCGCCTTTGCCTCATGTTGAGTTCTTTTTGTGTGAAAATATACTTCAATCTCTTGTGATCAGTATAAATCTCACATTTTTCACCATAGAGGTAATGTCTCCATATCTTTAAAGCAAAGATCACAGCTGCTAACTCAAGATCATGAGTAGGATAGTTTTGCTCATGAATTTTTAGCTGTCGTGATGAATAGGCAATGACCTTATCATTCTGCATAAGGACACAACCGAGTCCTTTCTTCGATGCATCACTATAAATAAAAAACCCATCATTCCCCGATGGTAGAGTCAATACAGGGGCATTGACTAATCTTCTCTTTAGTTCTTCAAAACATTCTTCACACTCTTTTTTCTAGACAAATTTAATCCCTTTACGTGTGAGCTTTGTCAATGGGTTAGCCAATCTGGCAAAATTCTGGACGAAACGTCGATAATAACCTGCTAAACCAATAAAACTGCGTACCTCAGTTATACTTGTCGGTGCTGGCCATTCTTGGATTGCCTTGGTTTTAGAAGGATCAACGGAAATTCCATCCTTAGAGACAATATGGCCAAGAAAAGAAATCTCATGAAGCCAGAATTCACACTTGCTAAATTTCCCATATAATTCATGTCTTCTAAGAGTCTTCAGGATAATGAGTAAGTGATTTTTATGATCTTCGTGGCTTTTGGAGTATACCAAGATATCATCAATAAATACCACTACAAAGTCATCAAGATATTCCTTGAAAACTCTATTCATTAGATCCATGAAAACAGAGGGTGCATTAGTCAATCCAAAAGGCATTACTGTAAACTCGTAATGCCCGTACCTTGTTCGAAATGCTGTCTTTGGAACGTCTTCCTTCTTCACACACAACTGATGGTATCCAGACCGAAGTTCAATCTTTGAAAAGTATTGACCTCCATGCAGTTGGTCAAACAAATCATCAATGCAAGGTAGGGGATACTTATTCTTTATTTTTATAGCATTGATCTCCCTATAATCAATGCACAACCTCATAGATCCATCTTTCTTCTTAACAAAAAGAACAGGGGCTCCCCAAGGAGAAACACTAGGGCGAATAAATCCCTTATTACTCAATTCCTCTAGTTGTTTCTTTAGTTCAACTAATTCCACAGTGGCCATTCTATAAGGGGTCTTCGATATGGGCCTTGATCCAGGAATTAAATCAATAGAAAACTCAACTTCTCGGTTTGGAGGATGTCCAGGTAAATCTTCCGGAAACACATCAACATATTCTCTCACAATAGGTACATCCTCTATTTGAATATTCCTTTCCTCATCCTCAGTAATTTCCTTCTCTTCCTCCCCAATAATTGAATTTAGTTGATCTACTGGGGGTGGATCTAGATATGAATTATGTGGCGATGATTCTGCTCTGAAGATAAGGTGTTCCTTATCATCATCATCAAGAATCGTAACCTCTTTCCTCTTACAATAAATTTTTGCATCATGGTCCGAAAGCCAATCCATACCGAGGATTATATCAAATTCAATCATGGGTATGACGATGAGATCAGCAGGTAAAGAACATTTAGGTGCTCTAATGGGAACTAATCGACAAAACTTTGTTGCAACAATACTTCCCTTAGGGGTTTTGACTGACAACTCCCTTGTTAAATCAAATTGGAAATATCTAATTTTCTTAGCAAACTGGGAAGATATGAAACAATGCGATGATCCAGAATCAAATAATGCATTTGCTAAACTTGAGGAAACCATTAAATTACCTGCCACCATGTCTTTCGGAGCTTCCAACTCAGCAGTAGTGATAGCATAAGCCTGGCCTTGATCCCTTGGCCTCTTCTGAGGTAAGTTCCCCTGACGCTTAGGACATTCATTTGCATAATGTCCCTTCTCTCTACAATTATAACATTCCACGTTGACAGCCGCTTTCTTTCCCTTGCATTCATGAGCTTGGTGGCCTTTTTCACCACACTTGTAACATACTCCTTTTCCTTTTAGACAGGCACCAGGGTGCATCCTACCACAATTATCACAGGGTGGAAATTCATTTCTACCCTTCTTCCCTGTTTCCTTATTTCCTTTCCCAGAGTTTTCAGCGGATCTCTTCTTATCTTGCTTTGATTTAAAGTCGTAAGACTTAGAGAATTACTTTTCCGTCTTGATGGCGCACGAGACAATACCTTCGTATGAAGAGAAGGTTTGTGATACTAAAGCTCGACGGAGAAATGGTTTCAACCCATCAAAGAAACGATCAGTCTTACTTCTTGGGTTACGTATGTAATCTGCAGCATACCTTGCTAACCTTGTAATGTTAGCCTCATACTTTGCGACATTCTCATCCTCCTTCTGCCTCAGACTCAGAAATTGCCTTTCCATATCCGCTCGATGGTCTCGAGGAAAGTATTTTTCTAAGAACAGCTCTTTGAACTCCTGCCATTCCATGTTTGTTAATTCATCATCCTCCTTTGTGTTTTGAATTAGTGACCACCATTGATCGGCATCTCCAGTGAGGCGGTAAACTGCCATGACAACATTCTCCCTTTCACTACTCCCCAAGGCATGGAATATTTTCTCTAAGGAATTTATCCATTGCTCAGCTACTATAGGATTTGTACTCCCATTGAAGGTTGGCAGTTGTTGCCTCATGAAACGGTCTAGCATTGATCCTCCACGTTGCGGATCAGGGTGCTCCATACGAGTAAGGTTGTTATTCATAACCTGCGTGAGTTGTCCCAGTACGGTGAGAAGCTGATCAGCACCAGTTGTATCACTAGCTCCACCATAATTATCCTGAGCAGGAGGGCAATCCCTACACGGAGTGCGTGCATTGATACGGTTTCCATTCCTTCCACTAGGCGCCATTTCTAAATAATGGCATAAACTAGATTAGTTCATGGATCAAAATACATAATTCCATACTTGTAAAAGACTTAACATAAATTGAACTAATTATGGATATAATCCATAATTATAAAAATGTTTTCTTTGAGGAAGTATATACTCATAACCCTTCATAGTGGTTTGTAAAGAAAATGGGAATTATCCAAAGCATATCCCCCGGGAGTGTCGTAACCAAGAGTGCAGCAAGGCCCGTTGTCGTGCACCAGTTCCCGTTCGAGTCTAGCTCAAAGCGGTGTTTTCGGGTTTTACCCCTAGGTACATCTGTGCCAGAGCCGCCTCTACCTGCTCGTATCCAGACAGGGATGTATTGCTTGGAAAACTCACAACATCTCTACAATACCAAAATTCTAGGAAGTTCTTCTATAATAATCCTCAAAGTCTGTCTTCGGGATATGTGCTCTAATCAGAGTTTATCTAAATCTAGCTTCCAAGGTTAGTACTAAACTGCCTCTGATACCAACTGTAACGCCCCGACCCCAGCTACCCAGAATCGGTGCATTACTTCGTAACATTGGCATGATCACAAAAGATCAAGTCTCGAAAGACCGATTAGTTTAGTAGCCTTGGAAACACTAGATACATTCATAAGTCTTTCATTACATCAATATTAAACAAACTACAATAACATGGTCTTCATAGTCCACACTCATATCTTCACTGACTATCCTTGCAAGTCAGTCATAATACACTTCTTCACATCCTGGAAAATATTTAAACATTGAAAGGGGTGAGCTCAGATGCTCAGTAAGGATAACAATATTGCGCAAGATTTTATAAGAAAACATAATCATTTAAGGCAATGTATAACTAAAACAAAAGCCTTATTGAACTTGAACTTCAGCATAATATGGCAAAAGTAAAATAAAATAATGCCATTACTTACTCACATGGATATTCTACTAGACGAATAATCACATGAAATATCAATAACCACTTTCATAATGAGGGAATGTATAATGCCGGACATTCTGAAACATTTTGTCAAGGCCTCGGCCAAGACATCTAAAATGATTAAGGCCTCGGCCAAAACCATAAATCAAATTAGGAAAGGGCCTCGGCCAATTCCACGTCTAGTTGTCTCATGAGACCTACCGATGCATCGAGGAGCTATAGCGGGCTCCACCCGTCACATATTAAGTCCAATCCATTCCTCATATGAATAGGTTTAGACATAACATAAATATTCATATTAAAACTAGCATACGAAATGTCAAACATTTCCCTATAAACTATGGATGGTATAAAATAACACATCCACAGTCAAATATTTCACAAAATGTTCAATGGAAGTTTTGTATCATAAATCAATTTCAATTAAACTTAAAACCCATCAAAGGATATTGACATGGATGAAATCAAAGCTATTTGAGAGAAATATCTCTCCTTTTTGAAATCATTTAAAAGTCCCATAATTATAAAATAATACATTTACTTTGAAAATATTCTTATAAGCTTGTTAGGGAAGCTTCGACGAAGTTATAATGGCGGAAAATAGCCGCACCCGCCGTATAAGTAAAAAAACATTCTTACCTTAAATTTGTCAAAAAGGTCAAAAGTACATTGTTTGGAAAACAACGGTAAGATTCCTTTCAAAAACGTATAAGGGTATAAATGACTTTAAACCATTTTCCATTTAATAGTAAAAATGTTTTGAAAGACATTTTTAAGAAACATGGATGTGGATGATAACGAGGTCCCAGTAGATAATTATGTATAAACAACCTTGGATAATGAAGAGGTTGTGAAGTAAACCCTTACCTTGTACTTTTCCTTGGTTGGGGTAGGTTAACCTCCTGTATAATGGTGAAATAATTGTTATTAAATTATACAAGAATCATATACATTCAAATGATATCATATATGATCTTTTAACATTGCTTTGTTAACAATATCTTAGATTTATCGTTGTTTTGGGTGTTAACTTACTCGTTTTCTTTTATATGTTTTGTCATGTAAGTCTTGTTTTTCATGGATAGGTTGTATATTATTCATATCCATAATGATATCATGTCCTTAAACATTATTTTTAAATCATAAAATGATAATTATACTTGAATGGATACGACGGAGAATGAATCTCATCGCGTTCGTGGAGACGGTAGTCCGTACGTACGCACGAGCGACAATATCATTATTTTGATATTAAAATAATATATAATTGGATAGTGTATCATATATACAGAATCATTATCATGTTATATTTATTATTTACATTAATTACATATCATTATTATACCCATCTAAATAATAATATAATGAATAACAATTACACCACGACGTGGAGACGGTAAGCCGTACGTACGCACGTATGGTGACATGTCATTCAAATGATGGGTAGAATACTGAATATGGTTGTCCCATATTTATAGTAACATCACAGTATATAGAAGATACTGGAGTTATAATTTTATAATTGAAATAATAAACAAAGAGGGAGTGGAAGAAGAAAGAAACATGAAAGAGGGTGATGAAAATATTACCTCTTCTTCGGGTTCTTCCTTTTGATTTGATCAAAAGGACTCGTTAGTATGTATTTCTGACTAAAGTAAAGCTTCTAGGATGAAGGGAGGGAAGTTGGGAGAGTATTTGGGCAGGGGTGGCCGAACAAAAAGGCTTGGAAGTGTGAATAAGGTGGTAGAGGCGGGGGCCTTTTATAAGAGGAGAGGAGGGGCACTTTTGGAAAGATTGAAATGTTACATTATTTCACAATGCTTTTCGGATTCTAAAGGTCCCACACTTATATAATTAGAGACTAAGGTGATAAGGTTTCTAAATCTCCTCATCCAATAGGCTTTGGACAAGTGTAAGCCTTGGATTTTGCATTATCTTCTCATTTTATTTAAATCGTTAAATAATGAGGTCATCGCTTCATCATAATGATGTCATAAATAATTTAATTTATTTAATGTCCAAAAATTATAAAAAAAATACTATGATGTAGGAAATCGTTTTAGATTTCTAATGAATATTTATAGTCAAAATTCGGACTTGTGTAACCCCACTTAAAAACTGTTTTAGTAAAATAACTCATGTTTGTGTCAATTTAATTTTAACATTAAATAAATATATATTAATGTCATTTTCCAACTAAAGTGGCTCCATGGGGTCCCCAAGTTGACCCATGGGTTGTATTGGTCGGCCATGACTCATCCAGTAGGAGTAGGACAAGTGTCATGCTCATTTCATATTATTAAAACATCATTTGTACCTTAAACTACATTAATTACCTCTAATCGCGATTAAGAACTTAAAAGTTACTATTCACCAAAAAATTATTTTAATCTCATTGAACCACATTTTACTTCTTAATGAAAACCATGTATGTCGGATTTTTGAAAATCAAATCACAGAAGTGGTAATATTTCATTTTAACGAAAAATCAGTTTTTAACAACCACTTAGTGGTTTCACTATTCATCAAAAATTGAAGTTTTTCAGAATAAGGCCAAAATTTCACCCTAAGCTATAATTGATATTCCGAATTCAAAAATGATGTCTATTTTACAAAATTCCAAACATATAATTTGTATTAATTAATTTCATAATTAATTCCCGCTGTTACAACAAATAGCGTGTTTTTAAGAAATAATTTATATCAAAATTTTGGCAATTGTTTATGTCCAATTTCAATGTTAAATTAATTCTAATGACCACCATTGTATAAAATGCTAAAAATATATTCTAATTATACTTTAAAACCACTAAATATTATAATTTATCACTATAAATTATTTTTATTAAAAAAGTTGTTTTAAGTATTTTTCACTATTCATAAAAATTAGAAGTTCTCAGAAAAATACCAAAAATTCAACATAGGCTAATTTCAATATTCCGAATCCAAAAATGAAGTCCATTTTGATAAATAAAATTTATAAAATTTTAAAAATTAGGTATTACTATTCACAACGGCTAGATTAATTAGTTGTGGTGTCTGTTAGAGCTCGAGGTTGCGTACAACACACGCTATTGCATTATTCGAAGGGAAATGTACAGTGGATGCTTGGGGTGTTACAATGAAACTATTCTTATCATTTATCTTTTTACAATGAAGAAAACATTTATTTCAAAAAAATTACATTAAACAATCCTAAAATTTTCATGTTATTCATTTCAATTCATGTATCACCATACTTTACAGCTATTATATTATTTAAAATATTTTTAATAGCATTTATTTGAAATTTCCATTGGAGGATAGAGTTGTGGATGTTGTTGAGCATGCTCCCAAGAATCTATGTCAAAAATCCTAACAAAATAGATTATTTTTTATCTATTATTATTGCCTAATGATCATTCAAAAGAACTAGTACTATCATGACAACTATTATGTATAATGATCCTTGTGTTGAGCCATAATAATATTTTCATATAGGACATCCATCGACCCCTTTCTTGACTAAAATGTAAACACCCATTTTTCAGACTTACTTTTTATGGTCATTCAGTAATTCCTCAAGCATAAGCCATTGTTGAATTTCATAATGAAATATGTTGAATTAACTGGATTTTTGAGACTCTCCATTAGTTTATTTAATTCTTCCAATGTAAATTTCTCCTCTCCTCTAGAAATGAGTATTATAGGCTTTGGGAGAGATGTTTGTGGTTTGGGTGTGTCACGACCCATCCCACGGGGCCCGTGTTGTAACTACCCCAAGCCCGCCTTCCAAAGGCCAGGGGCTGGGGACTAGCACAGAAGGAATATATACCTATAACTAGGAAGGAATTTCCTTTATAAAAGGTAAACACACACACATCCAGAGTACAAGGGGAAGAAAAAACTATGTAAAGCAGTAATAGGTGTGCTGAAAGTATAAATGGGCCGGAATACATGCCCAAAAGTAATGTGCAAGGAAAAGACAAAATAGCTGGAAGGTGTCAAGCTACTCCTGGATCGTCCTCCGGAGTTCCTACATGAAGGGTAGGTACAGATGGCCACCTCATCTCCCAACATCCATCTGTCACCTCTGGGTATAGTCTCGTCCTGATGTCCACCTTCGGGTACCGTCCATCTCTACAAGCCTCAAACACAATAAGTTTTGTCCGTTGTCTGCATCCTACACAACGTGGTGCGGGCATAGTCCGTGCCGGTGTGAGTATAGCAATTCTCAGTAGGCACCTTGAGACCATCAAATTCTCCCGAAATTCAACAATGATAAACCAAAAATAATGATCTCAAGGGATAACCATTACTTAGGTACTTGCCCATACATATACCTATGTTATCAAGTAACCCATCTTAATCATGAGATAAACAAAAAGGTCATTGACTTATCTCAAACTAGGATTTTATTCATGATGTCGAAACGGAGACTACTGGAGAACTCCTCTCTGTCCAGTACAATGGGCCTAACACTGCAACCAATTGCTTCCCACTAACCTTGGACTACTGAATTACTCCACCTGTCGAGTACTGTGGGCCAGCTGATACAACCAAGCGCTTCCCACCATGGGTCTGCTTCTACAACCAAGCACACCCCCTCATAGCCTATGGAGGTAATCCTTCTTTCGAGTACCATGGATCTTCCACTAAAACCAAGCGTTCCTCCACCGTGGATATTCTACTACAACAAAGCGCATCCCACTGAGCCATACGAATCACTCCGAGTCGATCGGTCAGTAGTCGTCAAGTCTCAGCCATCTACTTGGTCTCTGCACTCTGTACGTTCATCTACGAGAGGTTCTGCTCCACAATCCACTGATCGATTCTTCCTAGTGTCACGTTATCTCACGTTGATGTATCTCAAAGGACTGCCACATCATAGGGGTCTCAAAGCAACAGACGGCGCCTCAATCAGATACCCGGTCTTTGAGTTAATAACATTTCTTTTCCAGGCGCCCGGTTGGATTTTGGGTACAATCCAACCCATCCATGCTCGAACCACAAACAAATCCATTATAGAGTTTAACAAAAAACCATCTCATCAAGATGAATCCAACGTAGTAGACGTCAAGTCAATCGGACTTCCGGTCCTCATGTTATATTCGTTTCCGCTCTGAGGGCCCGATTATTTTCGAGTTCGAACCAACCCGGCCGTACCAAAACATCGCCAAAACCTTGAGTGTAATATACCGACACGACCGTCCCGATCTATGGAATCTCACTCAAATTTTGGTGCATCGATTGAAGGTTCGTAGCTGAATCTATGGTTGATTAACCGAAATCAATCCGAAAATAGGGGGTCCTGGCCCGGTCCGACCCGACCCAACACCCCCTGGGTCACCCAAAATCGGGTTGACCCGACCCGGGTCCGGGTCTAGCCCGGTAGGGCGCACCTATGCCATCCTGGCTGAGCGTTACGCGGTGCGGGGGAGGCGCGGCCTCCCCGGTGATTGACAACAGCAGCGCTAGCTGGCACGCCCCCCGGGCCTCCTAGATCCCATGCAGCCGTGGGATCCTTCGCAACGCCATCGCGGCTGTTGCCGCAGCCACACTTCTCCGACCACCGATGCCGCCATGCCGGTGAGGCGCGCCGATATCGTTTTTCGCGGACCACCGGACGTGCTCCGGTGGTCCGATTCGCCCACCGTCTGCGCCTACGGCTCCCACAAGACCTGTTCTACACTGCGACGACATCAAATCCCTGATGAAGACCTATTTTACATCACCCGTCATCCCATCCACAAACGAACATACAACGGAGGGTTCGAGATTGTTCGTTAGCCCGTTCCCTCCACGTTAGAGGCTAAAACCATAAATTCAATGACAAAAGATGGGTATAAAACAACAAAAATCCCCTACCTCGATAATTTATGTCGCACATCGGGCGTCTCAGAAGACGGCATCATTGGGAAAGGATCATAGGCGACATCAGAGTGCGCCCAAGTAGGAAGAGGTGTCTCCTCTCTTGTCGCGGAGAAGATAATGGGTGGCACGTCGTCATTCTTCGTGGAACCGGCATTCATCAAAAAACGAAGAGCTCTCCCAATCCTCCTCAGCACAATGAACCCCCCCCCCCCTCCTAAAATAATATGCTCCGATTATTTTATTGCACATGCAACAACATTCAAGATTCTTATCACCTCATTAATTAAATGCATTGGCAATTAATTAAATATAGGGAGAGGAAAATCCTATTTAATTTGAGGGGTTGTCATGGATTAATGGAGTGAGGGAGGTGGAGAGATTGGAAAATAATGGGGGGTTACCAATTTAATGTGGGGGTTCAATGAGTTTAGAGGAAAAAATTGTTGGGGCTCATATGGGCCCCACCACTCTAACATCCACACTTGGGTAGTTAGGTGGATGCGAGTCCCACCCTTAACTACCCATGGGAGGAATTGACCACTTTAGATACATAAAATTGTTCTTACAATTTTATTTATCTCTCATTTTAAACCACATATTATAACTTCAAACCCTCATAAAATGAAACTACGGTAAACATCCCCTTATGATTTTTCTGGTGCAGCTAGTTCATCGGTGCCCTCAGATTTCAATTCGGAGCACTGGTTCAAATGATAGAAAAACCCACTAATTCGTTCACTGAACATACCTGGGCTTAACATCGGAAATTGATTCCGGGCACACCGGGCCTTGGAATCATGTGTCGTCAGAAACTACATACTCGTAAGATTCCAAAAAAATAAAGAAAAAAATTTCCTTAAAATTTCTGGGTTTTTACATAACTCCCACATCAAGGATTTATGTCCCTGTAATGCGACAACACAAACTTGGGAATCTAAAGGGGGTACCGAGTATGCATGTGAGCCTCCCGCTCCCATGTTCTCTCATGGAGGATGTCGTGCTGCCAGCAAATCACCCAAGAGAAATCGATTGTCCCTATAGGACCCACTCCTGTTGATCATCAACCTCTACTAGAACCCCATGATAGTCACCCCATCATCGATGTCCAGATCCCTGTGGTCGTTGATGACAGATAGGTCGTGCACACATCTCCTCAAATGAGATACGTAGATGACATCGTGCACCCGGTACATCCGAGGTGGATAGGATAGATGAAATGCAAAGATAACTTGCTACCCCGACCAAAACTCCATAGACCCTGTCGAGGTGAGTCCCATAAGAAGACATGGTCATCACCCTCGAACTCCATTGGTCTCATCTCCAATCACCATAGGACTTATTTCTACTTTGTGCAGTCGTCATTTGCTCCTAGATGATATGTAACTTTTCTATCATAACATGAACCATTTCCGGTTATACATGTGCTGACTCAATCACTATCCAAAAAGGATATCAAAAATTCGGCCAGATTGTTTCTTGCCACTCCTAATAGCCGAATGCCCGATCTCCTACAAAGATCATCTGCTACAACATTCTCCTCCCTAGGAGTATAAACTATCTTGAAGTCATAGTCTTGGAGGAATTCAAGTCATCACCGCTATCTCAGGTTCATGTCCTTCTGATAGATGATTCAACTGAGACTATTGATTTGGATAGAACCGTAAACCATTTACTCAACGAACAATGGGTGAACTATCCAATTGTAGGAACTCATCTCCACCCATCATAGTTTACATTCTACAAGAGATGCTAAGATTTCTCTGCTTCCAAAAAGAGAAATCTGGTCTCATCCCCTAGATGAACCACGTTCTTTGACTAATACAGTCAATCATGGCATGAATATTACAATCCAAGTCAGGGATGGCGTCGTAAGGCCTCGATGTCACTACCATGAGATCCAACCGTTACTCTCGCCACCAAGGGTGGAGTCACACTGTCGGCATTAGTGTGTGGTTACTGGGTCTCCTCTTTTAGAAAAATCAAATGAGAGGGTCAAGTCAACAATTTTAACCTGAACCTCTCATTATCAACCATACAAAAGGATAGGGTAGTAATCGTCACAAGGAGAAGTGTCTTTTATTACTGCAACTCAAAGTAGAAAGACACATAACAACTACAAACAACAACAACAAAAAGGAATCTAGAAGCACTAAGAACAAAGACCTTCATGCCTGGAATTAGTCACACTCCTGTCCTTTCGCTTCCGGATCAACATAATTGTATGCTTCAGCTTCCTGAAGCTGTGCTCTCCCATGTCCACCCATTCCCTATTGTCAGGGTGGTCCTCCTAGTGGTGGTGGTGGTAATTCCTCAAAGCGTTGTCCACCTTCAGCTGCACGGATAGCTCCTCCACCTTGGTCTCCTGATCCTTGCGTTTTGCCTCGATCGAACCTTTTTCTCTACCTGGGATGTCCTTCGTCTATCTGGAGATCATCTGTATGGCGGGTCAGATAGTCACACGCCATGTGACCAAGCCCGCAGCAAGAGTATCACTATCCCCTCCCGGTAAGTCGTTCTCCACCTCAGGTGCCTCACACACACGTTCCTGAGTCATGCGGTCGACCACCTGTTGGTCTGGTACTCTTGGACCTATGTGTCATCTGTCTAGTACCAACTGCAGAAGACTCTACTGCATGCCAACTAGTGGTGGGTCCCGCTGCTGGAGACTGCTCAGCAAGGAAACTCTCTAATAAGAGAACTTGTTCCAACACCCCTGTCTTTGTCAGGATGCTATGGGAGACAACTGAAGCTCTAATCTATCACTTGAGCCCCACCTCGATGTTCCGGGCCTAGAAGAACGGGTCACGTACCATGTCTGTAGAGTAGCGCGAGAGGTCTGTGAACCTCGCTGAGTACTATTACACCGTCACTCTACCCTGGTGTAGATGTAGTAGCTCCTGGATAAGGACCGCTCGAAGTGTGGATATTACAAACTCTGCCCGGAATAGGCCCTTGAAGTCTCCCCATAGAAGTGTCGCCTCGCCGTGCATCTAGAGCATCAGGCTCTACCATCTGCCTGCTGCAGCCTGAAGGAGGCTGGCAGCATGGATCACCATAAAGTCTGCTGGCATCCCTACTAGACTGAAGACACTCACCACAGCCTCCAGCCAATCCTTAGTTTCCTATGGGTCCATCTCTCCCAGATACCTGGTTTGAGCTGATTTAAATGAAACTTTTGAAAACACACACGCAATCAATATCTTTGTGCACTGAGTCCGAAATCAGAATTCAAGGACCTGGTGTATGGATACGTCGTCCGCCCGCACCAACACTGGACTCCCTGAACTGAAGACCACACTTAGTACCCTTAACACTATTTCTTCACAGAAGGTAAAAATCAGAGTCCTATGTTCTGTGGTAGAACTGACTGCTCTTAAACCAATTTGTCAACACCCATACCTCACGGCCCGTGTCATAATTACCCCAAGCCCACCTTCCATAGGCTAGGGGTTGGTGACTAGCACCAAAGGCATAAATCCCTATAATTGGGAAGGAATTGCCTATATAAAATGTAAACACACACACACATCCAGAGTACAGGAGGAATCAAACTCTATGTAAATCAGTAACAGGTGTGCTGAAAGTAAAAAGAGGCCAGAACACAAGCCTAAAAGTAAAGTACAAGGAAAATACAAAACAACATAAAGGTGTCAAGCTGCTCCGGGATCGTCCTTCGGAGTACCTACCTGAATGTTAGATACAGATGGCCACCTCAGCTCCCCACGTCTGTCTGTCACCTCCGTGTACTATCTCATCTTGAAGTCCACGTCTGGGTACCGTGCAGCTCTACAAGCCTCAACCACAATCATTGTTTCCTGTATTATGCATCCAACACAACGAGGTGCACGCATAGCCCATTCATGGGTAAGTATAACGATACTGATTAGGGACCCTGAGACCCTCAATATCTCACTAAATACAAGAAGGATAAACCAAAAATAATGATCTCAAAAGATAACATTTACATAGGTATATTCCCATTCATATTCCTATGTTATCAAGTAACCCATATCAATAATGAGTTAAACACCAAGGTCATTGACATAGCTCAAACAAGGATTTTATTCATAATTTCAAAACCATGGTTGCTAGAGAACTTATCCTCTGTCGGGTACAGTGGGCCTGCCACTGCAACCAAGCGCTTCCAACTAACCTTGGATTGATGATGTACTCCACCCGTCGAGTAATGTGGGCCTTCTTCTACAACAAAGCACTTCCCACCATGGGGCTGCCGCTACAACGAAGCACTTCCCACCATGGGTCCGCTCCTCAATCTACTGGTTGATAATTCAATTGTCACGTAATATGACGTGGAAGTGTATCAAAATACCACCTCGTCATAGGGGTCTCAATGCAACGGACGACACGTCAATCAGATGCCCAGTCTGTGAGTTATTAGTATTTCCGTTTAAGATCCCTATTGGATTTCAGGTACAATCCAACCCAGCCATGCTCAAACCACAACCAAATCCAATGTAGAGTATGCCAAAAAACCGTCACATCAAGAGGAATCCAAAGTAGTCAATGACAAGTCAATTGGTCCTCCAGTCCTCATGTTATAAGTGTTTCCGCTCTGAGGTCCCGATTGGTTTCGTGTTCGAACCAACCCGGTCATACCCAACTTCGCCAAAACCATGCATGTAAGATACCCAAACGGACTTCTAGATCCAAGGAATTTTACACAACTGATGTTGCATCGATCAGAGGTCTGTATCTCATGATATGTTTGTTTAACCGAAAACGATCCGAAAACAGGGGGTCTGGGCCCGGTCCAACCTGGCCCCACACCCCCAGGGTCACCGCGAACCAGGTGAACGGACCCGGGTCCGGGTCCGGCCTGGCAGAGAGTGGCCCGGACCGGTTGGTGTGGCCTTGCTCGGCCGACGCAGAACGGCCCAGCTGGTGTGACTCGGCCAGCGGTTGGAGCGGCTTGGAAAACCTGGGGGCCCGCCGCCTCCAGGTGGTCGGCCAACTGCCAGCCACCGCCTCCGGTCACCGCCACTGCCGCGCCGGTGAGGTGAACCAGCAGCGTCTTCCACAGACCACCGGACGTGCTCTGGTGGTCCGATTCGCCCACCATCTACGCCTGCGGCTCTACGGGGACCTGTTCATCAATGTGACAGATTCAAATCAACGATGTGGACCTGTTTTACGTCACCTGTCATCCCGCGCACAAATGAACAACCAACTGAGGGTTTTGGCTTGTTCGTTTTCCCATGAAATCTGCGTTAGAGGCTCAAACCATATATTCGACAACAAAATACGGGTATAAAAAAACACAAATCCCCAACCGTGATAATTAACATCACACATTGGGCGTCGCGGAAGATGGCGTCGTGGGGAAATGATTCATAGGCGACATCGGACAGCACTCGAGGAGGAAGCGATGTCTCCTCTCTTGTCACTGAGAAGAGAATGGGTGGTTCATCGTCGTTTTTTGTGGAACCGGTGTTCTTAAAAACCCCAAGAGCTCTCCCAATCCTCCATAACACAACAAAGCTGTCCTCTAATAAAATATTAGGATCCTCCTATTATTTTAATACACATGCAACTACATTCAAGATTCAAATCACCTCATTATCTAAATGCATTGGCAATTAATTAAAGGGAGGGAGAGGAAATATCCTCATTAATTTGAGGTGTTGTAATGGATTAATGGAGTGAGAGAGGTGGAGATATTGTCAATTAAAGGGGGGTTTCCAATTTAATGAAGGTGTTTAATGAGTTTAGAGGAAAAAACGGTTGGGGCTCGTGTGGGCCCCACCTCTCTAGCATCCACACTTAGGTAGTTAGGTGGTTGTGGTTCCCACACTTAACTACCCATGGGATGGATTAACCTCCTTAGATACATGAAATTGTTCTTTCAATTTTATTTATCTCTTTTTTAACCACTACTTATAACTTCAAACCCACATAAAATGCAACTGCGGTAAACATCCCCTTAAGCAATTACTGGCGCCGTGAGTTCATCGGTGCCCTCAGATTTCAATTACGAGCTCCAATTCAAAAGATAGAAAAACCCTCTCATTTGTTCACTGAACGTACCCAAGATTAACTTTGGAAATTGATTCTGGGCACACCAGGTCTCAGAATCAAGTGTCATCAGAAACTTCATACTCATAAAATTCCAAAGAAATTAAGTACCAAATTTCCTTGAAATTTCCGGGTCTTTATAGGGTAGTTGTTCTATGAAAGTTCATAAATGGACCCAAGATATTTATCATCATAGTTAGTACCTAATTTTCCTAATCTAGATTAGATTACCTTTAATATCACTTCACTAGTTCCAACATGTTTATCTATTTCTAATTTCTAGTCTTATTAGAAATCACATAATTTTTTTACTTTGAGTTGAGGAACCAATCAAGACCATGAATTTCACAGGTATGCACTGATTTATTATTTTAGATGTTTTAATATACCATATTTGGATATAAAATATAAATTCTATAATCATTTGTGATTTTTTAATGGAAAATATTCACTTTTATTGTAGTGATTTCCTTATTCATGGACACTCTTCAATGGATTGTGGTGTTAGGTTATTTTCCCTACAAGCAGAAAAAGGACATGGGTTGAAATGGGGAAAATAATTTGATCAATAAGAGTGATATGACTTATATATTCCCAAACCATATATTTTTTATAATAACATTGGTGGTATAAATACGATAATTAAGAATTCTGGTGAGGTAAAGACTCTGATTGTGGAGAAATCATAGACTGGACAACCAGGGAGTCCCACAATTGAGGTCGACGGTCATTCAATTTGTTTAGATTTTATCATAGTTCTGTAGGTGTACCCTATGACTCTATTACAGTAGTGGGAGATCATTTGGTGCTTAGTGAATCTATTGAAGCCTTTCATGAAATTTTGGAAAGAATTCCAATCAGACTATAATTATTTGTCAGGAGTTTTCTATGATCATGAGAGTAAGATTGAAGAATATTCGAAATCATGATCTAAGAAATACAAAAAAAATGACTGGACCATATGTTTTTCTAAACATATATATCAATAATAATAATAAACATATAGATTATTCAAATATAAAAATTGAAATTGTCATTAGATGCTTTGATTCTTCTAGGTTACAAAAACCAGACTCCTCTCTGTGGCCAATTGATGTTGTGCCTTCTTACACACCCATTAGTGATGATTTTTTAAAATATTAATATTTATTAAGGACGTTGATCCTACATTAAAAGGTGCATATATGTTCAAAGAAGATATAGGGAATAATGTTTCTCTTAGATGCAAGAATAAGATGATGTTTTTTTGTAAAATTAATATTGATAAATCACTTGGGATACATGACTTCAAATCTGAGAGTGACTGATTATTAAAATGGAGGAATAATTGAAATAAAATCATGGAATTATGTACAATGAAATTAAAGGGAAATGAAACAGTTCATTACATCTCTTCAAATCTATTGAATATATAATTTATTTTTATTGATCCCAATTTGGGTAATTGATGTGACATCATACAATAATGTTTCTTTATTGACCATTTTTCTAACTCTGTGTTTTATTATCATGCAGTTGAATTAAATGAATGTTGTTTAATGATCAAAAAATCTTGGATTATTTGTGTCTATATATACCTAATATTGTATGATGTTTTTTAATTTCTATAATTTAAATAATTTTATTTCTCAAATTTATTTCACTTGGTGTTGTGTTATATCTGGGGTTTGGGGGTTATGGTGGTTTTTATTGCTGAAATAATTTTCTCTTTATAGTTATGTTCCTTGTGTTCTGTTGATTTTCTATATGGATATTGGGGGAAATATAATGTTCATCAGGAATAAGATTTATTGATATATGGTTTTTAGTATATCATTTTTATTATATTATTTTTTTTTTGTTTTTCATATTTATAATGTGATTCTAGACTCTCATCTAATTGGCCTCTTATTCATGGGTGTTCAAACAACAATTTTCACTTGAATGTTTCATATGGGTTGGTTAATATATATCATAATTGTCATTTATTTATATCCTTGTGGTGAAAAATATATTATTTTTAGTAACTTATGTCCACATTGAGGAGATATGTTTTTTGATGTAGTGACTTTGTGGAAGATAGAAAATTGTTTCGGAAATGATTATGTCAATGTGTGATTTTTATGTGTATTTAGGTCTCTAAATAATTCAGTTTACACAATTCCTTTAGGGTGTGTGGCTGTGAAACATATTTTTTTCATAGTAAAATTTTATTTTTTAATAAATTTTTTAGTGGAATGAATTGGGTGATTAATTCATGTCTGGGTATGTTCAACATTTCTAATTTTTTTGAATAAATATTGCATCAACATTCTATAAACAATTATGGTAATTATTTCTTCACTAAATGATTAAAATAAACTATCTTGATAAAGATAAATATCTTATATTTGAATATAAAATTTATTGTTGAACATATCCTCTATATATCACAATATTAAAAATATTGTAATTACTAAAAACAATTGTCATAATTTTGAAATTTCATGAATAAAAATAAAATAAAGGTTATAATATCATACAAATGGAGATAAAATTATATTTAACCAAAAATTGGTAGAATATAAAAAATAAAACATATAATGAGATTGAGGCATCTTTTAGGGCCATTTTATAATCAATATCATTTTATTTTTATCATTAATGGCATGAATTACCCTTGACCACAACAATAACAATTTCAAATGATATTTTTCATATTTAAAAAAGGAACCAATTTAATAAAATTTAACATCTATATTATTAATATGGAATCTATTATTAAATATAAAACAATAAAAATTATATAAATTATTTTTAAATTAAATGGGGAAAATATAATAAAAAGTTCTTTCCAGAAAAATGCTCATTCAAATATATTATGTATGTATGGGAATTTAAAATATAAATTATAATTAAAAATCATATTTTTTAAAAAAAAATATTTCAATTTTACAACTAATGAATATAATAATATTAATTTTTAAAGTAATAAAATAAAATTTATTTTTTAATAAAAAACAATATTGTTCAATTTTTTTAAAAAATAAATATTTTTGGAAAATTACCAGAAATTCATCATATGTTAGTTCTAAAATATTTCTTAAAAACATTAATAAATTTTAATAAAAGAAAAGTTTTCGATGTTAATATAATTATTTATATTATTTTATCATAAAAATATATAAAAAATAGTTATAAAAATGTATTTTGGATGAATAAAATGGAATTACTGAAAATTAAATCAATTATTACAATGAAATAAACTATACATTTGAAATGTGTATAACTATTTTGTTTATGAAAACTTTTTTTCCAATTAATAATCCTAAATTGAATGGTAATTATATAATATTCACATAATATTTTAATAATTTTCCATGATTTTACTAAACTAGAATTTTTTGTATTAGAAGATATAAAAGAATAAAATTATGTAAAGAAAATTATTTCATTAAGATCAAAGGGAGTTATATTCTACCCATACATAATTAAATTTCTATCTATCAATATTTCACATTGATTCAAATAGAATAGGATATATCATCAACATCACACTATCATGTTCCCACATAGCTTCAATAAACTAGTGGTTAATCAATAAAACTATTAAAATATGAGAGTTATGGTTTTGTTGATAATTCTATCTAGGATCCAGAATTCGTACCAGATTTTCCTGATATGAAAAACCATTCATTATTTTTATGACCACTATCTTTAGGACATGTGGTGGATTAGTTATGAAATTCATCATGGGAGATACATGAACACACCATGAACATGAGATAGATTCTGTAGAGGTTACAATCATCAAGCAATAATCATGATACAATAAATAGATTCAAAGGAAGTAATGTACTAAGGGAATGACATTTCCTTCCTTAAAAATATCATCACATTATTATAGTGAATTACTCATTCTAATATCATGTCACACACTTCAAACTCCATGTCATTCTTATTATTTTCATTATAAATGTTTTGTTGGCTAACAGATTCTCTTATGTGTTGTTGAATTGATATGACCATATATTTCAATTAATTATATATATTATGTCTTAATTGGTTTGATTCTCTAAATTCAATTCATCCTGATGGATTTCTATAAATTTTTACCATATATAGATTCAATGGGGTCTATTTGAATATTAGAGAGAAAGATATTGTTGTATGAAAATACAACCAAAGGAAGGTATTGATCTTCTACACCATTTAAATCTATAGAGTTACATCACAATATGTCATCGAGATTTTGAATTTCATTATCACACTGGACATGTATTGAATAATGATATGAAGTTATAAAACATAAATCAATATCTAAATCCTGCTGAATACTTCACCAGAACATCATGATATACCTTTGACTCTAATTTTATTCAATGTAATGTTGTACTACATGAAATAATAACACTTATATAATATATATTATGAAAATATTATCAATAGATAAATCTTATTAACATAAATAATGTTTTTTTGTTTCATAATTTTATTTAATATAACCCCTAAGTTATTATTGAAATTATAAATTATCAGGATAATGCCAAAAAATCAATAGTATTGTTTTCCCATTTCCATTCACATGTATTTAGTATCTATAACAGTTCCTGATACCTTTTTCAACCATACATAACATTATGATAAAATATAAAAAATGAAACATACTCCATAGTATTTCTCTTCATTTGATCCCAAAAAATAATAATTTAGATCTCTATACAAGATTTTAGTTATAGAAAAAATATAGAGTTATGAACTATGAGCCCCATGAAAAGCATTATTATTTTAATCTTGTATTGATAGAACACATACAAATTTCCTAAAACATATTATTCCAACATAAGAAAGGTTGAATTCAGGAACATTTCTCACCATTGGTTTCATCTCTAACAATTCCTTTATCACCTCTTTAATCCTTAAATGGGTAGACAATTGAATATTCAAAAGAGAGTGATATGATTTCTCTCTTTACTTTACGATATAAATGTCCACCACTTTTAAATCCACGAAAATTAAATCTTTATGAATAATTATCATATATAATATATAAATATATGTTTGGATAAATGATTCTCCCTCCTTTCTCGCTTTCAAGGTGTGGTAATGTATTCATAAATCATACTCTATAATTAGCTTCTATAGTCTCCTATGGTGTATGTTCATCTCTTTCTGTGTGAAAAATATAATTTAATTTTTTTTAATAAGTATATAAGTCACACCTATCTTCAAAGAGGAAATTCTCCTATATCGTTAAGAGAAATGTTACATCATATAGATCATAATCATAAGTTTTTTAATATTTCTCATTGGCCAATAGTTACTATTACTCACAAGATACCATGATATGTTTTCTCAAAGGAACACAACTCATTCTCTTATATTATAAATCACTATATATCACAAATCATCTCTACTATAAGGTTATGGGAGTATAAAATCATAGAGCAGTGTTATTTATAGCTCCCTGAAATTAAATTGACATTCCTCCATATATGAAAACATAACACCTTTATTATAGAACATGGTGATTGGATTTTATATTTTTATTAAATCATATAAAAAATAGATATTATCAATTCAACATAAGAAAAATATAGATTTCAAATTTTTTTGTCTAATATATTTCTCAAAAACATTATTCTTTGAAGGATCTACATATATACCTTCACCTGAGATTATATCACCCATGAATGAAACTTTTTAAATTCAAAATTCACACTTGGTAACTTTTTCAAAAACCATATCCTTCCTCATGGTATTAATCACAATATTCCAGTTATCCTCATGTTCACAAATTATCACTGAAAAAAAAGAATATAATAAATTAATACTATAATAAAATTATCATGATAGTCACTAAATACATTATTCATTATGTTGATGAATTTTCTTAGGAAAATAGTAACTCCAAAATCCACTACTATGAATTATAAATGCCAATAACATGTAAGGATTATTAGCTTGGGTCTATAATATTCCATGAACATAAATTACTGATATCCAGAATGATGTTCAGTATTTTTATAGTATTGAGCTATGTATATTTGAACAAATTATTCATTCATATGGGAAAGATGATACTTTTTATTAATTTTGATCTTGTTATATAAATGATAATCATTATAGAATATCAGAGATCTATATTTTCTCATAAAATATATAATAGGTTCACCCCGCTGTGAAACAAAAGGGATTATATATACCATACCATGATTCAAATAGATTTTCATCATCAATAATTGATACTCATATAAGGTCATTCTATATGGAATCATATAATTAATAATAATAAAATATAGGAGTTTTACTATGAACCCAACATTATTATTCAGTGGAATATTCATCAATTATTTATGAAAGGTTTTAAAAAATCCCACCTAATATGTGAGAATTCTCCTAGAGTTTCTCCCAATCCATCAAAGATATATAACCACGATATATATTAATTTAGATTCAGGAGATGGAAGAAATTTACATTATATTTTCATATTCAACTTTGCATCGATAAATCATAATAGGTTCATTTATAATATTAGATATCACTAATATTCCTCAAAACATAATTTGAGACCAAAATATAGAATTATAATACATCCCAAGAAGCACATAGATTTCAACTAAATTAAGAATAACAATATTTGGATGATAAAATTTATAGAAAAAATGAAACAGAGAAGAATAATAAACATGGGATGTGCTCATTGATCCATTGCCAGTTTCAATAGATAAATCAACATATAATTATTGGGGTGATATGGTGATACCATTAATAATATATTTTTAAGTTAAAGTCTGGGTGGATGCTGAATTAAATAAGGATTTAGTTGTTCAATTGTAGATGATATGTGTACCTTTCACTATGCCATTCTCATATCCCACATCATCAGTCATGATCACACAAGATTTACCTATGTTTTCAGAAATATCATGTTGTGGGGGATGATTACCCAAAACCTTTAGTTTCTTTCACTATGGTTCATATTTCCCATAATCCATAAATTTTATGAATTGGAATGTTGGTTGTGAATTATAAGGTTCATATTTTCCACAATTACATTTACCAAGCTATTCATCGCCTCTCAATATTCATGGGATATTTGACCTGCCTTTCCTCATATGAAAAACCTCTAAGCTCCAATTAAACACTTCCCATTATGTTTCTACCCACATTTTATGAATGGATATGTATGGAATTTCATTACACCATACGATTTATTTGATTTTTCATGAGTGTTGATATTTATTTTCTTATAAAAACCATGGAATTGGTGGAAATCATTAATTTAAAATTCTATAATGGGTTCATACATAACAATTTCATCAAAGATATTTATGTCTCTAATATCTAATTTCATTCAAATATTTGATTTTAGAAAAACAAAACAATCAATAAATTTTACATATTTGGTATATAATTAAACAATACGAGTACTTTTAATTCCATTTAAAATTTTCCACATAGGTATAAATGAATTCTTCAATAATTTTCTTCTACTCAATAAATTGTATCTCAAAATTTCTATGGAGAATAATGGAGATGTAAATATTAAATATTAGTACTCTAAACTCATCCCATACAAAGGATTAAATAATATTCTATTTCATAATATTATAGATTTTATTCCACTATTTATATGATACTACTTATAAGAGAATAATATTATGCACAATTTATCAAAAACCAAAAATTGATGAAAATAAAATATTTTTCAAATATGTGTAACTATTTCTTAGTAAAGAGGGGAATAGAAATTCCACTAAAATAATGTCGATGTTTCAACATGGATAATCCAATAGAATGTTTCCCCACATTTTGTCATTTTAAATCTAGATTTGATTCATAGTATGATAATTTTTATTTAGAAAAGAAGCAATATTATTCATTCTAGAACCCCTAAAAATTGTCTACATTGGTTGAAAATCATTATAGTATCCATCACATAAAGCAATGATAGAATTAATTTATTTTCTATCCATTGACTAAATCCAAATTTCATTTTATGAGAAATAATAATCAAAGGGAAAACCCATATTTTTTTCCTTTAATTTCTGTAATATCTAAATCAAAGAAAATTATTCTATAAAACAGTAGGTTTATCCTAGGACATGAATTACTGCAACAAAAAAATTTAGGATTTAATCATATACTAAGACAAATACCCAGAGTTTTAATAAAACATTTCTTAACCAAATATCAAATTACATTCTAAACACTACTCTTCTAATAATAATAGCATCCCTATCATTATATATATATATATATAATTACATATATTTGGATAGATATTCAATAATTATAAATAAGATTCAAAAAATAATCATACATTGTTAGGGTAACTTGAGATTGGGTATAAAATATAATTATTTTAATAATTTTCATCAAAAATTCTAGTAATGATCTTCTCTTATTGTACACTTCATATAAATACCAATTATCATAACACTGTGAAAGGAAACATGTGAAAAATGTGATATTTTTTTACTAATAATGAAAAACATGGGGATATTAATCAGTGATCATATCTATGAATATAACTAGAATATTATATGAGATTTTTTAATAACACAAAGTGTTCATAAAAAATCTAAAAAAGATCATAAACCTCATTTAAGGCATAAATCATTAGCATTTCAAAAGAGATGAATCATAAGAATAAAAATTAATCCAAATTCAATAATGAATCATATGTTCCTTTCATAGATGTGTTTGGAACCATAATATGTATATAAACCGTTATATATGTTAATTTTTAAAAGTAATACCATTATATTGTTCCTGAAAACAGGTCTCATGTAGTGAATCAAGACATATCGATGTGTTTGTCATAATAGATCAAGGACATCGACTTGTTTCCCATAAAAGATCAATAAATTTTTTTTTGGTTTTACATAAATATTTCATCAGATATAATAAATTACCAATTTAATTATAGTGATATATTTTTACCACTCATCACATATTGAAAACGATACATACGTCTGCCACATGATGAAAAAATATTCATCAAATCAGCCCCCCTAAAATAAATATGTTTTACAGAAATTTAATTTTTTTTCATAATAAATATAAATCATCCAGTTCAAGGATAATTATTGTATTCAAATAATATATCCCCAATTATGTATATTTCACATCAAATAATTTTATGATAAATGGGAATTGGTTTTGAATGAATATATGGAAAAATTCTTGAAGAAAATAACATTCCAATTTTAAAATCATTTTTTTCTAAAAAAGTTGAAGATTTTTAAATGAAATCATATTCCTAATAATAATATTTTAAACATTTACATAATATTAATATAATTGTGGCCTTTTAAACCATATAAAATCTACTCATTCCACCAAATCTATAAAAAAATTCCTTCCCCATTTAATTCAAAAATGTCATAAATAACTTTATTAAGAAAATGAATAATAAATTCCTTATAAACAATTATATAAAATGTAAATCATGGTTAGAAATGATTACCACAAATTTAAGAGGATATTAAGAATATTTAAATTTTTATTAAATCATGTACATTGAAGAGTAATATTCCCCACAAGAGACAACAAAAATAAACAATCCTGAATAACTATAAGCCCGTGAAATAAAACATTACCTCTAGTTTCACCTTTCCTCATTCATGTTCAGTCATTAAGTATGATAAATGTGTTTTTATTATAAATTTATTTCATAAACAAATTCATATATAACAAGTATTTTATGATTTATTTATAATATCTTATCAAATGATTATTGATAATTGTTTTTATTTAATACACTCCTCATAGTGATAACTGGTTTGGTTTGCACATGATTCAATTTGTTATTCAGGTCTTTATACATTGATCAAGGTTCCAAAATGTTGAAAATAGTAACTATGTTATAAAAAATTTATATTTTTTATATACATATTTATTATCATTCATAATAAATGGTAATTGAAAACTGAATTACATATCTCAAAAAGATGGTAGGTTATACAAAGGCATAAATGTTGATTAATTTTATCAACTCAAGGAATGAAATAAAGGTAAATAATAGTTTACATTTAACAAAACATTATTATATAACATATACCATATACATTCATATAAGTAATTCTTATTACCATCCACATTAAATATAAATGTGAAATTTATCCAATCCCATCGTGGAGGTGGTAGTCCACAATTACGCATGGGACATTATCATTTCCCAAAGGATTGGATGGTAAGAAGTATGAAATGATACAATTAGTAATATAAATATAATTATTTCTATAATATAATATATAAATATTAACCCCATCACAAGAAAAATCCACAAAATATAGTGATAATAAATGATTTCTGTCTCAAGGGGGAGACGTCATATTGTGCGTACGCACGAGTGATGCTTTCTAATTTTTTAATGATAAAAGGGATTATAATACTTTCTTCATAATCATAATTACATTTAATCTTAATGAATATAAATAATTTAATATTTCCAATATAATAATATTGATATATAGGAGTTAAATAATTGTATAAAAATAATCTGATTGGTTAAGTTAATAACTTTTTCTTCAAATTGTGTCATTTAGATATGCTCTAATGGGATATAGGGTTTGTCTTTTGGGAGGTAACAAACCTCTATAAAGTTTCAATTTATTCTTAAAATAGATGATACCCATGTATGGTTGAGTAATAAAACAATATGTGTTGAAAAGTAGTGAGGAAGGAGGTTCTATTTTATAAGTGGGGGTGGGGGGAACTTGTGGAATGTCTCAAAAAAATATAATATAATAATCAATTTATGGATCAAAATACCACCAAAGTGTCATTAATTAAATACTACAATCAAATATGGTTTAAATATAATGACACTGCAAATTTTGGTCAGGTATATGTGCAATATAAAACCTTTTATTATGGTTTAACTCTTTAAATAATCTATTTAATCATTAACCATTGTAAAATAGTTTTTCTATCATAAAAAGTTTGAATTATGAAAATGATCTTAAGGGATAAACATTTACACCATATATTATCCAATTTTTCTGCATTAATTTTTTTGTTTTTATTTTATTTAATAAAATATTATTTTCATATAGTATCATTATATTAAATTTTGACACAAATCATTACATTGAAATTAATGACATTATGAAAACACCAATAATTTGTAAAAATTAATTTAAAAAATCCTCAAAAAGTTATTTAACATTAAAAATCGGTGTATGGCCTTATTTTTCCCAACCTATAATAATTTTATTACTTTAAATGACATTTAATTGTTATTTTAGTTAATTAAATAATTATTGAAATAAAATTACGTGAGAATTTATTTTATTTATTTGATCACCGAAAATTCACAATAAATAATAATGATATAGGTAATTAATTTATAATTTAAAATAATATACCTAGTTGAAAATATCTTCTATTAAAATCCATTATAAAAAATATTATAGTTATAAAAAATGAGTTTTAGATGTTTGAGTTATCTTGAAATAAATTATTATAATAGCTATAAACTCATCCAAATAGAGAAAAAATTACATATTACTAAATCATTGATGAATATGTATTATATAAACAAATTTAGTAAAAATAATTCTTCTTTTTTGGTTATTGTTTAGTACTTAAATTTTATTTATAACTTTAATTTCCGGATTTACCATTTACTATGGTAAAAAGTTATTAAATTTTTTTATCGGTATTGATCGAAAATAGAAGTCAAATATTTAATTAATTTATAACTAATAATTTTCAACATATAATTCATTTTTCAAAATCAAAATCACATAATTTATAGAAATTAAATTTAAATTACACCAACCAAATTTTATGAAAATATTATTTTTGAAAAATTCCCCTCTAAAAATATAAAATATATTTATGAAAAATTCACTTATAAAATCCATTTAAAAATAATATTTTAAATGAAAATGAACTATGTAAATTTAAAAACTAGTATTATTAGTAATTTATCATTTTATATACTTTAAAATAATACAATGATCATAATAGAAATCAATATTTTTCACTAATCATTGAAAATTAAATCATTTCATAAAATTAACATAAATTAATCCTAACATAATTTTGAAATTATGAATTCAAAAATGTATTTAATTTTTAGAAATAAATTAACTAACATATAAGGAAAAAAATTATTGGACATTCTTCCACAAATAAATATAAGTTAATTTTTATGAATAGGTGTTTCTAAAGAATTTATTGACTTTACTAAAAATGAATTATTCTTCAAAATTAATTTAATAATAAATTATAATCTACTTGGATTATTATATAATTGGACATTTTGTTATTTGTATTCAAACCTGATAATTAAATGACTAGGTTTTAATTGAAACATAATATTTTAATTTTGTTCTGTGATTCAGTAAAACCAAATGTGGTGTCAAACATAGGATTTCAATGAGTTAAAATTATTTAAAAAAATATTTTATTTTGATCTTATAGTGTTACATATATGAATGTGGAAAATAATGACCCTGGTGTAATCACCAAAAACAAGGTTTTAAAGAGTCTTGACCCTATTGTCACCCAAATGTTGTGAGAGTGGTACTAACACTGCACAACTAGTTTGACAATCCTAATGGATATTATGTTGTTGATCATATATGAACCACTAAGGAGGACTAATTAAGTATTTTTATTGTGTAATTTGGATGAGAATCTTATCGTATCAGATATTAATGTAACTTATTTAGAACCAAGAGAGTAATAGGATTTCTGTAATATGACATAGAATAAAAAAAGTTTTTTTAAGTATAATATATGGATTCATAGGAGAATATAACATATGATTTATTATTCACATTGACATAATATTAATATTTTTTATATTATCATAAATATTTTGGTTTTAGTAATTTTTTGAATCAATATACATAAAATGATGTTGTGATCGGTATGTCCTTAATAACTCATAAGAATAATTTCAAGGACAAGTAATTTCATTGTCCTAACATAGATAATGAGGTGTACATATTTTAATTTGTTATATGTTATGTATAAAATTGACATGTTAGATTATTCCATTATTAAATCATAATTACAATTCTCATGACACAATTTTATTAAGGGGTTCAATGTTATTAGAGAAGATTTTTTGGATCCTATAAAATACTTAATATTTTCATTAACAAGTGACACACACTATAGCCATTATACAAAAATAAGACAATATTTTGAATAAATGATTAATATATCAATAATAACCAATAATATTCTAAACTATTAATACTATTTTATTTTTAAAGGCAAATAATTATGTTGAGTCCTTGATGAAAAAATTTATAATATAATAAATTTTATTTACATTGTACCATCATTCAAGAATGACATTTTAAAATATAAATTTTAAAATACATAAAATCAAAGTAAAATTATAAATCCTCTCATTAAAGTAATCATAGAATGTATTTTTAAATTTTATAAAAAATGAAACCTTTTTTAGAGGATGATATGGTTTTAGTGATAATATAATAATGTATGTATATCCTAGATACTTAGTAGTATTTTAAGTAATATTATATATTATTATGGAATAAAATTATACATTTTAATATATTATATTATATTTAATATACCATGTACAAAATTTCTATATCTAAATAAACATCATATCCTAATAAAAAGTATTGATGGTATTGTCTTTAAATTAATTATTTTTGTAGTCATAATAAATTGGGTATTTCATTATATTTAATATAGAAATCATTATATTTTTTAATAGATAAATTTATGTAATTAAAAGCATTAATAATGATAATTTTATCTTCTATAAACATTTAAAGCTGAAACAAAACATTTTATAATAAAATAATTAATTTGATGAAAATTACTTATTTGATAATTAATATTTCTAAAATATAGAAATTTTATATGATAAAATGATTTTAAAATTTAAAATGATAAATTAAATATTATATAATAAGGAAAATGTAAATTTTAGTTATAATGTTTAATTATTTAGGTTATATAATAATTATTCTAGTAGAAAATGAAATAATGGTTAATACATGTTTAATTATGTAATACTAAAAACATGATAAAAAATAATTTAAAATAAACGTGTGATAATATTTTAAAAATTAATTTTACCTTAGTAAAATTTTGTAAACTTTTGATCCATTCTACTATTAATAGTGTGATTATATTATCGAAACATGGTGACTTTTTGAAAAAGTTCCCTTTTTCTCCACTAATAAAAGGATACCCCATATTTCCTTTCAATTAGACATTTAACCCTCAAATTAATCCCTAACATACATTCCATTTTACTCTAACAATATTCTAGGACATAAAAAATAATCTATAGTTCACTCATTTTTAGCTTATATCCTTCTATTTGAAGGTAACATCCATGGTAAAATCATATCTCCAACATAAGTATTATCAATTTCTTGTACTTTTATTAATAATATTAATCTTAAAAATTTATTATAACCATAATATCCTGGAAATATAAGTTTTATAAAAATTAATTTTAATTTTTTTACTAATTTTAATACTTTATTTATTCAATTCCATCCACATAGGTAAAACCAATGAACATTGTTATTGTGTTGGTCGGACTATCACCTCCATTATGTTTGATCATTTTTTTCATTATCAACATTACATTATGGTATTAATTTAGATAGTAATAAATAATATATATATATATATATATATATATGTATCACATAATTATTTTTATTAAAAATAAATACCATCAATCTATCTCAGTATTTTAGAAATTAAAACACAAATCAAACATATTTGAGGTTTACCACTTCAATAATGGAATGTTTTCATTTTACAAACACATTTTCATACATTATCTAAAAAATTAATATAAATTTCAAAAATATAAAAAATAAAAATAATATAATTTTTATTCATTTAGTATGAAATTATTTCAAAACAATCATGTCCATAATAATACTCACTAATCGAGTTAATGTGTGTAAATGTTTAGGTCGATTTTACCACCTACATGACCAATTATTTAAAATAGTATCATGGATGACTATGGGAACATGAAAACTAGTATTATTATTTTATATACATAAAATCATGATTATTATATTGTTCTTAATATATTATATTTTTTATTTCACTTATTTTTACGGCGGTATTTTTGTTTATTAACATTTACAAAATAATCATTTATCAATTTGGTTTTAACATAACATAAACAAAGCACATATGGACTGAAATAAAAACATTTTACATCAATATATGATATATACAATAGTATAATAAATTTTATATTAATTATTGTCATAGTTTCAATTTATGGTTATCAATATCATCATTATAAAACTTCTGAAAATTAGTAATGTTATTGACACCCTATAGACCAAATAAACTATAAAAAAATACATAATTAATAATAATAATTTACGAATATAAAAGGTAACATAAATGAATAAGGTAATGAAATATTTGAATAAGGTAGAATATTTCTTCATGTTGATAATTAGTAGTCAAATAAGAAATTGAACAATATAAGGGGTTTTCGAAACACATATTCCTTTTATTGGGTTATAATGGTCATTATTGAATCCAATAATTGTACGCAAAATTATATTATACTATGGATTTATTCTAATTAAATGTTATTTTATCTACATTGATAATTCATTTCCATTAATACATTTCTAGTTAATTATTACTTAAATAATTGTGATATTCATAAGGGGTTTTACGCATTATATTTGAATCCATTTGGTGAAGGATTATATATACAACATTTTCAAATTTATATAGAGTCAATACATCCTTATTCTAATTTTATATTAGGATCCTAATAGATTAAATTGAAATAATTATTCTATTTTATGTTATACATATCATAGTGTATTTGGTTCAAATATTACTCAGATATTAAGGAGTTTTTGGGACTCAAATATTTTTCTTGGCAATTATCACTTTTCCATAACCACAATCATAAAAAATGATCCATTATACAATTTCATTATGTTATTTTGAAATTAAAATTTATTTTAATGGTAAATATTTTTTCCGAAATATATCCTCTTCCTCTAGGATTTTTATGCATCCTTTAAATTCATTTTTCATAATAAAAAATTTCATTACATTACATTTAATTTTATTTTTATATCCATATTATTATATCCCACCAGTGATAAAATTTATATAGTGGGATTTCAAATTTTATGTATCTTTAATTTAATATTTAATTAGTTTATTTAATTTTAAATAAAAGAATATATTATCCTATTAAGGATGTGGGTTTCCAATAAACCTCTATTTTGAAATGATGAATATATTTTTTCATCCTAAAAATACATTTTTTATCATCCTCTTAAAACTCTCTTCTGAATAAAATTATATTTCATTCTTGGTTCCATGAAAAAATATTTTTTAAAAACAATTCATTTTTATAATTTTTAAATGTTAACATTACTTGTTTCTAATTTACAAATTGTTAATGAAACTTTTATTTATAATTTTTTAATATATATCCACTTAAATATTTTGATATTGATTACTTATTTTGTTTGAGAATTTTATTAGAACTTTTGTAAATGATTTTATAAAAAATTTGAATTCAATTTTCTATAATGGTTTAATATTCGTAATTTACTTCTCATCATTAAAGAAAATATTTTAAAAGTTTTAGGGAAAATAAATTTCTTCCAATTTTGTTTTCCATCATAGGATTATTATTAATTAGAGTAGTTTTCATCACCCATTATATATTTTTTTTGATATGTGTTTATTTAATGAAATAATGTTCAGATCTTCAATGATATTTAATTTTCTTATCATGTGACTTATTTTAATGTTTTAAGAAATCCATTCATTTTCCATTGGTTTTTTTATATGATTAATGTTTCACATACAAGTATCACATACATTTGTGGATTATGAGATGTGTAGTACCAGTATGTCCATCTAATGTATTAGGTAAGGGATTATATCACTTGGTATAGAAATATTATGTTGATAGGTTAGGAATTATTTAGCATCGTAAATTGTTACATTGATGTAGTTAAGAACTGATTTCAATTTTACAATTGAATATGATGGAATGTGTCATGGTTAAAAAATGGATAGCGTGATGATGTTATGTTCTACACACAATTTTATTAGTGAATACATTACAATGTTTCTTTGTGAATAAAGGTTTAGTATAATGGTTTTATGGTCTTCTATAAAATTTATGTTGCAAAAAGTTAGTGGTCATATTGGTTATTAATGGTTGAGTGTGATGGTGTTTAAATATATTATCAATATTATGAGTGAATTGGTTGGCATGAATTAAGGATAAAAAATATATTAAATAATTTGTTAATGATTATAAAAATTTCATTAAATTGTATACGGATCATTTAATATTGTTAATATTTTATTTTCCCATTCCACTAATAAAGTGATTTTTTATGTTATGAACTTTTTTATTGATTAATCATAACACATATTTTTTTATTTCAATTTAATTCTGATATTTCCTTGCTCTTGTTTTCCAAAATAACAATTGACTTTCATTTTTTTAAATGTTATACCTTATTAAATATTTCAACCCAAAATTGTCTCATTAAAAATTATTTTATGAGTATTATTTCTCCTGGAATTCCTAAAAGTCGATTTTGATAATGGAGAAATATTCAAGACATGTGAAATTACTTTTTTTATGATTATAGTCTTCTAGACAAAAAATCGTTTGGTCTTTGGGTTATGATGAAATTATTTGATGTAATTATTATTTCATTATATCCTCATATTATTTATTTCATATTCAACTCAATTTGAACAAATATACCAAATATTACATGTGTTCTATATGTTGATTATGAATATTCACAATGAGAGGAAACAGGAGAAGTAGAAAAACAAGAAACAAAATTTGAAATTTTTTACATAATAGACATAACTTTTGAATACTCCCATAGATGAAAAAAATAAGTGTGGAAGAATGTGGAGTTTTCTCATAACAAATACATTTAAATTTCCCTAAACACATGTTAATTTATTGAAGAAATAAAAGTTATCCACTAATCGTTTTGGTCAAGAAGATGGGTCCTAAACAGAGGGGATTATGTATATGTATTTGGGATGGATGTTTGGGTGAGGATTAATCGTTAGAACGAGAGGAAAATTAAAAACCATTAAAATACTATACATAACCCACTTATTGAAATTTGGGACTCATTGAAAATCCAATGGGATTATAATGGCACCTCAACCCTATTGAAATACAATCAGCTAGTCGGCGACCTCCGATCAGCTAGATAGTAAAAATCCATCATTAAGGTTTCACGCACCATTCTCCACCCAAACCTCCAAAAATCCTTGGTAATACAAAACCCCCCATGGAAACATATCAATGATAAAATAGAGGGGTTTCTAATTAATAGAAATTGTTATTTTTATTATGTAATGTGTAGAATCATATAATTATCTCAATATAATGATGTTTTTATTATAATGACAACATCAGATGATAGATGACTCTTTGATGAACTATATCTATGAATGATACCATATGTATGATTCCTGCTTCTATATTTTCCTTCTATACATGAAAATGATTTCTCAACACATGAAATGGAGGTACATTTAATCTATAGATAATCACTACAGAAGGATCCATGTCATGAACATTGTGATCCTCAAAGGATGAATCAACCTCACGATTGATATCATTAGTATCATTACTATGATATAGATAGGTATCGTACCTCAAAAGATGATACAATGGAAAAAGATCATTGAACTAATCCATCAATGAGGGGATAGTCATTATTCCATTCAATGGACTATTAGTAAACATTTTAAATCAACCCAAATGTGTAGGACACATTTCTCCTTCCTCCATTATTGATAGTATCTCAATCAATGAGATACATGAAAGAATACCCTATCACCAATAGCCCAATAAAGACTTTATAATCAAGGATATATATATTTTTAAACATTCTTCATTTTCATATTAATACCTTGTACATGCTCTACTATATTCATCATGGGACTCTGTCTGATCCATTTCACTTCACCCACTGATTACAATCAAAAGGTTGAATGAAATTTTTTCCCATGTGAATAATCATATGGGACCATTTGAATGATTTCATTATTTCTATTTTTAAAGGTTAATTTTCCATGTCCCTTATCTTTTTTCTCACGAGCCCCCAAAATTAATGAATTATTCTCCGAATATGTCCTCTAGAGTCTGGATAGTCTACTCAAACATAACATCTATCTAGGGCGTCTAGGGAATTCTCAGAAGCACCTCCATATATATTTCTTCTTATAAAACATTCACGAAGGATGATATGAAATAGGAATTAATTTTTTGGTATATTATAAAAGGATCCCCATGTAACTACATAACCATATAGACATAAAGTGCACCCAAATAATTTCTTAGGAAGGATTCAAGGATAGGAATTAAATGGGATACCATAGTCAAGTGATCGACACCAATAAAAATGTTTCATTATAGATTTTATTTTTAGATATCCAAATCATCTAATCTATAGTAACATCATCCAACATCAACTCAAGAATAGTAAATGGTTATAGGAGACTAGAGGGACACTAATGGTTAGATCCCACCCTGAAAAATGTGGAAATCCACTTAACTAATCCCATTATGTCTTTATTCATTCCATGTAACTTATTTTTTCTTCATATATTGTGATAAATGTTGGTTACTCTATAGTGAACCATCCACATAAATTCATGACACTTCCCCCATAACGTTTTTTGAATGCATGTTACACCAGGACATGCTCCTTTATTTAAATGACCATATCCTCATCAGTAAACTAGATGGATGGTTTATCCTTGTCATGAATTTTATCCCACCATGATAATAATTATAGATCAAATATAAGTCTCTTATTATTTTGATTCATATATAAAAGAAAAAATATTTAATAATGTTAATCTTTCATCCCCTAATACTCCATCACACCTAAATGTATCTCATTTAAGAGAGACATCAACCACCACTCACTACATGATTTCAGAATAACTTGATACTATTTTTTCCTAATTAGATATTTAGAAATAATGTTTCATTTCTATTTTTATATTTCAATTCAATATCAAAAAATTTACTTATTCAACCCACCTATGTTTCTAATGATTTTAATATCACTATAATATTAAACTTCATAGGTTTATATCGTTCTCGTAAACATCCATCATATCACATATTAGCTCATGATTCCAATATCTCATATAATGTACTAATTTAATCATATTTATGTAATGTTTAGGATATTTTCATATATGTCATGTCAACTGTCATAACATATATTCCATGCCACATCCTCAATGAATCAGATATTCTCTATAATTGATCATTGATGGATTAAAATATATCTATTACTACCTACCAGGATCATGTTGGTTAGGTATGGTTTCAAGTATATTATCCTCTCTGACTATTTTAATTTTTCCTAACATTAGTTGTTCTATGAAAATATATCTGATTCCTAGTCAGGACAATCAAATGGGTTGTGGGGTTTGGGATTTCATGAATAAATCTATATTATTATTGTTATTTGACCAAGAATATACATTTGTAAAAAAAATTCAAGGCATATTATAGTGATATAAAAATTAAAACCTTATCATGTTCCATCAGTATATCATCTATAGAGACAATATTACCCAAAAAATGATCATTCTCTATCCATGAAGGAATCATATAGATCTTGAAAAAAGGTTGATTCTACCTCAATGGGTCCACATATCCTTCTCATGATTACCATTTACATTCCATGTCATATATTATACAAGGATATCCTTAATTAGAAGAAATTAAAAACATAAATATTTTTGAATAACTATATTTATTTGGCCCACAAATATAGTTACTGTGTTTATTAAGCCAAATGTTATAGCCAAGTACTCATACCAGCAACAATTTCTTATTATAGAAATATGAGGTATGGCTAATGTCATGACATTAAATTATTGATATCATAATCTTTGGAGTATAATAAACTACCTCACAACATGATAAATTATTCATTGTTCTTAGGATGTATGTTTTGATTCTTTATAATAATTTCCTTTAGCATCCTATATTTTACAATCAATCGTTATGAAAAATTATATTTTTTTAGAAAAAATGGATGTAGACCCCCAAGGGGTGCTGATTGGATTGAAGATCCCAAATCAATCCATGTTCTCTATCAGAAAATTTTGTTCTCAAAGATCAACCAGGGGAATCCTATAAATTGGGATGGAAATATTCTCTAAATATGATATAATCTCAATAATTTACTCTATCCCTATCTCATATGGTATTTCCTATATTCCTTTAATAATACGTCAATAAACCAATCCACCATGGGAGGAAAATACCCAAATAATCCAACCATATTCTAAAATAACTCCATCATTCTATGTCTCACCTAAAAATTGTTGACAATTTAGTCTTTCTAGAGATTCCTAGACAATCCATTCACTAAAATTTATGATCTAAAGACCATAAGGTTATGTTGAAATTACTTTCATATGGTAGTATTAAATATCTCCTCAATATGAAAACAACTCATCTATATTTTGAATCTAGTATAATATACTCATCTTTAAGATATTGTGATCCCACAGAAACAGATAAGCCCAAATATCTGGGGCACGCTCCTTACAATGATGGATACCATCTAAACACAATGAAAATAAATTATCAATAGAAGTCACTCAATAATATAAATATATTGTGATAAGAAATTGTATGAGTCTCCCTAATAATCATATTATACTCTAACTACCCGCCTATAATGTAATTGGCATGTTTTAAAAAGAACCTTACACGAGTCTAGATCATCAACCATTTGATGAATACTCCTCCATCATATAATCCATTCTATGTGACCCATATTTCTATCTGTTCAATATTTCATAGGTTAATGGCCACACGGTGGATGCATATTTACCCATTGAAAATACTAGAGAAACTATAGTGAACAAAAACACTTGTAATACTTCCAACCATATACATATTGTGTATTACTGTATCAAAGAATCAATCATAAAAAATACCCACTACAGATCCCTAAAGAATATTCTACGCAAAGTTTTTTGGACTCCCTTTGGTTTGGTTTAAAAATAAGTGACCAGTCTACAACGACCATGTATGTTATAAACCACTAGACATTCACATGAACTAGAATCCCATACCTCATCCTATTATCAAACTACCTCACTTGAGAAAACTTATCACGTACTATTAATTGGGTAAAATCCTAAAATTATATATACAGTACATATTACTCCATCACCGACACAATCCCCTTCCCATGGAGAATGATCTCCTTAGACATGTCATATCTAAGGGACTCTAAGAATAAATGATAAAAACTATGGGTCTAAATTTATTTTTAGGAAATTCACATATGAGGTTCAGCATACACTATGATTCCTCAATATGTTCTCACAAATCCCCTTAGTAAATCAATAAAATATTATCTTCTTATCCTTTGGGGACTTAAGATTCTCAAATATTGTCCAAATAGACTTTTTAAAACACTCAAATTCTTTGTCCATCACTCCCAAGTTAACATCGGTGGATGTTAGACATGAAATTAGTTGGATATCAATGGAAATTAAATTATATTATTCTGATATACCATGAATTTCCAATAATAATCCTAACAATATAACTCAGATCTAATCATCAATAACTACACCTAATTCCACTAGAGGATCTAGAATATAACCCAGGAGGAAGTGCTCATCTACACTCTCTTAGTGCTCAACCAAGGAACGATGTGGTTGAATTCAACATTAATTCCGTATACATGTCTCAAATCACAAAAATATTATATTTTTATTATAATTTATGTGGTTATTTATGAGTGATAAAAATATATTTTTTTATTAATCTCACAAAAATAAATATATACTTCCCATGTTTCCTCATAATCCAAATCATCCCATGTTTGGTTGAAGTCATAAGAGTTGGTATTCATCTATCTAGTAAATTTATATCTTTCAACATTATAAATTTTTAATTGATAATTTTAGATGTTTCCGATCCACATGGTATTTATATAGACTATTGAAATCATATTATAAATTAAATTTGTTTATATTTTGTGATTAAAACACTAAAAATTTGTATCTATAAAATTCATAAAAGTTCGGATAATTTAATTTTCTATCCCAGAAATAATTTGGATGAATAAAAGTCCAAAATGAATATATAGTAACACCACATATAAATTGATTCAATCTATTTAAATAATAGTGCAAGATTCAATAATATTATAAATGATGTTCTTGAATGATACCTTAACACACACATATATCTATACAATCCCTAGAGTGAAAATAAATTAAATAAATAACATGATACACTTGATATCCAATTAAGGTGGAATCAATTAAATTTAAAAGTTAAAAGAAACAATAATAATTCCCAATTTTAGAGACTTGTGTATTCCCGCATACATGGGTTAGATACTCTTATTAATGGTCTCATTACCAATCCCAGACACATTCTATTCTACTTTGTACCATCATCAAGTTGTAAGGAAATGAAAATAACTATGATAAAACTTCTTAACATCCCCCCAAAAGAAACTTAATTAGAGATCCATGTTGATATTCCATATGTCCAAAATACCACATCTCTACACTCTAGATGTTTCTTACTTGTATAAAGGGTACATGAGGTTATAGTGTTCATTATGAACCCTCATTATTAGACTGTGAATGATGGATGTAAATGAATTAGGTATAAATATACATGACATAAACAAATAATCCAATTCATAATTTAGTAGACAAGTAAAAATATAAACATTATTAAAAAATACATGGTATTCCCATAGTCATGTCATACCTGTTTGAAGAACATATATATAAGTCCAACACAATCAAGATAAAAAAATTAAAGACTAGAACACACCACAATAGTTCTATTGACATTAAAAATCTGTATCTCTAGGCTCCATTCATAACCATAACCGTAATTTTTTATAGGATTCTTATCTCATTTCAGGCCTACATCCATTATGTTTAATTGGACACCATCCGATGGCCTCAATATTTTTTGAGTATGAAAAAAAATAACTCCTAGAATTTTATATAAAAATACCAATTTTGTGAAAATATAGTACATGATAATGTAACTAATAAATACTATAGACAATTGAATAAATAAGTAAAATAAAATACCATTTACCATTGGTCTCTATAACAAATCTATGATCAAAATACCATTATGGACATGTACCCAGTGTGTCTTATATCATTTCACTAACTTTGAAAACCATATTCATCACATATAAACAAAGAAAACATCCTAAAATTACGAATATATTGTAACACGTGGAATCAGGGTACTCATACAGATATTCCAAAGAATCTGGAATCATCTGTAATCTATAGAGCACAACTGGCAATTCCTAACACATATATCATACTGAATCCAAACTTCCTAAACCAATATTTCAGTTGTTTAGAAAAAACTCACAGAGAATCTATGGATCTCATTCTTAAATTCCCATTTACAGAGCATATTCTATCTTATATATTCCAATGAAATCATCATAAAATTTCAACTTATTTAATTAATCAAATATACATATATGTGTACTAGATTTGAGAATCATTATACCCTTGGGAAATATTATGTCATTCCAATTTATTTCCCTTTCAAAGATAAATTATATAGTATCAATAATAGATGGATTTCGTAAATCCCATTCATAATAATTTCAAAACAATTATCCAATTTAAGAAGATAAAAAATAATTTTATGTGTATTATAGGTAAATTAAATGACAAAATAGTGTGGTAGTGGCTCAAATATTCCATGTATTATTTTTTGGATATTTTTTTGTTACTATCGAGACAATGATTTGAGAAGAAATGTGATTCTAAGGCCTAGTGTGCCTGAAATTAAAATTGGATGTATATTAAATATATTAACTAGCACACATAAAACAATTTGATGAGAAAATTGAATAACAACAAAATGGTTGACCAGTTTAGAAATCTAAGTGTACCAAAGAGCTCAAAATGTGGGGTTAACAATTGTTGGGACAAAAAATTGTTCGATAAGGGGTGTTTGTGGAAAATTCATCCCATGAATAAAACAAAGAAAATTATTAAATAAAATTAGGTTATCTCACTAATAAAATAGTGACCTACTATTCTATTAAAATACACACTTATTGAAACTTTTAGGATTAGCACATTACTATGAAAATCATTGGAGAGCCATTTGAAATCAAGAAATGTGATTCCTTTGAAGGTTAGTAACCAAATTGAGGATTTATGAACAATGAAATATGGAATTAGAGGATCACTCCAATAATAAAAATATATATATATATTCTTTATTATCAATCAATCATAATTGGAGTATGATGTTTTTTTTTATTTGATTTATTTCCCCAATATTAATTTTGATGACTACCAAGAATCAAACAACCAATAAATTGATCCATGATTCATTCATCATACAGGAGGGATTTATTTGTGGTATTTTTTTGGAGTTTCATTCGATTATTGATGAATCGTCTCATTTAATAATAACAGTGATGGATTGAGGTCAACATAAGCATTATATGAGGTTCGGTCCTCTTGTATCTTGTTGTTCATTTCTCCCATCTTCATTATACATCATGGGAATTCATTATTGGGATCTCAGATCAAAGTATATTGAATATTTAATCATTTCACAACCAGTTATTGTAATAGTTGTTTGATATTGATGAATTGGGCTCCCAATGGCATGAAGGTTGGGTAACTATAGAAGCATCATCAGATTGGAGGATGTAGATACTGAATCTAATAATTATTAGTGAAGAATATATATTTTCATCATGTACCTCATAGTATACAAAAACATGATATGAAGTGCATATGAATGAGCACGATGTGCCCATCCAGATGAACACATACTGAAAAAGTCAACATGGTATATGTTGTGTTATATTTAATTCTTGGAAGTACATGGGTAGTAGCGTTTCATGTACTTGCATTCAAGAATAGAAACATTCCATTTTACACGGATAGGATTCAAGGTCTAAGTGTCATGGTAGGTGACATTACTATATGTTGTGTAATACTTAAAACATCACTTTCAGTTGTAGTTCTCTATATCATGTAGAATATTCCTTAGGATATATTCTTGATATCCATTCCTTGAGGGTGTGTATGTAATCACCGCCTTTATAAAAAAATCAATCAATTCTATTGAACATCATAGATATATATATTGGAATCCTTATGTGAGGCTCGGAGTGAGATTCTCTCTTCAACATTATTCCATTGGTGGAGTTCTTGGTATCGTAATGACCAGAACTATGTGGGAACTGATCCCATATTTAGTGGGTTAATATATATTTTATTTTTGGTATACCCCATGGCTATTTTATTGATCATCATCTATATATAGTTCCTCTTCGGACATTCAGTGTGAACAACCTATGGCGTTACTCGATGAGCATTACCTCTCAGAAGGATATTAGCTGTGTTATCAGATCCAGTATTGTGTTCTCCCAAATTAGTTCTATATAGAACCTTTGTTCTACAATCCATGGCTAGCATTATATTTTTTACATACCAGTAGACTTTGTTTCTTTATTCATTATATTTAAAAATTCTTGATATATGTGTTGTAGGCATATAATTGGGCAGAGAGGAATACATTCTATTTTGTATGATTTGTGATTTCTTGGTTGTAACACCCCAAGCTTCCACGGTACGTTTCCCTTCGAATAATGCGATAGCGTGTGTTGTACGCAACCTCGAGTTCTAACACACACCACAACTAATTAAACTAGCCGTTGTGAATAGTAATACCTACTTTTTGAAATAATATATATTTTATATTTCAAAATGGACTTCATTTTTGGATTCGGAATATTGAAATTATCCTAGGGTGAAATTTTGGTATTTTTCGGATAACTTTTATATTTTGATGAATAGTGAAAATTACTAAATTTTAATTAAAATCAACTTTTTTAATCAAAATACTTAATATTGATAAATTATGAATTTGAGTGGTTTTAAGGTATATTTAGAATATGTTTTTACCATTTAATTTAATTTTTGTCATTGGACATAATTTCACAATTAAACCAGACATAAACAAGTGTCAATCTTTTGATAGTTATTATCTCTTAAAAACACGCTTTTTATTTTAACAACGAGAATTAATTTTAAATTAATTTCTGCAACTTCTGTGTTTTGAATTTGGAAAAATGGATTACATATTTGGAATCAAGATGTCCAAATTATGTAAATAGGTAAATTTTATTTTTACACATTTTGAATAATTACTGCAGTAAATATTTTATTTATTATGGTTAAAGGGTAAATCCGGTAAATAAGGGTTACAAAATAATATTATAATAATACAAAATTACCCTAAAACGTGTCCTAACCTTATTGGTGGACACATAACCGACCATGGGAATCCTTGTGTCGATTTGGGGACCCCTTGGAGCCACTATTATGTGGTAGGGACACATTATATTAAAAAAGTTAAAATAAAAATAAAAATGGCATAAGCTTACATCTTTTAGAAGAACAATTTTTACATAGGGTTATACATGTTTTATTTTCTATTATAAATATTCATTAGAAAGCTAAACAGATTTCCGACATAATGATATTTTATTTATAATTTTTAGACATCAGATAAATTAAATTATTAATGACACAATAATGATGCAATGTTTACCTCATTAATAAATCATTTAAATAAATAATATTATAATGATTAAAATATTATCTAAAACCTGTCCAATTCTTATTGGTTGATGGTATTTAGAATATGAGTCATCTTATCTTCGACCTCAATGATTTTTGGACCATTATAAACCAAATATAATTATATTATAAAGTAATACTTTCACTCATTCCTAAAGAGCCCATCCTCTCCCTTATAAAAGGAGACCACTTCTACTCATTCCTCACACCTCTCAAGCCACTTGGCTCGTCCAAACCCTGCCCAAATAAGCTCCGCACATCCCTCTACTCCTCCTTGAAGCTTCCCCTTAGGCAGAAAGCATTTCAAGAAGTCCTCTGGTTCCAACCAAAGTGAGTTACCTAAATTAAAGGTAACGATTTCTCTTAAATTATTTTCATTTATTTTGCTTCTCCAACCCCCAAACAATTTTTATTTCCTTTCTTTTGTAACATCAAAAGTATCCTCAATATACTAGGATGTTTTTATAAGAAGTATTAGAACTACATATACACACACCTCCATCTAATGGATGATGAACATAATGTTTCTGTGAATGGCAAACTAACGCCTCACGAAACGATGATTGTTCAAATACATCTTACCTCTCATGGTGGCCATTATGATGGCACTGTAATTAAGTGTGATATTAATGATACATATTTTATATATAAGATTCTTTAATTCCATTTTATTTCATACCATTATTCGTTTCATGTTGTATATACATACGATAATTTCATTTGAGGAAGTGCGGACTACCGCCCCCTTAAAATGATATGACTCGTTCATACCACACATGGAACGTATAAATAATGGTGTTAATGAACATAAGTAACATATATAAAATATTATATTATACTGGAATAATAATATACCTATGTATCATTTGAATTCAGTTCTTTTAAAATGAAAAATTAAATGGAAGTAGCGTTCGTGCGGACGTACGGACTACCGTCTCCACGAACACGGTGAGATCCATCCTCCATCATATCCATTCAACTCTTATTCTCATTTTAGGGTTAAAAATAATGTTAATATCATTCTTATTATGAATAAGATATAATCTATCCATTACAAACATGTCGTACGTAACCAAACATTTAAGAAGAACGAATCGATTATCACCCGAAATGACGATAATACTAAGATATTATTAATAAAGAAATGTTAAAAGATCATATATGATATCATATTGATGTATATGATTATTGTATAATTTACTAAAAATGTTTTAATTATTATAAAGGAGGTTAACATACCATCAACTAAGGGAAAATTCAAGGTAAGGGTTTATTTCGCAATCTCTTCATTATCCGAGGTTGTTTATACATAATTATCTACTGGGACCTCGTTATCATCCACGTCCATGTTTCTTCAAAATGTATTTCAAAACATTTTTAATATTTAAAAGAATATGGATTAAATTAATTTATACCCTTGTTTGACTTTTTATAAGAGGTTTATAAGGGAATCTTTCCGTCGTTTTCCAAACAAGGTTCTTTTTAACCTTTTCGACAGAATTAAGATAAGAATGTTTTTTTTAACTTATACGGCGGGTGCGGTTATTTTCCGCCGTTATAAAATCGTCAAAGCTTCCCTTACAATCTTATAAGAATATTTTCAAAGAAAATGTTTTATTTTATAAATATATGTCTCTTAAATGATTTCAAAATAGAAAGAGATATTTCTTTAAAAAGAGTTTTGATTTCATCTATGTCAACATCCTTTAATGGATTTTACGCTTATTTGAGGATGATATATTATGATACAAAACTTTTATATTGTATTGAAGGTTTTGTGATATGTTTGACTATGGATGTGCTATTTTTTTATATACCATTCATGGTTTATGGTGAAAGTATTGACATTTCGTATGCTAGTTTTAATACGAATGTTTATGTTATGTTTAAACCTTTTCATATGGGAATGCATTGGACTTAATATGTGACGGGTGGAGCCCGCTATAGCTCCTCGATGCATCGGTAGGTCTCATGAGACAAACTAGTATCTTGGAACAAGGCCTTGGCAAAATCTTATTTGTAGTCTTGGCACGAGGCCTTGGCTATGTGGTTATGATAGTCTGGCGTTATGCATTCCATCATTTTGAAAGTGGCTATTGATATTGCATGTGATTATTCGATTAGTAGAATATCCATGTGAATAAGTAAATGGCATTATTTCATTTTATTTATGCCCTACTATGTTGAAGTTAAAGTATAAAAGGCTTTTGTTTTAGTTATACATTTTCTTAAATGTTTATTCTTATTTATAAAAGTTTCCGCTATATTGTTATCCTTACTGGGCATTTGAGCTCACCCCATTTCTATGTTTTATTTTCCCAGGATGTGAAGAAGTAAATTATGAATGACTTGCAGGGTTATTATGAGGGGTTAATAGTGTGGACTATGGAGACAATATGTTGTTGTAGCAGTTTTTTTTATTTTGATGACGTAATGTAAAACTTATGAATATATCTAGTGTTTCCAAGGCTACTAAACCAATCAGTCTTTCGAGATTTGATCTTTCTTGTGATCATGCCAATGTTATGTAATTAATGAACCGACTCTGGGTAGCTGGGGTCGGGGCGTTACAGTTGGTATCAATGGAAGTTTAGTACAAACCTTGGAAGCTAGATTTAGATAAACTCTGATTAGAGCACGTAGACCTAAATGAACTTTGAGGATTAGTATAGAAGAACTTCCTAGAATTTTGGTATTGTAGAGATTTTGTGAGTTTTCCGAGCAATACATCCTTGTCTGGATACGAGCAGGTAGAGGCGGCTCTGGAACAGATGTACCTAGGGGTAAAACCCGAGAACACCGCTTTGAGCTAGACTCGAACGGGAACTGGTGCACGACAACGGGCCTTGCTGCACTCTTGATTACGACACTCCCGGGGGAATATGCTTAGGATAACTCTCAATTTATTTACAAATAATTATGAAGGTTTTATGAGTATATAATTCCTCAAAGGAAACATTTTTATGATTATGGATTATATCCATAAATAGTTCAATTTATGTTATGTGTTTTATAAGTATGGGATTATGTATTTTGATTCATAAACTGATCTAATTTATGCCATTGTTTAGAAATGGTGCCTAGTGGATGAAATGGAAACCATATCAATGCATGCACTCCATGTAGGGATTTCCCTCCTGCTCAAGATAATTATAGTGGGGCTGGTGATGCAACTAGTGCCGATCAGCTAATCACCATACTGGGACAACTTACTCTGGTTATGAATAATAACCTTACCCGTATGGAGCACCCTGATCCGCAGCGTGGAGGATCAATGTTAGATCGATTCATGAGGCAACAACCACCAACGTTCAATAGGAGTACAAATCCCTTAGTAGCTGAGCAATGGATAAATTCCCTAGAGAAAATATTTCAGGCTTTGGCGAGCAGTGAAAGGGAAAAAGATATCATGGCAGTTTACCTCCTCACTGGAGATGCTGATCAATGGTGGTCATTGATTCAAAAAATAAAGGAAGATGATGAAGTATCAAATATGGAATGGAGGGAGTTCAAAGATCTGTTTTTAGAAAAATACTTGCCTCACAACCATCGAGCAGATATGGAAAGGAAATTTCTAAGTCTGAGACAGAAGGAGGATTAGAATGTCGCAAAGTATGAGGATAACTTTACATGGTTAGCAAGGTACGCTGGTGATTATATATGTAACCAAATAAGTAAGATTGATCGTTTCTATGATGGGTTAAAACCATTTCTCCATCAAGAATTAGTCTCACAATCCTTTTCATCGTACGAAGACATTGTCTCATGTTCTATCAAGACCGAAAAGGAATTCTCTAAGTCTTATGACTTTAAAGAAAAGCAAGAGAAGAAGAGACCTGCTGATCAATCTGGGAATGGAAATAAGGGGAAGAAGGGAAAGGTTGAATATCCATCCTGTGGTAAATGCGGGAAGAAACACCATGGTACTTGCTTGAAGGGAATGGGAGTCTGTTACAAGTGTGGTGAAAAAGGCCACCAAGCTCGTGATTGCAAGGGGAAGAAGGAAGCTAACAATGTTCAGTTCTACAATTGCAGGGAGATGGGGCATTATGCAAATGAATGTCCTAAGCGTCAAGAGAACTTACCTCAGAAAAGGCCAAGGGATCAAGGCCAGGCTTATGCTATCACTACTGCTGAGGTAGAAGCTCCGAATGTCGTGGTGGCAGGTAATTTAATGGTTTCCTCAAGTTTAGCAAATAAATTATTTGATTCAGGATCATCGCATTGTTTCATATCTTCCCAGTTTTCTAAGAAAATTAGATATTTACAATTTGATTTAATGAGGGAATTTTCAGTTAAAACTCCTAAGGGAAGTATCATTGCAACAAAGTTTTGTGAATCAGTCCCCATTATAGCACATAAATTTTCTTTATCTGCTGATCTCATCGTCATACCTATGATTGAGTTTGATATAATCCTCGGTATGGACTGGCTTTCGGACTATGATGCGAATATTTATTGTAAGAAGAAAGAGGTTACAATTCTTGATGATAATGATAAGGAACACCTTATTTTTAGAGCAGAATCGTCACCACCTAATTCTTATTTAGATCCACCCCCAGTAGCTCAACTTAATTCAATTATTGGGGAGGAAGAGAATGAAATAACTGTCGGTGAGGAAAGGAATGTTCAAATAGAGAATGTACCTGTTGTGAAAGAATTTGTAGATGTATTTCTGGAAGATTTACCTGGACATCCTCCAGAACGAGAAGTTGAGTTTTCCATTGATTTGATTCCTGGATCAAGGCCTATATCGAAGACCCCTTATAGAATGGAAACTGTAGAATTAGTCGAACTAAAGAAACAACTAGAGGAATTGAGTAATAAGGGATTTATTCACCCTAGTGTTTCTCCATGGGGAGCCCCTGTTCTTTTTGTTAAAAAGAAAGATGGATCTATGAGGTTATGTATCGACTACAGGGAGATCAATGCTATAACGGTAAAGAAAAAGTATCCCCTACCTCGTATTGATGATTTATTTGACCAACTGCATGGAGCTCAATACTTTTCAAAGATTGACCTTCGATCTGGATACCATCAGTTGTGTGTGAAGAAGGAAGACATTCCGAAGACAGCATTTCGAACCAGGTACGGGCATTACGAGTTTACCGTAATGCCGTTTGGATTGACTAATGCACCCTCTGTATTCATGGATCTGATGAATAGAGTTTTCAAAGAGTATCTCGATGAATTGGTGGTGGTATTTATTGATGATATCTTGGTATACTCCAAATCCTACGAAGATCATGAAAATCACTTGCACATTATCTTGAAGACTCTGAGGAGGCATGAATTATATGGGAAGTTTAGCAAGTGTGAATTCTGGCTTCAGGATATTTCTTTTCTTGGCCATATTTTCTCTAAAGATGGAATCTCTGTTGATCCTTCCAAGACCAAGGAAATCCAAGAATGTCCATCACCTACGAGTATAACTGAGGTACGTAGTTTTTTTGGTTTGGCAGGTTATTATCGACGTTTCGTCCAGAATTTTGCCCGATTGGCTAACCCATTAACAAAGCTCACACGTAAAGGGGTTAAATTTGTTTGGACAAAAGAGTGTGAAGAATGTGTCGAAGAACTGAAGAGAAGATTAGTCAATGCTCCTATATTTACTCTACCATCGGGGAATGATGGGTTCATTATTTATAGTGATGCATCAATGAAAGGACTTTGTTGTTTCCTTACGCAGAATGATAGAGTTATTGCCTATGCATCACGACAGTTGCAAATTCATGAACAAAACTATCCTACTCATGATCTTGAGTTAGCATCTGTGATCTTTTCTTCGAAGATATGGAGACACTACCTCTATGGTGAAAAATGTGAGATTTATACTGATCACAAGAGTTTGAAGTATATTTTCTCACAAAAAGAACTCAACATGAGGCAAAGGAGATGGCTTGAATTACTCAAGGATTATGATTGCATGATACACTACCACCCGGGGAAAGCAAACAAGGTGGAAGATGCTTTGATCAGAAAAGACCATGGAGTTTTGAACATGATGAGAATTGAAAGGGATCCAATTTTCATGGATCTAGTGAATATGAACATGGGAATAACCAGGGATGGTGAAACATCAATGCTTTTTCAAATGGTTGCCAAACCATCTTTACTAGAAAGGATTAAGAGTTCTCAGACCGATGATAAAGAATTTCAGAAGAAGATTAAAGCTGTGAATGATGGGAGATTGAGAGACTTTTTTATGAAGATAGAATTTTGAAATTCAGGAAGAGACTTTGTGTTCCCGATTTACCTAATCTGAAAAGGGAATTGCTGGATGATGCTCATAGTTCCAATTTCTCTATACACCCTGGGAGCACCAAAATGTATAGAGATTTGAAGGAACATTTTTGGTGGGACTACATGAAGAGGGAGATTGCTGATTTTGTGTCAAGATGTATGGTTTGTCAACAAGTGAAAGCTGGAAGGCAACAGCCTGGAAGAGTCATGCAACCTCTTCCCATACCGGAGTGGAAATGGGACAATATTACGATGGACTTTGTCATGGGGCTACCAAAGACTCCTAGAAGGAACGATGAAATATGGGTTATTGTTGATCGTCTTACCAAGTCAGCACATTTTCTTGCTATAAGAGAAGGTCTACCCCTGTAACGTCTAGTAAGACTATACACTAATGAAGTTGTGAGACTTCATGGAGTACCCCTATCGATTGTTTCTGATCGTGATCCCCATTTTACTTCAAGATTTTGGAAAAGTGTTCAGAAATACCTGGATACTGAACTTAATTTGAGCACTATTAACCACCCTCAGACAGATGGACAATCAGAACAGACTATTCAAACCCTAGAAGACATGTTGAGATCTTGCTCACATGACATTCAGGGTATGTTGGATCAATATTTACCACTGGTAGAATTTTCCTATAACAATAGCTTCCATTCGAGTATTCAGATGGCACCATATGAAGCATTATACGGAAAGAGATGTCGTACACCAACCTGTTGGGATGAGTTTGGTGAAAAAAACTTGTAGGCCCAGAACTAGTGGAGGAAACGGTGGAAAAGGTGAAGGTAATCCAAAATCACATCAAAGAAGCTCAAAGTAGGCAGAAGAGCTATGCCGATAATCGAAGGAGGGATTTGGAATTTCAAGTCGGTGATCATGTTTTCCTAAAGGTATCTCCATGGAAGGGAGTCATACGTTTTGGTAAGAAAGGTAAATTGAGTCCCAGGTACATCGGACCTTTCGAAATTCTAGAACGAATTGGGGCTGTAGCTTACCGATTGGCAATGCCGCCAAGTCTCTCCAAAGTTCACGATGTGTTCCACGTATCTCTATTGAGAAAATACATGCCTGACCCAATGCATGTACTCACCTATGAGGAATTAGAACTGGATCCCGATCTGTCTAATTGTGAAGAGCCTGTCAGGATTCTTGATACAAGATAACAAGTACTGAGAAACCGGACGACGCGTCTGGTAAAGGTTTTGTGGAGAAATCATAAGATGGAAGAGGCAACGTAGGAACCCGAGGAACTTATGATGAAGAACCACCCGAGTCTTTTTATGCAGTAATACCCTAGAAATTGCGAGAACGCAATTATTTGAAGGAGGGGAGAATGTAACTCCCCAAGCTTCCACGGTACGTTTCCCTTCGAATAATGCGATAGCGTGTGTTGTACGCAACCTCGAGTTCTAACACACACCACAACTAATTAAACTAGCCATTGTGAATAGTAATACCTACTTTTTGAAATCATATATATTTTATATTTCAACATGGACTACATTTTTGGATTCAGAATATTGAAATTAGCCTAGGGTGAAATTTTGGTACTTTTCGGATAACTTTTATATTTTGATGAATAGTGAAAATTACTAAATTTTAACTAAAATCAACTTTTTTAATCAAAATAATTAATATTGATAAATTATGAATTTGAGTGGTTTTAAAGTATATTTAGAATATTTTTTTACCATTTAATTTAATGTTTGTCATTGGACATAATTTCACAATTAAACCAGACATAAACAAGTGTCAATCTTTTGATAGTTACTATCTCTTAAAAACACGCTTTTTATTTTAACAACGGGAATTAATTTTAAATTAATTTCTGCCACTTCTGTGTTTTGAATTCGGAAAAATGGATTACATATTTGGAATCAGGATGTCCAAATTATGTAAATAGGTAACTTTTATTTTTACACATTTTGAATAATTACTGCGGTAAATATTTTATTTACCATGGTTAAAGGGTATTTCCGGTAAATAGGGGTTAAAAAATAATATTATAATAATACAAAATTACCCTAAAACTTGTCCTAACCTTATTGGTGGACACATACCCGACCATGGGCATCCTTGGGTCGATTTGGGGACCCCTTGGAGCCACTTGTATGTGGTAGGGACACATTATATTAATAAAGTTAAAATAAAAATAAAAATGGCATAGGCTTACATCTTTTAGAAGAACAATTTTTACATATGGTTATACATGTTGGATTTTCTATTATATATATTCATTAGAAAGCAAAAAAGATTTCCTACTTAATTATATTTTATTTATAATTTTTAGACATTATATAATTTAATTTATTAATGATACAATAATGATGCAATGTTTACCTCATTAATAAATCATTTAAATAAATAAGATTATAAAGATTAAAATATTATCTAAAACCTGTCCAATTATTATTGGTTGATGTTATTTAGAATATGAGTCATCTTATCTTCGACCTCAATGATTTTTGGACCATTATAAACCGAATATAATTATAATATAAAGTAATACTTCCACTCTTTCCTAAAGAGCCCCTCCTCTCCCTTATAAAAGGAGACCACTTCTACTCATTCCTAACACCTCTCAAGCCACTTGGCTCGACCAAACCCTGCCCAAATAATCTCCCCACATCCCTCTCCTCCTCCTTGAAGCTTCCCCTTAGGAAGAAATAATTTCAAGAAGTCCTCTGGTTCCAACCAAAGTGAGTTACCTAAATTAAAGGTAACGATTTCTCTTAAATTATTTTCATTTATTTTGCTTCTCCAACCCCAAACTCTTTTTATTTCCGTTCTTTTGTAATAACAAAAGTATCCTAAATATAGTAGGATGTTTTTATAAGAAGGATTCGTACTACACATACACACACCTCCATCTAATGGATGATGAACATAATGTTTCTGTGAATGGCAAACTAACGCCTCACGAAATGATGATTGTTCAAATACATCTTACCGCCTCTCATGGTGGAAATTAGGATGGAACTGTAATTAAGTGTGATATTAATGATAAATATTTTATATATAAGCTTCTGTAATTCCATTTTATTTCATTCCATTATTCGTTTCATGTTGTATATACATACGATAATTTCATTTGAGGAAGTGCGGACTACCGCCCCTTAAAATGATATGACTCGTTCATACCACACATGGAACGTATAAAGAATGGTGTTAATGAACATAAGTAACATATATAAAATATTATATTATACTGGAATAATAATATACCTATGTATCATTTGGATTCAATTCTTTTAAAATGAAAAATTAAATGGAAGTAGCGTTCGTGCGTACGTACGGACTACCATCTCCACGAACACGGTGAGATCCATCCTCCATCGTATCCATTCAAGTCTTATTATCATTTTAGGTTTAAAAATAATGTTAATATCATTCTGATTATTAATAAGATATAATCTATCCATTAAAAACATGTCTTAGGTAACCAAACATTTAAGAAGAACGAATCGATTATCACCCGAAATGACGATAATACTAAGATATTATTAATAAAGCAATGTTAAAAGATCATATATGATATCATATTGATGTATATGATTATTGTATAATTTAATAACAATGTTTTAATTATTATAAATGAGGTTAACATACCATCGACTAAGGGAAAGTTCAAGGTAAGGGTTTATTTCACAATCTCTTCATTATCCGAGGTTGTTTATACATAATTATCTACTGGGACCTCGTAATCATCCACGTCCATGTTTCTTCAAAATGTATTTCAAAACATTTTTAATATTTAAAAGAATATGGGTTAAAGTCATTTATACCTTTTTTTGACTTTTTATAAGAGGTATATAATGGAATCATTCCGTCGTTTTCCAAACAAGGTTCTTTTTAACCTTTTCGTCAGAATTAAGATAAGAATGCCTTTTTTAACTTATACAGCGTGTGTGGTTATTTTCCGCCATTATAAAATCGTCAAAGCTTCCCTTACAAGCTTATAAGAATATTTTCAAATAAAATGTTTTATTTTATAAATATATGTCTCTTAAATGATTTCAAAATATAAAGAGATATTTCTTTAAAAAGTGTTTTGATTTCATCTATGTCAACATCCTTTAATGTATTTTACGCTTATTTGAGGATGATATATTATGATACAAAACATTTATATTTTATTGAAGGTTTTGTGATATGTTTGACTGTGGATGTGCTATTTTTTTATATACTATTCATGGTTTATGGTGAATGTATTGACATTTCGCATGCTATTTTTAATACGAATGTTTATGTTATGTTTAAACCTTTTCATATGCGAATGCATTGGACTTAATATGTGATGGGTGGAGCCCGCTATAGCTCCTCGATGCATCGGTAGGTCTCATGAGACAAACTAGTGTCTTGGCACAAGGCTTTGGCAAAATCTTATTTGTAGTCTTGGCACGAGGCCTTGGCTATGTGGTTATGATAGTCTAACATTATGCATTCCATCATTATGAAAGTGGTTATTGATATTGCATGTGATTATTCAATTAGTAGAATATCCATGTGAATAAGTAAATGGAATTATTTCATTTTATTTATGCCATACTATGTTGAAGTTAAAGTTTAAAAGGCTTTTGTTTTAGTTATACATTGCCTTAAATGTTTATTCTTATTTATGAAATATTCCGCTATATTGTTATCCTTACTGGGCATTTGAGCTCACCCCTTTTCTATGTTTTATTTTCCCAGGATGTGAAGAAGTCAATTATGAATGACTTGCAGGGATATTATGAGGGGTTAATAGTGTGGACTATGGAGAAAATATGTTGTTGTAGTAGTTTTTTAATTTTGATGATGTAATGTAAAACTTATGAATATATCTAGTGTTTCCAAGGATACTTAACCAATCGGTCTTTCGAGATTTGATCTTTCTTGTGATCATGCCAATGTTATGTAATTAATGCACTGACTCTGGGTAACTGGGGTCGGGGCATTACATCGGTGTCCTAATGAGTATTTTTATACTAAACTGACATGGGTGTTTCATTAATTTGTAATATCTTATTTAGACAATCATAATTTTGATAAAAGTTGATATGGACTAGCTCCATATGATGCTTATTTAAATTGGACAGACTGAGGTGTGTTTTGGCGATACTGTGACCTAGGTACCTATCAATACATGAAGATTGGAATTTCTTTCAAACACATTGTGGGGGGGGGGCTATAAATTCCTCTGTTTACTTTCCATTACTTCATGTAATATTTGATTTGTGGGATATGAATGTATGAATGAATTTGTATCATTTTTTTAATATTTTATCATTTTATGGTCTTGGAATGTGTGTGTGTGTATAGTTATATAGGATAAGGGACCCTAGTTTAGTGATATTCCTACTTAGGACTAGTGAACAGCCACTAGCCTATTAAGGGCGAGTATTGGGAGCCGCAAAATAGGCTCCTTTTTGATAGGTCCTGATAGAATGGTATTATAGGATTCATTTAGAATCTTGAATGAAGTCTATGATATTGTTTTATGGAATGAGTGTTAACTGTTTCGAGTTTTGGTTGTAGGATATGGACTCTAATATTTGTGTGGTGGATGAAATATCCATTCATATGGACTCTATCCACGATCCATTAGACTCGATAAATGATAAAATTAGATGTATGGAATATATTTGTACTTGTATTATATATCAATGGATTTTGGTTTTAATGTCCTTCTTAAGTCAGGTCTTTAGACATACACATTGATCATGGTATATATTGTTTATATTTAGGATTCCACCATGTCATTTTACAACAAGGATTTAACATCAGCATTCCAAGGATGATTCCATCGGTGATGATGCATCAATTCATGGAATGATTATAGATATTTTACCTCTGTGTATTGCACCAGTAATGACACAATCTTTATAGAAGATGATGGTACCCACAATAATAAAGGATGAGGTGTGAACACTATGCATGGTTTATGATTTTAGATACTATGACCCCTCTGGTTTTGAGATGAGCCTAAACCAAAGGTGGATAAGGACTGACTTTGGTTAGTGACCTAATTTTTCTATCTGATCTGGAAAACATTCGGGTGACCCTTCTCCATATCTTAGCAGGACGATGGTGGGGGTTAGGGACCCACTCTTATAACGATGTGACATTAGAATAATTTGAGTTTTAGATACTTATATGAAAGTATTTATCCCTATAATAACTAAGAGATGTTCATATTTAAGAACATTTGAATCTCTGATAGGGAATAATGGAAATAGATTAGTATTCATTGAGGTTCACCAATATCTCTAGGTACTCGATGGATATGGTTAAGGATTATTCCTTCGGACTCATACCATAATGTGAATACATTGTAGAGATGTTTGAGGAAATGATTTTATTTTTTAAATTCCTTCCAATATTTTACTTCTTGATAATTTTTGGGGGAAGAGAGTATCACGGGGAACATAAATAAATAGTGGTTTTCCACAGTCAGGAAATAAGAGTAGAGACCTCAATAGTGTGGGTATAACATCAGTCTCTGAAACAAGTACTGGTGGAACATTTTAGGTGGTGGTCCTAGGAAAAATATTCTATTGTCAATACTATCAGGATGGGTTTAGTCACCACTAGCATATGAATTGATACTCATGTGATGGAAGCAATCATATGTTATGAGATTTTCTAAATTGAATGTATGGCTAACTGATAGGGTATAGATGAAACAATGGTGTATAAGAAGTAATAAGATAAAAAAAATTCAAGGTGGATTATTTTGAATTTGAGATGTAATAGAAGAAACATTTATTATATGCTTTTAATTATTACCAAGACCCCCTAGGTGGTCAATGTCAGAATTCCAGAGGTGGGGGGATTGGGAAGGGATAACTGTAGGAAACCAAATCATATAAACCATGGGCTCCAGGAATGAATCATGTTCTGATCTATTTCATTTATACCTTCAATAAAATAATTATATACATGTATTCCTATAGTTCCTTTTATTCACCATATTGAGTTCTCTTAAAAATGAAACTATTTTCCTTTGGTTGAAAACCTCTCCCTTTCTAATTTTTTTATTCTGTGGTTATGTAAATTTCATTTTCAAATATTGGAAATTTATTATAATTTTACAATCAACCAAATATATTTTTATGGGATTAAAGGTGTTATATAATATTTTGGTGTCTGGATGGGTTTTGGGAGCACCAAGGGCCTAGTTTTTTGAGTTGTAGATTGAGGTACACTATTTGGTGTAAACCATACAACATCTCTATGAAAATATTGTAGCCTAGTTTTTCAATGGCACATGGATTGGTAAAAAATGTGGGTTGGGGTTCATGTATGTTTTTATAAGTCTATTGTTTCTTGATGAGGTATTATGAATGGTTTGAACACGATTTTGAAAATTATGTGCAAGCCTCCCGAGTATCTCCACTTAGGCAGTAAATATTCATTATATCATGAACTATGTGTTCGTGGATTGAAAAACCGTATGATCTTAACTGGAATGATATGGGTTTAACGAATCATGTGTTGCATCCTTTCTTCATAATTTGGAAAACTGTACGATTTATTCATATAGATCTTTGAAGAATGGAATTTATGGTTTTCCCCTCCACCCTTTTTCTACATGTCCTTCTTCTTTCTCTTCGCTTGGTTGTGTGTAGTAGTAGGTGGATCTCCCATTTCTTCCTCCAATAGTGTGTGATATCTCTCATCCATCTAGGATCTATTTTCATCACCATTGGGTGCATTGGATCTATATCAGTAATGCTCTCCCCATACATTCTTCCATTTATCCTTACTTTCACCTCATGGAAAACTAAATCTATTGTAGTCATTTTTCTATATTACAATGGTGTTAAGTGGAAAAACAAATTTATTCCAAAAAAAATCATTGTTTGTGTGTGGCATCATATGTTCTTACATCTATGACTCCAAGGTAGGTGTGGCTTATATTTCATTGATATTTTTCTAGTGTTTTGGGGTAATGATTTTACTGCATCATTATGTTGGTCAAGATATACCTTTTTAATATTATGTTTGTTCTTAATTAATTATTTAATTATTTTTTGGATTCCAATGGTCATGAAGAATCATGTTTATATAAGTATTTGGTGCCATGTAAAAGTAATTACACCTTTAGAAGTTGGGTTGGGGTGTATCCTTTTATAAAAATGGTGTGTTTATAAATAATTTGAAATGTATAATTAAATTGAGATATCTAATTAAATTATATTAAATTACGTAGATAATTTGAAATGATGTATATATATATATAATTTGAAATGATATATATATATATAATTTGAAATGATTATTAATTTCATGGGTTAAATGGTTGGGTTCCAATGGAATATGATAGGGTTGTCCTAAGGATTGATTTGGAGATGGACATCTGTTGAGTTGAGTTGAAAATTTGGAGGGGATTTTATTGGGTTACTTGGGTTAGGTGATTATTGGTTTGGAAACAAGGTCAAAATTTCTGGAAGCAAGTGCATGCCATGTGTTAGGGGATGGTAAGACCATCCAAAATGAGTGATAAGGTTACAGGGTAACGACTTGTTAGTTTTGGTGTTGTGTATGTTCTAAATTGGTGAATTTATATCAACCATGATTGGCCAATGCAATATTTTATGTACTGTGCTTACAATATGTATAATTGATGAGGTTTTTTCGACCAATAATGATAGTATAGGACCCATATATATATTCTTAAGTTGTTTTGTTTTGGGTTCATGGTGTAGAATGTCACATGGAAGGTGATTAACCACCAGATATCATCATTGAATCTATCTGTGAGGGGATAATTTATTTCATTCATGAGGATATAGGACTAGGATAATTTTGAATGAATTACCCTTCCATTACAGGGGAGTTCGTGGTCAATCAAAATGTGATTTTATATTATGGATCAACTTCATTATGACTTCAGATGTTGGGTGTAATGCTGACAGGTTCCATAGGGTAGGGTCTATGTGGGGCCGTGTATTTATTTATTTGGGAATTCCATTGGGACATCAAGTGAATGTATTGGAATAAGGTGTGAGTGACATTGGGGGAGGAAAATTAGGTTTCACATGGGAATTTTGACAACTGAGGATGACTTGTGAAATGGGATATATATACTCTATGTTGTAGCATTCTGGCATTAGGTATGGAAGGTAATAGTTTCCATGTGAATTTTCAGCACCAGTAAAACATTTGATTATTTATATGAATATGATTATGTTTTATTTATTTTTTGTTCAGACAAGGTATATAACAAATTTCAGGTACGTACAAGATGGTGGTATCGCACCGATACTCATTCTCACACACTACATGGGCCCTTCCAAACACGATAAGACTTTATGATTTTACATTTAGGTAAGTGTTGAATCATAGTGGCTACATCCTAATTTTTTAGTTATCATGGATGTAATCAAATATTCATTGACGTTATTTCCGCATGTAGAGTAACCTTTTTAGTTTTTCATTTCAATTTTAGTATCTTACGTATATGAATATACCATGTTCATCCATTGAAAAACCCTTTATATTTTAAATCACTCTATGAGCTGTATTGGATGAAATTACCAATTTAGTTCTACAAATGGAATTTTTTAATGTTTATTTATTTCATTATATTTTTTATTACCTCTAATGTTGTATATTTTTTAATTATATTCTACCATTAGATGGTCTAGTTCATATTTGGTGAGTCTTTCCTTCAAAATCATGTTATATATGTATTCTAGTACAATCAATATATCTTCTTCTATGGGTATAGTCTCCCAAATATTAACCCTTAATATCCTCAATATGATTCATCATCATTTGGAATACAAGAAGACATGCCTAAGTCCTAGTAGCAATCTGTCCTAGAGAAAAATTTGAGACAGGTATCTAGTTCGATGTTCTAGATGTTCTATCAGAAAATTTCTATACTGGTAATTAGTAGATTTGTTTATTTGGAAACTAATTATACCAATATAATTTTTTTCTTACTATCTGGGATATGGTAGACTGTGAATTAGGATATTGTCAAAAATGGGTTTATAACTCATGCTTTGGTGATTAATACCCCATGCATGAGGGGAAAACCCAGTATCCCGGAGTAGGAATGGATATTCAATTTTAATTATTTAATATTTTATTATATTTCCTCCTCAAGTGTTAACATTTTAATTTTAATTGTTACCTTTTGTGATATGTTATCTTTGTCCAGATATGGAATGGAATTAGTTAAAAAACCCTTGGCCCGGTATAATAAGGTGTGTTTGTTATGCATGATTCTACTTTTTCTATGAACGTGATAAAATGTTTAATATATATATATATATTCATGTTACATGATATAATTTATTTTGATATGATATTCAGACCTGGATCTTAGAGGGGAAGGGATGTGTTATGACCTGAGGTGATTTTGACCACTATTTTGGGTGATGAGTTCATCATTTTAGGTGAAGCTGTTGGATAGGATGGACGTGTCCCATGGTATTTTTGATAAACGGAACCTTTATGGGTAGGTAAGGATTCCATAAGGATAGTATTCCATGTGGCATGGTTGCGATGGTGGAGGCTATGGATATTTAGTTGACAACTCATGTTACATGTTTCCCTATCATGTATATATATATACATGATATCTCAGATGTATGACCATGTAATATTATTCAGTGGTTTCAACCAAGATTGATCAGATAGAGTGTTGGGTATGCATGGATAGATTGAAACTAGGGAATGACTAGGTAGAGACCCTTGAGGGTCAGGTGGAGAATGAACATGATCAGACTCATGTATAGGCCATAGTGTAGGTCTATCAGCCTCCAAATTTGACGGTGTTTGGTTCAAGGCTTAATGATAATCATAGAGTGATCCAGATATATGTTATCTAGGGTATCAATCAGGGTTCTCATTGAGTATATCCTTTAAGGGAGTATCTTACTCAGGAGATCCAATCGTATAACTCTAAAATTTTTCATGGTAAGCATGGTGCATAGGTTTTGAAAAATTAGAACAAGTTTAGGCAGATGATTTTCCTTAAACACGAGATGCCTCAATGGATGATGGTGTTTCTCAATACCTATATACAAAGAGGACTGGAAAAGTATTTTTGGTACCTGCATGTGTTAGTAGGAAAACATGTTAGATTTTACTGGAAGGCCTTTTAGGCTAGTTTCATTAGAAATTTCTTTTTGATATGCTAAGGGCGGAGAATTATTAGGAGTTCTTGAGCCATTAGACTGGTGATATTTCTATAATGAACTATGTATTTAAGTTCATTGAATTTTATCAATTTTTAACCAGTATGGTGAGTGAAAACCCTCGTGGCTGACACATTTTCATGATTGTTTATGGAATACTATTTAGGTGTAGGTGAACATCTATAGGATGACCTCATTCTCATAGAGGGAGAATCATGCATTCATAGCTATATAAAAGTTTATGGATCACTCATACCTGAGGTGTGTGATGAAATTTGGTGATGTCATTAGAGATGCTTAATACAGTAGGAAGCCAGGCCAAGATGGGTAATAGTGGGGAATTAAGGTAAGGGATTCAAGTGGGCTACTTCATTGGGGATCATAGAGAGTTTTCTTTCAAAGTGTGATGTCGTGGTATATCTGAACTCAGTGCGAGTAGCCTCCGAATGAGTTCAGTGAATATGTAATGGAAAAATATATTTGGAATATTAATTTGAAGTCATCCTGGAATGCCCACAGTCATGAACCAGGGAAGAATCATGTTTATGAGATCGTATCTAGATCAATACCTGGCGATAGTAGCTAAATATCAGCTCCCCACAGTGGTCGTGATGAAGATAGTGGGATCCAATAGTGGGGTGAGAGTCTGGTGGATGGTTTAATACCATAGGGAGGTAAGGATAATGGTAGTCCTATTTCATGACATATTCTTTTTAAGGAGCATCCTAATATTCTGGAGGCTGGTGACCTAATGATGATATGTGGTACACTATGGGCATATCAATATTTTATGGCACAGAGTTTTGAGGAAAGTTTGTTTTGAGTGGACAAGATATAGATGATATATGTATGGACTATGAATATACTGCATTTTAGGTTAGATTCATAAAAAATCAATTATATATATATATATATTTCTAGTGCATAGCGCAAGCGCCAATATGTGAGCATCATTGGATGCATGAATTTTTTGGTTCTCCATCGTCGGGGAATCGATGAGATACATTTCATGTGAGGTTCTTGGGAATCTTGGAAGTTTTTCTAATGTGGTACATTATTAATGTGTACGACACCATTACATATTGGATTATATGATGAGATGTAGTACCTCACAGGCACCTTGTATAACATTGAAACAAGGTAGGAACTGATGCAGGGTGATTATTTTATGTGTGTTTGTAATGAAACATGAGAACCTAATGAGGTGAAAGAGTGAAGATTCGTCCTGATATGGATTTTTTGTCTATTAATGGTCAATGAATATTTTTTATTATAGTTTTGGTCTAGGAAGTGATCGGGGTACATCACTCTTATGGTGGGGATCCCCCTTCAGGTATTTGACTTGTTCCCTTCTAACTGGTGCAGTCCATGTTAATTATGAAATGATAGTTATGTTATTTTTTGTATTAGGGTTTCATTTTATAGCTCTAAGACGACTTATGATATTTTTGGGATATTGTAACATTCGAGATAATTTGTTCATATCAATATCCTCCCCCTTTTTCAAATTTTTATAATTGGTACATATGCCCATTCCTTTTTCTAGCGTTAGAACATAATTGATATTTTTTATCAACCCAATTAATGGGGTTTGGATGGTTTTAGAGGTTTTTTTAGAGTTATGGTGTGTTTGGTGTTGTTTTAGGTACATCAGAGGCCTGAAGACCCGGTTTTTAGAGTTGGAGGATGAGGTACGTGGTTTGGAGTAAACTGTGTGTCAACTATGTGTAAATTATGAGGCATAGTTTTGCAGTACCACATAGTTTGAAAACCCATGGAGGATTGTGAAAAATGTTTTTTGTGTAATTATGTAGTTTTTAAATATATATTATACATTATTTTTATACTGTTTGGAAACCCATGTGAAATCTATATGTGTAGTAACATTTTGGAAGTACATTCTCACTATTTCACACACTGGATGCAAAATTTATGGAAAACTATGTGAGATTACAATGAAGGTTAGGTGTTTAAATTTTCATGTGTCACATGGTTGGATCACAATTTGAAAAACATGTTAGATAACTATGTGGGTCAATAACAATGGAAATTTATGATTTTCTATCTCCCCTTGTTATTTCAATACATCATCTTTCTCCCCTCTTGGTCATGTGTTGCATTAGGGCGCTGTCCCTTTTATTCCTTCTATAGGATGTGATCCCTCCCCTCTATATGGGACCGTTTTAATAAATTTTTGGTTATTTAGAACCATATTGGTAAGCATATCCCCATCCACGCTTCACTTACTCTTTATTCTAGCAGCAAGAATCAGTAAATTCATTCGAGTCGTTTTGTCCGATTTTCAGGGGGTTCGATGGAAATGATAATTTATCCCAAACAAGACAAATTAAGGTCTTGGTAAGAGACATACCTATGTCTAAAACTCAAATGTATTTGTTTCATACCATTCTCTGATATTTTGTGAGTGTTCTGAGGGTTCAGATTTTAGCGTGTCATTGTGTTGACCGATAATGACCATTTTTTATTTTATATTTTCAGAGTTATTAAATTGAGAACTTGTGGGATTTTAACGGGATTCCTATTCATGTATAGAAGTGGTTCAAGCTATGTGAGTGTCTTCACATAATGGGATGATGGTCCAAGGTGTTTACTTTAATCAAATAGACTCATTTTTAATTAATTTTAATTGTCTAATTAATGAAAAATGTTCAATAAAATTAAATTGAATTTTTTAGAGAATTTGAATATATATATATATATATATATATTTAATTTGAAGGTCCTATGAATTGATTCTGATGAATGGATGAGTTCAAGAAGAACGTTATGGGCTTATCATGAGGATTGAGATACAGAAGTCTATATTTTTGAGTTGATGTGATCGTTAAGAAGGGCTTGTCTTGGGTTGCATGGGTGATGTGATCATCGGTGAAGATAAAAGCTCATCATTTGAGGTGGTAAGGCCATTGTATTGACTGTATATCTCATGTTATGGGATGTAAAGGACATAAAAATTGAGTGACATTGTTGTAGGGGAAAGGGGGAAAGGATTGGTGTGTCTTAGGTTAAATATTATTGATTTCCTCTCACACATAATTGGTCGAAGCACTATTTGGAGTCATCTGCACATATGTTGACTGAATGATGATGTGGTTTTGAAAAATAATGTGGGTAGTGGGCCCTAGTAGAGAAACTTATGTAATCATGGGGTGGGTTCATTATATAGATTTCCATAAGGAAGGTGATGAGACTTTGAATTTTAGAGTTGAGGATGTCAGTTGGCAGCTGAGGCTTGTCTTGGTTAAGGTCATTGGGATATGATCATTTTGTGGGATGGTGATCTCCATTTAATGGGATGCCTTGCTTGAACTGACTATGATTTTACTTTTAGGAAATACATTGCTATACCTCCATATTTCTGGTTTGGTGCCGAAAGGTTCCTTAGAAAATGGTGTTTGAGGGACCTTGTATGAATTGGTTTGGGAAGGTATGCAAGACGTTGGTGACAAATATTTGCATTAAATGATGGGTGAAAATTGTGGTGAAACATAAGTAACAACCTTCTACTTTTGATGTTAGGGGATTTGATGATTCATGGGCTTAGGATCATCTCCAATGTGACATTTCACCAATGGTAGAGGTAGGAGAAAAATTCCTTGTGGATATTGAGAACTAGTGATATGTGTATTTATTTCAAATAATGTGATTCTATTTTATTTATTTATATTTAATACCTACTGGAAAAAATGTATGGTATAGAAACATTGATGGTATCTTATTTAGACACGTTCTCACACCCTACACATGCCCTTCGGGATGCATGTAGTCTTTATGATTTTACGTTTTGGTGAGGTTTTGGGCTCAAGGTTTGGATTCTAGTTATTATGTAAAAATGAATGGAAGGCTGGTTACCATGAGGCTCATTCCTCAACTAGAACCTTTTGAGTTTTTATTTTCTGTTTTAGCATATAATTTACATTTATATATCATTGTCATCCATTGGTGACCCCATTATATCTTATTTTACTATTTGACAAGTATTAGATGCATGTAATATTTTCATTATTTAAATGGAATTGTTACATGTTAATTTATATCATCTACAATGTTTATTTATTATTCTACTGTATACTTTTTATTTCACTTCCTTTATTGGTAGTTCTACTTTGAGTTTTCGGAGTCATTCATACCACAACATGTAATGTACTCATTCTTGGTCCACTATTATATCATAAACCAAGGGTATATTCTCCCCATTGTTACCCTTTAAAATCCTCACATATATTTGGAATTCTGTGGTGTATAGGTAGGCATTCCTATTTCCTTGTATCAATGTGTCCTTGTATATTATTTGAAAGTGGCATCTAGGTCGGGGTGCTACAATTCGAGAATTATAAATTATGTTTGCGCCCTTGGCTCACTCTTTGTTCTTGGAAACACTAACTAGATATGAAAAATTGTTATCACACTTATGTATAATGTGTGAACACACTCTTCTAGTGGATTTTTCTTATTTTCATCTAATTTTAGCGATAATGATTCCTTATGAATTTATCTTATGTATAGACTAGTTATTTATATTTCATGACTAGATTGACTATTTTATGTGAAGGATGACGTGTTTCCAAAAAAATAGCACCAGGATATACTTTTTCAGTGGAAGTGAAACATAGGATGCATAAGTTAAACTTGTGTATATGAGGGAGTATCTGATTTCAAATGGGTTAACTTGTTTGGCCATAAGTGAATTGGATGTTATGAGTTATAATTTATACAGTGGGATTAGAGTATGAATAATTATTCCATGAGTAAGTTCCATTTTTAACTCCCTATAATGTGATTGAAATATTTATTTATCTACACCCCAGGATGGTACCAATATATAAAACATCAAATTGTATGGCTCTCATAGAGCATCACAATCTGAGGGTGCAGTTGGAGGATTTATAGGGGAACAAATTTTTTAGACCCAGTGTTTCTCCCTAAGTAGTACTAGTTTTGTTCTCTGAGAAGGAGGATTTGATATCTAGGTTTTTTTGACTAACATACCTTGAACCCGGTGACAATGAATAAAAATAATCCACCATTGAGGATATATGACAACTTTTATCTGTTGACAAAGTCATGCTAGTTCTCAACGGTTGACCTCTAATAAATCTATAACTGTTGTGAGTACAAAATTAGGATACAAAAAATATGGTGTTTAGATGTGTCTATGGTCGGTATGAGTACATGGTGATGTCATTTGGAGTGGAAAATTACAATGAATTTTTAATGGGATTTATGAAACATATCTTTAATCCTTTTTTATACAGGTTTATTGTATCCTACATCGATGAAATAATTTTGTATTAGGTGTCCAAGGGGGATCATGTATGGAAATTGTGGATGGTTCTATACATATAATGAGAGACCAATATTTATGGGAATATCTATATCAATGTTCCAATTAAAGATTCACGAGGTCTACATTCTGGGATATGTTTGATCCTCATATTTTGTGGTAGTGGACTTGGACAAGGTTGATGAAATTTTATCTTGGGAACCATCAAGGAGAGTGAAAAAGGCTAAGATCTTCAAAAAGTTGGAATTATATTAATGATGATTTATAGGTTATTTAACAAACATATCATCACCCATGATAACATTGACTGGAATAGTGTATCTTTAATGTGGAATGAGATGTGGCAACACTTATTTCAATAGTTGATGCAGAGATTGATGAGCACTCTCATCATGTGATTTCAAGTGAGGGGTGATGAGTATGTACTATTCTACAATTAAATGTGAAATGACCATGGATTTTTTCTGATGTAAATTTATGTAGTGACTTCATATGGTTTACATCATTTTAGGCCACAAGTTTAAAATAATAGGATGCATGATCTTGAGATTGGAGCAGTAGACTTTATACTAAATATATAGTGACACTACTATATTGGAAAGTTGTAATGACCTATTCAGATTTTGTAAGTCTCAATTATATCATCTCTCTAATGTATATTCACTTGATATAGAGGAGATGGTTGGTGTTACTTCAAGATTATGACTTTCAAAATTTTCAATATTCCGACGAAGGGGAATTTGTTAGTAGATGCTCTCAGTAAGAGATATTTTTCACAGTTTCTGAACGAGGAGTTATAGTGGTATTACTCCTTGATGGTGTCCTTTATGGATGGTTATGGATCATATTACCTCAAGTTGAATTTTTTACCCCTTTGATAATATGGATATTCTTGGAGGCATAAATTTTGGATATTGTATGTGTGACCCTATGTATTCTGATGTCCACTAGAAATGATCTGTATTTATTTTATGATTTTTGGGAGTATATAGTTCCCTTACAAAGACACGAAATAATACTGGTGAAATTGTGAGCGGAGGTTATGGAAGAGATTCATGAATTTACATAAGAGTTAGATCATGTTGTGGAAATGATAAATCGGTACCTCTGACGTCAATCTGTGTGGTCAGGGATGAAGAAGGGAGTTGAAGTGTTTTTCTATCAATGTCATACATGTTAGTAAGTGAAGCATGAGGACCATATTATAATAGGGATATCTCAACCCCTAGAGGTTCTATAAAATATAATTAATTGTATATCCATGGAATTTTTGAAGGTATTACAATGTATTTCTTTGGGACACGATGTCATCAAGGTGATCATAGACTAATGGAGCATGTCCTCCAACATATTAGCTATTTAGGAGAAGAGTTTAGTAAAGACTTTGGGATTCCTATATGTGCTGGCGATATTCTGAATCCCTAGAGTTACCTCAATTATCATTTATAATCACGATTATTTCATAAAATCATTGTTATTTAAGGGATTAATGGAGGATTTCGAGACTCATTTATGCTTGGGAATAACATTTCACCCCCAAACTAAGGGCCAGACTGAGTAGACCATTCATGATCTAGAGAAAATGCTGTGATTTTTCTCAAATAACATTGATTGTATTTTAAAGGATGACTTCCCACTGTTCATTTTTTAATAAAAAATATATACTTTTTGACAATTGGTATGGAACCATTAGATGCTTTCTATGGGGGGACATATAGGTTAACACATTGGTATAACGATCATGGAATGTAGAAACTTATGGGCTCAATATTTGTGTGAAAAAACAACTGAGAAGGTATTGATATCCTAGAGAGGATGAAGAATTCAATGATACATTAGAAGTCATATGCTGGTAGAAGTTGGATGCCTTTTTCTTTTTAGGTGGAATACAATATGTTCCTATTGGGGTTCACCTCGATGTGGATTATAGAGATTTGGCCTAGGCAGTATGTTATATATGAGATTCATTGGTCCCTTACATATACATCATATAGATGGTGAGGTGGAGTACATTTTAGATCTACCACCATTGTTAGACTAGGTGAATGAAAGCTTCCACATGTTGCTTCAATAGAGGAACATGCACAAACTATCTCACGTTATTTCATGGGGAGAGCTAGACATTAATGATGGACCAACCTTTACAAAAAACTTAGTAGAGATTAAGGATAAGTAGGAGAGGGTATTTTGTGGGCTAGTGATTCACTTATTCTATGTCGAGTGGCAACACAAAAATATTCTTGGGATAACATGGTATTGGGAGGATTAGATTCATTCTCATTATTAGAATCTCTTTGTATATCCATTTATTGAATTTTTCATGTGTAAATCCACAAGGTGCGATGAATTTAGTGGCTTTTATTTATAAATTTATTATTTTTCTTTTTATTGAGTTCATGAAATTCATTACATGGCACTAATACCACATTCCATTATGAGCATTGGTTGTACTAGAATATTTTATTTAAATATGTTAAATACATTAATTATCATGACCACACTATTTTCATTAAAAAGTATAGTAACATATAAAAATATTCATAAATAATAAAATATGATTTCATTATTGATTTAAAAATTGGAGGATTACCCAAGGTGTCATGTTCCCTTGGTCGGTTCATAGTGTTGGTAGAAAATTAATCATAGATATAAAATAAATAAAATTATTTTATTTCATCATTAGCATAGAAACCTATTGTTCTCCTTAAATACATGGTTATGGAAAATTCATAGGTTTTACCGATAAAATAATTTGATAATGATTGTAGAGTTTGGAATTATATTGTAATAACAGACAATGATCAGATCAATGATGGATGAATGGGGTGAGACCATAATGGAGGATCTCTCCAATGATCATGGCATAACTATTTTCTTTATTTTCAATCGATATATATTTTGGAAGGATGTTTTTTTGATTATATGTCCTTCCATTATCTTAATCCCTATACTGATTTTGATTCAATAAATTGAAATATTGATCTATGGTAAGATCCCCTTTATAGATGGGATTACTGTCAGGGTTGTTTATAGAGTTTCATTTGATAATTTTGGATTCATTTTATGTCATTATAATGAAAACATATTATGTATAAACAATTCACATCCTCATGAATTTTCTTCTGTATTTTTATGATAATTATTCAAATTTTATTTAATATTGAGGTATTTTATACCTAGATCACTATATACCATTATATATTCCATTCTAGTGGGGATACGATAACGTAGCTCGTGTGTACAATTGATTACATCCTCAAGAAGTGATGAGAATAATTTTTAATTATTATGTCACCTGGAATATAATAAGGGTATATGTGAATAATAAATGTGATATAAATCACCTAATTTTTATATTATTTATATATTTATCATTCATAAATCATAATATATCATTTTCATTCTTACATTTTCTATCACTAAAAAACTGATAACATCATTTGTGTACTTGTGGTTTGTCTCCTTCATAGATCGATGACAATATCCATTAATCACCACACCACATAGATGATAAATATAATTATATAATATTTAAAATATTAAATTATGGTAATTATATAAGGATAATATATTACATTCCAACTTTCCATTCTCTACATTTTGAAATGGAAACGTTACTCATTTGTATGTATAGACACCAATATATATGATGGTAACAAAGTTCATTTTTAAAAATCATATAACATAATATTTTAATAAAATATATTTAATGTATTAATATCATAATTATGAAATGATATTTATTAAAGACAATGATTAAATAATGTTCTGTTGAAAATATTCTACCTGCGTATGTTGATTTTGACACATAAAGAAAATATAGTCAAAACATCTGACATAGTATAAATTTATTATGTAATTATATAAAAAATTATAGTAATTTAATTATATATAATAATAAACATGGAAAAGGTTCACATGAATGTAACTAATTAACATATTTTTATTATTCTTGGTGACAATGAATAATGTGACTAATAATTGTCAATGAAACGGAATTTATCTCAACAACTATATGTTGAGAAATATTTTAATTTTTCTAAACATTATTATTTTATAAGATTTATATACAATCAATTATGATAGCCTATATCATGATTATATCTATTGTTGAGATATTTAATTTTTTAATGTTATTCTTTCATTGGTCTTATGATTAATGTTGTTCCCATACGATAATGGATTTTTCATTTTTAATCATCTTTTACTATTTTCAATAAATCATTTCTAGCTCATTGTAGAATTTTTTAAAATTATAATAAGAATATTTAATAAGGGAATAAAATATTTATAGTGGTAAGATATATTTAACAATTAATTGAATTCAATTTTTTCTAAATATTAATACATATCATTTTGAAAAATGATTGAAGGAACATATAATACATCCACAATAAATTTTCTGTTATTGTGATCATTATTTTATTTATTGATTCTATTGAAATAACAAATTTTTTACTCAAATAAAAACCATTATCCAGTTTTTTCATTTTTTTAGTATTGAAAAGGGATTTTTAAAGAAAAATATGTTTTTTTATAGAAATTGTATTTTTGAAAGTAAACAATATGTTGATGTGAAAGTGTTTTATATATGTGTTTAAATTTTCTTCAATGGTATTTCATTTGAATCTGTTTTTATTTATGATATATTACTTGAGAATTATATGATTTGAGTGATGTAAATTAATCTTATATTATGTTTTCTGGCCCATTATATCTCACATGAAATCCTAATATTTAAAATATAAAGGGTTGAGCCACAGTATAGCTAATGAAAACTAGGTTATCATGATATATATTATATGAAGGGTGAGTACCATTTCATCTCTCCAATCTATTAGGTTATTATTATATTGTATTTTAACTATATTATTATTTTAATAAAAATGGAATGTAAAAGGTATAATGAATATGTTATTAAAAGTTACAAAAAACAGGGTTAATTTATTTTCTTGGTTTATAAACCATATCATTGAGGATAACATGGATGTGTTTTCTTCATCGAAATTTTAATCTTCATAAACTCAAACAATATTGATGTTAAATGAAATCATTTCCATATCTTGTTAATTTTTTTAATATCGTAATAGTATTTTTATTACCCTTAATGATTTATTTATTTTACCCATGTTTTTAAATGTTTTTCACAGGTTTTAATGATGGTTATCGGAAATGAGGAAGTCAAGATGAATATTTTAGACATTTTTCATGAAAATAAATCTTGATTTGTTTTTAATTTTATATAATATAAAAAAATGGGTACTAATCATATGTATCAACATTATATTTTATGGATTTCTTATGTATGATTTTAGTCCTAATTTTCAAAAACTCTAAAACAGAAAAGATCCCCAATACAATGTGAATGGAGTCTTGACATGAAACTTGTGATTATGTAATTTTTAGGAATGGGTCAATGTGGTTTTTAGTAGTAGAATATTTCTAAAAATTATAGTAGTTAGTATAGTGTTAGTGAGATTAAATTGAATATTTTTACTATATTGTTAACAAGAAATGAAATTTAAATTTTCATTTTCCATGTGACTTCATAAAAACAATATCTATTCATAATGGTTTTCCACATAGAAAATAATAATGATGTAGTGACATGTCATCGAGAGGAAAATACTAACCCAAAGTAGCATCCTGAGATGGTTAGATTTTAAATAGAAGAGTAAAGTTTAGTATTAGAATATTTTACATAAAAAATTAATTATTTTGGTATCCATTCTAGTGAAAAAATTGATGAACCATAATGGAAAATGAAAATAGTGGATAAATTTACATCCCAACATACCCCTTTTTTTATTGGATCATCATAACTCATGATAGCTGAATGATGGATCAATGCTTTGGATAATACATTTGAAGCTAGGGGATATTCAAAATGTAAATTAGATTATATTTCCATTTAATAAATTGAATCATATGTTGATAAATGGGGGACTTTGGATTGGAATAAATGGGGGGAACATGATCGTGATTTTATAGAATGAAACACATTTATGAATAAATTTTCCATGATTATAATTTCTCTATGTTAGTTTTCATTGGAATGAAACACGATTCAAATATTTAAGGTAAAATATTGAAGAATAATTATCCTAATATGAAGAAAATATTAGATTTTTTTCTGGTATATACCAGATACTGTTCAGGCCATTAATAAAAAACATAATTGAATTTACTCAGTATTAAAACCATTATTTCATAGATAAATGGCTGCACAAGAATTTAAATTATTTAATAATGTCTTTTTATAATGAAAAATTTTATATGACTTTTTTGAAAACCTGTATTCATTGATATTAAAAGATTAATAAATGGTAAAATTATATTTTAATAAAGAATAATCCAAATAAAAATCATAGAGGCCAGCACTAAACATATTCCATGTGTGGTAAAATTAATTTCATGGAATTTATTTTATGATACATAATGTGTTACAAGTGTGAAAATTTTATTCTCATGATTTATGAATAAAAATTAATTAGTACTCAATAATACATGATTTAGATAAAAGATATCCAGTCAATAGTGAATGTTTTTGATGAAATGAGTTCAGAAATTTTCTTAACTTTTTTTGTAGTTAAAAACATGGGGTGTAAATCATCACAATACAAAGAAAAAAGGGGTGTATAAATAATTTTCATATTCTACTATTGATGTTGTGTCACTAGTTGATGTAGTGACAACTCCAGCGAGCTCATTATTTTTCAAAGCTTCATCATAAGATAGGTAGCGTAGGCACCCCTCTTTTATTATTTTGTTTAATGTAAGTAATTTTTGAGGCATTTATTGAGTATATAAATATATATAAACTAAATATTTTTTTTTAAAATATATTTAAGGATTAATTCATTTACATATTATAGACCAATGTTTTAAGGTATAGATACCGTTTAGTGTTAAAATGATAAATAAAAACATTTTAATAATTTTTAAATAAGATTATTAGACCTCTTCAAAAAAATTAATTAAAAACATTGTAAAATGATATTAAATGAATTATTTAATTTAAATGATATCCTTTTTTTTAAATGATTTGGAAATTGTATTATGATATCTTATAAAAAGAACAAGCACATGCTAGGTGACAACTGATCATATCCAGTAATGGAGAAAGGATTAAACTTATGACTAAAGGATGATCAGTGATTAGTGCCTAACACTTCCCAACATGATTCCCTTGTTCAAATGAAATCAGGTTTTGTTAAACTATTTATAAATATATATTAATGGGGAACCAGTGCTGTGAGTTTTTATTTTTAATGATTAAGTTATTATATTAGATAACATGCGTAAAAATTAATTGATTATTGGGAATGTTTTAGAGATATAGTGAAAGAAATTTCACTCTTTGAAGGATTTTACAATCATTTACAACTTAATTTTAGGGTATAAGGAAAAAAATTCGTTTTTTTGATTAATGAAAAAATAAGAAATTTATAGAAGAACAACCCAAAAGGATTGAATTATGCTTACGAAATAGAAACATTTCAAGTATATTTCTTATATTTTTAGTTATTAAAAGAATTACTAAACATTATGAAAATCATATTAAAAAATGGTTTTCATTTAACATTCATACATTGTAACACAATGAGATTTTTTGAAATATTCTTTTGAAATTAATGTAAACTATTATCTATTTTTCATTTCATACAAAACTGAATAAAGATTAGTTTATAGAAATTAAAAATGATTAGAATTAAATATATTCAACACCATGTTAATCATTCTATTAAAAATATACATTAACTTTTGGTATACAACACACTATTTCGTGTTTTTTTACACACAATATAGATTTTCGTTGATATCTTTTGTTACACGCAAGACCTAGTTTTAAAAAACTATAATGGAATATTAATATATTAATTAAATATTTTTATAGTTTTATCCTAGCCATTACAATACATTTTATGAATAAGATAAATTAAATTATGAAAATATGTTTTAAACATTAATATAAGAAGAAGTATTTTATGACTAATTAACTAGAGCATAAAATAATACACATTAGAAAAAACTAGAAATATTTTTGTTGGAAAATAATATTGATGCTAGGAAACATGTTTTAGATAAATAAATTAATTAAAACACTTTCAATAGAATATTTTAATGAAATAAATATATTTTATATTCATCCAATAGTTTTATATACCTATTATGTTCTATAGAGACAAGGTATAACAATAAATCCAATTTTATAAATAAAGATATATGTTGTCGAATGTAATTTTTCCAGATTATAATAGCACACCATTTTTAAATATAAATTAAGTTACTTTTAAAAATTTTATTTGAATCAATATACTGTATTCTTGAAATAAAAATATCAAATTATAATTTTGTTGATTTTCTGGTATTTCTTTTAACAATTTTCATTATTTAATGAATACTAAAAAACAGTAAGTTATATTTGAATATTATTTTTTCATCTATTATTTTATATAGTTAAATTATAATTTTTATTATTATATTTCGATCCTTTATTATTTAATTGATTTAATTTAGTAATTGGAATAAATTTCACAATGAAATTGGGTATAAAAATACCTCAATCTTATGAATATTTTGACTTTTAAAAAAATTATTTCATCCCATCTATTAGATTATATGTTAAAATTAATTTCTTCCCCTTATATATTTTTAATTTTATAAAATAGAATCCATATTTGGAATCTAAATAATTTATAATGACAAAAAAATGTCAACTTGTTTTTTTACCAATACAATTTGTAAAATAAATCAAATTAATTATTGTGTTTAAAGAAAAAAATGAGTCTAAACATTGGTTAAAAATACACTTAAGGGGTCCAATACAATAGGAACATAAAAAAATTAAATTTTCCAAAATAATTTTTAATATATCCTCCCTTGTCTACGAAAGTACAATTATTGGTCGTACATGATTCAAGGGAGACCTTTCAATAGTTTTTACCTTTTAATATTTTCATGAATGTCCCTCCTCCAATATAAAAGGGAACTCATCCACTAACTAATTCACACATATCAATCCATTTTTATCACCAGAAAAAAATATAACCACACAAAATATCAACTATAATACTTGAATCCATACTATTTGATGAAATCCAGACAACTAAGCCCTTTGGGGAAAACCAAAATGAGTACCTGAAAAACAAGTAATGTTCTTCAACATGGATTTCTATTTTATTTCATTCGCTATCCATTTAGGTATTCTTATTATTATATTAAAAAATAACATAAGTATATAAAATATATTACTATGGTTTTAATATAAGTTTTCAACCTTCATGTACACATTGTTCCATCAAAGGGGTAAAAAACTACCACGTCATGAAATGATGTCAATTTTTTCCATTACAGCCATTCATAGTCTATAATTATGATTAAAAAGATATTTTAAAAATATATAAATGTTATTTTTTATGTATTTATAATTTTTTAATTATTATAAAACACATACCTTCATGATTTCCATTTTGTAAGAATTTGTTAACTTCATTTGTAGACGTGTGGACTACCACCTTCTCAAAGTGATGAGATTTTTTCACACTTTACCTAGAATGTATAATGGATTGGTTTAGTAAATTTATTTTATACACATGAAATAATTATTTTACATGAATGATAACATACATATATATACATATACATATTATATTTACCCTGTTTATCTTGTGTGTGGCGCATATACTGCCCTTTAATATTTTATTGGATTAATTTAATTAATATCATGAGATTAAAATTTTAAATTTTTTCAAATATATCATATATCTAATTATTCTAATGTATCTCATGTACTAGGGGTTTTCTAATCTCACTTTTGTTTCTTTTGTTGTTATTCCTTATTCGCCAATCATTTATTTTCTGTGGGGAATATACATTTCATGAATGTATTATATGATTCTTAAACACAATCATATGTGTATTTAAATATCAATTAGATAATATATTATTCATTTTCATTATTTTTCATATGTTACCAAATCAGTAACGAAATTTGTCTTAATTATCATTCATGGAGATGCATTTCAGGTTATGGGATTATATTCTTGTATGAGGTCTATATTCATTACTTTGAAAAGTTATATCATAAATATTATTCATTTAATGTTATTTTATACTTATTTTAGTGGAATTGTTTAATGGGTATTATGATTTATAGTTTTCATTTTGGTAATGTTTAATTGTTAAAATTTCCACTTTTATCATGAAATTTTATAATTATGCATCCATTGATGAAATTTTATTATATGTATCCCAAAACTATAATGAATTTTATTCTCCTATGGTCCTTCATGATATATTCAATTAATGGTACTATTTTTCTACTCTTTGGTACTAAATATAATTAATAATATTTTTAAATATAATATGAAATTATCACTCTCATTGATAAAAAATATGTGTTCTTTTAAACCATGTTTTTCAATAAATTGTAATAATTTTTTTTCAAATGTTCATCTTTAATCATAGAATGAAATTTTTACCCATTTTTAATGTTTTTATATACATGAATTTATGATGGAATCTTCCTATCATTATCTAATTGAGGCACTTTTATAAACCCTTTACAGTACCGAATGAATATTCAATAGTTTCATATTTAACGATCATTATGATTGTCATTTATTTTAATCTTATTTTATATGTTCTCCTAGAAAGGTTTAATGGAAAAAAGCCTTAAAAATTTGATTTATGGTTTAAAAATATTTTAAATAAATTTAAGATATTCAATTATATATTTTAAAATTATCTTTTCAAAGAAATTAATCTCATTAATTACAAAGACTCCATTATAAATTTTTAATGATGGATTCAAAGAAAAATGGATATCAAATTATTTTGTGTTGTAAATTTGTTTTGGATGAAATGATTTTTTGCACATGAAATGTTTCATTTTTATAAAATATATATTTATATGATTTTATCGTGCTTCTCAGAGGAAAGTTTTTTGAAAATATTTACTTTTTTCAAAATTTATTTTTAATGAAATGTAATTTTCCTTCAAAAATTCCCCAATTGATATTTTCAAATAAAAATCCGTCTAATATTGTATTATTTTATATTTTTTATTATTTATTGGGTACATGATCCAAGGAACCTAATATTATCATTTCTGTTTATGTTTTTTGTTTTTGATGTGAGGTTACTTATGAAACCCGTTTCTCTTCCATAGGTTATACTATGCTAAAATGATTATGAAACTCAATTCATTTAATTGGTTATTCTAGGATTAAATGATTATGAAACAATTGTATTTTACATAGTTTATGACATGATGAAATTTTTATAATAACGATTTCATTTCATGGGTTACTATATGATGTTTATTAAACACATCTCATTTTATGGGTTATGATATGGTGAATTCATTATTATGTTATGAAACATTTATTTATGATACCATCATGTAAATGGTGGGAAATATATATCAGTTTAATGTATTGGGTAATGGTAAATTGGTATATTATCAAAAAGGTTTCATGGGATGTATCCCAATACTAAAAACAAGTATGTACATGAATTATATCCCATAACCAATATTAATAGCGTACACAGTTTCTAGCCCAATCCTAAAAAAAGAGGGTAGGTGGGATGTATCCCATGAGTTAAAAAAAGGTAAATAGGTTCAATCCGAAGCCCAAAAATAATAGGGTACAAGTGTTATATCCCAATCATAAAAATATGATTGTACACAGGTTATATCTATGCTCAAATATAATAGGGTACATTAATTAGATCTAGAGACATAAAATAAATGCATACACATGTTGTTATCCCAAACCCAAAGCTAGTGAACAGATGATTATCCCAATACTATCATTTTATGAAGGAATTAGATTGAATAATTGACATATGATATTCCATTATTATGTTTACATCACACATTTTATGTCTTATCTTAGGTTATCCTCTAATGGATTATGATGTTGATTATATTATTATTTATATCATATGAAATGCCAATATTTTATCCATGGATGATGTATATATTATTTGACATGTAAGGAATGATCATTAAATTTTTTTCACACGTTATCATGACCTTATGGTTATGTTATTCTTATTCATATCATTTATTAACACATATTGATAATCCTATCTCACCATTTCTTATGTTTCATTTCCCAAATGTTGTGAATAATAGTTTTAAGTATAGTTAGTAAATTGTATGATCATTGTGGGAAACATTGAATATCATTCACCAAGTTATAATAATGTGTTCAATATTTCTATTGAAACTAAAATATTATGTTCCATATCAATATACTATTGTAGATTTCTTAATATTCATCTAAAATTATGTAATATCCATGTTTGGTAAGCCTCAATCACTAATGATGGTATCAAATAAATGGTTTATTCTTCCTTTGTAAGATAGGATGATAAAACATATTTGTATACATAGGGATACGTTTTACGTATATGTCAAGGTATGTATCTAAGGATATTTATAATGTGTCATATAATAATAAACGTGTAATAATTTAGACATCCTATAAGTGATTTTCATGATTATTTGGTTTTCCAATATGATAATTGTTTCCCTCACTAAAATTTCATGTTATCCTCAATAACAAGAAATAAATGGAACATGGTTAACATTAAATGTTCAAGATGTTGAAATTATTTTCATTATTAAAATATAATTCCTATGTTTAAATATCATAACGATAATCATAAAGGTGGAATGAGTATTTTTTACACTAAACTAGATAAAAAGACCACCAATAACAAGTGAGATATATTGTATTTTCTAACCATATTTTTTTAATGGTTAAATAAAGTTTAAGGAACCTTATTAAATGATTCATATTTCATATTCTAAAATTTTTTAATAAGTAATAAATTAATGAATCCTATGTAATGGTTTATGAATAAATTTTTTTGATTAAAGTGTTTATGAATAGGAATTCATGAATTATGTTATATTAATCATGAGGTATAAGAATTCAATTAATGATATTAAAAAATATATTTAATGTCATTTATGACCTAAAAATGTGATATAATGGAAAGGTTATATTTTTATTATGTGATGGAAGCCTTTAATTTCTACATTTTGTTGAAAAAATTTTGTTCACAAGGGATACAGAGATGATTATGGATGAAGTAAATTTGATTGTATGGATTACCATGGAACTAATTATTTATTTATTTTTAGAAAATTGGATCATTAAATCAAGGATGGAATTTATGAAAATTTTTGGTTTATGTAATATAACTAATATAATTTTGAATATGGAAGCATGATTGTTTTATAAACGGATTATTTGTAATTTGGGTTATTTCTTTGTTTCTAGAGAATATACTATGAGGGTTTTCACATGTTTGGAATGTGACAACCAAAATCTAATTTATAATATAAGTGGGATCAATGTTAATATGATTAATGAACTTTTTTATAATATTATTTATTTTCATAGTATAAAATGGTTGCAAGTTTAAATATGTATGGACTGGTTTATTTTAAACACTAGATTAGGTTTTAGACATTTAATTCACGTCTCTCCATATGAATACTTATATATATTAGATAACCCGGGATAAAAATAACTCTATGATTCAAACTATGGGAATATTCAATGACATATCATTCAACCAAATTATCTATTATTACATCAGGAATGATAATTTCATATTTATTTCATTTAGTAAGATATGAAGTAGAAATTGAGTAAGTAACAATTAAAGTGTTTGATTATTCATGAAATCAAGTCAGTATATTTCTTTAGGATATTATATAGTAATATAATTCATAATATCTTGTAAAATGATATTGAAAATGGCTGATCCTAATCTCTTTAATTATGATTAACTGATAGTCTTATAAATCATCATAGATATCTGGTTTTAAGGCCTTTAACACTCTATTTATTATTCACATGTGATCAAGGAACATTATCACTGACTATTTTCATTTATATTTTTATTCCATGTCTAATACTCACTCCAAACCAATGTTCTTATATGTGGGAACATAGATATGAGTTACATTTGGTATCACTTGTGGTTCCCACATTCCCTTTTTAAAATAATTTTTTGTAATAATTTTTAATATTTGGATTAATATGAAAGGAAATATCATGTACTTAACCATTAATAAACCATATGAATTTCATGGGACAAATATAATTTCAGGTCAAGGGGTTTAGAATGTAACACCCTTAGAATTTTTTAAATATATATTTCTAATTAATCTATTAGATAATTTTAATTTCAATGAACTCTAAATATAGTTATTTTAATTCAAAATCACTTTTTTGGATTTATTTATATGAAATATCTTGTTAGTATTTTGTTAGATACAAAAAAGTGATTATAATGTAGTGTACACAACATAATTCTTGGCATCTGTAACATATCATTTGTTACACGAAAATACTATTTTTAGAAAAATTACGACAAAATACCAATACAAGTATTATAAAATTATATTAGTTTTCATATATCCAATTAAATTGTAGAAATGAATAATATTAATTTAATTTTGAAAATATGGTTTACACATGAATACAATAACAATTATTTTATATCTAATTATCTAGAATGGAAAATAAAACCAATTTGAAAATATATTAAATTATTTACTGGAAAACTATATTTATGAATGAATATAGAGTTTACATCAATACAGTAATTAAAACAATTTCACAAATTATTGTAAAGAAATAAATTTATATTATATATATTAAACTCATTAATGTTTATCTATTGACTTTTCCAGAAAATATATAATAATGAATTCACTTTTACATAAAATGACATATATTTATAATAGGTAATTTGACATCCATTTATTATCGCACCTATTTTGAATATTATTTTTGAAACCTATATATTTTTAATTTTATAAAATTAACATCATTATAGAAATAAAAATATAATAATTTATTTTTGGTGATTTATTTTTATTTTCCTGAGAATATTTATTTTTTAACTTATAGTGAAAAAAATTGAATTTTAATTGAATTTTTTTTTCATATAATTTATTTACATAGATAAAAAATATTTTAATGTATTTTTAATGTATATTAAGATCAATAATACGTCAATTTATATAATTTATGTTATTTTAATAAAATTCACATTGGAATCTGGTATGAAAACAATTCAGACATTTGAACAATTTCACTCAAAAATATATTGTTTCATAACAGCTGTGATATTATTTTTCAAAATTAATTTATGAAAATTATTTGTTTTAAATTGGAAAAAACATATTACATTATTGGATTAAGAATATTATATTATTTAAAATTAGGTCAAAATTGTTTTTGACCAATAATTTTTGTGAAATTATTTGTAATATATTCGAGGGATTATGGTAAAAACATGTTTACATAGTGGTTGAATATTAAAATAATGGTAAAAATTACCTTGACACCTATAAAAAACTATATTTTCTAGAAATATTAATAAAATTTCCTTCCTTACTTATAAAATTTAAAATTATTGTAGGAACATGATATAATAGAAATATATCAATTGTGGTTACACTTTTATATTTACATAAATTTCACTCCTCCTCCACTATAAAATGAAACAGAGTGTATTCAATTATTAACACCTATGAAGCCATTTGGATCACCCAAAACCTGAACAAATAATCTCTAAAATCCCTTCATATCTTACCATAATCCACACATTATTCTCAAATCCATTCAAGTTTTCCCTTTGGTGTAAACCAAAATGAGTTACCAAAAATTTTGTTAACATTCTTCAACATGAATTTCAATTTTATTTATATATCTACGCATTTGGTTCTTATTATTAATGTGTTATATATAAAAAAATTATATAATATATTCAAATATGTTTTTATTCTATGTTTTGGACATACACATACACTAACTTCCATCAAATGTGAAATGAACTTATCGTTCGTGTGTACGAAGAACAACCGCCTCACGAAACGATGTCCTTCATTTCCCCTTTGCTACCAATAATGGATGGGAATTATGAAATAAATAATATTTCAATAATATATAATTGTTATTTATGATTTATTTATTCTTCTTTAATTATTATATAATACATAACCGCATGCTTTGAATTTTTTTAAAATTTGATAACTTTGTTTGCGGACATGTGGACTACCCTCTCCTCAAAGAGATGTGATTGTTTCACACATTTCCTTGAATATATTACCAATGGATTTAATAAAATTATATTATATATAAGACATCATAATTAAACTATAACGATAATATAAAAATAAATATACATTTTATTTACTTTATTTCTTTTAGTACAATAATAAAAAAGGAAACAACATACAAGATTACGTTTGGACTACCATCTCCAGGAACAATGTATTTCATTTATATTAAAATATTTTTTGATTATTATAAATACATATATAATTAATATATATGAAATTAATATCATCTTAAAACACTTGATATAAATAAATAATTATCGATTTAATAGGATCAACAATACCAATTCTAAACATATATGAAAAACTAAAAGGATATTACCTAAATTTTAACATTTCCATTGAATTTTTAATAAATATGTAATATAAAGTCATAATAAAATAATATAAGGTAATATATATAAATATTGTTCTTTGATATTTATAATTGACTTTTATTTTTTATACATGATGTTTTAAAGTGTAAGAATATACTCAATAACTAAGGTAATGGTTTTCATATACCACTTTTTATATCCATGAGATAAAAGACATATTCACCACTAGTGTTTTTGTGTGGTTAATATAATTACATATTATATTTAATATAATTAAATTATTTAATTCCATTATATGAAAATGTTCATGTTATTCAATTAATTCATAGATCTCATCATTCAAAAGTTACGTATGTAGTAAGGGTTTTCTCATTTCTATTTTATTTCTATCAGACTTATTCCCTATTCACCACAGATTTCTTTTTTGTCAATTAAATAATTCACATTAATATATTATTTCATTATTATAAAAACAATTATTGGATTCAAAAAATAAATTTGATAATATCTCTTTTATTGGGTTTGCATTATAATATTTTCCAAATTAGTAAATTAATTTTACCTCGATTTTCCATCATCAAGATATATCCCATTTTATGAACATATATTCTTATATGAGGTTTATATAATACCTTTTAACATGGTATATTGTAAATATTTTTTTAAGATAGTTTAGGCATCAAACTGTTTTCAAAAGGGATTACATTTCTATGTCAATAAAATGGTTACAGTTGATTATTATAATATCAGTGTTTATTATTATTATTTATGATTAAGATTCCACTGTTGAAATATTATCATCCATGACTCCTTCACATTAATTTATTTTTATCCACTTTTTTTCATTTTATCATAATGTAATGGATCCATTTTAATACTCTTTAGAAATAATGATAAAAAAATTATTTTCTGAAAAAATGTCTTATCTCTCTCATCCGTAATAAATATGTGTTCTTTAAAAACCATTATTATTTTTAAATGTTTTAAAAAATATTATATTATTGTACAATGATATTTAAATTAAATTTGTACCCATGTTTTACCCTTAGAAAATGGTATTAAAAAAATAATATTATATTGATTTTATGATCGAGGAAGTTTTCTTAGCATTTCGCGGGTCATATGGAATGTATGAAATTTATGGTTTAATCCACCATCATGAAAATAATTTATATTAATATTTATTTTATCCAAAGAAAATTATTTCAATGATTTTAACGATTTTGTTATATGTTTTCAATTTTGTTTTAAATGAAACTTGTGTCGAAATTATTATGGGTTTTAAAAAGTGTTCATAAAAGTGGGAAGTATCATTTACTCTAGAAATTTTTTATATTATATTTTATTCTTACATTATTTGTTTTCAAAGTTCGTTCAAAGGAATGGATTTTGAAAATTTTTTATGTTTAAAAATTAGATTTCAAAAGACATGTCGTTCACCTTAATAAATTATCCAAGTAATCTTTAAAAATCTTACTCAATATAAGTTGAAAAAATTTAATATATTTTATTCAATTTTTAATAAATGATCCATGTACACAATTCATATCCTTTAATTATATGATTTTTTTATGATGAAAATAATCTTTTGAAACTTATTTCTCTTCAATGGGTTATACCATGTTAAAATGATTATGAAACTCAGTTAATTTATTTAGTTATTCTTCGATGAAATGAGTGTAAAACCAATATATTTTACATTAGCTATTGATATTATGAAATGTTTATGATAATTATTTTTTTTCATGTTTTATGATATTATTTGTTTGAAACACATCACTTTATATGGGCCATGATATGAGGAATGTTCTATAATGTTATGACAGATGTATGCATAATTTCATTATTTGATGGGTTGTACCTATATCTTCACCATATTCATTGGCTAATGATAAACATCATATGATATGAAAGGGAACATTCGTTATAGAATAAGCCTGAAAATATATGGAACATGGGTTTTAGATAAATCCTGAAAATACAAGCATACACAAGTTATATCCCATGCCAAAAAATAATATGGTACATGAGATATAACCAAAGAATGAAAATTGGTAGGTACACAAGTTATAGCCCATGCCTGAATATAATTGGTTAAACATGTTCTATCTCAATCCCTGAAATAATAGGGTACATGTGTTATATCACAATCCCTAAAACAAGAGGGTACACGAGTTGTTATCCTGACCCTGAATATGGTAAATGAGTGATTATCTCAAGCCTAATTTGTTATTACGATCTTTGTAGGTTTCTTTCACATAATATATTTATATGATTTTTTATATGAATCAAATTCAATTCCTTATTAAATTTTTATCCCCTCAAAATTTTTGAACATGATTCCCTTTTTACTCACTTTTAATTAACATTAAATCATCAACCCATGATTCATCTATACGATCTTTAATATACATGATATGATATTTAAATGTGACCATCATGTTCTCATACCCTAATGATCATGTTATGATTATGTATCTCTATTATTTACCATTAGTTAGAATATAAGATCACCAATTTATATGTTTCATTTCAAATAAGTTATTAAGAATGGTTATATATATAAGTACTAATGTAAAATATATTCCATGAAGAAACCGACGATCTTTGACTAGTTTAGAAGATTGTGTTTCAGGTTTTAAAATAAATTATACTATTACAGTTCGAAAGAATGTACTTCTTTAATGTGTTAAATATAATCTAAATTGTTATAATATCCTTTTTTATTAAGAATGGGTCTTCCTATATTTGATGAATTAATTGGAAATTTAGATCATTATAGATTTAGGGATTTTAAACACTTACGATTCCATTTATCATTCATTTTCATATGATCAGTGACCTCAATAACTATCAAAAATTTCCTTATACTTTATGATCTATCCAAATTTTAGCATCCAAAAATGATATAAATTTTCTAATTCTAGTTTTTTATTATTAAATATGTCCTTTGTTCTTCACATTCTCTCTTATTAGGTAAATTCGTTATTGTCCGTCTTTACCATGTTGGTTCACGAAAATGTAATTTTCAAAAGTCCATCCAATAATAACATGGATAATGTTAAAATTGGGAAGATGAAATTAATTAAATGGGGGAGTATGTATAACCTTGAAATTTTATATTTTATTCAATATCTTATATTTATTTCATTGAAGCCAACACTGATTTTAGATTGCATTATATGAAACACTCATTTTAACTTGCATTACATGCAACATTTAGTTTATTCAAAATTTGAAATTACATTACCATATTAATATTCATCATAATAGATATAATGATTCCATTAAATTACGGTGTATTAATATTAAAAACTAAATTATTAAAAATATAGTTTTATTTTTATTATTAATAGATATATAAAAAATTAAGTAAAAATGTATTTTGGAAAAATAATTTTTCATTAAATATGTATTTATTTCTCTTTGGTAACATAATTTAAAATTAATTGTTTCTATGTCCATAAAATATATAATTATAAATAAACTACTTTATTTTAAATTAAAATAAAAAATTTAGCTAAAGACAAATTTTTGGGATTTTTCTAAAAAGTTTCAATTTTTATAAATAGTGAAACATTCTAAATATTAATTTAAAACGGGGTATTCATTTAAATAATGTGTAATATTTAATTATATAAATAATTTTTTCTAGTGTAAAATTTATAAAATAACATTTAAATTTATTAAAATTTAGGTTATTTTAATCATTTAATTTATAATTATGATAGAAACACGTTAAAAACCATTGACTATTTTCACTGTAAAACCCTGATTTCTTGTAAAATATGTTTCATTAATTATAAATGAAATTATTTTTAATTTAATGAATATAATTTTAAAAAATATATGAAATATTTTTACTGAAAAGTATTTATAATTTCTAATAAGTTCAACATACTTAATGTTGAAAATTATTATTGAATTTAGTCAAATTTAATTGTTGTGGGTTAGGTAAAAATGGATTTATCGGGTGGTAAAAAATATTTTTACATTAAAAATTACCAATAAAAATATACGAGAACTATTAGATGTCCAAATTTTGACCAATACCCCACTATAATTCGATAATAGTCTATTTTTCCTCTATTACATTTGAATAATGTGGCATCACTCGATTCATGTAAAAATTTCAACTGTGTCCTCACCCCCAATTATAAAAGGCCATCCTTTATCCTCCATTAATTACACTATTAAACCAATTTGGATAATCCAATACCAAACAATATCACCTTGAAATATACATATTATAATCTTATAAGACATATTTATGGAATAAATCCATCCTTGTAAGTGCTTTGGTGGAATAATAAGGAGGATACTTGAAGAAAATGTTACATTCTTCATTAGGTGTATGTTATTTCATTCTCAGACTCATTAAATTATTAATAAACCATGATGATATAATATCTATGGTATATTATATATACATATGTTTTATTATTCTAATTCCATAATCTAAATCATTTCCCTCTTCCATCAAATGGTTGATTAAATCATCATTAATGTGTATGATAGACAATTGCCTCGTGAACAGATGACATTCAATTTTCCATTACATCCACTCACAGCTGGGAATTATTATGGATATATTGTATATATATATATATATTATAAAATAATTATATTTATTTTCTATTTATATCATATGTACAATTTTACATCATATTTCATAGGGGATACGATAAGGTGCCCGTGTTTGTGGCTGTCTATCACCTTGCAAAGCGATGTGACTTATTTTCAATAACATTGTATATGGATGATAATAATGGTATAGAAGATGAACATATGTGATATAAATTAACTAATTATGATATTAATTAAATATTTATCCTTCTATAATTATAATATATTATTTTTTTTCATTTTTAGTGAATGGAAAATTAATAACTTTTCCCATGTACATGTGGACCGCTTCCTTCACGAAGAAGTATGATTATTCATGCATCCAAAAACCAAAAAAATGATAAATATATGTATATTATATTTTATATATGATATTTTTTTCATTATTAAATGATAATATACTACTTAACATCTTTCCATAATGATCATTGGGAAATTGAAATGTTACTCATGCATTGGTACGACCTACTATCTCATTGATTGTAAAAATGATGACTTTTTATAACCATAATTAATTATCGGTTATAAAAATATAAATTAAATAAAAATATGATAATTATTTAATTATTATTATTTTGTATATTATTAAATAATCTATCCTCACACTATAGGGAAATACATTTGATGTAAACATAATTAACTATTTGATTGTATAAAACATTTTAATAATTTAAATTCAAGTAATAAAAATCCTGAAAAATGTAATAAATCATGTAAATCATTACAGTAGGTATATTTTTTCGAATGATAAATATTCAATTGGATATTCAGACTCACTGTTATGGAATTCATCTCAATTTCCATTCATTGAGGTATATATTGATGTCATGAATCACAAATATTTTATAAGGATTATATACAGACCATTTTATATTTTATATCATGAATTTATCTATTAATGTTATATTTATTACTTTTAAAAAGATATCTTTTCATCAGGATTTTGATACAAGTGTTTCTGAAAATGTATGCGACCTTTTTTAAATCATCTTTTAAAGGGTTCCTTCAGATACATCATCTTCTATTTACATGTTTTTTAAAAGATTTTATAATTGTTTTAAAAGGGAATAAATTATTTATAATTTATATTTTATGAAACATTTTATTTATTTCCTTGTTTTAAAAACTGTAATCATTTTTATATGTATAATACAAATCCTATTGGAAAAGGCAGAAGGAATGTTTGACACAATGACAACAAATATTTTTACATAATGATCAATATTTTTATTCTACCAACAATTTAATGATTTCATGTTTTATTTAAATAAAATAATGCATCCCCTTTTATTTTTTATTTATTAATGAAAATATTTTATCAATGAAGAGGGAGTTTTGGGTTTTAAAATAAGTTTTTAGAGGAAATGGTTATTTTTATCCAAGGGTGTTCTTGTATGGGTTTAGAAGAGTATTCAAATGGATTTATGATGAATGTGTTTTTATTTTGATATACTATTTTTAAATAATATTAAATTTGTGTTCAAGTAGATATTATACTAATGTTTTATCCCCATAATAGCTTATGGGTGCACCTGATATAAATTATAAAAATTGATGATCCCAATTATAGCTCAGGAAAAAATGTGATATTGATATATATCATACAATTTGGGAGAACTATTGTATATATCTAATGAGTTTAATAATAATTATATTGGAATTCATATTTATGGTTATTCCACATAAAATTGGTTAGATAGGATTTTATGAATATGATGAACTCAGTTATCGAGACGGGTTTTAATTTCTCTTTATGTGTTTTATAGTATTTCTTTGAGTAAAAATGGTGTTTGATTTTGTAAATTTTAAATTTTTCACATTTTAAATTAAATGCATATTTACATTAAATGTACACATTATATGTGTTTTCTTGGTTTTCATTGGAATAATAGTTTTTTATGTTCCTTAGGGGTATAATTTTACTCATTCCATGTTTTAAAATGATTTTCCAAGGTTTTATGGATGTGTAAGGGAAATTAAGAAGTCATCTTAAAAGTAATGGATATTTTCCAAGTATAGAAATTATTTAAAAAACTATATTTATAACATTGGAACCTTGAATACTAATAAAAAGTGTCTTCTTTATATGTATTGGTTTTTTTCTGTATAATATGTGGCCATGTTCTACAAAAAAATAAATATGATTAAATCGTCAAAGGTAAGAAAATGGATGTATGATATAAAACTCAATTTTGTGTAATGATAAAGGTTATGTCCATATATCAATGTAAAAAATTGAATAAGGTCTTTAACAAATAAATATATTAATACAAGACAAATTTTGAAAAACGGTTTTAATACTTAACAATAAGGAATGGCATCACAAATTCATTAGAGACTCGAAGAATAAGGGGTTTGGATTCATCATATAAAATTTAGTCCATCATGTTTCATAAATATAAATATTATTTAGTTCTAAAATAATTATTTAGATAGGAAGTAATAGTATATGTTTACTATCATTCCAAAGGAAGAGGTTCTTCTATGACATCTCATTGGATGAAAACACTCAATGTGATAATCATGGAAAAAATTTAGCTATCATACTTAAATTAAAAGAAAACTAAACTAAATTTTCTGAAAATATCAATAATAGGTGATTTATACTTATATCTATGTAGAAAAGTATTTTTCGTTTATAATAATGAGTTAAAGTGTGATGCGTGAGGGAGGTTATCCTATATTTAGTATTCTAAGGAATGGGAGAACTAGCCAAAATTATAACAAGAAGTGAGCATAGTGTTTTTGTTTCACCAACCCAATCTTGGTTTAATTATCATTTTTCATTACCATAGTGGTTTACCATGTAAAAATATATATGTATTGTATGATTTATTGTTTCCTAAAACAAGAATACTTTGTCATATTATCATATAACAAATTTATATTAATGGTAGCTCATTTATATCATGAACACATAGAATGAAAGGAAAATAAATGTAACTGTTTTTGTTAAGTGGTTAAGATCTAAGATTACATTGTGAGAATTATAAGGAGAGTTGTGATATGGATAGAGTTATATTAATTGATTTCAAGTCAAGACAAACATTAAGATATAAATATTTCAAATAATAATATGTATAATAATTACATAGCTTTATTATCCTTTAATTCACTATAAAGGATTATTTTAGTTGTAAAAACATTCACATAAATGAATTGTACCCAAAAGATCTACATTATCTCTATTTGTGTTCATCACAACTATAACCCATCTTAGAAATATCTATCTTAAAAACATTCATAAAATTTTACGGAAAATGAATCATAATAAAGGGTGTTCTTAGATACTCATTAATGGTATCGATAGTTATATCAATTATCATTTAATAATAACATGAGTATAGTTTTATGAAAACATGGTATTTAAATTTGGAAAAAAATGATATAAATTTATATATGATAATAATGATCCACGGAATAAATCATTATAGATCAAAACACAAAAAAAATAATGGAATAAAAGAACATTTTCCATCTGAGTATACAATTGGAATAAACTATTCTTTGAAAATACCAACACATAGTTCTTCTTAATAATTTTTATATAAGTATTCCATCATGGATACCCACCACTTAATTCATCACAATTTTGGATTACTCTAACCACTTATGTACTTTAATTGGGCATGGTATTAACTCTATAATAGGCTCTATTGGGATTGGTGTGACATCTTATTTACCCTTTTATAACATATACCATTAATAATTAACCAATGCATTAGATTAATATACTAGTCCCACACAACATAGATTCATAATTAATTCTTATATATACAATAATATCAGGAAAAAAATTTCATTTCATCATAGAAAAACATTTTAAACTGAAACAATTTAGATCCATACTTTATCATCATCATAATATACAAAATAAATAAATAAAAAGGAAAGAATAATCTAATATAATCCCAATATAATCATATGAAACTTTTAAATATGTTATCATAAAATAAATTAAAAAATCACTCAAATATTTAATGATGAAAATTACCATTTATTTTTAAAATAAATTATATAAAATATAATTTTTTTTGAAATACATAAAACAATTATTTTAATTTTAAAAAAGAAACATTAAACAAACCTTATAAACACTATGTGGTCACTATGTAAGGAAAAGATGTATATAAATTATATTTCATAATAATGTCTCTTATCACACATTTGATAACAGGTTCGTTGTTCTAAAAATGAAAATAATATACCCATTAAAACCAATATTAGAATTTAAAACGTGGGATAAAATTAAATTAATAAATATTTAGAAAATATTAAAAAATTTATTGTAAATATAATAATGAAAACAAGGTATTGAAAAGAAAATATTATTCACCGAAAAGAAAAAAATTATATATATGCCCTAAGATTACTATATAGGGGTTTTGAGTTTATTGGGAGGGGAAAATGAATGGAAAAAATTATACCAGAAAAAATAATATGAGTTGAAAAAATTATCTGTGAGTTGGTTATATAATATCACAAAATTACATCATTTTTAATTTACGTATAATTAAACCTATTAATACTGAGATTTTAATATATTACTCTTATATAATGTCTCAAATAATTGTTTATTTTCACTATGAGTACATGGTGATTTCATTTGGAGTGGAAAATTCCCATGAATTTCTTATGGGATTCATGAACTGTATCATTCATCCTTTCTTATATAGGTTCATGATAGTCTGCATTGGTGAAAGGATTATGTACTCAGCAACTAAGGAGGATCATTTAGGAATGTTGGGGATGGTTCTAGACATATTATGAGAGAAACATCTTTATGGGAAGTTCTCAAAGTTCCACTTCTAGAATCGTGTGGTTATACTCTCTAGGATTTGTTTTCTAACCAGATTGTGTGGAAAGGGACTCTACTAAGGTTTATGAAATGTTATCATCATAACCACCTAGTTGTTGCAATGGTGAAGAGATTACTTAGGTTTTAATGATATAACCAAGGATTCAAAATTGATTTCTCTAGCATATCATCACCAATGAAAGAATTATCTTGAATGTTGTATCTTTTGTGTGGACTTAGAGGTTCCATAAATCATTTCAATAGTTGATGTAGATATTCATGAGAACTACTATCATATTATTTATAATGGTGGGTAATGAGTATAAAATGTTCTATAATAAACTATGAAAAGGTCCTACATTTTTTCTTATGTAGAGGAAGGTATTAATTGATTATGCTTTACATCAGTAAGTGCCACATGTTCAAAACTATATGATGCATGATCTAGAGTTAAGAGTAGTTGTCAAAATTTAAAATATGAGGTAACACTACCAGATTGGCATGTGGTTTATCACCTATTCATGTTTCACTCGTCTCAAGTATATCATCTCTCATAAGGATATTTACATGAAATAGGGGAGATGGTTTGTGTTCCTCCAGGATTATGACTTGAAAATTTTCTATAATCCTGTGAAGGGGAATGAGGTAGTATATTCTCTTAGAAGGATATCTTGTTCCCAATTGATGAACAGTGAATTAGTGTGTATTTCCTTCATTATGTTGTCCTTTTTTGGATGGATATGGATGATATTACCTCTAGTTGATGGTTTTTATCCCTCCTCTTATATATATATTCAAGGAGGCATAGGTTTTGGATGTCGTATGTGTGACCCTATATATTAATATATATAGTGGACATGCTCTGGATAGATTTTATGAATATGGGGAGTATGTAGTTCTCATTATGGGAATCATAATTGTAATAATGAACTTGTGATAGGAGGTTAAGATATAATTTCATGAATTTCCTTTTGAGGTATATCATTGTATGGAAAATATATAAAAGGACTTATGACATCAATGTTTTTTTATAAGGATAAAGAAACTAGTTGAAGTGTTTTTATCTCTAAGCCATACATGTCAGTGAGAAAAGGATGAGCACTAAGTTTGAATATGTGTATCTCAACTCCTATAGTTTCTATAAAGAATCATGGAGAGTATATCTATTGAATTTTTCAAGGGATTAAAAAGAATATCTATGGGACACTGTATCATCAGGGTGTTCATAGAGTGACTCACCAAGTAGGAAAACTTATTCTCTATTATAGCTATATGTTTAGTAGGGTGTCTACGATGCCTCTACATGAAAGATATTTCTTAACTCAATGTATATACATCGAAGAATAATTATAACCAGGATTATCACTTCCAATATCAGTTATTGAAGGGATTATCAGAGGATTTGTGGAAACAATTGTTCTTTGGCATAACATTTAACTCACAAACAGATGGACTGAATGAGAAGACCATCCATTTTCTCGAGGACATGCTGTGATTTTTCATGATGGACATCGGTTGTAGTTGGTAGGATCACATTCAACTAGTAGTGTTTTCAATGAAATACAACTACCATTCAATAATTTTTATGGTGGAATTCGATGATTTTTCTGGGGGAACCTACAAGTCACCAAATTAGAGGAATGACCTAGGTGAGCTGACAAATAGGGTATATAGTTAGTTTTGGAATCTACTGTCCAGGTGTAGATCATCTATGGGAGGATTGGGACTCTAAAAAACAATAATATGTCATTTGATGATAGAAGATGAAGGTATTTGGAGTTTTAAGTGGGAGTACATGTTTTCTTATGGGGTTCTCCTTGATCAAGATTATAGATATTAGGCCAAGGTGGAAAGCTATATCTAATATCCACTTTCCCCTTCCAGATACATCATATAGTTGGTGATGTGGAAGATATTTTAGCTCTATAATTGTAGTTAGACAAGGTGAATGAAATCATATTCATGTTTCGTCTGAGGAGTATCATGCACAACTCATCTATCATTATTGACTGTGGAGAGATATATAACATTGATGGAGCTACCTTTGTAAAATACTCAGTAGATAATTAGGATTAGTAGGAGAGGTTCCTTTTTTGGATTATGATTCATTTATACCATTTCTATTAGAAACATATGAATATTCTAGGGAGCACATGGGAGTCATCATTTGACTTCATTTTCAGTAGTAGCATCTCTTTATGTTTCCCTTTTTTAGAATTTTCATGTGTAAGTCCACAGCGTGTGGAGAATTTGGTTGATTTTCTTTTCAATTTTTTTTAATGTATGAATGGTTTTCTATATTAGGAACTGTGACCACATGCCATTATGTGGTTATAATTTATTACAATAAATGATTTAAATATTTCAAATATATTTAATATCACACAATCATAATTTTCTATAAAAATTTTATTAAAATAAAAAAGTTTTAAAAATCATAAATATGATGTCCTTATTAATTTCAAAATGTGTGGATTACTCTAGGTATGATGTAAACTTTTTCTTCATAGGGAACTCGTGGAAATTTCATCACATGAGTAGAACAAATAAAATTATTTTATTAAATCATTAACGCAACGATATAATGCTCTCCTTAAATACTAGGATATGGAAAATTTACAGGGATAACCAATAAAATAATTAGATAACATTTGTAGAGTTTGGATTTATATTGTGATGATGGAAAATGATTTGATCAATGATCAATGAATAGTGCATGACTAAATTGGAGGATCTATCCAATGGTCATGGTGCAACTATGTTATTCATCAACAATCGATCCAAATCAATGTTGGAATTTTGTGTGGATTGTATTTTCTTATATAAACGGAATTTATATGTTGAATTTGAGTGAATCAAAAAATAGATTGATATGTGATTAGATCTAATATTATTACGGGTTTATTTGTGGGTTTATTTTTGGAGTTTCATTTGATTAATCTTGATTAATCACATTTCATTACAACGATGATGAATTGATTACAGCATAAATGTTTGTAAAGTTTCATTCTTCATGTTTATAGTTGTTTTATTTTCTCATATATCTTCATTCCTCATAGTAATTATTTATTTTTGTAATGGTTCAATGTATGTTAAAACTTTGATCATTGTACACCTGATTCATTGAGAAATGATTCAAGATCGAAGAATTGGGATCGACAAGACACAATTGTAGTTTGAAGATAAAGGTGTAATAGTATGGGATGACATTGATACATGATTTTTCTATTGTTTGGAATTCATAAAATGACACCATTCATAGTATTTTTTAATGAATTTAAAAGATGAAAATGTTAATTGAAATCTCCTGATTCATCAAGACATTATACTCAATTTTATATCAACAATCCTATATGGAAAAAAGGTTGGAGGAATTGCTGAAGTGCAAGATCCATATATGTGAATATAAAAATATTATGTAGTACATGGATTGTATGTCAAAGTGACACACCATGTGGGACCCTTGTAGTGATGTGTAGTGTTCACTAACGGGGATTACATATCCCAAATTATGTGACCCTTTCCCACGGAATGTGTTTCGCCTTTGATTAATAGTTGTGTACCTCTGTTGGTAAATTCAAACTAGTTGTAGTACATGGAAATATGCATATCTTTCACTACCACGTGGACCCATCAGGAAAAAATGTACATGGGTGAATCCATGTAATGGTACACATGAAACAACACATTGTGTATATCCACACAAACATGGAAACAAGTTGTTTTACATGGGAATGACTCATGGTCGAAGGGACATGGTGTGTAAAACTACTACACAAAAGGTTCTCATAAAATAATTTCATTAAAAAATTTTACACTATATATTTTATGTGTTTATTTAGTCTATTTTCCCCATATCCATTCTTGGAGGGTTAGTGAAAAATCTCCTCTAATAAATACGATAGTTATTCCTTCAGAGGTACTTCTTGGTTACACCTGTTGGAATCATTTCATGTGACCCGGAGTGAGATCATTTAATAATATTCATGACCAAGGTAGAATTTTGGAATCATTGTTACCAACACTATGTGGGTGTGGATTTTATACTTAATGGGTTAATCCAGATTATTTTATAGGTATACCATATGGCATTGGGAGTAATACTCATATGTGGATCGTATCTATTTAGATGTTAAAACTATAATTCCAATGGTGATACCATACTAGAATTACCTCCCAAATGAACTTAGTCAGTGATATTATACACTTGGGTGTGCTCTCTAAGACAATTTCTATATGTAATCATCAAGCTCGAATCCTATCATCAAATTATAGCTATGAATTTTTTTATTTTGTATTTCATTGTTTAGTCTATCTAGATTTTCATGTTAGATTTTTTTTAGCCATATATATATATATAACTATTTTACATTGATATCTAAACTATGTATTTTGAGTGTCCCATTGCATATTTTGATACTCACTCATGCATGGTCTCTACACACATATGCCCTGTTTTCTAGAAATCATTCCCTATCTATACTTTTGGTTTTTACTAGGTTTTAGATTCTTTTTGGTATGAATGTATTTGGACCCATTTAAATTACGATATTTCATACTCTTGTTTTGAGATTTAGATGTATGCACGCATAGTTGTTAAGTAGTTCTTACATTTCAGAATTGTATATGTGTGGATATGTGTGCATGTGTACATGTACTTATGGTAACCCCATCAATGAAAACAATATTCCCAATCACTGCCAGTCTCTAAACCTTCTCTATTAGAGGTGGTATTGGGTAGTCCAATCATGATCCCAATTGTGATAGGTCATGAAAATTGTGATAAAATGCATTTTGGTTAGAATTAATTATTAATTAATATCAATTATGTACACGAAAATAAATTAGGTTAGTAAAGCACTACTTATGGAGTATTTTCCATTATTTTGACCAATAATACGATACAATGGATAATGAATAAACCCTAGAAAATATAGAATATTTCCTTTAAAAGATGAGATCACATATATAAATGAACATAGTTAATAAGGGATGAAATTGAAATTACATACCAACCTATAAATTTAAAACACCTAAAATATTACTAAAATCAATGGATAAATGTATGCAAAACAACATAATTATTTGAGATGAATAACTGAGGTAATCATATGAGATTCTACAAAATCTACTGGAATGAAATATAGGTTATGTTTAAGAGTGAAAATAGTTGAAATATCAGATTTTCCCCACATAAAAACAATTTCATTAACCAAATTTTTGTATTTTCAATCCTACTAGATAGTCATAGACCTCTAGTGGATCTACAACCATATATGGAGACAAATCGAAATATGGGAGCCTATGAACAATGAAATTGTGTCTCGAAAAAGTTAATGAATCTTGAACCACCATATTCGTGATCCTACAAAACACCTCAGATACCCCTTAAAACACCATAGAAACATATTTAAAGATATAAATGAGTGGCATCAAAAACAAATAAAGTGTCTCACATGTAAATAAAGGGGAGAGGTTTTATAATCAACACTATATTACATTATTTAGAAAATAAGAGAAACATTTCATACGTATATTTTTATTCTAACTACTTGATATTTTATAATATTATCATTATCTTTAATATATTATATTACATTATACAATGTTTTTTTCTTATGTTACATGCCCCAAATAATTTATCTGTCACTACATGTAACATTGAGATAAAATGAAATGTGGAATGTTATTAAAATATTAGTATTTAAGATAATAGACATAAACTAGATATTAATTTTATTGGTTTGAATAATAATAACTTAATTATTAATAATATACTTACCTATAGATTAGTAATAAAATATGAATGATTTATCATAAATTGAAATGCTTTCTAAAAAAACATGTTTTTCTAAATAAAGAATTTCTCGCACATGTCAAAAATAATCTATAATATATTTTCACCTCTTTTCGATCATTTATTTAAAAAATTAAAATTATTTTTTAAAATCAGAATAAAAAATTATGTTAGGGTAAATTTTTGATTTTTTTAGATAGTGTTCATTTTTTTATATAAAATAAAAAATACAATATTTTAATTGACAACTGCATTTTTTCAAATAATATATTGTGTTAAAATAAATATTTAATTAATTTGAAACTGAAAAACTTTCATTTATAGATCAATTAATAAAAATTTCATTGGAATCATTTTTTATTATATTATATCTAAAAACATTGGAGCATTTAGAATATTTTCATGTTAAACAATGTCTTTCTTATTACACCCACATGATTATTTTAAATTAAATTTATCTAATACAATTAACTAAATTTGGAAAAAAAATTGATTCCATATTTTTATTCATAATAATTTAAAAATTAAAATGAGTTTATTATAGTATTTTACAAAAATGATTAGTAAATTCAGAAAAATAAAATTAATTTACACATTTAAGGTAAAAATAAAAATATCTAGGGTCAAACCAAAATGATAACCATATAAATGAATTATAGATATTTCTAAAAAATTCTATGTATTAATTTCAATAATTAACCCTATAAGGATCTATAATTCTACATTTTTAACTATTGGGAGAACTGAAAAATGGGGGAAACTGATTTATTTTAAAAAAACTATGCTTTTCCTCCCGGCTAATTATAAAATTCCACCCCTATCCCCCATTCGTCACACCATAAAATCCCTTTATTCAAGAAAACCATTATGAAATAAACGCACATAATATCTCCTCTCATCCAAATAGAATTTTTTAATAAAATCAACCTGTGATGGCCGTGGGTGGAATCCTTATAAAGATACCTAAAGATGATGTAATGTTTGTCAACGAGCATCTTTATTATTTTTTTTCATTACATCCTTAAATTATTATTAGAACACGATGATGTAATAACATAAATATATTATATATTATAATACGTTATTATTTGAAAGGAAGATCCTAAATTGCATCCCTATTTTATCAAATGTGTAAGGAAATAGTCATTTATATGTATGGTGGACAATAGTATCCCAAACTGTTGTCATTTGTTTTCCAATTACCACATCTCATAGTTGGGTATGATAATGGATAAAAATAATTTATATTATATTTAAGAATAACTATTCCTATTGTTTTATTCTATTATATATACCCTGTAAAACCATGATATTTCTTCATATATATTTTTTGAATTAATTTAATATTTTTGATACTTTTTGTTTCAGAAAATTGAAATTATAAATTATGTTATATGAAATAAATATTTATAGATTTTTTTTCAGAAAACACAATGCTAATATTGAACTAAAAAAACTCTTATATTGGCTTGTGGTTTATTAAACACTATTTTTGGCTTCTGTTACATGAAATGCTGATTCTCTTCAATAACCTCTATTGCATGAAAGAGCTAATTTTACCAAACTATAGTGTACTATTAATATTATTGTTAAACTATTATTATATATGTGACTTGTACATTAGGATGAATGTTTTTAGTAAACTATTATTTAATAATCTGAAAAAATGTACCCTTTCGTAATTAATTACTGATAAATAAAAGTAATAACTATTTTAGAATAATGAAATTCATTTTTTAAGGAATGTTATTTTTTATGTAAAAACACCCTTTAAAATAAATAATTTAAAACAAACACTCTTGATGAAAAATTTTAATATATAATAAATTCAATTAAATATTTTTAATCTCATCCAATATATTTGATTGTTAAAAGATAAGAATAAATCCATATTTATGAATAAAAAGATATATTTTTTAAAAAAGTTACATATTTGATGTTTTAGTAGAGAACCCCTTTCAAAAATAAATTTTTTAAAATATATATTTTTTATATAAAAAAATTATCTCTATTTTTGTAATTGTAATATCAAAATCTATTTTTAGTGACTTTTTGGTATTTTACTCAGAAGCGTCATTTTGATGGATAGTGAATAAAACTGAATTTTAATAAAAAACCTCATTACATCAAATATATTTGTAACGATAAAATATTTTTTTATTGGTTTTAATGTATAATAATATCAATTATACAAAGAAATATTTCAATTTAATATATTTTAATTAATATCACATTGATATTGGATATAAAAACACCACAATTTTTTGAACTTTTTTACATAAAAAACATATAATGTTGTCACATCTACATGATTAAACATAAATTAATTTAAACCAAATCTATGATTGGAATTTGTAAATATGGACTTCATATTTTTAGTGAGAATAATTTAAAATTTATAAAAAAGTAAACTTATTTTCTTACTAGAAATATAAGGGAATGTAATAAAAATTAATTTCATCAATTAAGGTAAATTTATTCATAAAAAGGGACTAAATACTAAATTTAAGGGACATAATAACCTATAAAACTGTACAAAATACATTTTATTACCATATTTTTACCATTAAAATCCCTTGGATATATATATTTTCATTATTTTATCAACATGATATGGGAAAAACGTTTTTTTAATTCCCCTTTTACAAATTTGAAAGAAGGTTTCTCTTCCTCCACTATAAAAAGGCACTCAATTCTCCCACATATTATCATATATCATGCCCTTTTCTAAAAAAAATTCTTCCCTAAATAAGCCACCAAATTCAATCCACTCATCCTAGAATAATTCATTGTTAAAAAATTCAACCTAGGAAGAACTTGATTGCAATCTAAGAGGAGTTATCGAACAAAGAGGAAACATCCTTCCACAAGAGCTTCTCTATTATTTGCATTATCCAATCAATAAAATAATATTATTAAAAGATTATATAATAACATAATTATCATATATTGTAACACCCCAAGATTTCATAGTGTGTTATTTCTACAAAATAATTCAATAACTTGCACTACACGCAACACCGAGTTCAATCACAACATGACTTACAAAAAAAATCCATTCAAAATAGGTTATGAATAGTATTATCTAAATTTTAAACTTTATATAATCCTTATAATTTTAGAATCCATATTATGAGTTTCTTAGATATAATGCAAGAACAAATTCATTTTCAGTATTGCACTTTTACCAAATTTTAATAGTGAACCCTTTTTAGATACTATATTTTAAACTTTTTGACTAAATGGGGACATCAAAAATTTAAAATGAAACATCTCAAGCTTCCACGGTACGCTTTCCTTTGAATAAAATAGTAGCGTGTGTTGTACGCAACTTCGAGTTCTAACACACCGTAACCAATCAAACTAGCTGTTATGAATAGTAATACCTACTTTTTGAAGTTATATATATTTTATATTTTAAAATGGACTTCTTTTTGGATTCGGAATATCAAATTGAGCCTAAGGTGAAATTTTGGTACTTTTCGGATAACTTTCATATTTTGATGAATAATGAAAATTACTAAATTTTAATTAAAAACAACTTTTTTAATCAAAATAATTAATAGTGATAAATTATGAATTTGAGTGGTTTTAAAGTATATTTAGAATATATTTTTACAATTTAATATAATGTTGGTCATTAGACATAATTTTACAATTAAACCGAACATAAACAAGTGTCAATCTTTTGATTGTTATTATCTCTTAAAAACACGTTTTTTGTTTTTACAGTGGGAATTAATTTTAAATTAATTTCTGCCACTTCTGTGTTTTGAATTTAGAAAAATGTATTCCATATTTGGAATCAGGATTTTCAAATTGTGTAAATAGTTAACTTTTATTTTTAGACATTTTGAATAATTACTGCGGTAAATATTTTATTTACCATGGTTAAGGGTAAATCCGGTAAATAAGGGTTAAAAAATAATATTATAATAATACTAAATTACCCTAAAACGTGTCTTAACCATATTGGTTGATACATGGTCGACCATGGGCATCTTTGGGTCGATTTTGGGACCCCATGGATCCACTTGTAAGTGATAATGACACTTTATTTTAATTAAGTCAAAATTAATACAAAAATGACACAAGCATATATCTTTTAGAAAACCAATTATTACATAGGGTTATATAAGTTGGATTTTAGATTATAAATATTCATTAGAAAGCTAAAACGATTTACTACATAATGATAGTTTATTTATAATTTTTAGAAATTAAATAATTTATTTTATTTATGACACAATGATGATGTAGTAATTACTATAATAGTGAAAAATTAAAATAATTGGTATTATAAATACCCAAAAAAAAATATAATATGAAACTTTTAATGAATTAAACTAAATTTATAGGATAATATGATATATTAGGATTGATTTAATTGACTTTGTTCGAAGTAATCAATCTGTTATGAGTTTCACAAAAATCAACTATTGAATAGTGTCAAAATTGACATAAAAGAGTTCTTAAAACAAATATTATATTATTAATTGATATTAAATTCCTAAAAATCTAAGGTTCGGCCAAGAGACTTATATCATGATAGGTTCATCATTAATGTACCACTTGGGGGTCGCTTGGATGTATATAGTAAGTTTATTAACAATATTATATAAAAATACAAAGAGACATTGTAAAAGTGAAACTAATTAACTTAGAGTTAATACTTAAATATAAGGTTAATATAAGTACCCATACCTGTCTAAATTTTATTGGTTGAGTGGTTTTCGACCTATCCCCACCTTAACCTTTGAATAATAAGCTTTGGAGCAATTAGAAACCGAATATTATTTATTATAAATTAATATTTCTAGCTTTTCCAAAGGTGCCCCTCACCCCTCTTATAAAAGGGAACTCCTCCTTCTCATTTCTTCACACCTTCAAAGCCTTTTAGTTCGGCCAAACTCTGCCCAAATACTCTCCCAACATCCCTCACTACAACCTAGAGGCCTTATTTTGATCAGAAAGCCATCCTAAGTATCCGTTTTGATCAAATCAAAAGGAAGAACCCGAAGAAGAGGTAATGATTTCACCACCCTTTTCCAAGTTCCTTTCTTCTTCCACTTCCTCTTTCTTTGTTCTTTCCATTCTAAAATAATAACTCCAGTATCTTACATATACTGTGATGTTATTATAAATATGATATAACTATATTCAGTATTCTATCCACCCTTTGAATAACATGTCACCATACGTGCGTACGTACGGCTTACCGTCTCCACGTCGTGGTGTAATTGTTATTCAATATATTATTATTTGGATGGGTATAATAATGATGTGTAACTCATGTAAATAATAAATATAACATGTTAATGATTATGTATACCATCCATTTATATATTATTTTAATATCAAAAGAATGATATTGTCGCTCGTGCGTACGTACGGACTACCGTCTCCACGAACACGATGAGATTCATTCTCCATCGTATCCATTCAAGTATAATTATCATTTGATGATTTAAAAATGATTTTTATGGACTTGATATCATTCTGGATATGAATAATATACAAACTATCCTTTACAAACATGTCTTACGTAACAAAACATATAAAAGAATACAAGTAAGTTAACACCCGAAACGACGATAATTCTAAGATATTATTAACAAATCAATGTTAAAAGATCATATATGATATCATATTAATGTATATGATTCTTGTATAATTTAATAACAATTATTTCACCATTATACAGGAGGTTAAACTACCCCAACAAAGGAAAAGTACAAGGTAAGGGATTCTCTTATCTCACTTTCAATTCCGTGATATTTCCATTGTTCGCTACTAAATTATTGAATGTGGTGTATTGTGTACTTTCATTTGATATATATTATCATGATTCACTTTATATTCATGTTATTCTTTAAATCATTTGGTGGTTATTAACTTTTGGCCATGCGACTCAGTTGATTAACCTGGTAAGGGTTATTTCACAATCTCTTCATTATTCGAGGTTGTTTATACGTAATAATCTACTGGGATCTCGTTATCATCCACATCCATTTTTCTTCAAAATGTATTTCAAAACATTTTTACAATAATATGGGTTAATGTCATTTATACCCTTGTTTTACTTTTTATAAAAGGAATCTTTCCGTCGTTTTCAAAACAAGTTCCTTTTTAACCTTTTCGACAAAATTAAGGTAAGAATGTTTTTTTTAACTTATACGACGGGTGCGGTTATTTTCTGCTGTTATAAAATATTCAAATATTCCCTTACAAGATTATAAGGATATTTTAAAAATAATGGTTTTCTTTTATAATTATGTGATTTTTAAATGATTTCAAAAAAAAGAGAGAGATATTTATTTCAAATATATGAAAATCCAGTGCAAATGTATATGTATTTAACGCAAGCTTAAAAATGTTTTCAGAAAACCCGACTCTTGAGTGTGGTAGACAGGAAGGGATTGGGGGTGGACCCATCATGGCCTGTAATTAGTCGAGCAGTCTTAGAATTAGTTATTTTGTTTTCAGAAGCTTGCATAATGTTTTCAGAAAAACACTGGAGTATATTTGATCAATTTTAAACGTAAGTATCTTCTAAAAAAATTGCATCGGTAGGTCTCATGAGACAAACTAGTGTCTTGGAACAAGGCCGTGACAAAATCTTATTTGTAGTCTTGGCACGAGGCCTTGGCTATGTGGTTATGATAGTCTGGCATTATGCATTCCAACATTATGAAAGTGGTTATTGATTTTTGCATGTGATTATTCGATTAGTAGAATATCCATGTGAATAAGTAAATGGAATCATTTCATTTTATTTATGCCATACCATGTTGAAAGTTCATATTTAAAAGGCTTTTGTTTTAGTTATACATTTCCTTAAATGTTTATTCTTATTTATGAAAGTTTCCGCTATATTGTTATCCTTACTGGGCATTTGAGATCACCCCTTTTCTATGTTTTATTTTTCCCAGGATGTGAAGAAGTAAGTTATGAATGACCTGCAGGGATTTTATGAGGGGTTAATAGTGTGGATTGTGGAAACATTATGTTGTTGTAGTAGTTTTTCATTTTATGATGTAATGTAAAACTTATGAATATATCTAGTGTTTCCAAGGATACTAAACCAATCGGTCTTTCGAGAATTGATCTTTCTTGTGATCATGCCAATGTTATGTAATAATGCACCGACTCTGGGTAACTGGGGTCGGGGCGTTACAGTTGGTATCAGAGGAAGTTTAGTACAAACCTTGGAAGCTAGATTTAGATAAACTCTGATTAGAGCACGTAGACCTAAGATGATCTTTGAGGATTAGTATAGAATAACTTCCTAGAATTTTGGTATTGTAGAGATTTTGTGAGTTTTCCGAGCAATACATCCCTGTCTGGATACGAGCAGGTAGAGGCGGCTCTGGAACTGATGTACCTAGGGGTAAAACCCGAAAACACCGCTTTGAGCTAGACTCGAACGGGAACTGGTGCACGACAACGGGCCTTGCTGCACTCTTGGTTACGACACTCCCGGGGGATATGCTTAGGATAATTCTCATTTTCTTTACAAACCATTATGAAGGGTTTATGAGTATATACTTCCTCAAAGAAAACATTTTTATGATTATGGATTATATCCATAAATAGTTCAATTTATGGTAAGTGTTTTATAAGTATGGGATTATGTATTTTGACTCATAAACTAATCAAGTTTATGCCATTGTTTAGAAATGGCGCCCAGTAGAAGGAATGATAACTCCAGAAATGCACATGATTCAAAGAGAAGGAAGGATAATATCACTCATGGTCTTAAGCTAGAATTTATAAGAGAAATAGTCTCCCATGTATTATCATCATATGAAGAAATAATATCATGTGTTGATAAGATAAGTAAAGATTTTACTGAGTCCTATGGCTTTGAAGGGAAGCAAGAGAAGAAAAGGATGGAAGAGAGAAATATGGATAAAGGGAAGAGGGAAAAGAAGAATTTTCCCATATGTGGTAACTGTGGAAAGAAACACACTGGAACTTGCCTGAAAGGAATGGGAGTTTGTTATAAGTGTGGAGGAAAAGGGCACAAAGTACGTGACTGCAAGGGTAAGAAAATGGTTTCAAATGTACAATGCTTCATTTGCAAGGAGTTTGGACACTACGCGAACGTATGTCCCAGTCATCAGACTATGCCGCAAATGATGTTATTGGATAATAATCATGTTATGATACTATCACAGATGAAGAGGAATGATTAGAGTTCTTATGTTGATTATGTCAATTGAGTGTTGTATCAACAATGTACTTGTTACAATAATCATGGAGTATATAAGGATTGTACTGCAGTACTATTTCATTAAGGACTTGAGATGGTGTGGAACAAAGAAAAGTGACACAATAGCAGGATAAATTTTTGGAAACTATATGGTTTAGAGAATGATAAACCATAATATAGTTCTGATACCGAGGTAGTGATTTTCGAATAATACATGAGTATTTTGGAAAAAATATATTGGATATTCTTGACTACCTTGGAACTGATTAATGATTTGTATATTCCATCATTGTTGGGGTTTAAAACATTTTTGGATTGATGAAGTATATCCAGCATTCTATATGGAATAAGGGAGCATGAATGTAATCAATAAGGAATATGGTAATACATGATGAAGGTATTCATATGCTATTACGGGGTAAAAAGGATCTATATTATGTTTACCTTCCTTATAAATGTTAGACTGTGAGTTTGCACAGAAGTATTTTGGATAGTTCTAGTTTGGATTATTTTGGATTGCCATAAAAGGACAACCCGGAGGTCGGGCGGCAACCCGTCGCGTCCGGAAAGGCTGCGAGACTTGAACCCGCAACCGAAGGGCGACAAGGGTGTATCACCTACCACTGGACCATGAGATGTCCTGGATTAAATAATGTAGTTTTTATTAAAATATCATGTAGATGAATTATAAATTCGTTTATTTTGGAACCCTATACGAATAGTGTAAATAGAATTTTTTTTACATTCTATTATCTTTTAGAGTGAAAGATGAGTTTGTGGTAGAAATTTATTAATGGATAAAACTCTAATTATAAAGTAAGTATATCTCCTTATGATCTTAGTCAATCTCATAAATAAATTCCTCAATATTAAGAAAACCAACTTAGAACAAAAATGTTGTCCTAGATGGTACCTTAAATCATCACTAATTTATGGCTTTGGAATTGTTGGCCTTTTCATAGCCATGTTCTCTACCACTCTCCATTAGATAATTGATGGTTAGATTTCTCTTCCATATCCATATTTTCCTATATGGAACCCTAGTATGTGTTATTTTCGGTAATCTTCATACTTTCCACTCTTTATTTTAAATAGAGGCCTCATTAATTCATTTTTCGATGTGGGATTTCAACTAAGATATTTTGAAACGTCAAAAATGTGTTATCCTAATACCCTATGTTTTGTTGAACCGATGGTATTTCAAATCATCATAGATTGATGAATTTAAGGACCTCAATTTTATACATGTTTGTGATTGATGACCTCAATCACTACCTATAAATATTTACGTTTTTCCTCCAATTATATGTCTCTAATTGCCACCAATGTTCTCCTAATCGAGATCATAATTTGGTGGTGACCCTTTCATTTCTCTTTTCCTCATATTAAGACTAAATTTTAGTAACCAAATTTCCGATTTGGGTTTTCCCACAAATATATTTTCTATTTTCAACCTTTTATTTTCGAAGAACAATTTCAAATTGCGAGGACGCAATTTATTGAAGTAGGGGAGAATGTAACACCCCAAGTTTTCATAGTGTGTTATTTCTACAAAATAATTCAATAACTTGAACTACACACAACACCGAGTTCAATCACACCATGACTTACAAAAAAAAGCAATTCAAAATAGGTTATGAATAGTATTATCTAAATTTTAAACTTTATATAATCCTTATAATTTTAGAATCCATATTATGAGTTTCTTAGATATAATGCAAGAACAAATTTATTTTCAGTATTGCACTTTTACCAAATTTTAATAGTGAACCCTTTTTAGATACTATATTTTAAACTTTTTGACTAAATGGGGACATCAAAAATTTAAAATTAAACATCCCAAGCTTCCACGGTACGCTTTCCTTTGAATAAAACAGTAGCGTGTGTTGTACGCAACTTCGAGTTCTAACACACCGTAACCAATCAAACTAGCTGTTATCAATAATAATACCTACTTTTTGAAGTTATATATATTTTATATTTTAAAATGGACTTCATTTTTGGATTCGGAATATCAAATTTAGCCTAAGGTGAAATTTTGGTACTTTTCGGATAACTTTCGTATTTTGATGAATAGTGAAAATTACTAAATTTTAATTAAAAACAACTTTTTTAATCAAAATAATTAATAGTGATAAATTATGAATTTGAGTGGTTTTAAAGTATATTTAGAATATATTTTTACAATTTAATATAATGTTGGTCATTAGACATAATTTTACAATTAAACCGAACATAAACAAGTGTCAATCTTTTGATTGTTATTATCTCTTAAAAACACGCTTTTTGTTTTGACAGCGGGAATTAATTTTAAATTAATTTCTGCCACTTCTGTGTTTTGAATTTAGAAAAATGGATTCCATATTTGGAATCAGGATTATCAAATTTTGTAAATATGTAACTTTTATTTTTAGACATTTTGAATAATTACTGCGGTAAATATTTTATTTACCATGGTTAAGGTAAATCCGGTAAATAAGGGTTAAAAAATAATATTATAATAATACTAAATTACCCTAAAACGTGTCTTAACCATATTGGTTATTACATGGTCGACCATGGGCTTCTTTGGGTCGATTTTGGGACCCCATGGATCCACTTGTAAGTGATAATGACACTTTATTTTAATTAAGTCAAAATGAATACAAAAATGACACAAGAATATATCTTTTAGAAAAACAATTGTTACATAGGGTTATATAAGTTGGATTTTAGATTATAATTATTCATTAGAAATCTAAAAATATTTCCTACATAATGATATTTTCTTTATAATTTTTAGACATTAAATAATTTATTTTATTTATGACACAATGATGATGCAGTAATTACTATCATAGTGAAAAATTAAAATAATGGATATTATAAATACCCAAAAAAATATAATATGAAACTTTTAATGAATTAAACTAATTTTCTAGGATAATATGATATATTAGGATTGATTTAATTGACTTTGATTGAAGTAATCAATCTGTTATGAGTTTCACAAAAATCAACTATTGAATAGTGTCAAAATTGACATAAAAGAGTTCTTAAAACAAATATTATATTATTAATTGATATTAAATTCCTAAAAATCTAAGGTTCGGCCAAGAGACTTATATCATGATAGGTTCATCATTAAAGTACCACTTGGGGGACTCTTGGATGTATATAGTAAGTTTATTAACCATATTATATAAAAATACAAAGAGACATTGTAAAAGTGAAACTAATTAACTTAGAGTTAATACTTAAAGATAAGTTTAATATAAGTACCCAAACCAGTCTAAATTCTATTGGTTGAGTGGTTTTCGACCTATCCCCACCTTAAACTTTGAATAATAAGCTTTGGAGCCATTATAAACCAAATATGAATTTATTATAAATTAATATTTCTATCTTTTCCAAAGGTGCCCCTCACCCCTCTTATAAAAGGGCACTCCTCCTTCTCATTTCTTCACACCTTAAAAGCCTTTTGGTTCGGCCAAACTCTGCCCAAATACTCTCCCAAGATCCCTCACTACAACCTAGAGGCCTTAGTTTGATCATAAATCCAACCTAAGGATCCCTTTTGATCAAATCTAAAGGAAGAACCCGAAGAAGAGGTAATGATTTCACCACCCTTTTCCATGTTCCTTTCTTCTTCCACTTCCTCTTTCTTTGTTCTTAACATTCTAAAATAATAAATCTAGTATCTTACATATACTGTGATGTTATTATAAATATGGTACAACCCTATTCAGTATTCTATCCACCCTTTGAATAACATGTCACCATACGTGCGTACGTACGGCTTACCGTCTCCACGTCGTGGTGTAATTGTTATTCAATATATTATTATTTGGATGGGTATAATAATGATGTGTAACTCATGTAAATAATAAACATAACATGTTAATGATTCTGTATACCATCCATTTATTTATTATTTTAATATCAAAAGAATGATATTGTCGCTCGTGCGTACGTACGGACTACCGTCTCCACGAACGCGATGAGATTAATTCTCCATCGTATCCATTCAAGTATAATTATAATTTGATGATTTAAAAATGATGTTTAAGGACCTGATATCACTCTGGATATGAATAATATACAACCTATCCTTTACAAACATGTCTTACGTAACAAAACATATAAAAGAATACAAGTAAGTTAACACCCGAAACGACGATAATTCTAAGATATTATTAACAAATCAATGTTAAAAGATCATATATGATATCATATTAATGTATATGATTCTTGTATAATTTAATAACAATTATTTCACCATTATACAGGAGGTTAACCTACCCCAACAAAGTAAAAGTACAAGGTAAGGGATTCTCTTATCTCACTTTCAATTCCGTGAGATTTCCATTGTTCGCTACTAAATTATTGAAAGTGGTGTATTGTGTACTTCCATTTGATATATATTATCATGATTCACTTTATATTCATGTTATTCTGTAAATCATATGGTGGTTATTAACTTTTGGCCATGCGACTCAGTTGATTAACGTGGTAAGGGTTATTTCACAATCTCTTCATTATTCGAGGTTGTTTATACGTAATAATCTACTGGGATCTCGTTATCATCCACATCCATTTTTCTTCAAAATGTATTTCAAAACATTTTTACAATAATATGGGTTAAAGTCATTTATACCCTTGTTTTACTTTTTATAAAAGGAATCTTTCCGTCGTTTTCAAAACAAGTTCCTTTTTAACCTTTTCGACAAAATTAAGGTTAGAATGTTTTTTTAACTTATACGACGGGTGCGGTTATTTTCTGCCGTTATAAAATATTCAAATATTCTCTTACAAGATTATAAGGATATTTTCAAAATAAAGGTTTTATTTTATAATTATGTGATTTTTAAATGATTTCAATAAAAAGAGAGAGATATTTATTTCAAATATATGAAAATCCAGTCCAAATGTATATGTATTTAACGCAAGCTTAAAAATGTTTTCAGAAAACCCGACTCTCGAGTGTGGTAGACAGGAAGGGATTGGGGGTGGACCCATCATGGCCTGTAATTAGTCGAGCAGTCTCAGAATTAGTTATTTTTTTTCAGAAGCTTGCATAATGTTTTCAGAAAAACACTGGAGTATATTTGATCAATTTTAAACGTAAGTATCTTCTAAAAAAATTGCATCGGTAGGTCTCATGAGACAAACTAGTGTCTTGGCACAAGGCCTTGACAAAATATTATTTGTAGTCTTGGCACGAGGCCTTGGCTATGTGGTTATGATAGTCTGGCATTATGCATTCCAACATTATGAAAGTGGTTATTGATTTTTGCATTTGATTATTCGATTAGTAGAATATCCATGTGAATAAGTAAATGGTATTATTTCATTTTATTTATGCCATACCATGTTGAAAGTTCATATTTAAAAGGCTTTTGTTTTAGTTATACATTGCCTTAAATGTTTATTCTTATTTATGAAAGTTTCCGCTATATTGTTATCCTTACTGGGCATTTGAGCTCACCCCTTTTCTATGTTTTATTTTTCCCAGGATGTGAAGAAGTAAGTTATGAATGACCTGCAGGGATTTTATGAGGGGTTAATAGTGTGGATTGTGGAAACATTATGTTGTTGTAGTAGTTTTTCATTTTATGATGTAATGTAAAACTTATGAATATATCTAGTGTTTCCAAGGCTACTAAACCAATCGGTCTTTCGAGATTTGATCTTTCTTTTGATCATGCCAATGTTATGTAATAATGCACCGACTCTGGGTAACTGGGGTCGGGGCGTTACATATATATACTGAAATGTTATTTTGATAATGCTTCAACCTACACCTAAACACACTTCCATCAAATAGTTAATGCACATATCGTTCCAGTGTATGGTGAACGACCGCCTTAGGAAATGATGTTGTTGTTTTTAGATTACCACATATTATGGTGGTAATTAAGATTGAAAATATGTTTTTATATAATATTTCTGATTCATTAATTCTTATGTAGTTATTATATGACACAGAAATTCATTTCTTTCATTTTATTTAGATATGATAACTTTATTTGTCGATATGTGGACTACCGCGTCACCAAATTGATATGCTTCATTCACTCAATACGTGGAATGTATTAAGGATGTGTTTATTAAACTTATATGACAATTATGAAATAATAAAGATATATTTATGAATATATATTTATATATATAAATGTATATTTATTTTACTTTTTTTCAATACGCCAAAAAATGGAAAATCATTCATGGGTGCGTACGTCATGCCATCTCCACGAATAGTGTATTCAATTTCATACTTCTATAATTAATAGGATGATAAAAATATTTATTTACTAAATATATATGATATATAAATCATTTTTTAGATTCCATAATTATTTAAATTATGATCTATGCAATTTGATAGAAAAGACAATCAACATATAATAAACAATAATGCTATTACCTGAACCATTACTCTTAAAGGTAATTGTTAATTAAAAGTTTATATAATGTAAAAAATTGATTTTATATGGTATTATATATATATAAATATGGCACGGTTATATATTTATAGGAAACATATATTTATTATACATTAAGTTTGGACATGTATAAGGAAATTCAAGATAAGGTAAGGGATATTCATATAACTTTTGGCTTCTCAAAAATAAATTCCATATCAACAAATCACTTACATTGTGTGGTGTATAAACTTCCATATTAAATTTTATATCATAAATTTTTTATACCTCTTGATAAAAAAATTTAAAATTGATTTTTATTTATTCTTTTGGATCTCGATTCAAAAGTTTCTCATGTATTAATGGTTTTCTCATCTCACATTTATTTTCTATGAGACACTTGACTTGTTCACTATCAATTTATCATATGTGGCATCTTTTCTTTACAGTTATATATTATATGATCCTTATAAATTAATTTTAGGTTATTTAAACTTCCCTTGGATGATCATTCTTTCACAAGGATTGTGTTTCAAAATATTACCAAAATTTTAAAGTAATTATATATCAATTTTCCAACTTTGAGAAAGATTGCATTTTATGTACATATATTCTTCTACAAGGTGTGTACATTTCCCTTTGAAAATTTTCTTCATGAATAACATACTTTAATATTATTTTTCTTTCATGTAAATTTAGTTTCTTATATAGGGAGTATGAATCAAAATTATCAAATTGTAAGAGTTTATTTCAACAATCTCATCGTTTGTTAGGAATGAGTATGATTATGATTCATTAAATGTATTATTATGAACCATGTATCATGTAGACTCATTTATTTACTTATCCTATGTTTATATATCATATATTTATTTATTAGTTACATTTTCCCACTCTTTTGTACTAATGTTATTTATGAACATGTTTTTGATAGGATCTATATATCTCTCTCCATTCGATTAAAAATCTATGCTCCATATAAACTATGTTCATTAAAAATGTTTTAAAAAATTTTCTAAATTTAAATTATGATATTAAAAAACAATAACCATTTTTAAAATTTTTCCAAAAAAAATTAAAGGAACAGTCTTCCTATTTTCGGATTAATACACTTTTATAAAATTTTTATGGAAAAAGGTATGTTCAGAATGTTCGAACATACCCACCAATAAGACCTTAAATATTATGAATATTATATTTAATGTTAATAGGTTTATTTTTAAATAATTTATTTTCATAATATAATGGAACATTTTTCACTTTAAAAACATTTTTAAAGTATAAGGTTTTTGAAAATTTCATATGCCTGAAAATTGTTTTTAATTATTTTTAAAGCATCGTAAATATATTTCGAAAAAGTTATTTTACAAAAAAATTATATAAAAAATATTATTGCTTCTATTATAAGTTTTAATAGATATTTTATAAGGAAAAGTATTTCAAAATACATGATGTTTTAAAAATATTGTTTTAAAGATGAATTTTTATTTTCCAAATGAAATGTTTTAAATAAAATTATAAATCATTCATTATGTGAAAAGTATTTTTAAAATTATTTTATGAGGATGATTTTTATACAGAATCTATTTTCCATTAGAAATTATTCTTGTGATATTTCAAAAACATTCTTTGTTTAACATGGAATACCTGGTTATAGTTTATACTTCAGTGGGTATATGATACAAGGGTACCATTAATATTCATTTATGAATGGTTTATGTTCTCACTACAAAATAACTAGGATATTATAAGTGGGGTTTTCATATAGAAGGGGTTATAACCCCTTCTAAACATTTAGTGGTGGTTACCCAAAAATGCCAATTAAAGTTCCCGCCTACTTCGATTAGAGGCAGTTATGTGTAAGTGCTAGTAAATTAGTGGTCTGTTTAGCATTAGTTAGATTATAGGGTGTGTTTAACCGCATCTAATATCGCCCAAAATTCTCACTAACTACCTCGAGATATTTTAAAAAAAGAATTTTTTTGAACAAATAAACACAAAATTACATATATTCTTATAATTTATAATTTATAATATAATCAAATAATATATATATATACACAAACACTAAATTAATTTATAATTAATATGGTATATGACAATATATTTTATATAATTATATAATATATATGATATAAATATATAATATATAAATGTTTATTTCTATTTAATTTTGTATTTATTATATATATTTCTATACAAAATATAATATCATTGTATTCATACATAAAATACAATAGAAATGTTTTTAATATAATAAATTTATAATATACATCATAATATAAATGAATTTAATACATTTATAATATTTATGAAACCACATATAAACGTTATTTATTAAAATATATATATTTATAATTACATTTAAATTATGAATACTAATATTTATATATTTATAATTGTTTTATATAAATTAGAGGGTGTTGAAAACCACCTTGAATCAATGAGATTATTGTTGATTCATGAACCTCTCTAATGTTAAAAATTAGAGATGGTTAAAACCCCCCTCTAATTTCCTAAACATTAGGGGTTTAAAGGGACCTATATTTTTATCACATTTGATGGGGTTTTGAAGGCCATATAATCTAAAAAATTAAACGGGGTTGTGAACCCACTCTAATCTAACACATTAGAGGGGGATGTGAACCCCCTGGAATATAAGGAATTTGATTGGATTTTTAACCCCCTCCAGTTCAAAAAATTAGTGGGGATTATGAACCCACTTCAATATAATGTGTTAGAGTTGGTTGTGAACCACCTCTAATATATGGAATTAGAGGGGGCTGTAAAACAAGACTATTTCCTTAAAAACAAATTGTAAAATATATATATATATATATATCTGCTAAAATCTAAAGGAAATATATATATGTTGAGCGTCTAAAATCCAAATGAGTACAATATATATATATATATATATCTCCTCAAAACATTAACTGGATATATATAACAAGTAATTATTAAATTAGTGGCAGTTTTGACATAACATCATATAAATTCCAACCACATATTTAAAAAATAACGATATAAATTTAGAGGGGGTTGTTGACCACCTTTAAATTCTATGATAAGAAGGGGTTGTGCGTAACAACCTCTAATTCACATAGAAAATGAATTTATAGGGGTTTGTGTAGAACCCCCTTTAAAATAACAAATATGATATACTGTTTTTTTTGTAGTGTTTTATGGAAAGATATTTTTGACATCTATTTTGATTCCATGGGATATATACATTTGAGGAATACTTCTTTTCATTGGTTTTTATTTGATAAATATATTATGATACTAATCTATTTTACATAGATAAATATATGATAAATAATTATGATAATAATTTCATTTCAAGGGTTATGATATGATGTTAATGGAAACCATTTCTTTTTATGGGTCATGATATGTTGAGTGTTTTATTATCTTGTGGAACATGTATATATGATTTTATTAATTGATACATGGAACATATATATTATTCCAAGGGATTAGGTAATTATTTATCACTCATGTGTCTGATAGGGATAGGATGATTAATAAACTTGGTTCTGTATGAGAAGCATAGATTAAGGAATGAACATGGTTCAGTAATACAAGGCGGGAACGAGAATTGAACTCGGTGTAGTAATACATAGGTTAAGGAATGAACATTGTGTCGTAAATAAATTACATTATTTAGTTTTTTTGGTTACACATTAGGTATAATTTTCTTGTTACAATCATATTTTTTTCGAATGCATGAAATGAAACCAATTAAAGAGGGGTGACTGAAAAAGATGATTGAAAACAATCATCACATGGATGAGATGGGTGTTCCTCCACTAGTGCCTATAGTGAGTATTTCATTTCAAATATATATATTTAAATAATTTTTAACATCATGTGATTTATTTATTTTTTAACATATTTTCACGATATACCTCTTACTTAACAATTTTCTAATGGACAGCTGAGTACTTGTCATAGTTCTCAGTGTGTTATTACTAGGGGGTTACGAGAGCTAAGAGATCTGGTCCACGTACCCGATTAGACCCTACCCCTCCTACTGACATACCAGCTATCCAACATTCAAATCCTGGTGTACTATTAGGAACCCATGAGATAATTATGCCACCCATGTGTTCACCACCCTTCATATCTGAGTCTCCTCACCTGTCATTACCACATCCAATGATGATTCCCACTCCCCATCCACCATTCAACCAACCATTTGTGCCATATTCATTTACTTATATATCATTCTCTCTGAACTACTATATTCCATCTTCATCGACTCCTACTCTTCCATAGTCAATACATGTGATGTATACATTGGTACCCACTCCACCTGAACCGGATGTTCCATCAGTTTCTATAGATCACTCGGCTCTTATAGATCATACTGCCACAGGTATATTTATAATACACTAATGACTTTTATACGATTATTTATTTTAATTATAATTTGTGTTGATAAAATATATGTTTTCCTTTCATAATAAATACATCTGCCAATAGGAGGCATGTTCATGGGAAAAAACGCATTCATTTGTTGTGGAACCGCTGCATGCAGTTGATGGTGGACTATAATGAAGGCAGTCAAATGATTCAAAACATAAGGAAACAATGTTAATGTTTTTTTTCAACGCTTTCCAAATACATTAACATCATTCCAGTATGCCCACTCTCATTGGGATAGTTTCCAAATGATGTCAAGGTTAATTATTTTGAAGATATATGGGAAACAATATGTTGTATTTAATTCAATATATTTTTTTTATTTATATGAATTAATATTTTGGTGTCAGCTTTGGTTTAATTTCCCAAATTTTGTGGGTGACCAATAATCGAATCTAATGAATTTAGGTGAGATTTGGGGAGACTATAAGCACATGATGTATATTGAATTGTGTGGTAGGGTTGGCATAGAGTTATAGGTGGTCCCTATCGTGGATGACTGTCTAATAGAATAGTATCTACAGACTATTACTCATTGGATGACTATCCAATTTATGTTATTAAACACATTTGAGGTATTTAAATGTAAAAATTCAGGTTCTTCATTAATAATATATTTTTTATTATTTAAATTTATTTATTAATCATCAAGAATAAATAAATAAAACATTGAATATAAAAAATACCTCCACACATTGGGATGTACTACGATGCCGGATCCTGATAGGAAGAAGGTATAGTAGTTGTTTATAATTCTTCTTTACAATATGGACATTCTATTATTTCATTCATAATGTATTTGATTTCTAAACTTTTTATATTATTTTAGTTATGAATATAATTATTGGTAACCTATTTTTAGTTATGGTTTCTTACATTCAATGTCATTATAGAGGGTAAAATTTAATATTAAAGGATGTGTTCCTCGAGAAAAACATTTTGTCTTGGGTTGATGGAAGAGTGATGGAAGTGCGGTTAACGAACTGACTCCACAACATAATGTATGTTTTATTTTGGTGATTTAAAATTTAAATATCTATTTAGTAACTTTATAATCATTTTATATTTTTAACAGGCTACTTTATAGGCTCTTGAAGCCCATGAAGCTGTCTATTTTGGGCCAAATGACAACTTACATTAACTTTTCAGAGATGAGCACCCTGGCAGAGTACACAGCTGACCTGGGTAGAGTATAGTCTAGAAGACATATTGTACCTCCTCGGGTAAAATTTGTAGTTACACAGAGTTCTAGTAGGTTATGGAATATACAGAATTGACTGATAAAATGTACATAGGGATGGCAGAATAGTCTGCAAGGGAAAACACTTCATTTATGTAACTGAAGGAATTTTTTATGTCCAACACATCCAAAAGAGGCCAGCACAACTTGTGATTTATGTATATCTTTGATAAATTCTATATATGGTGCTCTAGGTGGAAGTTCTATGGGTGGTAGATATGATAGAGAGGAGGAGGTTTAGGAGGAGGAGGACGAGGTGGAGTCTGAGACGGTGGAGGAGGAGGACAAGGCAGAGGAGGATGTCGAGGAGGAGTATGAGGGATAGGAGGAGGGAATTATAGAGAGAGGGGACTATGATGGGGACGAAGATGAGGAAGTTGGTGAGGTTGTTGATGACAGTGATGATTGTGATGGTGATGAGGGACAAATTGAGCCATTAAATTTTTTACTAATATTACTGACATTTTATGTTTGATGATTTTTTGTGGATGAGTATATGTGTGATTAGGTAGGTTACATTATATTTAATTATTTATCATCAATTAATAAAACATGGCTTTATGATTCACTATAAAAGATTCAACCTTCTACTAGATACCACCAACCCCAGGACACCCCCACCCCCCAGACACCCCCACCCCCTTGGACAACCCCTGCACCCATGGACAACCTCCCACCCCCTGTACACCCCTACCCGATGGACAACCCAACCCCCTCGGAAAGCCGCCCAAACCCACTGAACTGAACCCACCCCTAGACACCCCTACCCCCTAGACACCTCTTATCCCTTGGACAACCCACAACACTTTGGAAACCCCCTAAACACCCCACCCCCCCCCCCCCAGACACCCCCTAAACCCTCCGACACCCCCAAAGACATCCCCCAACCCACTGGACACCTCCACCACCATGGAAAGGAACAACACCCCTAGATATTCCACCACCCCTGGACAAACCCCAGACACCAACCCACCGCATCGACACCCCCTCCCTACCCCCTTGACACACCCAAAGCTTCCCCATTGGATAGCCCCTCAACCCCCTGGATACCCACCAACCAATACCACCCCATGGATAGCCCCACCCCATGGATATCCCCTACCCCCATGGACACCCCCCACTAGATAGCCCCCACCCCCTAGACCCCACCCCACCACCTGGACACCCCTCCCACACACACAAACATGGAACCCCGCCCCCAACCCCTGGACACCCCCTAGACACCCTATACCCCATTGGAAACCCCCCAGACACCACCCACCTCTTTGACACCACCCTATCCCCTAAACACCCCCACCCCCGCATACATCTCTGCCACCCCCCCCCCCTCGACAGACCCCCCTGATAACCCCCACCCCAGAAACCCCCACCCCATACCCACCCATGACCCCTTGGACATCCCCCCATCCCAGGGACACCCTGCCACCCTGGACAGCCCCACACTCATGGACTTCCCCCACCCCCCCACACACCGAATAGAAAACCCACCCCCACCCGACCCCACCCCATGGACACCACTACCCCCTTGGACACCCCCACCCCCTAGGCACCCCTACCCCCTTTGACAGCCCCCACCCATGTGGACCGCCTACCTACCCCTAGACACCCCCACCCTGAAGACACCCCCACCCCCTTTGAGAACCCCCCCCCCCCAACACCGCTTGGACACCACACACCCCCTTTGACAGTTCCCACCCCCCTGGACACCCCAACCCCCTTATAAGCCCCCCCCCACACAACTGGACACCCTCACCCAATTAGACAGCCCCACCCACCTGCGCACCACCCCACCGCATGGACACCCCCACCCTTGGACACACCCAACCCCATGTATAGCCCCCAAACCCCTGGACACCCCCTGGATAGCCCCACCACCATATACATCCCCCACCCCTCGGACATCCCCACCCCCATGGACACCACCCCACCCCCTAGATACCCCATCCCCCTTGGACACCACCCATGGACCCCCAGACACCTCGTACCCCATTGGACAGTCCCCTGGACACCCCCTAGACATCCCTGGACACCCTCTCCCCCATAGACATTCCCCACCCCCTGGACAACCACTCCCCATTGTACACCCCCTAGACACCCACCATGAACACCACCCACCCCCTGGACACCCTCACCCCCTTGGATAGCCCCCACGGTAGAGACCCAAAGTTTGACGTACACATAAATTACATTATTTTTTCAGAATACTTAATACATAACAAAAACAGACACCAAAGGACTATAATAGTTTAGTGTCTTTGTAAACTCGAAACATAATCCTTTAATCTTGGTGAAAGATCTTCTACATCTCCCAAAAATATCCTCCCTTTTTTACCTAAAATCTTTCTTTATATCTTGGGGAAAAGAAACCATATAAATGGTGAGATCAAATGCTCATTAAGGGTTTTCATGGAAAAATAAAACAAACCATACACATTTGAACTTAAAAACATGAACATAATATTTAAACATCAAATTCTTGAGAAATGACATAAAAAATGGCAGTATGTAAGGAATATATCATAATGGAACATCAATCATGATAAAATATCATTGAAGTAAAACATGTCATTGTGGAAACTATTATGCACATGATATGATATCCATAGTAGGAAAGGTATTGCTTCCAAGACCATCTTAGTGGACAAATTCCCTTTCCGAATCATGTTCACTCCTCGTTCCAGTCCGGTATCACTGAACCGAATTAACTTACCATTCTAGCCATATCTATCCCATGAGATATAAATCTTTACCCAATGAATTGGAGGGAGATATAGGTCCTACTCATCTCATAATGAAATCATTCTTATGTGTGCCACAACATAAACATAAATCATTCATCATAACCCAAAGAATAAAATGGGTTTCATAAACATCATACCATCATAACATAATCCATATAAAACAAATGGATATATTTTCATCATAAGAAAAGTGAAACCATGTAAATAATAGAGAAATTATACCTGAAATATACACATATGAAATAATTTAATCATAGATGGAAAATGGTTTTGATAGAACACTTGAAATTAAATTCTTGAGGAAAATATCATTTCTTCTTCAAAATAAATTTTCTTTTCACAAAATGCCATGAAAATTTAAAATAAAATGATTTTATTGAAAATAGTAATGAAATAATGTCGAGTAAACTTCATTAAAATAAGGCTTTATGAAACCATAAAAATATGTTCATGTCATATAAGTTAAAAAAACATTCTCCTCATACTTTTTTCGGATAAATCCAAAATGTACTTCGTATGGTAATCAAAAGAAATATTCCTTCCATATGATCTCATAAAAGTAAAAAAGGTAAAAATGAATTTAAACATTCATGGAAGAAATTTAATTCTTTTATGAAAACATTTTTGAGAACATGTGGACATGGTTGATAAACATAATCCCAGTAAATACGTACGAATAAACAATCTCGGATAAGTATGAGATTGGAATAATTATACCTTACATTGGGTCTGATATGCATAGTACATATCCGAACCTCCTGTATAATGATTTAAATATTGTCATTGACTTATTAGAGAATCATATTCATTGTTATGTTATCATATATGGTTCACTTATAACTTTATATTACCCATTCTTTTGTAAATTCCTTGTCAAAGCAGCATTTTGGGTAAAATCGTTTTATTTATCTTACATGTTTGGAATTGTTGTTCTTGATATTATTATTACATATATCATGATTTATTTAGTTCTAAAATGTAAATAAATATTTATATATCATATATATTTAGTATATATATATATAATAGATAGATTAATGAAAGGAAATTCAACGTTCATTGAGATGGTAGGCCGTACGTACACATGAACGCTGTTTTCCTTTCTTTATTGACTTGAATGGAAGTAAGTAGATGAAATATATAAATATATATACCTAAATCCAGTAGCTTAATTATGTCATATATTTCATTATTATTCATTATATATAATTTATAATCATTCTTGAATGGTTAACATGGAGAATGAATCTCATCGTGTCGTGGAGACAGTAATCTGTACGTACGCACGAGAAATGATATCGTTCCAATATTTATTGAATGGAATTGGAGTGGATGATATAATAAATTAGAATCAATATGATGTTATAATAATCATATAGAGTCATTATTTACGCCATTATACCCATCCAAGTAAGGTGGTGGTGGAAAAACTGATTACACCACGGCATGGAGACGGTATTCCGTATGTACGCACACGTGGTAATTTCATTTTCCGTATGATGGATAGATGGTGAAATAGGGTTGTTTCATATCTATAATGACATATAATTTTATAATTAATACTGATGTTATTACTTTTTAATGATAAAACTAAAGAAGAAGAAGTAGAAGAAGAATGTAACTAGAGAGAATCGGAAGAAGAGATTACCTCTTCTTCGATGCACCTCCTTTAAGCTTCCTCTTATAGAAGTAGATTTATTCTTTTGAGAAGACTAGAAACTCTATAATATTTCTTGGGAAGTGTAGAAGAGAAATTTTCAGGGTTTTCCTGAGCATAAATTCTCAAAACTGTATGAAGAGAAGAGGGAAGGGGTGCCCTTTCTATAAGGGAGGACAGGGGAACCTTTGGAAAAACTTAAAATATTATTTTATAATAAAGTCATAATCAGTTTATAATAGCTCCAAATTGATTTATTTAGAATCTAATGTGGTTATGTGTCTAAATACACTCAACAAATAGTTTTATGACAATTTTAGGTTAATATTTTAACCTTATCATTTAGATTTATCTCTAAGTTAAATAATTTAACTTTTACCGTGTCTTCTTGTTTATTTACACAATATGGTTAATAAACATACTATAACCAGCCAAATGAACCCCACATGGTTCATTATTAATATATATAACCTTATCTATGTCATTTTCCCAAACCTTATATTTGTAGGAATATAATAAAAATTAATAATATAATATTTTTTTAAAAACTATTTTATTTCAATTTTGACACTATTTGGTAAGTGATTTTTTTGAAACTCATAACAGCTTTATTATTTCCAAAAAGTTAATTATATCAATACTAACATGTCATATTAACCTATAAAATTATTGTAATTCATAAAAAGTCTCAAATTACATTTATTTAGGTATTTATAACATAAATTTTGTTAATATTTCATTAATAAGGTAATTATTGAATCGTCATTGGGTCATAAATAAATTACATTATTTAATGTCTAAATATTATAAATAAAATACTATTATGTAGAAAATAATTTTATCTTTCTAATTAATATATATAGTCGAATTTATCTTGTCTATATAGATATATTTAAAATGTTTTAGTTTTTAAACTTTGATTTTTACTATTTTAACTCTTTATTAAATAAAATAATAAGAAGTGTCATAATTTAATCCAAGTGGACCTAAAGGGTAATATTTTATTCATAAGGTTGTTTTTGATGGAATTACACTTATCCAATAGAATTATGACATGTGATAGGATAATAATAATATCATGTTTACCCATAATTACCATATTTACTTTTTACTGTAGTAAATAAAAGTAAAGAGTTACTATTCACCAAAAATTATTTTTATCTTATTGAACAACTTTAATCCTTGATATTTATTGTGTCTCTCGGATTTTTAAAATTCCACTCACAGAAGTGGTAAAATTATGTTTTATGTATGTTTTCAAATTCTCTTAGGAGGTAGGTAAAAGACGGTGAAAAGTTCAATAAATTTTTTATATAGCTACAATTAATATAAAATGACTCAAATGAATTACATTGAACTTATATAGGTAATATGTATCAATTTTTACCTAAAATAAATTTAAATAAAATAAATAATTATTTAAATAAAAGTTGGTTTTTAAATAGTAACCCAGCATTTTCACTATTCATTAAAAATTGAATGTTTTCAGAAAAATACCAAAATTTCACCCTAGGATAATTTCGATATTCCGAATCCAAAAATGAAGTCCATTTTGAATAATAAAATTTATAAAATTTTAAAAAGTGGGTATTACTGTTCATAACGGCTAGTTCATAATAATTTTATAATAATATCTTGTTTAGTTAAACTCAGAATTCTGTACTACACACGCTATCGAGGAAGGTCTTGATTGCATGTAATGAAAACCATGTTTTGGCTGCATGTAGTGAACGAACCATTTGGTGTTGTGTATAACATAATCAAAACTTATTTCATTTATATATTATATAAAATATATACTTAATGTTGTGTAAAATAATTTCAACAAAATTAACTTGTAATAGTGTGTAACACCCACAAAGAATAGTGTTGCGTATACTGCATGCTAATACGGTGTTGCGAATAGAACAATCTAATCTTGGTGTAGTTTATAAAAGAAGAAATCAATGAAATTAAAAATAATATATCTCATAAAATCTCGGGGTGTTACATTCAAAACCACTTAAAATAAATTTCTCCCTCTAAATTTGTCGGGGTTATAAGTCGTTTACTACATGAAAGTTTCATTTGTAAAAACCCACATCATAAAAGGAATATGAAAACATAATTTTAAAAAGTAAATTAAGAAATGTAATGGTTACCCAGATTAACTCATCACTGGGTTTCCACATAGAAGAACATAGGTTGAAATATCGATATGGAAGAAAAATCCAACCATCAAGTTCTAATAGAGAGTGGTAGAGGACATGGCTATGAAAAATCCAATAATCACAAAGCCATAAATTTGTGATGATTCATGCTACCGTCTGATTCGTCGGATATAAATACATTAGGACAACATTTTTTTCTTTCAAGATCATTTCCATAAAGTTGAAGAATTGTTGAATTAGAAGAAATACTCCCCTTATTTTGATACAATATTAATTTTGTTTGTTCCTTTAACAATTTCCACTTCATCTCTTAAATAAATGATGATGAATTTGTCTTCCGTGAAGTGTTATCCAATCATGAAATAGAATGATTGGTCATTCCATCTGTCTCAATCAAAAGGATAGAAAAAGTTATTAAATATATGTAAGTCCATCTATAGAGAGATTAATCGTATATAGTTCCTAAAATGGACTTATACTTCTTATATCATACAGGTTAATATAATAATAATAGTCTCTACTAACCAGGGACTTCCTATAGGACAATGGTAGGAGATAATGTCTAGTCGCACTTCGGCTGTGGGTTCGATTCCCACAGCCTTCTCCGACACGACGGGTTTTTGCCCGTCATGCATGTTTTCGTTTTTCTAAAACCAAATTATTATAACATTCCATCAATAATATTGAAAAAAGATTGAGCCTTAAAAAATACTATCTGATGTCTAACTTCATTAATTCCAATCTTTAGGATTACCCAAAATCATAGTATAAGGAAAAAAGATTTATAGAGAGGTCATCTACCAAGAATGTAAATACAATCATTTATCCACCATATATCATAAGATATCTCTTGTTTGTCACATTCCAAACTTTCTAATGCCTTAATCATGTATTCTTTTGAAAAATGAATACCCATTAAACATTAGTGAAAACATGAATTCTGTGAAAAGTTATCTCATTCCACATACCAAAATCCTAAAAATATCTATATACACAAACCATGATATAACTTTGTCCTTATATCAGTCATGAGCTCATTAATACTATCAAAAATATCATTATCTAATTATCCCTTCCTTATGCACATATCATTTACTTTCCAAAAATATCTGAATAACCATTCATGGTTACCGGTACCAGTCAAAATATACTTTCAAATAATTTAGGAAAAAAAATTGTGTAACAATCCTTAAATGTGTATTTATTACATAGTACCATTACCTATAAAACATAACTCTTGATAAACGTAAATCATTCCACTACCGTCTTAAACCACTGACCAAACTTCAACAATTCTTTCATCTCACGGATCATTTGTAGTCTCTTCATCATCATCAACATAAATACTACCAATACATCCATGTGGATTCTCTTCATGAGACTTTCCGTTAGGGAATTGGTTTGAAAAATGCTCATCCATTCCACATTTATAACATTTATCCATTGTTGATGTCTTAGCAATACCATTATCGTTGTCCATGGTGTTAAATGATCCTTTTCCTTTGAAATTACTTGCTTTGTGTCATTTTTTTCCAAAACCAAAGCATCTTCCAGTTCCTTTGAAACATTCTCCTTGATGTCTCTTCCTACATGATTCACATGAAGAAAAATTGAACTTTATTTTCTCTATGATCATCATGAAATATTTTCTTTATCTTATTAGCTGAGTCAGGTAACTTTCTGATGTTGAGATTATTGATCATATTATGAGATTGCTGATTCGGCATAATAATGATGTTTTTCCTTCCAAATCACATTTCATTTTCATGATCATGAAGAATATCTTTCCATTTTCCATCATATTCTACATTAACATGAATCTTGTGGTTTCCAGCCATTTTCTAAAATCAAAAAAGAATAGTGTGAGAGGCATAAATCATGCTAGGAAAACAAAATAATCAAGGGGTGTACATTAAATCTATAACATCGTAGGTTTAATTCTAGGTTATTCATGATTGTTATCATAATTCTAGGACTATAACCTATACTTATACCTAACCTTAGAGACATCCCTAGACATACCATAGAAATATCTCTAGGGATTTCCCTATAGTTTTCGCATCCTAGATTCCAAAGGTTAACTAAACCTTTCCTATGATACCAAATGTAGAGACTCAAAGCTTGACGTACATGGAAATTACATTACTTTTTCTGAATACATAATACATAACAAAAACACACACCAAATGCCCATAATAGTTTAGTGTCTTTAGAAACTCGGAGCATAATCTTCTAATGTTGGTGAAAGATCTTCAACCCCTCTCATAAATATCTTCCCTTTTTCTTACCTAAAACATTTATCTATATCCTGGAGAAAAGAAAACATATAAAGGGTGAGATCAAAGGCTCAGTAAGGGTAAGCATGGAAAAAATAAAACAAACCATACACATTTGAACTAAAAAAATGATCATAATGTTTAAACATAAAATTCTTGAGCAATAACCTAAAACATGGAAGTATGTAAGGCATAGCTCATAATGGAACATAAATCATCATAAAATATCATGGGAATAAAACATGTCATTGTGGGAACCATTAAGCACATGATATGATTTCCATAGTATCCAAGTCATTGCTGCAATCATAGTGGACAAAGTCCCTTTATGAATCAAGTTCACTTCTCATTCTAGTCCTGTATCACTGAACTAGATTAACATACCATTCCAGCCATGTCTATCTCATGAGATATAAATATTTACCCAATGTATTAGAGGGAGATATAGGTCCCACCCATCTCATAATGAAATCATTCTTACATGTTCCATAACATAAACATAAATCATTCTTCATAACCCGATGAATAAAATGGTTTTCATAAACATCATCCCATCAAAACATAATCCATATAAATCAAATGGATATCATTTCATCATAATAAATGTGAAACCATGTAAATCATAGAGACATTATACATGAAACATACACATATTAAATAATTTCATCTTAGATGGAAAATGGTTTTGATAAAACACTTGAAATGAAATTCTTGAGGAAAATATCCTTTCTACTTCCTAATAAATTTTCTTTTCAAAAAATGCCATGAAATTTTAAAAGAAAAATATTTTTATGAAAATAGTCATGAAATCTTGTAGAGTAAGCTACATGAAAATAAGGCTTTATGAAACCGTAAAAATATGTTCATGTCATATAAGAAAAAAAACATTCTCCTCATACTTTTATCGGAAAAGTCAAAACATTATTCGTATGGTGAACAAATGAAAGATTCATTCCATACAATGTGGTAAAAGTAAAAAAAGAATAAAAATGACATTAAACATACATGTAAGAAAATTACTCATGTTATGAAAACATATTCAGAACATGTGGACATGGATGATAAATATAACCCTAGTAAATACTTACGAATAAACAATCTCAGATAATAATGATATTGGAATAATTAACCCTTACCTTAGGTTCGATATGCTTCGTATGTTTCTAAACCCCATGTATAATGATTTATATAATTTCATTGACATATTAAAGAATCATAGTCATTTTTATGATATCATATATGGTTCCCTTATGACTTTATATTACCCGTTCTTTTGTAAATTCAATGTCAAAGCAGCATTTCGGGTAAAATCGTTTTATTTATCGTACATGTTTAGACTTTTTGTCCCTGATATTATTATTACTTTTATCATGATTTACATACTTCCAGTATGTAAATCATTATTTATATATCATATATATTTAGTATATATATATATATATATAATATATAGATGAATGAAATGAAATACACCGTTCATGGAAATGGTAGGTCGTACGTACGCATGAACACTATTTTCCATTCATTATTGACTTGAATGGAATTAAGTAGATGAAATATATAAATGAATATAATAAAATCCAGTAGATTCATTATGTCATATATTTCATTATTATTCATTATATATACTTTATCATTATTCTTGAATTGTTAACATGGAGAATGAATCTCATCGCGTCGTTGAGACGGTAATCCGTACGTACGCACGAGCGATGATATCGTTCCCATAATTATTTAATGGAATTGGAGTGGATTATATAATAACATAGAATTAGTATGATTTTATAATAATAAAATATTATTATTATTTACACCATTATACCCATCCAATTAAGTTGGTGGTGGAAAAACTGATTACACCATGGTGTGGAGACGGTATTTCGTACGTACACACCTGTGTTGATTTTGTTTTCCATAGGATGGATAGAAGGTGAAATAGGGCTGTTTAATATATATAATAACATATCATTATATAAGTAATATTGATGTTATTACTTTATAATTATACAACTAAAGAAGCAGAAGTAGAAGAAGAATTAAACTTGAGAGAATCGGAAGAAGAGATGACCTTTTCTTCGATGCACCTCTTTTAAGATTCCTCTTAAGGAAGTAGATATGGCATTTTGAGAAGCACAAAACCTCCAGAATGTTTCTAGGGAAGTGTAGAAGAGAAATGGGCAGGGGTTTGCAAATCATCAATGCTCAAAAGGGTGTTAAGAGAAGAGGGAATGGGTTACCTTTTTATAAGGGAGGAGAGGGGAACCTTGGAAAAACATAAAAAATTATTTTATAATAAAGTAATATTCGGTTTATAAAAGCTCCAAATTGATTTATTTTTAATATAATGTCGGTATGGGTAGAAATAATCTCAACAAATAGGTTTTATACCAGTTTAGGTTACTATTTAAACCTTATCATTTAGATTTTATACTACTTTAAATAATTTAACATTTACCATGTCTTCTTGTTTTCTTACACAATATGATTAATAAACATACTATAACCAGAAAAAAGAACCCCAAGTGGTTCATAATAATATATATAACCTTGTCTAAGTAATTTGGCTGATCCTTAGATTTTTTGGAAAATAATAACAATTAATAATATAATATTTGTTTAAAATACTATTTTATATCACTTTTCACACTATTTGGTAATTTATTTTTGTGAAAATCATAACAGCATTATTAGTTCAAAAAATGTTAATTAAATAGATTCTAACATGTCATATTATCCTAGAAAATTAGTGGAATTCATAAAAAGTCTCAAATTACATTTATTTGGGTATTTATAACATCAATTATGATAATATTTCATTAATAAGGTAATTACTGCATCATCATTGTGTCATAAATAAATTAAATTATATAATGTTTAGAAATTATAAATAAAATACCATTATGTAGGAAATATTTTTATCTATCTAATTCATATTTATAGTCGAATTTATCCTACGTATAACCCTATATTAAAAATCTCTTAGTTATTAAACATTGATTTTAACTATTTTAACTCTTCTTTAAATAAAATAATAATAAATGTCCTAATCTAATCCAGGTGGACCTAAAGGGTAATATCTTATTCCAAAGGTTTTTTTTGGTCTAATTAATCTTATCCAATAGAATTAGGGCATGTTTTAGAATAATTATAATATCATTTTTACCCTTAATTACCCTATTTAATTTTCAAAGTGGAAAATAAAATTAAAGATTTACTATTCTCCAAAAATTATTTTTATCTTATTGAACCACATTTTACTCCTTCATATTAACTGTGTCTCTCGCATTTTCGAAATTCCACTCACAGAAGCGGTAAAATTATTTTTTATGTAAATTTTCAAATTCTCCTAGGAGGTGGGTAAAAGGCGGTGAAAAGATAATTAAAATTTTTATATATCTAAAATTATTATAAAATGACTAAAATGAATTATATTGAACATATATAGGTATTATGTATCAATTATGACCTAAAATAAATATAAATAAAATAAATAATTATTTAAATAAAAAGTTTCTCTATAAATAGTAACCCAGTGTTTTCGTTATTCAACAATAATTGAAAGATTTCAGAAAAATACAAAAATTTCACCCTAGGCTATTTTTGATATTCCAAATCCAAAAATGAAGTCCATTTTGAAAGATAACATTTATAATATTTTAAAAAGTGGGTATTACTATTCATAACAACTAGTTCATAATAATATCTCGTTTAGTGAAACTTGGTATTGCGTATTACACATGAAATCAAGGAAGGTCTTGATTTCATGTAATGCAAACCTAGTTAGGGATGCGTGTAGTGAAAGATCCGTTTGGTGTTTCATATAATATAATCAAAACATATTTCATTTATACATTAAATAAAATCTATACTTAATGTTGCGTAGAATAATTTCCACAAAATGAACTTGAAATTCTGTGTAACACGAACGAAGAATGGTGTTACGTATACTGCAACCTAATACGGTGTTGCATATAGTACAAGCTAATCTTGGTGTATTGTATAATAGATTAAATCACAGAAATTAAAAATAATATATCTCAAAAATTATCAGGGTGTTACACCAAACCCTGGATAGCCCCCCAACCCCTGGACACATCAACCCCTTGGACAGACCCCCCCACCCCCTGGACCCCCCAGCCCTTGGGAAAACCCCCCAACCACTAGACACCACCCATAAGTGTTTTTTATAATTCTATACATTGTATTGTGGGAATTATTTCTTTTTTTAATTTTGTACATTTATGTGTTAGATAATTATTTTATATTGTCTGTTGTATCTTCAGTTGTGGAATTCCATATATTAGACACCCCCACCCACCTCCACCCCCAAACATCACCACCCTAGACACCCCCACCCCCCTGGACACCCCAACCCCCTGGACACCCCCACCCCTTGGACAACACCCCCATGACTCCACCCCACCCCCTAGACACCATTACCCCCTTGGACAACCCCCTCCCCTGATATCCCCCACACCTCTAGACACCTGCACCCCCGGGGATATCCCCCAACCCCCCAAACACCACCCCACCCATGGATGCCCCAACCCCATGGTTAGCCGCAAAAACACCTCGACACCCCCAACCACATGGACACCCCCACCCTTGGACACCCCCATCCCCTATACAGGCCCCATAATTTTTTTTGGAATTTAATAAATTGTATTGTGGGCATGAGTTTTTTAGGAATTATATATTTTTAGGTATTAGATAATAATTGTACAGTATCTATTGTATCGTCAGGTGTTGTATACCATACATTAGAAATGGGATCCAAGAAGGGATGTAGGTTACAGTGTAATTTGGTAGAGTCTATTTTAGGTAGGCAAGAGGGTAGGGTTCTGTATAGGGTAGGCAAGATGGGTGTTGTGTAATCCTAGAGTACTAAATACAAACAGTTTATAAAGCATTGGTATAAAGTTGAATAAACCTTCTATAACAACGGTTCAAGTAAAAAAATTGTAAAACACAATACCAACGGTTCAGAAACCATTGGTATATTGTTTATACACATGATATATAACAATGGTTATATGAAAATTTATGGTATAGTTTATTGAGTTTCATTTACCAATGGCTACAAACTGTTCATACTTCTGTATTTCAACAATTGCCCAAAACGGTATGGATGTTGAATTTTCTAGGGGTCTAAACCACCAGTTTCAAAAAAAACCATTGGTATAGGTATATCCCCACAACATATCACCCAACGGTTTTCCAAATCATTGGTATAACATATACCAAGGGTTTGTCATCATTTCCTTATGGTTTTAAACCATTGGTAAAGCCTTAGTTTCACAATGTGTAAGCTTGTATCACTATAGTTGGTATCAATAGAAAGGTTTAGTAAACATTTGAAAACTAGGATTCAAATTCATTAGTGTGACTATTATTGATATTTCAATGGATATGCCTTGGGATGTCACTATAGATAATACTAAAGATATGTCTAAGAATAGAGAAATGTCATAGAATACTGGTACACTATAAAGAGTGTTTTTTACTATAAACACATCCCTGTATGGATACTAAATAGGGATGTGGAACTAGAACATACATACATTGGAGTAATAACCTCAAAAACAGAGTATATAGAAAAAATAGTTTAGGATCTGGTGTATGATAACCGACCATAATTCACTAATAGTTTGACACTCTTTGGGGATATGAATTGGGAATTCACAAACTCTTTATGAACCATCATTATGGATTTATATAGATAATGAATATGAATTATCTTGGAATATCTTAAGGTTTTATATCATAAAATAAATTTTCAAGATTTAGATATCTTATAAAAACTCATTATTATGTGGTTTTCCACTATGATAAGTGTTTCCCTAGATATTATTTATGTTTTTAGTCAATTGATTGAACCCAAAAAAACAATTTTAATGAGAAATAAAATGGAAATTGAAATGATGTCCCTCCCAAGAAATATGATGTTATAGAATATGGAGTGAAAAACATCATTGTTATGACCACAATAACTTATCAATCCCTAATTCATAATTTGTTTCCAAATTAAAAATGGATGGGAAATTGTTTTCACGAATCATTTTAAGGCAACACTCACATTATCCTAATTGAATTGCTGATAAACTAGTTTGTGTGAAATATATTTGTACAATTGAATGTATATGTTTCATTCATCATTGTTCAATATGACAATATATGTTGGGAACATATAAATTCTATGATTAATTGAAACAATGCTAAAATTTTATGAAAAATTTAAGGAAACAATATAAAATATAATCCTTTGATTGGGTTGAGTTCATGAACTAATTTTTTCGTAGGTAAATTCTTAGAATTCTTCATTGAAAAAGGAATAGTGAATCTATCCATCAATCTCAGGGTCATGATAAGAAAAGAAAGATAACATTCAAATAAAACATTAAGTGCTATGGAAAGAAGATGATTAGATTAAAATTATAATCAATATATTTTGTGACACATGTTGGAAATTGGTTTATGGGAACTACTAAATTTTTTATGACTAGAAGGGATGTTCCTAGAGGGAATTAATGTCCATGTAAAGGGATGATCATAGATAATGATGTGAATAATGATAAAGGACCATAGGATTCACCTCGGGAACATCAGCATTTCAATTTCATGAATATTTGACATTATAATAACACGATCCCCAATATAAGGACTAATGTGGTGGATAAGAAAAAGCATCCTCTAGTGAAAAGGGACAATATATCTTAATCAATAATAATGGATGATGTAAATCATAATAATTGTTTCCAAGGTATCTCCCTCTCCTTAGTTTGGAATTTCTTATTTTATTTTGTATGATTAAGCCTTATGAAAATTTTATTCTTAAGGTTCATGTGATTACTTCCGAATACATTGATTTTGTAGTAATATAATCACAATTAACATCCTATCAGTGAAATGATCAACCCATGTATCAAATGAAAAAATTGGTATAAGATAAGATATTATTTATGGAATAAATGGTTAATTAAATTTACATGGGTGGTAATGATAATATGTTATGGAACTATCTCTAATATACTTTAGATGAGGGTTTTGAAATTAATGTATTATCTCACTGTATGAGGATCTATGCATTTTGGATAACATGGGGTAACCATTTTTTGTGATAACTAATTATATATGCAATGACTTATTATTCTAGGTATGGCTCGCATGATATTTTTGTACATCATGAATGAAAAAATCACATTCATCTTGCTGAGTAATAAATGAAGTGGATGTTGAGAATGGCATAACCGTGTAATGAGATTGTTAATATGAAATAGAATGAAATCAATAATTTATATTTCCTTATGATCTGTGACTATAAAACACTTCCTCGTTTTTAGGAAATGGATATTGAAAAATATTTATCCAAATACCTTCATTAATATTTAACTAAAAGTATTATAAATCATCATAAATTTATGGTTTTGAGGCCCATTACATTCCATTGATCAGTCAGATGTTGGTGATCAATTATCGTTTTTAATCTCCATAATTATTTACACTTTTCCTCCATGCACAATCATCACTCCCAACCTTTGTTTTCTTATGAGGAAACCTAGTTTTGAGTTTCTTTGGGTTACCAATACAGTTCCAACATTTCTCTATTTAATTGAAGATCTTGCATTCATTTTTATGATGTGGTTTTATAAAAAATAAATATTCATGTATTAAACCTCTAATAACCCAGATAAATTTTTAGGGAGAAATTCATTTTAAGTGGGTAGATTGAAACACCCTACAATAATGTGATATATTTTTTTTCAAATTAACTGAATATTTTATATATTTTTCATTTAATGAAATAATATATATAACACGTGTTATAAGAAAGAACTATGTATGTATTTGTTTAACACAAGACTACGTTAGTCATTCATAACATGCAAAACACACATTATATTCCAGTATATCCAACACTATGTTTTTCTTTATTTACATGAATGATGAGATCCTTTTATAGCATATGTTACATCCAAAAAAGAGATTTAAAAAACTAAATAATATTATTATAATTATATTTAAAGTGCTATTATAATTATCAAATAGCCATTAGTATGGAATTTATGAATGATATATGATTTAATCATGTGAAAAAATAATCCCTTTTTATCAATTAACTAAAAATGTATGTAAAAAACTATTTAAAATAAAGAAATTCATTTTCTATCAAAACTAATTTTCTATGTAAAACACTATTTTATCATAATAAATTAAACAAACCACAATTGATGAATGATGTAAATATATAATAAATTAATTAAAATATTTTTACACACATGAAATTGATTTTATAGGAATATTATAAGACTATATCATATTTTATTAATAAAAAGGTATTTTTCAAAAAGGTAATTTTACCACCTTTTAATAGAGAAACATTTTAATTATACATTTTGAAATTTGTTTAATTTTTATTTGACAAATTAAACATCATTTTTTGACTACAAAATATAAAAATTTATGTTGATTGGTTTTTTGTATTTTTCTATGAAGTATCATTATTTGATAAATAGTCATGAAAACAGATCATTAATTCAACACTACATTTTTATCTAATATATTTATTAAGACAAATTATTTTTATGATTATGTTTACTATTTAATTATATAAATTAAAAAAAAATTCCAATTTAGTTCATTCGTGTCAATATGATTTGTAAATTGTATATAAAAATAATGAAGACATTAGATATTTTTACTTTAAAAACATGCATTGTAGTCCCATATAAGTTATTAAATTTATATTCTTTTCTAACAAATTTATAATTTTAATTTTTAAAAATTTATTTCATATTTGGAAATAGGATAATTTGTACTTTATAATAAGGTAAAATAATTTTTGGCCCAAAATATTAGAGAATGGAATTAAAATTAATTATAGTGAATATGGTAAATTTATGATTAATGATGAAATAATCCAAAACCTTACATTCCAATATGACCTATAAACTTGTCAAAAATCCAATTACGGGACATATTTTCACTTTATCCCATATTTTATTGAATATTTATCATTATTGTATCCAATTAAAATGGAACAATGTGGGTGGAATTCAATTTTCAAATATTTACAAGAATGAAAATCCTCCTCTACTATAAAAAGGCACTAACCCATAAAAATTATTCACACCCCTGAAGCACTACGGATCACAAAACCTCTTTAAAAAAATATCAAATCTTCCCTAAACTCATCCTAAAATTCTACCTTTTTGAATATATCCAACCATGGGGGAGTTATCTAATAAAGGGGAAAATTCCTCCCATAATCTCAATTGTTTTATTATCATTCTCCACCAAAATAATCATATTATTCAATGATTATATAATAAAATGGATATCCTAAATATAATGATATGTTTTTATTCAAAGGATTATACCTAAATATACACACCCTTATATAAAATGGTTAGCGAACTTACCGTTCTTCTATACAAAGAACTACCCCCTCACAAATTGATGTTATTTTTTTTCATTACCACCTTTGATGGTTGTAATTATGATGGAAACTATGTTTTAGTATGATATAAATGATATTTATAATATATTTATTCTTTTTTAATTATTATGTTAAACATAACTTCTTTATTTCCATTTTGTGTAAATACAAAAACTTCATTTTTGAACATGTGGACTACCCCCACCCCAATGATATGTGATTCATATAGATGTTAAATGGAATTTATTAAGGATGGGTTTAGATAAGATATATGATATATATGACAAAATATTTATACATTAATTAATATATATATTTATATATTAATATATTTAATTTAAATTCCTTCATTAAATTCAAAAAACCCAGAAATAATGTTCATTCATATATACGGTCTACTGCCTCCGTGAATGGGGTTTTCCGCATAATGATCCTTTAATTTATATTTTCTTAAAAATACTAATATGCTAAATATATACTCTATATAAATAATTTTTTACGTTAATCATGTACGTAAATGATGATCTGTATAATAGGATCAAGAATAACATGTCAAAACATTTATGATAAACTAATAGTTATTACCAGAAATGTTACTTGAACATGGAATTGTTAATAAATGGATTATATAGTGTCATAATTTAATATTATATTGTATGATATAAAGGATTAATTTTCATTCCTATATGTATAATAAATATATTTTTTTATATGGGAGGAATGCATGTGTATAAAAAATATCATGTCTTATGGTATAAGAATTTGATCTCACATTTTATTTTTGTGAGATACATGCCATATTCACAAAAAAACACTATTTTGTGGGATATATACTGACATATGGAATTAAATATCATGGATTTTATTTATATCATGAATTAATAAATTTAAATTTATTTTATTCCTTCATGGGGAACATGGTTCTATAGTTACTCAAGTAGAAATGGTTATCCCTTCTCACTTTTATAATCCACAAGACAGAAGCCATGTTCATCATATATTTATTATATGTGGCATTTTTATTGTCCATCGATGAATTCTATTATTGATATAATTAAATTTATGGGTATTTACATATCCATTTTATGATATTTCTTTTTTATATTGTTTATGGTTCAAAAGTTACTAAATATGTAACGTAATTTTGTCTCAATTTTCATTCTTTTAGGCACATTCTATATTATTCACCAATATTCTTACATTGACGTGTATATAATGAAAATCCTAAATTTAAATCATTAATATTTTTCTTTACATGGTTTTTTTCACATCACTTAATGTCATATTAAAACCTGGGGAGTATTATTCAAACTTACAATGTGATAAGAGTTTATTACAACTATCTCATCGATTATCGAGACTATTTATGATTATGATACCTCATATAGAATATGGGGATCCATATATAAGGTAAACTCTTTAATTTTATTATTATATTATTATTCATCATATATTAATGTATTAGAATCATTTTTGGAATTCATTGGTAATTAATATATTTAAGAAATTTTTTTTCAGAATATTTGACATTATCTTTCTCTTTGGAGGGATATTCCTATTCATTCAAAACCATGTTCTATAAAAATGATTAAAAATTTTCTTTTATTATATTATGTAATTTAAAAGAAATATTTACCCATTTATTCAATTTCTATTTTTTATATGGAATTTTCTTTTCATTTTTTTATCAATACAATTTTCTAAATATTTTAAGGTGTAAATGGATTGTTAATAATATAAGGACTTACCTTCCACAACGACCTTCATTTCCCAAAAGAGTACTTTTTATGTTTATAATATTATTTTTAAATAATTTTTTTTACTAATTTTCTATAACATTGTTCATATTTAAGTGGATTTCATTGTATATGTTTTTCAAAAATATTTTTTGTATGAAAAATGTTTTACATGATTTTCAAATATTCACATATATTTTCTTAAAATGTTATTTTCAAAGAAAAGGATAAAAAAATATTTTTCATTATATGTTTTATATGATTATTTAATAGAAAAATTTATTAAAAATTCATGATTTTATAAAAAATATTTTAATGATAGAAAGATATCTTCTTGATGAAATGATTTAAATGATATTTTAAATTGTTATTTATAATAAAAAGATTTTTGAAATGGGTTTATGATATGGATTTTAATATAAAGGATATTATCATTTAGAAATATTCCATTTTATCCTTCAAAATTATTCTCCATCTTACCTAGAATAACTTTACATTTTTAGGATTTATTGGAGATATGTTCCATGTATACCATTCATATTATTTATTTAATAGTTTATGTTATTATTGAATGATGTTTTTAAAAAATGATTCTCTTACATGGGTTATGTGATTTTTAAACGAGCTTCATTTCATGAATTATGCCTTTATTAAATAATTAATAGACTCGTCTCTTTGTTGTAGGTAATGATTTGATAAAATTATTATGATTCCCTTTCCATTTTATAGGTTATGATATGATATTTATGAAACCCATTTCATTTTATTGGTAATGATATGATGAATGTTTTGTTAACTTGTGCCACTTGTATATATTATTTTAGATTGTGATAGGTGGGGCCAGTATATCCATCCAATGAATTGGGTAAAAACTTATCTCCCATTAGTATGAAATGGGGGCAATAATGAGTGATATTGGTTCATTGTGATAGGTCTGGAACAAGGAATGAACATAGTTCAATAATAATTGGATGGAATGAGAAGTGAAATTAGTTCATTATTAAATGGATAGTAAGAGGTGTGAACACATTTCATTAAAATATGGATAGAATGATATGTGAACATGATTTATTAATAAATGTATTTAATGAAGAGTGAACTTTATTCAGCAATATAGTGTTCAAACAATAATTGAAAATACTTGAGTAGTGTTGGGATGAAATGAGGATTGTACCCACTTCAATAAAGGAATCTGTCCACTAATATATTTATAGTATTAATCCCTTATGTTATGATTTCATATTTTACGATCCTTATTAACTTATGAATCATATCTTGTAAATTTTAAATCATTATTCCATGACACATGTAGATGATCTTTGTTGTTCAAGGAATGATCTTCAATGGTTAGATCCATATTCTTATACACGTACATATATCATTTATTCACCCTTATGAGGAATTTTATCTCACCCCTTTCTTATGTATTCTTACTCTAGGTTATGATGAAAGGTTTTATGTATGATTACTAAGGGGGTGATCATTGTGGGAAATATTGAGGTTCTTTTACAAAGATACAATATTTTGTTCCATCTTTCCATGCACACTAAACAATTACAGTCCACGAACATGTACCTTTCTATTATTCTAATTATTCTTCTAATATTATGTAATATCTAGTTATATTAGTCCTAGTTCACTGTATTTGACTTTACATTCCCTTCCACAGGGGATACGATAACATAGATCATGTGTACAATGGATTACTGCCTCATGTGGTGATGAGATCTTTTTCTTTAATGTGTTAAATGGAATATAATAAGGGTATCTATGAAGGATATATGTGATTTAAATGACATTATTTTGTTATTGTTGATATATTTATCAGTCAGTAATCATAATATACCATTTTCTATATTAAAAATTCAATCACTAAAAATTCGATATCATTATTCGTGTGCATGTGGACCACCACCTTCATGAAGTGATATATATATCCCTTCATCACCACAACACATATATTGTTAATGTATATATAATATTGAATATTTGAAATTATGGTAATTATTGAATGATAATATATTACACTGCAATATTACAATCATTTCATTTTAAAATGGCAACGTTACTCATTTGAACATATGGCCTACAATCTACATGATGGTCACATAGTTCATTTTTCAAAACCATATTTCATGATTTGATTAAAAATTAAAATAGACAAATAAATATCCTAGTTATGTAATGATATTTATTAACGATATGTTTAAATAACGGTCTTTTAAAAATATTCATCCTACCAATGTTTATTTTTACATAGAAAGAAAATATGGCCAACACAAGTGACATAGTATTATTTTATTATGTAATTATATTCAACATTATAATGAGTGACATAAAAATAAAAATATACATGAAAAAGGATCACATGAAAGACATAAATTAATATACTTTTATTATTCTATGTGATACATGTGACCAATAAGAGTCATGGTAAGAGAATTTATCTCAATTACCTTTTGTTATGGAATGTTTTAATGTTTTTCACCATTATTATTTTATAAGGTGTATATACAGCTAATTTTACATGTTATATCATGAATATATATATTATAGAGATATTTAATGTTTTTAAATGTTATCCTTTCATGGGTCTTTCGATTAATGTGTTTCCCAAGTGATAACTGTTTTTTTTTCATTTTAAATTTAATGTCTTACATCAAACAAATCATGTTCAATGTTCATGTTTTAAAAATGATATTAATAAATTTTTATATTGTAATAAAATATTTAAAATATTAAATTATATTTCACTTTTAATTTAATTCAATAAAATTCAATATTTAATATTGAATTGATGTCATTGCAGATACTGAAACCTCTCTTGGGCGATCCTCTAAGTAACCCTAATGCTAATCTGAAAATATTATCTGATGTTATTGCTAGAAAATCCTCTAATTAAACCAAGTTTAATGTTTCTATGGTATCAGGAACACACATCGATCCAAAGCTCTCTCAAAAAATAGATCTGGCTATGATCACATTCACAGAAAATGAGGTAAACCTCTTCTCTTCAGACTTATGCTTTTCACACATTAATAAATTCATCAAATTTCACCCATTAATGAATTATTTAATGATATATATCAAAGTTACAGGTTTAATGGTCGTCTGTATAAAATAATTGTATTCCTCCAATGTTATTTTTTGATTCTATTTAGAAAATGATTATTATAGACTTTGGTAAAGAATATCGTGGGCTTCCAAGGGTTATTCTATGAGAGTTCTTAAATGGACCCCAGACTACAATCCTTTCTCTAAATCCCCTATTCTTCCAATTTGTTTTTTCTTCTATAGTTATCCATTCATCTATTTAATAAAACTACTTTTCTTCTAATCTATATCCTCATTGGTACTCTTCTTAAACTATACTTTTAAATGAGGAATCTATCAAGGAACTTTATTGCTAGGATTTGAGTTGAGATTGATGTTTCCCAAATGCTCCCATCCCAAATATGGATACAAATGAAAATTCAAGTTTCATTCATGATGTTATTTATGAAAATATTCACACCTATTGATGTGTATTCCACAATCTTGGACATTCCAATATTGATAGTGATACTAGATTAGTTCTTCTACTGACACGTAAACTATCATGAATTGAAAAAATAAAATGCATGACAGGAGATGGAAATGAATGTCATACAGTAACTAGTGTCCCTTCTAGGATTCAAGACCCCTGTGGTGATGAAATTCATTTAAATAAGAAGCCTTATGAGGTTATTTCACAATATTGTAGAAATTACATGTTTTGAAATATGGTGAGTCCTCTTTCTGAGAACAATGAACTTTCGGATTTTGTTATTTCAGTTAACCCAACATTAGATTCTTTAAAAATTCCCCCCACATTGGTGTGTGTTCATAAGGAACATAATTAACCACATAATTCCTCCCAATAGAAAGAGTATAGTGTCCAATCTGATTCTTACGACCCTTCACATGATGTTTGTGACCAATATTGTATCATAGAGGATGATTACATAAAATCAAGCTCCATGAATGGTAAAAAGGTGACTATTGACTTAGATGGATTCATTATTCCAAAACCAATGAAGAATAAAAAAACATATACATTAATTTAATCATAAGAGTAAAATGGTTGCAATATAATTAGAGGCTTCTATAAAGATTCCTCTAGATACCTCTCTACAGATTGTGTCTGCTGATAATTCTAGTACATCATCTAGGGAAGATAATTCGACTGACAACAGTGATAATGAATACACTGACCCAGCTGTGAGGGATCCTTATCAATATATCGTTGATGGGTCGGATGAACTGGAATCTTGAAGAGATGATCAAGATATAATAATATTTGAATGATACAAGAATAGTGAAATAACTACAAAAAATTACCTTACAATCAGAGAAAGAATGTTCGTAAATTTGTTATAGGAATTTGAACATAATATTAACATTAATTTAAGAGATATTACATAGAATTGAGTTTTTATATTTTCCAATTTTGAGAAATATTCTTCTGTAGTAACAGGTACCACTTTTTGTGCCTTAATTTTTTTTGGAATTGATTTTATTTGAATTCCATGCTTGATGCCTACTAATGAGGGGGCCTTGTTTTTAGAGTTTTTTTTTCTGTTCATGAACCGTTGGACTCAACTTGAGGTTGTTTCCAAATTTGAGATCAAATGTCTATTTTTTCTACCAAAAAATTCATGGTTGGTGGGGGGGTTTTATATAGGATTTGGTTTACTCTAGACAAACTCTCTATTGTGACATGATTATTTCTATAATTTTTCAACCCTCTATGGATGTTTCAAGAAAATAATTATATTGATATATGATATTGAAACTTCTCTTTTCACATGGTTATCTCTATTTCTCTAGATGATTTTACATATTAATTTTTTTGACGTGTTTCTGGTGGAGGCAGATCCATGTTCTGAAGATGTATCACTCATTTACTATAATATTATATAATGCCTCCTATGGCCGATTTTATTGGTATACCTAGTGTGAAATTTTTTATACTAAGATGATGTCATTTGAGTCTTTTTTCATTGTTCTTACTATCTTTTTGAGATTCTTCTATTGTGTTTTTTCCTTCTCAAGGTTTTCCAGTTGTATTCTCCTTCATAAAGGAGGAGATTGGGATTATATAATTGCATGGATGAGTGATCAAAACATAATAACTATTCATGAATTATTTTGACTGTAGTAATAGCCTACATCAGTTGTTCTACATTTTCAGGGTGTTTCTTGTGGTTCCTTTAATGGATTGCGATTTTACTCACCTAAGAAGACAACACGTTTCTAGAATATTTCAAAAAATTTATAATGAAACTAACAATTTTGGTATTCTTCTCTTGGAAATTTCGTCTTATAATACCCAACATTTCTTATCTATGTATGATTTTTACACTTCAGTCTTGTATTTTAGAATTTTCAACTTTTAATAAATTTCATAGGGCATGAAATTGATGACCAATTAATGTCAAAAAAAATTATACTGGAGATTTTGAAAAATGAGAGATGGAATGTCCTATACGACCACACCCGGATTTATGCTATGGTGACCAATATTTTATTTCTAGATTCCAATAAAATAACTATTTTTCCCTCAAATAAAAAATATCATCAACGTTTTTTGATTATATTTTATTTAAGAATGAGTTTTTAAAAAAATTACGTTTTTGTATTGAAAATTGGTTTTTAAAATAATCTTTATTTTTTTTGAGAATGTGTTTTTATATGGGTTTAAATGATTTTTCTAAGGTATTTATTTTGAAATTGTTTTATTTATGATATGTTACATTAGAATTAAATTATATGAGTTAACCAAATTCATCTTATATGAAGGGTTGAGGCCCATTATATCTCATTATCAAGCCTAATATAGAAAATATGAAGGGTAGATCCTGACAATAGTTTTCAAAAACTATGTCACCATGATATATCTTATATGAAGGGTGATCCCAACTAAATATCTCCAATGTATTACGTAATTATTTTTTTATTTTAAATATATGAATATTACAATAAATATGGACTAGAAAGGGTATTATGAATATGATATGTTAAGTTACAAATAAGGGTTTTCATTAATTTTTATTGTTTAGAAACAATTCATTGTATATAACATGTCTGTGTTTTCTTCTCAGAGAGATTTTCTTCATACACTAAAAATCAATGATGATGTATGTAATCATTAAAATATTTTCCCTATGTTTTTACTATATTAATGGTATTTTTATATATCATACTGATTTCTTTGTTTTTTACAATGATTTAAAAAAATCATTGGGTTTCATGATTGTTATGGGAAATGAGAACGTCATGAGGAATGTTGTGGATATATTTCATGAAAATATATCAGGATTTATTTTTACTTTTTTATTATATAGAAAAATGTTTACTAATCAGATGTATCAACATTTTATTTTATGGCTTTATTATATAAGGTTTATGTACTAATTCTCCTAAACACTAAACTATAAATATCCTCAAATATATGTTAATGAATTATTTACATGAAACTCATGATTATGTAATTTTGAATATCGGACCCATATAGTTGGTATTATAGGACTCTATTGATAAATCTTGAGTTTTGGATAGTGTTAGTAGGATTCTATTTTTTGTTTTTTACATTATGTTAAATATGATATAAAAATTAATTTAGCGATACTATGTTTCTTCATATAAACATGGTCGGTTGATAATTGTTTTCCATATAATAAGTAAAAATGTTGTTTTGGTAAGGCAGCGAGAAGTTTACATAAACTATTAATATTATTGGTATTCATGCTAGGGAGTAACATGATAAACCACGAAGGATCATGTAAATAGTTGTTAACTTTAAGACAAAACATACCCATAATTTTAGTAGATCATCACAACTCCTGATAGAAGAAGGGTGGATCAATGCCTTGGAAAATACATTTGATTCCATGTGATGTTCACATTGTCAATAGGAAGCTCTATCCATTTATTGTTTGGACGATGAAGCTAATCGATGAGCATATTTAGTTAAAAATCCAATGGGAAATTATGATATTAATTCCGTTTAATAGGGCACATTTATGAAGAATTAACTTCATTAAAACATCAATAAGGAGATTCTTCTATGGATTGATACAGAGATTATATAATTTAGGTAAAATGATGAAGAGTTATTATCCTCATATAAAGAAAAAATTACATGTTTATTCAGGTATATAATAAATATTCATTAGGCCATTTATAAAAAATTAATTGAATTTACTCATGATTTTAACAGATATTTCAATGATAATTGGTAGCACTAGAATTTAGTTTTTTTTCAGAATATTAGTTTTTTAAGATGATAAATTTTATTTTGAGTTTTCTAAAACTTATGTTACATGGGGTGAAATTATTATAAAATTTTAAAATTAGTTTTTAATAGAGAATAAACCAAATAAAAACCAGATACTCAACCATCGAACATATTCCACGTGTGGTAAAATACATTTTTGGGAATATATATTAGGATCTTAAAAACATTAGTGGTGTGGAAATTTTTTTATAGGGTTTGTGACAAAAAATAAAAGAGACTTCAATAATCAATGATTTAGACTAATGATATTCATTCTATGGTGATATTTATTAGCTGCAATGTGTGGATAAATTTTTCTAAGATGATTTTGATGTTACTGAAATTGGGTGGAAATAATCACGATCAAAAGATCAAAGGGGTTTAAAAATATTTTTCTTATTCTACTATTGATGTTGGGTCGTCATTTGATATGGAGACGGATCCAGTGGGATCGTTATTTTTTAAAGCTTCATCAAAATATAAATGACATACACACCACTATTTTGATGTTCTATATAATTTATGTACTTAGTGAGACATTTAATATGTTTTCATACACACACACACACATAGATATACATATATATATATATGAAATATCTCTTTTTAGTTGAAATTTTATTTGAGGATTAATTCCAAAACATGTTATGGACTAGTGTTTAAATGTATTGATAACATTTAGCGTTAATATGATAATTAATAAAATTTTAATATTTTTTAAATAAGATTATTAGACCTTGTAAAAATATTATTTATAATATAGTAAAATTTTATTTAATGTTATCTTTTATTTAATGTATATTATTTTTATTGAATTTTTATAGTAAGTGTATTAAAAAAGGTCATAAATAGTAGAATCACATTCTCAGTGAAAAACTATCATATCCAGCAATGTAAGATGGATTGAACTCATGATTGAAGGATGATACTGTTGTATGACCTACCATTATCCTACATGATTCCATAGTTAAAATGAAATTTTATTATGTTAAAAATATTAGAAAATATATATTAATGAGGAAAAAGTGTTGTGAATTTTTATTTTTAATGTCTAATTTATTATTTTAGATAACATGTGTAAACAATATTGATTTTTGGGAAATGGTTTGAGATATAGTGAAAAAAATTCCTTCATTTCAGTTTGTAATATTATTTTAGAACCTAATTTTAGGGCATATGGCATAAAAATCTATTTTTTGGGTTAAATGATGAATAAAAAATTTATGAAAGAAAAACCCAATAGAAGAAATTATTCTAATGAAATTAAAAAATTACAATATATTTCATTATATTCTTATACAGTAAAAGAATTACAATTAATTATGAAAAGGATATTAAAAAAAGATAATAATTTAACATTAATATTTTGTAACACGATTTGATGTTTTGAAATATTCTTTTTAAAAAAAATTAAACTATTAAATATTTTTTATTTTATACATAACAGAATATAATTTTTTTTATAAGAATGAAATATGTTTGGAATTAATTATATAAAACACCATGTTATTCATTCTATTAAAATAATTACATTAGATGTAGGTATACATAACACTATTTTAACCTGTGGTACACACAATACCAATTCTCTTGGATATCTTATATTACATGCAAGTCGTAGTCATAAAAAAACAATAATCAAATATTATTATTATTATAAAAAATATTATAGTTTTATCCTGGCTGTTGAAATAGAATTTATGAAAAATATTAATTAAATTAATAAAATATGGTTTACACATGAATATAAGAATAATTATATTCTGAACAATTAACGAGATCAGAAAATAATACCCTTTTGAAAATATAAGAAATAATATTTTGGAATACAATATTTATGAAATAAAACCTATTTTATATAACTAAATTAATTAAAACAAATTAAATTGAATATTTTAATAAAATTAATATATAGTGTATTCATTATAATATTTAATGGTACTTTTATGTGCTTTCTGGACAAGATATAAGAATAAATCCAATTTTATGCATAAAGATATATGTTTCTAAAAGTTAATTTTACTAAATTTAAATAGAACACCTAATTTAAATTAAATTAATTACACATTTATAATTTTTCATTAAATGATCAAACTAAATTTTTAAAATAATAATATCAAACATTTATTTGGGTGAATTGGTGTTACTTTTTCGAGTGGTTTTAATTTTTAATGAATAGTGAATAACACAGAGTTGAATTTGAGAACTATTTATTAATATAATTTATTTATATAGTTAAATTTATATTTATATTTTGAAAATGTATATTTATATCATTTATAAATTAATTAATTCAATTTAGTTAATTGGAAAAAATTTCACATTGAAATTGGTTATAAAAAACATCAAACTAATGAATATTTTATCATTAAAAACTTTTGTCTTATCCCATCAATAGGATTTTTATTTTAAATTAATTCATTCGTCTTCTATTTTTATAATTTATAAAATAAATTCAATATTTTTAATATGAATAATTTATATTTACTAATAATTTCAAATTGGGATTCTACTAAGAAAATTTAAGAATGAAATTAATATTAATTATTATGATTAAAGAAACAATGTGTTTACATCGTTCTTAAACATATACATTATTATTCCAATACCATTTTTTAAAAATATATATAAATTTTCCAAAAATAAATTGATCATAACCTCCCTTGGATCGAAAAGTACAATTATTGTTCGTACATGATGTAAGGAAGACCTCTCAATAGTGTTTACCTTTTTATATTTTTAAGAATGCTAATCCTCATCCACTATAAAAGGGAACTAATCCCCTCATTAATTCACACCTTTATATCCCTTTTAACCTCAAAAAATATCAAATATGCTCCAAAAATAACTCCTTTAATACTAGAATCCATACTTTGGGAAGAATGTCATCCCAGTAAGCCCTTTGATGAAAACAATGATGAGTTACCTAAAAAAGTGGTAATGTTTGTTAACATGAATTCCTATTTTATTTCCTTCCCCTCCCATTTTGTTATTCTTATTCTATGTTTATCTAATAACATTAAAATATTACACATATTATTATGGTTTTAATATAAGTTTTTAAACTTCCCATACACACACTTTAATGAAATGGGTAACGAACTACCATCTTGCAAAATGAAGTCGCTTGTTTTTTCCTTTACCACCTCTCATAGATTGTAATTATGGTAAAAATGACATTGTAATTTGATATAAATTATATTTATGATGTATTTAAACTTATGATTTATTAAAAAATACATACCTTCATGATTTCCATTTTTTAGGAATGTTTTAAATTCAACTGTGGCCGTGTGGACAACCACCTCCTCAAAGTGATGTGATTTGTTCATACTTTATATTTAATGTCTAAGGGATTGGGATTAATAAATTTATATTATATAAAATAAATAATTATTATATTGTAATTATAATATACATACATATACCTTTATTTCATTTATATTCTTTCTTTCACTGTGGAATGAAAACAATAATAGTTTTGAGGTGTACGTACGACCTACAATATCTATAAATAATGTATATTATTTCATATTTCTATATTTTTTAGATTATTGTTATTTAATAAATAATAAATAAATATTATATTTATGTTATTTTTTGAATTTTTAAATAGTTAAATTATGATATATGTAAAAGGACAATGAATAAAAAATCAATCATGTATGAAAAATAAAGAAGATATTACCAAAAACATAACATTGAAATGGAATAATAAATAAATTTTTAATATAGAGACATAATAAAATAATAAGTGGTATGTTATAAATTAATATTATTATATGTTATATAAATAAATATCTTATATTTATTATATAGGATCATTCATGTTGTATGCTGAATTTCCTGACATATGGTAAAGGATTTCTCTTCTCATATTTTATATCTTTGAGATACATGTCACATTGACCCCCCGTTTCTTGTGTGTCGGGAATATACTATCCAATGATATTTTATATCATTAATTTAATTAATTTAAGGATATTAAAATTTTAAATTTATTCCATTCTTTCATATAACTCATTATTCAAATGTTAATGAATTAATAAGCGTTTTCTCACCTAATATTTATTTCTGTGATACATATGACTTATTCACCACTATTTTATTTTATATATGGTGTATACTTCCTACTAATGTATTATATGATTATTAAACATAAACATAGGCTTATTTAAACATCAATTTTATGATCTATTATTCATGGGGTATATCATTCATAATTTAGAAAATCATTAAAGTAATTTGTCTTAATTGGCCTTTTTTGGGATGCATGTTATATTATGCAATTATATTCATATATGTGGTCTATATATAACTCAATAAAAATATATATCACTAATTTTAAACATTTAATGACATTTTATACTTTATTTAATTTTATAATTTAATGGGCATTATGATTTATTATTACCAGTGTTGTAACGTTTGATTGTTATAATTTCATCATTTATTTGGATTGATTATGATTATGCATCTATTGGTGAAATATTATGGCACATATCCCAGGAATTATTATGAATATTATTCACCTTTGGGAATTCATGATATCTTAAATTAATGTTAATATTTTTCTACTCATATTTAGTTATGATAATTGACAAAAAAATTTAAGAAAACAAGACTTTATTACTCTCTTTGTTCAGAAACATGTTTTCTTTTAAACAAAATTTCTTCAAACAAAAATTTAAAATATTAATCTATGATCATAAAAAGACATTTTTACCCATTTTTTATCTTCTTAGAAAAATGAATTTAATAGGTAATCTTCTTATGATTTCTTTATTGAGGCACTTTTCTAAACATTTTATGTCTTAGAAGGAATTTTCGATAGGTATGGATTTATCCAACATCATGACCGTCATTTATTTTAATCATATTTTATATTATTTCATAAAAAAATTTCATAGAATTAATATTAAAAAAATTATTTCTTTGTCATATGTTTTTTAAATTAGTTTCAAATCATTCATTATATATTTTAAAAGGGTATTTTAAAAGAAATGAATTTCACTAAATTTAAAGCCCCTTTTTTAATATTAAATCTTATTTTCAAAGAGAATGGATTTCAAAATGTTTTTTGAAGTTTTTTTCAAGGTGGAAATTATATTTTCCTTATAAAATGTTTAATATTTTTTAAATATTAATTTAAATGTTTTTATAGTTGTTTTCAATAGAATCTCTTTTGGAAATATTACTTTTTTTAAAATTTTATTTTTATTGAAATGTTATTTCACATAACAAATTCTGTAATTTATCTTCCCAAATAATCATCAATATAAAATTGTATCCTCTGATATTTTATATGTTTCATTTGGGATATGATCCAAGGAAACTATTCTTATCATATACTTTAATGGTTTATGTTTATTATGTGATGTTTCTTATGAACCAATTTATATTACTAGGATATACCATGCCCAAATGATTATGAATCTAACATCCTTTCATTGGTTAATCTATGATTAAATGATTATGAAACCTATCTATTTTCCAAAGTTTATTATATGAAGAAATATTTATAAAAACCGTTTAATTTCATGGGATAATTTATGATGTTAATGAAACCCATTAATTTTTATGGTTTATGATATAAGGAATTGTTTATTATCATATGGGACATTTATGTATGATTACATTATATAAATGGTGGGAACTATATCTCACTAATATGTATTGTGTAAAAGTGGTATATGACCAAAAAGGTTACCCGGGTTGTATCCTAATCCTAAAAATAAGATGGTACATGGGTTTTATCCCATGCCCAATATTAATATGGTACATGGGTTATAGCCCAATACCGAAAAAGGAGGGTGCATGGGTTGTATCCCATGAGTATAAACAAGGGGTTACACAATTTTTTACCTGACACCCAATATAAGAGGGTTCAAGTGCTATATCTCAAAAATAAAAATAAGATTGTACATGGGTTATATCTAACCTTGATAATAAAAGGGTACTTGATTTATATCCATAGACTGAAAATAAACTCTTACATAGTTGGGTAGCCCAATCCCATATCTGGTGTATAGGTGATTATCCCAGTCCTATCAAGTTATGAAGTAATAGGTTGGAATCCTTGACATATGATTTTCTATGATTATGTTTTCACCACACATTCTATGTCATATTATTATGTTATCCGCTCTTGGATTATGAAATTGATTATATTATGATTAATGTAATTTGAACTATCAATATTTTATACATGGCACATGTATATGGAATTTCATATATAGGTTCTATACATCAAATGTTATTATAATTTTATAACACCCTTACGGTAATGTTTTTCATGATTTATATCCATTATTTACAGATAATTATCATCTTATCTCACCATTTCTGTTTTTTCCGTTCACCTAGGTTATGAATAATGATTTTAAGTGTTGTTAATAAAGTGTAAGATCATTGTGGGAAACATTAAATATCATTAACAAAGTATAAATATTACGTTGCATGTTTCCAATGACACTATAATATTATGGTCCTTTGGCATTTACTATTTTAAATTTCTAAATATTCATAAATATAATGTAATATCCATGTTTGATAAGCCTTGGTCACTATAATTGGTATCAAATAAATGGATTAGTCACCTTTTGGAAAATATGATGGTAAAATATATTGATAAACATTGGGATAATTTTCATGTATATATCTAGGGGTGTCTCGAAGGACAATACTAAGGAGAAAAATAATAATAAAATTGTCATAATTTAGACCTAATATAACTATTTTTTCATGATTATGTGGTTTTCCACTATGGTATGTGTTTCTATCACTACAATTTCTAGTTTTAGTCAACAACGGGAACTATAATTAAATTGGATGACATTTAATGTTTTAGATTTGAAAATTATGGTCATTTTTTAAACTAATTCATAATTGGAAATATATTTAAGAGAATCATAATGGTGGAATGAGTATTGCTTATACTACATTGGATAATGAGACCACAAATCACATGTGAAATGTATAATTTGTTCTAATAGCATTGTTTACATGATTAAATTGAGTTTAAGGATCCATAATAATTGTTTCATATTTCATATTATATGAATTGTGTATTAAGGAATAAAATTATTAATCCATTTTAATGGTTTATGAATAAATTTGGATGATCAGAGTGTGTGTGTATAAAAATTAATGAAATATTTTATACAAATAAGGAGGTATATGCATTCAATTAATGATATTAAAAAATATATTAATTATTTTCCATGACCTAAAAAGTGATATAATGGAAATGTGATATTTTGATTATGGGAAGGAAACCCTTAATTTCTTCTTCATGTTGAGAAAATTGTGTTCCCCAAGGATAAAGAGAAAATTATGGATGTAGTAAATTGGGTGTGATGGATTACTATGGAACTAATTATTGATTTGTGGGAAATATGGTTCATGCAATCTATCATGTATTTTAGGACATTTTTGTATTTAATTAATATATCCAATATAATTTGTAATAATTAATAATCCATGTTTTCCAAAAGGAATTACGCTAATTCTGGTTGTTTTTATGTTTCCAGATAATATAAGATGAGGGCATTCACATGTTTGTAAAGTGACAACCATCAACTACTTTATAATATAAGGGGTATCAATTTTAAAATTTTCAGTTACCTTCTTTATAATATTTTTTATTTTCAACTTTTGGAATTATTACCAGTTTAACTATTTATGGAACAATTTATTTTAAAATTTATATTAGGTTTCTGGAATTAAATTTTTATCTCTATATATACTGATTTGTGTAGATTGGATAACATGTTCCAACCATTTCACTATGATTCTAACTGGAGGAAATGTATTGAAATATAATTCTACAAAATATTTATTATTATATTAGGAATAAGAAATTCATCCTCATTTCATTGAGTAAGTGATGAATTGGAAATTTATTAAGGCATTACATAAGTCAATTATTGTTCATAAAATCATGTTAGTATATTTCCTTAGGATATTATATAGTTAAATAATTCCAACACTCTAGTAATCGGATATTAAAAATGGTTTATCCAAATATATTATATTCTATTGAAATTATCATCTTATAATTCATCCTAGGATTATGGTTTTGAGGCCATCAACTCTCTATTGAGTATTCCCTTACTCATGATCAATAAAAATTATCACTCTTTCTATTTATTTCCATTTAAGTACATTTCCAATATTCACTCCAGTACAATGTTCTATTATATTGAAATATAGATAAATTTTAGTTTTGGTAACCTTTATGGTTCCCACTTTCAATTGTTTTAATATGATTTAGTATTAATTTTAATTATTTGTATTCATATGAAAAGAATTATTAAGTATTAGACCATTAATATCCCATCAAAATGTCAATATAGATGGAAAATTTAGTGGGGGTAGAATGAAGCACCGTAATATTTTTTGAAATATATTTTTAGAATTATATTAAACAATTTGATATTTTTCATTTTACACAAAAAATATATACATTTTTCAATACAAAGTCACTTTTTTGGATTCTATTATACACAAAACAAATTTAATCTTGTGCTACCCTCAAAAAAATTCAATTAGACTTTGGTATACACAACACAATTTTTGGAATGTATAACACAAAATATTGATTCCCTTGAATATCTTCGGTTACCAGAAGATCTTTGGTTTTTAAAACTAAAACATACTAATAATAATATTGTTAAAACATTATTGTTGATTGTAAATATCCATTTGAATGGTGGTTATGAATAATATTAATCGAATAAATAAAAAATGGTTTTAACATGTATATAATAAGAATTATTTTAAAATTATTATATAGAATTTAAAAAAAATCCCCATAGAAAATTTATTAAATATTTATCCATAAAAATATATATATGAATTAAAATAGGTTTGACATCCATAAATTAACTAAAACATTTTTATAAATTATTTTAAAGAAATAAATATATATTATATTCATTGAACTCGTTATTTTTATTCTCATTTCTTTTGTAGATAAGTGATAAAAAAGAATTCAATTTTACACATAATTATACATGTTCTAAAAGGAAATTTTACAACAATTTATTAAAGATCCTATTTTAAATATATTTAATGTAATTCTTATTGTTTTTATTTTATAAATTGAACTAAAATTTTGATGATGAAATATTAAAATTAATTTTGGGGGAATGTTTCATATCTTTTTTGAGAAGTTTCATTTTATTAATGAAATGTGAGAACCATTGTATTTTAATTGCAATTTTTTTCATATAATTTATTTATTTTGGTAAAGTAGATTTTAAATTTTTTAAATATATATTTAGTTAAAATATACATTAATTAATCTAATATATTACATTTTAAAAAAATGTATATTGAAATACAGTATGAAAACAATTCTATCATTTGAACATTTTTTCTCAAAACTATGTTGTCTCCTACCTTCTACCAAATTGTTTTAAAATTAAATTCTGAAAAAATTATGTTTTGAATTTTAAAATTTGCATTCCTAATTTTTTTTGAAAAATAAATATTTTATAATTTGGTCAAATTTGTTTTTTGAAAAAAATATTTGCGAAATTATTTAAAATAAATTTTAGGGATTAAGGTAAAAAATGTGTAATTAGTGGTTGATAATTTACATAATAGTACAAATTCCAATGAATGATGTAAAAAATCCTTTATCTAGAAATATTTTGACCATATCCACTCTCTGATATGAAGTTAAATATTATTTTAGGAACACAGTGTAAGATAAACTAGTCAATAATGTTTACCTTTTAATATTTATATGAATGACACTCCTCCACTATAAAAGTGCACTCACCCACCTAAATTATTAACACCTATAAATCCATTCAGAACACCCAGAATTTTCATAAATAATCTCTATAAATCCTTCATATTATTCTGTAATCCTCACTTTGTAATTAAATCTATCAAAGGTATCCCTTTTGTTTAAACCAAAATGAGTTTCCAAAAACATGATAACATTATTCAACGTGCATTTAAATTTTATTTATTTATCTAGCAATTAATTTCATTTTTTCTATTAAAATATAAAAAAATTTCCTCAATATTAATATATGTTTTTATACTATGGTTTTTACTTACAGATACACACACTTATATCAAATGGAAAACTATGTTATTGTACATTAGTACGGTGAATTACCGCCTCATGAATGATGTCCTTTATTTTTTTCTTCGCTACCTATAATGGTCAGGAATAATGACAAACATAAAAAATTTGTAATATATACATGATATTTTTTATTTATTTATTCTTCTTTTATTATTATTTAACACATAACCTAATGTATTCCATTTTATGAAAATTTGATAACTTCAGTTGTGTATCTGTGGACTACCGCCTCCTTAATGCGATGTTATTCATTCACACTTAACGTGAAATATTTTCATAATTGTTTTACTAAAATTATATTATATATATGAAATTATAATTATAATATAGTTATAATATACATATATATAGATATATTTCATTTACATTATTTCTTTCAGTATGGAAAATAAAATAGAAACAATATACACGCTTACGTACGGACTACCATATCCATCAATAGTATATCTAATTTTATATTTATATATTTTATAGATTATTATAAATTTTTATATACAGAATATATATGATATTAACTTCATGTTTTATATTCTGGAAATATTTAAATGATCATCTATGTAAGATAATCAAGAATAAAAATTCAAAATATATATAAAAAAAGGGAATATTACCTAAAATGTAACATTAATATGGAATATATAATAAATGTATAATATAAAGTAATAATAAAATAATATATGGTAATATATATTAATATTTTTATTTATTAGATTTATGATTTACTTATATTTATCATACATGATTTCTAAATGTGTATGAATATAGTCAAGAATTATGAAAATGTTTTTTTCATATCACATTTTATATACATAAGACAAAATACATATTATAAAATACTTTATTTTTGTAGTTCATATAATTCCCTACGATATGTAATATAATTAATAAATTTATTTATTTATATTAAAAGTATCAATTGATTCAATTCATTCATAGATATGATGATTCAAAATCAACTCAATTAGTAATTATTTCCTCCTCTCATTTTTCTGTCTGTGAGACTTATACCTTATTCCCCAATCATTTATTCTGTGTGGTTTATATAATAAAAATTTATGTATCATATTATTGTTATAATAAAATTTATTGGTTTTTAAAAATCCATTTAATGATATCTCTGACATTGAGTTTATGGTTCAAAATATTCCAAATTCGTAATGTAATTTTTTCGTTATTTTCAATCATCAGGATGCATCCCTTGTTCTGAATCGATATTCTTATATGAGGTGTATATAATACCATGTAACATGGTTTATCAGGAATATAATTATTTTTAAGATTTTTTAAGAATTATGAAATTCTATGTTTTTCATGTAGAATATGATTGAATGTCAAAAATGTGGTAATAGTTCATTTCAATAATCTCATTGTATATTAGGTTTTTTATGATTATGATTTCATTGATGAAATATAATGATCTATATATCTAGAACCCTCATGAATTTTCGCCTCTATTTTATCGTTATATATTCATTTAATGGATCCATTATTCTACTCTTTGTTACTAAAGATAATTAATAATTATTTCACAAACAAATATAATTATCTATCTATTTGATCAGAAATTTGTGTTCTTTAAAAAAAATAATTGTTTTAAAAAAAATTTCTAAAAATTTTTACATTATTCCCCAATGATAATTAAATTAAAATTTGTCCCATGTCTTAAATTTTAAATAATTTTTTTAAAATATTATTCTTATTTTCATTTTATAATATAGGAACATTTATGAGCCTTCCCCAGTGTATAATGATTATTCGATGTGTGTGGATTTATCAAACATCATGACCATAATTTATTTTCATATATTTTTTATAAATTTTCAATGATATTTTAAAATTTAAAAATATTCCAATAAATTTATATTATTACTAAGTGTTTTAAATGATTTTCAAATCTTATTTTATAGATTGTAATAAGTATTATTTAAATGAAAATTATTTCAATGATTTAGAAGATTATTCTATATGTTTTCAATGTTGTTTTAAAAGAAATGGGATTTAAATATTTTTTTTAAATGTTTTTCTTAAAAGTGGATATTATATTTTACTCAAGAAATGTTTATATTATTTTTTAAGCTTAAATTATATGTTTTCCAAAAAAATTTCATAGGAATGTATTTTTAAAGTATTTTATTTTTTAAAATTGGATTTTAAAATAATGGTTATTTAACATAATAAATTATACAAGTGAATATCAAAATCCCACTCAAAATAAGATGAAAAACAATAATATATTTTATCTATTCTAGTTCATATTATCTAAGGACTCCATCCATATGATTTTTTCGATGTTTTTTATTTAAAATTAATATATTGTTTTGAAACCTGTTTCTATTGAATGGTTAATATCATGAAAAATTATCATAAAACACACATCTTTTCATCGGTTATTAATGGATAAAATGGTTTTAAATCAATTATCCTTTCCATCAGCTATGATATGATGAAATTTTTATGATACTTATTTCATTTCATGGGTTAAGATATGATGTTTATGAAACATATCACTTTTATGGGTCATGATATGATTAATTTTTTATTATATAATGACACATGTATGTATGATTTCATTATTTGAGGAGTTGTACATATATATTAATCCAATAAATTTGGTAATGATAAACATCATATGATCAGAAAGAGCACATTGGTTGTAACATAAGCTGAAAAATAAGAGGGAAAATGAGTTTTAGATCAAGCAATAATACACAAGGGTACACAATTTTTATCCAAACCCCAAAAACAATAGGCTACACTAGCTATAACCCAATCATTAAAATTAGAAGGTAAAAAAGTTATAGCCAAATCCTGAACATAAGTAGGTAGACAAGTTTTGTACCATGCCAAAAAATTAAGATGGTAAATTGGTTATATCTCAATACCTAAAATAATAGGGTAAACATGTTGTTGCCAAATATAATAAATATGAGAGTAAGTGGGTTGTTATCCCAAAACTGAATAAGGTAAAAGATTGATTATCTCAATCATAAAATGTTATTAATGTATTGGTAGGTATCCTTCACATAATATTTTTCATGATTAGGTGTATGTCCCAAATTTAACATCTTATTAGTATTTTATCCACTCATAGATAATTTTTTTAGTCCATATTTTTATTTTTCATTTATTGTCAATAATTATTCTATGAATCATCTATATGATCTTGGATATACGAGGTGTTTTCTTTGAATGCTATTCTCATGTTCTATTACCCTTATGATCTTGTTAAGTTTATATATGTCTCTTATTTTTCCTTAATGTGAATCTAAGATCACCCATTCCTATGTTTCATTTCACCAAAGTTATTATGAATGGTTTTATATAGAACAAATAAAGGGGATGATCATTATGGAAAACATTGAATATTTTTTACCAAGTTATAATATTGTGTTCCGTGTTTCCAAAAACACTAAAATATTACTGTCCCCATGAATGTAATTTTGTAATGTGATGAATATAATATAAAATGACTTAATATCATTTCTTGTTAATCATGGGTCTCTATATATCATATGAATCAAATGGTATTTTATATCAGTATAGATATATTGTTGTGGTGTCCTAAAAAATACACAAAGGGAATTTTACCCAAATCCCCCAAAGAATGGGGGTAAAATAATCAAAGAGGAGACACAAAAGGACCTGTTCGCAAACCGGTCCATGAAAGAAAAATGTGGCCAGGCACCGTGAGGTACCCCCTCCGCGAACCAGTCCATGTAAGTACCGCATAACACCCATGCACCGTGAGGCACCCCCCTACGCAAACCCTTGTCATTCGCAAAATAGTGCTGGAGGGCCTCCGCGTTCGTGATGCAGGATGGGCGCCAGTCCGGTTCACCGTCACAAACCACCCCAACCGCGGATTGCGTTGACCGACTCAAGACACACCCACTATCATTCGCGGAATGGAGGCGGAACCCTCCTCTAGCCACAAAGCACTCCCTGAGTTCGCCTCGCGAAGGTGGGGAGAGATCAATACCCACCGCGAATCGCGAATTGTCCAAGTCCGCTGTGAACCGGGTATTTGGTAATGGGCTTCTCCAAAAGGTGCCGCATGGCCACAGATACATTCATTTCACTACTCTATAAAAGGAGACCAAGGGGTAAAGACGATGAATGATAGAGGATCGAGGATCATATCAGATTTGGAGGAAGGATATCGATTGAAGGAAGGATTCAGATTTTGCAAATAGAGAAATTCCAACCCGCAAACCACAACCGGTATATAAATTAAAAAGGAATTGGAAAGCGCATAATAATTTGGTGAACCACGAACCTAAATAATAAAAAAGGAGAACCGTGAACCATACCCCCTCCTCAGATGACTTCCTCACAGACCAGAGTGTTTTTGTCTCTTTTCCCATCTATCATAACGCGTAGCACCCTCCTCCGTAGACGAAGCCTCGACCGACGAGCCTTCAATTAGCACCGACCTTGGTTGTCGTTGCTTTCCTAGAACCCTCCATGAACCACCCTGGTTCACGGATTGAACCTGAATCCATGAACCACACTGGTTCGCAGATTGAGCCTGAAGCTGTGAACCATCCTGGTTCGCGGATTGAACCTAAAGCCACAAACCACCTTGGTTCGTGGGATGCCCATCTGTCTGCGGACCACCCTGGTTCGCGGACGGCTTCCCTAGCCACGTGGCACTTCCCCATGGGAAGTACCACCACCCATATCTCTCGGTGGCTACATAAATACTTTGTTTTTCTTATTTCCAGAGCAAGGTAAAATCCTTCCGATCATGCTAGGTCCTCCGCGACTCCCTCATTGGCCTATTCATCGGCCCCGAGCCAAGGCCTCCACTAGAGCCACCAGATACACGTGGTGTTACTTTCAGGAGCATCAGCGTTCCGTTTTGAGTTCACATACACACGGTAAATAGGGGAAAAGGTGTTTCCCCGACCCTTGGGTAGATTCCTGAGTATGCCTCGGTTCGAATTCCCACGGTAATGCGGGGTCCGAGCATGAGAGCCCTCTTTGTGCCTCTACTTGCTAGGATGGGGGACTGCACGCTTCGGCGGTCGGGCACTTCTCCCCTCCCCAGAGAGGAGGCGGAATATCTTTCTGTAGGTATCTATCCCCATGCACCTCGGTACTTCCCGGAGTATCTCCCCGGGGAATAAGAGAGGTGACGAGGATAGGATCACCCCCCCTTTCCCTCTCCCTCTGGGCTTTGTCGCTACGGGTGTCCATCTTGGAGTAAGCCCCGACCTTGCAGGCATCCATCTTGGAGTAAGCCCCGACCTTCTGGGCCTCCACAGAGTGTAATCCCCAATTCATCACCTTCTAGGCCTCCTCAGAGTGTAAGCCCCAATTAATCTCCATGGGCCACCTTCATCCGTAAGTCTCATTCCAATTTTCACGGATTCACCTTTTGCGATGTGATCCTATGGTCCCTGTTGCCTCTTGTTTCTCACACCGAGCATGACTCACATGGGATAAGAGTAAGCATCGACCATGACATCCTCGTACGGGCCTCCTAAGAGTATAATCCTAAATCCTTCATTCTGGGACTCCTCAGAGTGTAAGCCCCAATCCATCATTCTGAGCTGCCCCAGAGCGTAAGACCCAATCCCAAGCGAACTACGTGGACTTTGATCCCTTCCTCCAAGATACGGTACGCAGGAAGCCTCCATGAGGATCAAGCCCAACACCCATCAGACCACCTGGTCTCTCTTCACATCGGTTCCCCAACACCTAAGAAAACTACGTGGACTTTGTTCCCTACCTCTTAGACAGGGTACATAGGAAGCCTCCATGAGGTTCAAGCCCGACAACCAGTCAATCCGATCATCTCCACATCAGTTAACCACGCCACTCCTAGTGATGCTTCAATCGAGTTCCAACCTTTTAGGGTCATTAATCCAACGAGGGATGGTAAACCTCAGACATAAATGATTCTGAACCCCTGTGTCTAGTTGACCATTACCCACCAGGGCTGAATCTGTGGATACTATGTTTGGGTATAAACTGAAGATTCACGAACATCTGAATACGACTTAAATCTATAAGAGAGTCCCGGTACATTCAATAATTCCCCCCCAAAATGGGTGCGATGAGCCCCACTTCCCATCCTCTCGACCAATGTGAGTTCTTAAGAGTCACTGGTCAGACCATCCGGTGAATGCCTTCCTTTGGAAAGAAGGTCCATCAATCATTCGATATAGAGCCATTGGGTGTTTCGTGGCTGAAAGACCAATAATGAAACTAAAATAGTGAACCCGACGTGAATCGTTAACCAAACATGATGGGTTCAACTTAATCACACCTAGTTCCCCCTTATGCTCCAAAGGAGAGCCAAGCAAGGTCATTAATTTTTCTTGGGATTATGAGATGCTGCTTTGACAGGTTTGCTGCTTGTATTTGCTAAAATGTTTAACATGCATGACTTCCAGAACTCCATTTGATCCAATGGAATCGCAAAGGAACACACAAGTGCGTGCTTCCAATGACACAAGGATGAGGCCCCCTCAACAACGGAGGACCCCGTCACCCACCCAGCATTTTTAACTCTGGGTTTGGGACACGTTGATCTGAGAGTAACACGTGAATGGTACTCTCCCAACGATGGAGGCGGCCATGCACGCCCTCCAATCCGTCAAGGATCTCCGGTCGCCTGCCTAGCAGCGACCGCAAAGGCAGACCCAGACAGCCTCGGTCGATGACTCCAACCGTTTCGGGAGCCTATCCCCGTAACAGAACATGTCATACCTCCATTATCTTAAGGAGGAAGATGAGGTCGACGTTGAGGAATTCATCCCTATCGAACAGGGGTTCCACCCAAAGGCCCCCACCGAATGGAGTCATCACGGTCACGTCGCGACCCAACATCCTCGCACCAAGGAAGATGTTTCCCCAATGATTCAGGACCATGCTCCCTGAGCTCCAGCCCCTCAGATCGCCTGACAAGGGTGGAAGACGTACAATCAGAGACCGGTCATCACCATTGTCCCTGAGGAGCAGCTCCGCTGCTCAGCCACGTCGACGAACCATGAAAAGGCACCTACACCTGTTCGCTCCTCGCGAGCCCGCCATCCAGACATGGCGGCATCGCACAAGCCGGCTTGCATCCCCGCCGAGCTCCATCAAGCTCGTCGCTCATGTAGGACGACACTCACCATTTAGGCACCTCTCCCTGCCCAGGGTCGTGAAGCCCACTAGCTTGACATGGTGGTGACCTAGCACCTGCAGGACCTGCTCCTGGCACTTACTTCAGACACCCGCCATCCTGATATGGTGGCAATCAACTTTTCCCGCCACCCTGATGTGGTAGAAAATCATAGGTGGGAATGTCTCCCCGCCATCAAAGGTCACCTACTCGATATGGTGGGAAGCCAATATATGCAGCACCAGATCCCCGCAGATGCAAGTAATGCCCGCCACCCTAATGTGGTGGAAAACAGAGAGAGAAAATGGTGTATCCCGGTACAGGGGGAGATTTTTTCACCTTCCCTGACAGAGGATAATTGTTAGTACCCACAGACCACTAGATGACCGGAGCAGGATATTCCTACTCCGATATCGAAATGGGCCTTCATACCTGTTCAAACTAAAGATGTATCTCTAAATATCATAGAAATGATGGAGGAGCAGGTATCGATCCCAGATCATATCTTCCAGACTTTCCAACATGTAATTGCATCGGCAGAAACAGTAGGGACTTGGGCCCGTGAGCCCATCTCCCCAATAGAGGCGACTCATCCAAGAGACGATATATCCGCCTCAGAGTAGATCGGCATCCCTGCTTCAGCCCAGGAGGGTCTCTAGCTATATTCCGCGACGTAAGGGAAACCGGATTGAGCAGCTTCACTTGTTCCAACTGGGGGACACCCATCCATCACGGTGGATTCTCTAGAGTAGACATATATCCCTGCTAAAAGTCAAGATGTACGTCGGTGTATCCCGGAAACGTCACGGGACCCAATTAGACAGGGACCCAAAGGATTTGACGGTCGTTGTCAATAGAAGACGGTCCCCGATTCTTGCAAAAGAGTGCCCCGAACGCACCGAAGTCTGCCGGAAAATAAAGAGCGGGTTCATGACTCTGATCTTCTGGAAGCTGGGGTTTCTGTCGCCGCCATGCGTGCATCAAAGGCTCAAAACCATGCTCATCTATTACCATATTATGGGAGTGGTAGTAGCAGTTTTGAAGGTCCTCCCCATAATGTCTCTACCAACAGATCTGAATGTCCTCCCTAGGGCACCCGTTGGGGCGTCCCCCGTGGGCATATGACGATCGGTCACTAGAGCTTATCTCCTGATGTGAGTCACGAAAACCCTCCATGTGACAAGAAGATCGAGCAGCAAAGAAGGTCCTCCACTTGCTGCGGTCCACCCTGAAGGTCCTCCCCGGGGTTTACACTACAATCACTCTCCATGTAGTGGGACCACATATTGTGATAGTATTCCTCGCTATCATAGTTGCAACTATGGAGTCCCTCCCCATAGTGGCGTCTCATCATGACAAGAAGGCCCTCCCCTTATCGTGTCCTACCCTGAAGGTCCTCCCCAGGGGTTACGCTGCAACGGAACTCCACGTAGCCAGGAATCAGGTCACGGTGGTAGTCCTCGCCACCCTGATAATGGAGGACCTCCCCATAGAGACGTCGAGAAACGAGAAGGTCCTCCCCTCATTGAGGTACATTCTGGAGGCCCTCCCAAGGATGTATCCCACAAATATTCTCCCTACGGCAGCAGAAATGGTAGTCCTCACCATTACCGTAGTTGTGACGGTAGTCCTCTCTACCACGGTCGCCATTGCAAAGGTCCTCCCCGCAATAGCCCCAAACAACAAGAAGGTCCTCCCCTTTTCGCGATGTGTCCTGAAGGTCCTCCCCAGGATGCGCATCGAACGTCAAGCCATTATGGTCATCCTCACCATGATACAAGTTGTTACGAAGGTCCTCCCCATAACAATGCCACGCAGCCAGAAGGTCCTCCCCTTGCTGTAACATGCCTTGGAGGTCCTCCTCAGGGTGTGCACTACAAAAGTCCTCTATGGAGGGAGGCATCAAGCAGTAACGGTAGTCCTCACCATTATAGCTGTCATTGAGGAGTCCTCCCCGCGATGACATATTATATCGACAGGAAGGTTCTCCTCTTGCTGAATCAAGCACCGAAAAGCCCATGTATGTCGAGGCACTGAGACAGACTGGATCAATCATGTCAGATCCCCAGATTGTCACTAATGATGCCCTTCTTCAATCAGAAGATGGTCTGAGGCTGCATTAATCTTCTAAACCACAATGGAATCACTTACACAGTGATTCATCACCTACCAGTCCCACTGCCTTAGATCACACTAGCAGTGAGCGCCTCTGCTGGGCTGACCAGGTGGAAGAATCACAGGCGGGGGAGTGTGCAGATATGCTACACCTGAGGAAATGACTGGCCAAGAATGATATACCAGTCACGTTTTGGCCCACGAACACCTCTCAGTACGACATACCCAGGGAGTTGTCGGAAGACTGAATGCATGGCATCCACCATAATATATGGACGACCCTCCGCCGAATGAAATCGAACTTCCTGCCCTATGACGGGTATGTAGACCACGCCAAGACGATAGAGGACCTCCTGCATCACATCGACCTGGAGGCCCTTTATTCAATGCGACAACAACACCCCAAGAGGCGCAAAGGGAATATGGAGGAAGCCTGCCTCCGTGCACTGCACGAACTGCGCCGCCTCATCGGTGACGCTCCAACGGGAGTCCATATTAGGGGATGGGGGGGAACACGGAGCGCTTCATTTCACTTCTCTCCTCACCCAGAAAAACACGTTCGACATGGTATCATGTAACATCATCACATCGAGACATCAATAGGGTGGACCCTCTATTCAAGAATGGAAACACACCAAATAGAGTCAGCCCTCAAGTATGTCCCAGAAGAGTCAGGCCCGACATGAACGATCCATTCAAAAACTCCTGAATCATGCCACCGAGAGCATACATCAGGCCACTCTCCTAAGAGAGGCCAATCAACAATATCTGCCTGCCTCCCCAGAAGGGACTGATCCATAGATGGATTCAGATCCAGATCTGGTTCACCCCCAGATGGGAAAACACGAGATCAGGAAGGTCACGATAGCTGCAGCTACTTCCACAATCCAAAGTCAACACCATCCTGCAGGGCTGGGGGCATTTTTAACAAAAAATGCCCCTATATGACCAATGAAACCGGGAAGAGACTCATCCACCAGGGAACGGAGCCAGCCCCAGCCCTCAAAGCTGGGTGAATTTTTACCCCCTCAACAACAATCTCCCCCATGAGAATTAGTATTCTCTCATATAGAGAGGACAATCAGAAGAGGAGGTTCATGTCCTATCCCATCATTCGAATCATTACCCCCTCTGAGAGGAAGGCTCACCGTAAGGTCGTATCAAAGAACTCTCTGCGTCACCCTTCTTCAAGAAGTCTTAGTGGAATCCCAGGTCATGAAAGGGAAGTCCAACCAAAGATGCGGGATATCCTCTTCTTATTTGGAAAATGACGTCACATACAACCCGCAATATGCAATCATCAATGCCATAGAGGATAACCCTGTGGGTGACACCAGAGAAAATGCAAATCAGGAGGGATCGGGAGACGACAATTCCGGTAAGGCTGTGACTCACCGTGAACCCCCTGGTGTGCACACCCAGAACTAGAGGGCCACTTTAAATATGGCCTCCCCTTCATCTAACCTCCAACCGCCTACCCTGCGAGCTTCCAGCAAGGATAAGAAAAAAGGAACGGTTACCCTTAACCCATCCCCCTCTCTCGATAAAAACGATCCACTCACGCTCGAATAGAGGTTCGCTCGATTGGAAGAAGAGATGAAAGAATTGAGGTGGCTTAACACCGAGCTGCTCCAGAGGAACCATTTTATTGAATGTTCATCCCAAGAAGATCCACGTCATGCACTCCTGGCGGGTGCACCTTAAAGGCTAAGGCTTTCCTCGGCAAACGAAGCACGATCAGGGATCCTGCCCAATGAAGCACCTAGTCCGTCCAACTACCTAAAAGTGGATGAAGAATACCAGGATTTCACTCCACTTAGGAGGCAAACAGAGAAAGTACGCCCAAACCCTCTGAGGGTAACCCGAACAGAATATGCACCCTTGGTGATGGCCAATCCGTATCCTCAGGAAATGCCTCGGAATATTCCTTCCTAGGACTGGGCCCAACATGATGTAAACCAGGGACTCACCAATACCATCAAGGCACTAACAGCTCGATTGGATGAGTTGGAAGGTCGACGTGCTCCGATACAGCCAGAGCGCAAACCCTACCCAGATAGGGTGACCAACACACCACCTGCACCAAATTTTGGGAGCCTTGTATTCCCCATCTTCAACGGGTCAGGCGATCCGGAGCAGCATTTGATGCATTATGAATCTTATTGCGACCCTATGATGGGTAATCCAGAATAGCAAGAAGCAGTGAAACTCATATGCTTCATGCCTACATTGCAAGGATCCGCCATCGTCTGCTATACAAGTCTGCTGGCCCAGTCGATAAAGAGCTGGGAGGACCTCTGACAGGAGTTCCTGTTCCACTTCAGTTCAATGTTTCCTAAAACAACAGTCAGCGACTAGATGAACTGGAAGTAGAGGGAGAACGAGAGGGTCTCAGACTTCATCGCCATATGGAAAGGTCTGACCTATTCTCTGAATATTCCAATTCCTCAAGATGAGATGGTAGAAATATGCATTGATAATATTAGAGATGATCTACAAACACTGCTCATACTGGTGGAGTGCACCACTGGCTTCCGCCATCTCTCAGCCATTGCCCAGAGAATTGAGGACTCCTGGCAGCGGACTAATTCAAAGTCCCAAATTGCCTCGCAGGATCCGGTGAAGAGAGCTCCTAGAGCTGAGGCATCTGTCGTCATACTCAAGCGACCCATGTGTCCGCTCCACCGCTCAAACAACCACCAAATCGTTAAGGGCCACCTGAACATCAGCGGCTGCCCCCGCCTAAACAGGACGATCTGTGAGGACCGAAGCGGAACCGGTTTGAGGAGTGAAGACAAAAAGTATACTCATTCCGAGACGATCAAGTTCGTGGATACTTCATTGCTGCCATGAATTGCTACTTTCTCTGCCTTCCAGAACCGAGGCGACCTGAAGAATTCGTCCGCGATGACAGGATAGATTATTACCCCTACCACCGGATGTTAGGGCATAGTATCCTAGAATGCTTCATATTCAAAGACCTTTTGTAGAGGATGTTATATTTCGGACAAGTCGAGTTGTTACCACACCCAGCACATGTGGCATGTATCTCTACCACCGATTCCGACAAAGAGGATGAGTGGAAGAAATTCACCAGAAAGAATGGGCAGAAATATGACATTTGAATGACTCAGAACACTATCAACCGAGTCCAGGGCATACTCCAAGCTCAACTACAACAACCGGTGCTTTCCACCATCAGCCCCTGGAGACATAGAGCCGATGACATCAGTCTCCCAACCCTCCACAAGCCTGTCATCCGGATGGAGTCGAAGGAAGAATCAATCACAAGAGAAGCAGTCTGTGACAGGGCCAATGTTTGTCCCAACCCCAGCAGATTTCATGCCCTCGAATTTGGCATCACGGGCACCGACCCACCAAACGGCAACATCAGAGACAACCGACCAGGTTGACCTGTTAGAGTATGAGGAGCCAATATTTGGTTCTATCAACGTCATCCATCTCATGGAACCATTCCCTAAAGAAGGGTATGATTACGAATCCGATTTTCCTACACGAGGAGCCAGGAGGAGGAATCGCAGAGGCAGGGGATACCAAGGGAGGCACAGCCGCTGCCGAAACCAACCCTACAGTTGGACCCCGGCCTAGAACGTCAATATCGCGGAAACCTGTGGGAGGGCCCTTCAGTGGACTCAGCATGAGAGGGAATGCCCCTCCATCTCCACAAGCATGTACTCTAGACCTGTTGTTCTACGATACTCACTTGAGGAGGAGCAACTTTCTGGTATCCTAGTGCGTACAAATAGATCGGCCAGGACAAGTCCTCAAAACGTGGGAGCACCATCAACATCCGTCCCTACAACCGATCCCTCCTCGTCAAATGCTCCATCCCCGAAAGCAACCGCTAAGCCTCTCCCGCCAATGGAGAAGGGTCGGTCGTTGGAGAAAAAATACGACATCTTTAAGCAGCTGGCGTCAGTACCAACCTGGTTGTCAATCCTAGATGCCATGTGTTTGTCATCTGTCCTTAGGGAGGCGCTTATCGAAGCTTTGATCAGCCCCCAGGAATTGCAAGACGAGGTAGCATCCGTCGAGATTTACCGGACGGAGACTGGCCCGGCTAAATGAAATGCGGTGATTTCCTTCACCGATCAGGACGAAGATGCCATCATTCAAGGACACGTCAGACCGCTATATATGTCTAGTACACTGAATGGTGTTGAGATCCGAAAAGTCATTATATACAATGGCTTGGGAGTTAACATCCTTCCCCTACGGACACTCCGTATGTCGGGCTACAGTGAGGACGATCTAATTCCTTCGGCCACAACATTGTTATGTTACGACAAGAGTGAGTAGAAACAAATGGGACAGTATAAGCTAAAGACCCATTTTGGTGACCTGGTAGCCTACACAGAATTCCTGGTGGTTCGGCAGAGCATGGAATTCAATGCCCTGCTGGGATGGCCATGGCTCCATAAACACATGGTTATTACCTCATCCTACCACTAGTGTATCAAGTACTGCGTCGACGGACAAAGCGGGACGCTGCACGCCGACAAGGCCCCTTTCTAGCTCTCCAAGTCACATTACATCGATGTCGGGTTCTATGTGCAGAAGAAGAAGAAGCATTTGATCAACGACATCGACTGGATACCTGCTCCAAATGGCCTGAAAATGGTCCTCGATGACCCCCTCAGGCAGCTTGGCAGATATTATGTCCTTCACATCATCCATTTTGAGAGTAGGAGTTCATGTCCGGACACGCATTCGGATGTCCTCAAGCAGGTATGCCCAGGATGCCTCTCCCTAAAACCCTTGAAGGCTCTGACTAGAAACTCTCTCCTCGTCAGATCAAGTAGATGAGGACTTGGGAGAAGAAGAGGGGGAATATCTCAGAGATGTACCTCCAGCATTTGAGTAGGGTATCTCCAACAATGTGGATGAGCTCAGGGAAATAAACTTGGGTAATGAACAAGACCTGAGGCCCACTATCATTAGCACGGCCATGTCTCCCATTGAACATGAGGTATATACCTCCTTCATAAGAAAATATCGGGATGTCCTTACATGGAACTACACAGAAATTCCAGGACTCGATCTTGAAGTATAAATTCATCACTTGGGTCTCCTAGATGTCCATTGGGGCTACAAACAGGCCCCTAGAAGGACACACCCCTCACACACTTCCAGGATAGAGGCTGAAGTCAATAAGATCATGAAATCAGGCATCATCAGGGAGGTCCAGTACCCCATTGTTTGGCCAACATCAGCCCTATCAAGAAAAAGAACTGGAAAATCTTCATATGCATTGACTTTAGAGACCTTAGTCGGCATTGCCCTAAATATGACTTCTTGTTTCCAATCTCCAAGTTGTTAATTGATGCGACAGCCAGGTATGATGCTATATCCTTCCTAGAAGGCTATTCCGGATATAATCAAATCAGGATGGCTTGAGAAGATGAAGAAGACACTGCCTTCAGGGCCCCTCAATGGGTATTCTTTTATAGGGTCATGCCCTTTGGTCTCAAGAATGCTGGCGCCACGTATCAGCGTTCCACGAATCGGATCATTAATCCGTTCCTGGGGAAATTCGTTGAATGTTATTTGGATGACCTAGTATTCATGTCCAGACAATGCTCGGATCACCTTTCGGACCATGATGTCGTCTTCAACATGCTCCAACAGCATATCTTGAAGATGAACCCATTGAAATGCGCCTTTGGGGTTACCTCAGAGAAGTTCCTCGGCTTCGCTGTCTGCCATCGCGACATCGAAGTAGACCCTGAGAAGACGAAGTCTATCCTGAGCCTGCCACGACCTCGAAATCTCACTAAAATGAGGGGATTCCAAGGGAACCTGTCCTATATTAGGTGGTTCATAGCCAACAATGAAGGCAAATGTTTCCCCTTCACTAGGATGATGAAGAAGGGGGGCATGTACCATTGGACGGACAACTGGAAAGAGGTATTCGACACCTTGAAAAAGTCCCTCTTAATTCCATCGGTACTCATTCCCCAGGTCGAAGGAAGGCCTCTCATTCTATATGTGAAGGACCTAAAATGGTCATTGAGAGCCTTCCTCGCACAGAAGAATGACCCTAGAAGCGAAAACAGTCTCTATTACCTCAGTCGAACCATGCTTGGTGCTGAGAATCGATACTCAAATATCGAGAAGAGCTTTCTGGCCTTGGTCTTCGTGGTTCAAAAGCTGCGACAATATCTGCAGCATCATGAGGTCCATTTGATCTCGCGGAGTAACCCACTCAATTACATCCTCAGTCTCCTGATGCTAACCGGATTCCTATCCTGATGGGAGGTTATCCTGCAGCAGTTCGACATCCGGTTCGTGCCTCAAAAATCTATCAAGGGCCAGGCATTAGCAGACTTTCTAGCTTTGTAACCTTCAACAGGGACCACTGCACCGGATGTTTAACTACCTGATGAAGATATCTTCTCAGTTCAAGAGGAGTTCTCAGCATGGGAAATGTACTTTGACAATGCATCCCGAAGCCCCACCAGGGAGAGTATGGAGGAACCCAGAATCAACAATGTGGGTCTGGGGATAATACTAGTGTCTCTAGAAAAGTCAGTTTTTACATATTCATTCCTCCTGTTAGAGAGATGTATGAATAATGAAGTGGAATATCAAGCCCTCATTGCAGTCCTAGAGCACACACTCTAGGAACAAGTAAAACACGTTAAGGTAAAAGGTGACTCGAAGGAGGTCATCAAGCAAGTCATTAGTGACTATTCTATTAAAAAAGTGGTGATGATCCCCTTGTTTGACCATGTCTGAGAGTTAATGGCCGAGTTATCCATATAACCGACATTGACTTATATTCCCCGGTAACACAACGCTTAGGCTGATGCATTAGCCAACACGGCCACAGCCCTAGCCGTCCCAGACCAGGATGAAACGGTCTTCAGTATTGCTCACCTCAGAATGGTATTGACATTTGTTTACTCTAAGACGGAGGAGATCCATGAAGTCAATCCTATCCCCGAGCCATATGCTCCCGCTACCGGTTGGATGATCTACATCATGAACTACCTTCAACGGGGAGAGCTTCCATCAGATAGGGCTGAACGAGAGAAAATACGGAGAAGGGAAATCAATTTTGTCTTATCTGGTGGCATATGTCAACAAGAGGTCCTCTAAAAATGAGGCCTCGATAAAGTGATCCTCAGATGCATTGACGGAGAAGAAATTGTTGCCATCATGACTGAAGTACATGCAGGATCATGTGGATCACATCAACTCGGGACCAAGCTTTCCCATCAAGTTTGAAGTCTTTGGTACTACTAGCCCACGGTGGCATGAGACTGCGAGCATTTTACCGCAAAATTTCACTCATGCCAGATTCATTCCAACCTCATTCAACATCCCCTAGAGTTACTACATCAAGATAATTATTCCTGGCCGTTTTCTATCTGGGGGATGGACATCGTGGGACCATACCCTCCCGCCACGGCCAAACAGCTGAAGTATATCCTCGTAGTGACCGAATTCTTTTCCAAATGGGCGAAATCCATACCCCTCAAGGATGTTCGGGAAAGAAATACTGTTAGCTTCATGAGGACCAATATCATCACCATATTTGGTGTCCCTCATACCATACTGACAGAAAACGACACCAATTTCTACACTGCTGAGTTGGAAAAGCTATACCAAGAGTATGGTATCACAGATAACCACTCATCCCGCTACCATGCAGCAGCCAACAGACAGATAGAAGCTTTCAACAAGACCCTGTCCAACATCCTCCATAAAATGGTGGACAAAGACATGAATTCATGGCCAAATAAACTCCTGCATGCGTTGTGGGCTTATCGAACCACAATTCGGACCACAACTTGATCTACCCCGTACTCATTGGTGTACGGAACGGAGGCGGTCTTTCCCATTGAACTCAAACTTCCCTCACTCTGCATTTCCATCTGTGATTGGTTATCTGAATATGAGAATTCAGTAATGTGGCTAGGTGAATTGGACCAACTAGACGAGAAGCGGCTGCACACTCTGCACCACCTGGAATTGTACCAAAACCGAATCGCGTGAGCCTTCAACACAAAGGTCCGCCTCCGGTCTTTCTTGGAAGGAGAATTTGTTCTGGTCCTCTGGACCACAATGATACCTCGAAAGATGGCTCCATAGATAGAGCACAAGTGGGAGGGACCATATGTTGTGCACAAGGTCTACTCCAACGAAGCATACACACTGATCTCCATGGACGAGCAATTCATTGCAGCTCCTACCAATGCGAGATTCCTGAAAAGTATTTCACATAGAGACCGAGAAGTATTTACATTCTCACCACATGACTTTAAACTGCATGGAGTTCATCCTTACCGCACGATGATAAACTGCACGGATGAAGAAAAAAATGAGATGTACATATCATCCAAGTTGTATGACACTAAAACTGCCAAGCACCCCGTCCTAACAACAAGTCATTAAACTATATAGCTCCTGTCTTCACTGAATGACGTTAAACTAAATGGAATATTTCAAAAATGCCCCTCGTCCTTGCCGCATGATGTTAAACTGCATAGATTCATCTTTCCGTACTCACCGCATGACGTTAAACTGCACAGCTCTCACAGAACTATGTACGGCTTGATCCCTTACCTTGTAGGATATGTAGCGACACCAGGATTCCCTATCCTGGCCCATCCACCTCAAAAAAATTCCTTCTTCCCCTATGTACGGACCAGATCCACACAGGGTGTATCGTCTTTCACAAAACTACGTATGGCTTGATTCCTACCCTTGCAGGATACGTAGGGACACCGAGATTCCCTATCCTGGCCTAGTCACCTCAAAAAAATTCCCTCTCCCCCTGTGCACGGACCAGAACTGCACAGGGTGTATCTTCTTTCAAATAACTACATAAGGCTTGATTCCTGCCTCGCAAAATACGTAGCGACGCAAGAATTCCACACCCTGGCACAACCACCTCAAATGGAAAAAAAATTTCCCATTCCCCCTGTATGAATGAGACATGCACAGGGTGTATTCACATCCTCACCACATGACGTTAATCTGCATGGAGTCTTTCCTTACCGCACGACGCTAAACCGCATGGATAACAAGAATAAAGAATTCCCCTCCCACCAGATATGGGCCAGACCTACACAGGGTGTACTCATTCTAAGGAACTAAGTACAACTTGATTCATGCCCTCACAGGATACATAGCGATGCCAGGTTCCCCGTTCTTGGCCCAACCCTTCAAAATTTATAATGCCTCCTTTCCCCCATGTATGGAACAGACCTGCACGGGGTGTACTTCTCGTCCTTACCGCACGACGCTAAAATTCATGGACAATGATGTTAAAAATTCCCCTTCCCCCATGTACGGACCAGAACTGCATAGGGTGTATATCTTCGTCCTTACCGCATGATGTTAAATTAGACAGATGTTGTCCTTACCACATGACGCTAAACTGCACAGAAGTTGTCCCCACCACAAGACGTTAAACTGCGCAGAACGCTTTTTCTTTCACGTCTGGTCAGTTTCTTCCTTACCGCATGACGTTAAACTGCATGGGGATTGTCCTCACCAAATGAGGTTAAACTCGATGGACTATGTTGCGACCCACCCAGGAAACATGGCAATACGAGATGGAGACAATCCTTGCACATTTGGAAACATCCTTTCCATACATCAGACTCCACAACCCGAATAATTATGGATCTTCATAACCACTCATGGCCAACAGAGGTGGAATGTTATCGAACTGTGGACACCATTGCATGACTATACATACTATTCCCTCAGCGGCTCTGCATATTGATATCCCCTGGCCCGTCTACCAAAGGCAAGATTTCCACAGGCGACACTCTTCCTAGCCCTGTGCACTTACCGGCCTCAGAGCCCCCATACCATACCTCTTGACCTAGAAGTTTATAGCGAAGTGGTTTACAAGTTCATTCCCCATTTCACATCCAGATACTGCAAGGGTATCCTTATCTGGCTAGCCTATGTGTTTGTCAGTGGTTCACATAGCGACCTGCATCAACAAACATCCAGCCAGAACTAGGATACATTAACTCAATGGACAATTGCGGTGACTATGTTTTCTGTATACCCGGACACTATTATCCCCACATTTCGAACTCTACACTGGGAGCAATCACGGATCCTCATAACCATTCATCGACATTGGAAGTGGAATGTTATCGGCCCAGGGACACCTTTGTACGACTATGCATACCATGCCCTCAGCGGATATGTATAATGATAGCCCCTGGCTCATCCGTCAAAGGCATGATTTCCTCAGGCAGCACTCTTCCTAGCTCCATACGCCTACCAGCCTCAGAGCCCCCACACCACGCCTCCTGATTCGGGAAAGCTCAAAGTTGTAGTTTACGACCTTCATCCCCCACCTTGTTCTATGTATAGCAGGACATCTTTACCCAATTACCCTTCGTGTGACTGCAGCAATAGTCACCCAATGGTCTGAGCTCTATGACGTATAAACTAGGAGTACTTCGTCATCCCCATACGACGTTAAACTGCGTGGAGCGAAGGCACACCCCCCCCCCCCCCCGAGCAAGATAAATTAGTGCAGGGGGGTCTTTGAAACTCAACAAGCAATCAGGGATAGATATCCCTGACATCTCCAGGCATTCCCCTGCCAAAAGATAGACTTCTTGGCACAGATAATTGCGTATCCTCATAATCATTCATGGCCATAGGGGGTGGAAAGTCATCGACCCGTGGAAACCTTTGTACGACTACGAATACCATGCCCTCAGTGGCTCTGTATAATGATAGCCCATGGCTCATCCATCAAATTCAAGATTTACTCATGCGACACTCTTCCTAGCTCAGTATGTTTACCGGCCTCAGAGCCCCCATATCACCTTTCCTGATCCAAGAATCCCTGGAACCATGATTTACACCGTCAACCCCCCTTTCACGTCTGAGGCATGTAGAGGTATTCGAACCCCGTTATATTCTGATGAAGAGCAACCTTCATAATAATTCCCCTCGTCCTCTCTGCATGACGTTAAACTGCATGACAACATTTAATGATATCCATGTATTTATCGCATGACGTTAAACTGCACGGAATCCATCATCGCTACATGACGTTAAACTACATAGAAAACCTTAAAAAATGCCCCAGTCTTCGCTTCATGACGTTAAACAGAACTGCAATCTTTAAATAATGCCCCTCGTCCTTACTGCATGATGCAAAATTGCACGAAATATGTCCTAACCACATTACGATAAACTGCATGGTCAAACCCATCACGGGTTCAGTAAGGAACAGAGGCATTTCTCTGTCTTCAAGTGCACAGGTTAGACATGGATGAACCACTGCCTCACACCAGCGTTAGAAAGAATTACTTCACCTGTTCTGAGGAAGTTTGGTCTAGATATTTCACCTGTATTTAGGCACACTCTCATCATTAACCACACTCTATACTCAGAAAAAAGCCGAACTCTCATAAGCCACCCCCGGTGGTTGAAAATCTCAAACTTCCTTGAAGTTGCTCGGCTATCAAAAGTTGATAGTCTTTGACTTAAGGAAACATTTGTATGTATATGCATACCATGCCCTCAGTGGATCTGCATATTGATCTCCCCTTGCCCGTCTACAAAAGTAATGTTTTCCTTAGGCAATGCTTCTCTCCATACACCTCTTGGCCTCTGAGCCTCTATTTCTATCACGGTATTTGGAAACCCTCTGAGCTACAGATTAACAACCTCTTTAGCAATCCTACCTGAATGTGGAAGAACATCTTTGATGAGATTGACGAGAACCAGGAAAAGTCGTTACATTTCAGATGATGTCCCATCTGCATGACTTTAAACTGTGTCAAGCCTCAACAATCCCTTATGCTAATTAAATGTGTATGGAGGTGGTCTCCGGACCATGCTTCTGATTAGTACAGATGTTCCCAAAACCCTTTCCTATGTCACACTCCCCTTATGATCCCCTATTGGTGGTTTTCATTTTTCCCACACCACCCATTGTGTTTTTCATATGCCGGACATCCCTGAAGTCCCATGGCCATCATAAATGGATAAGTCTTTGACATAAGGAAAACTTTGTATGACTATGCATACTATGACCTGAGTAGCTCTGCATATTGATTTCCCCTTGCCCATCTACCAAATGCAAGTTTTACTTAGTCAATTCTCTTTCTACATCTGTATGCCGACACAGCTCCCATGCCATGAGACATGCCATGCATGCCGCACAAATTCAAACTTGTTCCCCCCCACGTGCATCTGAAGGGTATTATGGAATATTTTAATCAGTTGAACCTCCTTGGGGCCCTCAACCCACCATATTTTGTCAAATATGTTTGACCTAAAACATCAGTAATGATAGTCTTGTCGGAGGTACTTTAAACCGCTCATAAAAGAAAGAGGCATAAAGCTTGTTATGCCCAAAACCCAAAAAGGGAGACCTAAGAAAAAGCCGGGTTATACCCACTAGGTCTATACCGAATGGGCCCAGGGAAAATCAGGGCAGTAATAGGAGAAAATGGAAAAATATTTGTAGTGTTTTTCTATAAAACCCTAGCAATAGTCAGACTACGTTTGTTGGATCCCATGGTCCAGGAAAAAATTAGAGCTTGTTTTCCTGAGTTATGATTAGTTCTGATTCAGTAAATTGTTATTTTCACAACAGTTGTTCTAAGTAACAATCAAATTCCACAGCAATGAGTGATTTATAGAGACAATATTTCATTCAGAAGAGGGAAAAAGAAGACGTCCACAAGCTGTGGTCTCTCCTTGATACAGAAAAGAAAGGGAGACAGAGGGGTAGGTAAAATAGGGGATAAAAAGTAGCTCTGATAGTTATAAAGAATCTTGACTTTCTCTCCCCACCAGATCAGCGACTGCGCAGCGAAGGTCATTACAGGATTGCTCCAACATTGCCTTCTCTCTGGTCTCAGACTTAGCCATCAGAAGGATACGATCCACTACGGTTTGGAGATTGTCGACCCCTTTTCTGGTGACTTCAAGTCAACCTGTCATAGCTAACAACTGGTCACTTAGCATCCCAGCCCGTTCACCGCATTCATGCAACTCAGAGGATAGGATGGCCGCCTGATCTCAAGAGATCGCCTCCTATGCTATCAGTTGATGGAGATTTTTTGTAGTTTCATCCAGGTTTCTGGCCCCACAATGAGTGGTCTCGATGTGAGAGAGCTTGTGTTCATTAGTGATAGCTCCCTCGCGGGCCATGAAAACATGGCAAGCAAGGTAATGGAACTTCAAATAGTCAAAGCCACCCGACCCCAAACCCTGGAAGAGCTGACGAAGAGCTTCTGTTTTCATTGACATTTTGGATAAGGGGGTTTTGGTGATGATTTCACAGATTCGGGGCTAGGCCTAACTGTGCACTACCCTGTGGTCCACCATGATGCAAGGATCTTTGGTATCCTCACTGAACGACATGAGAATAAAGTATGGCATTGAAGCCCGCGTAGACGTGTGATGACTAGAAGTTGGCTCTGAGGCCAGAATGTTTGGAGCTCTTAACCCTGGTTCAGGAATGGGGACTAAGTTGCTAAGCCCGATATCGACTAACAGAACCTCTAGGATGCTCTTGTTGGGACCAGACACCACATGGTCATCCTCATCCACAAAAAAGAAGGATGAACATTCCCTAACTATGGCCACCGCGGGGTTGGGAGAGGATAGTTCTCTGAATTGCTTTGATCGGTGAGCTATTAGTCGGTCCTCCATTGAAACTGATAAAGAAGGTGTAGTGGATGCAGCAGCCACCATACCTCCTGATTTGGGAGTCTGCTAGACAACCTTCCATAGGATCCCATCCGAATAGTATTTTACCCATGTCATTGCATATTCCAGGGAAAGGCTGGTAGCCACGCTCGTATCAAGTAGGGGAATGCTTGTGTCAGATCCCTCTCACGTCAGAGTCATCCACCATGGACAATGTATGGCTGGATGCAGTCCTTGGGCGCAAGGAGGGGTAAGGGAAGCATGGACTTGCATGCACCTGAACTGGTGAGAAAAGTGATACAGGACGTACAGCTCGCACAAAGAAACACCGTCAATCCATGCGGACAAAAACCCTTCCCATTGAGAGACCATGTAAGAGCGCTCCTCTAGGATCTCCTGGTGGTTGTCGATTATGTCTCCAAAAGGGGCGGAGTTGGGAGTGAAGATGAACTGGGAGAAGTCTCTCAGGAGCTCAAGGACTTCACCAGAGTTGAGAGACTTCAATTGAAATCCGGCTATATCCAGTAGGGTAGGTCGAAAGGCAGGAAGCGGGATGGCCGTGTTGTGACGATATTCATAACATCGATAGTGATCTACCACCCAGCCGTACAAAAATTGAAATGGCCTGCTTAGATGGTAGGGTGACCCTCCCACCTGCATGTGGTTCTGTAGCTCATAGATACGGGAGAAAGTGGGAACAACTAAATTCACCAAGCATCCCTCTACTAACTTGGCCGCCATCATTAAGGTGTAGGACCAGACACCTAGGTTAACATCTCGGAAAGGAAATTGCCATCCGCTAAAAAACATAGCAATCAGACCGGCCAACCGGAGCATAGGTGACACACCAGGGCGCGCCTCATAACCCCATGAAAGGTAGTCACCTGCTTCCAGAACTGCCCAGTAAGAACCATTAAGGGTCTGTGACTGTTGGGAGGGATGAGTCCTCGGACGCTTAATCTTCGGCGTAGGACCGGTGGTGTTCAGAAATAACCATGTCCAAGTGCCGTACGGAATAAGCGAGTGGGCACGCAAGTCCTGACCCAGTGACTCCTCCGCCATGGTCAACAGCTCTTTCACCAAAAAAGTCACATGTTCAATGTTGTCCCTTGCATTTGGAGTGGGCAGAAATTCATCATACATCTCGCCAGCAATCGGTAGTCCTCCTATATGGTAGATGTCCTGCAGATTGATGCCGACTTCACCGTGGGCAAGGTGGAAAGTATTGGTACTTCAACACCAGTGGCTGAACAGGTCGGGCAGGATCGAAGATGGTGGGTAAATAGAAAATTGGGAAGCCCACACTATGAAGAATAGGTTGACAGCTTCTAGAGAATCGGGAGACTCCTGACAGTGGTGATGGACCCAGAAATCCCTCGCCCAATCATTTGAGAAGAGCCCGTTGGACTGAAGATCCCACCTAGGCACCCACCCTGCATCAGGATCCCTTCGATAAATATTAATAATATAAGGGTAGTCCTTAAGGAAATATTTCTGAGAAATGTCTTGAGTGCACTAATCGCTTTGGGTGCATACAGAGCCCCTTAGAATAGATGTGTCTTTCGGACCAAAATTAGAGACTATCTCTACAAATTGGGTGATGTTTTTATTAATGCATTTTGAAGGAGGTTCCAGGAAAGGAGAAGGGAGGCCTCAAAAATTAGGGGGGATAGGGATGTCGTCCTAAAGACCGATGCCGTAGAGCGGGAGTCGATTGAATAATGGATAACTCAGAAGCTCCGGAGAGAGCAGGTTCTTCAATGCGCCATCATCAAGAGTGATGGACCGACTAGGGTCCTCTTTGATTCCCTCCACTCTGTAAATCATGGATGAACGTCTCTCTGAGCCAGTTGAGAGGGGCTATTCAGCAGGCCTTAGTACAGAACGAGGGGGAACCATTATTTTCTCCTTGAAAAAAATGAGAAAATTCAGTCCAGAATAATAATCTGGACAAGAATAACAAAAATGAATGGTTATGGAGTCTTCGTAATCAAACCCGCAAGGATGCCTTAGAGGATGGTTCGCGATGAAATTTTTCCACGAACTAGCCATTCGTGAAATCAGTTCGCAAAGCCCTGGCCCGTGGAGCGTTGGCCAGGAAGCCTCGAACCAAGTTGCTCCTTGGAAATTCAATCCCGAGTTTATTTGGAGGGCTCAAATACTTTTAATGTTCAAGAGATATTTAGTCTGTGGAGCATCGGAACTGAGAAGCAAGTTCCTCTGCAACCCGTCATCAATTAGATTTTAATTAATTAAGAGAAATGGTTCGCGGTTGGGAAGTCGGTTCGCGGGTGAAGGAGACCGCGAAGGAAGAATTGGTTCCCGGAATTTGCAGCCGGTTCGCGGGTGAGGCACTTAGTGAATGAGAAAACATGCGGAGGCGAAAGATCTCAGGTTTCGTAAATAATTATATAAAGGAAAATGTGAGGGCTCCCCGTATTTATAGGTGTGGTCCCCTATCGGGTCCACCTTTCTACCGCAAACCATCTCAGTTTCAGGACCACTTTGCATTGGAATTTCCTCCTCTTCATTCCCATCAGACCCCATTCCGATGGGGGGCATTTGTGGGGTCCTGAAAATTTTGAAAAGGGAATTTTACCCAAATCCCCCAAAGAATTGGGGTCAAATAATCAAATCGGAGACACAAAAGGACCGTTTCACAGACCGGTCCACAGAAGCACAACGTGGCCAGGCACCGAGAGGCACCCCCTTCACGAACCGGTCCACTAATGTACCGTGTATCACCCAGGCACCGTGAGGAACCCCCCTCCATGAACCATTGTCATTTGCAAAATGGAGGCAGAGGGCCTTCGTAGTCGTGAGGCAGGATGGGTGCCAGTCCGGTTCGCTGTCGCGAACTGCCCTAACTAAGGACCGCGTCGACCGGCTCAAGCCGTACCCACTGTCATTCGCATAAGGGAGGTAGAACCCTCCACAGCCACGGAGGACTCCCTGAGTTTGCCTCACGAAGGAGGGGAGCGATTGATACCCACCGCGAATTTCGGATTTACCAAGTCAGCTGTGAACCGGGTATTTAGTAATGGGCTTCCGCAAAAGGTGCCTCATGGCCACATATACATTCCTTTCCCTACTATATAAAAGGAGACCAAGGAGGAAAGAAGATGAAGGATAGAAGATCGAGGATCAGATCATATTCGGAGGAAGGAGATCGATTGAAGCAAGGCTTCATATTTCGTAAACATCGAAATTCCCACCCACAAACCAGAGCAGGTATATGAATTAAAAATGAATTTGAAAAAACATCATAATATGGTGAACCGTGAATGTAAATAATAAAAAGGAGAACCACGAACCATACCCCCTCCGTGGATGACTTCCCCATGGACCAGGGAGTTTATGCCTCTTTTCCCATCCGTCGTACCGCGTAGCACCCTCCTCCGAGGACGATGCCCCGACCGAAGAGCCTCTAATCAGTGCTACCCTTGGCCGCCACTGTCCACCTGGAACCCTCCCCGAACAACCCTAGTTCATGGATTGAACCCAAAGCCGTGAACCACCCTGGTTCGTGGATTGATCTTGAAACTGCGAACCATCCTGGTTCGCTGATTTAACCAGAATCCGAGAACCACCTTGGTTTGCAGGATGTCCATCAGTCTGCGGACCACCCTAGTTCGAGGACGGCTTCCCCATCCGCGTGGCACTTCCCCATGCGAATGGCGCAACCTCCCATATCTCCCGGTGGCTACCCAAGTATCTCGGTGTTATCATTTCCAGAGCCACGTAAAATCCTTCCAATCTATCCATGTTCTTCGCAACTCCCTCATTGGCCTATTCATCGGCCCTGAGCCAAGCCCTCCACCAGAGCCACTGGATCTGCGTGGTGTAACTTTCAGGCACATCAGTGAGCTGTTTTGAGTTCACATACCCACAGTAAAAAGGGGAAAAGGGGTTGCCCAGACCCTTGGGCCGATTCCCGAAGCATGCCTGGGTTCACATTCCCATGGTAATGCGGGGTCCGAGCCCGAGATCCCCCTTCCTTCCTCTACTCTATAGGATGGGAGACCGCACGCCTCAGCGGTCGGGCACTTCTCCCATCCCTAGAGATGGTACGGCATATCCATCTGAAGGTAGACATCCCCATGCACCTCGGTACTTCCCTGGGTAGCATCTCGAGGAATAAGAGAGGTGACGGGGACAGAATCACCCCCCCTTTCCCTCTCCCTCTAGGCTTTTTCACTACGGGCATCCATCTTGGAGTAAGCCCTAACCTTGCGGGAGTCCATCATAGAGTAAGCCCCGACCTTCTGGGCCACCTCAGAGTGTAATCCCCAATTCATCACCTTCTAGGTCTCCTCAGAGTGTAGGTCCCAATTCATCACCATGGGCCGCCTTCATGAATAAGCCCCATTCTACTTCTCACGGACACACCTTTCGCGACGTGATCCTCATGTCCCGGCTGCCTCTTGTTTCTCAAACTGAGTATGACTCACGTGGTATTGGAGTGAGAATCGACCATGACATCCTCATATGGGCCTCCTCAGAGTGTAAGCCCCAATCCATCATTCTGGGCCTCCTCAGAGTGTAATCCCCAGTCCATCATTCTAGGCTTCCCCAGAGCGTAATACCCAAGCCCAAGTGAACTACGTGGACTTTGATCCCTGCCTCCTAGATAGGGTACGTAGGAAGCCTCAATGCGGTTCAATCCCAACACCCATATGTCCACCAAGTCTATCTTCACGTCGGTTCCCCGAAACCTAAGCGAACAATGTGGAATTTGATCCCTGCCTCTTAGACTGGGTATGTAGGAAGCCTCCATGAGGTTCAAGCCCAACAACCAGTCGATCTGATCATCTCCACATCGGTTCACCACGCCACTCCTAGTGCTGCTTCAATCTACTTCCAACCCTTCGGGGTCATTAATCCAATGAGGTATGGTAAACCTCAGACATCAATGATTCTGAACCCCTACGTCCTGTTGACTATTTCCCACCAGGGTTAAATCTGTGGATACAATGTTTGGGTATAAACCAAACATTCGTGAACATATGAATACATCGTAAATCTATAAGAGAGTCCTGGAACATCCAATAATTCCCCCACAAAAATGGTGTAATGAGCCCGACTTCCCATCCTCTCGACCAATGTGAGTTCTTATGAGTCGCAGGTCAGACCATTCGGCGAACGCCTGCCCTTGGAAAGCAGGTCCATCAATCATTGGATACAGAGTCATTGGGTGTTTCGTGGCTGAATGTCCAAGAATGAGACAATGGTTTTATGGCCCTAAACATTCCATTGATGTTACATTTTCTTATGATCAATTTCCTCAATAACTATCAATAATTTTCTATTATTTTCCTCTATGTACAAATATTAGCATCCAAAAAATGATATACTATTTCGAATTTTGGTTTTTTATTCCATATGACATTTTTTATCCCCATTCTCTCTTATTAAGAAGATTTTTTATTTTCATTCTTCACGATGTGGGTTCACAATAATATAATTATAAAATGTCCATCCATTAATTACCTAGATAATGTTAAAATTGGGAGGATGAGATTTATTAAATGGTGGAGTATGTAGAACTATGAAACATTATGTTTTATATAATCTCTAAAATTTATTCCATTGCACCCAATACTGAGTGAAGATTTCATTATACAAAACACTCAGTTTAACATCTATTTCATGCAACCGTGAGTTTAAATAGTATTTTAAATTTTATTTCCATATTATTTTTTAAATAATATTTATAACCATTCCATTAAATTATAGTGTATGAATGTTATAACTATATTATGAAAAATATTATTTTCCCTTTGTTAATAATATACATATTCACAATCAACCGAATTTTTTTTTTGGAAAAATAGTTTTTCATAAAATATCGATTCATTTCTCTTTATAGACATAATTTAAAACTACTTTATTACACATCAATAAAATATATTTTAAAAATTGTATTTTTTAAAATGAGAATAGAAAATTTATATAAGTGTGTATTTTTGGGATTTTTATGAAATGTTTCATTTTTGATAAATAGTTAAAAATAATTAATTTTAATTACAAAATTAACATTAATTTTAATAATTTGAAATAATATATTTTAAAATGAATTGGTTGTATTGTAAAATTCGATAAATAATATTTCATTTTTTAAAATTTTTGTCATTTTAATCATTTTATTTTTTAATTATCATATAAACACATTGTAAACTTTTGACCATTTTCACTTTAAACCCATGCATTCTTATCACATCCGTTAGGTTGATTTTCAATAAAATATTTTTTATTCATATAAATAATTTTGAAAAATTAGATAACATATTTTTAATCAAATTAATTTATAATTTATAATATTTTAACTAAATTAATGTCCAAAATTGTTAGTGAATGATGAAAATTTTAATTTTTGTGAGTAAGGTAAAAATGGGTTTACATGGTGGTAAAATAAAATTATAGGGTTACATATTAACAATATACATATATGGGATCTTTTGGATGTCCAAATTTCTACCAATTCACCTATATCATTCAATAATAGATCATTTTTTCCACTATTATATATGAAAACTGTTGCAGTATTCAATTCTTTTCAAAACATTGATGTGCGTCCTCACCCCGAATTATTAAGGCCAGCCCCAATCCATGATTCATCACACCATAAAAGAAATTTAGATCATCCAATACCAAAAATATATCCTCCTAATATACATCATTTTGTACTAGAAGACGTGTTTTTCAAAATAAATTGATCATAGAATGTAATTTTGTAGAACCATAATGAGGATACCTAAATAAAATTTAACATTCTTCAATGAGTTTCTACATTTTATTTCATTCTAAATCTCAATAAATTATTATTATACCATGATGATATAATATACATAGTGTATTATATATATTTTATATATTATACTAATTTGGTAATGTAAATCATTTCCCTCTTCCATTAAATTTTTATTGAATCATCATTCTTGTGTGTGGTGGGCCACTGCCTCACGACCAGATGACATTAATTTTTTCATTACATCCTCCCAGGGATGGGTGTAATTATGTATATAATGTATGTAAATATATCTATGATTGTTTTAAAATCATTATACTTATTGAGTAATTATGTTATACGTTTTTTTTACATTCTATTACCTGGGGGATACCAAAAAAACTTGTGTTTAAAAAGGAATATCGGCTCCCCAAGCGACGTGATTTGTTTTAACTAACATATTTCATGGAAGGTAATAATGGTATATATTATTAAAATATGGGATATAAATGAAATAATAATTAAATTAATGAAATATTTATCATTCTATAGTTATAATATATCAGTATCATTCATTTTTTTAGTGAATGGAAACTTTATAATGTAGCCCATGTACCTGTGGACTCCTACCTTCATGAAATAATATTATTATCCTTTCATCACCAAACTAGAAAGTTGGTAAATATATGCTTATAATATAGTATATATGATATTTTTACCATTACTTTATGATAATATACTATATAATGTCATTCTATAATGATCATTAGAATATTGAAATGTGTGCGTACATACGACCTTCCATCTCCATGTGTAAGAACCCGGTTCATCACAGAGGTATGTATAATTTAATTTTCGCACCAAATCCTTACATTGGACCTAATATGGATGCATAATGTGTTTATAAATGTTACAAGGGTGTTTGTGGCTCGTTTGGTGCCTGGAATCCATCATTTTGGAGAAAACAAACCATGAACATGTTTTAGAGTAAACCGTGTGGGAATTCCACACTATTTTCAAAGCCATGTGGATGGTGTTTTTTCCGAATCGGGAACCTCACACAGTTGGCACACAGTAATGCAGTCTAACCATGTGAACAACCCTTTTTCCCAGTTAATTTTGAATAGATAGTGTACAGTTTGATCAAACAATGTGAATGATGACATTTTGGGCAGAACCGTCTCGCACGGTTTGACAAATTGTGCGGACAAACTATGCACAGGTTAAAAACATATGTAAAATGTCCAAAACGCCCTTAATTATCTGTTATCCAAATCCCTTCCTCTATAATTCAATTTTAAGTGGGATTGGCCTATTTCTATCTAAATTTGGTAGCTTTTGAAGAGCAAACCATGGAATGATAAGATATATGTCATCCAACATCTGATCATGCTTTTGTTGGACAAGTTGGATGCGCAAAAGTTAGTACTCAAGTCATATATAGTCATTCTTCTTCTCATTCACTCTCGAACTAGGTATCTCAATATCCTCTTTTTTCATCTTTTCAAAGATCTACTCTGATCTGAGGTGAATTAAGGGATGATACTGGAGGAGGAGGATCGTACAACCATAAGGTGGGTGGTCTATAACTCATCCCTAACGTTCATTAATTTTGTAATGTTTATGAGGGGTCCACTGATCTTATCAGTGATTATCTCTTAAATTTACATCCCATTCTTTTACTTGTTATAATCGAATGGTTATTTCTATTCCAAATATTTGATTATGTTATTAGTGGTTACACCCACAACTCCATCTGTCTCACATCTAACGATATTCCATAATTGGGGTTTTAGGGTTTTGACATGTCAGTGCCACTGTTTGGGTGTTCCCTTTCATGACCATCCTAATGTTTCTCCATCCTATAATAAATGGTTTGTTGTTAAATGAGAATTTCGTAATGGAATATACCATATCTTCCAACCACCTAAATAGCCTAGGGTAAGTGCTTCTAATGATTATTAAATGTGGAATGTGGAATGTGGAATGGAAAGTATACTAAATATATAACATGGTTTTTAAAAATTGATTGAATAATGGATACGTGTCCATCGAAACCCTTCCATGTTGATGGAAGGTATCCGAGTGAACCTCAATAATTTAATATTCCTTAATGGTAACTAAGACTTAATTAAATGGTTGCAACACTACTTGGTCTGTCCAAAATTATTGAAGAAAGGGATTTGACCAATAGATAAATGGTTTCAACTCTACATGATCAATCCACACTAATGGAAGGAAACACAAGAAGAAAATTAATTATGTCATGATTACAATATCAAATAATAATTGACTAACTCGAGTTCACCTTGGATTCTGAGAGGAGAATTCCTTGGGTCTCATGAACCCAATTCTGAATCAAGGATGTTGTATTCTTAGTTTGATATCCACATATATTGTGGTTATTTTCTATTACATAGATTTTTGTTATTATATTGTAGAGACCCCTTAAATTATTATAGGATTCCTTGGATACACTCCATGGATCCAGCATTGACGAGTTGGTACCCTGGAAACACTCCTTGGACATAGTTCATGTTTAGCCTCATTTAACCATGGATGGAATCCATAGACTCAATATAATCCTTATTTTGGAATTAGTTGGATTATGCTCCTTGGATTATACTCTTACCACTTAGCTAGACTCAGATAATGCTGAGTTATCTTTCCATGAGATTTACCTTAACGTGGTTATTACCCTAGAACGCCATCACTGGATATCATTTTCAGGTTGGCTTGTTATATCATGGGACCCTCACTACTTTTAATATCATGAGGTGATGTTAGTGTTTGATATGCCTCACATGACCTATTAACCGTAAATGGTTTTTACATAATCATATAACTGGTTATATGTTCATACACTAGATGAGGGTTAAAGCAGGTACATTGGTATTTAGTTATTTGTAATTATTTCATTACTTATATACACATGCCTTCACACTCTTATATTCCAATACACATGCTGGATATTATCGAAATGGTAGGTGGTGTCCCACAAAAATTTACCTCACACGCTTTTAGGGCATCATCAGGTACTTGGAGTAGATTAAAAGACGGAATATGTTGACAAAGGGAGGCATAAAACATCCAACACTTGATTGTGTGCTAGTTAGATGGAGCATGATAGCAGATGAATGAGTTGGATCATGGGATTCTTTGAGTACTATTTTTTTCTGTTACTTTTTGGAACATGTTTTGTATATTTTCTTGTAAATATACTTTCGTGTTTTCTATTGGCATGAAATTTCATCATCACTATTCAGTTGGTACAATTATGCTCGTTCTTGTTTATCTATTTCATCAGTTTGTTTTCCATGTTTATTTATACATCTTCCTCTATTTAATATTCAGTTATATTTTTTATGATGTGGTACACTCTTCTAAGGAGGAATTAGTCTTCCCACGGACACACCATAGGCCCTCACTACTAGTCAGAAGCCTCTGGCATTCGGGAAGATGCGCTTGAGGCCATGTGGCCCACCAAGCATGGGGAACATGTTAAGTTGCATTCGAGTCCTGGTTGTCACAAAGTGGTATCAATGGAGGATTATTTTTATTTTTTTACTATTTTAGAACAATATATTTGATAATTTTAATGTTTGGGACTTTGCCATAAGTTGTTCTTGGGCATCACAAACCCATGTTTTGGGTAAAATCAATGTTTACCATAATACAATTGATATTCACTTTTTCCTATTATAGTTGATATTATTTCACCATTGGATGATGCACATGTTTTGTGGTGGTTTTGATTATTACTCTATATATTATTTATATAATTATTATCCCAATGATATGAAGGAACATATCATTTCTACATGCATCATTATACAAACCTATAATTCACTTGTCATGTAGACTTCCATGCCATAAAGGTGCATCTCACTTCCTTGCATTTCTTAATATGCATGAGATTAATAAGTGATGATGTGATATTTTGATTTAATTTTATTAAATTGGCGGATATATATTGATTTCTAGTCTCAATTCATTTTTTTATAAGCCCTCCTAGGTTGGGATGAGTAATTTACAGAGTCGAGCCATTATACTGTAAACAATTGGGGTCATATTTGGTGATAGGTTTTTGAGAACTGATTCATCAGAAATGGATATCAACTATAAAGTGAATCCAAATATATAAAATAAATTGGATTCATATCTTTATACCACCATTTCATGATTAATAAATGTAACAGAGTGAACCAGGGAATTAACTAGAAAATGACATCAATATTAGTCTTGAGTGCTTACTGATGTTTGGAAACATAAGTGGGTGTTTGGTTATTATGCCTTAGGTAGTGAGTTTTTATTACATTTATTTTCCACTAGTAATTATGTCTTATGCTCCTAATATTTTTTAATATGTTTTCATGGCATTTATAGAACAATACTAACCCATTGTCCTCATTTCGTTCATTATGATGGTGGTAACGAGCATTCTATATACAAGGTGGGAACTGAGTCGCTAATTTTACTTCTAGTAGTGCCACTTGAGGAACCGTATGATTTACCTAATATAGAAACTACTTCCCCTAACTTTGATAGATTATTATGATTGAAGAATTCCATGAAAGGTGTTCCATGGGGTTTACATTCGATGGATGGTTTGACTAGTATATTATAGCAAATGCATCCTCTTACTTTTATAGGGGATAGCGGTTCTCAAGACGCTACGTCTTAGATAGAGGCCATGATCTCTATCATTGATAACCATGAAACACCTACAGAGAGGAGATTCATGCTGTCTACATACATTCATTAAGATTTTTTCAAGCATTGGTGGGATATGGTTACATAAGCCAGTCATCATCATGTAATGTAATGGGTTGATTTCTAAACTGCATTCTATGATCAGTTCATTCATCAGGCACTGAGATATGACAGAGCCAAAGATTTCATGATTATCAAGTAGGGTTCTATGTCACTTATGTAATATTCCACATGTTTCACTGATTTACAGTTTATTGCACCGCTTCTAGCCGGTGAAGAGCTTTCACACACTAGATGTTTTGAGGATGGGCTCCAATACGCAATTTGAACTCGGGTGAATGACCTTTTCTTTCCTAAATATTATAAAATAGTTGATTATGACCTTATCATTTAGTGTAACCTTTGGGAAATCACATGTAATGGATTTAAAGAATCTCTTCTATGTCAGGCCATTAGTTCTTCTCGTGGTAGGAACTTCTCCCTTGAGGTTTTTTGTCAGGGTAGTAGAAGGCCAAGTATCCAGTTTGATATCTATGTGGTGTGTCATCGGTGTGGAAATCTATGGAATAATAATACCCAATCTGGTAGAGACCCTATAGAGTGATGGTATTGTTTTCTTTACGGGTGATGTTCAGTGTTTCTATAGAAACTTTCCACAATCATCGAGTGGAAAAGGGTTATTTCTAGCACCACCATTAGGAGTGAGTCCATTTACACTATGTTGGGTGGGGAGTTGGAATAGCACAAGCTAGTCTAGATGAGGATGAGGTTGTGGTCATGGTTGTCTGATCCATTATCACCAGCAGTGCTAGCAGAGCAGTCCTTATCATATTAATTATTCTTTTTCAGAAGTCCATGGATCATGTTAGTTGCATGCCCTACATCCAATACCTGAGGATCAGGATGTGGGACCATCTACAATACGAGATACTATTCTACTATCATACACTATTATCTCTACTTCTATTGATATAGGGGCTTCAAACTGTTCCATTTATGTATCTATCGTGGAATGTTTCAGACTAGGGACACAATATCATTACGGTGTAATGACCCTAGATTCACTCTAAAGAATACACATGGAGGGAATATGCTAGTGCATGGATTTTTCCCTTGAAGTAGGCAGTTACCCTTTCTTGTGGAATGTATCTTTTCTAGTGTTGACGGGCTTTGTTTTCATTCTCGATATGGACTGGTTAGTCCACTATCATGCCATTATAGATTCCTATCGCTGCAAGGTTTTATTTATATATCTATAAGGAATTATTTATCTTTTCAAAGATATGTAGGTTTTGTTGGCTGGGAGAGTTAGACCAAACCATCATGGGCTAGGTGAAGTGAAAACTCATATTTTAAATATTTTCATAGAGGATCGGGGTTTCCATCAAACTGATTTCCCTCAAATAGTTGATCATTTTAGGGAAGTCTTCATTGATGAATTTTCTAGCATACCTCTTAAGTGATAGTTAGAGTTTACAATGGATCATTTTATGGGAGTAGCTTTAGTGTATATTCCATTATTTTAGATGGCACCTACTGAGCTTCATGAGTTGAAGCAGTAGATAGAGGACCTAGAGGCAAAAGGATTTATATAGCCTAATACATCATCTTAGGGTTCACCCATTCTTTTTCCGAAGAAGGAGGATATATCTATTCGTCTATTCGTGGATTAGAAAAGGTATAACCAACTAATGATCAATAATCAGTACCAATTCCTCGAATGGATGATCTCTTTCACCAGCCCCAAGGACCATTGTTATTCTCTATGATCGATCTAACATTGACTTATCATCATATGTGAATTAGACCATTAGACATACCTAATATATCTTTCATTAGTAGGTAAAGTTTGTATGAGTACCTTATTATGTCGTTTTTTCATACAAAAACTCCTTCTGTTTTCATGGCTTTGATGAATAGATTTTTCCACCCCTATTTGGACACATTTCTCTTTGTATTTGTGGATGACATCTTGGTGTATTCTCGCACTTGTAACATTCATAAAAAACATCTTGAGATTGTTATGAGTACTCTAAGAGAGCATGGTATTTTTTTCATGACTTCTAAATGTATCTTCTGGATCAATAATGTTCACTTCATGGGTCATATTATTTCAGAATCAAGAGTATCTGTTCACCCTAAAAAGGTTAGTGTAGTAGTTTATTTGGAGCTACCCAAGAATGTGTTAGATGTTAAGATTTTGATAGGGATGGGTGAATATTAAATTCCTTTCATACAAGACTTATCATGTCATTCTTCACCTCTTACTAGACATAAAAAGAACGTTGTTATGTTACTATGGTCACAAGAATGTGACAATGACTTTCAGGATGGAGCGAGATGCTTGTCTTGGCACTAATTCAGTTTCTTCCAAAACCTAGTAAAGATTATATCGTCTTATCTGATGCCTTATTGTTCTAGCAGATGTGTTGATGTAGGAAGACAAAGTCACTGGGTACAGATTTCAGAAGTAGAGGCACCATGATAGAAATAACCTGATGCACAACCATGAGCGAGAAGCAGTTTTACAGGCCTTACATTTTTGGATACATTATATGTTTGGATAGAAATTTTTGATGTATAAAGATCAAAAAATCCTCAATTATATATTTTCATAGAATGAATTGATCCTCAGATTGTGGTGATATTTCAAATATCTAAACTCTTTTTATTTTGAGCATGCTTATACACCTAGAAAGGTAAATATGGTCGCTAATGAACTGAGTCAAAAAAATCAAACATAGGCTGAGCTAGAAGCTGGGGATGAATGGAAGTTAATGGCCCTATTTTTTTAACTTTATCTAGAGTTTCACGATAGTCATTAGTAGCCTTACCTATCATCCTTAATAGTTACATCTTTCCTCTTTTAAATGGTGAAGATTATGTAGTTTTCAAAACCTGATTGTTTTGTTATTTGTCACAGTATATTATTAGATAACCCACCTCCAGATGGGTTTTTTACAAATATGACGTCCTATATCTACGATGGTTTATTTGGGTTCCTACAAACATGAGAGAGGAGTTAAGTAAATAGTCCCACGCTTCTTAGGGGGAATTTCAACCAGTCATCTCAAAGATGTATCGGGATATGTGACATTGGTATTGGTGTCCTGGAATAAAACATCTGATTAAAAGATTTATTTCATGATTTTTAACATATAAACAGGTGAAGGTGGGTACCTAGAGACCTGTAGGATTGTTATAGCCACTTCCATTCCTGAAATGGAAACGTAAAGATATTGCTTTGAATTTTTTAGTCACCTTTCCTAGGTCACTATGTTGTTGTGATGCAATCTGGGTAGTCATTGAATGGCCAACGAAATCATCCATCTTCATTCCTATTTGAGAGACATTATCTATTTATGAATTTGGAAGAATGTATATCTATGAGCTCTTATTACTACAGGGGGTTCCACATACTGTCATTTCATAAGAATGATCATTTCACATCATAATTTTAGAAGGGTTTGAAGAATGATATGGGGAATTGAGTTCTTTTAAGCACAACCATTCACCATAAGATCAATGGACACTCATAATGGATGATACAGGTTTTAGAGGATATGCTCCAAGCATGTTTCATTGATTTTGGTTGTTCATGGTAGAAGCATATTCCTCTCATCGAGTGCACCTATAATAATAGTTTTTATGTGAGAATTCATATGGCTACTTTTGTGGAATTATATAGTTTAACATGTTGTTCTTCCTTGGGATGGATAGAGGTAGGTGAGGCATCCCTACTATGTCCTCATCTCATTCACAATACTTTGGATCATGTTAAGTTTATCCGAAATTGTATGACTAATACTTAGTAAAGGAAAACATCTTATGTCGATCACCATTGAAAAAATCTTGCGTTTGAGGTTTGGGATCATGTTTTCCTTTAGGTATTTCACAAGATAGGGCATATACAGTTAAAAATGAATGGAAATTTGTCACCTTATCATGTCAGGCTATTTGAGATTCTAGAGAGAGTCGTGAAGGTATCTTATCGGGTGTTACTACCTCAGAGGTAACGAGACATGCACAACATATATCATGTCTCACTACTTTTCCAAAAATCTTTTTGATTTTTATCATACCATGGATCCAGAGGAAGTTGAGTTAGATTCTGATGAAACCATTGAGTAGTAACCACTACAAATCATTAACCAAAGCACGATCAATCTTCAAGAAATGTTTGTCCCTATCACCCGAGTGAAATGGAAGCATGGTTGATTACAGGATAAGAACTTGGAGAGGGAATAAATATACATACTCAGTGGCCAGAGATATTCTAAAACAGTGTTTTTTTACCCTTTGATGGAGAACTTGGGGGTGAGATCATTTAAGGGGGGAAGACTATAAGAACCCAGTTTTTCAATCAGGTATAAATCCTTTAATTTTCAGTCTAAATCCTTACTATAGACATAATATATATACCTAATGAGTTATTAATGTTTATTAGGGTATTAAGAGGTTTGTTAAAAACCAATAACCCACCCTTTTGGAGAAAACAGACCGTGGTAACAGTATAGAGTAAACAATGCAGATGATGTTTTTTATGATAGTGGATCCTCGCATGGTTGGAAGACTACTAGGAAGCCTAAATGTGAAAATGACCATTTTTCAAGGTAACCGTTCATGGATAGTGCACATCTTGATCAAACCATGAAGAGGAATAATTTTTGAGAAGGACTCTCTCACAAGGTTTACTCACGGTTTGACAAATAGTGCACCGGTTAAAACCAGTGTGAAATGTCCAAAACTCCCTTAATTATATGTTAAGAAAACCCTTTCACCTTAAAAAAAGTTAATGAGGGATTGACCAATTTCTCTCTCAATTTGGGGGTTTTGGAAGATCAAAACGTGGAATCTAGGGATCTCCATCATATGGCATCTGATTGAGCTTCTGTTAGTCAAATTAGATGTGCAACGGTAAGTACTCGAGTCCACTTTAGTCATTATTCTTCTCTTTCACACTCAACCTAGGTATCTCCATGTGCGAGTTTTTTTACCTTTTAATAGATCTAATCTGATCTGAGGAGAATCAAGGGCTGATACCGGATGAGGAGAATCATACAACCATAAAGAGGGTGGTCTATAACTCATCCCCAATATTCATTGATTTTGGATTGTCCATGTGGGGAATGCAGATCCCATCAGGGACCATCTCTTTAATTTACATATCATGCATATATATGTAAGAATTTTATTTCTAGGACCTTTCTAAATATGTGATATAGTTGTTAGTGGTTACAATGACAACTCAATCATCCCCATGTCGAAGGTTATGCCATAATTTCGTTTTTAGTTTTTTAACACGTTTGATACATCATTTGGGTGTTCCCTTTCTTAACCATCATAATGGAGATCCTTATTATATTAAATGGTTTTTCATTAAATTATTATTTCATAATGAAATTTACCTTGAATGATCACACATAACAAACTTTAGGTAAGTGCATCAAATGATTATTAAATTTGAAATGTGGAATGGAATGTATACTAAGTATATAACATGGCCTTATAAAAACGGGTTGAATAATGGTAACAAGTTTGTAGCTCCCATTCCATTATTATGGAAGATAACATAGTGAACCTCAATAATGGAATATTCTATAATTGTTAACTAAGAATCAATTAAATGTTTTCAATTTAAATTGGCCTATACACACTAATGGAAGACAAGGGTTGGATGAATAAACATATGGTTTCAAATTTACATAACCTATTAACACTAAAGGAAGAAATTAATTGATCCAAATTAATTATCTCATGATTATAATATCAAATAAGAATGGACTGATTCAATTTCTCCTTGGATTCTGAAAGTATAATAATTTTGGTCTTGAGAACCCCCATTCTGATCCAAGGATGTGGTTTTCTTAGGTTGATACACTCCTATATTCTTATTATTTTATATTACATGGATGCTCGGTATACTACTATAGGCCCCCCTTTCATTATTATAGGATAAATCGGATACAAACCTTGGATCCAACATTGACCATTAGATTCATTTGATACACTCCTTGTACCAAGTTCTTCCATAGCCTTATTTGATTTCGGATGAACTCCATGGACACTGTAGGTGCCTTATTATGGAATGCCTAAGATTTTTATCCTTTTATTACACTCTTACCTCGTATCTAGACTCAGATACTACTGATTTATATTTCCTTGATATTTACATTACCATGGTTATTACACTAGAACTTCCGCACTAGATATCATTTTCAGGTTGCCTTGTTACATCTTTGGACCCCGACTAAATATTCTATCATGAGGTGATTTCAATACATACAATTCCTCACATGACCTATTAACATTAAATAGTAATTACATAATCAATGAACTGATCACATTCTCAGACACCACTATTGGGGTGAAGTAGGTTATTGGGTATTTGTTTTATTTTGTACTACTTTCTTTACTTATAAATTCATAAGTGCATAATGCTATATTCCACTACACGGGACATATGTTCTATACTTCGTTGGAGGTGGACCACTAATATTTTTCACACAAACTATTTGGGTGTCTTTCAGTACCTGTAGTAGATTAAATGAATACAAATGTTGACAAATGTAATAATACTGCTTCCAACACTTGATTTTGTGCTAATATGATATATCTTGATAATAGATGACCGAGTTGGATCTCAATATTCATGGAGTAGTCTTCATTTTCCATTACATTTTGGAACAATTTATGTTTATTTTCCTGTATCCATGAATTCTATTTTCCTAGTGACATGATAATGCAACATCATTGTACAGTTGGTACAATTACATTTGTTCTCATTAATCTATTTCATCATTTGGCTTCTACTATTTATTTATATTGATTCTGTTGATTACTATTCCTTTATATTCCTTCTACTATGATACACTCTACTAATGAGGGCATAGTATTTCTTGCTACACACCCTAGTCCCTCACTTTTAGTCGGAAGCCTCTAGCATTTGGGAAGATGTGTTTGAGTGCATGTGGCCCACCAGGCTCGGGGCACCTGTTAAGTGGCTTCTAAGTCTGGGTCGCCACACCATGAGTGTATCATAGTTAATTTTTCATAACCATAATTAATTATGGGTTTCAAAAATATAAATAACATATAAATATGATAATTATTTAATTATTATTATTTTTTATATTTTCAAATAATTTAGCCTTTCACTATAGTCAAACTATCAAAGTCAGTTTTGATATATACATGAAATATGGTCAAAAAATATGAAGTAAACTTAATTGAATATGTAATTTTATAAAACATTATAAAAAGTGAAATTAAAGAAATAATAATATTTAATATTTTAATAAATCATGAAAATAATTTTCAGATGTGAATTATTTAGTCAAATTAATATTCAATTGTCGAATAAGACTCATTGTAAGGGACTATATCTCATTTTACTTTTATATAAGAATATTTTGATTTTCTGCATCACTACTATTTAATAAGGTGAATATAAAGACCATTTGATATGTTATATTGTGGATTTATATATTATAATAAAATTTATTATTTTTTAATGTTATTTTTTCATGTAGTTTTTTAATAGAGTGTTTCTGAAGAGGTAAAGGACTTTTTTTAACAGTGTTTTGATGTTTTATTTCAAAAATGATATCATACATTTCCATATTATATAAATTATTTTTTTAATGCTTTATATGGGAATAAAATAATTAAAATAAAAATTTTATGAATAATTTATTTGTTTTAGTGTATTTAAAAAAGTAATATTTATTTTGTGTTTTATATAGAACATTTTGGAAAATGGAAAATGTACTGTTCGACACAATGAAAAAAAATATTTTCCTGTACTGAAAATTATTTTATTTCTAGATTCTTTTTAGTGAAATCATGTTATATTTAAATATAATAAGTCCTCTTATTTAATTGTGACTTTTATTATTGAATATTTTTTATCCAATACAATTTTTTTGGTATTAAAAATATGTTTTTAGAGGAAAAGATTATTTTAATCCAACAGTGTTTTTCTATTTGTTTAAATGATTGTTTCAAGTGGGTTTATGATAACAGTGTTTTATTTATGATATATTATATTTTTCTTACATTAAATTGGTGATCTTGGTAGAACTTATAAGAATGTTTGTGCCACATTATAGCTCATGGGTTAACCCGATATAGAAAATAAAATTGGATGTGCCCCATTATAGCTCATGAAATTGGTGAGAAGGATATATATTATACAAATATTGGGCCCCATTATATATCTCTAATGAATGTCATAATGGTTATATAAGAAATAAGATTTATGTTTATTCCATATAAAATTATTTATATTGGATTTTATGAATATTATGAGATCTGTTCTTGAGAAGGGTTTTAATTTTATTTTTTGGGTTTTAAATGGATATCTTTGAGTAAAATATGTGTGTGAATTTGTAATTTTTAACCATTTTAGTTTATACACTCAATGAACATTGACATTAAAGGTAAATGTTATATGTGTTTTCTTGTTTTTCATTGGTATAATGTTTTAATTATTCTTATGTCCCTTATAGGTATGATTTTAATCATCCAATTCTATAAAATGTTCTTCACACAGTTTGAGGATGTTTAAGGTAAATTAAGAAGTCATGTTTAAATTAACGGATATTTTCCATGAATAGAAATTATAATTTTTTAATGATTTTTAATATGGCCAAAATAGATAATAATAAAAAGAATATTTGTTTTATATTATGTTTTTGATATCTATAATTTGTGACCAAATTCTAAAATAATAAATCTGAGAAGAATCTCAAAGGCATGTGAATGAATTCAGGATATGATACTCAATATTGGGAACTATTTAATGCTAGGTCATTATATCTGTATACAAAAGTGAAGAATGTATTTAACCAATAAATACATTGATACAATCGATATTTAGTTATTGGATTTTAATGCATAATCAAAAGGTATGTTGTCACATAATAATGAGAGATGGTAAGAATAAGGGGTTTGGTTTCATCCTATATATTTACGTCCATCGAATTTTATAAATTTTGATGCGAGGTTGTTCTAAAATTATTACAGAAAGTGGTAGGCTTATAATATGTTGACCATCATTGCAAAGGATGAGTTTCTTACAGGACCTATCATTGATAAAAACACTTGATGTGTTGACCATATTAAATATTGATGGTTCATATAGAGATTCAATGGAAACTAAAATAAACATGAGTAAAATATAAATAATATTTTATATTATACTTATATCTATGTGAAAAAGTATTTTTCATTTATAATAATGTGTGAAAGATAGATGTGTGAGTGATTTTATCCTAGATATAAAATTGATTAATTGTAATCCATTGTATTGTTAGTATTCCATGGATGTGGATAAATAGCCTAAATTATAAAAAATGAGCATATTGTTTTTACTGCACCTACCCAATCATGGTTTCTTGATCATTTCTCTATCCTATTGGGTTTGGCCATGTAAAAATAAACCTGGCTTGTGTGATTTCTTATTTCAAACAACAAAATATATTTATCTAATTATCATATGGAAAAGTTTTATTAACGGTATCTAATTTATTTCATCAACACATAAAATAAAAGGAAAATTATTGTAACCCTTTTTGTTAGGTGGTTAAGACCCACAATGTCATTGATAGAATAAAAAGGGGAGTTAGAATTTGGGTTGAGATATGTGACCTATTTCTAAGGCAACTGAAACATTAAGAAATAAATATTTCATATAATAATATCGATATTCACTACATACCAATATTATAAATGAATCAATCACAAGGTATTATTTATTTTGGATAATTTTGATCATAATTTAATTTTACACAACAGGTCAACATGATCTCTATATATGTTCATCATAAACACCACACATCTTAGAAAGATCAATCTTAAAATTATCCGTAATATTTTATGGAAAATCATTCATAATATTGGGTGACCTTAGATATTCATTAATGGTTGACATAGTGATTACAATGATAAATTAATAACATCATGAGTATATATGTTTGGGGAAATGAGATTAAATTTTGATAAAAAAACTAGAAATTCTTATATGAAAATAATGATTTAGGGAATAAATCATTAAAGATCATTATACAAGATACCTAATAGAATCAAAGAACATTTTCCATGTGAGAATACAATTGGAATAACCTATTATCTGAGAAGATTAATGGAGACTGCTTTAAAATCATTTCATGTGAATCTTATTTCAGGGATACGAACCAATTCATTCATCACAATATAGGGTCAATCTAACCACCTATATACTTAAATTGGGGCTGTGATCAACTCCATAATACCCATTATTATGATTTATATGATCACTCATTTACCCTTTTATCACATATAGCGTTAATAATTTCTCAATGAATGAGATGACTATAATAGTCCTACACAACATAGAGTCAAAATACATTCATATATATATAACAATATCATAAAAAACTATCATTTAATCATTCAATAACCCTCAAAATAGAAACACATTTAAATCAATACTTTATCCTCAAAATAATATTGCACATAAATATATAAAAAGAATGTTTTAATAGAATATTATCCCTATATAATAATATGAATCATTGAAATATATTATCTTATATAAAAAAATTAATAATCCCTAGAATATTTAATGTAAAAAATGATAATTTAATTTCAAAATAAATAATATAAAATTAAAAAATTTACAAAATTTAAAAAAAAATAGTTTAATAGATATAAGGAAACAAGAAAAAAAAATATTATAAACAATAAGTGGTCACTATGGAGAGAAATGATAAATGTAAATCATATGTTAAAATAATGTTTCTTTTCACAGATTTGTATAAAAGATCTTTATTCTAAAAATGACAAGAATATACCTCTTAAAACCTATTTTAGAATTTGAAACATGGGTTAAAATTACATTAATAAGTATTTGGATAATTGAAAAAACAAAATTGTAAATATATTAATTAAAACAAGGTAATACAAGGAAACTATTATTGACCTAAAAGAAAAATTACTTTATATTACATTAGAATACTGCATTTGTGTTTTGAGTACATAGGGAGAGGAAAAATAAATGAAAAAAAATGGTATCATTAAAAATAAATATTTTGGAATATATTATATATGATTTGGGTGAGGTATATAATAAAATTACCTCCTTTTAAGCGTAAGAATAATTAAACCTGATAATATTTATAATTTAATATAAAATAATTATATAAAGTCCAAAATAATTCTTAATTTGTATAAACAAATTCAAAAAATAAATATATTATAAATATATTAATGAATATATAGTCATACATATAGGAACATATATATAATCCAATTATAATATTTAAATACTAGTTTAGTAGTATTCCATTAATTAAAACATCAATTCTATGTGTTAACGATTTTGATTTTCAGAAATGTTTTAGTTCATCAATTTTAGAAATTGTAATTTGATTACGGTTCCATAATATCGTGAATGAGAATCATGATATAGATATCATATATATTCATAATATGTATTTTCAAATCCATCCACTAATTATTGATATTGAAAAATTAATTACATTGTATATAAAGGTAGTGGTAAAGACATATGCATGAATGTTTGTTAAATTTTATAAAAAACAAATTGAAAAAATAAATATATTTTATAATTATAATTTAAAAATTATATAATTAAATTATAATAAATTTATTAAATAAGTGATTATATTAGAAAATTTGATGTAGTTTTGGGAAATAATTTTATCGTTGGTTAGTGGTCGTAGTCCACACTAACTCACAAGTGATACATCAGTTTACCATTTGTTTTAATGGAGGAGGAAAATGGTTGTTCCATCATAATAAAAATTTATTAATATACTATTTTAAATTTATTTATGTTTTAATTATTTATAAAATATTTTTTGGAATGTTGTAAGTATTAATATAATTGAAAGAGAATTGTTATGATTTACACCTCTTCATTGAGAGGGACCCTTAATAATGAATTATAAAATTGAATGATCGGTCTTATGAGGGTACCATTTAATCTTTTATTATGTTAATAAATTTAGGAAGGTATTATGGTATATAATTCTGTAACTACATGTCTCAAAATTCGTCAATAAAGGTGGGTATGTGGTGTGTTTTTATAAGTGAAGGAGAGGACACAAATGGAATTTCATAAAATATTCCAATATATTTTATTTATTTATGAAATTTAATATTTAAAAAAGAAAATTGATTGGAAGGTAATATATTAAAAGATTTACATATTCCCATGTGAATTCATACTATGTCACAAACTACACTCTCCATAACAAGTTCATCTTTTCATAATCAAACTTCCACGTCACTTGGGGCCAAATACCAAGTGTGTCCTATTCCCATGATCTTAGTGTTTACATAAAATTTCATGGGGCCCTAGATCAAGTCAATAAGAGATTAATTGAAAATGAGATAAAATATATTAATTTTTCTCTTGTTATATTACTTGAGAACAATCAAGTTTTCTCCAAAATATAAAACTTCCCGAATGGAATGAGGATGTGAAATTGCATGCATGTCAGCCACTAGAGCCAACATATATGGCTATTATTAATTCAAATTCCTATGTGGAACTAATTGGAGCCTCTAAATACTTAATAAATACAAAAATAATATTGGTAGATAGGTTCATATTATTTACATTTGTAAATTGAAATTGTGATGCTCAGGCTATGGTGTCTTTGTGGAATAATCTTAAATTAATCAAGTCATAGAGTCCACCAGATTTGAGGGAGGATACATTAATATAGTAGTCAATATGAAGGAGAAGAAATGTTGAGGATTGTTTACAGGGAATCCTCATCACATATTATCCACATTCATGGAACGATGTGGGATGTATGAAATTTTATATAAGGAATATTTCATTACATGATTCCACAACCATATAGGTGACCTCTGATTCGAGTGTTCACTTGAGTGCAATGTCACCAATATCCAATCCATTTTGGATTTTTTATATGATAAGGTTAAAATCCTTGAATGGATTATTTCATTCCAATTCTCCCTTTTTAGAATCTTTTTCTACTAGGATGGACGACTAATATTGTTTTTGTTTGTCTCAATAATTGACTAGCATTCCCAGGTATGATGGTGCGGTGAGTCAATCATAGAATAAACCATCCTAGGGAATTTCATGCATGGGGTTCCATTAAAACTATGAAGGCTAAAAGTAGACCTTCAGTCATAAATAAAAAATTATCCACAAAGATCCTATGATATTTTGGTGGCTAATAATTAATTTTAGTAACATTATATCATTTTGGAAGGATTTTGGGATGAGACTATGTTTAGAAAGTAGTCAGTTAATAAATCCATTCTTGCAGGCCTACTTCTAAGATAAGTTGTATTATAGTGTGAGATGTTGAGGGTTAAATGGTTGCATTAAGGGTATGGAAACATATAATTTTTCATTAGTATTTCATATAGAAGAGGATTTTCAATAGACTAAATATAAGTAAGGATGATGGTACCTATAATGGTGATATATGTGTGGTTAGATGTATGTAAGAGATCCATATTAATCCAATGCATGTAGCATCAATCCATCACATTTATGGTCGATACCCAATTGGATTTTATGGCTTTCTACATGTGGGTACACAACAGGTTTAATCTACTTATAATGCTACATTCAAAGCCATACATTATGAATAAGAGATTTATGAGGATATGAGTGTTCTCAACATAGAGAGTTCATCAAGACCAAATGGTTTCCTATGATTTGTTTCCACGAAATCATGGGAGTTGATCAAAAGGGTTATGGTGAATTCAATTCCTGATTTATTTATTGTGGATTCCACCCTCATGGTTAATATACACCAACTCTTGTGATGATTCTTATGATCAATGACCCCTTATCTCTCCAACACTACCATCTGATAACATTTTTAAATTTTACATAAAATGTGATTATTTGGTGTGTTAAAAAAAGAGACTCTACACATCTTCCTTGATGGATATCCACTAAAAAATATTGTTTTGTTGTGGGAAGGAATATCTAATTAGTGATAGCTCTTTTTAAGAATTGTTTAGTGACATCAACCAAAATGTAATTATTTTTAATAAGGTAATAATGTTTGATATAGTCAAAACCAATGATTGGGTTTAGTGTAATTTTATTATCAATGTTCTTGAAAAATTGTCTTCTCTCCTTTGGCCAATAATATTATGTTTGGGTTCTTTATCTCCCCTTATCTCTCGATCACCGTCTTGGATATAATATATATTTTTTAAAAGCAATATGACAGCTAGTAAAATGCGATACCATTTCCCATACCATAAAAATTAGTTCACAAGGTTTCAATACTCTCTTAATAAATAGGGGATCATTTTGGGGAAGTGAAACCTTGCCGATGTAGGATGTGTTTTGTACCATCTCCCTCATTATGTTTCCTGATTACACCATTATTTTTTGTAATTCTAGTAAGAGAGCAGTACACAGAGTCAAAAAAGTACATGATTACTATTGAAAAAGGAGTGGACATATTATTATCTAAATGAAAAGAATCATCTATATATCTAAGATATTTTTTGGTAGATAAACATACTCACTCATTAATTATCATGAAAAGTAGAGGAGAACCTTCCCTATGGACAACCTAACAATATCCATTTCATTAATCAAGCCTCAAATACATCACATTGAAAAAAAATTAGAGACGATTGCCAGGAAGATATAGAATTTAAAAAATAGTTACATTTCATTTGGTGAAGAATTATTCTAGTGAATACTATATTGTCATCAATTTTCATAAATTACCACTCAAATACTATGGTTCCAAAATAATTCATCTCCCACATTGATTATATTCAAGAAATTTTCATATGGGATGCTCATTCAAAATGTAAACATCACCAAGGCACCAATGGGAGAATGGTCAGGCTAATGGAGGTGTTAGTAATTAATGGGAATAAACCATAATGAATGTTTCTTTTCATTCAAGAAGTATTGATATGGGAGGTCATTAAATAATGGACACTCTAGGGTAGGTTCAAGTAATAGATAAATATTTGGAACATGGTTATGGTGAGAGGTGGCCGTAACTAACTATGGTCATTTATTCAACCTCATCTCAAAACTTGTAAGTTCCCAGTTATGATAATTGCCTCATTGAGAGGGGTGAATTTGTTATACTTTTTCTTTTATGATTACTTGAAATTGAAATAACCTTAACCTCATATTAAATATCATATTCCCTAATGAACGAAATTCCAACCCATATCCACAGGAAAACATGAATTTACAAGGTTCACTATTCAATATTAATAGCTACATCCACTGTATGGTTTGTAGAAAATAAAATACCACACAATAGACTATAAAACAATACTTGGATTACAATGAGTATGATATAACAATTCACTCATGAATCAATTTCATGAAAATATAAATGTGTGTGTGCACCATCTTAGAACAAATAGGGTAATACATATTTAGTATAACAATTAATGTCACGTATGATTATTTTCTATTATCAAAATGTATTCAATTTTAATAATTCTACAATTTCTTATAGATAAGGTAATATGAAAATCCTGGACATGTTATGAAATATTAGTATGATTTTCACTATATGTTTTTTCCAGTCAGATTCCACTAATTATGATTCTCCCAATACAATTATTCTCTTCATTATTATTCTATGTAAAATATTTACAATTAATAAAAATATAACTTTGACATAATACAGAGGAGTTGAGTCGGCTCCAAATAAATTCTTAGTGTAGAAAACTCATTGTGATTCTTCCAGTCTGGAGAACTCAATACAAAAATGTATAACAATGGATGAGTACAATTTAGAAAATTCAAAACATTTTATTCAATCCAGAAATCCGAATATGAAAATCCCTGATATGATTAATCTAGCCCAATATGATGATCATCTAAAAATTAATGACGAGCCCAATAAGGTAATAAACTAAATAAAAATACCACTGAACACAATAAACAACTAAATATGATGTTATGATCTTGTCTCCTATCTTTTCACTACATTAATCGAATCTTCTTCAACAAAGGCTCAGAATGAAAATATATTTCTCTCTTTTAAAATTAGGAGCTCATCTCTAATATATGGTGAATAGGACATTAGTCATCAGAAAAGTATGATGTACTTTTCACCATTTATAGGTGACCCATATAAGGTTTCCGAAAGAATCCCAAATTCTTTCAACCATAAATTCACCCAAGTTTTAATTTACACTAAAATCTCAGTTGAATTTAGGACTTCATCAACTCTTCTCCGAGTGTCTTGATTATCATATGTTTATCCTTCATTAAGAAGACTTTATTTTCAAATTCTATTTCAAAATCAATTTGAAAAAGTAATTTTCTCAATAAGTTTTCTTAAAACAAATGAAATATATTAATTGAATGTAAATATATAATAAAATTAATACCACATTGATTGATTAATACAATCATTCATTTGAATTACATGATCCCCTTGATATCACATTCAAAAAAAAAATTCATCTATACTTTGAAACCACTTTATCATCTTCACATTTTCTCATAACCCACTTGAGAACCCAATTGACAAGTAAACAATGTAATTAAACCTCTTTTGAATGGTATAATAAATTGTGGATTGGTTTTTGTAATTATAATTTTCATTAGCAATAGTTTATCTTCAAAAAAAATAATTTATTCACAAAATTGTTCATCGATAATGACGTCCTTAGTGAATTTAAATTCATTTTTGAATAAATTCACTATCTTATGACAGCAATTGGACGGTATGATAACATTTATTCATTCCAGTTCGTTTTTATTCTTCTTGTCCTGGGTATTGCCTTTTCAAAATATGATTGGTCGAGATATGATAGTCTTAATAATTAATATACTTGATACGATCATTCTGGGTAAAATATTCATCATTATTTTTATTCTCTTCCCCCCTAGATACAATTATACTCAGTATGATTCCTTTTTAATCAGCAACATTACTTTATTCTCTTCATCCTATATAATATATATGGGTATGATTTGGAATTTCACTTTTCACAATTATTCCATCATTATTTCATCAGTAGTTCTCCAACCATCTTATGATTAATTTTCAATACTCATCATAAAAGAAGCATCTCATTTAATTAATTTTATCCAAGAAGACTTTGATTTTTCATCAAAACTAACACTTTTGACATATAGAATTATGAGTGTATTTGTTTTCCATTTACATCCAGCAAGATGCATTCTAAATGAAATAGTTCCATTCATTACAAACATAGTGATAATATGGTTACAATAAATTCCTTACAACTGCCTTCTCCCATTCTAGACACATGGTGAGTCCAAATATTTTGAAATCTCAAGTCTAGTTATTTTGAAAACAATTATCAATATAATTTTCATCCAACATATTTCTCAACATAAATTCATTATTAAACTTACTGGTTTATTGACAAAAATATAACACGAAAACAAAACTTGGGTATGAAAATCTCTCCCTTTGTATATTTTTTCAAAACCCACATCAACCACTTGAAAAAAAGAAGCAGTATTTTTTTCTTTTTATACTTTTTATTCCCTCTATTCAAATATTTCTCCACCTATTTATTTTAAATCTCCCCATTATTTTAAATAAAATTCAAATTGTCCATCAAGATGTCATGACTCGTCCCCTAGGGCCCATTTTGTGACTACCTCATTTCCTCCACACATTGGCCATACGCAGGAGACTACCACCGAGTAGGAATATCCTAAAAAGGGAAGGTATTTCCCATTAAACCTGTACACATGAAAAATTCTCAAATAGTGGAAGGTAAACACGAATTAAACTATAACATTCACTGAGACAACTACTGAGAGTGCAGTAAATACTCTTAGTACCAAGGGGACAGAACACAATCCCAAACCCACAAAATAATGTATTGTTTCCATGATATATCTTTTCAAGACACTACCTGAAGGGTATTTTAATGGTAGGTAACTCTAGATATAGAAGTACGACCTTCAGACTGGTCCCACAAAGAACCACCAGGTCCAGGACCACCAACGACTCGGTTGAATCATCGATCACCTACACGGGACATGACATATGTGGTTGAATCCCGTGTATGGGTGAGTTACAAACAACTTAGCAGGGACCCCAAACTATGATGGAAACACCGGAAATCAAGAACATAAAAACACCATAAATATCACACCTGGTATAATTCAACACACTTAATGTAAAATTAGTAGTTATAATGATGAATCATCTTGTAATGTTGAGGGAGTCATACATGATGAATAACTGAGTTTCACTCGAACATGATACCACTGAGTTCTGTTATGCTAGTTGAATATTGAGGTCCTCTCCACTAGTAGAACACAAACTTCTACTCCTATACTATAAATCCATGGTCTCCACAGTTACAGAACCACTGAGCTTTTCTCAGCTACTGGACCATGGAGGTCTACTCTTCTACTGGACTATTGATGTTCGCTCGGATACTAGACCATTGAGGTCCCCTAAGATATGGGATCCCAAAGGTCCACTCTACTACTATACCATTGAGATCTATTGGTCTACAGGAGCACTGACGTCCTATTTTCTACGAGACCACTATGGTTTGCTCGTCATTTCCTTCATGTAACAGCCAGTCATAGGATTCCCACATTCAAGTGAATTTGATTCTAGTAGAATCTAATTCTCAATCATTGGTCATATATATACTACCATGAAAACTAAATAATATTATACCCATATTATGGTTTCATCAAATGGGTACCAATGTCTTAGACAACACATTAACCAGACACTCAGTCTAAAAGATATTGGAATTTTTGTAAATCAGGGTTAGTTGCACCCAGGCCCAGTCTGAAATGGTGACACTGACCCGAACCATCCAGGTCTGACGTACTACTTGGATAGACCCACTTCAGTTGAACAAACCCAGACCAGTTGGGTTTGGGCTGACCTCGTCTGGCCTGGCCTAGTGTCAAGGCCCCTTGGGCCTTACAGGACCCGACCCAGTTCAACCATTGGAAAAGCCCATCAGGTCCCCCAGTGTCCCGCTCCACATTCTCAAGCCTATCCCAATTATTTAGACTAGTTTATTTTTGTCAGAGCTACACTAAGACCCAGTTTCCTACACATCCCAACCCACATCAGGGAGATAGATCTTCTTCTGCCCAGGCCACCCAGCAGCCTGTTTTTCTGTATCATCACGACCCAGTTCAGTGTGCCATCTTGGATCAATCCCAAACACCCAGTAGAATCCTAGTTCAAACAATAATGTAGCTAGGTGAGGCTCACTAATTCCCTCATCTTGCTGTCCAATAAGGACCGCGTGCTAGTGAACGTTGCGGCCCACCCTACGGGCTGCTCCCATTGATGTCGCACCTTATTGGCACTTCCCCCCTGCACCACCGCGAATGCTACGGGCTACGGCTTCTACCACCTTTTCAAATCATCAGGTCATGCCAATGGTTATTTTTACTGGCCTCCCGACATGCTCTGGTGCTTCTTTTTCCAATCCCTGAGTACCACTAGGATCATGGGATCATTTTCATCACTATTGTGGGTCCAAGGTTCCAACACCATCAATCAGGGTTTTCGATCAAAATAAACATGATAATTTCTATAATAGAGGGATTTGAGCCTTTTTCATTACAGATCGATCCCTCCATGTTAGAAATCATAAATGGATTTCATGTAGGATTAATAATCTAATACGGATCTAATTTCTCATTACTCCCACCATTCAAATTCCTATGTCCGGAAAAGATGAATATTCCATGGGGAAATATTTTAGTAGATTTAACCCACATTTTTTGTTTAAGAAGAGGAACCAAGGGGTAGTCACTTAGAAAAATGAAACCCTGCCTAATAAATAGAGATCAGATGAGGAAGATCTTATGTCTTCATCTTTGAATCTTTGGATCTTATTCGCGCTCCAATGGTATCATTATCTCTTTCATATTCATCGGTGTTAATCATTGGAGTGGTTTCCTTTTTCTTTCATTAGAGGAATTCCAAGGTTGTTCGTCTACCCAGAATCCCTATTTAATTAAACATGGAAAATGTGATGCATGTTTCAACATCACCATTATAATTCATTAATGTATTGCATTAATGAGATTCAGCATCCTCACATCGCAACATTTTAGTGATGTTGTGTCACTAAAAATAGATTAAAAAAATAATGTAAACCTTTTCTATTTTTATTTTATTTTTCTTTAAAACATCCAAAAATTAACATTCATCCTTAACCTGTACCAGTTGAGGTGAAACCCTTTTTAAGAAGAACATACCATTAAATACTCATTGATGGTCATATATTTTTAATCTGAGTTACCATTTGTGAGTTGTGAGGGTTAAAAAATAAAATAAATTTTATAAAAATTATTTTACTTATGGTTACGTCCGAAAAAACAACATTCACAACTGGCCCATGCCAGCCAATGTTAGGCTCCGCATAAGGTAATAACACCGACAAAATATAAATGGCACACTTGAAATTCTATTATGATTTAACATATATGATTTATAAGGATTAAAAAATAAAATAATCATTATTAATTTATTTTATTTATAATCAAAAAAACATTCAACGGTTGGCTCATTCCGTACAATTTTTGGATCTGCCTAAGGAAATCACACCCTCACGTGCTCAACCGTGGTCTCAAATTTTCAATCATAGTCATTTTTTATGAGTTTAAAATAATTGAAAAATAATTTAATTTATTTTAATTATTTAATAAATGGTTATTCCATTTTTTGGTTTTCTCACTGGAGGCTGAATCAGAATAGTTTTTAGTAATACATATGGTAAACTCAATTCTCTAAATGCAAAGGAGGCCTCATGTTTTTGATATGGGCACCCATTGAAGATATATTCACATTATTTATTGAATCCTCTAACTTGCACTATTTAAAACATAACATTTTTAAAGGACCATTCTGAGCACAATGGGCCTTGAAATCAGTTATCATCTAAGGGTATGTTCGTGGAATAATCCTATATAATTTTAAAAATTAATAGTATTATGGGACATTAATTACCCCATCATTAGTGCATTACATATTCATATGATAAAACATTTTCTAAAAAAATGGGGGTATAGAGGATGGATATAAGCCTCCTACCCCCTCGTTCTTTATGAGAGATTCATGTGATGCCACCAAAAACACACTTGGGAAATCAGTTAGTCAATGAGGGTCCTCTCTCATATGTCCCTGATCTCAACCAGAAACTCTACAAAAGTCACCATGTTTTCAAATCTCCAACTCTAGGAGGCATACCAAACCCCATACTGAACTCTTCTCGAAGGTAGTTAGGATGCGGGTTAACTCGGTGAGTGACTCAACAATCACCCAGATGGTATTGTGCCTCCTGGTCATACATTGTAAACCATTCATGAATTCCATAGATATCCAATCTCACATCCTCTTGTGTACCTCGTAGGGCGGTGTCAAACCATCTAGACACCATTAGGGATGTCAGAGGTCTTTTTACATCTTCTCCACAAAGAGATGTACTGCCAAAGGGGATGTATGTAACTCCATCAACACTTCCTATTGCAATTCCTCTAGTATTATAGTGTGTCATCTGAAATAGATGATGTGCTCCCACCTTTCTAATATCTAGCAGGGGTAAGCCATGTTGACAACTAGGCTCTTGTATTCTCGTAGCTAGCATCTTCGAGTTGCATCTCCCTAACACGATTTATGATTGGAGGGAAAAATACAATCAAATAAAGGGAATTTTTCTCGTATCTATCCACAATGGATATCTAAAGTGAGGAAAACTGATCTGAGGCCTCACTCAGTAGACCTGAACATAATCCTCTACTGAGAGAATATTCCATCACATTCCCATTCCTATGAGTATATACTATCTCGAAGACATAGTCCTGGAGGAACTATAGGCAATATTTTTTTCTATCATTCAGATCCGTCTGAGAACAGATATACTTGAAACTCTTGTGGTCAGAGTGGATGATGAATCAATTTCCCATAAAGTCATTAGTGGTATAGTTCTTCTCATGTGGTCCCAATTTTCTTGAGCTATAAGAAATCACTGCTTGCCCAACATCCAAACATAAGCATGCCTGGTTTTAGATGCATCTAAGAACACCATGTATTCTACTACCTCCTCTTGGAGCCTCAAGATAAGAGAAATATTCAACCTCTACCTCAAAATAAATTTAATTAATTGAAAATAATTACCTTGATGGAATGAATAGGAAAAAGTGGAGTCCTAGAACCATATATAGGATCATCAAGTGTGGGTTATAATTAATTTAATTAATTGAAAATAATTACCTTGATGGAATTACTTCTTAATTGATATCTATAGTCATTATCTGATGTGATCCATCATTGTGTCGTTGAATCCAAGTGAAGGATTCATTTAGCAGTGATCCACACATGGTCCTTGTATCTCTAGATGTCGCTGAAGGGATTTCTGGGTGCTATTGCAGAAGATCTTTTGCTTGCGATGTCCACCTTCGATCACCTTGATCCGGTGGAGGTGTATCTCTTTCTCGTAGCATGAGAGTGCTCTTGGTGGGAACAAAATTCTCTCTTGGCTGGAGAGCTTTTCCAAATCCATTTTTCACAATAACACAAAATGGCTAGGCCAATGAGAAATGAATAATTAGGTTTTTTAATTACATAGACTAATAAAATGAATTAATTACCTGAAAGATTTTTCTCATTTCATTTAATTCTTAGTAATACCCAATTTCTAATTATAATAGTTGACTATTATTATTACTTGACACGAACCTAGTTAATTACATCTAATATTTTTTAATTAAATAAATAATATTATTTCTCATAAATTCACAGAAAAACTACATGGTGCACATATATTAATATACAAGGTGTGTACTTTTATATTCTCTTTTCCATAATTTCCTTCACCACATTTATTAGACCTTGAATAATGTCTATTTATTTCTCAAATAAGTATCACTTCATTACTCAGTAATAAATATATTATTTCACCCACAATATATTCTCTTGAATAACAACTGTCGATATAAATGTGATCAGGCATCTTTGAATAATTATTAAACCATAGTCAGAAATAGTATTTATTAAACATTCTAAAAAAATATTTAACTAAGATATATGGACACACATAGTGTGTGGCCCACTAGGCCTCTTTCTTAGTGGAATTAGGTGGATCCTACCTAAAGTCCAAGGTTAGTGTCTAGCAACACACCAAGTCACCCAGAAAGAAAGAAGTTAACCCCGCAACGATGTGTCACCTCATATGAACACTTACTGTGTAATTTAATCCCTTGGTCAAAATATCTTGAATCAAGTGGCCTGTATAGTAGTTCCGTAAATCCATGTGCTTGATTATTCATTCTTTAACATTTCAGAATTGAACTTTTCCCATTCCTCACCATAGCCTTGGATTTATTTTGGCTATATAAAATCCATCAAAGGGACCAAGATATCTACTTCCGTTATGAAATCTAAGGTACAAATCCTTTATCTCAATATCTATTAATGCAATGTAATTAATGACACTCTGAACATATCTTACCTCACTGCGAATAATATGTCATCATAGTTTTCAACAATACATCTTAGTGTGTGATTTCTAATACCCATTAATAATAATATAAAAGTATAAGGACTAATACACACATCCTTATATAGGAACATCAAATGACGATATGAAATGTTGATTTCCTATTGGGGGGTCTCATTCTCTTAATATCCTCCTACACATTACCAAGGAAACACAACATGAGAAGGTGTCTCAATGTTTTATGAGTCCCCACCTCTATTGGAATGTATTGTTTTAGTCCCTCAAATAACATGATCAATCCATAAAACATATATTCATGAATTGTGTTATGGCACTTCTGGGTTCTCATCAAAGCAGGGATCCTCTATGACCCTTTAATGAAACAACTATCCTTAGGACATTATCACATGAACATTCACGTAGAAGAATATTCAATATGTGATAAGATATTTAGTAATGAACAAATTAAAAATTTGTTTTTTATAGGCCACAAACTCCAACAGACTCCCACTTGGGCTAGATCTAACTGTTAACAACCATTAACGCGCTATCTCTCACATGATATATATTCTTCTGCTGAGAAAAGTCTTTAGTCATTGGGTCTGCAACTTTCTCTTCTATGGACACCATGTTCACTGCAACATCAACCCTTTGATAAAAATCTCTAAAGAGGTGATACATCAAGAGTATGTGCATTGTCCGTTGATGTGACCATAGTGCTTTTGTAAGAGTCACTATTGTAGTATTATCACAATTCAATGTGATTGTATCTTTATAGATAGGCACCACATCACGCTCCTGGATAATGTTCTGAATCTAGACCGCTTCATGGGCTGCATCATAAGCCTCTATATATTCGGAATTTACTGTAGAATAAACGACAACTAGCTAATTTGAACTCTTCCAGCACACAACTCCTCCATTGAGGCAGAAAACATATCCAGATTGTGACTTCAGATTATTCTGATCTGTTTGAAAACCAGAATCAGCATACCCTCTTATAAAAAGCTCTTGATATCCTCCACACACAAGAAACATATCCTTATATCCTCTATGATACTTAAGGATGGTCTTAACAGCAGTCCAATGTTGATCTTCTAGATCTTCTTGATATATGCCTACCATTCTTAGTGCATATGCAACATCAATCTTGGTACATAACATGGAATACATGATGGATCTTATTGATCAATCTTATGGGATCATACACATTCTATCATTTACATGTTGTGTCTGAGTAAACATTTATTTAGAATGATGTTGGCCATGTGGCACTAGAACAAATACTCTCTTAGATTTTTCCATACTAAATCACGTTAGTATCTAGTCAATGTATGTACAATAAATTAGTCCAAGCAGCCTATTGGATCTATCATGTATGATCATGATCCCTATAATGTAGGACACTTCACCCATGCCCTTCATGGAGAAACACTTGTTCAACCAGTCCTTAACCGACAGTAAGACCAGTACATCATTTCCAATAAGCAATATGTCATCAACATATACTACTAGGATAACAACAACATTCCCATTAAACCTCTTATAAACACATTTCTCACATGCATTCTCAATGAAACAAAATTCTATTATGGCTTCATCAAATCATATGTTCCATGTCTCTAATGCTTTATTTAATCCATAAATGTATTTTTGTAACTTTTATTCCCATTTTGCTTCACCCGGTGTCTCAAAACCTTCTGGTTTTGTGATATAGACATATTTTTGAAGGTTACCATTAAGAAATGTGGTTTTGACATCCATTTTCCATATTATGTAGTCAAGGTAATATATTATGGCATGTATGATTATTATGGATTTATACATGGAATGTGGGAAGAAGGTTTCATCAAAGTCAATTCATTGAAACTATCTAAATCCATTAGCCAAAAACCTAGCTTTATATGTACTATCTTGACTTTCCATGTGAATTTTTCTCTTGAATACCCATTTTCATCGAATAGGATTTACATAAACAGGCTCATCGACCAGAACCTAGAGTTAGTTCTGATTCATGGAATCCATCTCAGAATTCATATCTTATTTCCATCTTGTTTCTTCGGAGAATTATAATGATTCCTTTTAGGAGTTTGGTTCATCATTATTCAACAATAATGATTCACCATCCTTAGTGACTTGGAAACCAAATCTCTCTGGTTCTCTAACCTCTCTTGAGCACCTATGTAGTACATGGGTTTTTGTAACCTCTACCATAGGGACTTGTATAAGTTGTCCCTATACTGTCTTTAGTGTATCATGAGTATCAACATTGTCGAATTCAATATTTCTCCCGCTATACATTTTGAGGATGTGCTCCCTCTCGAGAAATGTTGCTTGTCTAGAAACATTAACTTTCATGTGTGAAGGGTTATATAGGTAATATCCTTTTTTCCCCTTTGGATATCCTATAAAGATTCACAGCGTGCCCCAAGGTTCTAGTTTTTTTCTTGATAAGTCCTTAACAAATACCACACATCCCCATACATGTGTGTGAGAAAAAATGGGTTTCACTACATTCCATAACTCATAGGGAATTACATTTTCCGCCTTAGTTGTTTCTTAGTTTAACGTGCATGTTTCCCCTTGAAATGCATCTCCCCAATAGGATAATGGAAGATCTTCATGAGCCATTATTGACCTCGCCATGTCCAATGAGGTGTGGTACCTCCTTTCACTAACACCATTCCACAGTGTTGTATAAGGAGGAGTGAGCTGAGATAGAATCCCAGACTCCCATAAAATATCAATGAACTATTGGTTCAAATATTATTCACCTCGATCCGATCAAATCTTATTTATCTTCTCACAAAGCTGATTATCTAATTCATTCATGAATTACATAAATTTCTATAAGGATTATGAGTTATACCTCATTAAGTAAATATATCCTTATCTACTTAAATTATCAATAAATGTAATGAAGTAAGAATATCCACTTCTATATTCTACTGGAAATTGTCTACACACATCCATGTCAACCAATCCTAGAAGCTCTATTGCCCTTTTCCCTTGTCCCCTGAATGGTGACTAGGTAGTTTTACCTTGTATACAAGTGTGACATCAATCCTGTGGTTTTAGCTTAGTAGTGTCTAAATATCCATCATAAAACAGCATTGTCATGCACTTCTCGATTACATGAGTGAGATGGTGATGCCAAAACTTGGTGATGTATGAGTAATGTGAGTTTGTTTCGTTATCGATTACCAACACTTGGCTTTCATAATTTAATACATACAAACCATTATATAAATGTGTCAAAACATAACATAAGTTGTTCTTATAAGTGAATAAACCCTCATTTATAAAAATTAAAATAAATCCATCCATATAGAAAAACTATATATAAATTTTATTTTTGGTAACTCCGGGCACATAATAACAGTTATGTAAAACCAGAATCATCCCATTTGGAAATGAGAGGTGGTAATCGTCAATAGATAATGCAGCCAAGCTTGCGTCATTAGCATCTCGAAGATCCACTTATTCCCCAGAAATGTTTCTAAATCTACTTGGTTCCTTCATGTGAATATAGATATGTTCCCCACAAGCTGTATCTAATTCCCAATGTGTAGAAATGGAATGATTACACTTGATAAAGAACACACTTTTTTCATCCCCATGCTTCTGGGTGCCATTCCTCTTCCAGTGGCCTTGATTTCCACATAAAAAACATACCACCTCCTATTCTTTGGACTTCCTCTGGATCTTCCCCTTCTTGGAGGGATGGTGCTCGAGGTATTTATACTGTTTATATGTCCTTGACCCTTTGTCCATGTCCTTCCTTTTCTCATTCACTGTAAGTACTACTTGTTTGTCATGCCCCATTTTCTTATCTACCAAGATAATTATGTTTAGAAGTTCATATAGACACTTATCATTGATTCTTATGTTGTATTTGACAATAATTCTATAGAAGGTCTTGGACAGTGATGATAGGATTAGATCTGTATGTAACTCATCCAGGAACATAATATCTAAGGTGTTCGGGCATTCAGTGTTTCCAATAGGCTTGAATACATGAGGCCCATTTACTGGAGATGCTTAAAGATAAGTTGTAGAAAAAGCGTTGGAGATATCATATCTCTCTTGTCTCACCTTCTCAAGGTAGAGGTCCTTATGGTGAGACATCATTCTATACATTCCCAGGTTGTCATGTTTCAACAAGAGCTCATTGGACATAGCTGATAGAATGAAACATTGTACATTTGTGGAATCATCCATATGTTTCATATAGAGAGATATTTCCTCGCCACTAGCCTCTTTCCTAGGTGAAACTAGAATATGCTCTTCTATCACATGTAATTTCCTCTCATGGAGAAGGATGACGTGTAAACACCTATTCCACTCTTGGAAATTGGGGCCGATGAGAAGGTTCCATTTCTCGAGTATGGTTCAAATTGATATTATTGAAGTAATTTTCTTGAAGATTCTAAAAATTATGATGATAAAAGGTTTAGTACTTTATTATGATAAAACTGAGACAAATAAATAAATAAATACTTATTAGTATCCCAATATTTTATCGAAATCCAATAGACCTCACCATTGAATTCGGAATATTCCATTTCATGAATATTCTAGTAGTAGGGATCTATATATACCTTCACATTACACCAACTAGGGTTGGTAAAGCAACATTAAGGGTTTATGTAGGCATTCGATATGAAAACTGTATTAACTCACAACTCCTCGATCTGTTGAGTGGACTCCCCAATCCTGAAATCCTTTTATTTTGGATATCCACAAACTTTTCCTCTAGGTCACACATAGTCAGGATGTGGCAGTCAACCCTTGATGTGAACCAAGTCAAGTCAACCCAAAACCATGAATTAAAATTCCCTAATAACTGAAAACAAGACATATATGGTTGGTTAATCACTTTGAACTAGGGTTTGATTCTAACTAAGATTATGGAAGGCTATACCAACTGAATATTTCATTGAGGGATTTTATCTTTATACATAAATTTACATTTTATTATCTTGGATCATATTCTTCATAATATTAGTTGGGATATACTGAAGTATTAAACATGTCTAAGATAATATTTTACACATAATTCCATTTTATTTTAGTTCCATCATGCATGCTTGTTTAATTCATTAATTTTGTGATCGTCACAAAACAACCACAATAAATAAACCATGCTAATGAAAAAATTAAAGTAATTAGTATGATCATGATCTTGTTTAATTGGTTAGTTTATCAAGAAGTTAATAAACTATCCCAATACCTAAGGGAGAAACACCTAGAACATTTTGGGTTCTTGTTTACAGCTTTCCAACTGTACACCTTTGTATCATCCTACATTGGCTTCATCTTGGATCATAACTTGAGTTGCCTCCTCTATATTAGGATCCCCATCCATTATATATGCTTTTATATCACATGCAAGTGAGGGGTAAAATGTGGTTTTACATAGAAGAAACCATTGGGCATGCATGCCCTGCATATTAATGAGGATAAGGCTCACAAGAAAATAAATTTAATTTAAATAAATTAATAAAAACAAACCATTTACATACAAAGGCCTTGGTTGAGGTCACAATATTCCAATCCTAAAATGATATTTTCGCATAAAAATATTTTATTCAATTCATTAATCATTCATTAGTATGATAAATCACACATGAACCAATTAATAATAATTAATTAATCAATCCTTTTTTCTTAAACCTTTTTCTATGTTTGCTTATTATTTTAATGCATAATAATTTTAAACATATAAATTTATCTAAATTTATATTTTTACGCAATTTTTACCATGGAGGAAACCCAATGAAATTCGATTCATAACTACCCAATGAGTAGAAATGACCAATAAACAGATGTAAAATTAAACATAGATTTATAAAACACCTATCATGTGTTATGAATCAGGATTATTCCTACACTATGGTACACATATCAAGGGTTTGAATAATATAATAAATAATTTCAATAAATCTGCGTAATTTGGATGAGTACACGGTGCATTGTTCTAACAACATGGCGTGTACTTTTGTTCGTTTTCCATCCAAAGTACATGCCTGGGGACATGGAATGTATATGTACATTGGAAATTTTTGGAGTACACAACGTTTTCAATGGGACACATGCTGTGTAGTATCCACAGTACATGGTTTCCATCCTGGAAAGCAGTGAAAGGGGTACACGGTCCAACCTTGTCCCAAAGGTACTACACGACGTGGTCCATGGGCTACATGCTGTGTATTCTGGAAACTGTGGGCCACATATTCCTGGTCAACACACGGAGTCTAAAAGACTTAGATATGATCCATTTACACGACCTGATTTGGCAGACTAGTCCAATGCATTGAACGTAGACTACATGAAATGTACTTCTAAATACACATCGTGTATTATGGTATTGTACAGTCCAGGATGTTAGACATCTCCAAATGATATCCTCTATTTCATTTTAATCAAAATTAAAATCAATACTCATTTTTGTAAGGTGAATGTGAAACGGGAGAGGAGGAATAAATCCGGAGATTCATATTTAAAGAACGATTAACTTGAATCGAAACAACTAAATTATTAAATGATTAAATCACCAATGAAAAATTATATAATTATAATCAATGATATGACTCCCTATAATATAAATTTTAGGTTCTGAGCAAAGTGGAACAGTTTTGGTGGGTTTACCCAACATTAATTTTAGTGTTAACAATGATCAATCCAAGATCTATCACGATAATAAAATTCCACATCATTCAAATAGAACGAAGAATAAAAAAGACCGGGGGGCATCCGGGAACCATATAGGGAATCATCATATGTTGATTATAATTACTTTAATTAATTTAAAATAATTACCTTAATGGAATTATTTCATCATTGATGTCTCTGGTCATGATCTGATGTGATCTGTAGTTTTGTCGTAGAATCCATGTGTATGATTCCTCTAGTGGTGATCCATATTTGCTACAGGTATCTATGGACATCGTTGAAGGGATCTCCTGGTGCTAGCTTAGAAGACCCTTCAATTGCGATTTCTTTCATCGATCGCCTTGATCTAGTGGAGGTGGATCTCCCTCTCTCTCTCGTAGCTTGAGAAAGTTCTTGGTGGAAAAAGCATTCTCTCATGGCTTGAGAGCTTATCCAAATCCATTGTGCATAACCAATAAAATTGGATAGGGAAATGAGAAATATATATTTGGGATTTTTAATTTCATTTAATAATAAAATTAATTAATTACCCGAAATAATTTATACATTTCATTTAGTTTGTAGTAATATCCGATGTCAAATAATAATTGTTGACTATTATTATTATTTTACATGCACCCAGCGAATTACACCTAATATTATTTAATTTAATAAATAATTTAATTTTTTTAATAAATTCCCGGAAAAACTATTCAGGTGTATATATTAATATACATGGCATGTACTTTTTTTTCATTTTTCATAATTTCCTCTACCACATTTTTTAGACCTTGAATAATGACTATTTTTTCCCAAATAAATATCACTGCATTACTCACTAATATATAGATTATTTGGGTCATAATATATTCTCACAAATATCTAGTGTCAAAATAAATGTGATTAGGCATCTTTGAATAATTATTAGACCACCATTAGGAATAATCTTTTTTCATCTTTTTAAATTAATATTTTACTGAGATACTTGGACACCCTTAGTGTGTGTCCTTCTAGGCCTCTTACATAGTGGCATTAGGTGAAGCATCCATAAAGCCTATGGTTTGCCTCTAGAAACATGCCAAGGCACCCATAGAGAATGATGTTAATGTCGCAATGGCGTGTCTCCTCCCACGAATGCTTACCGTGTAATGTAAGACCTTTTTCATGATATCTTAATTCAAGTGGGTTTAATGCAAGTGACATCGACCCATGTTCTTGATTATTCTTTCTTTCACATTATGAAATTGAATATTCCCATTTCACACCATGGCCATGTATTTCTTTGTGCTATATAAATTCCATCAAATGGAATTAGATATCTATATGTGTTATGGTACAGAAGAGACAAATCCTTTCTCAAATTATCTATTAATGCAATATCACTCGTGACACAACCAATGTATCCTACCACACATTGAACAGTGTGTTGCATAGTTTTCATCAATACATCATAGTGCACTAGTTTTAATACCAATTAATAATAATCTTAAAATATAAGGACTAATGAACACGTCCGCAGATGGGAACATCCAATGTCATTATGATATGTGAATTTCCCACTGGCAGGTCTCGTTCTAATAATATATTCAAGGACGTTACCAAGGGAACACTCCCTGATAAGATGCCACAATGTTTAATGAGTCCTTACCCCTAATGGCATGTATTATTTTTTTCCCACAAATAAAATCATCCATCCATAGAACATATATTCTAGAACAGTGTTATGGAACTACTGGGTTTTCATCATAGCAGGGATCCTCAGTGAACCTTTAATGCAACAGCGATCTTTATGACATTATCACTTGCATTGTCCCACAGATGAACAATAAAGATGTGATATGGTAATTATTAATGAAAAATGTACAAAGTAGTTTGTTCTAGGCCACCAACTCCAACACAGCTAAACCAAGGAAACTCTACACCACGGTTATGCTCCTGGGTGGCTTCCAAGAAAGCACCACCACAATGTTCACTAGATCCCACAACAACTCTATCTGATGAGATGACATTTCCTATAAGTGGACATTTCGTATCCCTAACTCACACATAAGGATATTCCTAAAAACATTTTTCTCTTAGAGTGTGTCCAAAAACATCCTTAGGTGTATCTCATGCTCCTTCTCCGACGAAGAATACACTAAGATTTCATCAATGAAAACCACTACAAAACTATTCTAACTCTGTATAAAAGATCATGTCCATGAGTCCCATGAACACTGCTGGGGTGTTTTTCACACCAAAAAGAATCACTGAGTACTTGTAGTCTCTGTGGAGACATCTAAAATCCGTATTTGGGATTTCCTCATCTCATACTTGAAGCTAGTGATAGCCTGATCTGAGTTCTATCATCAACGATCATCTCACTCCATTTAGATGATTGAAGTGGTCATAAATCCATGGTAGATGATACATGTTCTTCATGGTAACCCTATTCATGTGCTAGAAGTCGTCGCATAACTTCATGCTTCAATCAGCCTACTAGAAAAACTAATCTGGGAATGTCCATGGTGAAACTCTAGGCCTTATGAACCCCTTCCTCTCTAAGTCCCTCAACTACAAAATCTTCTTGCGAAGCTCTTTGATAAACATGTTATATACTAATGTTGATATTGGTGCAATTTCATTATGCATAATGATACAGAATTCCATCTACCTGTGGGGATTGAATCCTAGAAACATCTTCTGGAATGACATCTGGTACTCGGCCACTACTGTTGAGAAATAAAAACTCAAAACATCCACCTCCATGTGGGTATGGATGTAGATATAAGTTTTATTGCATTCACCATTCTATGAATGAGTTTATCTTCTGCTTCCTTGGTTTCTTAAATCAATAACAAATGAAATCTACACTTCCACACTGCAAACATACCATATCATTTCTCCTAAAATTGTCAATTTGAGCGTGAACGGTGGATGACTAGTCAATACCCAAACTAATTCTTTAAGGCCTCAATACTACCACCAAGAGGTTACAACTAAAACTCTCTTCCCAAGGATCATATAACAAAATCGGTATAAGTTGGATTGTTGAGTCTCCTCCCATAGGTATCTCCACACAAAAGGGTCATGTAAACAGTTTAATAGGAAACTCTATGTAGTGAAGAGGATTAATGATAAGAAGTAATTTTTAGAACCTATGTAAATTAATATAGATTCTACATGTAATAACAGACCATACCTAGAATCAATCCTAGATACATTGGCTCATATGCCTTTACCACATGAATATACCATCATACCCTATCATCCAACTCAATAATCCTGGTGTGGACCACATTTGGGTGGTGGTTGTATCGGGTTGAAATTTATAAAACCTCATGATGCTTTCCCAGCACCTCTTACATGTCTAGCACCCAAAAGATTCATCTATTTAAGTCACTGTTTCTGCCTTGGTGTCATATCCACCATTTCACTGTTTGAACGATGGGCTGGAAAATCTCTACTGATATGTCCCCATCCATCTTTTAAAAGGAATTACCTCTTTTTAGGCTGACTGGACTCACCCTATGATCCCTGAGCTATATATATCATATCTTGGGACATATTATCAAATGTTCTCACATGTCTAACTCTCTGATATTTACATCATCTTCCTACATACTCACTGCTAATATCCATTGGTTGTATATACTCATCCAAAGTACTTTTAACCACAAAGGTTCTCTCTATCACCCAAGTATAATAAGTAATTCCAAGAAGAATAATTATATATTGGATGTCCCTAAACACATATCACTCGATGGTATGAGCCATGGATTACTGGTCATATCAAAATCATTGAGTACTTGGAATGGTCTGTATGCATCGATTAATACTTAGCTAATGACTTTTCATCCTGTGAAATTTGTAGAAGCTCTTGGGAAAGAATTTAACTTTTATTTTATGGTAGTATCCCCTTATCTAAGAATGGTTCGCAAGAATTATCCCTGGAAAAGTAACCTCTTTGTATGATTGAGTAACATAAACCCCACCATCACTCTTCAAATCCACGTATAAGGCTCACTACAACCCCTCAATTTGATATAATGGTTCCCTGAGAATAAAAAAACACTTGACCACCACCTTCAGCCAATATTTTGCTACTTGTGAGTCAGAATAGCCAAGGTACCTGAGGGGTATCGATGAATAAAACTCATGATGTAATCATAGCGCTCCATCTCATACACTGGTACTATGAGAAACATGTGCTACTTTACATGTGGGGGCACAACTAGTACACCACCTAGTGATGATATCTCTAGTAAAAACCGCTATACAAATCTCATCACCCTGAAGAAGATCATTGAGATCATGTGGTACAATCATGGTTGGATATGTACATGGAATTATCTTGAAACAAAATAAGATTTACCATGATCAATATAGTATACCTTTTTAGATGACTCAAGAAGGAAATTGAAATCTCAACACATTATTATATGATGAATGAAACTTCATATTTACCTACATCTAATATTTTAATTTACTAAGTTAAAAAATAATTCAGGTTCCATGTGTATGGATGAGTCGGCCTCTGCACCCACACCGGATTTCTTGACCTGATATCCAAACTCGAAACACATAACACTATTTTCCCAAAAAAAACTCATATAATATGGGTTCTTAAGGTAGAACTAATATCCTCTAATACGACATTTTCACGATCCATCCCACATGTTCTGTGTTGTGACTGCCCCAATACCACCTACTATAGGATCGGGGTCAGTGAATAGCACTTAGTGAAAATATCCCAATAAGGGAATGATTTTTTTTTCAAATATGTACAAAAGAACAATGATGAAAATTCTGGAATTAAACCACAAATTTCAATTAGAAAACTACTAATATCCCAACAAAAAATGAAAGTAAAATAGGGCTAAAATAAAAGACCAAAACCAAAAGGAATGGAATAAATACCTTGGACTGTCCACTAGAGACCCTATTTGAAGTGTAGGGGAATGGTAGCTTCCAATAGGTGTATAAGTACACCCATCTGTCCCATCACACTCAGCACCTCCTGGACCTGTACCACTATGGTCTTTGTTGAAGCATTGATCACCTCATCACGACATGAAATGTGATGGTGAATCCCATCCATGGGGTGAGTAACACAATACTCATTGGGGACCCGAAACCACAACGGAAGGAACACAAAGAAAGACCCCCAAGAAAAGACAACCCACCCAAGGTATAATTCATGTTATATAAATTATGATTATAATTCCTAAAGATGAATCATCTTGTGCTGTTGAGGGTCTCATCCATGATGATTCATTAAGATTCACATGGAAACTATACCACAGAGGTCTGATCAGCTACTAGAATAGTATGGCTGGTTGACTACTGGACCACTGAGTTCTGCTCTGTTATTAGACCACTAAGGTCTGCTTTGCTAATGGACCATTGAGGTCCACTTGGCTTCTAGACAACAGAGGTCCACTAAGCTACTAGACCGTTGTGGTATGATATTCTACTGGACCCCAACAATCCAATCTTCTACTAGACCATCAAGGACCTCTCTGTTAATGGACCACTGAGGTGCACTCATCATATCCTTTATGTCACATCCAGTTGTTGGATTCCTTCACTCTACTTTTTTTGATTCCCAAAGAATCTACTCCTCAATCCATAGGTAGTAACAGGTCATCCATGAAATGTCACTCAGATTATTCCCAAATATCTATCTCTCACAAGGGCCCCAATTCCGTAGACAGTGCATCAATCAGATGTCTGACCTCAATGATATTGGCATTTTAGTAAACAAGGGCCGGTTGTGTTTGGGCCTGGTCTGACATGGTTAAATCGACCTGAAGCAACACGGTATGGGGTGCCGCCTATACCGACCCATTTTTAATGACCAAAACCGACATGTTTGGGTGTGGGATGATCTAGTCTGACCTAGCCCTATCTCCTGGCCCACTGGGCCTTTCTAGACCCAACATAGTTTTTGTGGTGTGTCTCACCAGTTGGATCACCGAGCAACCTGATCTACATTCTCTAACTTATTTCCAAATATACGATTGGTTTTTTTATAGTTTGTTATCATGGTGTCCCAGTTTCTTATTAATTTATGCCCGCATCGGCGGGCTAGCTTTTCTCACGCTCGGGCTACCCAACAGCCTAGTTTACTACACTTCCTTGGACCTTGTCGGTCCGACTTGGGTCTATCCCAGATGCCCACTACCATATGGGTTTACACAGCAATGTGGTTGGCTAAGTCCAGTCGTCTCCCTCTACACAGGGTACATCGTGGACCACATTCCAGCACACATCATATCCCGACCCATTGCTCGTTCCCTTTTGATGTGAGGCCCGACAAGAACTGCACCCCGAACACATCATGACCACTACTAGTTGCGGCCTTCAACACCTTGGTGGTCCATCGGGGAACACCACCTCTGGCATATGGCCGCCACTATGGGCCACCATCACACTGGTGTTCCTTCCACATGCCAGTGGACATTATATTATTGTCTATTTTCAGTCCTGAGAGCCCCTTCAGGATCCTGGGATATTTTCCTTTACTATTACGACTTCATGATCACATCATCATCAATCCAGGGGTTCAGTCACCATGAACACAGGAATTCCCACAATATATAGATCTGGGCCTTGTTCGTGCTACACAATCCCTCGGTGTTAGAATTTAGAAATAGATTTGAAGGAGTTTTAAGAATATAACACGGATCTAACTTCTCATAACTCCCCTCATTCAAATTACTATATCATATAAAGACATCTGATTCGTGGTTATATCCTTTAGTGGATATAGCCCACGTTCATCGTTTAATAAGATGAACAGGGTAATAATTTCGAAAAGTAAAACACTGCCTAGGAAAATGAGACCAGTTGAGGAAGATCGATCATACCCATCTATCGATATTCGGTTCTTATTCTCTATCAAGGGTATTGTCACTGCATTATGATTCAAAGTTGCTCATTGGTAGATAGGCATCATTATTCATTCATTAGAGGAATTCAAGGGTGGTCTGTTATCCCTAAATCAATATTTCATTATAGAAGGAATATGTCTGGTGCATTGATGCATCGCCACACTTATTCATTAATTGATGGCTTTACTGAGATTCAGTGTCGTTGCATCACCATATTGAAGTGATTCTGTGTCATAACAATAAGTTAAGTGAAATAATATAAAACTTTTCAATGTTAATTTTATTTTCCATTAAAACGTCTAAAAATTAACCTTCACCCTTAACCCACACTAGTCGAGGTTAAGCCCTTCTTATGAGAAAAATATCATTATGATCTAAAAGGTGGTCTTGGGTTGTTAATCTAAGTAACTGTTTCAATGTTATAAGGATTTGAAAATAAAATAATGTATATTTAAATTATTTTATGTATGGTTATGTCCCAAAAACCAACATTAACAACTGGCCTGCACCAGTCGATTTTAGGCTACGCATAAGGAATGAACACCTTCACAAGCTCAACTGAAATCATGGATTCTTAATTTGATTTACCATTTATGATTTATACGAATATGAAAATTAAATAATCTTAATTCAGTTATTTAATTTACATCTAAAACTAAATTCCATTGTTGTCAAACATCGGCCAATGTTAGGCTCTACCAAAGGAAACCACACCCTCATGAGATCAACGATGGTCTCAGATTTTCAATCCAAGTCATCGTTCGAGAGTTACCGAGATTTTAGAAATATATATACAATTTTTTTAATTTTTTTATTTATGGTCATGCCATTTTAGGTTTTCTAACTGTAGGAACATTCTGACTAAACATAAGTCTCTCCTAGGCAAAAACCATTACTTTGAATGCAACGGTTCCCTCTGATCTCTGATCAAGGTTCCCATTTATGAGTTATTAGATTTTTTCATAAACACTGCTCAGTTTCACTATTTAAAACTAAACATTTTTTGATGGACCATTGCAGGGTCATAGGGCCTTATAAATACTAGTCATCTCAGCACCTATTCATAGAATTAAGAAATATAATTTAAAACAAGTCATGGGATTCTACGAAATTACAAAGACAACATTTTCAGAACATCTCTCATTTCTGGGGATTGTAACATTTCTTCAACATAGGTATCACATGTGTCTCTTAAAGAAGAATATTTAACTAAAATACTCTATGTCTATGTGGGAAAAATAATTCTAGAAAAAAAGAGTGTACAATCAAGGAAATAAATGTTGTCCATAACACAAAATTCATGTAATACCCATTTCCTGATTCAATAAATAGTCTCTTTGTTGAGGTAGTGCTTGAAATAATTTTTTTATGACAAAATTAACTAGCACACATCTCAATATACTTGTCAGTATGTTCAAGTGAGTAAAACCAGAATTTTTCAAATACACATATTTTTTATAAGCTCATTAAATTAATTTACAAGAATAGTAAAAGGATCCTCAATTACATATTCCTTATTTTCACTTCATTATTTCCCTATAAGTTATCACATGTATACAAATATTTTTGGAATTATGATGAACTTTGATTATTCCTTAGAAATAACAATCGAACTGTGAGTCGTCTCTATTTCTTATATTCATATTATTTTTCTTGGATTTTTCATCTGTCATTATTTCATCCTACTATTCATCCTTCTTATGTTTTGTAACATCTTTCTTATTATCAAAAGAATCATATGATGAATATTTCAACATTTCAACATCTTTAGAATTATCTTTTTATTGATCTATTAGTAATATGTTTCCCATGTTTTTCTTTTATTCTGGAAAAATAGATGGAAAAACATTGATACCATCCCTCACATGCTCATATATGTAATCTCTTCATACATTTGTGTCAAATAATTTTAAATCTTTAGAATTCTATTTCTCCCTCTCTTATTTCACTAATTTTTCTGCTTCTGTGAATTTCTTAACCAAGACAATGTGTTCTAGCCAGATAACAAAGCATTATTTATTCACCAACATAGAAGATCTATTTTTCATAACATTAAAAACATCCATCATTTTAGAATTGTTTAGAAAATTTGGTTTTGAAGGTAAAAAAATAAGACACCCTTTACAAAGATGACCAGGCTTCCCACATTTTCCATAAATAGCTTCCATGTTTGTAAACTATTTTTATTATTCACTCCAACATTATGAGGTTCCTTGTAAATAACATTTTCAGGATTGTTTCTTTGAGTGGAATTAGTCCCTCTAAACATTTAATTTTCATAACCAGTGTATAAATAGATATTTGGTTGGTTAAACCAATAAATATTTTCTGTATTTCTGAATCCAGCACAATAATAAAAATATTCATAGAATTTTTATTTGCCTCCAAAACATTCATACTGAATAGAACTATGAATACGTTTCTCATACCCCTTCTTCTATTACTTTTCGGAGCCACCAACCTTTATATTATAAATCAGAGTATTTATTTTATTTTAACATTTATCTGTACAAGATGTATTGGAAACTATTTCAGATCTAGATAAAACATTTCCTAACTCATGGTTCCTTGAGGTTTTTAAATTTCCCTCATTGTTGGATATTTCAACATACACAACGTTCACAATAATCAATTTTTCATATAAAATTCAATCATTATTTTAAACCTATAAATGATACTCTTTTCATTCCTTCTCAAATATCTTATTACATAAACATTCGTCAACGTATGTAATAGAGTATTTTAAAATTTAACATTTCTCTTCATCTTTAGAAACTTTTCATTGAACAAATTCCAAATATTCATCTTTGGTTTTTAGATTCACATTTATATTCTCATTTAAATAATTTTCTTCTCTAGGTGATTTCAATAAATGAACATTTTATTTCTCTAGCATTACCTTATCATCATAGAAACATTCTTGGTTGCATGTTGACGAACATTAATCTTCAAACTTTTTTATGTTTCTTTTCAATCCTTCTGATCATTCTAAAAAATTATTTGAACTATTATTTAAAATCATTTCATGTTTAGTTTCTTCTTCATTAGAGTCACTACTTCTGAATTCCCCGTCATTAATAGTTTCACAAAAAATTATATTCACCAATATGTTGAATAGATTTTTCAAATTCAGCTTCATTTTCTTATTCTTCTATGTATCTACTTTGAATGATAGTATAATTAACCATTGAAATAAATGTGTTCTATTCAGTATCATTTTTTAGAATCATCACTGTCATCATCCTTAGCTAAAAATATTCTCTTTTTGTATTTGGAGAACTTCTAATCTTCCTTATTGGAATAACTATTTAATATATCTCCCATTTTCATCCAAGGAGTTCTTGGAATTCTTTATTATTCTTCACTTTTCTCTTCATCACATTTTTCTTCATTAACTTTTTTAGGACAATTGTAAACAAAATTTCTAACATCTCTACATCTAAATAAATTTATAGAATGTCTCCCTTTATACCTTTATGTACATATTTTCAACTTTTACAAAAATATGTATATAATATCAATATAAATTTTACGCACATTATCCCAAAATCTAATCCTCCATTATCTTTATCTCCAAGAATGTTATTTTCTTTCATGGTAGCCTTGAAAAAAATTACCCTATACATTTTTTTTCTTTCATGGAATTCGCACTCCTCATTTAATAAGTAATGAGAGTACTTTGAAAATCATCTGGAGACAATGTTTCTGGATTTCTATAATCCAATGAAGAAACCATGGCATCAAACATTTCAGGAAGAATTATCATGATCTTTTCAACAATAGTGGAATATTTTAACTTTTCACTGAGACATATAATAGTTATCACAATGTTGTTTTCCCTGGTAATGATGTCATTTATAGATTCATTATCACCTATCACGAGGTCCTCATACTTCAATATACATATTTTTAACATTCCCATATTCACTATTATATTTCATTCCTAAATGTTATGTAGTTTATCACAAACATAATTTGTATTGGAAACTCCTTTTAATCTCAGAAAGTCACTTTCCTAAATTGATGAGTCTAAATAATTCATAGCTCTTCCATCAATCAAAATATTTTCCTAAACATTATTAGTTAGATAAGAATTCCGAATATGATGAGGTAAACCATCGATTAAATTTCTTGAGACATGATTCCTAAGAGACATAAGTTATGGATTCATTATTCCTTTCGAGATATGATAAGTCCTATATTTTAAATATGTAATACCTTTGTTGTTCACACAATTCAGAATCTCAGTAATAATCTTTCCAAATAGTCTGCAAAGAATATTCCATGCTAACTATCACCTCATATACATCTTTTATGTGACCATTTAGGATAATTGTATCAGTGGGAAGGGAAGGGGTGAATCAATGATACTTATTTTTTCCATATTAATTGAATCAACCATTACTTACTGTTAAATATTATATTCCCTAATGAATTCAATTTGAAACAAACATTCATATGAACACAAGAATTTACAAGGTCCACAATTCAATATGATTATCTAAAAACATGGTACGATTTGGGGAAAATCCAATACCACACAATACACTAGAAAATATTCATTGTATAACAATTATTAATATAACACCTTTCACTCATGTATCCCATTGAATACAATCCAAAATTGTGTGTGCATCCTCTTAGAACAAATATTGTGCTATAATGTTTTTGAAACGACACATGTTACCAATACTTATTTTCACATTAAAAAAGGTATTCAATTGAAAAAATTCCTAAATATCTTACTTAGAAGAATTTAAAAACATACTAGACTTCCTTATGAATGAATAGACTGATTTTCCTAGTATATTTATCCATGTTCGATTCCTCTGAGTTTGTTTCTCCCAATAACATTATTCTCTATATAATTATTTAAGGTGAAATTATCCTCAGAATGAAAAGAATGCCTTTGACAAAATCTAGTAGATATTAATCAAAACAACATACATTGTGAGTATGGAAAACCTAATATAATTCATCAAGTCCAAATAACACAATAATAAAGGGTATAACATTGGCAGAGAATGATTGAAACAATTTAGATCATTTTATTCAGTACTAAAATACCAAAACATAAATCAGTTATTTTTCTATTCCAGACCGATATAATAATAATCCAAATATGATTTACTGGATGAATATAGTAATTTGTTAATAAAATTTTCACTTAATACAATGATTTTGTGAATACAATTTTGGATCTTTTCTCTTCCCCTTTCAGTTCTTTCATTAAAAGTTCTTCAACAAATCCTCAGTATAAAAACAATTTTCTCTCCCTTAATAATTTGAGATTTTAACTCTAATATAAAAAATTGTACATCAGTCATAAGAAAATTATGATGTACTTTTCATCTTTTATATGTGACACATTATGGGATTTGGAGGGAATTCTAAAATCAGTCATGATTTCTTAAATTTACCAAAATATTGATTTACACTAAAATATTATATGAATTTATGAATTCATAAACTCTTATCAAAAATTATTTATTATTCTACAACCTTAATCACTTCATCAAACATTCTTCTCATATTAATTTTTGAATTGTACTGACAAGAAAAAAAATTAAATATAATTTCTTCATAACAAAGCTCTATATAAAATGAATGTAAATGTTTGAATAATTGGATACCACTCTAAATGTTGAATGCAACCATTCTTATGAATTACTAGCTCCCCATTGACAACACATTAAACTAACTCTTTCAAATCTTCTCTTGAACCATTATAAAATCTTCCACTTTTCTTTTTCCCCACATGACAATTAACATGAAAAGTAATAAATATAACTGAACCCCTTTCAAATGGTTGACTAAATTGTTGATCGGTTTTTGTCGTTAACATTTTATTCAACCTCATATTATCTTTAAAAAAATCATTCATTCACAAATATGTGCTTATATAATGTTCCCCTTCCTTAATTTAAATTCATTTGAGAAAATATTCAGCATTGTTAGTCCACAATTTAAAGGATTCATAATAATCCATTCATTCCAGTTTATTTATTTCATTATTAGCATGAGTATGATATTTTCTAAATATGATTGGACTGGATATGAACCTCTTAAAAATTATTATCCTATATAAAATATTTCTGGGTACAATCTTCATCTTTCTTTTTCTTCTCTTCCTCTCAGATACAAGTATTCCGAGGATGAATCCATTTAGATCGGCAACATATATTTATTCTCTTCCACCTAGATATGATAAATCAAGGTACAATTTGGAATAACTATTTTCCATTTATTTCATAAATCTTTCATTATATGTTCTCTGATAAAATTATGGTTAATTTAAATTACAAAAGAGTAAATCATCATCAAATTAAATTAATTGTACTCATGTAGACTCTGATTATTCATTAAAACCATCAATTTCTTCATATCGATTTCTGAGTGAATCTGATGGCCATTTAATTCCTTTAAGATGAATTCAAAATGTGACTGAACATTTATTTTTGGAATTAGTTTAAATTTGATTATGATCAATTCCACACTATGGTCTTCTCCTATTATGGACATTTGGTTAACTGGTTCTCTTTAATTTATGATTCCAATTATTTTGAAAGCAATGAACAATATGATTTATGTCCATCATATTTCTCAAGATAAATTATTTCATTATCATATAAATTGATTGAAAAATTAAAACTAAAACAAAAATTAGTCCTATCAGGACTCCAAAAAACCATACAAATTAGATTTTGGAGAGGAGGGATAATTCATATCTGAACCCAAATTCATCTGGTTATATAGTTGGGTTCCTCGACTGCTTTTTCCTCGATATTACTTTGAGGATCACATGAATGCACCAAAACATCATAAATCAAAATTTGGACAAAAAAGTTGCGATTATTTGACCACATTGAGATGATTAATGAACCAGTTATGTGTTTTTATATAGAATCACCACCATGAGGATTCTCGGTGAAGGATTTCAGGATGGTGTTCATGGCGTATGATCTCGAGGATAGGGGTGAGACAATATTTTTAAAGGAGACACCAGCAATCCATAACATCAATAGATTTCATATTCGTAACAAGTAGATTCATTTAGGATGGTACCTACATTTTTTTAATTAAAAATAAACTTTTATTAATATAATTACACTAATATTTTAAATTAACCCCCAATAAACCAGTTTTAAACATATCTCTGGTAAAAAATAGTTAATGTTTTTACAATTCATTATGTAAAAAAATAATATTTCACAAATTAAAAAAAATTAAATAATGATTGAAAATAAGTAATATATTTTACCAAAATATAATATTTAAATATTTTTGAAATTAAATATTAAAATAATCTTGTGAAATTCAAAGAAAACGCAATTTAAAGAAAATTTTTACAATAGAAATTAGTATAATACATTTAATTCCATATAGAAACATTCCAATGAATGTAAAAAAATTTGATAAAATATAAAATCTATAATTTTGTTGAAACATATAATAGAATATAATTTATTTAATTTTTTAACATAAAAACACAGGGCTTACATGAAACACTTTTAATTTTTTTTTAAAATTTCAAGAAAAAAATTATACCAAAAAGAAGAAAATAGTGTATTATCATGAAATTAATTAGACAATTTAGTACTATTGGAGAATTACTTCACTTCATGAAAGAATTTAAAACATAATGGTCATTTAAGATAACACTTGTTAATGATATTGGATGATAGTTTGATAAATTGTATTTTCAATATTCACTAAAATGTTGTTTTTTAAAAAATACTAATTCATAACCCTATGGTAATATTGAATTTTTTTTTGAAATATTATATTAATTCACTAAAAAAATATTTCTATAAATGTTACAAATAAATCATAATTCCAAAGAATGAAATGCCAGAAAAACTATTTTTAAATTAAATGTTTTTTGAAGAAGAAAAAACATCCTTAAAAATTCAATATTTATATATAATTAAATATTTATTTATATTATTCAAATTTTTAGGAATTTGTTTATTTTTATTAATTAATACCAATTTAAGAAACATTTTATTAAATACTTTTATATATCTATTTATTTAAAATCTGGTTTGTGTGTAAAGAAAGATATCATATAATTAATTTTTATCTCAAGGGTAATTAATAAAAATAGTGGTTTTATACACATAACCCCTATAAAATGAATTTAAAAAATTGAAACGTCATCTGTATTGTACTACTAAATTAGGATATTTATGCTTCATCACATCCTCTAGTTCCCAGGAATCTTCATTGGCACTTTCATTCGACCAGGGAAATTTATCAATGTGAGTGGAATTTTTATTTGGGAAGATAGCACTATTATAAAAAATATCTAATGGTTGTTCTTCAAGGTACGATCCTAATACTATGTTGAAATGGATTATTTAAATACAAGTGAAGGATTAGTTATGCACTTCCATAGAATAGAATAATGAAACACATAATGAACATTAGAGAGTATTAGTGGATGCAAAAAGTGATGACGTATCTCCCTTGTTTGATCAATAATAATGAAAAAAATAATATATATATGGATCAACATCCCCTAAAATTTAAATAACATAATTAACATCTATGAAAAAATTAAAAGTAATTTAATTTTATTAGAATAGAATTATATATCTCATTGATGGTTTTTGTTATCACTTTTTTATCGATTCACTGATACCTTGAGGTGATGTTAAATATATCTAGAATTATTTTTCATTTCATTTACATAGAAAAGATTCAATATCATTTATTATAAAACTCTATCCTAGAAAGTTGACTTTATTCACTATATTTGATATATGGATTCATAAGGAGTCATCTGAATATTTATGTAAAATGTATTATTATAATAGAATTCAACCAGGTGGAATTGTTTATCCATACAAACATTTATATAATAATAATAATATATAATCATATAATCATGGATCATAGTGTTCTTCTTATAATTTATATCCTTCTAAGTTGATATATAGTAATAAAAAATTCATTACTTAGATCATGTTTATGTCCATCTAAATCATTGATGTAAAAATTATATATAAATTATAAAATACATTATATAGTAATCTATGAAACCATACAAATTCTTTAATGTACATAGTGAAAATTTAATTAATGGAGAAAAATTATCTTTTACAAGTGAAATATATTTAATTTACAGTATTATTAATTGAAACATAAATAGTGTTACGAAATTTAGATTATTTTTAGTGTTCTATGTTGAAACCCGTTGAGATGTTTTTCTATGTTAACTTTAGTATAAAAAAATTGTTGAAACATACCCATGGAATTCCCTCTCAAATATATAACATTCTTACATTCTAAAAATAACGATACAAATTATAAAATATCTCCATTAATATTGTCTCATCATTAATCTTATTTTAGATCTATATACAACATCATAATTTCTGATTAAATAAAGAGTAATGATCTATAATATTCATAAAATAGATCATTTTTCATGTTTTCTATATATAGGACACATACTCCATTAATAAACATTATTATCCCATAAAAATCATGGATAATCTCTGAAACAGTTCTTGAAAAATTTTATTAAACTAAATCTCCCTCAAATGCCTCTTATGTCTTCATATGGTCAAATGCATGAACCCTCATTTTAATGACTTATGATTTCAACCCTTAACTCATTATTTCATTTCAAATGATTTAAAAATAAAAAATACTTGATCCCTTGTTATCATCATAATAGATTATCTAGTATAGTAATATCCACTTAATGTATTAAAAACCATATTCACAATCCTATTGAAGTGATTTATTGAGAAGATATAACAATTAATCAACTCCAACCATCACTTATAAAAATTTTCCACACTTTATAGGTCAATATATTCATTAATTTTTTTATTATAATAACTTCACACTACTATATGCCAATATAATGCCTCTATACCACAATTAAAATAGTATTATTGCTAAATAAAAGCCAAGAGTCATTTAATTATTCACAAAGTGATGATAATATATAGCTAATAAAAAAATCTAATGATCTTAGTCAATGTGATCATTCTAGGATAATGATAAAAACACACTTATTTTATTGATCAATTGATATAACATATCATAGAATTATATGGATCAACAATTAATTATTCTAAATCCAAAATGTACCTGTGCTACAATTTTTATATAAGATAACCATATATAGGTTATTCCGCACATTACTCATTTGATACTCATGTAATTCCTTTATCTAGGGAGATTAAACAATATCATCTATAAAGGCTAGAACAATATTATTAGGGTAGTCACTATAAGAATTAATTATTAAATAATTGAATATATATTGGGTATTATTATGACAAGATATAATAAAAAATCATAGTTTACATACCTTTTTCAGAAGGTGGTCATGGGATAGAAATCACTTCTTCCAAAAAAATAATATTATTTACAATGAATAATAAGCATTGAGAAGTATTGGGGGCCTAAAAATTTACTAAAATATTCATCATTTCATGATATTGGTTATATATACTTGATATTTATATTTATATTTTCCTTGATAATCAAAATATATAAATCTTTGATCTTTCATTCTTCATAATAAAAAGCAAAAGTGCACACAATAGTGATGCTCATGGACAAATTAATCACATATCATGATTCACCTGGTGCTGCATCTTCTATTATTAACAAAGAATTAGGGTAATTCTATATTGAGTATGTGATTTTTTAGCACTATATATGAATTATATAAAAAATTACTAACAAAATTTAGAGGAATACTATGAAACTCTTATAAAAATTTATGAACAAACTATCTTATTACTGGAATATATTGTGTAAATATTTTAACCACAACCATATTTTAAAAATACCCAACTTTTAATGTAATTTACACATTAAAATTCAATTTATATTACAATGGATTTTCATAATTTTTTCACCCAAATGAATGATCATAGTTTAGTTCAGAATATCAAATATCAATTACCTTGATATATAATTGATATATGATTAATGTAAATAAAGTAAATATATTCCAAAATTTAAAAAACATTTAACAAGTTTAATAATAATGAAATTTTTAGGATTCACAATCCTACAATATTCAATTATTGAATAATTTTAGACATTATATGTGTAACACCTCAAGATTTTGGTGAAATTGTATTTAATTTATTTAAATCTATAGATATTTTCACTTCAAGAAACCTTGTATATAAATTCCCACTAAATCAAAAATGAATCTCATATAGAGCCGAATAGTAATATGTTACACAAAATCCGAACATGGGTTACATTACCAGTAACAACAAGGTTAGCACAAATTTCATGCAATATTTACCTTCCTCGAAGCCTTGCATAACACGCATGACCTAGTGTAACATAAATGTAAAATATTATGAAAAATATTATTATAAAGGAATATAACATATTCTTTATGTTTATGGATACTAATTTTATTAACTAGATATTTAAAATATGTAGTGTAAACAAATATAAAATTAATTCATGGGTTACTAATTGATGAATATGAAAACTGATTAAATATAAAGGAAAATATTTTCATTGAATCAAAGTTAATTTAACAAATTAATTTAAATTTAAAATAATTGGAAAGTGATATTAATGTAATCAATATGTTATATATTTAATACAATATTTTTTATATCCATAAATTAGATTACATAGACATAACATACGAATAAACCCAATTTATGCTTATAAACCTATATTTTTATTAAGTCATTTTTTACTGCCTTTTATTAGAGAACCAATTTTAAATCCAATTTTTGGAACCGTTATAGATTTAATAGTTATGAATAAATATTATATTTGGAATCAAAACACAAAAATTGGGGTTGGATAAATATTTGGTATTTTGGGTAAGAGAATCATCTTTTAATGAATAGTTAAAAAATCTAGATTTTAATTCATAACTTCTTTTTCATATAATTTATTTATAAAGATAAATTATATTTTCAAATTGTATGATATTTTCATTTGATAATTTTTTTTCAAATTATTTCAATGTATGTAATTAGAAGAAATTTCTACAAGAAATGGGATTGAAAAACAGGGAATCTTTTGATCATTTTTTCTTTAAAACCCATAGTATCATCCCATTAGTATGATTAATTTTAAAATAATGACATAAAATTATATGATTGGATGTTGAAAAATGGATTCCATAGTTGTAATAAGTATAATTTATAATATCTAAAAAGTTTAACTTATTTTTTAACCAAAATTATTATAGAATATAATTAAAATTAATTACATTGGTTATGAAAAATTGTAGTTTAAAAAATTAATAAGTCATAAATTTATGACCCAAAACATCCACGAAACATTGATACAATAATGGATCCACATGAAACATGAAAATCATTGCTGTAATTCTCTCTTAAAATATTTACAAGAGTTCTACTCCTCCACTATAAAAATCCACCACCTCCAACCATTCATCACACCTATCAAACCATAATGTTCAAAAATTATCAACCCAAGTATCCTCCCTAAAATACTCCCTTTGAACTTGATGTCTACCATTGAGAATAAATATTATCATGAAACACTTTGGGAAGAAACCAAAAGGAGTTAAATGATTTAGAAAAGGATTGAATGAGTATGATGAGAGTTAAGACACAAGGTTATGGGATGAAATCTCACTTTTAATTTCTATAATAAACATGTTAATTTTTTTACAAAATAAATATTTATGGTTAATTCAATATGAAGGTTTTTTATATGTATCTTATACCTAAATTTATTAAAATTCACCTATCCATCTTATGATCTTTCTTTCATGGAGTTTAATATTTAATAGTTATCAAATTTGTAAAATGATTTGTCACTATTTCATTTTGATACTCAAGTTTTTTATGCACCTAAATTTTTTTAGGGGATTATATACTTATATTGTACATTTTTTATCCTAAATATAATTCTTTTCATGATATTCTAGGTTTCATGTCATTTATATTTCCATCATGGAGAGTATGATCCCATGATTATAAAGTAAAAAGAGTTTATTGATACAATAGGATCTTCTTCTGTGATTGTTTATGTTTATTCTTCCTTTGATCAAATATTATTATCCATCTATCAATAACACTCATTATTTTCCTAATCCTTTTTAATTTCATAATATATTCTTGTATTGGTAGTATTTTTTAATATTTTTTACTTTATACAGTTAATAGAGTTTTCTAAGAAAGACCAACATTATCCTCTCCTTAGTCAGAAATCTATGTTTTATAAAAAGTGATTCCATGGTTATTATACCATTATCTTTTAATATATAAAATAAATTGTTTCCTTTTTTCATTTACTAACCTATTTAAAATAATCTCCCTATCTATTTCAGAACAAGTAATTATTTCTAATCATTTTTTCATACAAAATGAACTCTTTTTTACCTTGTACAACATGTATAAATTTATCCATTGTTGTTCCTTTAAAGCATATGTTGAATTTTTAAATGTTTAATATTTTAAAAAATATATTTATATGTATTTATCAATAAATGTTTTTTTTAAAATGATTTGAAACTTATATTTTGAGCATTCACGAAAAGTTGATTTCAGATTTTTTTTAAACATATTATATAAGTTTTCAAGAAAATTTGTTTTCTAAACATTTTCTAGCATATTTATAATGTTTTCAAGGAAAATGTTTTTTCAAAATTATTTCAAGATATATTTAAAAAAAATTATTTTTTTTCAATAAATTATTTTCAAAACATTTTCAATCATTATATATATGTTTTCAATGTGTTTTCAATGAAACTTATTTTTAAAATACTTGAAAGATTATTCTATATGTTTTCACAGAAAAATTATTTAAAAATGAATTCATAATTTTTCAAGTTATTTTATATTATAATTATTTTAAAATTGTTTTATGTATTAAAAATTATTTTTTCAAATAAGAAATTATATTTTCCTCAATAAATATTTTTAGATGATATTTCAAAATTATTTTACATAAAAGATGAAAATATATTGATGTCAATCATGGATTTGTAGGAAATTATCAAAATCAATCATTCATATCCTTTATATGAATGAGTTGTCCTTACTTTCATGGTCATTAATTAACCCATTTCTCCTACAGAAGTTATTTGTATATGAAATTTGTTTCTCATTTACGGGTTATTATTTTGGTGAAGTTATTATGAAACATATATGTTTTTTACATGTTATGATATATTTACTTGTTTATGAGACCAATTTTATTTCATGGGATATGATATATTTATTATGATCTTTAGGAACATGTATGTATGATTTCAATATGTGAAGGGTGGGTCTTATATCACCCTTCATTACATTGGTTAATGATTTATATCTCGTGAGATATATCGGGCTGGAAATATGGTTTAAATGGTTCCATAATAAAGTGCTTGAATGAGGGTTTACTCACCACAGTAATAAATGGATGGAATTATGGTTTACTCAATTCATTAATATTTTAAAATAATGATGGTTTACTCAGATCAGTAATACAAGGCAGGAATGAGGGTTTCACATTTCATTAAATCAAATTTCCCACTATTATGGTGTTACTAGTTATGCCTTGGATAGTATAGAAATAATATTTTATAATTTTATTTTCCCCAATTCCATTTTTTATTCATATTTTATTTTTTCATGGATTTTGTTCTATATTATATAATTATCCATGTCTTGTAAATTACATGGATTTATGCCATAATTCAGGTATATGATCTTTGATATGTGGGGTAGGATATTATATTTTCAGGATTATGTTATTATAACTTTATGCATATGATCATTATCACATGCCTCCCTTTATAAACTTACTGAGCATTTGAATTCACCCCATTTTATGTTTCCTTCCTCAGGTTATGAAGAATGGTTTTATATATGAGTACTTAAGGTATATGTCTTCATGTGATATATTGAATATCTTTCACCATGATAGAAGATTTTGTTTCCTTGTTTCCAGAGACACTATATTATTGTGGTCCTTGTGTATGTATTTTTGTAATGTATAGTATATTCATATAGAATGGTGTAATATCCATGTTTGTTAAGCCTAGGTCACTATAGTTGGTATCAATGGAAATTTATAGTCAGCATTTGGAAACTAGGATGAGAATAATTCAGTGAGATCTCTTTGTATATATTACATATATGTTAAGAGATGTCCTTAATGATAAGTATATGGATGAGTAAATGTTTAAGAAAATGTTCTGAAATTTTTCTTAAGGATAGAGTGAGTTTTTATCTAGAAATACATCCATGTCTAGATACTATAAGTGGATGTGGATCTGGAACAGATGTACCTAGGTGTAAGAACTCTAACAAGATGTTCCAAGCCTTAGGCAGGGAGATCCAGTATAAAACAACGGGCCTTTCTGCACACCTGGTTTGACACTCTCATAGGATATGTTTGGGAATTCAAAAACTCAACCATCATTAATTATTTAAATACATTTTGGATACGTGTAACCTAGGATAGACCTAGGGTGTCATATACTATGTAAGGTGACATGATTTAGATAATCGATAAGTATTTTATCATGATTGTGTGATTTTTTTGCTAGGATATGTAATGAACACACTATGCTTCTAGTTTTAGTCTATGTCATGTAATGGATGGAACTGTGCTAATGTTGACTGTAATAAATGATTTTTTGATGATAATTAAATTGGGATGGTAATTGGAGGTAAAGAGTTTCTGATCCAGCCAAATTATCTTTGATTTCACATGATTACCAATTTTTTCCATAACAGACTCTCAGACTCACCAAGGAAGAGATAGAATGACTTCAATATGAATTCAGGTAATGGAGACCATGTATGAATTAATATTTGGTTTCCTTTATCTAAATTAGATTGAAAGAGTCAATGAATATAATTTAATAGAAGAACAAGTATATGTTTTTATAGAAGAAATGAAGGATACCAAGAAAGTGACTGTAAGAAAAAAATGAAGAGTTTGGTTATTGAATTTTATGAGAATATTGGCCTTACTACGAAACCTTCAAATGTTATTTTTTTTAAGTGTGGAGAAAATTTTCATTATGAAATCCTATTTCCCAAGATGAATGTTGATAAAGAGAATCTATAAGGTGGAGCGACTAATTGTTACATTCATGATAATTATGAGACTACATATGAAATGTGATGGGAGTGAAGTATTATTTAATGTAAAGGGATAGAATTTTTAATCGATTAAGGATAATGAAATTTATGTTCTTATGTTTTTGGATTCAAAATTTATCTGTGGTGAAATACACATGATTGTTTCAACATAGTTGTTTCTCCTCTTAGTAATTATATGTTTACGTTGTCCTGGTCAATTGATTTAATGACATGGTGATATTTTGACTATGAGAAAGTAACCCTTAATATGTCCATTATGTTAAGATAATGTTTTATGGATAAAGATAAGTGGGATATGAATAAGTAAATTAGATAGTTTTTATTAAATTGGAACTATGTATGGACTTGCTGATAGTTGGGGTATGCTACCAATTATGTTTATTGAATTTTTGGATTTAAGGAATAGATCCAATATACATTGGAATACGTAATAATGAATTCTTTGAATAATTAATTTTAGTAATTCATGTTATTACAATGTATTATGAGTATATATGATTAGGGTCTTAACAAGTCTTGAAAGTGACAACCAAGAGATAAATTATAATATATATTGGAATCAATGTTAAGATGATTTTTTGTGTCTCTTTCTAATATTTTCTATTTTCATTTTTTGATATGGGTTATAAGGTTAACCATTAATGAAATGTCTATGTTAAAATTTTGAGGAATTATTTATGCACTTAGTTTGTATTGAAACCCATAGTTAAAAGGATATCAAGTAATTATCCTTATATTAAGGATTCCCATATTATATATTATAGAAATTATATTAGTATGGTTTTTAAAAATGTCATCATGCATTTCAAGTGACTACCAATCACGTCCTGCAGGGCCACAGGTCTTGAACCTATGACATAAGGAAGATAAGGTTTTCACACCAGCCACTAACCTAGCTGATTCCCTGGTTAATATAAAATTAGTTTTGTTGAATAAATATTAATGATGAACCTACTGTGATACATTTTATTAATATATATTAATTCATGTTGATTTTTAGGAGACAAATATTTTGATATTTTATTCTTTTATGATCCATTATATCTTTTAGAGGTTTAGTTTAGTTATTTATTGATCAATGTTAATTTATATACATTAATTCAATGAGGTAAAGTATGTATTATAATTTTTTCAGATCACAACATAAGAAAGAAATAATTACTCAATGTTATAAAAGTGATAAAAAAATTTTTTTCATAATTCATTAAATTATAATGAAACAATGGCTTCGAGAATCATTACATGTTTATGAATTTGAGGCCCGAAACTTACATTTTCTTGTTAAATTTTTGTTGATTGAGGACATCAATAACTCCCAATAAATATTCATGATTTTACTCCTTATTTAATCTTCAATCGCAAAATATGATCTCATATATAGAAACCTTGTTATATGATTCTTTGGCTATCTATTAGGGTTTAAAATAATTCAAAGGGAATTTTTAGTATCTATTTTTACGATATGGTATTCAATGATTAAAACATTTAGGTATTAAATCGGTGATATCTTAGATAAATTTCATGGATGAAATTTATTTTATGGGGGTACAATGCAACACCCTGATATTTCTTGGAATTATTTTCAAATTAATTTAATCTTTTTATATTTCTCACATCTCGTGACTCAAAAAATAGATGTTCACTTACCCGAGAATTCCAACCACACAGATCTGACATGATGTATGTTACATACAATCGCAGCATGGAATACATTACACTAAATAACAAGGTTAACATACATTATATACTTGTTTGTCCTTCCTCGATGGCAATTGTAACATGAATGACCAAGGGTGACCTAACTATAATATATTATCAAAAATATTATTATAATACAACATAACATGGATTTAAAGTTTATGGATATTAATTTTATTAACTAAATTAGGAAAATATTTTGTGTACACAAATATAATATGAACTCATAGGTTACCAATTAATGAATATGAAAACTGAATAAATATAAAGAAAAATATTTTTATAGTAAGAAATATATTTATAAAAGTAAATTAAATTAACAACAATTAGTAAGGGATATTAATTTAATACATATGTTGTATATTAAATAATAATTTTTTATACATTAATCAAATATATCCCATATAAAAAAGATAAGAACAAACATAATTTTTCACTTAATACCCTTTATTTTTATTAAGGCATTTTTTACCACCACTTAATAGAGAAGAAATTTTTAATCCAATTTTTTGAAGTTTTATAGATTTAATTTTACAAAATTAACATTATATTTGGAATTGAAATTAAAAATTTACGTTAGGTTAAATTTTTTGTATTTTTCGGTAAGGATTCATTTTGTAATGAATATTTAAAAATACTGTATTTTGATTCAAAATTGAATTTTAATATAACATATTTATATGGTTAAATTATATTTTTAAATGGTTAGATAGGTTAGTTATAAAATATTATTAAAAAATATTAAAATTTATTTCATTGGAAAAAATTTTACGTTGAATGTGTATATAAAAACAAATCAAAATATTGATCACTTTTACATTAATAACCCATAGTGTCATACCGTCAACGTGATTAATTTAAAATTTATTTCTTTCACTTATGTGGTTTCAATTTGGAAAAATGGATTCCACATTTGTTTTCTGTATAATTTTTAATTTATAATAAAGTCATATTTTTTTTACAAAAAATATTAATGAATGTGAATAAAATTAATTACACATGTTAACAGAAAAATTAGGTTAATAATGTACAAACAATAAATTTAAGACCCAAATATACATGAAACATGTCTAAAACCTATTGACTAGAAATATTTAGACCATATCATCAATTATATTACCCTTGGTCCATTATTGTATTCGCGTTAAATTAGAAAAGCATGTGTGTAAATCTCTCTTCAAATATTTACTAGAGTGTCACTCCTCCTTAACTATAAAATTCCACCACCTCTACACATTTCTCACACCCCTGAATCTATTATGTTACTCCAATATCGTCCCATAATGGATCCCAAAAATAATCCCCTCAATCATGTAGCCTCTCATTTAGCATAAATCCTCTAAATGACTTATTTTGGCATATACCATAAGTAGTTACATGATTTAGAGAGGGTTTCAAGGAGTAATATGAGAATCCAGGAATATGGTAAGAGGATTTCATCTTACATATAATTTCTTTGAGATACATGTTATGTTTTCCATGCAATTTTTTTTTTGAGTTTGAACTTCCCATGATTATATTCTCTATAACTTATACATAAATTTATGGGTATTCACATGTCTATCTTATGATCCTTCTATCATGGGTTTTAAGAGTCAAAAGTTACAAAATAGGTAAATTGATTTTTCTCAAATTACCTTTTATGATACTAATGTTTTATTATGAACCCTATCTCTTTTACGAGGTGTATTTAATTACATTTTACATTTTATATCATAAATCAACTACTTTTCATGCTATTTTTTTGGTTTATGTAATTTCCTTTTCTTATATGGAGAGTATGATCCCAAGATTACAATGTTATAAGATTTTATTGAGACAATATCATTTTTTTATGAGATAATTTTTGTTCACTCTTTCTTTGATTAAATATTATGATCCAAATATCCAAAAAACACACGAGTGTCCATATTCTCTATTATTTCATGATATATTAATATATTAGATAAAGTTTCTACTCTATTGTAGATAATATAGTTATGAAATTGTTTTTATGTAAGCCTGACATTATTCTCTATTTGGTCAAAAATATTTGTTATCTAAAAAGAGTTTCAACGAATATTAATCAATTATATTCTAATAAATAAAATAAATTTCTACCCATTTTTTACCAATATCATCAAATGAATCTTCTAGTATCTTTTTGAGAAAGTCCTTTTTACTATCATTTTTACCGTATAATAAAAATTTTAATTTTACTTCAGCCGACATATAAGGATTTAATGGTCTACATTCCATTGAATCGTCCATTTCATTTTTTAAAGTTTAATATATAATAAAAATTTGAAATTATTTAATAATAACATTTTCTTTTTCTATTTTTTAATTATTTTTTATAAGTTTTCCATAAATAGTTTTTAATAAAATTTCAACATTATTTTTTATGATTTCATGGAAAATGGTTTTTAAAACATTTTCAAGAGCTATTTATATGTTTTCAATGAATTTACAATGAAATGGTTTTCCAAACATTTTCCTGATTTCATTATATGTTTTATAAAATTAAAATAAAATATTCTTTTAAATGTTTTTATTCCTATTTTATAAGTTTTTAATGAAAAATGTTTTAATGATTATCTAATAAAATTTTTACGGTGTTTTGTATGAAAATTATTTTCAAATGGTTTTATGTAAGAAAAATACCTTTTCAAAAACAAAAGGATATTTTTCTCATGGAAATATTTTGGAGGATGTTTTGAATTTATTTTCCATATAAGATAAAATCAATTGATGTTACTCAAGCCTTTATATGAAATGATATAAATGTTCTATTCATATACTTTTTATTAAAGAGTTATGATTAATGTCAGTGTCTTTATGAAACCCATTTCTCCATCATTGGTATTTCATATTTGAAATATATTTCTCTTTTATAGGTTATGTATTTTATGAAATGATTCTTAATCCAGAAACATTAACCACAGGTTATGATATTTTTATATTTTTATGATATCCATTTAATTTTTTAGATTATGTAATGTTTATTTATGATCTTATTCCACATGAATGAATGGTTTCAGTATGTTATGTGTGGGACCTATATCACTATCAAATGCATTGGGTAAAGAATTATATCTCATATGATATATAAGGATGGATTTAGGTCTACTTGGTTTATTAATATATGGAGGGAATGAGTCTTTACACAGTTCATTTATATAATTCTAGAATGGGGGTTAACTCGGTTCAGTAATACAGGGACGGAACAAGAGTTCAGTCAGTTCAGAAATACAGGGCATTAATGGGGCTACCCAGTTTAGTAAAATATTTTTTCTACTAAGAAGCTCTCCATAGGGATTACATTTCTACTATGGAAATAATATTATATTCTCATGTGTTTTTAACAATTAAATGTTTTCTTATTATGTTATTATTTTATGTCCTGTGTTGTTTATATTTTTTTACTATTCATGTCTTTTGAACTACAATGATTTATGTCATGATTCATGTATATGATCTATGATATGCACCGTATGATATTCTTTTTTCATGATCATGTTCTCGTAAACATAGAACAATTATTATTCTCACATGTCTCCCTTGTTTACCCTTACTGAGAATTTAAACTCACCCCACTTAAAGTTTCCATAAACAAGTTATGAAGAATATTTTAATATAGGTGTACTTATTGTGGATATCATTATGGGAGATATGATGATCTTTTACAGGATAGAAGATTATATTTCTATGATTCCAAAGACACTAAAATATTATTGTCCTCATGTATGTATTATTATAATTTACAGTGTATTCATATAAAATGATGTAAAATCCATGTATGTTAACCCCAGATTAGTATAAGTTGTGGCCACTATACTATTACAGGGATCAAATAATAATCCAATATTTTATTTTTTATGTGGTAATATGATATACTTAGGAAATTCATCATTTATATAAGTGTTGGTTGTTCTAAAATAAAATAATATAGTATCAGTTAAATGCTGGATATTAAGTAATCCGTTTACCAAATTATTATTATACACTATATATACAATAATTATCGCAATATATTTACATTTTTCAGTAGTAATATAAGTTTTTAAACATCAATAATCATCCTTAACCATCATATTCTTGAATTGGATTCCATAATTCTCATACACTAATCATTTAAAACTACATATTGTTGTTGGGGAATTCTATGTACCATTCTCTCCATTAAAAATATTACCTAAATTATCCCCATTATATAAAAAGCATATTTCAAGATGACCTACCTTTCAACACTTCCGTAATTTAATATTCCTAATAAGACAATTTAATACATGAATCATTCAACACATTTGGTATAATGGAAGTCTCATAATCTCCACCCCTTGGGTTTTATGATTTTTCCATTGAATCCAGAATTTATATTATTATCAAAACAATGATATTGACGTGTAACTCCAATATCAATTTATATCTGAATATAAAAGAAAATTATTTATTTATAGAAAATGATATCTATTTTGGATTACTCTATTTGATGAATTTTCTTGAGCTGAAGATGAGTCAGTAAATATAATTTTTTGGTTCAATGAAAATAAAAAAACATACCTAAAAAATAATAAATAATTTTTTTCATATGTAATAATTGATTTTAATCCATCTTATTTATAACAATGAATTCCTTAAATATTATTTAAATATATTATAATTAATTTACCTCATAAAGAATAACCTTCTTAATGTGATCCAACTCCATAGAGTCAATTTCATTATGTGAACTCATGTACTATATCTGGGTCACCCATTTTTATTTTTTACCATCCAAATAATAATGAAACAAAAAAATAATGTCTTGAATAATGGATAATGGAAAATATCATTCTAGTGGTACTAATGCATTGTTCAGAAATTAGTTTATATTTATAATAATTTAAAAAATGTTTAATTTCCCCACATAGGAATCTAAAAAACATTGTTCCACCCTTTTCTCAGTTGGTTTCTCAAAATTATTCATATATTCATAATGTTGTGTATTCTTGGTACCAAAAGTTTGTATTCCAAATCCCAAAATATTATATTATCAGGATAATAATAATTTCATAGTCCATTACATTTGGTTTTTAAAAAAATTCTTCGTGTACCAAAAATTGTATAAAATAACAAATCGTATTTTTGGAATCAATTCTTATATTGAGAAAAAATATAATCATGAAAATAATTTATAACATATATTAATTTTTACATTGTGTAATCAATCTAAAACAAATTTTTATTGTCTTACGACACAAATGGTCAACATCTATACAATTAAATTATAACTTTACTTAATGATATTGTAAATTAATCCATTAAAGTCTTCTTAGATTGTATATATTGGTGATTAATATTCGAACAACTGATCATAAACATGTGTTGATATATTTAAAAAATTATTCTCCACTTTTATAGTTGTTTTCCATCGATGAATATATGTCACAACATCATTAACATTCTAGTATCCATAGATGGATTTATTTTATACGAAATGAATAATCATCTCATAAGCATAAAATATTATTTTATCCTATAGATAGTATTTATCCTAAGGGATATATTTAATGTTTCCTAAACATAGATTCTAAATTCAACATAAATATTCTATTATACAATCATAGGTGATCCGAGAATTACATATATATATATATTGAATCTTATATAAAAATATATATTATATATAATTAAGTATATTTCAAAACCATTAATTTTTATTGACATTTGAAACATGAGAACATGAACTAATAGAACGTGAATGAACTAAATCATATCACAAAATATCATAACAACTTCTACCATTATTAATCACGTCAATCATAAAATCATTCTTCATTTCACGGGGAAAAGGAAATATAATAATTTGTCATATAGGATGATTAATAAGTGTAAACAGGGGAGATGCCAATGACTATTTAGGAAAAACATGAAATTAAGTATATGAGAGCGTGAGATAAATATTTAAAAATCATACACAACAACTCATATATCAAAATATTGAGTCATGTAATAAAAATTGGTTGTATAAAATACATTAATTATAAAGGTATCAAACAACATGATCCATGGGATTATATAATTGTCATAATACTGTGTTATTAAATAGTTTAAATGAGTGTGAAATAATCACAATCATATGAATCATAATAAAAAGTCAACCAACATGATAATACTATCATTTTAGTGTTTGGTTTTCCAGTTATGCACCTATATTGGGTATGGAATAAACATGATTTTACTATCTTTGGAGTTTTTATAAAATTTATTTTACCCTATCACATCCTAATCAATAATATTCGACTAATTAATTTGAGGGATTTAATGGTGTAACCCGTCACATAATCATGATCTTTTCATATGTATCCCACATGATCATTAAAACATTAATCATTTAATCATATATTTTCCCATGTAAAATAAAATAATCTTCTTAAATATTAATGTATCATAATTATAAACAATATAGTGATATAAAAAGGATTTATTCATATAATCATATTATTTATTAATTATAAGTATCATCAAATAATGTTCTAATATTTGAATAATTTTCTTAAATGAAAATTAGAATATTTTTAGAAAAAAATATCCTTTTGATTTTGAGATTAGTTATATAAAATAAAATAATTTTGAAAATATTATGGATAATTTTTATTTTAAATGAACTATTGAATCATGTAAATAGTTCATCAAAACACTGACTGTTTATGATAGTGGTAAAATATATTAAAATTTTATATTCATGATGAATGATTTTATTCACACATATGGTAAAAAGTACATCATTTGGAAAAAGAGAAGATGATTAGTTTTAATAATTTATAAAAAATGTCAAGTATGTATATAAAAAAATTAATAATTAATGGGATAGTTTTTAAATAATTAAGGGAATCACGTTATAGAAAACATGTCTATGTACGAAATGTATTCCCTACAGAAGAGAAAAATGATTTTATATTTCCAAAAAAGTGTTCTTTCAATTATTTTATTACCTAAGGTGAGGGAAATTAAAATAATATATGATAAGTGCCGAAATAATTAGATTAGGGAAAAATAAATCTGATTTTTTTGATATAAAATATATAATTTCTATCATCATAAATTTAGGGATAAAAAATCATTGTAAAAATGATTTTGTATTGTAAAACAATTACCACTAGTCTGAATTTTTAATATGAGCTCAATAATATTATGTAATGAATTTTAATTTATTATAAATATACACCATAACCATATAGAATCATATAATAACTTATATGTTCCATAATAATATTATAATATAGTTTTTTAATATTTTGTTTAATAAAATCCATATTTCGAGGTGCTAACAATTTTTTTTAATGAATATTTTATTTTGGACGTTCTGGTTGTTTTTGATTGATCATGGTTTTATAATATCAATAATTTTATACACGGAATAAATATTTTATATATTCATTATATATATTTATAACCATTAGAAAATATCATAGATAGAAAAATGAATTACCCCATTCATGGAGAAAATAGTCCATACCTAAAAAAATATAGATTTCATTTTCTAGTTAAAAGAAATGAAAAAAAATATTATTTTTTTAATTTTATATAATTTAATAAATCATTATATTAATTAATTTTTAAAATCATTTCTTCTATTATTATATTTTGGGAATTTATGGAAAACTTATCACATCTCTTTGTCGAAAAGGTATTTCCTATGTATGCCCGAATGATAATTTCATTTCCAATGTCAGAGAAAGAAATAGGGTGATGGTTGACCCTAATTCAGGATAAGTGATCAAAATGATAATGATAATATGTTATTAATGTTATAATAGACATAATTGTTTTGGAGAATCTATACTAATAAATAATATTAAAATGGGCGGTTAGGATTTATACCACTTCTTTGAGAGACCTCCTATTAGAAACATAGTAAGAAATAAAAAAAATTTAATCATAGGATAATACCATGGGATATAGGATGAAGGTTTGAATTATATGAAGGAATTATGGTATGGATTGGATTTTCTAGAAGTAGTTTTTTGGAATATGGTTGGATCAGAGGTTCCTATTATAATTTTGGGAGTGGACACCGTGAAAATTACATAATATAATTAAACATATTTATTGTATTTTCTAATTTATAATGAATCAAAATTTTCATTTAATTGAATTTAAGATAATATTGTGCTGATATATGTTTATACAAATAGATTTTTATCAGGAATTCATACACATATCCCTTGGTTTAACCCTTATTGTAACCCAATTTTATCCTAAAACATAATAAAAATATTAAATGATTTAACTATTAATTATGAAAGAAATAAAATTGGAATAATTAATGAAATTGAAAATAATGATTAGGAATAATTAATACATTACATAAAATTCAATTTAGACATGATTCATATAATAATCTTAAAATAAAAATATTCAATGCAATGAAAATGGATATTAAAAAATGAATTTTGGAAAATAAAAATGAATTTAAATACATTTCCTTCGTAGAAAAAATTATGACAATAATTTCACTATATTTAATTATGTATCTAACAGTTAAATTACTATAAAAAAAATTAATTAATAATTACTTATTTTATTTATTGACACCAAAAAACATTACTCATATAAAAAATTTATTATATAAATATGTTTTTAATCCATAAAATAATTCTTTACAAACTTTTATTATAATATCAATTAATATGTTAATATATTGTTTATATATCTAGAAATTAGACTTATTTAGTTTTAAGATAAAATTAAAATCGAATTAGGGATACTAAATTAAATTATTAAATGAAATGGAATTATAGGTTTACAAAATTCAATTTTTTTCAATATTGAATGAAAAAAAATATTTATAGAAGATATAAAAACATATCTCTAATATTGTATTTCCATTATAATTTAAAAAATTACATTCATTCCACAAAATATTTTTTTGAAAGTTTATATTCTTTGTAATTTCATCACACAAAATAAAATAAATACATTTTTACAGAAAATTTAATTTCGAAAAATGAAATGGAATTAGTGAACATTTAGTACTTATTTATCTTGACAAATCAATAAAATTCGTTTATTTTAAACCTATAAAAAATTAAATAATGTTTTTATTACTACGCATAAATTCCAATTCAACAGTATTCATATATGGAATACTATATCATGGATCATTTAGATGTAGGGTTTCATTTAATGAAGGCTACCATATACTTCATGTTTATTTCATATTAAATGAATATAATATTTTGAGGTGTTATTTTTTAACTCCCCACCCACAAGGTATATCTAATATTATCCCCTTTCTCTCTAATAGTTGGAATTATATAATATATTTTATTTATAAGATTATTTGTCTCCCTTTTTCTATTTGATTTCTAGAATTGGTGTTTTAGTTTTCTTATATATCATTGTGTTCTATGCATAAGATGATAACATCAAAAAAGGTTTATAATTTTTGTGTAATTGATGACTATAAAATAGTACCTAAGAAGATTTTGAATCTATTTAATGGGTCCAACAACATATAAAGAATTTTATGGATTAATCAAGTCATGAAAATATTAATTCATTCATTGTAACTATAGTAATGAATGGGTTACAAGATATCCAAATAGTTTGAAGCACCATCGCGAATGAAGATATTCCAAGGAGACCAAAAAGTTGGATTTCTCTACTTATAAAAGGATGATTAATACAATATTAATATGGATAATATAATTCTTTACGATGAAAATAAGTCATATGATATTTTGATCGATGTGTTGGGAAATAGGGATGATAATTTAAAAATTCCTTAAGAAGAGTTCTAAAGTTAAAATGAATAATATATGTGATAAGAATGAATAAAATGCTTAAGAGTTGGAAAATATTTCCTACAAAGGTGGAAAATATTATATTAAATTTTATACGGGAGAATATGAAGATTAAATAGGATCAAAATTTGAATTTAAATATTAATTAACTCACCAGTAATAAAATTAAAGTAGTTGATGTAAAAAAAATCATGTAACATGAATGGTTATACCCTAAAGATTTTATTTCTAAAAATATATTTTAAAATTATAGAATAAAGTGTCTTATAGAAAACAAATAGCATGAATTCTATAATTATATTTTTAATAGGAATAATTATAATTAGTAACACAATTCTAAACATGAATCAAATTGAAAATCATCCAAAAATTAGAAAAATAACTGATCTAAGCTAATTAATATATGCGATGAAAAATTTTATCCGAAAAATGATAATTTTAATTTGTTGTTAAATCATAATTAAAATGATAATTATAAAATGAAGGAAATATATTTAAAATATATATATAATAAAGGAAAAATGGAATTTCCCGAATGTGACAATTTTTAAGATAGTCCTAAATAGGATAAAATGGAACACCATCAAGGATAGAAGAGAACAATTCTGTGGAAACTCTCTAGAAGAAATAATATCATAGAGGTAATATAAATTTTTTTATAAGGATCTATGTAAGTGGGAATTAATATGATATGATCTCTATAATAATGTATATGAATTTTTCTTTTTTCTTTTAGATACATAGACACATATGAAATTTCTATTTTAAGGATTTTAAATAAATTTCATTATTTCAATATAAAATAATGGAAATGATTGAAATTTAACCATAACATCAGAGGAATGGTTATCATTATAATATTTATTTACAAAAAAATTATGAGTCCAATTAAAATTTAGGAGGATTTTATATAGGCTTATAAAAAGGAGTTTATAGTGAACAAATTGTTAAATCAATTGCGTTAAAAAATTACAAACCATACATTGATGAATCATATGATAAAACTTTCTGGAAGTGAAACTCCAAAAATTATTACAAAGATACCATGGAATGAAAACGGTCTCAGAAAGGAAAAAAATAATGGGTGGATACCAGAGAAGAATAATATATTGAAATTTTTTAAAAATATCATATTGTATATGCATTCAATGGAATGATCAGTATTACAAAATATAATAATTTTTGTTGCGATAGATTTGTTGAATGAAAATTTAGTGACCATGATTTAAATGATTTAATGTAGAAATAAAGTGTTGTAAAACTAATCAATGAATAAATTATTCCACTTGTATTTTTTATAAGAAAATATTATCAAAATAAATGAGGAGGATCTAGATACCATTAAAAAATATCCATAATTGAAATCAGATCCCAATGAGAATGATGTAGGGAATTTGGTGGTCCTTGGGGATGCACCATCAAAATAAACATGAGGAATTGGGAAGTTACCCAAATCCACTAATTTATTAAATTTTGAAATATTTATAATTAGTTGTGTCACTCATGGGGAGACACATTCCATGGAGTTAATGTGTTGATGAGTGAATGAATAAGAGTTGTAATCATTTAAAAAATAATAATGTAAATTTCATGTAGAAATGGTAGTGTGGAGTATTGTCAGTTAGGGGGTAATTATTTCAATATATTCATGGTAAATGATTCTTTCTATTATAAAATGACATTATAGTCATTATTAATATTATTTATATGAATATGATATTGAAATCTTCTAATATTTTAACAGAAAATATAGCATAATCGAAGAGTTGTTTAGGAAACATGGTCAGTTTAATTAATATGCTAAATGAGTAGAATATATTTAATCTATAGTGTTGAATGATTTAAAGTATACATATTTATATTCTATCATGTTTTACAATTTTTTTTCTTTTGATTTTTTTTAATTATATATATATAATTGAGTTACTATCCAAAAAATGTTTTCCAAAAAATTGAAAAAAAATCCAAATACATGATCATGAAAATAAGTGGGAGTGAAAAATGAATTTCTAATTGGTTAATAAAATCCATTAATTATTATTGTAATTTATTATATAACTAAATATAAGGAAAAAATGTATTTATAACTAATTTATTGAAATATGAAATAACTAATCCTACATACATTTTTCCATTAAACGCACATGATTTTATATTTGTTTTCAAGACAAGTTAGTTGTGAGTTTGGTTTAACGAATTTGTTGAGTATATAGAATAAAAATTATGTTATGTGTAAATATCCCTAGGCTATCACTCATGAATCATGTTTTAAATACACATAAACTTAATACATTATCTTATTATATTTATTACAACCATGTAATATGTATCACTTAATTACATGACATTAAGTAAACTAAGAATTACATATATCCCCAGGATTATATAGTTATAGTAATTTAACGAATTTGGAATAATAATTAACCAAACAAAGCCATGTATTTCACATATAATGTATATTTTCCCCATTATAATAAGAAGGTAAACAATCTATAACAATAATTCATCATCTCCAACAAATTAACAACAAATATTATTCTTCTAGACATACAATGCATCATAATTTTCTTTATAAGATGGTGTAATGGTAATAAAAAAAGTTGAGATCAAATTATTAGTATGTTAAAATGTGTATTAGAAGCAATAGTGGCATGACTAACATGGATTTAATAAATAATTTTTAATTCATTAAAAATATTCAAATAATTATTTATTACATAACACATGATTTGAAAAGAAACTAATGGTTGGCATAAAAATTTTAAAAAATAAAATGGATATCAATAATAAGAGTCAATGTGATGTATTAAATTCTTCCATAAAGATTTTACATTTATATCTACAATAGACACATAATTATTTCCATAAATTCAACAAAAATATACAATTCATTTATTTGGGTAATAATGAAGACAACATACATTTATTAGGTAAATATACACCAAATACTAAAACCTTTTTTCTCAGTATAATATTTTTTCATCAAGGGGACATAATATATTGTGGACCACCATTTACTTTTTTATATCCATTTAGTTACACATGAGAATAATATGAAAATTAATTCAATTCATAATAAACATTAATTAGTGAACAATAAAAATCCACATATATAAACATACATACATAATGTCAATACATTTCAAGTATATATATGAATTTAATCCACATAGATAATGAAGGTGGATGGATCAATAATTTATAATAAACATACCAATGTTATAACCAAACAACAATATCAAAATAAAATTTATAAAACATTTAAAAATTTCCCAAATTAATAAATTCAATATATTTGTTTGAAATAATTTATTTAACTAATTATTTTTTGAATAAGGGGTAACCAGTGATGTCAATATTTTTCCAAATCAACTAACCTATAGAATATTCTCTGTTAAACATAATATTTTTAACATATTTTATATTATTGAATATTATTTTTATCCATCACGATTTTCTAGAAATCTTGGAATGATATATTTTAAAATATTATTATTTTAAATGTTCTCATTGTAATCTAGCATTGTTGAAGAATGCATGCGGCAATAGTGCATTCATGTTGTTCATATAAAAAGTTATTTTACCTTATTTATGAATGTAATGTTTAAAAAAAATAGGATCCAAGAGGTAAACATGTATTGTCTTTTTATGTATCCATCGTAGGGGGAATTTTTTCAACATGTGCTTTTCACCGGTGTTAGAAAAATAATAAAGAGTTAATATTTTTAAAATATTATATTTTAAATTTTATTCATTCATGTCTTTTATCATTTTTCAATTCCCCCTTTTAGTCATTATTACTTCACACCACACCAATTGGTCCACGCCACCTTTATTATGTGATACTACCCTCTATAAACTATATTTCCCAACCATCTATCAAATATTCATTGAAATTCATGGATTAATATATGTGATAGTGTATCCTCATACACAAACTATCCTTTTTCCACATTTCTTCTAAAATTTATGTCACACCTATTTCTAATAAACCAGAGGGCACTTATTTATCCATTTATTTTTTTTATAATGTATTTTTTTTATGGTCTCTCTATCCCTGTTTGGGTATTTTCCATTAATGTTGACACGATTCTTTTCTCACTGCATCTTTTTTCCCCTTCAATTTAGAGTGGTTTAACCATGTATTATATTTTAATATATGAACTATTAGATTCATTTTGTTTCAAAAAAACTATTTAATTAATTATTATTATATATTTATTAATTGAAATGGTTTGCACGAATCTTTCATGTTTTCTTCATTTGGAATATTTCATTAAGATGGAATTTCATGTGTAACAATAATTTAAATGAATTTAAAATATTTTAAATAATTTCATCAAGAAATTGATATATTGAAAAATAATATATACTTATTTTGGTATGGAAATAAATAATGATCTTTTTGTCTCATTTATTTAATTATGTAAAAAATTAAAATTAATTGTTAATTATGTTTTCAATTATAATTTTTTATATATTGTTTAATAAAATGTCTATGGATGGATTTTTAAATATATATATTATATTTATATTTCATTCCATGTAACACATAAAATTCGATATGTCATTAAAAAATTAAAATATAATGTTATGAATAAATTGGTGACTTTTCAAAAATGTTTCATTAGACAGACACACACACACACACATATATTAATCAAATATAAATATATACACGTATATATATTTATTTATACAAATTAAAGTAATAATATTTTTTTTATTAAAGAAGACAAATATGCATATAAATGTTTATTTTAATAGGAGTTAAAATTCAATAATGTGGGGGTTAAATATTGGTTTCATAAATATTATTGAAAGGAACATATGATATTTCTTAGAGATTTTAATAATTGTGTGTTCATGAGATATCCTCATTAAACATGTTTTTTAATTATTAAAATTTATTGAGGAAAAAATATAATTCATTTTGATTGATTTATTATGGTATATGAAAATATATAACTTCTTTGGACACCTTTTCATTACTTTTATCATTGTAAATCTAGTTATACGGTAGGATAAATTAAAATGGATGCGATCTCTTTCCAATTATTAAAATATTGAATTATTTTTTTCCCCACCCCAATTAGATACAGACAATTTACAATCAATTTTAAAAATATATTTATGTTCTATTGTTAGGGTAACTATCCTTACCATACATATGGTGAATACCTTGAAACATATTACTTGATCAGTAGACTAATCTATAGGTATTCTCTAGTTTCATATATTCCACCATTTATAGGATACATGGGATACTATATATTCGATTATTCTACCTTTAATATTATATCCATGAATTGTAGAAATTAATTCTTTACCACCCTAATCATTTTTTTTGTGTTAGTTTTTCCAAATACATAATTATAATCTATTTTAATGAAACATAAATAGTGGTCGCAATAGTGTTGAAGTCTAGTATTTTTTTAAAGTCACATTTTACGTTTTTCTAAAATTAATGAAATATTAATAATGAAAATATTGTAAATAATATTTTTCTACATATTTATAACAATAAACCAATAATTATAAAATTTAGATCAAAAGGGATCTTAAATATAAATTTAATTTTGATAAATTGGGTGTGGTTTTAGTTTCAAATGAATATTAATCATTAACTCAAGCCTATATATCATTTTAGTTTCATGAATTTATCCTTCATGTTTCCAGCATAAGTTTTTTAATTGATATGATATTAGTATTTGTAATCATATTCAACATATGGATCCATTTAATTAAGGTTGGTATGACCTTCCTTTACATTCATTGAATGTTCATCATGTGGAATAATAAATGAATTACTTTCACAAAATTGTATATTATCACTATATTTTAATTGATAATGGTGCATTATATCTTCTAGTATCCAATTAATTGTCGTATTAGAGGAGTCATTGTAACTTTTATCGGGGAGGGATTCATAGATGATCTAGGGGATTGTTTTTTTACTATTTATTACAAATATATTTATCATTTATTCATTTTTAATATGGAAAATATATATATGATATATTGATGGTACATAATACTTTTTTTCTTGATTTATGACTTTTATTTTATTATGATTCAATATTTAAATCATTCTTGTTTAGTGTATATGAAGTCATGTTGGTTTTCTCTATAATTATAGATCATGAACGCCCCTTGAATGTGTTGCGGGTTATATAAGGCCCCAGCCTTAAACCTTACTTAATATTGAATTAAATGAGTAATTCACATTGAGGATCTTTTCAGGTTTAGAGTTTTAGAGAATTAGGACATAACTATTACATCTCAAAACATTACAATGTAGTCGCTTCTACTAAATTTCCATAAAATAATAACTCTTAAAAAGAAACATATATAGTTCCATGTTTTAGGTAGCATGACTTTCCCTTGATCCCATCCTTGGCCCTATTCCACGCTAAGACCTGTGAAAAACATTTCAAAAACTTGGGATGAGCATAAGAAGCTCAGTAAGGGATACACAAAGAATGAAAACTGTTAGTTTTTCAAAAAAAAAGAAAACCATGAATAATTTATCAATGTAATACTTTTCACCTTCATGAAGTAGTACAAACTCTTCACTGAAAAAAAAGTACCATTACTTACCTTTTTATAACCAAAGGATTATCATAAAACCCATATAAAGAACACATAACATATATAAAGGTAACTTGGGACATAAACATACTTAAGTGGAATAACCATACGGTAGACTTCCACACATATCACTTAATGGAATAGCCATACGGCCAATTTCCATATACACTTAATGGAATAGCCATACGGCTGACTTCCATACCCAATGCATTGGAGGTTATAACGTAACCACCTGTCCTGGTATTCAAGGCACCACCCGTCATATTGTTTATAACGTAACCACCCTTTAAAATGTCCATGTACCAATATAAAATCAAAAAACAGAAAACCAATATAAAGGAATGATAACATTTCCACATCACAATATATCATAATAGAATCCTTTATCAAAATCATTTTCAAAACAATTTGAAACATTTAATAAAGAGATTTTTGAATCAAAGTGTCTCATACCACCTTGAAGCGTAAAATTTTAAACCATTAATATCTATATAAATAAATCCTTAAAACCATTTTGAAAACATGGATATTAATAAGAACAAATAATTAAAACATTTAAAACGACATTTTGGTTAAAGGGGTTTTACCAATATTAGAGACACTTGAATACAATAATTGAGGAATAACATTTAGTCAGAACATTATAATATCATGAGAATAAATGGATTCATGATATAATACTCCAAAGGACAGTATATACCCCATATAAGAGTGAATTGGTGCATAACAACAATGAACCCTCAATAGAAATGTCAAATGTGATGAAATCCCTTATAAAGAAGGTATCCTTAAATTAAGGACAAATCAATCTCAAAAATATGTGTGACAAATATAAATACATACAATATAAGTGGATATTAAGTTTAAAACAACAAATATTCATTCACACATATTCAATGGATGACATATTCAATGACTACATGTTGAACCCAATGAAATCGAAATTGGGTTAAAAAGTTCCCTTGACAGCCTAACGACATCACATCAAAATGAGTTGATGAGAGATAAAAAGTTTATCTCATCACTTGGAAATAAAATTTACATCAATAAGGATATATGAGAACATATCCCAACATAACAATATGTAAAATAAAAGACCCAACAAAAGAAGTCTTTTAAAAAAGAGGAGGGTGAAAGGTTCCCTTACTGACTTGGGAATCTTTCAAAAGATACACCCCATGAAACAAGGACAATATATCATTGAGGTAAATAATCATAAACGAAATTATATTACACAAATAGTAGAATAATTGGCAGTACATACACCACTAAATGGAATTTGTGGCAAATGTAGCATAAATCTCACGAGAATAAAAGTGAGATGAAAAATCCTTTACGAAAACTCGGCATCCTAACGGTGCCACATAAAACTTCCGAATATGGATTGATGTGATCAAATAGGGTTTCTCATCACATTACAATAAAATTTACATCAAGAGGAATATAAAAGAACATCCCCCAACATTAAAAAGAGGAGCCTAAAATAAGTGACATAAAGGAGAGTACTTAAAAAGAAAGAGAGAGGTTAAATCTCTTACGAAAGTTCGGCAGCCTAACGGCACCACTCAAAACATTAAAAATGGATTGATGAGAGAGAATAGGGTCTCTCATCACATGAACATAAAAATTACAGTAGGAGTAATATAAAATAACATTCCCATCATAAGAAATATGAGCTTAAAAGAAATGACATAAAAGAGTGTACTTAAAAAGAAAGAGAGTTGTAGGATCCCTTACCTCGGGTCCGACTTGACTCAATCGTTCTTTAACGTCCTGAATAATAAACTTGAGTTAATTTCTATTTTATTAAGAACCTTTTTCAAGTTAATTATTCCTTTTATATCACTTCTTTCCATGTTATAAACATTATGTAATCATTTAAGTTAATAATGTTTGTTTTGTCGATATTTGGTTCTTAAGTCGAAAGTGGACTTCTTACAATTACATGTTGTTCGTGTGGTCAAAGGTTATTTATATCCAGAATGACATTCATGATTTGGATATCATATATATCATATATATCCAGCATATACATGTATTTATAATATTACATAATCATTTAGAGGTAAGAAATGAAATGCACCGTTCATGGAGACGGTAAGCCGTACGTACGCATGAACGCTACATTCATTTCTTTATCATATTAATGGAATTAAAACTAAATGAGAGGTATGTATATTTTAATTAAAGAATTATATTCATAATTTAGATGTATCATTCATCATATATATCCATTATATACATGTACTTATAATAGTACATTACATTTGGGGATAAGAAATGAAATGCACCGTTCATGGAGACGGTAAGCCGTACGTACGCATGAACGCTACTTTAATTTCTATCTCATACTTTAATGGAATGAAATAATAATGATATAGAGGAATATAATTGTTCCAGTATAACATCATATATAATAACATTAAATCCATCCTTTATACTTCTCACGTATGGCATTAACGAATCACATCACTTTGAGGGGGCGGTAGTCCGCTCTTCCTAAAATGAAGATATCGCGTATACCCATAATGGAATCCATAACGGTAAGAAAAAAATGAAAAATAAATAAGAATAAGTAAAACATAAACATATTATATATCTTATATAAAAATAGTGACATCATAATGGCCACCTTTGAATGTGTTAAATGAGTATTGAACAATCATCGTTTCGAGAGGCAGAATTTCGCCATCCACGGAAACCGTATGTTCTTTAACCATTTGATGTAGTTGTGTGAGAGTTTAGCTCGAATAAATATTATAAAAACATACTAGTATATTGAAGATACTGGTGTTGTTACAAAAGAAGTAAATAAAAAGAGTTTAGGGGGTTGGAGAAGCAAAATAAAATAAATGAACATGAGAGAATGAATTACCTTTAAAAGTGTAACTCCTTTTGATTTGAGCCTAAAGGATTTCATTGAAAGGATTATGCCCAAATGGAATCCTCTATGATGAGGAGAGGGATGTGGAGAGAGTAAATGGGCAGGGGATGGCCGAGCCAAAGGCTTGAGGAATGTGTGAAATGAGGTAGAGGTGGGGGCCTTTTATAAGAGGAGAGGAGGGGCACTTTTGGAAAGTAAGAAATATTACTTTATTTGAAAATGTGTTTCGGTTTTAAAAGGTCCCACATTGATATAATTCATGTATAAGGTGATAATGGATCTAAATCCACCCATCCTATAAGTTTTAGACATGTTTAGGTCATAGAGTTTACATTATCTTCTCATTTTATTTAAATCGTCAGATAATGATGTCATCACTGCATCATTATGATGTTATAAATAATTTAATTTATTTAATGTCTAAAAATTATAAAAAAATTACTATGATGTATGAAATCTTTTTTTATTTCCAATGATTATTTATTACAAAACATCTGACTTGTATAACCCCACATAAAAATTGTTTTAGTAAAACATATCATGTTTGTGTCATTTTTACTTTTACCTTAAATAAAAAGTTATTAATGGCATTTCCCAACCAAAGTGGCTCCATGGGGTCCCCAAGTTGACCCATGGCTTGTCGTGGTCGGCCATTACACATACAATGAGGTTAGGACATGTTTCAAGTTCATTTCATATTATTAAAACATTATTTTTACCTTAAACTACACTAATTACCTCTAATCGCGATTAAAAACTTAATAAGTTACTATTCAACAAAAAATTATTTTTATCCCATTGAACCATATTTTAATTCTTAATGAAAACCATGTATGTCAGATTTTCGAAATTCAAATCACAAATATGGAAAAATTTCATTTAAACGGAAAAATCAGTTCTTATAAGTACCACTTAGTGGTTTCACTATTCATCAAAAATTGAAGTTTCTCAGAAAAATACCAAAAATTCACCCTAAGCTATATTTGATATTCCGAATTCAAAAATGAAATCTATTTTAAAAATTCAAAACATATAAGTCACATTAATTAATTTAATAATTAATTCCCGCTGTCAGATCAAATAGCGTGTTTTTATGAAACAATAAGTATCAAAAGATTGACACTGGTTTAAGTATGATTTCAAAGTGAAATTAATTCCAACGACCACTATTGGATTTAATGGTAAAAATATATTATAATTTATCTTTAAAACCAATTCAAAAGATAATCTAATAATATAAATAAATTATATTAAAAAGAGGTTTTGAATTAAAATACAACATTTTACACTATTCATTTAAAAAAAGAACTTTATCGGAAAGATACCAAAAATTTACAGAAAGTAAATTTTGATGTCCCAATTCCGAAGAAGAGTTTTATTTGGTCCAAAAGGATTTATAAGATTGAAAAAAACTATATTTAATGACAGATCTCAATCAAAAGGCGATAAGTGAACCTTTAGTGAAAACTATGGCATATACGCCTAAAATTGAATTCTTTCCGTATTTTAAGCCTTTATATTTTATTGGATAAATGTAAAAACATTTAAAAACATATATAATCATATTTTAGTTATTTCTATACATTATCGCCAACACAATGGCTACATGTTAACTACCATTTAAAATAATATTATTTTATTATTAGAGTGCAACGTAAGATTCCCAAGAAACTCGTTGTTGCGTGTTGGGTACGCCATCGAGCATAGCGTCCCCTTTAAAGTCATATTAATATTTTACTCACAAATATGGATAAATATGAAAATGTCATATTCTTTATTTACCAGGGGTGTTACATCCTTCCCCTGTTTTGGGAATTGCGTCCTCGTAATTTTAAAATTGTGCTTGGAAACATCCTTGAAAGTCCCACATCGGAATAACAGTCGGTAAAACAATCACTTTAAAATAAAGAAAGATAAGTACAAAGGTCACCCGAGTTAACCCATACTAGGACTCCATGTAGGAAAACATGGACATGGAGGTGAAAACATAGGGTCATGTTCTGATGGAGAGTGATAGAAAACATGTTTAGGAGAAAGTTAACAATAAGAAAATCACAAACATGTGATGGGTTAAATTGTGTTCGGTTCCCCAGTAGGAAAAGTTAATTGACAACATTTTTGTTTTAAGTTACTTAATATTGAGGAATTTATTCATAAGGAAGCATAATCACTTATCATGTTGACTTTCAACTCATATTTTTTCCAAAAGACGAGTATTTAGGGAGACTTGTTCGCATTAAGAGTACTATAATCAACTTCTAGAGAATCACCTAATCCACAAAATAGATCTATATACTTCCCAAGTCTTTAGACTTTAACCAAAACCAAAACCAAAAAGGCTAGTACAAGGTCAGATAATCCAAAAAATGATAACCCTTTATAAAAAGAAAATCTATTCTTAATCTCAAAAAAATTTCCAAAAAAACCCAAAGTTCAACGAGGACCATCCGATAAACAATTTTCCCATAAAATTCTTCAAAGTAAACCATTATAAGATTGAAAACCAAATATTTGAAGGATTTAGTCACATATTCTTCCAAGTTAAATCGTAACATTTATCTCCAAACAATATCAGTTTCTCCTAAAGTCTCGTATTGAAAAGTAATTAACCTAATCATATATCTTCCATGATAGGTTAATCATTTTCATAAATAACCCAAAATCAACTTACTCTTAATTCATAAAATCATATAACTAAAAAGAATTGGACAAAATAACCAGGGACTTCACGTAGTCCAGTGGTAGGCGATAATTACCAGTCGCACTTTGGTTGTGGGTTCGATTCCCACAGCTTTCTCCGACGCGACGGGTTGTCACATGGTCTGCGTGTTGTCCTTTTTCCAAAACTATATAATTCTTAAATCATTCCCCAAAAAGAGATAAAATCATCAAAAATGATCATAACATATTTTAACCTCATGTTTATCTCATGCCTTTCATTTTCCAGCATATCATATAATAACCCATAATTACCTCAAAAGTAAGGATCATATAAACTCTAATGGTTACCTTTATAATTATTACCTGAACTTCCAAATGGATAGGTCATCTCGTACATGATGCATTAAAGATCATAACAAGGTTCAAGTGGTTGATCATGACTCCTTGATATTTGGTTTAGAACAACCACGAGTTTCCTCGTTGAATCCTCAATTTTATCTAGTATCTTAATCAGAGAACCACCATAGTTTTCTTCAAACCTGTTGTCTCATTGGTGCCTTCTAGATCCATCCATTCACTAAAAATACAAATGTCAGTGTGAGTATATCAAAAAAACCATCATGTAGTAATGAGGAAGGTAAACACTAAGATACACTTACTCATTCACTTTATCTAAAACTAGGACTCTTCCTGGAATCCTAACCATTATGGTAATGTCACTTATGCTTAAAGAATACCCTAACCTCTAAAGTTATCTAAACCGACCTTTGATACCAACTATAAGGCCCCAGCCTTAAACATTACTTAATATTGAATTAAATGAGTAATTCACATTGAGGATCTTTTCAGGTTTAGAGTTTTAGAGAATTAGGACATAACTATTACATCTCAAAAGATTAAAAAGTAGTCGCTTCTAATAAATTTCCATAAAATAAAAACCCTAAAAAGAAACATGTATAGTTCCATGTTTTAGGTAGCATGACTTTCCCTTGATCCCATCCTTGGCCCTATTCCACGCTATGTCCTGTGAAAAACATTTCAAAAACATGGGATGAGCATAAGAAGCTCAGTAAGGGATACACAAAGAATGAAAACTGTTAGTTTTTCAAAACAACAAGAAAACCATGAATACATTATCAATGTAATAATTTTCACCTTCATGAAGTGGTAAAAACTCTTCACTGAAAAAAAAAGTATCATTACTTACCTTTTTGTAACCAAAGGATTACCATAAAACCCATATAAAGAACACATAACATATATAAAGGTAACTTGGGACATAAACAACCTTAAGTGGAATAACCATACGGTCGACTTCCACACATATCAATTAATGGAATAGCCATACGGCCAATTTCCATACATACTTAATGGAATAGCCATACGGCCAACTTCTTTACCCAATGCATTGGAGGTTATAACGTAACCACCCGTCCTGGTATTCACGGCACCACCCCTCATATGGTTTATAACGTAACCACCCGTTAAAATGTCCAAGTACCAATATAAAATCATAAAACATAAAACCAGTATAATGGAATGATAACATTTCCACATCACAATATATCATAATAGAATCCTTTATCAAAACCATTTTCAAAACCATTTAAAACATTTAATAAAGAGATTTTTGATTCAAAGTGTCCCATACCACCTTGAAGCTTAAAATTATAAACCATTAATATCCATATAATTAAATTCTTAAAACCATTTTGAAAACATGGATATTAATAAGAACAAATAATTAAAACATTTAAAACGACATTTTGGTTAAAGGGGTTTTACCAAAATTAGAGACACTTGAATACAATAATTGAGGAATAACATATAGTCAGAAATTTATAATATCATGAGAATAAATGGATTCATGATATAATACTCTAAAGGACAGTATATACACCATATAAGAGTGAATTAGTTCATAACAACAATGAACCCTCAATAGAAATGTCAAATGTGATGAAATCCCTTATAAAGAAGGTATCCTTAAATTATGGACTAATCAATCTCAAAAATATGTGTGACAAATATAAATACACCCAATATAAGTGGATATTATGTGTAAAACAATAAAAGGTCATTCACACATATTCAATGGATGACATATTCAATGACTACATGTTGAAACCAAAGAAATTGAAATTGGGTTAAAAAGTTCCCTTGACAGCCTAACAGCATCACATCAAAATGAGTTTATGAGAGATAAAAAGTGTATCTCATCACATGGAAATAAAATTTACATCAATAAGGATATATGAGAACATATCCCAACATAACAATATGTAAATTAAAAGACCCAACAAAAGAAGTCTTTTAAAAAAGAAGAGTGTGAAAGGTTCCCTTACCGACTTGGGTATCATTCAAAACATACACCCCATGAAAGAAGGACAACAGATCATTGATGTAAATACTCATAAAAGAAAGTATATTACACAAAGAGTAGAATAATGTGCATTACATACACCACTCAATGTAATTTTTGGAAAATGTAGCATAAATCTCACGGGAATAAAAGTGAGATGAAAAATCCCTTACAAAAACTCGGCAGCCTAACGGCGCCACATAAATCTTCCGAATATGGATTGATGAGATAAAATAGGGTATCTCATCACATTAAAATAAAATGTACAGAAAGAGGAATATAAAGTAACATCCCCCAACATTACAAAGAGGAGCCTAAAAGAAGTGACATAAAGGAGAGTACTTAAAAAGAAAGAGAGAGGTTAGATCTCTTACGAAAGTTCAGCAGCCTAACGGCGCCACTCAAAACTTCCAAAATGGATTAATGAGGGAGAATAGGGTCTCTCATCACATGAACATAAAAATTACAGTAGGAGTAATATAAAATAACATCCCAATCATAAGAAATATGTGCTTAAAATAAATGACATAAAAGAGTATACGTAAAAAGAAAGAGAGTTGTAGGATCCCTTACCTGGGGTCAGATTTGACTCGATTGTTCTTTAACGTCCTGAATAATAAACTTGAGTTAATTTCTATTTGCTTAAGAACCTTTTTCAAGTTAATTATTCGTTTTATATCACTTATTTCTATGTTATAAACATTATGTAATCATTTAAGTTAATAATGTTTGTTTTGTTGATATTTGGTTCTTAAGTCGAAAGTGGACTTCTTACAATTACATGTTGTTCGTGTGGTCAAAGGTTCTTTATATCCAGAACGACATTCCTGATTTGGATATCATATATATCATATATATCCAGCATATACATGTATTTATAATATTACATAATCATTTAGAGGTAAGAAATGAAATGCACCGTTCATGGAGACGGTAAGCCGTACGTACGCATGAACGCTACTTTCATTTCTTTGTCATATTAATGGAATTAAAACTAAATGATAGGTATGTATATTTTACTTACAGAATTATATTCATCTTTTAGATGTATCATTCATCATATATATCCATTATATACATGTAATTATAATAGTACATTACATTTGGGGATAAGAAATGAAATGTACCGTTTATGGAGACGGTAAGCCGTACGTACGCATGAACGCTACTTTCATTTCAATCTCATACTTTAATGGAAAGAAATAATAATGATATAGAGGTATATAATAGTTCCAGTATAACATCATATATAATAACATTAAATCCATCCTTTATAGGTCCCATGTATGGCATTAACGAATCACATCACTTTGAGGGGGCGGTAGTCCGCACTTCCTAAAATGAAGATATCGCGTATACCCATAATGGAAGCCATAAAGGTAAGACACAAATGAAAAATACAGAAGCATAATTAAAACAGAAACATATTATATATCATATATAAAAATAGTGACATCATAATGGACACCTTTGAAGGTTTTAAATGAGTATTGAACAATCATCGTTTCGAGAGGCAGAATTTCGCCATCCACGGAAACCGTATGTTCTTTAACCATTTGATGTAGTTGTGTGAGAGTGTAGCTCGATTAAATATTATAACAACATCCTAGTATATTTAAGATACTTGTGTTGTCACAAAAGAAGTAAATAAAAAGAGTTTAGGGGGTTGGATAAGCAAAATAAAACAAATGAACATGAGAGAATGATTTACCTTTAAAAGTGTAACTCCTTTTGGTTTGATCCTAAAGGATTCCTTTGAAAGGATTCTGCCCAAATGGAATCCTCTAGGATGAGGAGAGGGATGTGGAGAGAGTAAATTGGCAGGGTTTGGCCGAGCCAAAGGCTTCAGGAGTGTGTTAAATGAGGTAGAGGTGGGGGCCTTTTATAAGAGGAGAGGAGGGGGACTTTTGGAAAGTAAGAAATATTACTTTATTTGAAAATGTTTTCAGTTTTAAAAGGTCCCACATTGATATAATTCGTGGATAAGGTGATAAGGGATCGCAATCCACCCATCCAATAAGTTTTCGACATGTGTAGGTCATAGAGTTTACATTATCTTCTCATTTTATTTAAATCGTCAGATAATGATGTAATCGCTGCATCATTATGATGTTATAAATAATTTAATTTATTTAATGTCTAAAAATTATAAAAAAATTACTATGATGTAGGAAATCGTTTTAGCTTTCCAATGATTATTTATAACAAAAACTATGACTTGTATAACCCCCCTTAAAAATTGTTTTAGTAAAACATATCATGTTTGTGTCATTTTTACTTTTACATTAAATAAAAAGTTATTTATGTCATTTCCCAACCAATGTGGCTCCATCGGGTCCCCAAGTAGACCCATGGCTTTTCTTGGTCGTCCATTACACATCCAATGAGGTTAGGACATGTGTCAAGTTTATTTCATATTATTAAAACATTATTTTTACCTTAAACTACTCTAATTATCTCTAATCGCGATTAAAAACTTAATAAGTTACTATTCACCAAAAAATTATTTTTATCCCATTGAACCACATTTTACTTCTTAATGACAACCATGTATGTCGGATTTTCGAAATTCAAATCACAAATATGGAAAAATTTCATTTAAACGGAAAAATCAGTTTTTATAAGTACCACTTAGCGGTTTCACTATTCATCAAAAATTGATGTTTTTCAGAAAAATCCCAAAAAACCACCCTAAGCTATATTTGATATTCCGAATTCAAAAATGAAGTCTATTTTACAAAATTGAAAACATATAAGTCACATTAATTAATTTAATAATTAATTCCCACTGTCAGATCAAATAGCGTGTTTTTAAGAAACAATAAGTATCAAAAGATTGACACTGGTTTAAGTCTGATTTCAAAGTGAAATTAATTCCAACGACCACTATTGGATTTCATGGTAAAAATATATTATTATTTATCTTTAAAACCAATTCAAAAGATAATCTAATCATATAAATAAATTAGATTAAAAAGTGGTTTTGAATTAAAATACAACATTTTACACTATTCATTTAAAAAAAAGAACTTTATCGGAAAGATACCAAAAATTTACACAAAGTAAATTTTGATGTTCCAATTCTTAATAAGAGTTTTATTTGGTCCAAAAGGTTTTATAAGAGTGACAAAAACTATATTTAATGGCAGATCTCCATCAAAAGGTGATAAGTGAACCTTTAGTGGAAACTAGGGCATATACGCCTAAAATTGAATTCTTTCCGTATTTTAAGCCTTTATATTTTATTGGATAAATGTAAAAACATTTAAAAACATATATAATCATATATTAGTTATTTATATCCATTCCATCCAACACAATGGCTACATGTTTACTACCATTTAAAATATTATTATTTTATTATTAGAGTGCAACGTAAGATTCCCAAGAAACTCGTTGTTGCGTGTTGGGTACGCCATCGAGCATTGCGTACCCTTTAAAGTCATATTAATATTTTACTCAGAAATATGGATAAATATGAAAATGCCATATTCTTTATTTACCTGGGGTGTTACAGGTTAGCTATGGCATCCAATGAACTGATTGATCAGAATTGTTTATGGAAAATGGTAGTAAATAATGTGGGTTATTTTATCATTAAGATTTATCTCTCTATCTTGAGTCCTAATACTATGTGTTGTTTCAATGTATATTCATTTTAGAATTTATGTATGTGACGTAGAATGTTAGTTAGGAATTAGTTCTTGATCATCAGAGACAACATAAATTCTTTACTACTAAAGGGTAGTTGAACTTTTAATTTTTTTTGGAAATTATATTTATTTTAAATTAATAATTTATCTCAAAAACTGGCATAGATACCATATTACCCTAACACCCAACTCGACAATGACATAACCTGAAGGGATTTCATAATCCCCATGGGTTTGAGACTAGAACCTATTATCATAAATTATAATAGTGGAAGCGTTTCATCATAAAGAATATAATAAATAGCTAAAAGTTTATATCCTCAAAAGAAAACACCACATAAGGAATATTAGTCTAAGTAAAATAGCTATAAACCCCAAATTAAAAACATAAATTATAATACAGATCAAGATATAGCATCCCATGTCCCAACAAACACAACACTCCATGGCCTGAAGATCAACAACAACCAAATCCTTGAGGTGATTTCCCCATGATCGAACATGGAAAAAGGAAACATGCAACTGTCTGAAAAAAATGGTATGGTGTGAGATAATTACCCAGTAGTGTATCATAATTTATTCCATAATAAAATAATGAAATAATTAACCACATAATGTATTCTATATTTAATAAAATAGTTATGGAATTATAAGTGTATATTAATAAAAACATTCATTTCATTAAAATTAATCCAAACATTTCAAAACAATGTCTTAATTAAAATTTTACATTAAATATTTTATATAAATTCCAAAATCATGTGTAAATAATTTTACAAATAGTGAAATATTCACATATCAAGTAATTAAAAAATAAGAAACATGGTTATACGCCCTGAAGTATAATATTTCTCGGTTATGGGATCCTCACACACTTAAATGGGTTATCATAGAAATATGTTAACAAACATCCCTCAGATTATCTTACCATCGTCAACTGTTAACCAGATCAAAGATCAATCTTCTAAAACAAATTCACCACATTTAATTAGAAAAACATTTTTTAATTATATATTATCATGTACCTTTTCATTATAATAACCACACTGATATTTAGTTAATCAGAACAAAGTCGAAGTGGTCCGTCAACATTTGTAACAAGGAGAACAAACCCAGATGAGACACATAGTCATATAAAGAATTTTTATTGGAGGAAAATATATATATATTAGCTTAATACCAGGTACTAAATAAATAAATAATATTACCTCCCTTAAAAGTAGAAAACTTTATAATTATGGAAGAATTACATTAGGTAACATGACAAAACTAGAGGGACATCCCCACTCAAAGATTCTTTCTCCAGGTAAAAATAAAACTGATATTTCAATTTATATAAACTAGAAAAGATGGTATGGCTCGACTAGAACATATGTTTCATTGTCCAAGAAAGACATGATTCTCCCAATTGAGGGAAGTAAAAGAGGACCATAGACAATATCAATCAATTCATGATTTTTTTTGAAATGATATAATACATAATTAATATGAGATGATGAAATTTCCTATCATGAAAAATAAAATCTCATATAATATTGATATCAGATAATGAGAAAGAATGATCTAGATAATAGAGACCCTACAATCTCTTCATTTTAAAGGGTATAGTAATATCCATCACATAATATAAAATAACCATAGGATGGTTTATTTTCATCACATTATCATATAAAATGAATGATTAATATAGACTATAATCACATAAAATAGTCACTTATAATGATGTTACAGTGATGGTACCTCTTAGTTTCACTGATCCTACATTCTCTACTCTTTGAGACACATCCACTACGTGATGAAGATTCTCTCTATATTCCCTTGGTTGGAACCCCTTTTATCATGATGTATCTGATTTCACCTTTGTATATTAACATGTTGTTGATTTAGTGCTTCTATGTGAAGAATAATATACATGGTAGAACTTATTCAATTGACTTTATAATATTTATGAACCCCATACATTTCATGTCTTATTGAAGACCAATTATGAGTTTCCTAACTTTCCACACATGTATTCAATCAATGGTTCTCTTATAGAATTAATAGGTGGTCTTGATGATCCATAAAATAATGAACCCCAGTGAGAATCATCACCCATATTATATCCTTTGAATTAACTCAAAAAAATTAATCAAATAAAAATAGACCTTTCATCAAACCTTACATACAATCTAGATCCAGATTTCCCATCAACACTCCATCCAAAACCATAGAATAAGAAAAGATATTTTAAAATAAAGCTTGATACAAATATAAGATAAATGTACCATATCAAACAATTTAATCATCATATTATCATTTGATACAATCTCATTTGAGAACATCAAAATCGTATAAAATAAATGTTCATATTCTGTCATGGCCCTATCAACCTACTCAATTTTGAAAAACGTGACAGCCTTAGTCAGCACAATAAACTTTATAGATAAGTTTTTATTCACAACAATAATATTTCCTTCCACTCTAAGGAAAAATAGATTTTTCATCACTATAGTGTCCCACTATCTCGTTATAGATTCATCTATCATGAAAGTGGAAAATTTCACCTTAACTGAATTAGTTGTATCATAGAACTGAAACAAAATTTCAATCCTCCTTAGCCATTCCTCAACCACTTGATGACCATTTGAGCCTCGTAATTCTAGTGTATTATATATAAGTAACTTGTAATTGTAATTTCAACACCCACCCCTCTGATGTTCCATTGTAGGATCACAATTAGGAATTGGTGTTGGTTCATATCCTAAATCATTGATAGCACGTATAGTATCCTCAAATATATTCGGTTACACGTGAGTATTTTCCCACATTCGTATATTATTAGCTTACTCCATATTATGATTCTCACATATTCATAGATGCATGATGACATGAAACATCAATAGACAATATTGAAGATATCATAATGTTACACATATTAACAATTAAACAAGAAAAACATGTAATGTATTCCCAAATGATAGAATAAAAAATTATTTTTATATAAATAAATCCAAATACAATGTATGGAAAATATTAAAAATTATCATACATATATATTTTCAAAAACACACATAGTTAAAAAGGATCATTATAGTGAGAGTTGTCCAAGAAATCACCTACAATGACCTCTTATGTCCTGAAAAAATTACATAGCTCAATACAAACAATAATGACTGATGTTTAACCAACAACAATAATACCATTTTTTTCATGAACTGACCAAGATTCCCTAGTACCCTGACACCAACATTATCACTGACATTTCCCTAAAATAATTCATTAACACAATTGGATGGATAATAGAACCAATAATCATAAAATGTAAATGGGGGAATTGTTTTCCAAAATAAATAGTGGAAAACCCGTACATGTTAGTATTCTGAAAAGAAAACATCACAAAGAAAATATTATCAAATTTTAAATAGGTATAAAAACATAATGTAAAACTCAAATTAATCAAAAAGAACAATATAAAACATCTCATTTCCCAACAGACAGAGAACTCAATTTCCAGTAGATCAAAAAACACTACCTCATAGTGGTGTTTTCCCCTCACTCAAACCTAGAAGAAGAATATTTAAATATTCCAAAAGGGGGATTTATGGTGTAAGAAAAAATAACAGTAGTGTCACACCTAGTGTTCCAAATAATATACTGAAATATTTAACCAAATAATGTATTCTATTTAAAATAAAACAAGATTTTTTGTATATGGGAATATTTAAACCAAAACATTATTTTACTTTAATGTAATGACAAACATTTGAAAATAGTGTCTTAATAAACATTTTATGTAAAATAGTTTATATAAATGTGCATGTTATGTCAAATAAATTTTTATAAAAAATTTCATACACATATATCATGTAATTCGCATAAATATAATTAACATTGTTACCTGTTAATAGGTATGATAGTTCCAGGTTATGGGATCCACTCACATTTATATGTGTGATCATGGTAATATGTTTACAATGGTCCCTAATATAATTGTAAAAGAGAACTAAGAAACATCCCAAAGAGGATAAGATCTCGTGCACAATTGTTTTAGTTTGGTAAAGCATCAAAACATTCCTATTTTTAGTAAATAAATAACTAACTACCAAGGGTTTCATATTCTCAAAAAACAAAAAATAACAGAAAAATTATTTCAAAACTGTTCAAAATAAAATTTCCCAATTTACGATTTCAACATACAAATTTTGATTTAAATTACAAAAAAATGTTTTTAAAACTTATTCATTCATTTTTCAAGAAAAACAAATCCAATGATATTAACAAAAACAAATATTCCATTTTTATCAACATCCAATATCAAATAAATATATTCCAAATCAATTTCACAATTCCATCAATTTCATCAAATCAAATTTACACCTAAATTTATTGGAAATGGAAATTTTCCCCAATGTCCATACAATTTAATTTCTAAGAAAAATCAACATCAGATTAGGATTTTATAATATAATCAAACCCAATTTAATATAAATTAAGAAATTATGGAATAAATTAATTTTCCAAACATATATGGAATCCCCTACTAAAACCAATAGAACAGGTCTCATAAGAACCCCAAAATGATAGTCAAATTAAGAAAATTAGCAATGTAGATCGAAGAATCAAACCTAAATTCAATATCTAAAACACATGATCTTAAATATCTCTACACAAATAGGATGAGATAAAAAGATAGTGGAAGATAATTATTGGGAGAAGACCTCTTACTAGGGAGAGAATGAATGATGTTCTCCTACAATAGATTATCTTCGAAAAGTGTCTGGTAAATCCCAAATGGTTCGTTGAGAGCCCTCTAGACCTAGGTAACCGATATATGGTGACTTAGGTGCAATAAAAGGGTCAAATGAGTGGTTATATAATTTTAAAACATTTTCAATATAAAATAATTACATAAACACTATTAGCTGGTAATGGCCTTTGGTTTTTCAAACTATGCATTCCAACCATAGACCCCTCAAAAGGGTTGAACAGTTTCTACGAGGGGAGAGAATGGTTGTTCAAACCATTCTCTAACATTGAAAACCCTCACTATTTGGGTTTTCACAGGATTCACTAGTAGGGAACATGGACTGGGAAAACCATGTTCCTATAGTGTATAGCCCAAGATCCGTCCAAACATTTTAATATTTCACATGATGCACCCCTAAGAAAGACCCAAGAAAAGAAATATAAAAAAGAGACTCAAGTAGAACCTTAAAATAATAACTTGATGTTTGAATTTATTGGTCCCCATTTGAATGATTGAGATTCATTACTGGTTGTATTATATTTTTTTATGGAAACTGAAATTTTATCAGTGGACTATGGTTGGCCTGAACATCTTTTGAAATTGGGCGTCAACCGAATGAATATTCTTAAGGCATCAAAGAAATTCTTATATTGAGTACCCATTGCCCCTCAAACATCATGTATGTGTAAAAAAATTCCTTCCCATTTATTTAATTATATATAGAACCATTGAATGACACACATGATGGGGGTGAATATAATGATATATTTTTAAAATTATTAAAAGTTGTTCATATTTTTTAACTTCTATTATTTTTATTAATATTATAATATTTGTTTTGAGAAATATATAATAAGTTATTTGATATTCATTTGAATATGATTAATTATAATCAAACACATGTCATTTTTTTATTTGGAAATAATATTTAAAAATATTTTAAAATTTACATAATTTTGTAAATATATATTTTCTGATATTTTTTTATTAAAAATTAAATTTTTTCTTAAAATTGTATGGGTATTTGATAGGGTTTTTAAAATTTATGAAACATTTATATATTAAAATGAATTTTTTAAATATTCGGAAAAAATGTCTATATTTTGATGAATTTTCTAATGGATTTTTGGGAATCATCATATTTTGATAGTATTATTATTTGTATTTCCCCCATGGTTCAATGTGACATAATAAAGGACTGTCTGAGAGGTGAAATGTCTGATTTTATTATTTTATACAAAATTAAAAAATTGATTGAGTAGGTAAATTATTTATTTCTTTGGATTACACATAATTAGATTCTTTTCAATGTTATGTGATGTTTGTGTAGATGATGGACATACCCTGACATGAAATATTTTTGTATAGGCATATTTAAAATTAAATATATAATTTTATTTTTATTTCATGAATAATTTCTTTAGTTTATTTTAGCGTGGAATAGGTTCATTATGATTTTTGGAAGATTAAAGAGGTTTTTATGTAATTCATTTAATATTTAGATTATTTGGGTGGTGCCTTTCCCTAGTGGTTATTTTTTTGTTTTATAATTGAAGATGATGATATATTTGAAGAATGAAGGAATATATTATGTTATTTTTTACCCAGTTAGTTTCCATATTTTAAATTGGTTTTAATGTGGTTCTCATACCTCATTGGTGATTTTATTTTCATTTAGTGTTGTTTTTGAGGTGATAAATAAGTCGTTTCTTTTTGGGTGGGTTGGGAATTAATGTTTTAGGGTCATTGTTTATATAACAGGGACTACTATGATTTATAATGTTGGTAACCTAAGTGTTATAAATCAATTTGTTTTTATCAAATATCCATTGATCTATATTTAGCTCCTTTTTCCTATTTTAGAACCTTGATTTGTATAAGCAGACTATTTTATGGTTATATCACAAGTATTTCATGTTCTTCCTTTATTCAGATTGTTTGTTTGATATGTTTATTGTTTATTAATTGGGTATTTAGTTGAGGTGTTATAATTTCGGTTTAGTATATCATTTATTGTTTTTGTTGTAGACACCCCTGTTTGGATGATGTTGAAATGGCAGGGATACATTAACATCACTTAGTGTATGTTAGATGCTATGTAGCTCTTAACAAGGGATACACATAGAGATGATTGGTGATAATTGAGGATGTAATTTATTTAATTATGATTAATTATTATTTTTGGATGATTTATTCAATTTTTGTTAATTCCATCTAATAGACCATTCTACCTATATCCTATTTTTTTGATCCTTGGTTTGTTGGTGTTTTTCAATCCTTTGGAAATGGATTTCTCAGGGAAGAATGATTTATGATTTGGATAATTAGAACAACCCATTTTTTTAATAAATATATTTAGTACTAATGTGTAGTATATTGAGATATATTGAAATTTTATGAATCTATTGAAATAAATTTTTACTTTTTTCGTGTTTTTTTGGGGAGTCTAGTTAGCAATCATGGTCAGAAATAACATAGAGAAATTTTTTGTATCACATAAATATTTGATTTGTTCTTTTGGGTCGGTTTTTTAATTGTTTCTAAACAATGTGTTAATTTAGGATATATGGTTCCAATTGTTTATAGATACCCGGTTTATGGAGTATTATCATCTCACCAATTGTCATATTATGCAGGTATCATTATACTATGCCCAATTTAAAAAATAATTTTTATGTGTTCTTTTGTTGTCATCCAGAATATTATATCACATTTATTTTTTCTTTTCTACCACTTTTTTACCCTATTCCATTTACTATCACCACATAAGTCCAAGTTCCTTTGGCCTCTCTATCCTCCCCTATCCAGAAACCATTCTCCTCTACTGATCTATCCAATCTTAATAGGGATTCTCATCCTAATACCTCTACTATAGTCTCCTAATTAATTATCATTCCTTCATTATTTCTTCATGACTATCTCATGAATCAAATAATTATCATCCAAACAATAGATTACACAATTTATTGGGTTTTTGTGATTTTATTGAGGTTTAGTGTTCGGGTAGGTCTCTTATAACATGCTAGGTTGAATTCCATTGAATGAAACAAATACAGGCTCATTGTGGATTTATATTTCTTTATTTGAGGTAGGGTTTCCCATGTATATAATATAAAATTAATATATATTATTTTATAGCTATTTTGAAATATATTATGGAATTAATTATTCTTATATATGAGACTCAAAGAGGATTTCATGAAATTTTTGGTTTTTTTCATTTTTAATAATGCCTTTATATATAATTTTAATATAAATATGTATGGGAAAAAATTAAAAACAATTGAAATTATTGTTTAAAATAAATAGATATGTTAAAAAAAAGCCTGACACTAATTTGTTAGAGAAATAAATGGATTATCATTGATTTGGTTATTTTAACACCAAATGTAAAAATATGATTTCAATTCCTCATATGGGGCCTTATATGGATTATTTAAATTTTTTATCATGTTTTGGAATATAATTTTTAAAAAAATTTCCTTAAAATTTATATGTAATTTTCTGCTATAAAAGAAATTTAATGAATTAGTAAAATAATTGAATATTATATTCATTATATTATGTTTGATTTTGTAATATATTTTTTGATATATTGATATATAAATATATATCACAACACCTTCCCCCAAATGGTACACGTCCTTGTTCGACAATGAGAGGATTGATATGGTGACCACCTGAATCCCACCTCCAATGGGCCATAGGTTTGTGAAAACAACCTAGGGTATATCATAAAAACAAATGAGAGGATTTATCCTCTAACTGAGAAATGTGGAATAGGGATAAAAGAGATATACCCAACTCAAATAGTTCATAGATAAATATAAATTAATAACCAAATTATATGTAATTAATGTCAAAAAACCATTTACAACTTAATGAGTAAACTAAATGTAGCCAAATAATGGTAAACTTGGCAGAAACCATGAAATCCAAACAGATTCGAAATTTTTTCATTCCAGTAAAATATATCCCCATCACCAACCCGATCCTTATAACTAGAAATTTAATTTATAAATGTGTTGTGTGAGTATAAAATTATAAAATTTATGATCATCCCTTGAGATTGTGTTGAAAAATATAATGAATCCTTGGTAATGCGTAGTAAACAACAGTTAACCTAACTATTTACATAAACATGTATAATAATTTTCCATCCATACAATGGATATCTCTCACCATGTATCACATACAATAGACCACATAATTTAGTAATGAGATAAAAATGTTTCCCCTCTACCACTTCCCCATTGTGTTAGGGAGGGTGGATCATGTATCCATACACCATTACTATGATAACCTATTTTTCGACTTGGTACATCAAAACACTAGTTGCAGGTAAATAAATTTTTGGTACTTGCATCATATAGGGATGGATTGTGTTATCCATGTCATTTGTGTCAGCTATCCAGATAAACTCATTAACCATGGTACATCTATTTTCCTTACAATATGCCTCCGCGACGCATACCCACTAGGATTTAGCAGCAAGAGTACGAGGATGACTCCCTCAGTGATGAGGCTTCTATACCTGGAACAGTTCCATAGGCGTTTCCACTTCATACTCAATGATTTCTTGAGACCGGGGAATTGGGTAGAGTTCTTACATGACTATGATTTCAAGATCATCTATACTCTTAGGAAGGGGAACAAGGTGGAAGATGCTCTTAACAGAAGATTGATATCACAACTATTGAGTGAGGCAATAGATCAATTGGCCACGTTGTAGCTATCCTTCATGGACAGTGGGGACGCAACATTGCTTAAGTCGATGGTTGTCACCCCTTCACTCCTAAAACAAGTTAGGGAGGCGCAGCTTGGGGATGTTGATTGTGAGGTTTTACATGCTCAATTATCCATCAGGCATGCTCTTGATGGATATTCTCAAGGTGGGGAGCACATACATCTATTAAGAGTATGCAATGGTGTACCAGTGGAATTGTGGGAGGAGGTCCTTATTGGGTTTAATATGTCCTCTTTTTTGTTACATCCGGGATTTTTGAAGGTGTACCAAGAACTCTAACAGTAGTTCCGGTGGTCTGGCTTGAAGAAGGGAGTAGCAGTGTTTGTTTCTCGATGCCTTAAATGCCAGAAAGTGCAGGATGAGCACCAGGTCACAGTGGGATTATCTCACCCACTGAAAGTTATTGAGTCGAAGTGGGATTGAATATCGATGGACTTTGTGATGGTCTTACCATGCATGTCCAAGCGGCATGTAGCGGTCTGGAATTACTTCCAGTGGACTATAGTTGATACCTATCAGGGCACTCCATGGGCGGCTACACCCCCTGGGCGGGACACACCACCATCCCCAGTGGCAGCCATTTCCTCATGAAGCCCTTGGGCGGAGAGCCATGCTTCGTCCAACGCTCACATGTGAGAGTTCCCAAGGATCGGATACATTCCTACCTCCTTTGCCTCTGATACCAACTGTAGAGACCCGAAGCTTGACGTACATGGACATTACATTACATTTGCGGAATACTTAGTACATAACAAAAACACACACTAAAGGATCGTAATAGTTTAGTGTCTTTGGAAACTCGGAACGTAATCTTCTAATCGTGGTGAAAGTTCTTCAATATCTCCCATAAAGGTCATCCCTTTTTTCTACCTAAAACCTTTCTTTATATCCTGGGGAAAAGAAAACATAAAAGGGTGAGATCAAATGCTCAGTAAGGGTAAACAAAAGAAAAATCAATCACATCATATACATAGCTTTTGGAAATCTTAACCTGCAAAAAAGCTCATAATATCATAACATGGGATATATCATAGAAGTGAAATGTAATCCCAATAATCATAACATAAAACATGAAACGTTGTGGCATACACAAATAATCATAGAAAATCATTTCTTGTTAGTCAAGACTCATTTCCAAGACTATCTTAGTGGACAAAGTCCCTTTCTAAATCGAGTAACCCTCGTTTCAGTCCTGTTTCACTGAACCGGTATAACCTACCATTTCAGCCATGTCTATCTCATGAGATATAAAATCTTTACCCAATGCATTGGAGGGAGATATAGGTCCCACCCATCTCATAATGATACCATTCTTATGTGTGCCACAAAATCATAAATCATACATCATTGCATAACCCATGAAATAAAATGGGATTCTTAAACAACATGACATCATAAAACAATTCATATAAGATAAAGGAATTCATAAAAATATTTCCATCACAACATAATCAAACCAATGTAATAATAGGGATAAAAACAGAACCCTTTTATTATCTTACATGGAAAATAATTTTGATAAAATACTTCAACTCTATTCTTGAGGAAAATATCCTTTCTTCTTCAAAAAAAAATTTTTCCTTTCATAACATGTCATACGAATTTAAAATAAAAGAAGTTGATTAAAAATAAACTTGAAAACATGTAAAGGAAGTTTCTTAGAAATAATGTTTTAAAAATCCATTCAGGTCGTATAAGTTAAAAAAAACAGTCTTCGTACTTTTGTCGGAAAAGTCAAAAAGTACCTCGTACGGAAAACGACAAAAGATTCCTTTCACATCTTTTACTAAAAACTCACCGAAGGGTAAAAATGGATTTAAACAATTGTAGTTGGATGGAAATAATATTACATATTGATGAAACATGGATGTGGATGATAAAATACACCCCAGTAAATACTTACGAATAAACAATCTCGGATAAAAATGAGATTGTGATATTTCCCTTACCTTAGGTCCAATTTGCTTCGTATGTGTCCGAACCTCCTGTATAATGATTTAAATAATGTCATTGACTTATTACAGAATCATATTCATTGTTATGATATCATATATGGTTCACTTATGACATTATATTACCCGTTCTTTTGTAAATTCCATGTTAAAGAAGGGTTTTGGGTAAAATCGTTTCATTTATCGTAGGTGTTTTGACTTGTTGTTCTTGACATCATTATTACTTATATCATGATTTACATACTTCCAGAATATAAAATATGATTTATATATCATATATATTCAGTATATATATATATAGAATAGATAGATAAATAAAATGAAAAACACCGTTCATGGAGACGGTAGTCCGTATGTACGCATGAACGCTGTTTTTCTTTCCTTATTGTCTTGAAATGGAAGTAAGTAGATGACATACATATGTATATATATACATAAATCCAGTAGCTTTATAATGTCATATATTTCATTATTATTTCTTATATATACATTATAATCATTCTTAAATGGTTAACATGGAGAATGAATCTCATCGCGTCGTGGAGACGGTAGTCCGTACATACGCACGATCGATGATATCATTTCTATAAATATTGAATTGAATTGGAGTGGATTATACAATATATCAGAATCAATATGATGTTGTAATAACTATGTATAGTTATTCTTTACACCATTATACCCATCCATGTAAGGTGGTGGTGGAAAATAGATTACACCACGACGTGGAGACGGTATTCCGTACGTACGCACGCGCGGTGATTTCTTTTTCCGTAGGATGGATAGATGATGAAATAGGGTTGTTTCATACTTATAATAACATATCAGTATATGAGTGATACTGATGTTATTACTTCATAATGAAACAACCTAAGAAGAAGAAGTGGAAGAAGAAATAAAGATGTAAGAATTGGTAACGGTAATTACCTCTTCTTTGAAGTGCCTCTTTGGGACCTCCTCTTAGGGCACTAGAATTGGTCTTTGAGGAAGACCAGAACCTCTAGGATGTTGCTAGGGAAGTGGAGAAGGGATTTTGGCAGGGGTTGGACGAGCTTGAGTGTTCAAATTGGTGTGAGGAGGAGGGGGAGGAGGTGTCCTTTTATAAGGGAGGAGAGGGGCACCTTAGGAATATCTCAAAATATTATTTTATATTAAAGTCAAAATCGGTTTATAATGGTTCCAAAGGGTCTTATTTCGAAGATAAGGTGGGGAGGGGTCGAACTCCTATCAACCAATAGAATTTAGACAAGTTTAGGATATTATTTTAACCTTATCAATTAAATTTAACTCTAAGTTAAATAATTTAACTTTTACCATGTCTTTTTGTTTTCTTTCACTATATGGTTAATAAACTTACTATAACATGCCAAACGAACCCCAAATTGTTTATTATTAATATATATATCCTTATCTAAGTCATTTGGACGAACCTTAGATTTTTAGGAATACAATAACAATTAATAATATAATATTTGATTTAAAAACTATTTTGTGTCAATTTTGACACTATTTGATATATGATTTTTGTGAAAGTCATAACAGAATTAAATGTTCGAACCAAGTTGATTAAATCAACATTAATATATCATAGTAACCTAGAAAATTAGTGTAATTCATAAAAAATCTCAAATTACATTTATTTTGGTGTTTATAACATCAATTATGTCAATATTTCATTAATAAGATAATTACTGCATCATCGTTGTGTCATAAATAAAATAAATTATTTTATGTCTAAAAATTACAAATAAAATACCATCATGTAAGAAATCTTTTTAGCTTTCTAATTAATATTTACAATCTAATTTATCTTATTTATAACCCCATATTAAAAATGATTTACTTATTAAACATTGATTTTAACTATTTTAACCTTTCTTTAAATAAATTAATAATAAATGTCCTAATCTAATCCAAGTGGGCCTAAATGGTCATATTTTATTCCTAAGTTTGTTTTTGGTCGAATTACACTTGTCCAATAGAATTAGGACATGTGTTAGGGTAATAGTAATATCATATTTACCCTTAGTTACCCTATTTACTATTAACCACGGTAAAAAAAGTAAAAAGTCACTATTCACCAAAAAAATTATTTTCATCTCATTGAACCACATTTTAGTCCTTGATATAAACCGTGTCTCTCGGATTTTCGAAATTCCATTCACAGAAGCGGCAAAATTAAGTTTTATGAAAAATTCAGTTTTTTTAACTACCACTTAGTAGTTTCACTATTCATCAAAAATTGATGTTTTTCAGAACAATGCCAAAATTTCATCCTAAGCTATATTTCATATTCCGAATTCAAAAATGAAATCTATTTTACCAAATTCATAACATAGAAGTTGCATTAATTAATTTTATAATTAAATCCCGCTGTTAAAATAAATAGCGTGTTTTTAGGAAACAATATATATCAAAAGATTGACACTTGATTATGTCTTGTTTAAATGTGAAATTACAACCAATGACCAACATTGTGTTAAATTGTAAAAATATATTCTAAATATACTTTAAAACCACTCAAATTAATAATTTATCACTATTAATTATTTCGATTAAAAAAGTTGTTTTTAATTATAAAATAGTAATTTTTCACTATTCATCAGAATATGAAAGTTATCCGAAAAGTACCAAAATTTCACCTTAGGCTAAATTCGATACTCCGAATCCAAGAATGAAGTTCATTTGGAAAAATAAGATTTACAGAATTTTAAAAAGTGGTTATTACTATTCATAACGGCTAGTTTTAATAATATTTTAATAGCACATCGTTGTTTAGTGAAACTCGGTATTGCATATTACACACGCTATTGAGGAAGGTCGTGATTGCGTGTAATGCAAGGCAAGACAAGGATGCGTGTTGTGCAAGCTCCTTTTGGTGTAGCGTACAACACAAGACATTAATAAAATTAAAAAGAATATTTCTTTATAAAATCTTGGGCTGTTACATTCTACCCCCCTTAAAATGAATTTCGCCCTCGAAATTCGTCGGGGTTATAAATGGTTTACTATTCGAAAGTTTCTTTAATAGAAACCCACATCGTAAAAAGGAATATCAAAACCAATCTTTAAAAACAAAAGTATGAAACGTAACGGTTACCCAAATAAACTAATCATTGGGTTTCCACATAGGTGAAAATATGGATATGGAAGAGAAATCTAACCATCATGTTCTGATGGAGAGTGGTAGAGAACATGGCTATGGAAAAGCCAGTAATCACAAATCCATAGATTTATGATGATATAAGGTACCATCTGATTCATCAGGTATAAGATCACTAGGACAACATTTTTGGTTTTCAAGATCATTTCCCCTAAAGTTGAAAATTTGAATTAGAATAAATACTTACTTTATTTTGGTACAATCTCACTGTTGTTCGTGCCTTGAACAATTTCCACTTAATCTCTTAAATAAATGAAGTTGAATTTGTTCTTCGTGAAGTGTTAGCAGATCATGTGATAGAATGACGGGTCATTCCATCTGTCTCAAACAAAAGGTTAGCAAAAATTATATGCATAAATCGATCTATAGTGAGATTAATCATATATGGTTCCTAAAATGGACTTATACTTCATATATCATACTGCTTAATATAATAAAACTAGTTTCTACTAAACAGGGACTTCCTGTAGGTCAGTGGTAGGCGATAAAGGCCAGTTGCACTTCGGTTGTGGGTTCGATTCCTACAGCCTTGTCCGAAGCGATGGGCTGTCGCCCGTCCTGCAGGTTGTCCTTTTTTCTAAAACTACATTACTATAACATCCCATCAATAATATCGAAAAAAAACTTCTATCCTTAAATAATAATCTCTTATGTCCAACATAATCCATTTCAATATTTAGGCTTATCCATAATACTGCAGTCCACTCTCATAACATAGTGAAAACGATTACCAGAGATTTAATACCATCGTTGATCCCCATATATCATAAGATATGTTTTGTTGGTCACATTCTAAACATTCAAAGTCCTTAATCATGTATTCTCTTGAATACCTTAGTGAAAAAATGAATGCAGTTAAAAGTTAACACTTTCCACATACCAAAATCCTCAAAATTCTATATACTCAATCCATGATATCACTTAGTCCTTATATCAATCATGAGCTCATGAATACTATTAAACATTTCATTTTCTCATCTTCATTATGCGCATATCATCTTATTTCCAAAAAAAATATCTCAATCACTTTGAATACCACATCAATAAATATTGCAATACTCAATGATACAACATTATTTTGGAATCCCATTACATAAACGCTTAATCATTCTACCACATCGTTATCATATTCAACATCGCCAATAGTGATCGCATGTGACTTCCCTTTGTCCTTTGCCTTCAGTGGTTGCTCATGTTGATCATCACTAACCCTTGGATTAGGGAAATTATTAGCATAATGCCACATTTCCTTGCACTTGAAGCATTGAAGTGTTGGTGGTGCGTTCTCTGCAGTGTTTGCTTTATTCACATCATTAGAAACCCTTTTTCCATTACTTCGACACTCAGCTGCTCGATGACCTTCTTTTCCACACTTAAAACATTTTCTAGTTCCGTTAAGACAATCTCCACCATGCTTCTTTCCACACTTTGTGCATAAGGAAACATTCATCTTCTTTTCACCATTATTATGAGATTTCTCCTTGAACTCCATCTTTCGTTTCTTGTCAAAACCATGAGATGGATATGTAACACCAACTTCCATTTCTACCTTGATAGAACAACGCACAATTTCTTCATAGCTACTGAAGTCTCTTATAGCTAATGCCCTTCGAAGACTTGGTTTTAAGCCACTGAAAAATCGATCAACTTTACTTTCAGGTTGGATGATAATGCCAGATGCATACCTTGCAAGTCTTGTAAAATTCGCTTCGTATATACCAACAGATTCATCATCCTTCTGCTTCAGCTCAATAAACTCCTTTTCCATCTTTGTTCGAAGAATACGAGGGAAGTACTTACTGAAAAACAAGTTCTTGAACTCGTCCCATTCCATGGACTCAATTTCATCCCTTGGCCTCGTGTTCTTGATAAGATTCCACCATTGATCAGCTTCACCTTCCAAACGATATACTGTTAAGATGACATTATCATGTTCAGAACATTGAAGAACTGAAAATATCTTTTCAGTGGTACTGATACATTGTTCAGCAACAAGTGGATCGGAAGTCCCACAGAAAGAAGGTGGACGTTGCCTCATGAAGGACTCAATAAAATATTGTTCCCTTCTCTGCTCATTTGGAAGTCGAGAATAATTCATAGCTTGTGTAAGTATAGCAATAAGATTTTGCACTCCATATCCCATAACATTTGATTGTTCAGGAGGGAAATCATTGCATTGTCCATTGCATTGATCAACACGGTTCCTTCGGGTTCCAGCCATCGTCTAAAACCCAAAAAGAATAGTGTGAGAGGCAAAAATCATGCTAGGTAAAACAACATAATAAAGGGGGATTACCTTCAATATCCAACATATTAGGTTTAATTCTATGATCGTTAGCGTAATTCTATTACTATAACCTATACGTATACTTATCCCTAGGGACATACCTAGACATACCTTAGAAATATCTCTAGGAATCTCACTAACGTTTTCGCATCCTAGTTTCCAAAGGTTGACTAAACCATTCCTCTGATACCAACTGTAGGGGTCTGGAATTACTTCCAGTGGACTATAGTTGATACCTATCAGGGCACTCCATGGGCGGCTACACCCCCTGGGTGGGACACACCACCATCCCCAGTGGCAGCCATTTCCTCATGAAGCCCATGGGCAGAGAGCCATGCTTCGTCCAACGCTCACATGTGAGAGTTCCCAAGGATCGGATACATTCCTACCTCATTTGCCTCTGATACCAACTGTAGAGACCCGAAGCTTGACGTACATGGACATTACATTACATTTGCGGAATACTTAGTACATAACAAAAACACACACTAACGGATCGTAATAGTTTAGTGTCTTTGGAAACTCGGAACGTAATCTTCTAATCGTGGTGAAAGTTCTTCAATATCTCCCATAAAGGTCATCCATTTTTTCTACCTAAAACCTTTCTTTATATCCTGGGGAAAAGAAAACATAAAAGGGTGAGCTCAAATGCTCAGTAAGGGTAAACAAAAGATAAATCAATCACATCATATACATAGCTTTTAGAAATCTTAACCTGCAAAAGAGCTCATAATATCATAACATGGGATATATCATAGAAGTGAAATGTAATCCCAATAATCATAACATAAAACATGAAACTTTGTGGCATACACACATAATCATAGAAAATCATTTCTTGTTAGTCAAGACTCATTGCCAAGACTATCTTAGTGGACAAAGTCTCTTTCTGAATCGAGTAACCCTCGTTTCAGTCCTGTTTCACTGAACCGGTATAACCTACCATTTCAGCCATGTCTATCTCATTGATATAAAATCTTTACCCATTGCATTGGAGGGAGATATAGGTCCCACCCATCTCATAATGATACCATTCTTATGTGTGCCACAAAATCATAAATCATACATCATTGCATAACCCATGAAATAAAATGGGATTCTTAAACAACATGACATCATAAAACAATTCATATAAGATAAAGGAATTCATAAAAATATTTCCATCACAACATAATCAAACCAATGTAATAATAGGGATAAAAACAGAACCCTTTTATTATCTTAGATGGAAAATAATTTTGATAAAATACTTCAACTCTATTCTTGAGGAAAATATCCTTTCTTCTTCAAAAACATTTTTTTCCTTTCATAACATGTCATACGAATTTAAAATAAAAGAAGTTGATTAAAAATAAACTTGAAAACTTGTAAAGGAAGTTTCTTAGAAATAATGTTTTAAAAATCCATTCAGGTCGTATAAGTTAAAAAACATTCTTCGTACTTTTGTCGGAAAAGTCAAAAAGTACCTCGTACGGAAAACGACAAAAGATTCCTTTCACTTCTTTTACTAAAAACTCACCGAAGGGTAAAAATGGATTTAAACAATTGTAGGTGGATGGAAATAATATTACATATTGATGAAACATGGATGTGGATGATAAAATACACCCCAGTAAATACTTACGAATAAACAATCTCGGATAAAAATGAGATTGTGATATTTCCCTTACCTTAGATCCAATTTTCTTCGTATGTGTCTGAACCTCCTGTATAATGATTTAAATAATGTCATTGACTTATTACAGAATCATATTCATTGTTATGATATTATATATGGTTCACTTATGACATTATATTACCCGTTCTTTTGTAAATTCTATGTTAAAGAAGCGTTTTGGGTAAAATCGTTTCATTTATCGTAGGTGTTTTGACTTGTTGTTCTTGACATCATTATTACATATATCGTGATTTACTTACTTCCAGAATATAAAATATGATTTATATATCATATATATTCAGTATATATATATATATAATAGATAGATAAATAAAATGAAAAACACCGTTCATGGAGATGGTAGTCCGTACGTACGCATGAACGCTGTTTTTCTTTCCTTATTGTCTTGAAATGGAAGTAAGTAGATGACATACATATGTATATATATACATAAATCCAGTAGCTTTATAATGTCATATATTTCATTATTATTTCTTATATATACATTATAATCATTCTTAAATGGTTAACATGGAAAATGAATCTCATCGCGTCGTGGAGACGGTAGTCCGTACGTACGCACGAGCGATGATATCATTTCTATAAATATTGAATTGAATTGGAGTGGATTATACGATATATCAGAATCAATATTATGTTGTAATAACTATGTATAGTTATTCTTTACACCATTATATCCATCCATGTAAGGTGGTGGTGGAAAATAGATTACACCACGGCGTGGAGACGGTATTCCGTACGTACGCACGCGCGGTGATTTCTTTTTCCGTAGGATGGATAGTTGGTGAAATAGGGTTGTTTCATACTTATAATACAATATCAGTATATGAGTGATACTGATGTTATTACTTCATAATGAAACAACCTAAGAAGAATAAGTGGAAGAAGAAATAAAGATGAAAGAATTGGTAACGGTAATTACCTCTTCTTTGAAGTGCCTCTTTGAGACCTCCTCTTAGGGCACTAGAATTGGTCTTTGAGGAAGACCAGAACCTCTAGAATGTTTCTAGGGAAGTGGAGAAGGGATTTTGGCAGGGGTTGGATGAGCTTGAGTGCTCAAATTGGTGTGAGGAGGAGGGGGAGGAGGTGTCCTTTTATAAGGGAGGAGAGGGGCACCTTAGGAATATCTCAAAATATTATTTTATATTAAAGTAAATATCGGTTTATAATGGTTCAAAAGGGTCTTAGTTCGAAGATAAGGTGGGGAGGGGTCGAAATCCTATCAACCAATAGAATTTAGACAAGTTTAGGATATTATTTTAACCTTATCAATTAAATTTAACTCTAAGTTAAATAATTTAACTTTTACCATGTCTTTTTGTTTTCTTTCACTATATGGTTAATAAACATACTATAACATGCCAAACGAACCCCCAATTGTTTATTATTAATATATATATCCTTATCTAAGTCATTTGGCCGAACCTTAGATTTTTAGGAATACAATAACAATTAATATTATAATATTTTATTTAAAAACTATTTTGTGTCAATTTTGACACTATTTGATATATGATTTTTGTGAAAGTCATAACAGAATTAACTGTTCGAACCAAGTTGATTAAATCAACATTAATATATCATAGTAACCTAGAAAATTAGTGGAATTCATAAAAAATCTCAAATTACATTTATTTTGGTGTTTATAACATCAATTATGTCAATATTTCATTAATAAGATAATTATTGCATCATCGTTCTGTCATACATAAAATAAATTATATTATGTCTAAAAATTACAAATAAAATACCATCATGTAGGAAATCTTTTTAGCTTTCTAATGAATATTTACAATCGAATTTATCTTATGTATAACCCCATATTAAAAATGATTTACTTATTAAACTTTGATTTTAACTATTTTAACCTTTCTTTAAATAAATTAATAATAAATGTCCTAATCTAATCCAAGTGGGCCTAAATGGTCATATTTTATTCCTAAGTTTGTTTTTGGTCGAATTACACTTGTCCAATAGAATTAGGACATGTGTTAGGGTAATAGTAATATCATATTTACCCTTAGTTACCCTATTTACTATTAACCGCGGTAAAAAAAGTACAAAGTTACTATTCACCAAAAAATTATTTTCATCTCATTGAACCACATTTTTGTCCTTGATATTAACCGTGTCTCTCGGATTTTCGAAATTCCATTCACAGAAGCGGCAAAATTATGTTTTATGAAAAATTCAGTTTTTTTAACTACCACTTAGTAGTTTCACTATTCATCAAAAATTGATGTTTTTCAGAACAATGCCAAAATTTCATCCTAAGCTATATTTCATATTCCGAATTAGAAAATGAAATCTATTTTACCAAATTAATAACATAGAAGTTGCATTAATTAATTTTATAATTAAATCCCGCTGTTAAAATAAATAGCGTGTTTTTAGGAAACAATATATATCAAAAGATTGACACTTGATTATGTCTTGTTTAAATGTGAAATTACAACCAATGACCAACATTGTATTAAATTGTAAAAATATATTCTAAATATACTTTAAAACCACTCAAATTAATAATTTATCACTATTAATTATTTCGATTAAAAAAGTTGTTTTTAATTATAATTTAGTAATTTTTCACTATTCATCAGAATATGAAAGTTATGCGAAAAGTACCAAAATTTCACCTTAGGCTAAATTCGATACTCCGAATCCAAGAATGAAGTTCATTTTGAAAAATAAGATTTACAGAATTTTAAAAAGTGGTTATTACTATTCATAACGGCTAGTTTTAATAATATTTTAATAGCACATCGTTGTTTAGTGAAACTCGGTATTGCGTATTACACACGCTATTGAGGAAGGTCGCGATTGCGTGTAATGCAAGGCAAGACAAGGATGCGTGTTGTGCAAGCTCCTTTTGGTGTAGCGTACAACACAAGACATTAATAAAATTAAAAAGAATATTTCTTTATAAAATCTTGGGCTGTTACACGGCATGATTCCAATTGGGTCATCGTTGACTGAATCACCAAGCCAGACCACTTCCTAGATATCAGAGAGCAAAGTCCCGTAGATAGATTGTGTTGACTCTACATGTAGTAGATAGTTCGACATAATGAAATCCCACCAAAAATAGTCTCAGATCAAGATGCCCACTTCATATCTCAGTTGTGGAAGGGATTGCAGGATGATTTTCGGACTCATCTATGCCTGAGCACTGTGTTTCATCCCCAGATAGATGGACAGATAGAGAAGACCATCTAGGTTTTGGAGGATTTTTTGTCGGCCTATATCATGGAATTTGGTCGCAGTTGGTAGGACCACTTACCAATGGTGGAGTTTGTGTACAATAATAGCTACCACTCCTCCATTGGCATGGCACCTTTCAAGGGTTTATATTGGAGACCCTTCCAGTCTCCACTTTTTTGGACTGGCCTCGGAGAGTTAGCACTCATGGGTCCAAATTTGGTGCGTGTTACCATCGGGATGGTGAAGATCATCCTAGAGAGGATGAAGGCTGCACAAAGAAAGTAGAAGTCTTATGCTGGAAGATGATAGAGACCTCTGGAGTTTGAGGAGGGAGACCATGTAGTTTTATAGGTCTCACCTCGATAAGGGTAGCAGAGATATGTCTAGGGTGGTAAGCTATCTATATGGTTCGTCGGACCTTTCCAGATTCTGCACAGAGTTGGAGAGGTGGCGTAACTCCAAGCTCTACCACCATAGTTTTATCATGTACATGATGTCTTCCACGTGTCACAGCTGATGAGGTATGTGCATGAGTCATCTCACATCATCGACCAGGGTGAGCTGGACATCGAAAATGGAGTGACCTTTCCTATGTTCCCGGTGGTGATCGAGGATCAGTAGAAGAGGCTCCTTCATGGATGGTAAATTCCCTTGGTGCACATCTAGTGGAAGCCCGAGAATCGTCAAGAGAGCACTTGGGAGTGGGAGTCTTAGATCCATGACTAGTACCCCCATCGTTTTGAGTATCCATTGTTTTGAATTTTTGGGACGAAAAGCCCAAAGGTGGGGAGAATGTAATGTCTTGGATTTTTTGTGTAATTTTTTAAAATATTATATGGAATTATTATGAGACCAGTATTTCTGACAGCATGTGATTCCAAGGCCCAGAGTACTTGGAATAAATGTTTGAAATAAATTAATCCTTTAAATAGTGTGCACTAGCAGTTTTCCTGAAAATGTAGAATATCTTTTAAACGAGTGCCCGGATCAAAAATCCGATGGGATTGTTGTGTTCATAGTATTGACTTTACTTTTTGAGGGGTGTAACATCGACTGGTGCGGGTCCGCTGGAAAAATTAGTTTTTGGATGTTTAATGGAAATAAAATAAAATAAAAATTATTTAATTTAATATTTTCCTTTTCTTCAGTGACCTAATTATTCAATTTTTTAATACATACATATGGAATGTTCATAGGGTTTGCCTCATAACCTGTGAATTAGGAGATATACTCTTAGAGTTTTGGAGGAGAAGCCATTGGAAGACGATGACGACACATCCCGATTCTAATGAGCCTCGCCAACGAACACGACGCGGTGATCGTTCTATAGTTGGATCGAGGTATGGGTTGATATTTCAATTCTTCTTCAACATTTTTGGATTAAAACATGGAACACAGACCAATCCAAAAACAGGTTGATCCATGAATTATTATGTTTCTATGGGATGGTTTTTATTGGGTTGATATAGGGAAATTAATTCTTGTTAGATTATTGTATTGATTCTTCTCCGTTTGATCCTACTAACGAGAGTAGATCAACACTGTGAGGAACGGTGGAGGAGGTTCATTCCTCATTTTTCATGAGGATTCTTTTCCTCGTTCATTTCTTTTATGTTCTTCATTGGGCGATGAACAATGGATCATTGCACATCTGTGTTGCGGTGCAACAATCCCAAATTGGAGATCCGACCTTGTGGTAACCTAGCTGAGGTGCGACGACGATGGAGGCAGAAGAATAGACACAGTTCAGTAATGATTGTTCTTCAACCATTGTTAGCGTGGGTGTACTGAATGCATTTTTGGGGCTGATATGTGGCCCAAAACATACGTAATCGACTTCGTGACGTGTGGTCAACCTAAACTATGTAGTTTCATTGCGATTGGAAATCCAAATCGACGATTGGAGCATCACTGAGGTGCGATGAAGCAGGTTTGTGATTCATAAAAATTCCAGAATACAATGCTTGTAATTATGAAGAACACACCGTGTGGTATTGGTGGTCGCAGTTTGGGTTTCGGGGGTCAGATAGGTATCACACAACATGTGACCCCGGTCACACTGAATGTTGGGCATTCCCCAAAGCTCGACATGTATTATGGGAAGTACACGTACATGGGATGAACTAAATGGCATTGAAGAAATGATATATAGACCCTAAATGGAATGGTAGAGGAAATTACACAGGACTTAGCATGTATCTCGAGCAATACACGGACACGAGATAAATGTTAGTATGGGAACACATCCATGTACATGGAGCCAACCCCAGTTACTCTAACAATGGGGTGTGATCTGTACTATAGGTCGTGTACTGAATTTCATACATGATCTGCCTTACGACATAGGCTGTAGTACAAGGACACTACCTAAGGTCAAAAGGAATGGTGTGTAACACTTCTACATCCAATGTACTTTTCATTATATGGCTTGATCTTATATTCTCCCATATTGAGGACATGTTTTGTTTGGGATAGATCCACTTTTTCTCATTCCCTTGAACGTCAAGTATCGTTTCCTACAATAGAAGTATGATCCCTTCAGCAAGACTATCCGAGATAGCTTTAGGTATCCCTCTGAGAGGCCCAGATCAAGATCCTATGTCCATTATTCACCGTAAGTGGAGTCAGGTATAGATGTGACCACTTCCATAGGGCATTGATCCTCTCATTATCAGGTGAATTCAATATTATTCACGGTATCTTCCAATTCCCATGTAGTGATCCTCATCTGTGTATCGTGATCATTCCCACTCAAGAGTGTGTTATCCTAGAATGAGTGAATCTATATCTCGTGACCTTTCTCGACAGAAAATGCTTCTCGGACGGACATCATCGGTGTTGTCAGAATCATGGAGTGAGTTCTCCCAGATGAGTGCTTCATGGAATCTAGATACCAAATCCCTAGCAAGGGTATTTTGTTTTGTGGATTTTCCTTAGACAATGGGTTTTGGTTTTGGGTATATCTAGATATATTCTGTTTCTCTTGCACTATGTTAAGTAGACATATTTTTCAGAGCTAGATGTGACATTCCTTTATGAATTTCATTTTGGTTTTCAGGGTCCTCTAGTGAGTATTGTTATACTCACCCCTACACAGGCTTGGCCCGCACGTGTCGTGTCTTGTGTAGAAGAGCATCCCTTTGACAGAGTGATGGGAGGACCTAGACATGACTGAGCTTTCTGAGTTCCCTATAGTCCTAGGGGATCATAAGACCACGAGCTGCAGTCCCTGTACCACATTATGTTTACAGGTTGGACTTTGTAGTTTTCATACTCTTATTTTTTTGTGGGCTTGTATTCTGTCCTAGTTTACATCATGTACATTACTTTCCAGCATACTCTATTGGTTGTGTTTAGTTGTATGAATGCAATTTGTTCCGTAGTGGTTTTTACATTTCATCATTGTGGGATTGGAGATGTTTCTGTGTATCGGTTCATAGGCAATGGCTCCCATGATAGTAATATGCTGACTCAGTGAGACTCACCAGCACCTATCCTAATAGAGTAGGGCTTGGGGAGTTGCGGTGTGGGACCCACAGGGACATGTCATGACATCTAATATATAGATAGTTAAAATGTGTTTTTATTGGAGTTTTTTGTCTTTTTTATCATTGATTCATTTTAAAAATCATAATTTTCTTATATTTTTAATTTATTGGTTTTTTAAAAAATACATTTGTTTAAAAAATAATTCCCTATGGTACATCATGGGATAGTTCAAAAATAAGATAGATATATTTCTCAAGAAGGTTTATGAAATAGATGGATATACATAAATCAGACAAAGAAAATATTTAGTGCTCATTGGGGAAAGTCATTGGAATGAATATCATGCCTATAACAATGGATGATTTCCTATGAAAACGTTCATGGTGGATTTCAATGATTTTAATCCCCCATGAAAAATGATTATAATATAATTTATAATTTAATAAATTGATATTATATATAATAAAAAAGATAGAAAGTGGAGAATATTAATCATACATTAAAGAATAATTATTGAGATATAAACATCCTTTTTGAAAGGAAAGTGTATGAATAAAAAAGAACATAAAATAATTGCTATGATATTAAAATATAATAAAATAAGTCTAATTATATATAAATGATGGAAATATGAATTTGAATAAACCATAAATAGGAAAATGCGGTGTGCAATAAAAAACTTATATCATGGAATTTAAAGTAAAGAAAAAAACTATTATGAATTTTCTAACATTCAAAATCAAAACCCTTTTGACATACATACATTCAAGTAAAACATTAACTACCATTAATAATTATAGGACCATAATAAAATTTATTATTGGGGGGAATATATACAGCTAAAATAGAACCCAATGTATATAAAAAATATTTATGTCATGGGGAAAAAATTGATTCATGAAATTTTAAGAATAAACATAATATTTGTGAAAAAATTAATTTAATAATGTAGTTATTTTTAAGAGTTTTATAACTGTTGAAAACATTTAATAAATATTATAAAATTAATTTATTAGGTAATATAATTCAATATAAACAAATATAGTACAATTAGTATATTTAAAACATGATAGAAAAAAATTATTAATCCAACACCCACATAACTTTTATAAATTTTGATTCATATCCCCATTATAGAAAGAATACAGAATAGAATAATGAATATCATGACTTGTAATATATTTTGGATAACAATACTAAACTTTCACTAGATACAACATTAAATAAAATAATGTCTTTAATAATAAATATCTTTCATGGTGTGAAAAATGATACATAGATCCCTTACTAGTAACAAAATAATTTTGGTGAGAATCATTTGACAATGTTGAAATAATTTATCATTACATATACATAATAAATTATAATGAAATATAAGGAGATATAATAAATTTGGAATAATAAATCAATCATTGAAACAAGAGTTCAAAAATACTGTTTTTAATATAATATAAGTAAATTGAGTTTAAAAAATCTCTAATTTTTTTTGTAATTCTTGAGTTAAAACCACATTGGAGAAATAAAAAACGAATTGAAGATTAAATATCATTAAATATAAAAAAAATAATTATACAAAAAAGGTAATTGGATTCACCCTTCCATATAAATCATCATGTTAAATAATAAATACTCCAAAAGTGGTGAAAAAATGAGTCACAAAGGCCTTTCAAGTAACAAAATAATTGAGGATATAATTAATTGATAATGATGTATAATGAATAATTTTATAACTCAATAAAATAATTAGGAGAAAAATTCAGTGTAATAATAAGTTATAATGACTAAAACATGGAATAATCATTTTCAATGAAGATGTATATAACTCAATGTTAATTAATAGAGTTATAAAAAGTTGATAACTTTTTTTTAATATTCAAGGAGAATGTCCCTAAAATTATGAATAATACAACTATATATATTATATACATAATAGGAACATTAATGATACATATTAAATTTAAAATATTCTTTTTATTGTATTTTTTAATTTATTTATAATTATTTTTTGTTATATGATGTAGTTTGGTAAATTTATATTTTACACATATGATATGTTGAACTTGGTTAAAGGTGATTTATAATATATTCCTAAAATCTAAATTTTTATGATTTTATGTCGTTTATTATTATATTAGATTATAATTTATAATATTTTAATGGTTTTTTTAAAATGTAATGATATTAGGAAATGTAATCTTATATGTTCAACTTAATTGTGTTAAATATACTATTTCCATTTATTATAGATATCAAATATGAAAAATATATCATTACATTTTATAAAGATAATATTTACAAAACCAGAATTTTTTTTCATTAAATATTTTTTTATGTCATTCATGTTCTCTCGTTGTGAAAAGAAAATCATGTGACATTGTGAAGGCATCAGTCCATAAAACACATGATTATGGATATTTTGTTTTCCCCATTTTATAGAATTAATGAAAAAACACCTGACAATAATATTATAAAACATTCTTATACTTATGAATTGATTCATTTATATTAATATGTTATAATAGGTTAGGAATATAATAATTAAGAACAAAAGGATAAGAATTATGTAATATTGACACTATGATATTGAACATTATTTTGAAAGTGTTAATGGAAATGAAGGAATTGGGATAAATAATGGTGAATTTATGATATAGGTCACTAAATGAATATATATATAAGGGGAAAATTTGGATGTTTATTGTGTAACATTATTTAAGGATTTGTATATTTGAGATGATAGATGTGGAAATCATTTATATATTAATAAATGGGAAATTTTAAAACATCAATTAATTTTCCTTATTGGAATTAAACTATTAAAGGGTTAGAGGAACCAAAAGGGGTAAAAATGTATTTTTTGGAGATAGAAGTCTTTTAAATCCTTTACCACTAATTTTAACACATGTTGTGAAATGTTTTAACTCATTTATACTTACATATAAACTTTTACCATTTTTTGATTATGTCATTGTAAATAGTTTTATGCAATATAATTCATGATTTAATATAAAATAAAATAATTCAACCTATATTATTTTGAGGATAATAATTTTAATTTCTTGATAATTTAATCAAATTTAGTTTCTAAATGTTGAAAATTTATCTTTTGTGTTGAAATATATAATGAATAAGAGAAATATGAATTTATAGAAAATTTATTTCACATTTATTAAGTGTTCCAAACATTATTTAGTCATGATTTCCAATTTATAAAATGATAATATATATATATATATATATATTTAAAAAATGACTTTCATTTTTTATAAGAGATTAATTTATCTAATTATATAAAAATTTAAAAATAATAATACAATAATTCTCAATAATAATAATTTTTATGCTATTTAAGTAAATGAAATTAATCCTAAAAACATATTCTAAAACAAAAAAATAAAATGGTGATTTTTAATAATTTTATCCTTTTAATATAAAATATATATTTTATTTTATCAAATAAAATTTATTTTTAAAAAAACATTTAAGTACATGAAACTCGTAAAAACCTATTACGAGACAAAAATGCATTTTTAGGAATATGATTTACATATATATATATATAATTTTTCAATGTTTTTTATTTTCATAAAATAATATTATTTATGACAAAATATATAATACATCTGTGGATTTAATTTATTGTAAAAATTAAATTATATATACATACTATTTAATTAAGAGAAGAGTGAAGAAAAATAGTTTCATTCATTGGATATTATAACTTATGTTTGTAATAATTTATTAATATCATTTATTAATTCAGAAAAATATTTCCCAATGTGTACTATTACCCCAAAATCAGATATTTTTCCATTAAAAATATTTTATAAACTTATAGGTCTTTTTCATATAATTAAAATTTATTTAAAATTTAATGACTTTTTAATGCAATATTTTTTAGTATTCACCTAAAATGAAAATATTATCCAAAAATACAGAAAATTCATCTTAGTATAATATAGACATTATGGATATAAAAATGTAGTTTATGATTATAAAAAAAATTAAAAAATTAAAAATTAAAAATTAAAATAAATTTGAAAATACATATTAAAAAATATTTTTCTGTGAAATTGCGTTTTAAATTTTTTTAACTATTAGTATTTTTATTTCACATATATTAATAATAAAATAATTATTAATATATTACACATGTAAATAATATATATCAATAAAAATATATTTAGTATCACAGAAATATATAATATTTTTTAAATATAAAAATTTAATCTCCATTCAATCCTATTAGTTATTTTGGTTAAATAATTTAATTTTCATCAATTCCATTATATTAAATAAGAGAATTATTTATATTTATTCAAATATATCATTATTATTTTAGTTTTTTTTAAGAGGACCGGTTTGGGATATGCCTAACATAGAAAGGGGGGGTGAATCAGTGTTGGAGACCTTTTTAAACCAATTTTTTCTTTTTATCCTATTACCTCTTGGCATGTTAGGATATTGATTCTCTTATTCTCTTTTACTGGTTTCATGAAATAATATGAATGAAATAAAAATATGCACAATATATTTTTACAATGTTCACCACTCAATAAGAGCAGCTACGTCCTTCCCGTGTATGGTAATGAACTATGCACAAATTATGCCCTGTAATGTAGTAACTCTTATAATGTTTGACTAGGATATCAATCTTCTAGTCAGGGTGTATCCATACACATGGAGGATGGAAATAAATAATAACTTCCTAGGTTTTCTCCTTATACTCAGAAGGAGGAAAGGAGACAATCCTCTTCCAACTAGCATTGAGTAGGATATACACTTACACTCGTTGATCCTTTATACTGCCAGTGTAGACAGTCTCTTGCAGCCTCTAGTAGGTAAATTATTCTTCCTCTGAAGATAGTCGTCTCTCTGTTAGAAGAGTATTCAATACCAAATGATTCTTCCACCTATAAAGACATGTTGGGTGCTAATGTGCTACTTTGTTTGCCCAAAACATTTTTCTTCATCTTGTCACATTTTTTGAATCATGAAAGTAACCAACCTCTTCTTTCTCTTCAGAAAACTTGTAGGCTACACACGATTCTTCTTCTTCTTCTTCTTCTGTTTCTTCATTGAAAAAACAACTGTATTCAAACCATTTCTTCTTCAAACATTCTCTTTCAGGGCAAAACCAACTGCACTAAAATATTCTTCTTATATTTCTTTTTAGAATCACAATTTCTCATTTTGATTGATAAAACAATGAAGTTCATCTCAACATAGCATCATCACAGTTGATAAAAATCTGGTAAGAACTTCTAGCATAACTCACAGATTGTGTGTTAATCCCTACAAACAAGACACCCTTATTGCACACCTCTATACATGTGTGCCTCCAACTATTTGAGCACCACAAATGTTCACAACTCCCAACTTTCATTCCACTTAGGGGTTACACACAACACACTAGTTTCACACAACTCCCAGCTTGTGTGCCTCTTTTAACTTCTAAACCACTTCTGCTTGCGCGCCACTCAGCTAGAATTCCTCTCAACTAGTGCGCCTTATAAATTTCTCCCATGTTATACGCCAATTAATCTTGGGTGCCACTTTATACAACATTCATGATCAGAGCTCAAATTTCCACTTTAGCATTGAGATTTGAAATATAAGGAGGGTAGCCGCCTATTTATAGGCATTATGGTTACCCTTCATGCCACATACCCTTGTGCACCATTCCTAATTGCGCTTCACCCCATCACTTGCACGCTGCTCCATCACTTGCATGTCGCTCCATCACTTGTTCACCCATTTCTTTCCTATGTCATATTTTTATGAGATGATATTTAAATAAGAATTGCACGCAACATACACTTGCACACCATTTATGCATGTGTGCCCACTAGCACTCCAATCATTAACTTGCGCACCACTTTATTGACTTTTTCATATTTTGATCGTATTATCTTAAAAAATGACATGAGTGAAACACACACCTATGAGCCACATATGTTTCTATTCCACACTTGCGCGCCCCTTATGCATGCATGCCACTTTCATTTCTTTTAAAAAACACTTATCAACTCATCCTATCTTTCATTAGTCTTGCATCACAAGTTCCTTAAAAATATAATATTTGGGGAAAAAATAAATCTGAAAAGCATTGTCATTGTTTTGGCCATTCTCATAGTGCCATGTTCATGAACTACATCCTGTCTTCTATTGATCTATAAAAATCGTCTGTCTATGTTCTTATACTCTTTGGAATAAGAATTCCAAAGTAATTCTTCATCCTAACATGAAATACTCAATTCCTCTCCAATTGTTAATTCCAAATAACTATAATAATCTCTATTCATCTAAAAGATGAGGCTAGAGAATTATTCAAACACCTTCAGATATTTGGATAATGTATCACCTTTGATACATGTATTTTGAAAATTAAGAATAGTGAAATAGTCTTATGATTTCTAGGTAATGTGTAATGCAAGACCATATTAGAATGCCAAGCCCTTCCATACTCTCTCTTCTTCTTCATGAATTATTATCCACTTCAAATTCGCATTCATATTCAATAATAATCAGATAGAAGATACATCTCCATTATTCTCTAATAATACTTAAATTAATGATTCTTCTGTAATATTCATTATTTTAAAAAATGTGTCATCTTTGTCACAATTCCTTTGATCATAGGATCAGTTCAACAATCATCTGAATTGCATTCTCCATTAAATATAGCAACCTTCATCATCTCCTTCTTCATTTTGACCTATATTGAAATCTGCTGACAATATATACAATCTTCATACACAATGTGGTCCCAAAAATCTCACCCTTTGTATTTTGTTGTCAATACATTAAATTTCTCATCATATGAATGTGTCAATGTGAAAATGAGAATTTTATCTCGTCCCTTTACTTATTTCTCTTTCACATCACTTTTCAATCATTCATTTCACTATCTCTCTCCCTTGTTGACAATAAATTTATAGTCCATAGGAAGAGGTTATTAGTGGTTTATTTTTCAATGTTCCGTCATCAATTTCACTCTATGTCCACTTGAGCAATGCTCGGTGTAGAAAACAAGAAGATTTGATTTAGGAAACAATGTTTTCTATTATCCCATGATCATGATACCTCATGAGATGAGAACTCATAAACATGTAATAAAGGGTTTTCCACTTTCATTCTAGGCCGATGATATTGAATGTTAGAGGAAATAATCAACCTGAAATCCATTCACTCACTTCAACAAACAGATCAAAAACATTCAAGTGTGATTGGCAGGATAAGTGTCCATGGGGCACTTTCATTCTTCTTATTTCACTGATTGACTTATTTACTATCAATTTGTAAAAATATATTTATTTTGAGTTACCAAGGATAAGAGACAAATAAACTACATACATTTTCCAATGACAATATATTAAACCAATTTCTTGAGTAATTGCATTTGATACATACTAATGTTGATACTGATTGAAATAGTAACTCTGGAAGCATATTTATTGATCTCCCCCGCAAGTGAACACTCTTCATAATCATCATTAATGGTGATCCCTCATTATAATTATATTTTAATATCAATTGATGAATCTTATATAGACTAAAAATTCTTCACCTTTGCTATCCAGAGTTGATAGTAATCACTATTTCTCATGTTCTTCCCCTGAGAGAATATATCACCTTTATTTCCCCATATTATTAGAACAAATACAATTCACAATGATTTTAGGGAACAAGTTGTATCCTCCTTTATCCATCAATGTGAACAATAATGTTGAGATGAATTTATCAACCTAGATTCTCCATTATTTACACTTTCATTGCTAATCATCAATGCTGACAATGATTGTGTGGACCTCGCTATTTCATCCACTTTTCCTCTGTGATTATTCTTCTTTAATGGATTTCAATGCACTAGAATATCTTGATGCAACATTCATAATCTTGAGGAATTCTTGTTGGGATGGAGTAAACTCAAAGAATCTTCTAATAGTGTGACCAACCTTGTTTTCCCTCAAACAAAAAGTTTGTTTTCATTCATGTAGAATCTTCTTTTTGTTTTTAGCACGAGTCTTAGCCTGTTCATCTTCCACCTTTCTCATTCTTACAAAATTATTAGGATTGATAACCATGTGTCCTTAGGTATTATGGCAGCCTATTTTTAATTTCCATAAGGATTCTTTAGAGTGTCATCCTTTTTTTATTATTCTTTTCAATTCACTACTTGTCAACTTCTTTTATTTAGAATCCAAGTAATTCATAGTTTTCATCCTTGTAATCATCATGGAAGAATTTTTTTTTGCAGCATACTTTTCATTACTTCCCAAGATAGCTTCTTCATCCTTCACCATCATCTATGTATTTTTTTCTTATTATATTTTCATAAATTATGAGATAATCATGCACCATTCCTGTGACCACTCCCATTGCATAAATCATATATGTTGTCGAGCATTCCAAATCTATTTGCAGTATACAGATGATTCTGGAGCTGTGGAAATTTATTTATCTTTTATGTATTTCTCCCCTTGTTATGGGATTTATCTGTGATTTTACATTTAAGGTATTGTACCAAAAATCTAGTTCAAAATAACCAAATATTTTGCAACACCAGCGTTGACCCACAAATATCGACTACTTGATGTCTTATATATTATATTTTTGATCGTTCTTCTTGATCTGGTACGATCTATATGGGGAAACATCTTCCATATTCTTTTGTTTATCCAATCCATGCATGGTGGTAGGTATATAATCATCTTTCTTCATCCATACATGTTAAGTGTTTTTCGTAAAACCTGTAATTTTTATAGAAATAGTTTAAGAAACATTGGTACGAGTTGGAATGGATGGTACATTCACATTCTTAGTTTATTTAGATAGATCAATGATTGAATTCAGGATCTTATTATCACATGTTGTAGGTCTTTTGACAATATAATCATCTATTGATAATTGAGTACTAGTAGAAACTAATTTATTCTTTTGTGGAGACTCTATATGTGTCTTCTTAATATTGGTCAACTAAGATTCCAACTCTAGACATCTCATAATGAGGATGCCTTTTTGGTCTTCAATAATAGTAATATTTTCTTCTAAACCCTTCTTTAATCTTTCAACTTCATCTTCCTGCATCATTATATTATTTTTTTAAAAAGAATCAAGATTATTGATCTTCATAGAGTATTCTTCCCAATATATATTTTTTTATTTCAGTGCACTTTTTAATCTCATCTTCATGTGCACGGATCTTCTTTTCTAGAGTCTTGTTGACTCCAACCTTTTCTTCAATATCTTTGATCCACTTTGATGATCTTACATAATATACCCTCTTCATTTCATCAAAGGATCCAACATGTCTAGAGAGCATTAAACATTCAAATATTTTTTCTTGTATAATATTCTCCAAAACATCAGTTTTCTCTTCCAAATGAGTGTTATTTTCCTACTTGCATTGATATACTCAACAAAACATGTATGTATATTTTTCAGGAATACCATGCATATTCATTCTTAATCTATAAACTAATATTTATTAGGATGTTGTAGATTGATCATCACAATTTGTTCTTGCATTTTCATTATGAGAATAATTTCCAAATGTACTTAAACATACATCTTGAACAGTTGAGGTAAGAAGGTTGTCCATATTTTTGGTGGAAACTTGATCCACCTTTTCATTACATTCCAAGTCTGTTGTGTCTTCAATGTAATCCATATACGGAGAACTAGATGATTTCTCTATTTTAGATAATAGGGACTTATTATTCAGCTCTCTCTTCTCATTATTTTTCATGTTCTCATGTATTTGGTAGTTATAGAATTCTACTCATAGATAACTGACTCTTCATCAAAACTGCACATCATTATTAACTCAGGAAATAATCCCATGTCTCTAAATTAGAATATCATCAAAGTAGAGAATCAAATAGAGATGAACCTATCCCTCTAATAAAAATTGAGAGGACATGTTTGGTGCATTCTTAACAATAAGAGGGGTGAATCAGTGTTGGAGCACTTTTTGAACCAATTTTTTCATTTTATCCTGATACCTCTTGACCAATTTGGTTCTTGATTGCCTTATTCTATTTTCCATATCACATTTAACATTATGAAAGCCGTAAAAATATGCACATGATATTTTTACAAGGATCCCCACTCAATAAGAGTAGCTACGTCCTCGTCGTGTATGGTTATGAAAAGTGCAAGGATTATCCACTATTATGTAGTTACTGTTAATGTGGTTGACTAGGATATAAATTCGCTACATTGTGTGTTGCCATAAATTTGGCGGAGGGAAGGAATTAATTACTTCCCAGTTTTTCTACCTCCACTTGGAGAGTGGTAATGGAAAAAATAATCTTCCAACATGAAGCATGTAGGATATACTCTTACACTCGCAGGTTCATTATACTGCTAGTATAGATAGTATCTTGCAGCCTCAAACTGGTTCTTAATACTACCTTTGATGAAAGTCTTCTCTCTGTTCAATGATTTTGCAACAATAAAATAATCTCCCACCGGTTGAGACCTTTTGGATGCTAAAGTGCTACTTTGTTCTTCCACAACCTTATTCTTATTCTAGTTACTTTCTTATTATCATGAAAGTATCTAACATATTCATTTACTGCAACAATCTTGTAGGTTTCACACACTTCTACTTCTTCTATTTCATTAATGCAGAACTAGCTTCACCGAAACCTTCTCTTCTTCACACTTTATCTTTTAGTGAAAAAACCAACTGCACTAAACTCTTCATCTTATTTTTCTTTCTGCAATCACATGTTCCCTTTATGATTGATAAAACAATGATTTTCATCTCAACTTAGAATCATTAATTTTGACCATAAGATGGTAAGAACATCTAGCACAACTCATATATTTCACGATAATCCATAATTGTGTGCCACCATACATCCACACATCCCTACTTTCACGCCACCAACTACATTCGCGCCAAAAATGTGAACAACTCACAACTTGCTTGCCACTTATGGGTTAGACACAACACACTTTTTGTTGAAAAAACCCCACTTGTGCACCTCTTATAACATGAACACAACTTCTACATAGGTTCCACTCTTCTTGTGTGCTTCCCTACGTGTGTTCCATATAAATAATCCCCAACATGTGTGCCATAATAGTTTGTGCACCACATTATACTACATGAGCAATTATAGCTCAAATTTTCACTTATTTGTTGCACATAAAAAATGATATGGGTATAGGTATTTTGGTAAAACTACAAGCCACTTACATTTTCCTGACATTCCTACTCGTGTGCCACTCCATTATATGTACACCCCTTTATTTCATTTGTCAGATTTTGAAGATATGATATTAAAATATGAGTTGCACCCAAAATACACTTGCATTCCACTTATACTTGTGCTCCCCACCTGCAGGACATTCTTTAACGAGTGTGGTACATTATTTCTATTCTATTATATTGATGGGATGATCTTGAAATACGACTTGTGCAGAATACACACTTGTTTTCCACATTTACATGTGTTCTACACTTGCAAACCACTTATACAGAACGCTACTTTCATTCTTTTTCCAAAGAAAACACTTCTCAAATCCTCCTATATTTCATAAGTATTTTATCACAAGTTTTCTAATCATATGATATTTGTGAAAAAAATTAGCAAACCATCTTTATAGTTTTGGCCATTCTCATACTTCCAATCTCATGATCTACATCATGTCTTTTCATGGTCTTCAAAAATTATCCTTCTTTCTTCATATACTATTTGGAATATGAATTCCAAAGTAATTATTCATCCTCACATGAAATCGTCTATTCCTTTTGAAGTGAAAATTCCATATAACTCCAATCATCTCTCTTCATTTAAAATTGGAGGTTTGTGGCATCTCCAAACACCTTCAATGTGGTAGACAGTGTATCACCTTTGATAAATGTATTTTGATCTTTAATAACAGTGCATCAGTCATCTGATTTCAAGGTAATGTGTAATACATGACCATATTAGAATAAAAAGACCTTTGACACACTCTCTTCTTCTTAAACCATTATTCTCTACATCGAATCCTCTTTCTTATTCAATCATCTTCATATGGATGATACTTCACTATTCTCCTCTAATTATCTTCAAATGAATGATACTTATCCATGATTCTTTGTTTCAAACAATGTGTTACATTTTTCACATGCCCTTTGAACATAGTATCTGTTCAACAATCTTCTGAATTGAATTCTCCATTTACTATGGAGACCTTCTTCATCTCCTTATTCATTTTCACTAGTATTGAAAAATACTGAGAAAAAATATATTATGCATACACAAAGTGTCCCCCTGAAATCCCCCCTTTGTATCTTGTTGTCAATAGCTTAAATTTCCCAACAAATGAATGCCTCAATGTCAAAATGAGAATCTTATCTATCCCCTTTACTTATTTCTCTCTCACATCACATTTCAAACATTCATTTTACATTCTCTCTCCCTTATAGACAAGAAATAAAAATCCCATTGGAAAAGTGTATTAGTCCTTTCTTAAGAAATATTCCATCAACTATTTCATTTTATGTCCACTTGAGCGATGCTCGGCATAGAAAACAAGGGGATTTGATTCAGACAAAAAAGTTTTCCATTATCCACTGATCATGATACCTCATGAATGAGAACTCATACACTTGTCTTCAAGGGTTATACAATTTTATTCTAGGATTATGATATTGAATGTTTTAGGAAATAATCAACCTGAAATTCATGCACTCACTTTAACAGATGGATCAAAATCAATCGAGTGTGACTGGAAGGATAAGTGGACTATGGGATCCTTCATTATTCTTATGTCACAGATTCACTTATTTACACCCCATTTGTATAAAAAATATTTATTTTGAGTAACCAAGGATGAAAGATTAATAAATGAAATACCTTTTCCACTGACATGTTATTAAGTCAATTTCTAGAGTAATGGAATTTGATATATACTGATGTTGATATTGATTGCAATAATAACTTTGTCAGCTTCTTCATATGTCTCGCCCTCATGGGAACACTCCTCATAATATTCATCAATGGTGATCCCTAATTATATTAATATTTGAATATCAATTGATGAATCTTCCATAGTTGGAAAATATTTTTATCATTTTTATCAATAGTTAATAAAAATTAAAATTTATCGGGTTAATCCCTTGAGATATTGCTTCACCTATTGTTTATTATATTATCAGAACAAATACAATTCCCAATGAATTAAGGGAATAAAGACGATCCTCCTTGAACCATCAATCTTTACAGTAAATTTGAGATGATTTCCTCATCCTAGATTCATCATTCCTTACTCTATAATAGTTGATCATCAATGTTGATTGTGATTGCATGGACCTCACTATTTCTTCCATCTCTTTGTGTGTGAATATTCATTATTTATGGGATTTCAATTGACTAGAATCATCTGATGCAACATTCATCCTATAGAGTAATTTTTTTTGTCTAGAGTAAATTCAAATCATCTTCTAATAGTGTGACCATCTATTTTTCACCTCACACACAAAATTTATTTTCCTTTATGTATAATTTTTTTAGTACTTCCCTTATCCTATGCATATTTTTCCTTTCTCATTATTTACAAATATTGAAGCTAAATAACAAATATGCATATATGAATTGTGGTAGTATATTTTAAATTTCCACAATGATTCTTCAAAGTGTCATCCTTCATGATTTTTCTTTTGGATGCACTACCCATCAACTTCTTGTATTTAGAATCCAAGGACTTCTTAGTTTTCCCCTTGTAATCTTATTGGGAGAATATCATTTTGGAATAAACTTTTGATTACATCCCATGATAGCTTCTTCATTCTTAAGAAGCTTATTTGGTTTTTTGTTCTTATTAGTTTTGAATAAATTCTGATATAAGAAAGCACCATTCTTGTGACCACTCCCATTGCATACATCATATATGTCATCCATAATTCCAAATATGTTTGCAGAATAAAAATGATTTTGGATCTATGGATATTGCTTCATCTTTTCTGTCTTTATCCCTTTGAGATGAGATGTATTTGTGCTTTTACTTTTAATTTATTTTACCAATAGTCTAGTTCACAATGCCCTAATCTGTTGCTAAACCAGCATTGACCCACAAATCATGACTTCTTGATATCTTTTGTATTAGATTGTAGGGCCTTTTTCTTGATGTGTTGTTCTCTATTTGGGGAACCGTCTTACATGTTCTTCTTCTTATCCACCCTATATATGGTGGTAGGAATATCATCACATTTACTCATCCATACATGTTTATAGTTTTTCTTCCAACCTATACTTTTTATAGAAACAGTTCTAGAAACATTGGTACAAGTTAGTATGGATTGTACCTTCACCTTATCTGCTTCTTTTTATAGATCAATCGGTAAAGCCATGATCTTTATATAACATTTTGGAAAAATTTTGAAATTATAATTCTCTATTGAAAATTGAATACTAACAGCAACTGTTTCCATCTTTTGTGGATACTCAATATCTCTATTTTCAAGATTGGTCAACTGAGCTTCCAACTCTAGACATCTCATATTGAGGAATAATTTTTTGTCATCAATAATATTAATCTTATCTTCACAAGCCTTATTTAATCATTCAAATTCATCTTCATGCATCATTAATTTATTCTTGTAACCAAGAGTCATGTTCTTTGATCTTAAAGGAGTCTTCTTCCAAATATATCTTCTTGATTTCAGTGATCTTTTTCATCTCATCATCAAGTTCATAGATCTTCTTTTCTAGAGTCTTATTGACTCCCACCTTTTCTTTAACATCTTTTAGACACATTGATGAACTTACTAAAAATACCCTCTTTGTTTCTTCAAATGATCCAACCTATTTGGAGAGATTTAAACAGTCAACAATTTTTTTCTTGTAATCCTTTCTGCAAAACATCAGTATCATCTTCCAGCTGAGTGATATTTTCTTGCATGCATTGAAATACTCAACTAACCAGTGATGTAATTTCTTTATGAATACCATGTAGAATAATTCTTAATCTATCAATTGATATTTCTTGAGATGTTTTAGATTTATCATCACCACGTGTGCTCACATTTTAATCATGATAATAATTTTACAAAGTACTAGAACATACCTATTGATCAATGTAGGTAAGATGGTTTTCCATATTCTTGGTGGGAACTCATCCATATTCTCATTACTTTCCAGGTATGGTGTGTATTCAATGTCATAAATATATGGATAACAAGATGATTCCTCTTCTTTAGATAAGAGGAACATATTCTTCACCTTTCTCTTCTCTTTCTTTTTCTTTTTCATCAGTGATTTGGTAGATATCAGAGATAACTTACTCTTCGTGAAAACCTCACTTCATTATTAACTCATGTAAGAATATCAAGTCTTCAAAACAGAATATCTTCAATTTAGAGAATTCCAACAGAGGTCAACCGTTCCCTCTGATACAAATTGAGAGGACCATTTTGGAATATTCCTAACACTAAGAGGGGGCTGAATCAGAGTTGGGGACATTTTTTATATTATTTTTTCTTTTTATCCATATACATCTTGACCTCTTAGGATCTTGATTCACTTATTCACTTTTGCATATCGCATGCAACAATATGAAAGTAGTAAAAATGTTCACATAATATTTTTACAAGTTTCACCACTCAATAAAAGAAGCTGCATTCTTCCTGTGTATGGTAATGACCAGTGCACTGATTATCTGATATAATGTAGTAATTGTTATAGTGGTTAACTAGGTTGTCAATCCACTAATTTGCGTGCCACCCTACACTTGGAGTAGGGAAGGAAATAATCACATCAGTGTTTCTTCATCCACTAGGTGGGGAGAAGGGAAACAATCCTCATCCAACTTGAAGTGAGTATGATATACCCTTACACTTGTCGTATGGTTATACTGCTAGTGTAGACAGTATCTTGTATCCTCTAGCTAGTTCTTTATACTACCTCTAAAGACAGTATTCTATCTGTTCATAGAGTTTGAAATACGACAAGAATATTCCACCTGTTGATACCTATTGGATTCTACAATGATACTTTGTTCTTCCATAACCTTTTTCTTATTCTTGTTACATGCTTAGAAGCATGAAAGTATCCATCCTGTTCTATTTCTATAGTAAACATGTATGTTGTACACTCTTCTTCTTCTTCAATTTCATCAATGAAAAACTAACTACACAGAAACCTTCTATTCTTTACACATTCTCTTTCAGTTCAAAACAAACTTCACTAAACTCTTCTTTATCTTTTTCTTTCTATAATCACCATTTCTCTTTGTGATTGTTAAAACAAAGAAGTCCAACTCAACTTAGCATCATCAAAGTTGATCAAAATCTGGTAAGAACATCTACCACAACTCACATATAGTGAACCAATCCATACATGTGTGCCATCCTACTTGCGTACCTCCCTACTTGTGCACCACCAACTACTTTCCCAACACAAATGTCCACAACAAACAACATTCACACCACTTCAGGGATAGACACAACAAACTTGTTAAAAAAACGCCCTGCATGTATGCCTCCCAAAACATACCTGCCACTTCTACTAGTGCACCACTATTCTTGAACGCCACTCTGCTTGAGTGCCAACCTACATGTGTTCCTTATAAATAACTCCCAACTTGCACGCCACTTCAGCTTGTGCACCACATTCTATTACTTGTGTGATCCGAGCTCAAAGTATCCCTTATGTGTTAAGAATAGAAAAATGAGAAGGGTAGGAAACTATTCATAGGCATTATGGTAACCCTACACACCATATACACATTCACGCCATTACTACATGTGCACCGCTCCATAACTTGTGTTCCAATATCATTCCTTTGTGATATTTTAATGATATTATATTTAAATATTACATGAGTGCAACATACACTTATTCGCCACATATTCTTGCGCACCCCACTAGCGTACCAATTTTTAACCTGCGCGCCACTTTCTTCCCTTATCATATATTGATGGGATGATCATGAAATATGACTTTCACGCAACACACACTTCTGTGACACATATACTTGCGTGCCAAACTTGTGCCTCACTTATACTTTCACACCGCTTTATTTCCTTCTCCGAAAAAAACTTCACAACTCCACCATTATTTCATAAATATTACATCACATGTTTTCCAAATGTATTATATTTGTGGAAGAAAAATCAGAAAAGCATTATCATAGTTTTGGCCATTCTCTTAGTGCGAAGATGATGCACTACTTCCTATCTTATCTTCGTCTTAAAAAGTCATCCTTCTTTCTTATTACACTCATTGGAGTATGAATTCCAATGTACTTCGCCATCTTAACATCAAATTAACAATTAATTTTGGTGTGTTAATTCTAATGAACTCTAATCACATATCATTATCAAAAAGATGATGCTAGAGAATTCTTCAAACACCATCACTTTTGAATATAATGTATCACCTTGGTTACATGTATTTTGATCTTTAAGATCAGTACAACACTCGTCTGATTTCAAGATAATTTATAATGCATGACCATCTTATTATTCCATGGCCATCCACACTATCTCTTCTTCTTCAACCATTATTCTCTATATCAAATCCTCATTCTTCTTCAATCATTTCAGATAGATGATACTTCACCATTCTACTCCAATAATCATCAAACTAATGATACTTCTCCATTCTTCATTGTTGTAAACAATGTGTCACCATTGACACAAGTTATTTGAAATTAGGATCAGTTCAACAATTGTCTGAATTATATTCTCCATTGACTATAGTGAGCTTCTTCAACTTCTTCTCCATTTTTACTAGTATTGAAAACTGTTGACTACAAATACAATCTTCATACACAAGGTCGTCCTAATAGTTTTTATGCCATCCAATTATAAGGACGCATTTTAATGATTAAATAGATTTTTATCTGTTTTCATTGTGAGGAATTCTATTAACATCATTATGTTTTAAAGTAAAAAAATAATTAAAAATATTATTATTTAAATTCTACTCACACTAAATAAATTTCATACTAACAATATAATTTTACAACACTAATAATATTTTTTAAGGGAATCTGCACGATATGCTTAAATAAATATAAATTGTCAAATTGTGGCATCTACATTAATATAAAATGTATAGTAAGTAATATAATATTATACATTCATCATATTAACTGATTAATTTTTTTCTTCCACAACATGTATCCTTATTCTCACATTTTTTACAACTTTATCATAATCTTGTTCCATTATGTCAATAACCTTGGTAATTATGACAATATTTGTTAAATGAGGAAATGGAATCTCCTTTCAATCATCATAATCATCACTCTAATTTCCATGATAATGTATCATTATACTTTAGTTTGTGTATATATAATCAATTAATTTCATGTTGTTAATCAATTTTCATGATTTTTCATTTTCCATAAAAAAATATATCAACCAACTAATAATCAAATTAGGTTTCCTATAGTCATAATCATATCATTTTATATAGAATATATTGTTATATTTTTCTAATTGTTCTAAAAAATTTACTAATAATAAATAAATGTAATCATGAGTAAAAAACAACATGAAAAATTTATTATAGGATAATTACATGATAAATTTATCAGGAAATGTTCTTCCTCAATGAAATTTTTACATTATCATTCTATTTAACTAAAATCTCTATTAGATAAATTTTTTCATTTGTTTGAGATAACAAAAATTCCATAAATTAATATATTAAAATAATAACTAATTCATAATTTGTATTAAATCAAACATTATTAACCATATTATATACCCATGGTGTTTTAACCAAGGTGTGCAGTCATAGGCCTGCACATCATGTGATAGACTGAATAATGAGTTGATATTGAAGTGGTGTTTCTCAAAGTGATTACCCCAAATTTTTTATATTCCATTACTGCATCCAATTTGAATTATCCTGAAAGGGATGTAATTAGTATTATTACCATTTAACATCATCATTAACAAAACTTATCAATGTAACCATATATGGAGACTTATCCATATGGGTTTTTCTAATGTTCTATTATCCAAATCCATAGAAAAAATAAAATAATTAATATTATCTAAACATCAAATATTATACCAACACAAAGGGTTATATATATATTTAAATAATGATCAACATTATATTTTCAACTATTATGTTGTCCTCATTATTTATCATGACCACTAATTTAATCTGTTTTCAACTCTAATTTCAAATATAATCACCCCAATGTCCACATCCTTTGATCCAATTTTTATTGAACATAATTTACATAAATGATTTGAAACCAACTATTAAAATGATGAAATAAAATTACAAAAATTATTCAAATTTATTCAAATATTTCATTACATAAATTACAATGACATTTTAGGTTAATAACATAATATAATTATAATAACTCATTACATAATACATATCATGTCTTTCTCATATATTTTTAATTTTCCCACATGAATATAATGAATATAAAATCTCCCAAAAATTCAATATAAATATTATTCAAGATATAAGGTGTGTAATTAAATTCATTATAACATATAGAAATGGGAACAAAATAATTTTCAGATCAAATTCACAATAAGTGAATACAAATATGAGAATCTTTAATGGGATTAATAATATGGTCTAACAAAATACGATTTATGTAATTCCATATAAATTAACACATGATGTTGAAAAAAATACATTAATGAAATAACCGAAAATATTCCAATGGATAAAAATAAATAGATGAATGGTGTTAGAATATGCAATGTTAGATATTTAATAGCATCAACGGATCATCTGAGATATCATTTTTATGTCAATGAAAATAACCAGTGCATTATTTTTGTAATTAAGGTCACAACCAATACATCATTCACAAATTGGGTTGCCTTACATGAAATAACAAAACCTATTGTCTCATAATAACAATTATTTAATCAAGATATTGTATAATTATAATACCCACATATGAATACATTATTTCTAATTCATTTAGTATATGAATTTTATCAATATAAATTACATTAATAATAAAATTTCTATACTAATAAATTCTAATTCATGTTATGATATAGACATAAAAATTCACAAAATACTTCCTATCTGTAAATGATCACCATCCATACAAAGAATGAATGTGGATGGTTAAAAATTATAAAATCAACATTCCTAAGTATTCATCTATATCTAAATACTTTTTATATGTATTTTCAATATCTTATTAATAAATTAAGGATATATATATGTGTGTAATAATACCTAAGATAGATACTATATATATTAATGGTTATATGGGTTATTACATAATTCAACAAACCAGTCAAAATTTTGAATCAAGAAAACACTTTTCAGTCTGTGGAGAAAAATATATTGTTTTTATATAAGAATTTAATGGAAAGGAAAGACCCAAATATAATATTGGTTAACTTTGAAATAGAATGTTAGTTATGGATTTCCATAATAATTACCCCATAAATGATTTTTTTATTTTGGGAATTATTATGTGTTTAATGAATTTTTAATACATAAAAAATTAAAAGAAGTGTTAAATATGAGTTATATATTAATAAATAAATGAAGAATTGAAAAAATATTATAGTAATATTAATAAAATAATCAAAAGAATAAAAAATGGATAAAATTAAATTAAAACATATTGAAATTAATGATATTGATTATACCTACAATAAATACTATTTCTATCACAACATATAAAACAAATTATGGTTCACGGTATCAAACTGACCCCATGTAAGTCAATATATATTTAAATACCTCTTACATAATAATAAATATTTGAATAAAATACACTTAAATGATCTAATTTAAAATTAAAATTAATTTTTATAACGGATGATAGGATCAGGAAAAATTATTTTTGGGTGAAGTAGGTACTTCATAAGGTGGTATATGTGGTTTATTATAAGTAATATGTCTAAAGGGGTGGAAAATTAGATAATAATACATATAATAAACATAATACTAGTTTTAAGAATCATGAAATAATATTATTATATGGATGAATAGTCTAACCATATAAAACAAGGAATAAATAAAATATAGATAATTCAATAGGTAGAATAATTCAAACACATAATAATAGATATCAATAAGAATGATATCTAATCTGTAGAAAACTATTTGGATAAGATAAACCCTAAAAATATTTTTTATTTTATTTAAGAATAATATGACAAAAATTACAGAGAATACAACATTGGATATCATGAAATATAATAGGTTTATGGTAAAAAAATACTCTTGTTAGAATATTTAACCAATTCCAAATAATTCATTGTGTATAAAAAATGTCTCATAGAGATAAAATTATGAAAGGAAACCATTAAAAGTATAATAATAAACAAATATTAAATTAGATGATGATTATGTTATATGGAAATATATATAAAAATATAGAAAATAAGTATTAAATAACACTATGATTATTCCATTGGTATAATAAACCAAACATGTAACTATAATGATTTATATGGATGATTGTAATTAAATGTAGAAAAAATAGTTTCCACACACACTTATAATTTTTTTAATATTTTAGTAAAAACACCATAAGAAAGATGTGAAAAGGTGGTGAATATAAAAAATAAATATAAATGAATGAAAATTGAGACTTGAAACCCATAAAAGTAATATAATCCTTGGGATAATGATAATTGGATAATTATTTTATAAGAAAGTATTTTAAAACCCTATAAAATAAGTTTGAAATTAATTAAAATTTACTAAATCGATACAATAATTTAAACAGAAAAAATTATAGTTTAATTATAATGCATTTGACCCAATAGGACAAAATTGAGTTTGCACAACCCTTTACACTATAATTGAATAACTCATCCCAAATGCATAAATTAGAGAATAATCAAATAAATCTTATTATATACATTACTGGAAACCTTATTTATTTACATTTAAATTAATTAACATTCTTTATGAGTCATTGTGATATTTTATGATATAATTATTTTCGAATAATGTAAATTTAGTAGATATCATGTGATTCAAACATAACCATGTATAAAAGATAAATAATATATAATTCCATTGTTAAATAGATATAAAATTGGGGAATTTAATAATAACAAAAAGAATTATAAATTTTGTAAAATGGTTTTTGAAATCAATTATATTAAGAATTATTTATTCTATTTTTACTAAAACCATTATATGCTTCAAAATATATTTTCAACAAAAAATTATTCTTTAGAAAATAAGAAAATTACTTTTTTTTTAAAATTTTAACAAACATTTTTTTAAAAATAAATATCCTTTTAATATCACCATTTAAACTTTATCATTTAGTGGAATCTAGAGTGTTTTCAGAAGAAATTTTTTATTTTGAATATATAATTTCAAATTCATATTTGTATTGCAATCCATATTTTAGATTCCATGATTTATAGAGTATAAGTAATATTAAAAATTATTTAAATGTTACAATAGTTCATTTAAATTGTTAATAATTCAATTAAGTCAGTAGAAATAAAATTTATTTTCAAATTTTATATAAAAGTGTTTGATACCAAATAATTATTTATAATGGAAAACTGATACTCTTCATAGTTTGTAGATTTTATTTTCAATAAAATTATGAAACCTATTTTATTTAACATTTAAAAAATTGACATCCAATTTTTAATAGAAAATTATAATATTTATTATTGTTTCCAATGTAAATTTATTTCATAACTAATATTAAAAATTGAAAAATAAACACTGTGGTTGAGGATAATAAAGGTTGACTAAATGATTTAATCTAAAAAGATATGGGTCTATTTTTTTTAAAAAAATTATAAATATTATTACCTAGAAAGATTTCAACATCATAATATACATCCTTCTAAACATTATACTTTTAGAAGAATTTTTATTGAGTGTGTCATTATATATTTTAATGTGTTATAGAATTCAATGTTTTTCCTGTCATGAAAATATAAATGGTCATTAATACTTTCTCTTCACTAATCTACATAGAAACATATATCTTGAATACCCAATTCACTTCTATGATTCCATATCCTAATAATATTTGTTTCGGTATTTTATTATATCATTCTGATGGTCATTAATAAGGGATATAAAGGAAGCCTACCAATGAATAGATAATCATCATACCAGACCTCTTTAAATTTATTTTCAATTCATCACCATCTAAATATATTTTTTTCCCAAAAAATAATAATTTATTAATCCTAAAAAAATTGTTGTAAAATTTATAGAAAAACCATTATTCACCAACTTTTCCATCAAATGGGTAGTGAAATTAATTCTTTTGTGTACATGTGGACTACCATATCTACATAGTGATATAATTAATTCCACAATTTTTTTATTGAATGGTTATTATGATTAGTTTTAACACAATATATATAATATTATTGAAATATTAATTCATCAATAATTATAATATCATATCTACCTTTTTACATTCCTATCATTTGGTAAATGATAACGCCACTCATACGTATGAGTAAACAATCACCTCTATAAAGCGATCTGATATGTTTTCTGATTCCATTATAAGTGGGTGGTAATAATAATATATTAAATATATATAAATATATATATTATTAAATATGTAAATATGTTTTTGTAATAATATAAAAATATTAATATTTATATACATCTTTTTCTTATAAATTGAAAATAGTTATCATGTGTTTGTATATTCAACCATCTCCACAAATTGTATAATGATTTTTTTATTTATAAATTATAAGGATAATATAATTTCTGTATAAAAAATATATAGGATATTTATAACATTCAATAATATTTTTATAATATGGAAACAAGATGAATTTTAAAGTACTGAAAATTCATAATTGAAACCCTCAGGAAAAATTAAATGGTTAACACCCATACATGATTACATTACTATGGAAATTCAAATAAATGATTTATGAAATTTTATAAATTTATCATATATGATATTGTAATTATTTAAATTACCCATCTATAAAATTAAATAAATTTAATTTTTTATAATGTTGGTTAGTGTCATTTAGATGAATGTCAAACTCATGGTAATATATTTTAATATAACTGTAAATTGTTTTGAGACACATACCATATTCAACACATTTTTATATTATGTAGATATATATTTCCTATTATTTAACATTATTATTCTTTTTATGAAATTTTTTTTGGATATGTATATTCATATAATTATTTCCCTTTCGTGTAGTTTTTTTCAAAGATACCATTATGGTAAGGGATTTAGGATTCTATATTAGTTTAATTAGAATTTATTAGGATTTAATATCCATGGAATGCATTTATCTACAACATTTATGCTAAACCCATTTATTTTTATTTTACAACATTTATCCATTAAATTTTATGGTAATAGTTTCACTTTCCTATCTTTTTTATATAAAACAATTGGTAAAATGATTATATGAAAACAAAATTTAGGTTCAATTTTTAGGGAATCATTTTCATCCATATCAAAATTTTCAATAATAAATTTAATTCTGTTTTTAAAATTATCATAAAATTTTTAAATGTAATTTTTATCATTATTTTTATTTTATTTTCATAATTTTTTAAGTGTTATATTTTTTTATTAGATAAATCATGAACATTATAATTATTACAAAAAAACTGAAATGATTCTCCATTTTATAATACATAACATCAATAGAATATCCCACCATCCATGATTTTCAAATAATGGATTCTTCCATTAAATGTTTCCACTTACATTTTCAATTAATAATTTTTTCCATAATATTTAATAATTATCTAGATTTTAAATAATTTATTTCAATATGAAAAGGTAATTTACGTCAATATATATTCGATAAATCTTTTCATAAAATTTATAATTAATGATAACATAATTATATATTGATTTTTCATTAATGGGGTTATCATCGAAGGATAAAATAATTTTTGTATGTTTTATGATCATAATGATGATATTTTTATAGAACACATTTAATTTCTTGTGGTTATTCTTTAATAAATGTTTATGTACACTATTTAAGTTCCACCATTTATGATAAGATGAAATATGATGACTATTTTATGATATTGTGGAAATTATATAAATTCATTTGGATTATGTGATAGGAGGTACATAAATTATATATCTCTCTAATGAATTTCTTTAGAAAGGATATCTAATGCAATAATATGGACTATAATGGCGTGGAACTGATTTCAAAAATTGTCCTTCACAGCTATGATAGTCTTCGGAGTAATCGATGTCTAATGATGTGATGGAATTGGGAGTGATCCTAATCAACTATCATAGTATTATGAGTAAACATTGAATACATATATAATGTAATGGATACTTAATGTAGTACACTATTATATACTTCTATGTAATCCATGGTTGAGGATATGATGGAATGGGGAGTGGACCAAAACGAAAATGATAGTCCTGTGAATGATGCATGACAAAAGAAATTATTTTCTAGGATTACGTTAATTCCACAGACATATGACTTATCTCAGTTTTAATATTTCATGGATATTTTTCATTTTTTCCTTTTTGATTCATGTCTTATGAATATCCAATCATTATTTCATGAATCGTGATTATAATTTAAAATATAGTGGGAATATTATTTTATGTTTTGATCGTATTCTCGTACCCTTAAACTCATGTAATTATTCAATGATCAGTAATATATCTATTTTCTACCATTAATTTTTATATTATAACACTATTTTTTATGTTTCCTTTCAAAAGGATTTTGATAATGGTTTTATATAGAGTATGTATAAGAAGATGTATATCTTTGAATGTCTCATTAGTAGATATCTAAGACAGTCATGATGATTGAAGATTACTTATATAGACATTAATGACCATAAATATCTATAGTTTTGGAATATATCATATAGATATGTGATTAATATTTATCTATTAAGATGTAATTTAAATGAATTAAATGTTTGGGCCCCTATATTTTGTATCCGGGTAGGGATTATTTAATGTTTGTAGATTAATGTTAGAAAATAATATAGTAAACCATTGGGATAATTCATATATCAGTATAACCAATTTTAATATTTCATTCCCATGAATAACCCCGTTTAATACTGAGGTTTCACTAATTGAAAATAAAGTTTCAATATTTAGACATTTTATGGGACATTATTCATAATTGGTTACTTCGACTAATGATGTATGATGTTCATGCCAAATTTATATTTTTTTTGTTTTAGTGATGGTATAATTCTGAATTTGAGGTGTAATCATGTAAGATAACGTATTTAGGTAATCTATTTGAGCTTAGTTAAATAATTTAATTCCCTCAAGAAAATACTCATTGAATACAGATTCATACCCATAATTATTAAATGATTAGTTTACAGTGGAAAACCTTGAAGTTATGGTGATCACATCTCAAAAATGTGACACTTAATTAATTAATTATAACGTATTTTACTTCTTATAAATCTCCACTATATCAGTCTATTTGAATTTTTTATAAGAGGAATGTAATGGATTAATTTACAATAATCCCATGTCAATTTTAGAGTAAGAGAAGTCATGTTTAATATTTTGAACAAACCTATGTTCATATGTATGTATTATTATAAAAATAAAAATCCCATGGGAATTACATAAATAATATGGGTCTTTAGTCATATTAAAATTGGGTATTTATATCTGATTAATGGGGAGAACTCAATATCAAAAATATGAATAGTGTTTGAGGGTTTTTTGATGTTTTCCTATTAATTATTCATAGTCATTTTCAAATAATTTTTATTTAGTTTTAATATAATGTATACCTAATGATACACATATTTTAAAAACTATATAATTAAAGGACCCTCTTGATTTTGATATTTAAGATAAGAAACTCTAGGAGAATATTGATAATTGAATAATTCGACTAAGGGTATCACCATGGGGTTCAACTTTCTTTTTCTAAGAATAATGGTGGATTAATGAGACATTTAATCTATTCTCAGTAACATAACTAGACCAAAAATTATAATAAGTTACATCCCCCAAATATTGATGATTTTTGGTCTATTATGAAGAGATCGTTAATTTTATAAAATAGATCTTTAATATTGTTATTATAAAATGATTTGAAAAAGTGAATAAATTTCCATGTCAAACCTCCATAATATCTATAGACAATATTAATTTTTATTTATTCCATTTTTTTAAAAATTAACCCAATATTCATGGATTTAATGATTATATTTTACAGATATGACCTTGATCATTTTTTTTGTTTCCTTTTAGACGATTTTAAAATGTATTATAAGTACAATTAACGACATTTAGAGAAATTTAAGATTGTACTGATTCCACTACGAATTTAAAAACTGATTGAAATGTTTACCTATATTTAATTTTGGCTAAAAAAGATTTATATTTGTTTCGTATAGTATTATGAGAGGTTTTATCGGTGGATCCGTCAAGGAAAAAAGTCAATTTAATGTTTTCCAAAAACAAAAACTATTCATATATCGATAGATTTCTTCATTTAGATATATTTTATCAATGGTTTATGGGTAATTTCATATTGATTTCTAAAATATTCCCCATGTTTTCATTGAATCATGTAATTTTACTTAAAATAAATGAATTTGATGAAATGTTCCAAAAATGGAATCAAATTTTAGTTATAACACATGTTCATACAATTTCATGTATTGGAGAAGGTTTTGGGGTTTTATTTATGCATAAAAATGGATTTATAGTTTTTCCTCTATAATATTTATATGATTATTAGTTATGACTTCTGAAAATGTAAAATTAATGATAAAAAGTACCAGACTCATGATTTATATTAAATAGACGAAGTTTTTTAATTATATATTTCGTTGAATTGTATTTATTGAGAAATTTGAGATATAGATCATTATTATAAATTTTTTTAGTATATATATACTTCTATAGAGATTAATATGTTCCAAATAATGTTATTTGGGTTGATAAATTCTTATTACTATTCAATACATTAACACCATGGTAATGATAATATGGTTTTCAGTGATTTGAGTCGAAGGGATCATGCTAGCATATCTGTAATGGGGATAACAATTTGTCAATGATTTATTTATTTTCAAAGGTTGAACTTTGAAACCTTAAATTAATGGGATAAATAGTATCATGTTCATATCAATGTTCAACTATTTGTTAATATGAATATTAAATAGTCATAGATGGAAGATGTAGAGTTTAAATGAAGGTATGTATTGTTCCAAAATTAAACAATAATGGTTATGGACTAAAAAGTTAATAAATTATATATTTATCCAATAAATAAAATTAGATATATAATTTATTCGGTGAAACAATAATTACATGATTATCTATTAATCCCATATATACAAAGGTGTATAGGGAGATAAAAATTTATTTAATGGGTGAAAACATGATGAAAGATGTTGAAATGAAAGTATATTGATGCATGGTATATCGAAATGTTAAGGTAGAGAAAAATAATTCTCTGAAAATGTTACTACCATTAACTATTAATAAGTGTAAATGGGAATACATCCCTATGTATGTTGACATTGAAATCCACAAAAAAACTATAGTTCGTATTTCTATTTAGGTTTTAGTTATTCCCCTTATAAAGGAATCAATCTTAATTGTATATTATATAATATTTCTATATTGATTAAATTATTATAATATAAAATAATGAAATGGTAAATCTTCATGTAGATTCACATTATATTGTATCTGATCTATATATATGATTTTCCATTTGGTTATGGTTAATTATTTCGCAAGATTTTTATTCAAAGTCGTGTTTCTGTACATCTTATCATCCAAAAAATATATGGTATTCATATGATAACGAATCAATATATAGTGGATAATATGATATCATTTATTATAGATTTAAAAGGAGTTTTTATCAATGCCACTTTCCTGTCATGTTTTCTTATAATAATATGTCTCACTCTAACATTGATATGGATCCTCAGGGATCAATATTTGAGATTTGTTTATATAGGGGGTTAATTTATGGAATATGGGTCATGGAATTTTGGGCCACAAAATGTGTTTTACTAACACAAATCCATATCTTTTCGGTAATGGTTTATTCATTGATGTGTTGGTTTCATTTTATATTAGGTGAATAGTTTTCTATGTATACTGATCACAATATATTAAAGTATATATTTTCCAAACTAGATTTTAATATATGGCTATGGATATGGGTTGACTATATGAAATCATTTTTTTATTAATCAATCATATATGAAAGAGAAATTAATTAGTTTTAATGATACTTTGATAAGGAAAATTCAGAATTGGATAGTTTAAGATTCTATTTCTATGATGAATATGATGAACTGGTTCGTTGATATTTTAATTGTGGTTCAATAGTTCTATGACAGGATGACACTTGTATTAGTATAAATTGATTTTAATAAATTGAGTGTGATTAGTATGAGGTAGTGTGTGGGTATAAATTTCTTAGTGTTGAGGGAAATCTGTCAAGGTGGGGAGCCACCTTCATATTTTACTATTAATGAGGATGAGATCATCTATGTTGGAAGGGCATGTTTTTGTTCCAAAATTTATGAAAGAGAAGATGATGCATGAATTTTATACCTCGATGTGGGCAATGTATCCATGTTTGAAAAATATGAATTGTCACCCACGCCAGCAATATTGGTGGTCAGGATTCAAAAATTTTATTTTTGGGGTATGTGACGTGATGATAAAGTTATAAATAGGTAAACTTTGAGTATCAATGACCTAATGTTTTTCTAAAAACAATACCCATTATGGAATGGAAGTGTGAGGAAGTTACCATGTATTTTATTTTGGGTATCCCATGGTTTTATAGGAATAATGATGTTCATTGTGAGGTTCTAGATTGACAAATGAAACTAGTTCATTTCATGCCATTATTGAAGAATTTCATAGTAAATCTTATGGGATAATTTTTATAAAAAAATAGAGATAGTCCATTGGTATGGTGTTCTACTAAGTATATATTCAGACAATGAATCATGATTCCCTTCATGCTTTTGAAAATTGTTTCATATAAGGTATGTTATGAAAGTATTACTGACTATGGATTTCCACCCACTAACCGATGGGAATTCGAATTGTTCCATTCATGTCTTCGAAAAATTGTTAAGGTAATGTGTTGTAAACTTTTTTGGATCTTGTTAGATTCACATAGAACATATTGAGTTCACTTTTAAAAATAGTTATCTAGAGGCTATCCAAATGTAACCAATTGAAGATCTTTATGGAATCCCATGAAGATAAAATCTATTATAGATAGAGGTAGGGGTCTTATTTTTTGGTACAGAGTGTCATGAAGGGGAAATTAGAGAAGGTTTCTCCGATTTACAAACATAAAAATAAGGCCAAGTGTTTGTAGAATTCATATGCGGAAAGATGATGATAGTTCATTGATATTAAGTATGATATCATATGATCATTTGGGTGTTTCCTAGATTAGATAACTATTCTATAAAGAGGAAGGGGAATTTGAAATCCTGGTTTTTTGAACTATTCTATATTATGGATAGAATTAGTTTGCTACCGTACCGATTGGATTACAATACATAGGTATAGTTATCCACATGATGTTTTAATATATCACAATGTTTATAGTACCACCCCAAACATTATCATGTGATTGAGGATTTTGATTTTGATCTTGCTACAGATGTGTCATTTGATTAGTATCTGATATGTGTTATAGACCATAGTGTGAAAGGGTTTCACAAAAAGTTTTTGCCAAAATTTTTATTATCGTGGAATCATGGTCTTATTCATAAGAAAAAATGGGAGAGGGATGTTTTTTTATGCCTCAGTGGCCCTACCATTTTACATTGGAATATTTTATATTTTTGATATTATATCTTTAGAATAAATATTTATAAGGTGAAGAGATTTTATGACCCCTTCCTTTTTTTAGGATTATTTCCATTAGATATTTATATATTTTATAGGTTTTTTGATGGATTGTTTTGGGTTTATATTTATATCCAGGTGGTTGTATTTTTTTTATATAAAATTTATAATGGAAAAATTATCTAAAAAATTTATATACACTATGTTACACTATTACACACAATGTCATTTTTTAATCATGATGAAATCACATGAGGCAACAGGTTTTTCAGCACAAACCATTAATATTAATTTCATGATGTGTAATTGAATTAAACACAGTGTAATGGAATTTCATGTTTTATAATTTATCATGGAGTAATTTAAATGGTGTTGTATGGTTTAGTTTACTTTAAATTTTTCATACAGTCTTCCTTCTCTCGGCCTCGGGGTGACTCTTAGCAGTTTTTGAGATATTTATTCATATCTGATCATCACAAATAGTTTTCTTTTTCTGGTAAGACATTTTTTTTTCTTTATTTACTTCCATTATTCTGTCATTTAAATATGTTGTGGATACTTTTGATATTTTTGGGTTTGGGGTTGATCTTGATATTGTGTTTGAGACCTTTATCCCATCAATCATTGTATATATAACAATTATATATTGATTGAGGGATGTTGTTGGTCAATTTTTCAGCAACAATAATGATGTATGTGGTATATTTATAATTTACCATAGTCATTATTGGAATTTTGTGAATGTAATTATGAAATTTCAATTAACATGTTGGGATATTATATTATAAAGTGAATTTATTAATTTATTTTCCATGTGATAATGAAATGAGTTGATCATAGGGAAATTGGAATTATAATTGGTAAATGCTGTGATAATTACTATTGGTTGTAATGTAAATAAATGTATTAATGAACCGTGACGATAAGAAATTGAGAATAATGGGAATAGTGAAATAATTTCATAATGAATTATGATATGGGTATCCACGAATGTGTTATGTTGATGTATTTAATGTATTAAATTATAATTTGTAATTATTTGATAAATGAAATTTTTAAAAGTGTTATCTACTAATGGGGTGACTTTATACGATGGAAATGAGTTCTCGAATAGTGATTGTTCTTTCAAATTCACACGAGGTGAATGACATCCACTCCAAGTCCCCAATATAATTGTGTATGTAAGAACAGGGTTCTTATTTTTTAGTTATGGTTCTATTCTTTTTTATTTTCCTTATGTGTTTTTGAAAAAATAATGAAAATGGGGAAAAATACCAATTTTTTTGGTACACACTGTGTACTTTTCCACATGCAGTGTACGTTGGCCTTGTCGGATGAGTACACAAGTGTGTAGGTCGGTCGACAATGATGTGTGTAAAAATAGACTACATGCCATTTACATAGTATTTACATGTTTTGTAATCAGTCGTCAAGTGAATAGTAAGGTGGTGGAGGCAGCCTCTAGAGGAGCGATAGTACACACCTTGTAATCAGGAATACACGCCGTGTACTCATGTCGACAGATGAATAGTGCCATGGTGGAAAGAATCTACCCGTGGAACAGTTAAAAAATTCAAAGTACATGACATATACTTGAGATTACATGATGTGTAGTTTGTTTTATTCACTTAAAATAGACAGTAGCCTCCTTATTTGGAAGAGGAGGCTTTGACTTTGTTTTGGAGCCAGGAGAGGGGGTCGGATCATTAGAGATCTCTTGACTGCACACCGGGAATCTGAATCCTTCTCTGACGGTCTTGATTGAACTGTGCGGGTGAGTTCTTCCCCCTCCTTGTGTGTTTCATACCAATTCTTTCCCAAGGGAATGTTATTTGATTTCAGATGAGTGAACATTTATCCCAAATCTACGCCTTTCTTGGATGATTTGGGAGGCATCGTTCATGTTTACTGATCAGGGACGATCGAGGTAGGCGGTCTGATGTTCCTTTCAACTTTTGTGTTGAAATTGTGTACAATTGTGCTACGTGCCCATGGTTGGAGTGTCTTATAGCTGAGGCCTTTGTTGAAAAGATATCTATAATTTCATAGATAATATAATGATAAGTCTAAACTGTAGTTTGGGATCACTGCTTAGATCCAGGTCCACCCCGAGGGTGCGTTCCTCTATTTAGTCATTTGGCCAGGATACCCAAGTGTATGCCATAATTATATTGTGAATTGCATTTTCTTGGGATAATGATAATATAAATTGTTTCTTATTATTTGGGCTCATCATGGTTCCTTTAGACTTATGGAAACATCCTTTAGCCTGAGGGAAGCATTCTACGAGCCTATGGGTAGTGTTCTATTAACCTCTGGGCAGTGTTCTAGTATCCTGTGGGCAGCTTTTTACTTAGCCTGTGGGAAGTGTTTGGTCAGCCTTAGGGTAACCTTTGTTTTTGCTTGTGCGTTGTAGTCTCTGTGCCCGAGGGAAATATCATGTATTCCTGAGGTCAATGATTTTTATGCTTGAGGGAAATCACATGCGGGTATTTGATTATGTTACCTGGGGGTAAGGATAGTACATCTGAGGAAATGGCTATTTAGAATACTCACTGCGGTGATTTTCTATGTTCTAGTTCCCAAGCCGAAGCACAAGATTGTAGGTGATAAAAATACATAAAATGAAAATGAAACTGGTAGTGATAGATACTTTTGAGTACTTACTAGTTTACATCATTTACTTTTTCACACTGATGATGCACATTTTCAATGATAGTTGGGCACGGGCCTTTGGTGGGAGATTACTGGGATTTATTTCCCACACCCTATTTGGGTCATGTCTTCGGCCCAAACAGACTATATTATTGCAAATATAGACAAGGGTATGGGTCTCTATAAAGGTATATGATTGTAAAATAGGCGTAGGATATCATGTGACTGAGCTTAGTCTTGTGATGCTGCTGTGTTCTGTTTACTCTGATTTTTTTTGTTTGGTTGTACATTGTACTTGAGTTGTATTGTATTGTATTGTAGTGTATCATGTTCCTGATACATTCATATAATTAATTACATTCTGAATCTTTGTATATATGATTGCAGGTTCTCTTTTTTTACTTCAGTTGTCCATTTCAGTTTTATGTTGTTTACTGCTTCCGCTATTTTATGTTATCTTTCTTTTCCTCTGCACTACACTTTGACAAATGAAGGCATAGTTTCTCCACTATCAAACCTGGGACCTTGTTGCTAGTCGGTAGCCTCTGGAGTTTGGGGAAATGTGCTTGAGGTCATGTGACCAACCATGTTTGGAGCATCGTTGTGTGGTTTCCAAATCCGGGATGTTACAAAGTGGTATCAGAGGGGGTTATTTTGTTACTGTTTGGAGCCTTGGTCAGGGATAGAACGAAAATGGAAGTTGGTAATAACCTGTTCCAGGGTGTAGCTAACCCGTGTATAGGGAAATTCCAATCTACCTCGTTATTGCAATTATTAGTAGTTTTGCGATTTTAAAATTGATTTTATTTTCACTGTTGGGTGACACACTTGTGATTTTGTTATTTATATGTTATAATGGGTTCTATTTAGTTGCCACCTGATGAGATTAGGGTGTTCCACCTCATGATTCAGTTAGGCACATGTTATAAACCACAATTCATGGATTCCTTCCCTACCATGTAGGTGCATTAGAAATTCCATGTTGGTGTGATAGTTGATGTTCTAGAAGAGCATGTTGTTGTGATAGCTGCTTTGATAAATACCTACTTTTTGTTTGGGAATTTTGGTGTTAGGTTATGATAGAATGAACACCAACTTTGGTTCTAGAGGTGTATAAGCCCCCAATGACATACCTTTGGTGGATCATTAATGTGTTTTCCTTATTATAACATGTATAATATTTCAAGAACTGATTCTCAGGGAGTATGGGCCCTCACGGATTGGAATTTGGCACATAGATGTTTGTTAAATGTTTTTTTCTAGGTTATGGAGTAGTTTATAAGGCTTAATGTCTGGGAAAAACCTATATACACAACATGTAGTTCTATGGAAACAGGTTGTGTGTTCTTCTATTCGGGGAAAATGAAAAAAATTTAAGTCCACGTCATGCACCCTCAGTACATACCGTGTAGTCTCTTACCGTTTCATTGGCCATGTGGGTTGGGACACGGGGTGGGGAATGGATTGGGGGAACTCACCGTGTACCGATTAGACACGATGTGTTGTGTTGACCATGTGTCTGCTGTGTAACTAACAACATGGGTGGAGAAATATGGAAATATTAACATCGTTTCAATGACGAACACACCATGTTGCTTGAACTGGGGATCCGGCTGTGTGACTATCAAACACAGGTTACTGTTACCTCTTCTTAAATGCAACGTGTACCTGAGGGACACACCGGGTAGTCTTGACCATTGAGAGGCCATGGGGACTTAGTCCTGTGGCTGGGAAAAACGGGGTGGTGTACACATCGTGTGCAGGTGTAACGCACCGTGTAGTGTCATCCGAGTACACGACCATGTCACGAACAACACGGGAAACTTAAAGCTTGTAGAGTACACAACGTGTCGACCCTTGAACACACCTTGTAGTCTTGTTTTTTGAGGGTCATGTTTCTTAAGCCGTGTTGAAGGATTCCGGAAATGAAGAAGGATTAAAGCACACGCTTTGTGTTAGGACAACACACCATGTATTTGGGGTGTTACACGACCAATTTTAGCTGGAGTACATGCCCATGTGGATGTTTTTTGAGAACACGCCGTGTAGTATCTATACACGCCGTGTAGTCAAGTTTTGTAAAACATGAATTATTTTCTTCTCCTATTCCCCTCTTATATTTATTGTTTTCTTCCCTTGATAACCTCAATCTAAGGCACATATTTGACCTTGTAGATTCATCCCACCATGAAGACCACTGGTTTATCACCAGGAGAGTGGTGGTGATTTTACTCCTAATATGGAGGGCACATGGCCTACCAGTAGATCCTCCAGTAGTGCCTGATGTGGCGCCAGCCATTTTACCGAACATAGGCACAGAGGTGAAATTATGTGAAGGTTTCATGCGGTTCATGTAGACCCTCCAAGGAGCACCACAGGCCGCCACATCTATGGAAGAGCTGACGTGTATCTTCCAGAAGCACCATCCACTAACATTTTCAGGGGATGGCAGACCTGTAACACCTCACGACTTTATGAAAATATACTTTTAAATTTCATTTATTTATTTTGTTGTACATTACACAAAAATAATCTTTCACTACATGCATCACTAATATTGCTTGCGTTACAAACAATTGAGACCTTCCACGATAGCGTGTGTTGTACGCAATACCGAGTTTCACTAAACCATGATATGTTATATAAACTAGCTGTTATAAATAGTAATACCCACATTTTGAAATTTTATAAACTTTACCTATAAAAATGGACTTCAATTTTGGATTCGGACTATTGAAATTATCCTAGGTTGAATTTTTGGTATTTTTCTGAAAACATTCAATTTTTGATAAATAGTGAAAACACTATGTTACTATTTAAAAACATTCAATTTATTTAAATACTTATTTAATTTATTAAAATTTATTTTAGGTCAAAATTAATACATAATACCTATATAAGTTTAATGTAATTCATTGGAGTCATTTTATAATAATTTTAGATATATAAAAAAGTTATTGAACTTTTCACCGTCTTTTACCCACCTCCTAAGAGAGTTTGAAAATTTACATAAAACATAATTTTACAGCTTTTGTGAGTGGAATTTATAAAATAAAAGAGAAACTTTTAATATCAAGGAGTAAAATGTGGTTCAATAAGAGAAAAATATTTTTTGGTGAATAGTACCTTTTTACTTTTATTTACCACGGTTAAAAGTAAATAGGGAATTTAAGGGTAAAAATGATATTATTATTACCCTGACACATGTTATAATTCTATTGGACAAGTGTAATTCGACCAGAAACATCTTTAGGAATTTAATAGTATCATTTAGGTCCACTTGGATTAGATTAGCACATTTATTATTATTTTATTTAAAAAATAGTTAAAATAGTTAAAATCAAAGTTTAATTACTAAAAAAATTAATATAAGGTTATACAAAAGATATATTCGACTATAAATAGTAATTAGAAAGATATATATATTTTCTACCTAATAGTATTTTATTTTTAATTTTTAGACATTAAATAATTTAAGTTATTTATGACACAATGGTGATGCAGTAATAATGTAAATAAAGAAATATGAAAATAATTGATATTATAAATACCCAAATAAATGTAATTTGAGACTTTTAATGAATTAAACTAATATTATAGGTTAATATGATATGTTATTATTAAATTTATTAACAATTTTCGAACTAATCATGTTGTTATGATTTTCACAAAAATCAATTACACATTAGTGTCAAAATTGACATAAAATAGTTTTTAAATGAAATATTATATTATAAATTGTTATTGTATTCCTAAAAATATAAGGTTCTTCCAAATGACTTAGCTAAGGTTATATATATTTATAATAAACCATTTGGGGTTCTATTTGATGGTTATAGTAATTTTATAAACCATATCTTGTAAGAAAACAAGAAGATATGGTAAAAGTTAAATTATTTAACATAGACTTAAATATAAAAGATAAGGTTAAAATAGTAACCTAAACTTGTCTAAAACCTATTTGATGAGATTATTTCTACCCATACCCACATTATCGTCTAAATAAATAAATTTTGAGCTATTATAAACCGAATATGACTTTATTATAATATAATATTTTAAGTTTTCCAATGGTTCCCCTCTCCTCCCTTATAAAAAGGGCACCCCTTCCCTATTCTCTTCACACCATTGTGAGCCTTGAAGCTCTGACAAACCCTTCCCATTTATCTTATCCACTACCCTAGAAACATTATGGAGGTTTTGGTATTCTCAAAAAACCAACTCTACTTTCTTAAGTGGAAGCTTAAAGGAGGTTCATCGAAGAATAGGTAGTCTCTTCTTCTAATTCTCTCAAGTTTCATTCTTCTTGTACTTCTTCTTATTTAGTTGTATCATTATTAATTAATAACATCAGTATTAATTATATACTGATATGGTATTATAAATTAGAAACAAACCTACTTCACCTTCTATCCATCCTACGGAGAACAAAATCACCGCGCGTGCGTAAGTAAGGAATACCGTCTCCACGACGTGGTGTAATCTATTTTGGAACACCACCTTACTTGGAAGGGTATAATTGTGTAAATAAATAACTATATATTATTTTTTAAAGTGATATTGATTCTGAAATATTATACACACACTTGTAAACAATTCCACGATCCTGGGAATGATATCATCACTATTGCGTACGTACGGACTACCATCTCCATGACGTGATTAGATTCATTCTCTATGTTAAACATTCATGAATGATTATAAAATATATATAATGAATAATTATGAAATATATAACATAATAATGATACTGGATATATATATATATATATATTTCATCTATGTAATCCCATTCAATTCAATGAGGAAACAGAAACTGCGTTCATGCGTACGTACGGCCTACCATCTCCATAAACAGTGTATTTCATTATATTTATCAATCTATCATATATATATATATATATATATGTATATGATGAATATATATTATATATAAATCATGTTTTAAATTCTAAAATTAAGTAAATCCGGATATAAGTTATAATATCAAGAACAACAAGTCGAAACATGTACGATAAATGAAACGATTTTACCCAAAACACTACTTTAACATGGAATTTACAAAAGAATGGGTAATATAAAGTCATAAGTGAACCATATATGATATCATAAAAATTAATACGTTTCTTTAATAAGTCAATGAAATTATATAAATTATTATGCAGGAGTTTCTAATACATACGATGCATATCAGACATAAGGTAAGGGATAACTAATCCAATCTCGCTCTTATCTGAGATTGTTTATTCTTAACTATTTACTGGGGTTTTTGTTATCATCCATGTCCATATTTTCTAAAAATGATTTCATGTATGTTCAATGGACTTTTTACCCATTTTTTAATTTTAACACATGTTATAAAGGAATCTTACTTTTGTTTACAACACGAGGAACTTTTGGACTCGTCCGACAAAAGTACGAGGAGAATGTTATTTTTGACTTATACGGTGTGAACAGATTTTTACAATATCATAATGCCTAATTTCCATGAAACTTCCTCTAAAAGACTACATGATTATTTTCAACCAAACCCTTTTCTTATAAAATTTCATGGCATTTTGTGAAAATAAAATTATTTTGAAGAATAAAATATATTTTCCTCAAGAATTTATTTCAAGTGTTTTATCAAAACCATTTTCCATATAAGATGACATTATTACATATGTGTATGTTTCAAGTATAGTTTCTCTATTATTTACATGGTTTCACTATTCTTATGATAAAATGATATCCATTTTTTTGGGGATTATATTATTATGGGATGATATTTATGAAACCCATTTTAATATTTGGGTAATGATGAATGATTTATGTTCATGTTGTGGCACAAGTAAGAATGATTTCATTATGAGATTGGAGTGACCTATATCACCCTCCAATGCATTAGGTAATGATTTATATCTCATGAGATAGACATTTATGGATGATTAAATTAATCTGGTTCAGTGTTACAGGACTGAAACGAGGAGGGAACTCAATTAAGAAAGGGACTTTGTCCACTAAGGTGGTCTTAGCATCAATGCCTTGGATACTATGGAAATCATATCATGTGCTTAATGTTTTTCCACAATTACAAGTTTTATTTCCAAGCTATTTTATCATGATTGATGTTCTATTATGATCTATTCCTTATGTACTACCATGTTTTATGTCATTTCTCAAGATTTCGATGTTTAATCATTATGTTCATTTTTTTATGTTCAAATGTATATGGTTTGTTTATTTTCCCCATTCATACCTTTACTGAGCATTTCAGATCAACCATTTTATGTTTTCTCTTCCATAGGATATAAAGAAAGGTTTTAGGTAAGAAAAAAATGCGATGATCTTTATGGGAGATGTTGAAGATATTTCACCACGATTACAAGATTATGTTCTGAGTTTCCAAAGACAGTAAACTATTACGGTCCTTGTGTGTTTGTTTTTTGTTATGTATTAAGTATTACTCAAAAGTAATGTAATTTCCATGTACGTCAAGCTTTGGGTCTCTACAGTTGATATCAGAGGAAATGATTAGTCATCCTTTGGAAACTAGGATGAGAAAAATTTAGTGAGATCCCTAGAGATATTTCTAAGGTATGTCTTGGGATATCCCTAAAGATAAGTATAATTATAGGTTATAGTCCTAGAATTATGGTAATGATCGTAGAATTAAACCTAAGATGTTATATATTGAAGGTACTACCCCATTATTATGTTGTTTTCCCAGGCATGATTTTTTCCTCTCACACTATTTTTTTTGGGTTTGAGACGATGGCTGGAACCCGAAAGAACCGTGTTGATAAATGTAATGGACAATGCAATGATTGTCTTCTTGAACAAACCAATTTTATGGGATATGGAGTGAAAAATTTTATTGCTATACTTACACAAGCTATGAATCATTCTATACTTCCAAATGAGTAGAGATGGGAACAATATTATATTAAGTCCTTCATGAGGCAACGTCCACCTTCTTTCAAAGGGTCTTCTGATCCACTTGTTGCTGAAAAATGGATCAGTACCATTGAAAAGATATTTTCCATACTTCACTATTCGGAAAATGAAAAATTCATTCTGGATATTTACCATTTAGAAGGTGAAGCGGATCAATGGTGGACTCTAATTAAGAATACGAGGCCCTGAGATGAAATTGAATCAATGGAATGGGATGAGTTCAAGAACTTATTTTTCAATAAGTACTTCCCTCGTATTCTTTGAACATAGATGGAAAATGATTTCCTTGAGATTAAGCAAAAGGATGATGAATCTGTTGGTATATATGAAGGGAATTTTATAATGCTTTCAAGGTATGAATCCGGCTTTATCATCCAACCTGAAAGTAAAGTTGATCGATTCTTCAGTGGCTTAAAACTAAGTCTTCAAAGGGAATTAGCTATAAAAGACTTCAGTACCTATGAAGAAATTCTGTGTTGTGGTATCAAGGTAGAAATGGATGTTGTTTTTACATATCCATCTCATGGTTTTTACAAGAAACAAAATATGGTGTTCAAGGAGAAATCTGAGAATAATGGTGAAAATAAGATGAATGTTTATTTAAGCTCAAAGTGTGGAAGGAAGCATGGTGGAAATTGTCTTAATGGGACTAGAAAATGTTTTAAGTGTGGAGAAGAAGGTCATTAATCAGCTGAGTGTCAAAGTAATGGAAAAAGGGTTGCTAATGATGTTAATAAAGAAAAGGCTATAGAGAATGTACTACCAACACTTCAATGCTTAAAGTGCAAGGAAATGGGGCACTATGCTAATCACGGCCCTAATCCAAGTGTTAATGATGATCAACGTGAGAAACCTCTTAAGGAAAATTCTAAAGGGATGTCACATGCGATAACTATTTTTGATGTTGAATATGACAATGATTTTGTGTAATAATTAAGTTTTTATGTAATGGGATTTCAAAATAGTATCATGGAATCTCATTTATGGAATCCCAGAATTTTGGAATATCTATGTATTGGTGTTCAATAATTAAATGGTACCGGTAACATTGAAAGGTGAATGTAATATTTTTAGAAGGAAGATGACATGAACATAATGAAGCGATAAAGAAAAAAATGAAATGAGCTCATGACTGATATATGGACAAAGTTATATCATGTTTTGAGTATATAAAATTTTTGGGATGTTGGTATGTGGAAAGAGTTAACTTTTGATAGCATTCATGTTTTCACTATGGTTCTATGGTAATTTAAGTTTAAAAAAATAAAAGGTTAAGGTATTCACATTTTTTGAAAGCGATCAAAAAGATATATCTTATGATATATGGGGGATAAATGATGGAATTCACATTCTTGGTTAATGACATTTCTAGTAATAGTTTTATTTATACTATGAGATTGGACAAATGTATTTTGGATAACTCTAAATACTGTAATAGATTATGTCAGACATCAGATAGTATTGTTTAAGGCTAGAAATTTTTGGTATTATTTTTGGAATTTTATAATAGTATAGTTTTAGAAAAATGACAACCCATTGGATGGGCGACAACCTATCGCGTCGGACAAGGCTGTGGGAATCGAACCCACAACCGAAGTGTGACATGCCTTTATCGCCTACCACTGGCCTACAGGAAGTATATGGTTAGTAGAAACTTGTTTTATTATATTATGTAGTATGATATACTAAGTATAAGTCCTTTTTAGGAACCATATATGATTAATCTCACTATAGATGGACTTCTGTATTTTTGATAACTATTTCTATCGTTTTGTTTGAGACAGATGGAATGAACCATAATTCTTTCACACGATCTACTAACACTTCATGAATGAAAAATTCAACTTCATATATTTAAGAAAAGAAGTTTAAATTTTCCATGGAATTACCAACAGTTTGATTATATCGAAATAAAGTAAGTATTTATTCTAATTCAAATTCTTCAACTTTAGGAAAATGATCTTGAAAACCAAAAATGGTGTCCTTCTGCCCTTATATCTGATGAATCAGATGGTAGCTTAGATCATAAAAAATTTATAGCTTTTTGATTTTTGGATTTTTTATAGCCATGTTCTCTTCCACTCTCCATCAGAACATGATGGTTCAGATGCTCTTCAATATCCATATTATCACCTATGTTCTCTTGTGTGGAATCCCAGTGATGAGTTAATTTGGGTAACTGTTACGTTTCATTCTTTAGTTTTTAAAGATAAGTTTTGGTATTCGTTTCTATGATTTGGGTTTCTATTAATGAAATTTTTGATTAATAAACCACTTATAACCCCGACGAATTTTGAGGGAGAAATTAATTTTAAGGGGGGTAGAATGTAACACCCCGAGATTTTATGAAAAATATTATTTTAAATTTCATTGATGTATTCTGTTGTACGCTACACCAAAAGTATCTTGCACAACACGAATGCTGGACTTGGCTTAAATTACATGCAATCGCGAACTTCCACGATAACGTGTGTTGTACACAATACCGAGTTTCACTAAAAAACGATATGTTATATAAAATAGTCGTTATGAATAGTAATACCCACTTTTTGAAATTTTATAAATTTTATGTATCAAAATTGACTTCATTTTTGGATTCGGAATATCGAAATTAGCCTAGGGGGAATTTTTGGAATTTTTCTGAAAACATTTAATTTTTGATTAATAGTGAAAACACTAGGTTACTATTTCAAAACAGACTTTTTATTTAAATAATTATTTATTTTATTTAAATTAAATTAGGTCAGAATTGATACATAATAACCATATAAGTTCAATTTAAATCATTGGAGTCATTTTATAATTATTTTATATATATAAAAATTTTATTTAACTTTTCACCGTCTTTTACCCACCTCCCAGGAGAGTTTGAAAATTTACATAAAACATAATTTTACAGCTTCTTTTAGTGGAATTTCGAAATTCTGAGAAACATGTTTAATATCAAGGAGTAAAATTTTGTTCAACAAGATAAAAATAATTTTTGGTGAATAGTAACTTTTTACTTTTATTTATCACGGTTAAAAGTAAATACGGTAATTAAGGGTAAAAATGATATAATTATTACCCTAACACATGTTCTAATTATATTGGATAATTAAAATTCGACCAAAAAAAACTTACGAATATAATATTATCATTTAGAACCACTTGGATTATATTAGTTCATTTATTATTATTTTATTTAAAAAAGAGTTAAAATTGTTAAAATCAATGTTTAATAACTAATTTTTTTTTAATTTACGGTTATACATAAGATAAATTCAACATTAAATATTTATATGAAAGATACAAATATTTCCTACCTAACGGTATTTGTTTAGACATTAAATATTTTATTTTATTTTGACACAATGGTGATGCAGTAATTACCTAAATAATGAAATATTAAACTAATTGGTATTATAAATACTCAAATAAATGTAATTTGAGACTTTTTATGAATGGAAATAATTTAATAGGTTAATAGTACCCCTTATTATTGATTTTATTGACTTTTTTAGAACTAATAATGTTGTTATAAGTTTCCCAAAAATCAATTACCAAATAGTGTCAAAATTGACATAAATTACTTTTTAAAACAAATATTATATTATTAATTGTTATTCTATTCCTAAAAATCTACGGATCACCCAAATGTCTTATATAAGGTTATATATATAAATAATGAACCACTTGAGCTTCTTTTGTCTGGTTATTGTATCATTATTTACCATATAGTGTAAGAAAACAAGAAGACGTGGTAAAAGTTAAATGATTTAACTTAGAGTTAAATCTAAATGATAAGGCTAAAATAGTAACCTAAACTTTAATAAAACATATTTCTTGAGAGGTTTTAGACCCATACACACTTTAGATTCTATATAAATCAATTTGGAGCTAATATAAACCGAATATGACTTTATTATAAAATATTATTTTAAGTTTTCCAATGGTGCCCCTCTCCTCCCTTATAAAAACGGAACCCCTTCCCTCTTCTTTTCACACCCTTTTGAGCCTTGAAGCTCAGCAAAACCCTTCCCATGTATCTTATCCACTTCCGCAGAAACATTCTAGAGGTTTTATTCTTCTCAAATTACCAACTCTACTTCCTTAAGATGAAGCTTAAAGGAGGTGAATCGAAGAAGAGGTAATCTCTTCTTCCGATTCTCTCAAGTTTCTTTTTTCTTCTACTTCATCATCATTAGTTTTATCATTATAAAGTAATAACATAAGTATTAATTATATAATTATATGATATTATAAATTTTAAACAACCCTATTTCACCTTCAATCTATCCTACGGGAAATGAAATCACAGCGCGTGCGTACGTACGGAATACAGTCTCCACGCCGTGGTGTATTCTGTTTTCGACCACCTCCTTACATGGATGGGTATAATGGTGTAAATAAATAACTATATATGATTATTTTAAAGAGATATTTATTCTGAAATATTATACATACACTTAAATACAATTCCATGATCATAGGAATTATATCATCACTAGTGCGTACGTATGGATTACCGTCCCCACGACGCGATGAGATTCATTCTCAATGTTAACCATTAGTGAATGACTATAAATTATATATAATTAATAATAATGAAATATATAACATAATAATGACACTGGATTTATTTATATATATATATATTTCTATCATCTAATTAATTCCATTCAATTAAATAAGGAAACGAAAACAGCGTTCATGCTTACGTACGGCCTACCGTCTCCATGGATGGTGTATTTCATTCCATTTATCGATCTATCTTATATATATATGTATATGATGAATATATATTATATATAAGTCATTTATTACATTATTAAATTAATTAAATTAGGATATAAGTAATAATATCAAGAACAACAAGTTGAAACACGTACGATAAATGAAACAATTTTACCCAAAACGCTGCTTTAACATGGAATTTACAAATGAACAGGTAATATAAAGTCATAAGTGAACCATATATGATATCATAACAATGAATATGATTCCTTAATAAGTCAATGAAATTATTTAAACCATTATACAGGATATTTGGATACATACGAAGCATATCTGACATAAGGCAACAGATAACTATTCCAATCTCTCTCTTATCTGATATTGTTTATTCGTAAGTATTTACTGGGGTTTTTGTTATCATCCATGTCCCTGTTTCCTAAAAATGATTTCATGTATGTTTAATGGTATTTTTACCCATTTTTTAATTTTACCACATGTTATTAATGAAATTATACTTTTGTTTACCACACAAAGATCTTTTTGACTTTTCTGAAAAAAGTACGAGAAGAATGTTATTTTTAACTTATATGGAGTGAAAATATTTTTACGGTTTCATAAAGCCTTATTTTCAGGAATATTCCTCTACAATATTGCATGATTATTTTAAACAAACCCTTCTCTTTAAAAATTTAATGGAATTTTGTTAAAAGAAAATGATTTTGAAGAAGAAAACATATTTTCCTCAAGAATTCAATTCAAGTGTTTTCTCATAACCATTTTCAATATTAGATGACATTAATTCATATCTGTATATTACAGGTATAATTTCTCTATTATTTAAATGGATTCACTTTTCATATGATAAAAAGATATTCATTTTTTTGTATATATTATGTTATGATGGGTTGATTTTTATGAAACCCATTTTATACTTTGGGTAATAATGAATGATTTATCTTCATGTTGTGGAACAAGTAAGAATGATTTCATTATAAAATTGGTGGGAACTATATATCCCTCCAAATCATTGTGTAATGATTTATATCTCATGAGATAGACATGGAAGGACTGGTAAGTTAATCTGGTTCAGTGTTAAAGGACTGAAACGAAGAGTGAACTCGATTCAGAAAGGGACATTGTCCACTAAGATGATCTTGGAAGAAATTCCTTGGCTACTATAGAAATCATATCATGTGATCAATGTTTTTCCACAATTAAAATTTTTATTTACAAGATATTTTTTCAGGATTTATGTTCTATTACGATCTATTCCTTTCGTACTGCCATGTTTTATGTCATTTCTCAAGATTTTGATTTTTAAACATTATGTTCATGTTTTTATATTCAAATGTATATGGCTTGTTTTATTATCTCCATGATTACCCTTACTGAGCATTTAAGCTCACCCTTTAATGATTTATTTTCCCCAGGATATAAAGAATGGTTTTAGGTAAGAAAAAAAAGGGGAAGATCGTTATTAGGGATTTTGAAGATCATTCACCATGATTAGAAGATTATGTTCCGAGTTTCCAAAGACAGTAAACTATTACGGTCCTTGTGTGTTTATATTTTATTTGTATTAAGTATTTAGAAAAAGTAATGTAATGTCCATGTACGTCAAGCTTTGTGTCTCTACAAGACCACAGGCTACGGAGTCATGGCCGGATTTGATGCAGATGATATTCGAGCATCTAGAGATTCCACCTGGGAGGAGAGTCAAGATCGATATATACATGCTATTTGATTCCACCAAGAGGTGGTGGGATGTTACCACTCAGTCTGAGCATCACTGAGACATGGTGTGGGAATATTTTTAGGTATCCTTTTATGACTTCTTATTCCCGAAGACGATGTGGGAAAATCGATCTCTAGATTTCAAGAATATGTAGCAGGGTGCCATTTCATTGATGGATTATTCTTCTCTCTTCACCAAGAATCAGTTTTTTTCACCAGTTTTATTTGTGTTTGAGGCATTGAGGGATAGTTGCTTTGAGAATGGTCTTTGGTGTGACATTTGTGCGCTATTGAATGTTTTCTGGTGGCCTACCCTGCATGGTATTGTGAACCATACAATTATTATAGTGCACATCCTGCGGGATGCTAGTGGTGTGGCCTAGGGCGGATCGACACCAGTTTTGGGTACTATTTCTATTGGAAAGAGGAGGAGGAAAATAGACTTCTCTCTTGGTGGTAGTACTAGTTAGAAGAATACTTCAAGTGGACAGGTCTTTTGCTACTAGTGTGTTAGAGAGGGGCACAAGATACCTCACTGTTCGCGTCACCCAGTGGAGTGTTGAGCTTGCGGAAAGATGGGTCATCTCCATGGTTTTTGCAGGGAATTTCCACAAGTGTCTAGTGAGAGGGGTTATGTGTAGACTCTTCATGGTGGAGCACGACCAGAATATTATTACCAGTTAGGAAATTGGGGTACGTCAAGTTGTGCTGGCAGAGATGGTGGGCATGTCCATGGTAGTCAGACACCAGGATCTCAATGACAACAAGGAAGGTTAGCTTAGGGTAGCCAAGCTGTGTCGCAGGGTTGCAGCACTGGGGAAGAAAATTTAGCGAAATAAACCCAACAGTAGTATGATCCTAGACCTTCTACTATTAATGGTATTATCCTAGTTGCTTATGTATTATCTTCTATAATTTCTGATACGGTTGAAACACATAGCATTATATCTGTACTCGTTGAAGAGTGCCTTGGGCTCTGTGTTTCTTCTTCTTCTGATATTATGATGCTAGACACTCCATTGGGAGTGATTATAGTAGATTTGTGTCAGTTCAAGTAGTTACCCCTTGAGGTTGGTGGGTGTCACATCCTATGGGACCTCTATGTCTTCGAAATGACAGGTTAGGATTCGATTTTTGGGATGGACTGATCGGTACCCTTGCAAGACTTTGTTGACTTCTATCATCGCATGGTGAGTTTCTCATCACCAGAGGGTAGAGAGTTTCTATACAAGGTAGAATGGGATGTCTAGGCATGTTGAGCTGGACTTGTGCATCATGGGCGAGGAGGTGTGACAGCCTAGATTGCGAACTTATATCTGGATGACCAAGGAATGTGTCAGAACGATTTCCCACTAGTAATTGATCATTCTAGGGATGACTTCCAGGACGACTTTTCAGGTCAACCTCTGGAGAGATAGGTGGATTTCTCTATTGAGGTGGTGCCAGGAGCATCACTGATGTCCATTCCTCCATATAAGATGGCTACACTAGAGTTGATGGAGCTCAAGAGGTAGTTGGAGGAGTTGTAGGAAAAGGGTCTTATCCTACCTAGTACATCTCTTTGGAGTTCGCCTATCCAGTTTGCTAAGAAGGCAGACGGTACCCTCAAAATCTGTGTAGACTACTGATAACTGAACTATTAGATGGTCAAGAACTGATATACATTTCCGAGGATTGTGTACTTTTTTATCATCTTTGTGGAGAATGAGTGTTATATAAGATTGACTTGAGGTATGGATGTCATCAGCTACACGTTAGACCATCCGATGTTCATCTTACTACTTTTCAGAGATGATATGGTCTATATGAGTACTTGGTTATACTGTTCGGACTCACAAACACACCATCAATTTTCATGGCTCTAATGAATCGTGTGTTCCATCCTTATCCGGATTATTTTGTGTAAGTATTCATGGACAACATCTTGGTGTACTATCCCACTCGACATGATTGTTCCACCCATCTTGAGATCATTTTGAGTACCCTGAGAGAGCATCAGTTATATGATAAGCTCTCAAAGTGCCACTTATAGAAGGACTAGATACACTTCCTAGGTCATATTATCTCAGAGTCAGGAGTTGTAGTAGACCCAAATAAGTAGAGAGCAGTAGTTTCCTGGGAGCAGCCTAAGAACCTGTTTGAAATACAGAGTTTCTTACGGCTGTCTTGTTACTAAAGGCTTTTTATACAGGAATCCTCTCGCTTAGCAGCACTATTGACGGGTTTGACTAATAAGGGTGTGAAGTTCGTTTGGTAAGAGGCTTGTGAGACAACCTTTCATGAGATGAAGTGAAAGTTGACATCAGCACCAGTCCTGATACATTCAGAGAAAGGGAAGAGCTATAAAGTTTACTATGATGCATTAGGTATTGGGTTGGGTGTAGTGTTGATGCAGGGTGACTGAATAGTTGCATATGGGTCTCGACAGTTGAGCCACAAGAGAGGAATTTCCCGATGTGTGATCTCTAGTTGGCTGCAATTGTTCATGCATTACGTTGGTGGAGACATTACCTATTGGGAGAGGATTTTGTATTTTTCATCATCCAAAAAATTCACAAATACATATTTACCCTACTTGACATGAACCTAAGATAGTGAAGGTGTGTCGAATACCTTCATTCATTCAGCTTTGAGCTTTCATATACACCTGGAAAGGGAAATACAGTTGCTAATGCACTTAGTAGTAAGACTCTGACATAAGCAGTGCAGGAGGCTAGTGGTGAGTGGAAGCTTATGGCTTTGTTCTCTGAGATGTATTTAGAGGTGCACGATAGTCAGGGAAAAACTATCTTTCTTCCATATCTATGACTTCTAACCTCCTAGATAGAGTAAGGATGAGACACCTATCAGATTCAGAAGGCCTAGTTTTATGGGAGTTGGTTGAATATAAGGGCCCTCCTCCTCGATGGACGGTAGGCGATGATGAGTTACTACATTTCCATAGATGAGTGTGGGTTCCATGGGATATACACGAGGAGCTGATGCATGAGTTTCATGCATCAGCTTGGGTAGTGCATCCCAGAGTTACCAAAATGTACTGTGACCTGAGATGTCAGTATTGATTGTCAGGTATGAAAAGAGATGCAGCCGGTTTTGTTTTGAGATGTTCCACCTGTCAAGAGGTGAAGGCGGAGCATAAGAGGCCATCTGGACTATTACAGCAGCTACCCATTCTGGAGTGGAAATGGTATTATGTCATGATGGACATCATGACTTGGTTACCGAGGTCACCGTGAGGCAGTGATACTGTGTGGGTTGTTGTGGAAAAACATACAATGGTTTCTCCCTTTTTGCTGAACAAGTGGACCTTCAGTGTTGAAGATCTTGGAATGATGTATATCCTAGAGGTATTATGCCTTCATGGGGTCCCACGTTCTATCATTTTTTGATTGGGACACTTGCTTTACATCTAGATTCTGGCAGAGTTTTCAGAGGGAACTAGGTACACAGGTGCTTCTGAGCATAGCTTACCAGCCTCAGACCGATGGCCAGTCAGAGCGTACAATACACATACTAGAGGACATGTTGTGTGCATGCATCCTAGACATTGGGGGATCTTGGGAGAAGCATATACCCTAGGTCTAGTTTTCCTATAATAACAGTTTTCAAGAAACTATTGAGATGGAACCTTATGTGGATTTATATGTTAGGCACTATCAATCACCATTGTGATGGTTGGAGGTAGGTGAGCCCACTTTATAGTGGCCACGTCTCGTACATGAGACTTTAGAGTAGGTCTAGTTGATTTAGAAAAAGATGGCTACCATGCATTCTCGTCATAAATCTTATGTTGATTGCCGAAGATGACCCTTGGAGTTCATGTTCAGGGATCAAGATTTCTTACATGTTTTGAAAAGGTTGGGACACAGGCGGATTAGGAGGCAGGGTAAATTTCACCGAGGTATGTGTGGACATTTTAGATTTTGTAGAGAGAGGGGTTGTGTGCCTATCGGTTGCAGTTTCCACAGAGGTACCGGACCTTGCATGACATCTTCCATGTATCTCAGCTGTGTCGTTATCATTAAAACCCATCTCACATTTTCCAACCTGAGGAGGTTGAGCTGCAGGTTGATGCATCCTTTGAGTAGTATCCAATTCATATTGTTGATAAGAGCATGAAGGTTCTATTAGGGTGGTCAGTTCCTCTCTTTAGGGTGTTATGGACGCATGGCTAACTACAGGACGAAACTTGGTAGTGGAAGACTGATGTACATTCTCAGTGGCCAGAGTTGTTCATAGCTATATCTTCACAACCCGTTGATGGGAAATCTGGGGATGAATTTCTTTAATGGGGGATGTTTGTAAAAAACCGGTTCTTATTTTTGAGGAATGAGTCTCTTCTATTCCCTTTTCCTTAAGTATTTTTTAGAAATTAAGGAAAATGGGTAAAATTCACAAATTTTTAGGGTACATGTCGAGTACATCATCACGTCTCTTGGACATTGGTCATCTGGGATGAGTACATGGGGCATGTAGGCCTATCGGCAATGAAGGGCATAAAAACAGACTACACACTGTGTACTTGGAATTTACACACCGTGTAATCAGTCGGCGGGTGAATACTAAGGTGGTGGAGGAAGCTGCCAGAAGAGCAACAGAACATTCCGTCTTATCGAGAATACACGTTGTCTACTCATTTTGATGGATGAACAATCTCATGCTGAAAAGAATCCTCCAGTGGAACTGTTAATGAAAATGAGAATTACACATCATGTACTTGAGAGTACACACCGTGTAGTTTTTTTCACTTCAAATGGGCAGTAGCCTCCTCATTCGGCAGACCAGGCTTGTGTTCATTTTTGAGCTAGGAGAGGAGGTTGGAGAATCTTTGATCTTTCGAACACACATAAGGAATCCAAATAAATCCCTGACGGTCTCGACTGAACCGTGCGCGTGGGTTCTTCCCTATCCTTGTGTGTTTTTTACCGATTCCTTCCTGAGGTAAAGTTATTTGATTTTTAATGAGGGAACATTTATCCCAGATCTACAACATTCTTGAACGATTCAGTAGGATTCATTCACGTATACTGACCAGGGATGATCGAGGTAGGTGTTCAGATGTTCCTTTCAACCGTTGTGTTGAAATTGTGTATTGTTGTGCTACATGCCCATGGTTGGGGTGTTGTATGGATGATGCCTTTGGTGAAAAGATATCTATAATTGCATAGATAAACTAATGATAAGATTAAATTTTTGTTTGGGATAAATGTTTGGATCCAGGACCACCTTGAGGGTGCGTTCCTCTATTTAGCCTTTTGGACAATATACTCGAGGGTATGCCATAATTATATTGTACATTGAATTTTAATGAGAGAAAGATTATTTAAATTGATTATTATTATTTGGGCTTGGCCCAGTTCCTTTAGTTTGAGGGAAACATCCTTTAGCATGAGGGAAATATTCTACTAGCCTGTGGGTAGTGTTCTATTAGCCTATGGAAAGTGTTCTATTAGCCTGTGGGCAGTATTCTATTAGCCTCTCGGTAGTGTATTACTTAGCATGTGGGCAGTTTTTGGTTATCCTAAGGGTAACCTTTTTTGATACCTTTGGGCAGTAGTCTATTTGCCTGAGGGTAATATAATTTATGATTGAGGGTAATGATAATTATTCTTGAGGGAAATCATGTACGGGTATTTGATTTTGTTACCTGATGGTAAGGATAGTACATATGAGGACACAACTATTTAGAATATTCACTTTGGTGATTTCCTATATTGTACCTCCCAAGAAGAAGCACAATCTTGGAGGTGATAAAAAAATGATAATGAAAATTAAACAGTTAGTGATAGTTTATTTTGAGTACTTACTAGTTTAATTGATTTACTTTTTCCCACTGTTGATGCACATTCTCACTGAAATTTGGGCACAAGCCGTTTGTGGGTGCCTACTATGATTTATTTCTCACACCCTATTTGGTTCATGTATTCAGTCCAGATAGAATATATTGATGCAGGTGTCGATAGGGGCAAGGGACCCACTACAGGTACATGATTGTAGCAAAGGATTAGGAGAGAATGGAATCGAACTTAGGCATGTGATGCTGCTGCGTTCGGTTTACCCTAATTTGTTTTGTTTGGTTGTAACTTGTACTTGAGTTGTATTGAATTGTATTGTAGTGTATCCTATTATGGATGACTTCATAAAATTAGTGACATGATACATCATTCTATATATGACTGATGGTTCCCTTTTAACATCAGTTTTCCATTTCAGTCGTATGTTGTTTAATGCTTCTGTAGTTGTATGTTATCTTTCATTTACGCTGCGTTACACTTTGACAAATGATGGAATAGTTTCCCCACTATCAGACATTGGAACTCACTGCTAGATAGAATCCTCTGGCATTTGGGGAAATGTTCTTGGGGTCATGTGACCAACCAGGTTCAGGGAACCGTTGTGTGGCTTCCGTATCTGGGATGTTACAATGCACACATGTGATCACTGAGTTTTGGGGTAAAGACTACTACTCCAAATACCCATGGTGTTCCAAGCTAATTCTCTAGGGCCCCATTATATGTACGTGTAATTGAAATTACTGGATCAGTGAAAACCATGATGTAATAAAATTTGATATCTATTTGGTATAGTTAAGAATCCATTATAGTCATAATTAGGAATTGATGGTTCAGGTATAATCATGAACCTTGTAATTTATGAGCACAATTAATTAATAATTTTATGTGAATGTTGTATAGTTATTTTATTGTTTTTTATTATTTGTACACATTGAAACAATGTATAGATAGTATAATATTTCAGACACAGTTGGTGGTGGTCTACAAATTTATACTCTCACCCTACTCATTCTACCTGAACAATACTTCAATATAAATGACGTTTTCATAACAGGATAAGGTAAATATACATATGATAGACGGATGAATTAGTGGGGAGTATGGATGAGGGATCCGGACATGGTTTTAGTACCCACATGAGATATTTCAATGACTTTATATTTGTTTTTTCATTTGAAACATGAAATATTTATGTCATAATATATCTACTATTTAGGTATTGGATATTTTATTCATATGTTTTATTATCATTTGATGTTAGTATTCATTATTATGGTATGATAACTGCTTATTTATTATTATAATTTTGATAATGTTATTTTTTTCAATATTTTTCTACTTTTATAAAGTGGTTATAGTTTTTCAATTATTTTTAGATTATACCCTTTCAACTAGTTAGTTGTCTATGAAATATGGGTAGGAAAACCTTCATTCAATATAGTTTTGTATTTTTAGACTATATTAATGGGAAAGTTAGAATGCACACGATTTATCAGTTTCAACACCAATGGAAACTATAGATTTTTTAACGAACACCTTGTGTTTATTGGAACCAATCTCCAAAAATAATATCCATAGAATAGAAATTACCAGAGTGTCTAGCTAGTCCTTTAATAAGTCTTCATAATGATTCATCATGTTGTCCCAAGATTTCATGTATTCTTACTTATTAATATTCCTCTTTTTGAAGCCCCTAAGAAGAATATGACCCTGATTATCAATCCACTCTTCTTTCTCCTTTGTAATTATTAGAAAAATCGACATTCCTATCATTTTCGACTGCATAATATTCATAGATTCATAAACCATCTCTTCATCAAAGTGTATAATGAGATCCATGTGTTCCAAAAATGAAGCTATCTATCTTGTAGGGTCTTCCTTAGAGCCTGACTTGCGCTGCTTCCCAAGGTCCCTTACACCAGGGCCAGTAGGATCCCAACCTCCAAACACAAGTTTAATATTGCTATCGGCCCCCAAAAGCGTTCGAGAACCATTACACCTGCTTATGGGAGAGATACCAGCACATGTAGGATCCTTCAAGGGAATCCTGATATAAATTTTATATATTAAATATTAATTGTTTTTAAAATGTTAATTAACCATTATTTTCCTCTAATTTCATCCATCGAGAAAAATTGAAACAACGTTCAAGTATAAATACAACCTATTGTATCCTTGAAAAGAGAATTCTATTTTCTATCCCTAATTATAATAGATTTCATAAAACCCATATATAATGAATATATTATATATTTATATAATTATAAAAAAAATTAGATAGTATTTAAACATGATCAAATTAATAGGAACAAAATTAATGAACTAAAAAACACCTGAATAACTAATCAATTATTACTTTAAATAGTGACTTTAACAGAAAATTGATTTTAAATGGGTGATAAAAGAATAAAATAAATCATATATGGTATAAAATATTTAATAATATTACTATAATATATGAATAGAAAAAATGAATTTATTATGCAGGAGGATTTGTAACATATGATGTAAATTAATACTAAGGTAATGGTTTCCCGTATCCCATTTACTTTTTTGAGACATTTGCCACGTTATCCAATTATTCATTTTCATTTTGTACAAATATTCCATTTGATATTTTTTATCCTTAATCTCATTATATTAATTGGTATATTAGGTTTCATTTTAGTATTATTTCATCTATGAGGATTACGATTCAAATTTTACCAATGTTGTAAGGGTTTATTTCCCAATCTCAGAATTATTCAAGATTGTTTTTAAATGTCTCGTTTGGTAAAATTATTTGATATTAATATCTTAAAATAATTCAAATTTCTTATTTAATTATTTATTAATCATATTTTCCATTTAATATTAACATTTTCACTTTCATTGGTACTTAAATTGAATGATATTATTTTTACTAAAATCCAACTAGAATTCTCTATTCTATCAAAAATCAAATTTCATCAATATCCATGATATAGAAAAAGTCATCAGAATATTTTTTTAAAATATTTTCTAATGATTTAATTATTATATTTTTAATGTTTTTCATGTTTTAAAAAATGTTTTGAAAGGAATCATCACGTTTTTTTCAAAACATGGCATTACTGGATTTTAACAAAAATGTTAATATATTGTTTTTTAACATGTATTACATAAGAAAATTAATACTGTCACGGAAACTGATTATTGTAAAAAACAATTTACACGTTTTAAAACTTAAATATTGGGGAAAATTATTTTCATAACATTTTTTGGATTTTATATTTTAAAATGATTTTCACAGAGATAAAGTTATTTCTTATAAAAATTATTTTACTGATCTTATAATTTTATTTTATCCATTGATGATGGGAACCCTTTTTTACATTGGATATATTGGGAATATGTTGAATTTATATCATTCTTATTGTTTATTTGGATTTATGAGGATTAATTATACTAAGGATGTCAAATTTTATTATCATTCACTATATTAATTTTCTAATTTTCTAATTATGTTTATTTGATTAGGTGATTTGTTAACATTATTTAAGTTATATTTTTTAATAATAATGTATCTATTTATTATTTTTGACAACTTTCATCTGATGATTGCATGGGAAATATTATGAAATCATTGTTAACTAATTATAGGGAGACCCTTAATGCATCAACCAGTCAAATGAGATGAATTAGTTGGATAAACATTGATGGGTTTATACCAATATATTTAAAATACCTTTTTTAAATATCATGAGTGTAATTTTTGGATGTTTGAAATTATGAATTATTTGATTATGAGATCCGTTATTGATATCCATTGGACTATTTGATTAGTTAGAATATCCATGAATAAGATTCAAGATAATGTGATTATTATTATGGATTTATTCTATCATCATTTAGTCCTACTATATATATCTCACATTTTTATTTACATGTAAATTTTTTCAGTTATTTAACCTGAAAAAGAATTTCTGCATATTTATTCATGATATTATCGTCTATTTTTTAACCCTTACCTAACATTGGAGATCACCAATTTCTTATGATTTATTTTCCCCATGATACAAGGAAGTGTTATGTGATTCATATTTATGGATATACTAAGTGGAATAAAAAGAATCTAAAATAAAACTACGTGGTTATTTTAGTTTTAAAAAGTAATTTGAAATTCAAGTATGTAACATTTCCACCAAGACTTCTCAACTATTTGACCCTTTAGGTTATGAATCACAGTTTATTATCCTAATGTAGTGAAGTAGAAAAACGATCTATGTTATTATAGTTTAGGTAATTAAAATAATTATATTATTTGGTAAATAATATTTTGATATATATCAATATTAAATAATTAAAAAGAAAAGTTAGCATACTAAAATTCATTACCGAGAAAGAAGAGATCAACATCACATATTTTTCCTAATTTCATCAATTTAATTTATGATTATCACTCATTGATTGTATACCTTATACATTCAAAAATCGTTCATGTTGATTCCTTAATGAGATTATATAAATAAGATTTATTTTTCATCGTATCCTCATGATCATCATTTAATATTTTTAATGAAATGGTAAATAAAAAATTTTTATTCCATGGAGACGGTATTCCACCCATATTCATGGTTGATGATATCATTTTCCATTGAATAGTAGGGTGGATTAATATGATTAATTAGTTTTAAATAATAAAAATTATATGAATATATTATTTAGTAATAGAATTTATCTTTTAAACCTGACATGTATTGAGGTGAAGAAAAATAATCCATGTTTCCTTATGGAGGCGGTAGTCTTCACCATACACAAACTATAGATTCATATTAATTAATAGAAACGTGAAATTGGTATTAATGGTTAATCACCATCCCTATTTTTTTAACAATGATAACGTGTGGTAGGGTATTACATGATAACATATGATGAATGATCGAAATGAATATATTTTTATAGGATGATATTGTAAGAAAATTATTTTTGAGAGTTTGTTAAATTCTAATGGGGTAGTTTCTATAAAAATGATTCAATTGATATTCTATGTGTTTAATATTATATTATATTTTATCAATAACATTTTGTTAATTCAATTTTTTTGAATAATTTTTTTAGAGGTCGATATGTGAAATGGTTTGAAAATTTTCTTGGTGAGTGATATGATTTAGTGGTGATGGTGGATAAATTTTTCTAATATCTTTAATAATGATATTTTTTACATATTATTGATGGTAGTGAGGCAGTATGAGTTAATAAAACCCAGGAACGATTACATATATTTATCAATGTTATGATTCTGGTACATTAATCTTCCTTACTATGATCTTAATCATTTTTTCTTTAGCAAATTTGTCAAATAATCATGTCGAGCATAAAACTAACTATTAAAAATCAATATTTTTTCATTTGGGTATTCATTATTTGAATTTATTCACATATTTATATATAACTGTTAGATAAATATATTCTACTAGGATATATTTTATTAATTACATATATTATTTTGGTTAATTTAATCAATAGTTTTATTTTTTGACCAGTATTGGTAACTTTAATGGGGTGTGTGGTAGATTTATATAAATTCACTACAATAGTAACCCAAAACGACATGTATGAATCAATGATCTTAATTGTTTTTGAGATACTTTAGTTGTTATATAATAATTAGGGGGTATCCTATGATTTTTTCCCATCCTAAGGGACCTCTGGAAGAGTGTCGTAGTGGTAGGAAATATCTCTAGGGTTAGTGAGGTTGAGGATCTATAAATGATGGATTTTATAAAATATTTATTATTAATTCCTAAATAAACATATTGTGTTAGATAATATTTTTTTGATTCATATGCCTTTTATTTCTATTTCAATTTACAAAGTTATTTATATACCATCATTTCACCTACAATAGATTAATCAAAAATAATTATAGTAGATAGTCTATAAATTTCCATATAATTGACTACATAAGTATGATTATGATGAAGTTTGGATGTGGTGGTCCAAAAAATTGTGGTGATAAAATATAATAATGGTAGATATTTGTTTTTCATACTATGAATATATGCATGTGATATTATACAAGAATTTTTGTTCATGTATTTCGAATAGTATAGTGTTTATATTATAATGAGATATTGACCAATTTCAATGATAATCATGAACAGGTACATTAATTGGTGAGTAATATCATTATTGGGAAAACATATAATTTAAAATATACAGTCATTAATTATTTAGGTTGAGGATAAGTTCAATTTATATTTTGGTAATTAGATTTCAATGGGTTGTGTAGGTTTATTCTAATGTTTTTTTCTAAATCAATTGTGACTTTACCCGAATCATAAGATATTGTGTTTGAGAAAGAGTTATTACCTAATTTATATTATATTTATATGTCTCTCAATTTTATACTTCTTATAAATCCATGTGGGTTGAGGATTAACATTTTTTATCTATTATTTAATAAATTTTTCACAAAAATATTTAGATTATGTATGCTCTATTGTTTTTTTTAAATAAAGTAGAGAGTATTATAAATTTATTTATTTATTCAATTTTCTTAAACTTGGTAATATGATAAATTTATTTCATTAATTATGGTTTGAAGAAAAGTTAAATTATCATAAAGGATATATATGTTTTTTTAATATTTCTTTATTTTATATGTATCATCAAATTAAAACAAAAGATAAATATATTATGAAGTATATTTTTAGATGTCATTATTGACACTGTGAGTCTATGATTATTATATTAAGATTATGCAATTCTGAAAATATTCTTATTGTATTGGGGTTATATATTTTCCATGACTTACAAAATATTATATTTGGATATGTTCATTAAGGACGTCCATGTGTATTCAAGGATATAAGATTATCATGCTTAATATATGAGAACTACATTGGAGGTCTTATGAAGAAATAATTTTTAAATGATGTTTTATGACTATATATGTTTTATCTTTGTGGGGTATTTCCTTGGGTATGGTATACATAAATTGAGGTTTTAAATTTATCCATAATTTAATAATGTAAATATTTATTAGGATATAAAATTGAATGTTGATGAGTTGAAGAAATTTCAAACTCGTGATGGGTATTTCCAAAAGATTGATTGTGATTTCACATAGATTATGATAAATGTAGTGATTTCCCTCAAAAAGACACATTTCTATATTTCAAGATCATATTTATGTGGAATTTGATTTTCTAAAGATGATTTTAGTTATTTCTTAGGTATATGACATTTTAGGGGATTGGATCAGGTTTTAGGATTTCAATGATTCAAATTGTTGTTGTTAGGGTGGTGATAAAATATTGTTATGTGATGTCATATCACAAAGGCCTCAAAATTTAGTAGTTTATCAGAAAAAATATTCTAAAAATGATCCTTATTTTCTGTTATTAGTAATTCACATGAAACAATATCGGTATTATTTTGTGTCTTATTTTTTTGTGGTCATCACATGTAGAACATGCCTTATTTGTATCTTGTCTTATTGAGAATTGAATTTAAAATAGTATTTTTGAATTTACATCTTATATAATTATGCCTTCAAGATACCCAACAATAAAATGAAATTAAAATATATAGTTTATTCACCTTGTATACTGTTTTAGTGTGACATTATTATGGAGGCTTATGATTAGTTCATGTTACTATAGAAATGTAGAGATATTTATTTTGATATATGGTAACTAGGTTTAATGAACTCCTTTACTAGGCAATAATCTCATCATAATTATTATGATTGGTTTAAGATTTATGGTTATTAGTTACGTATATATAGTTATAGTGAAATATTTACTCAAATGATGATTCCCTTAATAGATAGTCGAAGGATGGGGACAATATGATGTTGTATTAATGGTGATGTGAATTCCATTGGCGATGTGAGAGTAATTACAGTATTTTATATATATCATACTTTAACCTATGTATATTTCTATATTCAATATTCTTCATTATATGATTGATCAATTTTGGAATCTTGGAATGAAGAGGATGATTGGTTATTTTGTATCTTTTCACCTATTAAATAAATGGGAGACAAATGGGTATAGTTTAAAAGTGGGTGTGATGAAGCATTTTAATGATCCTTTGTGGAAATGTGAGGAATTTTGGATGAATTGTTACACATGTTTACTTTTTATAAAAACGTTCTTGTATCAATCTATGTAATTATATTTTGATTAATGAATGTATAAAATTCCATTCTAAATTTTTACCTGAGCATATGGATTACGTGGAATGAAAATATATTGAAAATTTGGTTCAATACCATGGGATTCTATATATGATAATTTAAAATTGAGATCAATTTTTAACTCTATATTTTTGATTTTGTTGTAGTTTCCTGTTGGAAATTAGTGAAATATTTCGACTACTTTTCATCATCCAAAGAATATTCAGATAGAGCGGATATTCCAAATTCTAGATGATATATTTCATTCAAATGATTATAATTTTATAGGATCATTGGTGACTAATTTTTAATAGATTATATTTTCTTATAACATTTTCTATCACTCTCATATTGGTGTGACTCTATTTGAGGAATTTTGTGGGAGACTGTGGAGGTTTCATTTATGTTGGAATGAGGTAGAGTGTCGATAGTTTATAGTCAATATTTTATACAGAGTACGAATGTTTAATATCAGGTGAATCATGAGAATATTATGGAAAATGTGGATCATAAAAATTCTTATATTTATTAGGAAATTAAACAGTTATAATAAAATTCCATTACTCATGTGTTCATGATGAATTTTTCATATTGTGGATAATAAGGGTTTTATAGGTTTAGTAATTAATGCACCTGATTCTTAATTCCTTAAGGTTGATGAAGAATATTGTCAATGAATATTATCATATGAAGAATCCTCAATAGATATATTATAATAATGATGTATTTTGTATGTTGTATATTGAATTGTATAATCATGTTGAATTCCAAATCATGGATTAAATAGTGTTATATATTGTTTTGGATAAGTAATTTTTTATGTAACAAGTTAATATTTAGGATCACTATGAGAGAATACTATGTTGATGGAACATTACATTATTTCATGTCTCTTGGTGTAAAGTCTTCATGAAAGAGTGTATGTGGGGGTGTGAGTTGTTTTTATTTCATTTTTAATAGTTTTTAGATAAATATGTTAATGTGTTTCTTCTCCCATGTATGATATTATTACTTTATGTTCTCAAGATTCAAATTGTATAGTTTCCTAAAATCTAATGTTAATTTAGGGGATCCTCTATTTCCTATGAGTTTATTTTCATGATTATCAAGGATGGGAAGTTTTTATGGGGAATAAAAATTGTATAATATGATTCTTCTAGTCTACTAATTTTTTTTTTGAGTAATTTTACTTGTGAAGTTGATTCTAAAGGTGGATAATGGAATATAAGAGGTACTCTTATAGATACTGATACCCGTAAAAAAACTGTTATAATATAGTACCATTGAAAAATTATTTTTTTAATAGTAATTCAAATGAAGATAAGATACATTTATATTATATGGTATTATTAATACACTATGATTTATGAAATACTTCGGAGATGATTTTTATTATTTCATCGATCTAAGTCCCTGATAAGTTGGCATTGATTATTATTTTTGTGGTTTTCTATGATATTCAATGTTAATTTATGATATTATTAGGTATTTTTTAACATAAAATAGTCAAAATATATAAACCCTAGTATTTTACTCATATCATTACATGATTTTAAGCATAATTATACATCAAATTTCATGACAAGTATTGTAAGGTAAAGTGTCGTGGAGATTATGTATATAATTACACAAAATGGTTCCAAAATAAGAACATATTTTATTTTAAATTCATAAATATTTCCTAACATTCTTTGATCATGTATATATACATAGGATAACCAGGGTATAACATGAACCAAGGGATTATATAAGAATCCTAACAAGGGAAAAAACCTTAAAATATGGCTTAACACATGGGTTTGAAGGAATGTCATAATGATATAAAAAAGTATCAAACATGATTAAACATAAAGAATTGTATCTTAGGACCACATAATAATGGATTAATAATAATTTAGAATCAACATAAAACATTACTTTAGCACGAGTCAATGATCATTGTGCATTGTGAATCACGAGTCAAGGCTCGTTGCACTTAGAGGCGCAGGAGTCAAGGCTAACCACCCAGACAATTACACATAACATATCATGAGACAAAACATTATAAAATGAATTTGTGCACTAACCGGGCACACCCATTATAAAATTTTCATGAATATGATTCCCACATTAAGTATTATACATAAGAAATCAAACATAATCATTAGGATTACCCAATCGAAAGAATTGGGTATTATAATCATATCAAAAGCATAATAAATGGCAAAAAAAATACTGTCCATGGAAGAAAGTAATTAAATTATAAAATAAAATTAATAGACTAAAATTGTCACATATCATGATAGGTGATGTCAAATTAAACGTAAATGAGTGTTTATGAAATTTTAGATGTAATATAATTTAGTGCGGTTTAAGGGGAAAATTTCAAGACTATTTAAAATGGAAGATGAATAATTGTTTGTATAGAACTATAAATGAATAAAGATATAATTTCATGATAAAATGAGTGATTTTAGAAAAAAATTAAAGGTGGATTAAAATAAATTATGTATCACACATGAAAATGTGTAAGAATTCTGGATGTTCCCTTAAATCAGGCTTTCTTTTTAGGAAGAATTGATTAGGGAATATTTTAAAAACATGTAAATCCCAAAAAGAGAAGGATGAATGCATATTGTTTCATGAGTTTGAAACATATTCATATAATTTAGACTATATACCTAACAATAATGGAGAATAATATTTGGGTAAAACATGATAAAGAATAACCTGAAGGACTAATAGTGGTTCAGGTAGAATATCTTACATTATGTCTGAAATGATTCTGCACTCTATATTAATGTCTCGAATAATCAAATTATATTCATTAATTAAAAATTCCAGAAACATTTATACTTGTATTTTATTTTGTAAAATTTTATTAAGTTAATTTATAACACTTTTCATGGGTAATGAAATTCAATTATATCATTTGAGAGCTTTGATTTCCTTAGTTTTCATTATTAGTTTACATGTATAAGAGTAGGAAAATTATATAAATGAATATATTTGTATATAAATAAAATTAAATGTTATTAATGGAAATATATAATATTAAAATACCATTTTCTTCAGAACTACAGATGATTCAAATGATAAAACCTTAATGATAAATTGGTAGATTATTTTGATTGGTTTTGCTCAAAATGAACATAATTTTTTTTAAATTAATTCCATTTAAAAAAAATGATTCCAGATAAATTAAATAGGATATATTATATTTTTATAAATCCGGATAAAAAATAAAAATTGTTTCATGATCATAATTGAGTAGGGAGATAAATTAGAAATATATCATATTTGAATGTGATAAATTAACACACCGTGGATGGTGTCTTAACTTCATGTATAAAAATAGTGTAAAGGATAGAAGATGATGAATTATTCGTTTATTATATCAAATTTTATATATATTTAATGTTGTGGTGTTTTCATAACCTTTTTTTTGAGAATAGGTGATGGTAGAATAGAATGTAAATGGAACATGGTATTAAATTGAATCAAAATAGTAGAGGGGTTTACCTCTTGATTCCTTCCTCATGAGAACCTAAATAAGGGATTTATTTTTTTTTCTTTTGTAAAGAACACAATTTCATGAACATATTTTATAGGTTGGGAAGGATTATTGGGATAAATATAGACAAGGATTAAGCCTTGAGATGCATGAGGATAGGAGTGGGAGAGGGGTGGTATTGATAGTGGAGGATAGTATGGTTTTCCATTATTTTAATTATTGTTATATTATATTGTTAAATCCAAGAAATAGAACATCTTTTTCAAACTAAATATAGTTATGTGTGCATGTACATTAGAAAAAATAGTCACTTACATCATCCATGACACAAGCATGACTCAGAAATTCATTTATTTACATATACTATAAATTATTGAATTTCCCTATTCACCAAAAATTCATGTATTTTAGCAAAAACCAAAAACCCACCCTAACCATATTTAAACAAGTATAATTAAAAAATGAACTACATTTTACAAAAATAATTTTCTAAATATGATAAATTAAAATCATTATTATCTTGGAAAATAAATATTATAAAATAAAAACATTATTTCTAACACATTTAAAATTTTATTAAGATAATATAATATTATATTAAAATCATAAAAAATCAAAAAAATAACTTATGAATAAAATTTATGAGAATAAATTTTATTTTAAATTATTAAATTATTCATAATATTTCCATTAAATATAAATGATTTATATAAATACCAACTCTTCATTAATTTTTTTAATATTTACATTTACTATAATATAATTAAATCATATTGTCACTTATAAAATTGAAAACATTTATTAATAATTTCATAGGTGAGGTTACTATTACATTGGATGGTTTATTGTTCATAAGGGTCACATTACCATTCAAAAGGCCAAGTGACTATTTCATTGGTATATCGTCTTAAACTTCTAGAAATAACTATTATTTCATTAATTAGTCATTTATAAAGTTTTTATTATGTTCATATTCTGATTTTATGTTATTTTACTATATGACATAGTTATAAGAAGTTAATTCCATTGATTAAACATATGTTTATTATATTCTTCCCCTCTTATAAATGTTCACCCTCAAAATGTCATTTTAAATTCTATGAAGAAACAAATTGGGGGTACTTATCCTTCATTTCTTCCTCTAGTTCTCATTATTCATTTTTGTACTTATGGTTCCACCATAGTTATTGTACTATGTTATTGGTCTTGTTTCGTAGAACATTATCTCTATGATCCATGATCTTTAATGGTTTCTCCTCATAAGAAAGTCCATTATCCATCTGTACCTTCTATGATTTAGGTACATGTCATGGATCTGGTATATACATCCTTAAGAGGGATACATGGAATATATCATGTACTTTAGACGTAGTATACGGAAGTAATATTTGATATGCCACATCTCTAAAATGATCATCAATATTGAAGGGGTTATGTACCTTGGTCCGAGCATCCCTTTCTTCTCAAATATCATGATCCTAATCCATGGAGATATTTAGAGGAATACCATGTCTCCAAATATGAACTAAGGGGAACCTAGATGATTATATGCATAAGTATTTGGTCAACATTGGGATACATTGATTTATTCTGAATGGTTTTCACCTTCTCCACCATTTCTTCGACCATTTCAGGTCCTACCATCTTACTTTCACCATCCTTATCCCAACATTCCATTTTTCATCTCATTTTACCATAAAGGGATTCATATGGACCCATCTAGATGCCAGAGTGGAAACTATCAGTGTAAGATAACTCAACCAGAGGCAGATGTTGGTCCAAATAACCAGTGAAGTCCATTGGACATGATATCAGCATTTCAAGCAATTACTGAATAGTTTTCTCAGATTGGATATCAGTTTAGGGATGATAGGTAGTACTGAAGTTCATCTCAGCTCATAGAGCATGAAGGATACTTTTCATGAAATTTGATCTGAATCTCAGATCTTTATCAAATAAAATTGTTAGTGGTACTCGATGAAGCCTTACCACTTCATTGATGAATATCCATCCAATTTGATTCAAATATAAGTCATATATTATTATGATAAAGTAATCCTTCGTTGTAATATGATCCCCAACAACCAATATAATTTTTTTCCTATGTATGTATTTGGAAGTCCAGTGAAAACTTCTTTGGTGATGTTTTTCTCTTTCTATGTTGGAATCTGTAATTGTTGCATAATCACTTTAAGTTATTGTATTTCATACTTCACTGGCTGAAATACTAGGCTCTATGATGTATATTTACTATCACCTTATTCATATTGTCCCAAAAATAGTTCTCTAGAGATCTCGATACCTCATTGTGCTCCCTATGTGAATATAGATGGTTAAGTTATGTGTTTCATTTAGAATCTCTTTCTATATCTCTGTATATGATGATATACATAGTCAGGACCCAAATCATATGGCTCTATCCTCATCGTTCTTGAACTAAGAGTATTTTCTCTTCATTATTTCTTTCAACTTTTTCTAAATTTACACATCATTTCATTGATAATCTGTTATTTTATCTATAAGGGATAGTTGAGAGATCCTTTGCGAAAGGATTTATGATGATCCATCATTAATGATTCCCATATATATCCTTTTAAGGTCCATTTTGATTCGAACCATCTCAATTATATATATTGAAGAATAAAAAATATCCTTTCTACTTATATAATATTTTACCTCATTGTTTTACCAGTATTTTAGTGTATTGAGCAGTCATAATTCCTGATGTGCTCCAACTATCTTCACTAGCTGATATTATTCACCTTCTATATGAATATATATTTTAGACTCTTTTGGTTGGTATATATCTCACGGTTCTCCCTATAGAGATAATGACGCCGTATTTTCCACCCAAAGATCACATATTCCATCTTGAGATTATGTGTGGGATAATTATCTTATGGATTTCCAACTAACATGAAGAATAGGCTATCACTTTTTCATTTTGTATCAGTACATAACATAATCCATTTTTTGAAGCATCTTAGTACACAACAAAGTGTTATCCACTTGTAGGGAGTGTGAGTACTGGAGTAATAATAAACCTCTTTTTTATCTCCCTAAAGCTCTCCTCACATTATTGAGTAAAAAAACATTTCACTCCCTTCAATTTCATATTGGTAGTTGGTTATGAAAATCATTCTATATTCTTCACAAATTGTCATTAATACCCAGCTAGGAAAACGAATCAATGGATCTCCACTACACCTATTAGTGTGGGTTACTCTTCAATTTTCATTGCCAGGGAAGTGTCCACAGATATCCCTAAGCTAGTGAAAACATACCGCCGGAATGATACTTCATCCATCGAAAAAAAAAATTAATTCCCTTTTCATAATGTTTCTCCCTTCACAATGTCATCAGTGCAGTAGTCATATGGTTCTTATGTTCCTACATTCTCTAGAATTATATCTAAATATCATTGATAAAGAATACCATAAATTTATCAAGGTAATATCTAAATACTTTATTGATTAAATCCATGTAAACTATTGGAGCATTAGGGTTACAAAGGGAATCATTAAAAACTCATAGTTCCCATAACATATTCGAAATGAAGCCTTTGTAATATCTTCTGTCCTATATTATAACTAAGAATATCCTGGCTGATGGTACACCATAGATAAATACCAAGCCCCATGTAGTTAATCAAAATGGTCATATAAGCATTGCATGGGATACATGTTGTATATCATGATTTAATCAATCACACAATAATAAATGTAGATGTGAATTGATCCATAATTTTTGTTCTAAAAAAATAGGACTTATGCACCCCATGGTGAAGCACTCAGCCATATAAAACCCATATACAAATTCACTTGTAACTTCTTATTTTGATCTTATAGCTCTACGGTGTCCATTCTATAAGCATTCATAGAGATATTTAGAGATCTAGGAAAAATATCAACTGAGAACCCAACCTATAATTTAGGTGAAATTATGAGAAATTATTGAGGGAATACATTAGTATAATCCCTCAAGATGGTCATATTTTCAAGCATGATTCTCTCCATTGTCTCAATAATTTGATCTAGATCAGATTTCGCATAGGGAAATAATATACACACATGATAAAATGATTCTGAAGGATATTTATCCTCCACCTTACACATGTATAATTGGAGATTCATCATCCACCTTACACCTATATATAATTGTGATATCCGCTTCCTGACAGTCGATGTTGGTTTTGTATAAAGAGAGACAATCTGGGCCTAATATATAATCAAAATCCACAATATTGAGTATGAAAATATTTTCTTGGATCCTCATTCCACAAAAATTAACATATGAGGAGTTCTAATCTTCAGATGCATTAATTTCCCAATTTTTTATTCCCATATATAACCCAATATACAAATTTAGAGGTGGTAATTGAAAAGTTCTACTAAACATACAAGATAAGAAAGTATATTTATAACCAAAATAAAATAGTAAATTAAATATTCATTAATTAATAACCAGCGTACCTATCACCACATCAATTTTTGTCTCCACATCAATAGTAGTGATATCATAAGCACTAACTCTTTTCATTGGTATATGTTCCACATCAAAGGTCATGTTACTATTTCATTGGTATATGTTCCTCATCTTCTAGAAATACCTTTTATTTCATTCATTAATCATTTATAAAGTTATTATTGTGTTCTTTATGTGATTTTATGTGATTTTACTATATAAAATAATTATCATAATGGTTTTCCATTGATGATTTTTTTATTACACTAAAAACTCATTTAGCTGTGTTTTTAGCCTTTTAAATGACGTTTAGACTGCCCAAAATGTTTTAATGGCCTTTCCACAAAGTAGTTGTTATATAATGCATAAAAAATCAATTCAGGATACTTCTACAGAAGTGTCGAAGAAAAATTTTGTTTTTTTTTCAGTGTTTAACGGTGGTTCATGTCACCACGAAAAGGTTGATGTTATTTTTCTAAAATATTATTTTTTAATATTCATTACCATTATTCATTTTTCATTATTCCCTACTCATTATTCAATATTCTTATTAATTATTTATTTTTATTCTTTATTCTTTCCAAAATAAATTATTAATGTATATTCAATTACAGGTACTTGAGCCTCTTAACTCATGGTTAGTCAACAAAGATATTACCATTCCTAGAAAATATTTATGTAGTGATTAAAATTACATTAATTTATCTATATATAACCAAATAAGTAAATAGAAATTCGTATGTGTATAAGAAAATATTTATATATTATTTTTTATGATAATTATAATAATATTTTATATTCATAATTTATTATTTATTATTTATTTTATTTTATTTATATTATTTATTATTTATTCAAATATATCCTGAAAATTAAATAAATAAAAAAAATTAGTGATCATAAATAAATACATGATAGAAAAATAATAAATGTTTAAAAAATATATAATATATAAATATTAAATTTAAAACATAATAAATATCTTATAAATAATAAAGAAATGATAAATAATAAATAAAATTTAATAAATAATAAATAGTAAAATTATAATAAAAATTTAATATTTATTAATGTATATAGTTGATAGTTAATAAGTAAGTAATAAATAATAAATAGTAGATAATAAATAAAAAAATAAAAAAATGTAAATAATGTAAATAATATTTAATTTATAATTAATTATTAATAATTATAAATTTAAAAATAAACATATCAAAAATAAAAAAAATGATATATGGTGAAATAAATTATAAATAATTATACAATATTAATTATTAATTTGTAATAAATAAAAAATTAATTAATAAATTATAGGTAATTAAATATTAACGAAGTTATAAAATTTAATAAATAATAAATAATAGTAAAAGAAATAAACATTATCCCAAATAATAAATAACTAAAAAATTCATAGTTTTAAAATAAATAACAACTTAATAAAAATGAATAATAAAAAAAAGTAATGGTTGATAACAAATAAATAAATAAATACGAAATATTAGATAAATAATTGCTAATAATTTATAATAATGGAAATATTAATTATATAGTTAATTAATAAGAAATAGGTCATAAATTAATATTATACAATTATCAAATGATTAATTAATCATATTTAAATATTAAATAATGATATGATAAATCATTATGAGAAAACTAATAAAATAGTTGTAAAAAATCACGAATTCTTTTCCTTCTTCCCTTCGGTTTCCCTATTGCCTAAATTTTCAAATATGTTTGATAGTGACTATAATCTCCAGATTTCATTTTCAGAATTCAATGAGTCCTTATACCATTTAAACAGGACGTTCATTTCTCTATTCATATAGTGTTTCCCTTAATTGGATTTTTTTGATAGACATATCTTCTGATGACGGGGTCTGCAAGATCAATCAATAGTGGGCCTTCCAGAAGGTAGTCATTTCTAAGCTCGGTTCACATATCATAATGGTTTGATTAGGTCTAGGTCTAGTTCCCCATGCAACAGCAATGACCTTATATTCTACTTAATTAGGTGGACTTATGAGTTCCACATGAAAGGTGATACACCTACCGTGGAAATATGGAAAAGTTTCCCTGAAATCCATTTACCATTTCAAAATCCTTCAATTTTGTGCATACTGGGATATATGGAGGGTATATTCCTATGCCCTTATAGTTATACCGATTCAGTTTTTCAGGCTATCATTTTTTGAATCTATATGGAAGAGGATATGTCCAGAAGTCATGTTGATCTTCTTTGGATTATGGCCGAAGAAGATTTACACTACAAATAATATGTGTTTTTTTAGTCTTGGATATATTACTATTCAGAATGTAATAAATTTAGTGATACACCAACTATTTTAAGGGGTTGGTAGAATAACAACACTCTGTAGTTGTATACATATGTAGGAGGTAGCGATCATGGTTTGGTTCCTAATCCTGATGAATCTCTGATGAATCATTTTGGTGTTTCTATGAATCAAATTCTGGAGGAACACGTTCACAGCTGTTTCCATGAAGGCAACCAAATACATATGGATATCTTCAAATTCTTAGGGTATTATTTAGATGTCCCTACGCTTATCGTAATGGCTTCTATGAAATCATTGTGTACTAGGGGGAGATTCTGAGCTCCTATACAGGGGTTGTGCATTATGGTATTGGATCTACCCCTTATATGGGAGCACATTTGAAAAGAGACAAAGGCTCTAGGGAGTATTATGATCTAAGAGTAAGCTATAGAAAGGTCTTAGGAGTGGGTGGAGGATATGATGGGGTACATTTCAATCAGATCTGATGACACCTAGGAAATTTATAGTGTTATTAATAAGGTATATGACATTTTTAATGTCGCTCGGTCTTCGAGTCTGAGGAAGTTTGACCCATGTGATCCTTCAAATACTTTTTAGTCCAAGAGCGATGTTTTTATTATAAATATGTTTTAAAAAATATCGAAAAACCACTTAGGTTAACAAAATTTTAAAAACACGCCATATAGGAGGCATATGAGATGCCACCATTGTATTAGTGCGCAAAGGCGACATCGGTGATACCGCTTATGCTCCCCATCATAGCCTTTGGTTGGGATCAATGACATGGAAAATCCGACCTCCACGATGCATCATTGGCCTAAACTCACTATATAAGGGCAACCCCCCCCCCCACCTCTCCTCACTAGATCCATGCCTTCTTCCCTCCTAAATTCTATCTCTGTCTCTAAAAAATTCATTTATTGTGTGGGTTTTTACGATGATTCATTTTTCGGTATGTTCCTTTATTTAATTTTATGTTTTTCATTAATTAATTTAAATTTTTTAGTTTTAAATATTTAATTTTTAATTAGTTTAGGTAGTTCTTAATATTTGGTTATTTAGTTTCTGTAATTAGATATATATATATATATATATATATATTGAAATTTTTATTATTATGTTGTATAGATTAAGTATAGATTAACATAGGATTATGTACCTTTAAATTTTGGTAGCTTAATGATTATGTCATTATCTAAGAAATTAAATTCATGACATGATACAAACAAGTGGATGTGGCTTTGGCATATATGTACACAGGGGTAAAACCCGAAAACCAGCTTTGAGCTAGACTTGAACGATAACTAGTGCCCGATAATGGGCCTTGCTATATCCTAGTTTGACACACCTGGGGAATATGATTAATATTATTCATATTTTCTTTATAAACTAATAAAATATCTAAGAGAAGAAAAATCGAATCAGTATATTTATCAATGATAAAATGAGAAATATTATGTTATAGAATCAAATAAGGACATAAGAATTAACAAATTAATATTATTATTAGTTAATTATAATTAACTAATTAATATAATATGATTAACGATTGATGAATAAATAATTAAAGAATAACATAAAAATGATAAAATAATGATTAATGAATGATTGATTAGTTAAAAAATGTATTATGAAAATCAGTTTAAAATGAAAATTATAATTATTTAAAAAGCAATTGAGAAGAAAATATATTAAAATGTAAAGATTATATCATTTATAAATAATAGATAATATTAGACATAATTAATTATATAATAATTAATAAATAATATTGGAATAAAACATGGATCCATATAATGATTATCTAACGATACTAATGAACCTATAAAGTGAAATGAAAAGCATCCACCACATTAAATAAAAATCTGCCCTAAAATTATATTCTAATAAATATCATATGGTCAATGATAAGTAGATTAGTTTAGGGTATAGAAAGGCACTCAAAAATTACATTCTAATAGAAATCATATGGTAGGACACAATTGTTAATATTTGTTACACTATCATAATTTTGTTGAAAAAATCATTTTTGACGTAGAGTGTCATCCTTTCCTATGTGTAATACTATAGAGAGATCATTAAAACTAAGCAAGGAGCTTATTACCATACACAACCAATTATGATGGTTAATACAACTGATTTTGTATCCATAAGTGACCTTCAAGAGAGAATTCGTGTTTCCTTAAATCTTGGACCTAATGAAGAGATCATGTTTATGAGCTATAGACAATTAAATTTCTGACAACACTGTGAAATCTCGTCGGCCCATTAGTTCCTGATGCATAGTGGGTCCAAGTAATTAATTTATTTTCTCAACGGTTGGATGGAACCATGATGGAGTTATACATTTATGTTGCTACTGTACAACAACAATGTCCACTTGTATGAAGATGTAGAATTACAAGATTGGTTGAAGATAGTCCACCCCATTAAATTGAGCCTATTCCAAATGATGCCACAGAAGAGGAAAACCTTAATGATCTACCGGATATAAATGTAAATCGTACATCTGATGAGGAGTTTCGTAATGATGTATCTGATGGTGACAACAATTCTGAAGAGGGGGTACCAATGGAAGATATAGTGGAGGTTTTAAAAAATGCATTAGTTGTACATCAACCTAGACCTATAATAATTCACCATCACTCTTTTAATCATGTTCACAAGCAATGACATGTGTGCCTGAATTTGAAAATATTGTTCTCACACCGAAAACTATGTTCCCTGTAGTTTTACCAGATAGGTCTAGTGAGGTGGAAAAAACCATATATATTGGATGGAATTTACCTAGTAAATATTCCTTAAAAATCACGTTAAGGAGATTTCATATTGAGATTCACTTCAACTATGTAGTTCACGAATCATGCCTTAGTAAATATGTTATACGGTGTGAGAATTATGGGGATGATTGTACATTTCTCTTAAGTGTGATTCCAGACATTACATTTGGAGGTTGGAGAATCTTGAGGATTGAGGCGACTCAAACATGCGTTCCGCCAGGCCTCACACAAGATCAATTCTCATTGGATGCAGAATTTGTGTCATCTATTATTATTTAGATGATTCAGACAATTCAAGATGTTTCAATAGCCCTTGTGCAAGAGAGGATTCAAAAGACATCTAGTTATAAGATTTCCTATAATAAGTCATGGATGGAGAAATAAAAGGTAATTTTGAAGGTGTATGGTGATTGGGATGGATCATATTGGGTGTAGCTGAAATTTCTAGCCATACTAAGGCATCTTAACCAAGTTCACTTCCCTATGGATACAAACAAACATGTTTCTCACGATAACCAAATTTATCCATCTTATGTTCAATTTTATCGGTTGTTCTGGGAATTTCTTCCCTGTATCTCCGCATTTTGTTTCTACAAAAAGTTTATTCAGATTGATGGAACATTTCTATATGGAAAATACTTGGGAATATTGTCGATTTTGGAAACCCTATATGGAAACCATTCACCTCTTCCTCTTTCCTTTTCCATTGTACAGAAAGAAAACTATGAATCATGGAGTTGGTTTATGGCATGTATCAGCAACCATTTCACCAATATTCTGGGTGTTTGTTTGATAACTGATCACCATCGAGTAATTAATGAGTCAATCAATGCAAATTCTGATACATGGAGACACCCAAATTCAAATCATCGGTTATTCATTAGACACATTTCTTGAAATGTGCATAAACAATTCCACAATGAACCAATTATGAAGGCACTCACGAGGCTTGGTATGCATTCTATTTGTCTTGTTTTACTATTTAAATATAAAGATAAAATAAATTTATGTGAAATATCATCTATGCTATGTAGCATATGATTCAGACCAATGACTTTTTGAAGAATTTTTGGAACAAATTTGTCAGGATTATCAAGATGTTTATGATTATATGATGCGGATTCCAAAAGAGAAATGGACATTTGCATACGACGGAATATGAGGTATGAACACATGAAGAAAAACATTGTGGAGTGCATCAATGGTATATTCAAAGGGCTTCACAAGCAACCTATTATTGCCTTAGTTTAGGAGACATTATATCTATGCATGAAGTACATTGCGGATAGACAAAAAGTAGCATCAGAAAAAATAGCATAGTTGATAAGATACGGAAGACACAATAGACGAGAGATTGAAAAGAATATTGATGAATCTTCTTTTTATCACATCTATTTACTTACAGGAGAATAATGATGATTTTTTGTTTAAGAGGGTTTAGATTCCATCACAAATCTCATCGGTGAAAAAAGGTGGTATTACTGGAAACAAGGAAATTTCAATGTGGAAACTTTCAGGCTTTACGGATTCCATGTACTCATGCCATCGCAGCATGTTCCTCTATGAACACCCCATAGGAAGCATATGTTGATCCAGTGTACTGAATGTATACCATTGATAAGTATTATGCTGCACCATGGACACCTATTGGGGAGTATCATTATTTCCCAATGCCTGAAGGCCATCTGATAGTGATACCTGACATGAATTGGTTACATCCTCATGGGAGTCCGGAGGCCAATAGAATATCTAATGTGATGAAATGGCTTCAAGAAAAAGGATTAAGAATTTGTTGCATGATATTTCATAAATAAGGTCATAACTGAAAACGATGCCCTAACATTGTTGGGTTGAGTTCACAGTCTCATCCATAGTGATGTATTGTCTTCATTGTGGCATTCCCATATTGTAAACTAAATGTTGTTATCCCTTATTTATTCATCGGTTTTATAATCCCCAAACATCTGAGATAACATTTCATATTAATATTATTGCTTTCAAGAAATAACCTTAAATCATAGATAATTGAATTTATTTCATAAATTTGAAAGAGGAACACTAAACCCATTTTGCAATGTAAATTTTATTAACCCATAAACATGTTTCATGAACGTTAATATTAAAAACATTAACCCTAAAATGTCGAACCTAGACCCCAACCTAAACATGTAGTATATTTTAGTAAACTATTCTATAACGAAATTATAGTATCCTAATGATTAGCATAAGTTACTGAATACATATAATTAGATAAATTCAAAAAACATCATTACTAAATGACATGGTATATCTTAATCCAATCCATAAGTAGTTAGTCATTATGCTCCCCCAAAATATGTGTAAAGTCATGTACTTGAATAAAATATAAATTGTGTTGAAAATTTATGTTTTTTATGTATGTTTATATACCCAGAAGAATATAATAATAAAAAATTAATATTTACTAATTACCTAATTACAAATTATATAATTAATTATTCTATTACTAATAAACTAATTAATTAGTATATAATTAATAATTATATTACTAAGTACCTAATTGATTATTAAATAGTTAATAATTATATTACCAATTAATGAATTATATTACTATTTGACTAATTAATTATTCTATAATTAATTATTAATAATTACTAATTACATAACTAATTATTAAACAAATAATAGTTCTATAATTAATAATTATATTATTAATTAGTCAGTAATAACTATATTATTAATTAACAATTGTTAATTAATAATCAATAATTAATAATTATAATTAGTAGTTATAATGAATAATTATAATTATTAATTATAATGAATAATTAGAATTAATAATTAGAATTAATATTGATAATTTATAATTATAATACTATTTAACTAATTAACTATTATATAATTAATAATTATATTACCAACTGACTAATTAATTATCATATAATAATTTTTAAATAATTACTAATTATAGTTTATATTTTATAGTATTTCAACATTACATACTTGAATCCTTTTTACGTTTCAAGATTGTAGTTTTGAAAGCTAATAAATTGTTTTTCTTGAAATTTTTTACGAAATTATTTTTATTTTCAACTATTTGTTATATGTTTAATCCATTTTTTATGATTCATTGATATCATTAATACATTTTTTATTTTATAGGCTTTCAATGTCATGTTTTTGAAACATTTTTATGTTTAATATAGGTGTCTTTAGAAACAAATAAATTATTTTCCATAAATATTTTTTACAATTTTTTTTATTTTAATCAATTGTTTTATGTTTAATCCATGTATTATGTTTCATTTATATTTTTCTTGTAGTATATATTTTATAGGCTTATAAATTCACTTACTTGAAACATTTATAGTTTCATGTGTGTGGTTTTGAAACCTTATAAATTAGTTTTTATCTTCATTTTTTATGAAATTCATTCGTTTTAAACTATTTTTTATATGTTTAATCCAACATTTATGTTTCATGTATATTGGTCTTATATTTTATATTTTATAGAATTTTGAAGTCACGAACATGAAACATAATCCCACATCGGAAATGCAGAATATTCTGCGCAGGAAATGGAGAACCAGAATGCCACATCGGAAACGTAGAATTATTTCCAGAGTAAGATCTCTTTTAAAAGGGAGACTTGAGTGAGAGATTTTGTCAGAATCCAGAATACTGTAATGGCAGTACAACTGAATTTTAAATAGCAGAAAAATTCTTCTAAGAATTTTGTTTTTATTTTTGTATTTGTTTATATATCTATATAAACAAATAAAATAAAACAAATAAAAATTATTATTTTTTAAAAACAATTGTTGGTTTTAGGTGAAAGGCGGAAACAGGGTTTCTACCTTTCCATATAACCCGAAAGGCAACATATTTGATGCCACCTTTGTGCTTCAACACAAATGTGTCATCGTCGATGCCACCTTTGTTGCGTATTTTTTTTAAAAAAATAACCTTATCGTTTTTCTAGAAATATTTTTTAAAATGCATTAAAAAAATTCCCCCAAGATCATGTTCTTGACCATGGATAATAATTGGTGGGAATATGATGATCCTAAAGGATTTAAAACATAAATTAAAAAAATTTAAACATAAATAAGTTATATCAAAGTCCTTCAATGATATCAAACTATGTGAAAAAGATGCAGATTAATATACCACAACGGATTATGAGTCGGACTCTCAAGGGGACATGGCAATCGGGTCTCATTCGAGGAAGGGGGTGTAAGGAAATATAGTCTATAGAAATTTTCTAGTTCATAAGGGGGGAAAATCCCCATAATGAACACTCAAATATTCATAAAAATATTGTCTCGTGATTTTCAGGAAAGAAAAATAAATATAGGATATAGATATTACTAGGGGAATCCCCAATTTTTTATGGTGGTAAGGAGTGTTATGGTACGTTGGGTGAGTGTGCTATTAGAAATAGATATAAGGTTCTTCAATTCAAATTCATTGAGAAAAATAGGAAACCAATGCTAGATGGATCCACAAGTAGAAGGGTATCGTGGTAGAAGAGGTATGTGAGGACTGTTTGGAGCTTGTTCAATAATCTAAGGAATAAATGTTAGATGAAGCATTTGATATCAATGATTCAAAAGTGGATATCAATCGAATATATGGGAGGTCAATTATATCTGACATTAATAAATGGAAAAGGGTGTGGGTCAGAAAACCTGATTTAATTTTGTAGTGCGGTTACAATGAAAGGAAGAACAACGAGGTGGAATACATCAAGACCATGGAAAATATGGTTGATAATTTTGATTATCATAAAATAAATGGTCTGTAATTGAAGTTTAACTTAATTAATTGTGGTATTTATGAGGTGGATTCCCCTAATATTCTTTATTAGTTCATTACTAATTTCGTGGGATTCTTTTATGGTTAATACCATTTATTAAGACCAGTTTTGTTTTTCTTCTTTTTACTCAAAAATGAATTTGGAATAAAAGTTTAATTTTCATCAGTAGGTATATATAAATATCTTGTATATATATATTTACATAAATGGATATAACAAACATAGACATATAAATATAGAAAAATAAGATATATACATATATATATATACATAAAAAGTGATAAATATCTATAAATATATATACATGTCATTAAATTTAGATAAATACGTACAAATAGAAACATATATAAAATTAAAAATAATTGTACATAAATATGCTTATATATATATAAACTATTAAATATCTATTTATATTACACATCATATATATACACACTCACTCACAAAAATATACACCAATATATATCTACAAAAAAATTAAATATATAGGTTTATATATATAAATTTCCAATAAATATTCAAAAAAATATATAAATACATATATATTTTTATAAAAATAAATAACGATGAATGAAATTACCACAAGAATAGAAACAAATATCATATCAATAAGAAGGTAAACCCATTGAATAAAACAACAGACCACCCAACAATCAAAACTATAACATCCATGAAATTAAAAACTATTCATAAAAGAATAATAATTTTAATATCTTTTATAATACATTGTGATTTCATCAAAATGAAATTTACTTCATTTTATATATATATTTTTTAAAAAATAGTTATTTTTTAATATATGAAAAACATGTCATAATTAAAAGAAATAAAAATATGTTTGAGTAAAATATTTTTAAAAAATGATTTTATTATAAATGCTATATAATGTATGAAAAGTGACATATAATTATTTTAAAATCTTATTTTATTAAATTGATCCTGATAATATTTTTTAATTTATTGTTTTAATGAATAAAAAAATTAAATTCGATATAAAAATAATATATTATTATAAATTTTGTCATTATATAAGTTAATCTGAACAATATAAAATGAAGAAGAAATTTTTAATAATATTAATTATAATAAATAACATTAATACATTTATATTTATTTTAAATAAAACTTAATATTATGTAATATATATTTATAAATTTTTTTATAATTATAATTTATGTTTAGAATTTTATTTTACTAAACTATAAATTTAATTTTTTTAAATGATATTAATAAATACATAATTGAAATAAAAAAAAGACAAAATGAATTGGGAAAATCAGGAATATGGTTTTTGGGGGCATTGACTAGGGGTGTTCATGGTAGTCAAGTGCATCTAAAGGAGTTGGTCTGAGCAGATCCATGATTGAGGCCACGTTTATGGGTTTCTTGATTGGGGGATAATGGATTCTTATGAGGAGTGTGAGCATTCCTTGATCATCTAAAATCATGAATGCCTATGTGTTCTTGACAAGTCTCAGCTACAAGATTGAGTTATGTTTCTGGAGAAGATCGATCCGGAAGGGTTCTGATAATATGGAAGAAGTTTTTTTCATATCTCTTGGAGGTGGGTGTTTTATTTCTAAATATTGTTTTCAAATATTATATTTATAACGATTCATGTTACTTTATTATTTTTTCCTTGTTCATCATCTACTTATTGGTCATTGTCTCCAATTTTTTACAGTCTTCTTCCCTTTATGATGTTTATTGTGGAATTTTTATTTATATTCCTTTTTGATAATAAATAGAACTCATTTATTTTAACATGGATATGTTTTTTTAACTATTCCTATGCTGGTAATATAAAATTTATTCTATCAACAAATTGTGTATGTTTTCTAATAATTTCTTCCTCTCTATTCACCACTTACTCAATAAGTTTGTGTATGTCGTAGTTTGGAGATATCAATGAATCTATATAGACTATTGGTTTATCCATTTGGCCATATATTTTTATCCCTACATATTAGATAATATAGCTATAAGATCATAATATGTGAAATTAAAAAATAGACTCACAATTAGATAGTCTGTAGGGAGTTAGATCCTAATTGCAACAACAGAAGAAGTTCTTTGGCCTTTGTTTAGAAAACATGTAAAGGATTTTTAATTTTTATAACTTATATTATGTCTTTAAAGGTTTTAAATTTTATTCTATATATTTATGTTTTAATTTTCAAATATATATGTATATATCAATTTAAATCCAATACGTATTTTATTTTAAGAATTTATAACATAAGGGAATTGTTATTTTAAGAAAGGGTTTAAATTAAATTTCAATATAAATCATTTTATTCATATAAAAGAGCATATTCGTAACTAAATATTTCAATTTAAGGATTGATAATCATTTATAAAATTGTTTATTAATTTTCAATTAGATCATATTATGTGAATTTAAATGCATCCCATTTGAAAATATTTGTAGCAATACATTACTAATTACATCAAAATTCATGAATTATTTTTTTCATATATATATTTATTTTGATATGAATTTTTTTATAAATTTAAAATAAGAGCATATATTTTTAAGCATGGGATTCATCGAAAAATCATTTTCGAAATTCAACAAAAAAAATTAATTACATGGTATAAGAAATTTTATTTTATTTTAAATAAAATAATTTTTATATATGTTTTTTGAAATGATTTTTTTGTGATTGAGATTGGAAGGTGTATTAAAATTGTTTTTATAAAAATTACCACTTGTATAATGAATTTTATGTTTTTTTAAGTGGAGTGAACCAATAAATATTTTGGGGAATTTGTACAATACACATTATGGTCATCGACCTTATGTTTTTTCATGGTATGCATAGTAACATTAATGGCCCCCAAAAAATTATTTTTTTTCAGTAAAAAATTCCCTATGGACATTGAAATTATAATTATTTATGGAATATAAACGTTTTATAAATTATTTTTTGTGGATAAAAATATTATAACATTAATTTCACAATTATATATTTTTATTTAAAGGAATTGTTTTAAAATTATTTATTAAAATTTTCAAAACCCCTTAACAAGAATACAAAATTCCAATTACATTTTTAAAAATACTTTTTTATTGGTTTAGTAGAGTCACTTATGATTAATTCATCTTGATGAGGGAGCTTATTGAAGAGTCTTTTGTTATTTTTATTTATTTTATATAGTTTAGTAAATATTTAATATTTTTTTCGGATTTTTCAAAACATAGAATATTAAATATTTCTAGTAAATAATTAATTTTCTCTATATGATCAATTATGTTTTTTAAAAAATTATAATCAAAATTTTTATGCACTAAAACTGGTGATGTGGATTTGGTTTTTCATGCCTGATATCAATGTAATGGTTAAGAAAACAATTGAGATTAGATGTCATCGTCTATGTGGTGAGTACAGATGTTTAATTGTTTTTTTCCCTAATTTTGAAGACCAAAATTAATTATTTTCCCATGTTAGGTGAATTAATTAGGAGAACGTATTTATTTTGAAGCCGGGAATATTTTAGCATCCCCAAAATATATTCTGACTAATAAATCAAATATAATTTAAATATCATTTATAAAACAATTTTATATCATCAATGTGAAATTTTATCATTTTTAATTGTAACCTTATTCAAAAATTACATTTGTTTAATACATTATATAACAAGTCATAATTTAGTGTAATAAATATATTTTTAAATACAATCATTTTATAATTGATTTATTATAAATTCTTAGTAATATGGGTAAAAATATATATAATTATTATGACATGATATTTTATTAACTTTATGTTCATAATATTATATAATTTATTATTCTAAAAAAATAAAAATTATTAATGGATATATCAAAATAATATATTATTATCATTTTTGTTTTTAATTATTTTAAACTAATCAAAATAAAATGATAATTTATTTTTGAATAATATTAATAATAATAAATAAATGAAATATATTTTTATTTATTTTCCTAAAATATATTATTATGAAATATATATTTATGAATTTGTTTTATATTTATAATTTGTGTTTATAAGCCAACGAGCATGTACCCAAGTGGTAGAGTCCCCTGCTTGGCATCCAGAGGACCCAGGATCAAATTCAAATAGGGGAGGAATTCCTGAGTACTGTAACAACACAATAGCAGGGCACTATAGTAGTGAAAGAAGTACAGTATTAACCATAGCGGTGGTGGTTCTATTGTTGTATGTGTAATATAGCAGTATTGTTCAATGAAGGGCCATTTTGGCCAAAATAAGGGACTGCAGGCCTTGTAATCAGGTCACTTGACCATGGGTCTTTGGGCAATGTAATGGTTCTCCCTATACCCAGTAAGAAATAGGACATTGGTTTAATAATAAAAATGAGGCTTTGACCCCAACCTTTAAAAAAATTAGGTTTATAATTTTATTTAACATAAATATATATTTTATTTTATTTAAATTATTATAATAAAATTTTAACTGAAATAAACAAAAAATAGATGAAATGAAATGATAAAATAGGGTATAGGTTTTCAAAGGGCATCATACAGGGTTTTTCATGGGAGTTGAGTGTATCTGCGGGAGTTGGTTCATGCTGAGGCACAATGGATTCTGAGTGTTAAGGGTTCCTATACAGGGATAATATATTTCGATAAGGTGTTTTTTCTATCACTAATAATCAATGAGGGATACTGAAGGACTATATGTAGTTGATAGAAATTGACTGCAATTTAGGGTTGAGGTTCTTGTAATGTATGACCCCAAAGGGTTTTATCGACAAGAAATGTGTGATCTTTTTTCAGATCTCTGCAATGTTGGATTATTTTGTTTGAATCATGTTTTTGAGTCTCATATTTACAAATATTCATGTCATTTTCTTATTTTTTTAATGATTATCATTTACCCCTTCATCGACATCACTCATTTTCTATAGAAATCTCTATTTTATAAAGTTGATCGTGGTCTATTTTTTTGTTTTGGTTTATGAAAATAACACTTTGATTTTGGTCATCATAATTTGTTTCACATTCTATATGCGAGTAATATCAAATTTGTTTTGAAATTTGTTTTATATTTTCTTATACTTTCAACATCTCTAAACATTTATTTCTCTGTAGGCATATTCATGTTGATGTTTTAAGATATCAAAGAATATCCTATAGTATATTGGTTTATCCATTTCAATATATATTTTTATCAATATATACTAAATAATATAGTTATAAATGACTCCTTCAATGAAAATGAAAAATGGATATACAATTTCATATTATGTATAAAGAGAGAGCATATTAGTAGCAGTATAAGATGTTATTAGGATTATATTTTAAGAATAAGTAGGGGATTATTTATTTTAACAATGTAGGATTCCTATTTTTTTTAAAGGATTTTAATTTTATTCTATCTATTTATGTTTTAATTTGGAAGTATATATTTATATATGTATTTAAATCCATATACCAATTTTATTTTCATAATTTATAACATGTGGTATTATTTATCTTTATCAAAGGGTTTGAAGTCAATTTCAAAAAATATTAATTTATTCACATAAAAATTCATATGCATATCATCTAATTTTTATTTCATGAATTTATAATCATTTCTAAAATTATTAATTTGTATGCATGTTTATCAAATTATGTGAATTTAAACTACGTATGTCACATTTGAAAATTGTCATGGCCATTCGTTGTGTATAACATCGACATTCCATGTATTCTTATTTTTTTTGTATGTATTTATTGTATTATGCATTTGATTTATGACTTGTAATTAATAGAATCTTTATTTAAACAAGGGATTCACCTAAAAATGGTTTCGGAAATTCTAAAAAAAATATTAATTATATGATATAATAAATATTATTATATTTTAAATAAAAAAATATGTATGTGTTTGGTATTTTCTTTGGTTTTTATTGAGAATATAAGGACCATTAAAACGGTTCTTACAAAACATTTAAAAATTTTAATTAATGTTAAGTTATTTTATGGGGAGTGAATCAATAAATATTAAGGGGACATTATCCCAAATAATTTAGGACTAGCGACCTTATCTTAATATTATGGTCATCCATGTATCTTGAATTCCCTACCAAAATTTATTATTTTCAATGGAGAAATCACATATATTTTTTAAATTATTAATTTTTTTATAAGATAATTAATTTTAAATATTATTTATTTAGTATAAAATCGATATGAGAATCTATTATTTAGGTATGTATGTTTATTTGGGGTAATTTTTTTTAAAATAATATATTATCATTTTCACAACACCTTACTGGGCATACAAGTTTCTCACATTATTTTTTAAGATCATTTTTTATAGTTTTAGTTGAATTACATATGATGTATTCCTCTTAAGGTAGCAGTGAACTAAAGACTCTATTGATATTTAATTTATTTTTTATAGTTTAGTCAAGATGTAAATTTTGTATCTAATTCTCCAGAACCAAGACTATTAAATGTTCTTAGTGTGTAATAAATGTTAAGTATATGTTCATTTATTTATAAAAATATACACATCATTTGTATTCACTGAACATGAAATATTTTGTTTGGGTTGTCATAATATGATTATCATCTAAAAAAATGCTAAAATTCCTTTGAATTATAAAAAAATATGGAATAGGCACTAAAAATCAATTTTTTTGGGATTCTAATAAATTTTATGGTAAAAATATCTAAAAGGTTCTATTTTTTGTCCAAATGGGGTACTATTATTTAATGATTTGATTTTTATTGAATAATAACTAAATAGACACATAGATAAAAATTTATAGTTATTTGATTATGTTTTATTTTCATATTATATTTGAAAAATAATAACTTTTTCACTATTATATAAGACCAATATAATTATTAATTTCATTGAAGTAATTTTTTTATGATAATATTTGATAGGTTTTATAGCATAAAATAAAACCTGGACATTTTTTTTGGGAAATTTGATGTTGAAGGCCAATTTTCATCGTCTATTAAAACATCAGTTATGTGAAAAAAGGGACATGATTTTCATATGTACATATATATATATATATATTATATTTAATAAATAATAAATGTTAAAAATTAATAAAAATTAATAAAAATTAATAACAAAATAATTTGTAAATTATAAATTATTTTAAAAAATATGTAACTATTATAAAGTTATAAAAACATTAACTAGGATATATTCCTACTTTTTCACAATTTTTGCCTCTAGTTTACTAAAAAAATACAAAAAATATAGTTTTTAAAACAAATTGTACAATTTAAATTTTTATAGTAACATAACGTGTATTAAACCCTACTCTAGTAACCTATATCATATTTACACATTATTAAAATGGAATTATATATAATGAATCTCGTCTTGTACAATTGGTCCGTTTGATATTTTTGAGGAACTAGACATATATTATTTTCATATTACATTGGAATTACAGAATACATAACATATGAGACACTCTTGCATATATGGTATTAATTATATTATCCTTAGTCATTTAATGGGGAAATAAATACAATTAAAGGGAGATATCAGATGCTCTTTAGGATTATCTTTCAATATAACATATCATAAATAAATTTAGAATAATTAATATGTAATATTACAAAAAATGAAAACATGTGAGATTTATTTAATAAAATGAACACCAAATACATCAACGGATAATGTCAATCTAAAAAATATCATGGTTAATAATAAATAAACTCTTATTTAAGGTAATTATTAATATATTTTGTCATTATCTCATATATCATGTTATCTTTAAAATCATGAATTTGAACCAAGATAGATAAATCAATGGGTAGATATCAATAAAAACCCCTTTTATTTAGTACAAATGAGTTTTTAATGATACTTTTCATGCATTTATGGGATTTATAATTCCATTACACAACTACCACTTCATATCCAATACTTTCATCCTATTTTTAATTATTATATTAAGTCACGAGTAATATGCATTGTCAATAACTGTCTCAATTATGTAATGTTTATAGAATGTCAATATATTCCTAGTCAATCAAATGAAATTAAATTTAAAACTCTTTATATAGTAATGTCATATTGATAAAAAATAGTCATATCAATAACACAAATAATATTTTTATTTATGATAAATTTATTTTCCAACGATCACAATAATGTGAAAATTTATTAAAAATGTAAATGAATATAATGAGAGATAGTATATAATTTTGGATAATTTCATTTTATTAGTACAATAATATAAAATATAAGAGAAATATTATTTAATGATTTATGAAACATTATTAATTTATAAAATCATTTAAAATTTGTAGATGAAGATAAAACAGAGTAATATATTTCTGATTGTGGGGAAATCTGTTATTATCTTGTACATTAAAGTCAATATTTATTACGAATTTTATGAGAATGTAGAAATTTAATTTTTTTTATAATAATAGAATTATTCCATTCAAACATTATAAAAAGGTAATTATACCATAAAATATTCATTAAAATTTATTTTAGTGAATAAGAACCACTTTTTAAAATTTATAATGAAAATATGGTAATGGAAGGAATATAATTCTGAACAACGAAGAAATAAGATCGGGGTTTCTTTTAAAATGTTCCCTTCTTGATTAAAAATCCCAATATAGAAATATATGTAATAATATATAAAAACTCCTTAAATATTATATTTATATGAAAAGATATGGATTTTATGAATAAATTCTATGAATTTTTTTACAATGAAAATAAAATTAATCCCAAAAAATAAAATGGTAAAATAAATCCTTGCCTACATGGTATCATTATAATTGTAAAACCATGGTGGTATAAACATGAAATGACGCTTGAATAATCTGAGATAAATATTTATTCATATCAAATACATCAGTGGTGTCATATATAGACAACATCAAAATTAAATATGTTTATAATATCTAACATGTATCAATTGAGTTAAAATTTAGAAGATATCCCTTACTTCACAAATTCTTTTGTTAAATGTGATTTAACATATTATATAATGGTTCTAAACTTATTAAAAGTTTATAGAAAATAAGTATTATCATTTATATAAACATATATGATCAGCTTATAACAACTTATTGCTCGTTAATTAATAATATTTCATTATTACCATTATTTCCCATGTCTATGGCTTCATATTCTCATGATGTATTGTCATCGAATTCACTACTATTATTAATGAGACAATGTTAAATTATATCTATAATTATATTATTTTTATAAATATCATATTTATTCATTATATAATTCAATTTAGTCATTCTTGTAATTTTTCCATGGAAAATGAATCACATCCCATCATGGAGAAAGTGAGTAGAACGTACTCACCCGAAACATTTTCAATTCTATAATGGTTGAAATAATAATTAAGTGGGTGATATAAAAGTTGGTAATAATCAATATTATAATATTAGTATCATATATATCCATTATTCTGATAATTTATACTGTCCATGTGAATCAGTAATGGAAGTGAAACTGCATCACCTTGGGATATGGTAGTCTACCATACAAATGATTAATGATTTTGTCTCACAATTGATGGATAATGAGATGGGTAAATATAATTGGATAAAAAATATAATATTATTATATTTTATATGTTGGTGTATTAGTTTTTTAATTTTTTGGAATAAATGATGGTTGTAAAATAAGGAATAAAATGAAATTTCGTCATGATGATGAGTACTTTCAATAGAAAAACATCCGTTGGATATCATATTAAGGACCCCAGATATGGTATTTTGTAATTAAATGTAATTATAATACCTATATAATTATATTTTGGATTTTTTTTTGTTGATTGGTCATGATAACTGACCCATGAGGTAGTAGGAAGTAAGGTGAGTGTGTTTTGTTTTTTAATTGTGGTTGGTGATACACTCCTAATTTATCCATGAATAATGATATTTTTATATTAAAATCAAGTAAAATGGTTCTTAAATAAATAATTTTATATGGAAATAAGAATAATATATAAATAAAATCGTCCAATAGTGTTTTAGAAACTATTTATGTAATTTTATCCATTAATGTTTTAGGTACACCCAATGGTAATCTGGTTTAAACCATAACCATGGTGAATTGTTTTACAGTTTTTCAAATTTATTATAACCAAAATGAAATGGTTCCTTATTAAATTTTTTTACATTTTAATTATAAATATGGAAAATATTTTATCATATTAAATCCCAAAATATGATGAATTTAAATTAAATATAAACTTTCAGAACATGAAGAAAAATAGGTTTTCAAGAAATCTATTTTTCATATATAATATGGTCTTACATTAATTAGGTAACTAGTCATAAAATTTTTATGGATTAAAATTAAAATAGTTAGACATTTAAAATATACTTTTAATTTAGATAATTAATAATTAAATATTATTCTAACTAAATGAAATGAAATAAATTATACATTAAAGCATTGTTTTGTAAAAAAAAATACTTTCCCAAGAAATAATCATACATTTATATCATAATATTTATATTAAATTAGTGGTTATTTATTAATATTATAAAATCCTTTTATAAATAACAGGAGTAAGAAATATATAATACACATTCAACAATTCATAAAAAACGATTTCTAATAGAAAACTTCCAAAAACCAATATATATTTTTTTTAAACAAGTATATTAAAAATGTACATTCTTCCTATAAAAATAGAATTTGTGTGCCATGTAATATCAAAATATTAATTGAATTTTTATTTTATTACAAATAAATATTAATATAATAATATCAATATTAATGTGTTACATTCTTCTATTATATAAAAATATCATCCTTAGAATTTCCATGGATATTACTGTCTAAAAAGGATAGTGGTTATTCTTCATGAAAGACTTATGTTCCAATTTGGTTTCAACCATTTTACGATCAATTCATAGTAAAATTACCATTCAATATAACTGATTCATAAAAACATTCTCTCATGTTTTATGAATCAGGATTGGTTATTAAAATAATTATATATCAGGATTCAATTCAACTTCATTATAGGTTATAAAATTTAAATGTATGGAATATAAATTCATAAAAATTATATATATAACACATTTTGTTCATTAATGATGCATGGTGAAATTTCCAAATGGTAAGCCAAAACACCAATTCTTTCATGAATCCCAAAATTCAGATGAACATTTTGATCCATTTCCCTTTCATACCAAAACATATAACTCCCTTACTTGGGGATTCATTCGAGAATAAATGAGCTCCCATATAAATTTATATATACTTTATCATTATACAAGCATAACTCCTATAACTTCATTGTGTTTCATTAATATGATTCGGACTAGTATTTACCATTTTTTTGTCTACTCAAAATGTTCTAGGCCTCCAAGAATACTTTTCCCAAATTAATCCTAGCAATATGAAGTGTGATATTTATTTTAATATAATTCTTTATAAAATTTCATTTAAATTCATGAATTTATGTTATTTTTATTAGAAAAAATTACTTAAGGTAATTATTATACATATTTATTTAAATTCAATTGATCATGATCTAACATTTTATTATAATATTTAAATAGTCCATTCCAAATGTCCATCAGGTTACTGATGATAAGAGGTTCTCAAATGAAGATATACATCAAGATACTTCCAAATACCTTTAGATAAGTATAATGTAAATATTGTATGACAATAAATAATAATTGAAATTCCATTGAAATACATTTCAAAAAATGAATTAATATAGATTCATAAAAGGAACTAAAGAATTAAATCATGCATTATTACAAGGATATATACATATTTAGTAATGCATTCAATACTAACCCATATTTCATTATTCACTCATGGATTAATTGGTAATCCAGTAAAAAAATTCAAAATTTTTCTTCCATTATTCATGATGTAATATAGAGATATTTCATGACACCTCTAGGATGGTATGTCACAACCTTCACATATAGATAAACATTGAATATGGACACAAACTAATCAATTACACCTTTATATTATCCAACAAAAAATGCTCCATAAAAATAAATATATATATTTGTACTACTAAGTTGTATAATGAAATTTGATAACAAGAGTCGTCAAATAATTCCCCTATATGATCATGAATAGATGGAAAATATAGATAAATTAAATGTTTAAGAACACAATATTCATTTATTTAGTCTTCCAATTATCCAATTTTCACACCATTAATTTTCATTTATAAACTCTTTTCATCATTTTTTTAATAATATTTTTCCCAATAAATATGTTCTGGAAGTTATTTAGAAATGGATGGAGTGAATCTTCTCCTTTAATAATGATCCCTATATCCATCTTCACTAAATCAATTATCATAGGTTATATATCAATCCTTATTTTGGTTAGAAATCCATGATCATTCCTTCTCAATTCATATTCTACCTTATTTTCATTCCCATGGTCATATTGTATTGAGAAAACATAATCCTTGAGATTTTTGAGCCATCACATATTCAATTTGTTGTGGTCTGTATTAAATATATATTTCATACTCCTATTTTAAATTAATATTTCACATTTTTTATCATAGTAATAATATCTATGTATCATAAGTGAAAATATTATGGATTCTAACTCAATATAATGAGATAAATATTTTTTTGGGAGTGATTAGTTGTATTGATGAACATTTAATGACATTATCATTATTTTTAAGGAAACATACATTTATATTCATTGATATATAAATATATATAAAAATTACATTATTTCTATATAGAGGAGTCAAAATCAATGAATTAAAAAATATTCCCTTAAATTATTCAAAAAAAATTATAGATACCCTTTTCAATACATTTTAACTTCTTTACCTATAAGATAGGTAAATGGGTTATCTAATTAATTGTTTTTTAAGACAAATCAATGATAGTAACCAACCAAACTCATGAATCTATATACATCAGTTATGTTTATTGATGTAAGTCATTCCTTAAATTTATTCATTTTCATAAGATCAAATGAGATTCAATACATGGATAAAATATACATGAAAATAAGTTTTACAAATCCAAAATTCTCAAATATAAAATATACCATATTAGAAATTTCCCCTAATATTCTCATCAATAGTATACATGTGATTATTATAGTCCTCATAAAATTTAGAGTAGAAAAATATTTCATAATTAAATACCAAAAAAAAATTTGTTATATATTCTATGGATACGGTATTATTATATCCCAAAAAAGATAAGAATATTTAGTATATCAAAAGGCATTAATTTAAACATGTAATTTCCACATTTCTTATAAAATTACATATTTATAACATCTTTCTTTTATACTAGTAATTTACGGTACCTTTAATGAAGGTAAATCAATGAAAAATATTGAGCACTATCATTTTTATCAAATATTTCTTCAAGTTAAATATGATGGTAATTTTACATTATCGTAATATAATTGATTTATCTATAATACATGAATATCCTCGTAGATCCATCATTATTATTAATGAAATTTAAACCTGATCTCCAAGATGAAACACTAGGAAAAATGAATCATCTACCACAAAGATTCCCTATTTGATTCAATATCTCTAATAATTTCATAGTGTACACTCTCTATGTATACCTGGATATAGGCCTTTCATCAGATATTAAATCTACAGGGAACTCAACTTCATCTTCTTATAGATGTCCCATTAATTTCTCTGGATTTACGTAAACATATTATTGTATAATTGGAACATCCTTAATTTAAAAATTAAGTTTCCCATCCAAACAAATTTCTTATATCACTACCCAAGATTCTATTTCATATTATCTACTAGGGGTGGATCTATACAAGGATAATATGTTGATGTATTTCCTATAATGATTTGTAATTCCATATATTCATTGTGAATCATAATTTACTTCTCTTTGAAACAAATGGTTTACATTATATAATGAATTATAATATATATCATTTAATATCAATGTTTACTATCTGTATAAATATAATGACAACATATAGGTAATGTATATGTGTCATAATGGAAACTACCTGACCCACCCATGTTGAAATGAGATCTCCACTAGAATTCATGACTAAAAATAAATTTATTTATATTTTGGGGAAATATATAATTTTAATATTAATCATATACGATAAAAATATTATTTGAGGATCCAAAATCAAATAACAAAGTATCTAAGTCTTATGATATAAGTAATATAACTATATCCACATCATTAGGAACTTTAACTACAAGGATCAGATAAGTTTGGAATTCTTCATTTGGAATCATCGGTAATGGATTCCATAAACACTTATTCCATTTTATTGAATAACATATAAATACTAGTGGTTTATTAATTCCCCATAAATTCATTATCCATATGAATATTATTAAAACACTTAGGAGAATATCCCATGCCCATCAAGAATTTTCCAAGATATTTCCTTTTAAAAAAATTATATGATTTAAATTTTTTCCTTTTATTATTCATTGTTGAATTACATTTTCATGGTGATTATAAACCTCTTATTTTATTCATTTCAATTTAATATATATAATTTAAAATATTCCTTATATGTTTTGATAACACATAATACTATTTCTTCATATGATGAATAATTTTTTGAAACCAGTTCCCATCGAAGACTCAGCGTAATACCTTCTAAGTAATGGTCAATATTGATTTCTTATTTACTTATATAATCTAAAGAAATCATTGGTAGTCTTGTAATGTAATACTTATACTCCAAAATATATTATTCTTTTAATTATGACAAGATGATGAATAATCTCATCACTTTTGTTCTATTCTTATCAGGGACATATTTTTGATGAATGTTACATAAAAATATATCCATTCTACATGTTCTCTATCTTCATCCTCATATGTAATCTAGAATAAATACCACCATTTATCCACATTTACATTAATTGGATATTCCATAGTTTCATCCATTTTATTTTCATCATATCACAATTATAGATATATATTTTCAACGGATTTAATCCATTTCTCTCTTACAAATGGATTGTAAGTTATACTAAATGGTGGACTATTTTTTCTCATGAAACTCTCCAATATAGGTGTATAATGTTGTGTAAAATACTCTTTTTACAAATATTAATAGTTAATATACATAAACCTTGTTAGATTCACTAATATGGACATAATTTTCTCATGTTTAATACCAATTGTATTAATATTCTCAATACAGACATTTATACAATGGACAAGAGTATAAATAAATTATACGCTATGAGGAACCATTTCTAAACAATATATCATGATAGATTACCTCAAAAAATTAATTATTTTAAATCATAATATGTAATTTTAAATATGTTTAAATACATAACATAAATTGAAAATTTATGCATTATAAATATCAAAATTATGAACATGGTTTATTAAGGTATATCTTTAAATATAAATATATTTTCTAATTTTTCGTAATTTTTTTAAATTTAATGCGATTTAACCGAAGAACGTAAAATAGGAATGTCAAAATGGGTGAACATTTATTTAACACCCATTATGTATCATAATTATGTATATTACAAAATTGACTAACTCTATTCAAGTTTATTTCCCCTTGATTCATTTTTTTCATATCTACATTCACTTGTAGTATTAAGATTATATTATATTTGTAGAAAACCTAAATAATATCTACATTACCAAATAATTATGTTATTTTACAATAGTTACATATATCCATGAAGTATTTCATATGATTATGATCCCTAATCAATGTTATAAAAAAACTAGTTCTCAATGTTTCTACTAAAATTTCTCTGATAAGAATTATAACAACACATACTATAATAACCAAGATGTTTTGTATACATAATTACATTTTTATAAGATACAAGTGATTTTATCATGAATGGTTGAAAAAAAAATTAGACAAGAAGAAAAAAATTAATATATGATTCTAGAATTTCATTATAAATATAAAATATATATTATATGGGACACTCTTTAATCCTTAACATTAATCATAGTATCCTTCGTCATCTTATAGAGAATGGATATCAATAAATGGTGAAATTAATTTCTTCGAAAGAGTTATGTAAAGTAAAATCCATCTGGAGTAAATAATGAAAAATCAATGTAACAAAGTAAATAACTAAAAAATATATTTAATCAATAACTTGATCATGAAATACATCAGTGGATAATATCCATGAAAAAATCAGATATCAAATTACAACTCAATTATTAATAATGAAATTTATAAAGATTAGAATTCATGATATCAGACATCAAGATATCATTAATTTCAATTCCTTAAAACAATATAATTTAATTTATGGGTATGTATACTCAAAAAACCCCCATTTAATTAGTTTAATTGAGTTGTCTCATGATACTTTTCGATGCATCAAGTTGAGACATAATTCCAAGCCCCACCCATTACTATATTTCCAATGCAGTCCTCATATATTAAATAGTAAATTTAATTTATAAACAATATACATTATCAATGTCACGACCTGACCCTACTGGTCTCGAGCTGCAACTACAACAAGCCCACAACTATAGGCCACAGGCTGGAGACAAGCCTCGAAGGCATAACAATCCCTGGGAGGCCTTTTCTTAAGTACCTATACATACACACACACACATCCTACTCAATGAAAAACTACAGAGTAAAAATGAAACTAATTTATGGCCTATAGTATCCCAACCAAAACACGAATTGACCTCTAAAATAGAACATATAATGTGCTGAAATGAACTGATAAGGAAACTAAACAGAAAATTGGAAAAACACGCTCCCAACCTGAAAGTTGCCACAACCCGGAAATAGGTAAACAATAGTAAACCACAGGAGAGTCCCACACCTGAAAGACCTATTACGACCACTGGACGCAGCCCATGATCTTGTGTTCTCTATGCTCCAATGTAGTCTCGATCATCATTTCCAACATCTGCAAGGGCACACCAAGTGCGGTCAAATCCCAATCAGGGGTCAGTATAAATATTCTCAATAGGATGCCCAAAAAGCTCAATGGAGCAACAAATGAGGTACTAAAATGTTGAGCAGTAGACAGAACAAATAATAGTGTAATATTAAAATATAAAAATTGTAGCTGAACCCAATAAAAGAAATGACGTAAACTCGTCCAACCAATGTAAGCTAGACATGGAAGGCACGTGGCATACCCCACACGTCTTTACCTCGCCTAGAAGGAAAGTAACTAAACCCAAGGAGTGTGGAAAAAAGTAGGGGGTATATATATATATATGCTCATCAAGAAACCTGGATGAGTGTGTATATAGATCTCCATCTCCATGATATCCTAAGAAAGGTCTCCAATAGTTCTAAGGATATCCATCATTGATGCCCAAATGTCCCGCACGCCAAAGTTGTCTCAATGTTGAACCGTACAACCAAGGTATCCTCTCCAGGGACCCCGGAGAAAATCCACTAACTAGCCTTATAGAAAGGCCTGAGTCTGAAAGAAGCCATAGGGTAACCCACTGCCCAGCCCAGCTAGAGGGTAAACCCTAAGAGGTTGCCAGGTAACCCAATTCCCAACCACACTGTAGGGTAAACCCTAAGGTCAACGGGTAACCCACTGCCCAGCCCCGTGGAGGGTAAACCCTAAGGTCAACGGGTAACCTGCCGCCTCGCACCTCTGGAGGGAAAACCCTATGTTCAAAGGGTAACACACCACCCAGCCCCACTAGAGGGTAAACCCTAATATGGCTATGGGTATCCCACTGCCCAGCCCTGATGGAGTGTAACCCCAGAACTGGTTCGATAACTCCGCACTACTCGTTCTATCACTGGGGGGTCACTAACATCGCTACCGTGTGTTGGTTCGGAGTGCATCAAAGGAACTTCCGACCAAATCCCATTCATGTTTCCACATTTAAGGAGATCTCGAAAGAGGCTCTGTATGCCCAAATAGATTACACCGTTGTAATCCTTGTGGAAAAACATGTGATAAAGAATATTTACTCACTTGAAACGGACACCCAACGAAAAAAGTTACTTAACACCTCTTTATGCCCATACGACGTCTCTTGGGGCCCACACCTCGGTCCTGGAAATGGTCGAGTGAACTATGCAATTGTGATGCTCTTGGAAAAACATGCCAAAATGACTATTCCTTCTCCTTAAATGAACGTGTGATGAAAATGTTGTAGTACGTTGCACACAGCTTAAAAGACAGCCCATGGGGAACATGACTCAACTCCGGCTTCAACGCCTGAAACCACCCTGGACTACGTCATCATGACAGAAGGGTCACAATTCCATTGATTGTTCCCAAAATGTACTCTATATATTCTCACGCCATCTAAAACAAGAATATCGGCAAGGGACTATGTAACACTTAACTGGCGTGTCATGCCACTGGGCACCCATCTCAAGAATTAAAAATCCCTGAGACAATCTCAAAACATCTATCTCAATCTGAGGACCGCGTCGTCATAGATGGAATGAGAATCCAACACCTGGTTTGTAAATTATAGGTGTTTCAACACCATCGGAGAGAGACAGGGTGGGTCAGACTGGTTCAATTAGTCCACCCTTATTTGACCGGTGGTCTGCGGCTCGGCCGCCTGGATCGCTCGGTCAACCACGGCTTGTGGTTCATCGCGTGGGCTACACCACCTCACAAAGAACAGATTATGCCAGTATGGATCCTTTCAATGATACTTGCATTTCGTGAGTCTCGGTCTACTCTCAGGGTCACGATGACCCCTATCTCATGTCGCACACCGACTAGAGAAGCCATCCAGCGCACGCCCCTGGCCTCCCGTGTGTGCCGCCATCACCCATAGCCACTTCCTGCTCACCTTCACCATCCACTAGGGTGCCATGCTCCCGACTGGATCCCACGCCACCACCTAGGGAGCATGTGCCGCCGTCATCGCCCGCCAGACTGCCCTGCGGAGCCTCCAGACCACCTTGGAACCACCGGAAAACTGAGGTTTGGTAGGAAAACCTCTCGGGGCCACCCTAGACACCCCGAGTCTTGGATTTTCGATCCGAAAAAAGTGTTGGAAATCTCAGATCAAACCCTACGCATATATGGAATTTTTTAAAGAACAAAAAATCATTAAATGATAAAATATGATATCAAAGTTGATGCGTAAATTTAAAAAGAAACGCAACGATCCTACCTCGCCGGGCATAGCCCGTTTCTTCACAAACGATCTGCCGGAGCCGCAACCGCCTTGGAGAGGTGGGGAGAGGGTCTTGAAAAAGGTGTATCCTTTGTTGGGAGAGCATCCACCAGGGAGTTTTATGGGGGATGAAGGAGGGGTTGAATGTGTTTAAGTAGGGAAAACATTAATTAGAGTTTAATTAATTTTAAACATCAACCAGTATGCATGTACCTGAACTCTAGACATGGTCGAGGTTAAGCTGCTCCTAGGGTAAAATCCACATTCTGAGAGCAACAGTGGTCTCAAAATTTTAATCCAACCCTCCGTTCAGATGTTATAACGTTCACTCATGAGGCCGCTAAATTACGAAAACGCCGTTCGTGGCATTTTCCATAGAAGGGCCGCGCCCACGAAAGTTACACCCCTCATAGGGTAGACGACATGCCACAGACTCATATGTGCCCCCAGGATTCCAATCCGAGCAACTATTAAGCATTTATTATATTTATTTGTCATGTCTAGTGTGAACACACTTAAAATTTAATTCCTTCCACACCAGGACTCGGAATCACACGTCATCTAAATTCCCTTCTCAGGAGTAACATCAAGAAAGATTCAGCATCTTACAGGCTCAATACCAGGGTTCTTATGTCATTCCCTCCTTAAATAGTTTCGTCCCCAAAAAAACTAAAAAAACAACTCGGGATACTGAGCCCGCATCAGGATATACCATTCCCAGGTGCTCTCATGCACCCTCCTGTGCTGCCACAACAATCAAACAAAAGGAATGGTTCGTCCACTCAGAGTCTTCTCCTACAGGTCCCCAATCGCCAATGGGTGCTCTGCCAAGGTGGATCAATCCTCAATGTCCAACTCTCCCCAGTCGATGACGTTTGTGGGGTCATTCACATATTTCCTTAGTTGTGACACTTAGAAGACGTCATGCTCCCTCTCTAGCCATGGGGGTAAAGCAAGGCAGTTGACAACCTCACCAACCCTACAAGTGATCTCAAAGGCCCATTAAACCTCGGGGATAGCTTGCCACCCTGACCGATCCTCCTTGTTCCACGACACTGGGAGACTCTAAAAAAGGCATGGTCCCCCTACTTGAACTCCAATGGCCTGTGAAGACAGTCTACATAGGACTTATGTCTGCTCTCAGCCATCCTCATCCGATCATGAATGACTTGTACCTTCTCTGTCATCTCCCACACCAACTTTGGGCCCACGAGGGAGGTCTCTCCAACCTCTGTCTAGCATAACGGTGACCTGAATGGTCTCTCGTATAGGGCCTCAAAAGGGGCCATGTCGATAGTAGAGTGGTAACTGTTCTTATACGCGATCTCCACCAAGGATAGGTGATCCTCCCAGCATAATCCAAAGTATAACATGCACACCTTGAGCATATCTTCCAACACCAGGATAGTACGCTTTGTCTAACCGTCTGTCTGGGGGTGGAATGTCGTACTCATCTGCATCTATGTTTGGAATGGATTCTGAAGGCCTCACACCAATCGCGATGTAAACCGCATGTCCTGGTCAGAGACAATCATTGAGGGTACTCCATGAAGGTGGACGATCTCCCAAAGTTACAACTTCCCTAGACTCCCCACCGAGCTCTGCTCCCTTATGGAAAGGAAGTGCACCAACTTCGTGATTTTGTCTACTATAACCTAAATGGAATCATGGCCATTATCTATGTTTGGAAGCCGTATGAATAATTCCATATATATTCCATCCCACTTCCACTCAAGGATATCAAGGGGTTGTGACAAACCGTATGGAACCTGATGCTCTACCTTCACCTACTGACAGGTAAGACACCGAGAAATGATCTCAACTATGCTCTTCTTTTTTCCAGAAAACCAAAACTGCAATTGAAGGTCTTTGTACATCTTCCCCACACTGGGATGTACATCCAAGGGAGAATTGTGGAATTCCCCCCATCACCTCCTCCTGCATCTCCACTAGTACTATAGCTCGACCCTGGAACATGATCTCATGATTCCCTCATTCAGAATACTAATCAGCTGCATCACCCTTGGATATCTGATCATGCAGTACCTCACTACCGACATCCCCTAGCTGTAACTGTCGCACATGATCAAGGAGTTATGGAGTCAACACCATCGACTGTAGAAAAGTCGTACCCTCCTTCTCCACCAAGGTCAGATATAGGGAATCTAACTACTCTGAGGCTTCCCGCGCTAGAGGATCCTGGGAATTCCTACTAAGGAATTCTACAACTAAGTTTCCCTTACCTAGAGTGTAGTCTATATCTAAATCATAGTCCTTTAGAAACACCAGAAAACACCTCTACCTCAGATTCAGATCCCTCTGAGTGAAGACGTACATGATGCTCTGCTGGTCTAAGTAGACCATAAAGTGCTCACCCAAAAGGTAGTGTCTCCATAACCGAAGGAGAAGACCACTGCTTCCAACTCCAAATCATAAGTCACAAAATTCTGCACATGGGACCTCATCTACCTCGACCCATATTCAATCACTGCCCACTACTGCATCAACACTCACTCGATCCCAGCCCTTGAAGCGCCGTAGTATACCATGAACTCAACGCCATCCTCTTGAAGCCTCAACACTGGAGCACTAGTCAGCCTCTTCTAGAACTCATCAAAGGCCTTCTGGAACTGATCATTCCAGGAGACCAGTCGTCCCTTCTGCGTCAATGCGGAGAAAGGGGAATCAATCCTTGATAAGTCTTCCACAAACCTCTTATAGTACCCTACCAAGCCATGGAAGCTCCACACCTCAAACACATTCTTGGGTGGATTCAAAGCAAGCAATACCTCTATCTTATTAGGATCTATGGCTAAACCTTGTTCAAAAATGACTTTTCCTAGAAATTTAACCTCATGAATCTAGAAGTAACACTTAGAGAGCTTCCCATGCAGCTGGTGCTCCCGGAGTAAGTCTAGGACCAACCTCAAATTCTCAATGTGCTTTTCCTCTGTTATAGAGTAGATGAGTATGTCATCAATAAAGACAACCAAAAACTGGTCCATGTACATTTGGAAAATCTTGTTCATCAAATCCATGATGACGGTAGTGGAATTCATCATACCAAAGGGAATCACTAGAAACTCTTAATTCCCATAATGACAAAAAAAATCCATCTTGAGGATATCAGGCTCACAAACCCGCAAATGGTGGTATCCGGATCGAAGATCAAACATGGAGAACCACATCCCACCTCTCATCTGGTCGAAGAGGTCATAAATCCTTGGGAATGGGTACTTGATATTTATCATGGCCTGATTCAGGTGAGTATAATCCACACATATCCATAATCTACCATCTGACTTCTTCACAAACAATACCAGAGTTTCCTAGAAAGACGCACTAGTCCTGATGAATCCCTACTCAAAAAGGTCCTCCAACTAAATTCGTTGCTCTCGAATCTCTATGGGTTCCATTTGATATGTTTCACATGATATCGCGGCAGTCCCTGGCTACATGTCAATGAAATACACCATCTATCACATCGGAGGTAGACCCAGGACATCATCGGGAAAGACGTCCATGTAGTCCTCTATAATGGTAGGGATTCGGGTGTCTGTAACTTCTGCTACTCTAATAGACATGCTGACAAACTGGTGAGAAAAAGGATATGGTCTCCTACTCAGATTATAGGTCTGATCTTCCACGAGGTCTCGCTAACTGAGGATGGTGAACCTCATCCCATTAGAATGCACATCTTTGAATCGTCTTCGATGACCATAGATCTGGGTGTGAACTATAGAAAGCCAATCCATGTACATGATGACGTCATAAGTTTACATCTTTATTACCATTACCACCCACGTGAAACTCCCTCCTATGAACTATAGTTCGCACTATCTGCAAAAAAAGGTCACCAGCGATGCACTTCTCATAGGAAGCTCGAGGCTAAGCGCAGGTGCTGGTGCCTCTACTGAGAGCACCATCTCCCTTACCAATAGAAGCTATATAAAATAGTGGGTGGTGTATGTGTCTTCTAGTACCGAATAAATCTTATAGTAAACCCAAATCGTACCTCGGACCATCTCATGTGTTGGTGGGTCACGAACACCCATAGCCTGAAGCTGCCCGCGACCCCTGTGACCAGCTCCCTGATCCTGGCGTGGGCCACTCGGGAGTGGCGGTGGAAGGACCTCGAAACGTTGTCCCCCACATCCAGGTCCAACCGGTCTGCCTGCGTCGCCTCCCTGAGGACCAACATGTCCTCAACTGGGAGATCCCTGGTCACAGCGCTGCCTCTAACACTGCTTTGTGCCCACTGCCTACCACGTCTGCTCTGTATGCCTGGTCGGGTAGTCCCGTGATAGGTGATCCCATATGTCCCAAGCATAGAACCTGCTCAATCCTGACTACACCGGTGCTCTACGGCGCCACTGCGGGGTATGACCCTACCCCTGAGTCTGCTCACGGAAGGGTCTCCTCGACTGAGGCTCAACTAGCTACTGATAGCCTTTTACTAAAGACTCTGCTCTGATGCGGAAACTGTTAGGCCCTAATAGCTGGCATCCCTCATCAAAAAGCTATCTATCACGAGCACCTACTCTAGAACCCCTTCAAATTTATGGATGCACAGAGGTACTACACTAGCATGAATCTCCCTGCGAAGACCATGGTCAAACTACCGAACCCATAAGTAACTATCACGGATCATATCCTGTGAGTAGTGTGTCAGATCGGTAAATTGGGCTGATTACCACACCACAGTCATTCCCCCTACTTCAGTTCCAAAATCTCCTCAATCTGAATTGGGAATAAACAATAGGGGGTGTACTCCTCCCGGAAGAGCTGCTGGAAGCTATCCCATGTTTGAGATGACTCGTCGTGGGTCTACATAACCAACCCCCACCAATCCCCCGTCGTCTAGAGGAAAAGGCTGGTAGCTTGGGATACCTTCTAGTCTGCTGGTGTTTGTACCAACCTGAAAATTCAGTCCATGGACTCTAGCTAGTCTTCTGCTTCCTAGGGATCTGGGTCCTCGCGTAACTTCTACGGCTGCTGATGCTGGATTTCTTGGAGCGCACTCAGCCTCCGCTCAACCTCAGCATGTACTTCCGGTACTAACCGCCTCTCTCTATATGGACGGGCTACTGCTAAAACACTGGGTGGAAGGGGATCACGTGAGGGTCCCTGAACTGACGCCTCGTTGCTCTCCAGGTTATTGTCACAAATTAGAGAGGGTAACATGTATGGCTGCTGTCACGACAGAATCCTGAAAATTATTAAGGATTGTTGCGATCAGATGTTCATATATATATATATATATATATATCAGTTATATCAAAGTGGAGCTGACTCAAAAAGGATAGTTAAAGACTCAATCCAACCGGATGCATGTACCAAATTCTCTACAATAAGTGTCTCAGTGTACTGAGTCGACAAGCGGGTTATAAGGGTCCTGATGAATGAATACGTCAGCCGCTCGTACCATCACTGGACTCCATGGCCTGAGAGCCACTCTCAATGAACGTCGACACTACTTCCCTAGTTCGCAACCAATTCTTTTTTAGTGATGTCTGAACAATTCCCCAAGGAAAGAACCACCTCTAATACCACTTTATCTTTACACTACCCTACGGTCATGAGCCACAACTACCCTAATCCTGCCTCCATTGGCCAGTGGCTAGTGACAAGTACAAAAGGAATAACAATCTATGGGAGGCCTTTTCCTAAGTACCTGTACACACACACAGCCCACTCAATGAAAAAGTGAAAAGTAAAAAGGAAACCAAAGTATAGACTAATGTATCCCAACCAAAACATCTATCGACCTCTAAAATAGAACAAGTAAATTGCTAAAAAGTAATGACAAAGAAATTGAATAGAAAAAGGGAAGAACATGTTTCCAACCCGAAAGGTTCCACAATCCGGAAATATGTAAACAAATGTAAAAAACTAGAGAGTCCCACACCTGAAATACAAACTATGACTACTGAAGGTGGCCGAAGCTCTTATGTCTTCTATGATCCTCTATAGTATTGATCAACCTGCATGTCTTCTGCAAGGTCACACCAAGTGTGGGAAATGCCCAAGCATGGGTGAGTATAATGATACTCAGTAGGATGCCCTGAAATCTCAAGGGAGCAACAAAGGGTGTACTAAAATGGTGAGCAGTAGACAGAACATAGAATATTGTAAGAGTAAAAAAGAGAGGGTTTAGCTCAACCCAACAAAATAAAGGAAGTAGGCTCATCAAACCAATATGATCTAGACATGAAAATCACATGGCAATCCTCACATGTCTTCGCGCCTCCTAGAAGGAAAGTAATTGAACCCATAGAGTGGGAATAAATGTTGGTTGTATATGTATATATATATATATATATATATTCTCAACAAGAAACCAAAATAAGTGTGTAAGGGGATCTCCATCTCCATGCTCTACCCAGGAAAGGTCACCAACAATTATAAGGATATCTATCACATATGCCCAAAAGTCCCACACACCAAAGTTGCCTCATCGTTGTACCGTACAATGAAGGGTTCCACTCTGGTGATCATGGAGAAAAGTCACTACCTAGACTCATAGAAAGGGATGAGTCTGAAAGAATCCATCGGGTAACCCACTGCCAGACCAAGATGAAGGGTAAACCTAAGAGGTCATCTGGTAACCCACTGTCCAGCCCCTCTAGAGGGTAAACCCTATGGTTAATAGAAAACCCACTTCTCATCCCCACTAGAGAGTAATCCCTAAGGTGAATGGGTAACCCACTACCCATCCCCACTGAAGGGTAAACCCTATGGTCAGCGGGTAACACACTACCCAGCCCCGCTAGAGGTTAAACCATAATACGTCGGTGGGTAAACCACAACCCAGCCCCGCTAGAGGGTAAACCAAGAACTGGTCTGATTACACTGCACTGGCCTTATTATCACTGGGGTTCACTAACATCACTACCATGAGTCGGTTAAAAGTATGTAAAAGGAACCTCCGACCAATTCCCTTTCATGTTTCCACATTTAATGAGATCTAGAAAGTGGCTCTGCATGCCCAAACAGATTACACTGTTTCAATCCTCGTGGAGAAACAGGCGTGATAGAATTTTTACTCGCATGAAATGGAATCCTGAGAAAACAGTTATTTAACACCGCTTTATGCCCCTACGACGTCTCATGGGGCCCACACCATAGTCCCAGAAAAAGTCGGGCGACATGTGCCATCGCGATGCTCTCATAGACACGCCAAAATGACTATTAATTCACCCTGAACGGACATCTGATGAAAAAGTCGCAGTACACTGCACACAGGTTAAAAGGCGGCTCATGGGGCTCAAACCTCAACTCCGGGATCAACGCCTGAAACCATCCTGGACTACTTAGTCATGATACCAGGTTTACAATACCGCATGCATCACCTAAAATAGACTCAGAATGTTCTCGTGCCATCTGAAACAAGAATCATGTCGAGGCGCTAAGTAACACTTAACGGGAGTGTCACACCACAGAGCCCCCATATCGGGAATTAAAAATCCCCAAGACCATATAAAAACTCCAATCAGGATCCAAGGATCACGTCACCCTAGACAGAACACAAATATGACACTCAGTTTGTAAATTAGAGGCGTTTTAATTTCATCAGATGGAGACTGGGTGGGCCGGACCTGTTCGGCCGCTCCACCCCTATTTCACCGGCAGTCTGTGGCTTGGTCGCCCGGACCGTCAGGTCCAACATGGTCCTCGGTTCACCGCGTGGGCCGTACCACCTCACCCAAACCAGCTTAACCCAATCCATCTCTTTTCCACGAGACCCGCGCTTCGCGGGTCTCGATATGCTACCGGGGTCGCGCTGACCCTAGTCTCATACCGCACGCTGACCAGAGAAGCCGACCAGTGCACACCCCTAGGCTCTTGTGTGTGCCACTGTCGCCTGCAACCGCTTGCCCGCAGCAGGTCGCACCCCCGCCTGAGACCCGCCACACCGCCACCCCCACACTCGCCTGCACCGACCGCCGAGGAGCAGTTTTACCGTCGTCACCCACCGGACGGCCCCACAGAGCCGCCAGACCGCCCTAGAACCACCGAAATACTGTGGTTTGGCTAGAAAACATCTTGGGGCCACCCCCAGATGCCCCGGGACTTGGATATTTTATCCAAAAAGAGCGTTGGAATTCTCGGATCTAACTCTAAACATCTATGGCCTTCAGTCAACAATTAAAGATCATTTCGATGCTAAAATTTGAGTTCAATGTAAATGTGGAAATTTAAAACCAAACACAATGAACCTACCTTGCAGGGCATAGCCCATCTCTTCACAAACGATCCGCCGGAGCCGAAAACACCTTAGAGAGATGGGGGGAGGAGCTTGAAGATGGTGGATCCATTGTTGGGAGAGATTCTGATAAGGATTTTTAAGGGGGAAGAAGGAGGTGGGGTTGATGTGATTAAGTAGGGAAAACATTAATTAGAGTTTAATTAATTTTAAACACCCAATAGTAGGCTCGTACTCGAACTCTCGATGGCGTCGATGTTAAGATGCTCCTGGGGTAAAATCCACGTTCTAAGTGCAATGGTGGTCACAGAATTTTAATCTGAGCCTCCGTTCAGAAGTGATAAAGTTCTTTCTCTAGGACGCTAAATTACTAAAATGCCCCTTGTGGCGTTTACCACAGAAGGGTCATGCCCGCAAATGTTACACCCCTCTTTGGGTAAATAAAACATGCTCCAAACTCAACGGTGCCCTCGGTTTTCCTATCCGAGAAACCGTTTAGGTGTTATTCTATTTATTCGGCATGTCTAGTGTGAATACATTTAAAATTTTATTCCTGCCACATTGTGGCTCAGAATCACATGCCATATGAACGCCCTTCTGTAGACTAACATCAAGAAAATTTCAATGTCTTACAGGATCAATACTCGGGTTCTTACAATCAATATATTTATTTAATGAGTAATGAATATTGAATATAAATATTTACCCACTCAATCAAATATCATTCAAAGTAAGGAACCAAATCTATGAGTTCTATATTGTTCATGAAATTTTCATATTAATGTCCCAAAGAATATCAATATTTTTGAGTAATCCTATATCCAATGACCTCTAAAATGTAAATGTTTCATGAAATAGATAATTGAAAAATATAGTTATAATAATGATTTTATGATAATATCATTTATTTTAGAGTATACAATAAAATTGAAGATAATAATTAAAATAATATTTTGGAATATAATTTTATTTTTATAAATATTGAATTTTTTATAGTAATCTAAATGTGTTTAGAAAAGTTATTAATGTAGGAAAATAATATAAAAACATATGATTTAAATAAAACATTTCTATTCACACATATTTAGAAATACCAAAATGATAATTTTGGATTGAAATCGATTGTTTCCATTAAATCCATGACAAAATTCCGGGAAAACATAATATAAGGACCAAACATTAAAACATTACATAATCTGGAATTAAATTAATAATTCAAATTGAGGATATTTTTAGGTTTAGAGTTTTATAGAATTGGGCCATAACTATTACATTACATCAAAAAAATTACAAAGTTGACACTTCTACTCAGTAATCATTTTTTTGTAAAATAAAAACTCTTCAAAAAAGAGAGTCACGTCTAGTTCCTTGTTTTAGACAGAATGAAAATTCCTTTATCTCATAAGTGACACTATTAATCTATATTTTCTATGAAAAACACTTATAAACATGGGATGAGCATAAAAAGCTCAGTATGATATATAAAACAATGAAAAAAACATTAATCCATTAATAAAAACAAATAAATCAAACCATAATTTTCTATCATAACATATCGCATGAAATCCATATATTTATTAATAATACACAAAAATCATAAATCATAATGGTTACTTATGGCATAGATAACATACTTACAATGTAGCTTTCATAGATACATAGAGGGTTAGGTTTGGAATATCTATCACAGTATATTCCCTAAATCACTTATGAGAAACATTAACGTTTACCTTTTTCATGTTACCAAATGCATTTAAGAGCTATCTCGGGCTCACCCGCCCTAGATTTATTATTAAACTACCCTTTTATATATCCATTCCCAAGAATCATAACATATTCATAACACATCAAACAAACACAAAGGAAATATGCCATTTCCACATTTCAATAAAAATATATCTATTAAAAATATTCATAAAACAAATCCATTATCAAAACCATTTTCAATACCAAAATATGTAAAAGGGTATATTGTATTTATTTTCCTTTTAATAAAAGTCATCTTTTTAAAGAATTCAAAGATCAAATAATTCCCAAAAATGTAGAAAAGGATGTTGTTAACTCTTACGTTAAAATGAATCACTCGTTTTTTCATTTAGTAAAACGCCACGTAGAAAAATGATTCCCTTTGAATGAAATAAAAATTCAAATGTGTTTATAACGCATATAAAAAATTTTTGAGTATGAAATGACTTGGTTTTCGGCCTAATAAGATGTTTAATTATTTCTAAAACTATTTACACAGTTGGGTGCTGAGACGGCGTGCAATTCTGGGACCCGATACGCCCAGAATTAATTTTATAAAAATATTAAGTGTTTTAATATTAAGCACGCATAGTAAAATAATGAAAACAAGATATATCTTAATTTGAAGATCAAAAAACAATGGGTTGAATAAATTATTTCTTCTTGTTTATATTGAGATTGGAAATCTTGAAGTGTGATAAATCTTTATTTACCAATTACTTTTGTTCTTGATTCTCAAAGATGATGGCGAAACAAACAAGGCCATCAATCCACAAAAATTTTATTTCCACTTTTTGTATTTCATTCTTCGCACGTTCTCCATGCATTCTACAGTGAAAAATAATTAAGCGCGTCAAAATATCGATGTTTCGTTGAGTGCGACATATGAATGTAGAGATTTTGACCCGAGGATCGTGGATCTACACTCGTCACAATTTTTAGGGTTAAAATAATGATTCAGTGGCCATGGAAGGGGAAACTTAACAGTGAGATTTCATCATGTCTTCGGGGTGCGATTTGGGTGCGGCGAGCGGATGGGGTCCAGGCGATGCAGCTGGCTTGAGGCGCACTGGCGCGGGTAGCCGGGGGTGGTGGCGGCGGTCTGGCTATGTGGGACACCATGCGATTATGGTTCCTGTAATAAAAATTATGGAAAAAGAGATTTGATAGAGAATGAATTTGAAAGGGTAATAATTAAAAAAATTGAAAAATATTAAATAAATCAAAGAAGAGATGGGGCGTGTTGGGTGTAACACCCTGTGATTTTATGAGAAATATTATTTTTAATTTCTTTGATGTATTGTGTTGTACGCAACACAAAGATTAGATTTCATTATACGCAGAAATGTATATGCAAACACTATTCTTGGCTTGTGTTTCATGCCAGAGCAACATTCCTCAATAATGTGTGTTGAATGTAATACCGAGTTTCACTAAACGAGATATTATTATAATATTATTATGAAATAACTGTTATGAATAGTAATACCCACTTTTTGATTTTTTTAAAAATTTATCGTTCAAAAAGTACTTTATTTTTTGATTCAGAATATCGAAATTATCTTAGGGTGAATTTTTGGTATTTTTCTAAAAACTTTAAATTTTTGATGAATAGTGAAAACACTGAGTTATTGGTACAAAAAGAACTTTTTATTTAAATAATAATTTATTTTATTTAAATTTATTTTAGGTCAAAATAGATACATATTTCCTATATATGTTTAATTTAATTCATTGGATTCATTTTATAATAATTTTTTATATATAAAAATTGTATTAAACTTTTTACCGTCTTTTACCCACCTCCTAGGAGCATTTGAAAATTTACATAAAACATAATTTTACCACTTATGTAAGTTGAATTTCAAAAATCTTAGAGATATAGTTGATATCAGTAAGTAAAATGTGGTTCAATGAGATGAATTTGTTTTTATGAATAGTAACTTTTTACTTTTATTTACAGTGGTCAAAAATAAATAGGTTAATTAAGGGTAAAAATAATATTATTATTACCCTAACACATGTCATAATTCAATTTTATAATTGTAATTCGACCAAAAAATTCTTTGGAATATAATATGACCATTTTGGTCCACTTGGATAAGATTTGGACATTTATTATTATTTAATTCAAAGAAGAGTTAAAAGAGTTAAAATCAATGTTTAATAACTAAAACACTTTTAATATAGTGATAAACACAATATAAATTCGACTATAAATATTCACTAGAAAGATAATACGACTTCCTACTTAATTGTATTTTATTTATAATTTTTAGACATTAGATAATTTAATTTATTTATGACATAATAATGAAGTCGCAATTACCTTATTAATGAAATAGTAACATAATTGATATTATAAATTGCCAAATAAATTTAATTTGAGACTTTTTATGAAATAAACTAATTTTATATGTTAATTTAATATATTAGGGTTGTCTATATGAACTTATTTGGAATTAACACTGCTGTTATGAATTTAGAAAAAACAAAATACCAAATAGTATCAAAATTGACATAAAATTGTTTTAAAAACAATATTATATTATTAATTGATATAATTGCCCTAAAAATCTAAGGTTCGTCCAAAAGACTTATATAACAATATATATAACATAAATGAACCAATTGGGGTTCTATTGGTGTATATAGTATGTTTATTAACCATATAGTTTGAGAATAAAAGAAGACGCGGTAAAAGTTAAATTATTTAACATAGAGTTAAATCTAAATGATAAGGTTAAAATGGCAACCTAAACATGTCTAAAACCTATTTCTTATTATTATTTCGACACATACCCATCCTATCCTAGAAATAAGTCACTTTGGAGCCATTATAAACTGAATATGACTTTATTATTAAACAATACTTTAAGTTTTTCTTAAGGCGCCCCTCACCCATCTTATAAAAGGGCACTCCCCCTTCACTCTAATTCACAACTTCTAAGCCATTTGTCTTGGCCAGACACTGAAACAAATAGCCCCTAAACTATTATACATTCATCATAGAGGGAATTGTCTAGTCATAAATCCAACCTAAGGAGCCCTTTTGATCAAATTAAAAGGAAGAACCCGAAGAAGAGGTAAATGTCTCACCACCTATTTCAAGTTCCTTTCATCTTCCCCTTCCTCCTTCTTTGTTGTTTCCATTCTAAAATAATAAATCAATTATCTTTTATATAAATTGATGCTATTATTTAAATGTTACAACCATATTAGTTATTTTATTCATCCTATAAATGAAAAAGTCACCACACGTGCGTACGTACGACTTACCATCTCCACGTCGTGGTGTAGTTTGTTATTCAAACATTTCATCATTTGGATGGGTATAATAATGATTATAAATGATTTAAATAATAAATATAACATTGTGATGATTCTGTATATATGATATACCAACTAATTAATTACTATTCTAATATCAAAAGAATGATATCGTCGCTCACGCATACGTACGGACTACCGTCTCCACGACACGATGAGATTCATTCTCCATGTTATCCATTGCAGAATGATTATAATGTATATATATAATAAATCATGATTAAATTTATGAAAAAATAATGTTACTAAATTTATATATATATATATATATATATATACTCTATTTACTTCCATTTAATTAAATAAGTAATGAAAACAGCGTTAATGCGTACGTACGGTCTACCGTCTCCATGAACGGTGTATTACATTTCATTTATTTATCTTTTATATAAATATATATCCTTAATATAAATGATATATAAATCATGTTTTACATTCTTGATATATTTATATCATTAAATAAGTAACAATATCACGAACAACAAGTCAAAACACGTACGATAAAAGAAACCCTTTTACCCAAAACGCTGATTTAACATAGAATTGACCAAATAATGAGAAATATAATGTCATAAGTGAATCATATATGATAAAATAAATATTATTATGGTTCTATTAAAAATTAATAATATATTTAAACCCACTATACAAGTGATTCAGACACATACATAAATAATTGGACCTAAGGTAAGGGGTAATTTTGCAAATCTCATTTTCATTCGAGATTGCTTATACGTAAGAATTTACAGGGGTTGTATTTTTCATCAATGTCTATAAATTTTTTTCCATAAAGTATTTAATATTCATCCATGTATCTTTAAATTAATTATTACCCCTCTTTGAATTTTAGTTTTTTTTATGGAATGAATCATTCTTTTTTTTACCATACATGGTACTTTTTTGACTTTTCTGTTAAAAGTACGAGGAGAATGTTTTTTTAACTTATACGACATGAATATATTTTTACAGTTTCATAACTCTTAAATTCAATGAATCTTCCTTTACAATATTTAATCATTATTTTCAAAAAAATTACTTTCATCTAAAATTGAATGGGATTTTGTGGAAAGAGAATGATTTTAAAGAAGAAAGGATATTTTCCTCAAGAATTCATTTCAAGTGTTATATCAAAATTCTTTTCCATATAAGATAATATAGGGGTTTTTTTTCTATCCCTATTTTTACGTTGATTTTATTATGTTATGATGGAATTTTTTTATGAATTCCTTTTATCATATATGGATTATGTTATGATGGCATGATGTCTCGAAATCCCATTTTTAGTACATGGTTTATGCTATGATATATTTTTTTTGATTTTTTGGCACAAGACTGATTTCATTATGAGATGGGTGGGACCTATATCTACCTCCAATGCATTAGGTGAAGATTTATATCTCATGAGATAGACATGGCTGGAACAGAAAGTTAATCCAGTTTAGTGATACAGGACTGGAACAAGGAGTGAACTTGATTCATTATGGAACTTAGTCCACTAAGATGGTATTGGCAGCAATGCGTTGGATACTATGGAAATCATAACATGTGATTAATGGATACCACAATTTAATTTCATATTCCCAGTCTAGTTTATCAGGATTAATGTTCCTTTATGATATATTCCTTATTTACTTCTAAGATTTATGTCATTTCTCATGATTTTTATGTTTAGATTTTATGTTCATGTTTTTGAATTCAAATTTTTATGGATTTTTTTATGTTCTCTATGTTTACCCTTACTGAGCATTTGTGCTCACCCTTTTTATGTTTTCTTTTCCCTAGGATATAAATAATGGTTTTAGGCTACAAAAAAGGGAAAGATCTTTATGGGAGATGTTGAAGATCTTTCACCATGATTAGAAGATTATATTTCGAGTATCCATTGATACTAAACTATTACGGTCCTTTAGTGTTGGTTTTTTTGTGTATTACGTATTCCACAAAAGTAATATAATGTGCATATAAGTGAATCATTGGTCTCTACAGTTGGTATTAGAGGAAAGGTTTAGTTAACCATTGAAACTAAGATGCGAAAACATTAGTGAGAACCCTAGAGATATTTCTAGGGTATGTATTGGGATATCTCTAAGGTTAATTATAATTATAGGTTATAGTACAAGAATTACGGCGGCGATATTAGAATTAAACCAATGATTTTATTTATTTAAGGTACTCCCCCTTAATTATGTTATTTTCCTAGTATTATTTTTTGCCTCTCACACTATTATTTCTTGGTTTTAGACTATGGTTGGAACCCGAAGGAACCGTGTTGATCATTGTAATGGATGATGCAATAATGGTCCTCCTAAACAATCCAATGTTATGGGATATGGAGTGACAAATCTTATTATTATACTTACACAAGATATGATTCATTCTGGAATTCCAAATGAGTAGATAAGGGGACAATATAATAATGATTCTTTCATGAGGCAACATCCACCTTCTTTCAATGGGTCTTCTGATACACTTTTTGCTGAACAATTGATCAGTACCATTGAAGAGATATTTTCCAAACATCGTTTCTCAGAACATGAAAAATTCATTCTTGATATTTACTATTTAGAAGGTGAAGTAGACCATTGGTGGACTCTAATTAAGAATACAAGTCCCCAAGATGAAATTGAATCCCTGATATGAGATGAGTTCAGGAATTGTTTTTCAATAATTACATTCCTCATATTCTTCGAAAAAAGATAGAAAAGGAGTTCTTTGATCTCAAGAAAAAGGATGATGAATCTGTTGGTATATACGAGGAGAATTTTACAAAGCTTTCAAGGTATGAATTTGGCTTTATCATCCAAACAGAAAGTAATATTGATCGATTCTTCAGTGTCTTAAATCCATGTCTTTCAAGGGCATTAGCTATAAGAGACTTCAGTAGCTATGAAGAAATTGTGTGTTGTGCTATCAAGGTAGAACTGGAATTTGGTGTAACATATCCATCTCATGGTGTTGATAATAAACAAAAGATGGATTTCAAGGAGAAATCTCAAAACTATGGTGGAAAGAAGATAAATGTTTCTTTATGCACAAAGTGTGGAAAGAAGCATGGAGGAAATTTTCTAAAAGGAAATAGAAAATGTTTTAAGATTGTAAAATAAGGTCATAGAGCAGTTCGGTGTCGATGTAATGGGAAAAAGGTCTCTAATGATTGAATAGAGAAAAGGAAACATAGAACGCACCACCAACGCTTCAACGCTACAATTTCAAGGAAATGGGGCTTTATGCTAACCAATGCCCTAATCCAAAGGATAATGATGATCCATATAAACAACAACATAAGTCAAAGGACAAAGGGATGTCACATGTGATCACTATTTGTGATGTTAAGTATGCCAATGGTGTGGTGGAATGATTAAGTGTTTATGTAATGGGATTTCAAAATAGTATCATGGAATCCCATTTATATTATTGTGGAATATTGGAATACCCATGTATATGTTTATACTGGTTTTCAATAATTATATTGAAATACTTTTTTTACGAAGATTATATGCGCATAATGAATGGATATAGAGAAAATAATATGTTTGGTAGTATTCATGAGCTCATGATTGATATCAGTACAAAGTGATATCATGGTTTGAGTATATAGAAAATTGGGGATATTGGTATTTGGAAAGAGTTAACGTTTGAAAGAATTCATGTTTTCACTAAGGTTCTATGGTAATTCATGTTTCAAGAGAATACACGATTAAGGTATTAACATGTTTGTAATGTGACCAACAACAATATATATTATTATATATGGGGGATAAATGATGTTATTTACATGCTTGGTAGATGACCACTCTAGTAATATTTTTTTATACTATGAGATTGGACTTAAGTATTTTGGATAACCCTAAAGATTGTAATGGATTAAGTTAGAAATCAGATAGTATTGTTTATTGCTAGAAATTATGGATATTATTCCTGAAATTTTATAATAGTAATGTTTTAGAAAAAGGAAAACTCATAGGAAGGGCGACAAACCATCGCATCGGAGAAGGTTGCGGGAATCGAATCCACAACTAAAGTGCGACCTGACTTTATCGCCTACCATTGGCTGATAGGAGGTCTTTGGTTTGTATAAATTAGTATTATTTTATTAAGTGGTGTGATATATGAAGTATAAGTCCATTTTTTGAACAATATATGATTAATCTCACCATAAATGGACTTATGTATATAATTATTGAAAACCTTATGTTTGAGACAGATGGAATTACCTATCATTTTGTCGTATGACCTGCAGACACATCACGGAAGAAAAATTCAACATCATTTCGTTAGGAGATGAAGTGGAAATTGATCAAGGCACGAATAAGAGTGATATTGTACCAAAATCAAGTAAGTATTTTTTTTAATTCAAAAATAATTCATCATTAGGGAAATGATCTTCATAACCAAAAATGTTGTCATATTGCCCTCATATATGCTGACTCTGATGGTACCTTAGATCATCACAAATTTATGGCTTTGTGATTGTTGTATTTTTCAAAGCCATGTTCTCTACCACTCTCCATCCTAACTTGATGGTTAGATTTCTCTTCCATATCCATATTTTCACCTATGTTCTCTTATGTGGAAACCCTGTTATTAGATAATTTTGGTAACTGTTACATTTTATATATTATTTTTTAAAGAAAAGTTTTGGTATTCCTTTTTATGATGTGGGTTTATATTAATGAAATTTTCAATTAGTAAACCATTTATAACCCTGACGAATTTAAAGGGAGAAATTCATTTTAGGGTGGGTTGAATGTAACACCCTGAGATTTTATGAGAAATATTCTTTTTAATTTCTTTTATGTCTTGTATTGTATGCTATTCCATGATTAGAATGCACTATAGGAAAAATTGTATATGAAAAAACTATTCTAGACTTATATTGCATGCCAGTACAACATTCCTCGATAGCATATGTTGAACGCAATAACGAGTTTCACTAAACGATATATTATTATAAAGTTTTTATGGACTAGCCATTATGAATAGTAATACCCTCTTTTGGAAATTTTATAAATTTTATCTTTCAAAATGGACTTCATTTTTGGATTCGTAATATCGAAATTAGCCTAGGGTGAATTTTTGGAATTTTTCTGAAAACTTTCAATTTTTGATGAATAGTGAAAATATTGAGTTATTGGTTAAAAACCGACTTTTTATTTAAATATTCATTTATTTTATTTCAATTTATTTTTGCTAAAAATAGATAAATAATTCCTATATAATTTCATTGTAATTTTTTGAAGTCATTAAATAATAATTTTTTATATATAAAATGTTTATTGAACTTTATACCGTCTTTAACCCACCTCCTAGGAGCATTTGAAAATTTACATAAAACATAATTTTATGGCTTCTCTGAGTTTAATTTCAAAACTCCGAGAGACATGGTTGATATCAGTATGTAAAATGTGGTTCAATGAGATTAAAATAATTTTTGGTGATTAATAACTTTTTACTTTTATTTTCCACGATCAAAAGTAAATAGGGTAATTAATGGTAAAAAAAGATATTATTATTACGCCAACCCAGATCCTAATTCTATTGTATTAGTGTAATTCGTCCAAAAACAACCATAGGATTAAAATATGACCATTTAGGTCCATTTGGATTAGATTAATAAATTTATTATTATTTAATTCAAAGAAGAGTTAAAAGAGTTAAAATCAATGTTTAATAACTAGACCACTTTTAATATGGGGTTAAACACAATATAAACTTGACTATAAATATTTATTATAAATTTAAAAAAATTTCCCATATAATGGTATTTTATTTTTATTTTTTAGACATTGAATAATTTATTTTATTTATGACACAATGATGATGTTGTAATTACCTTATTAATGAAATATTAACATAATTGTTATTATAAATCGCCAAATAAATTTAATTTGAGACTTTTTAGGGATTAATATAACTTTGTAGGATAATATATTATATTATGGCTGGTTTTATTAATTTATTTCTATGTAATAATGTTGTTATGAATTTATCAAAAATAAAATACCAAGTAGTGTTAAAATTGACATAAAATAGTTTTTAAAACAAATATTATATTATTAATTGATATAATGGTCCTAAAAATAAAAGGGTCATCCAAAAGACTTATATATTAATATATATGACATTATTAAACCAATTGGGGTTATATTTTCAGTTTATAGTATGTTTATTAACCATATAGTGTAAGAATACAAGAAGACGCAGTAAAAGTTAAGTTGTTTATCATAGAGTTAAATCTAAAAGATAAGGTTAAAAAGGAATCCTAAACATGAATAAAACCTATATATTGAGATACTTTTGACCCATACCCACACAAGACTCTAAATAAATCACTTTGGAGTCATTATAATCCGAATATGACTTGATTATAAAATAATATTTTATATTTTTTCAAAGGTGCCCCTCACCACTCTTATAAAAGGGCACTCCCATTCACTCTAATTAACAACTTATAAGCCATTTGGATCAGAAAACCTCTTCCAAAATACCATCTAAACTATCCTCCCATCATCCTAGAGGCCTTTCATTAGTCAGAAATCCATCCTATAGAGCCCTTTTGATCAAATCAAAAGGAAGAACACGAAGAAGAGGTAAATGTCTCACCACGTATTTCATGTTTTTTTCTTCATCGACTTCCTCATTCCTTGTTTTTTCCATTATAAAATATTAAATACAGTATATTTTATATACTTTGATGTTATTATATAAATTTTACACCCATATTAGTTATTTTAACCATCATATGAATGAAAAAGTCACCACATGTGCCTACGTACGGCTTACCGTCTCCAAGTCCTGATGTAGTTTGTTATTAAAACATTTCATCATTTGGATGGGTATAACAATGAGTGTAAATGATCTAAATAATAAATATAAAATTGTTATGATTCTTTATATATTATATAACAACCAATTATATACATTTTAAATATCAAAATAATGATATCGTCACTCATGCGTACATATGGACTACTGTCTCCACGACGCGATGAGATTCATTCTCCATGTAAACCATTCTAGAATGATTATGAAGTATATATATAATAAATATTGATTACATTTATGACATAATAATGATACTGGATTTATATATATATATATTTACTGTACTTACTTCCATTCAATTCAATAAGGAAATGAAAACAACGTTCATGCGTACGTACAGTCTTCCGTCTTCGAGAACGGTGTATTTCATTTCATTTATCTATCTATTATATACATATATATATTGAATATATATGATATATAAATCATGTTTTACATTCTGGATGTATGTATATCATTAAATTAGAATCAATATAAAAAAAAACAAGTCTAAACACGTACGATAAATGAAACGATTTTACCCAAAACGCTGCTTTAACATAGAATTGTCAAAAGAATGGGACATATGAAGTCATAAGTGAATCATATATGATATAATAATTATTTTTATGGTTCTTGTACAAATTATTAATATGTTTAAACCCACTGTACATGAGTTTCAGACACGTGTGGAAGAAATTTGACCTAATTTAAGGGATAATTTTTCAAAACTCATTTTTATTTGAGATTTATTATATGTAAGGATTTACTAGGGTTATATTTTTCATCCATGTCCATAAATGTTTTTCCCATAAAGTGTTTAATATTATTCCATGTATTTTTAAAGTCATTTTTACCCCTCTTTGACTATTACTTTGTGTTATGCAAGGAATCTGTCTTTGGTTTTCCAAACGTGGTACTTTTTGACTTTTCTATTAAAAGTATGAGGAGAAGGTGTTTTTTAACTTATACAGCATGAACAGATTTTTACAGTTTCATAACACCAAAATTCCATGAAGCTTACTATACAATAATTAATTATTATATTCAACAAAATCATTTTTTTTTAAAATTTAATGGCATTTTGTGAAAAGAAAATAATTTTGAAGAAAAAAGGATATTTTTTTCAAGATTTCATTTCATGTGTTTTATAAAAATTATTTTCCATCTAAGATAATATAGGTTTCAGTTTCTATCCTTATTTTTACATTTCTTTGATTATTTTATGATGGAATTATTTTTATGATGTCCTTTTATCTTATATAGATTATGTTATGATGGGATTATGTTTAAGAATCCAATTTTTATTGTATGGGTTATGCTATGATATATGATTTATGATATTGTGGAACAAGTAAGAATGATTTCATTATGAGATGGATGGGACCTATATCTACCTCTAATGAATTGGGTAAGGACTTATATCTCATGAGATATACATGGTTGGAATGGAAAGTTAATATGGTTCAGTGATATAGGATTGGAACGAGGAGTGAACATTATTTAGTAAGGGGATTTGTCGACTATGATGGTCTTGGAAGCAATTCCTTTCCTACTATAGAAATAATAACATGTTTTCTAATGGATTCCACAATTACATGTTTTATTCCCATGCTATTTTATCATGATTAATGTTCCTTTATGATCTATGCCTTATGTACTTCCAAGATTTATGTCATTGCACATGGTGTTGATGTTTAGATTTTAAGTTCAAGTTTTTGTATTCAAATGATTATTGATTGTTTTATGTTCACTATGATTACCCTTATTGAGCATTTGAGCTCACACTTTTAATGTTTTATTTTCCATAGGATATAATGAAATGTTTTAGGTATGAAATAAGAAGGGAAAGTTCTTTATGAGATATGTTTAAGATCTTTCACCATTATTAGAAGATTATATTCCGAGTTTCCAAATACACTAAACTTTTACGGTCCTTGAGTGTTGGTTTTTTTGTGTATTAATTATTCCACAATAGTAATGTAATGTTCATGTACATGATGCTTGGGTATATACATTTGGCATGGATTATAGGCAAGGTGAGGCACCACTTTTTTTGGAGCGTGGGGAAATTGTGGAAGAGTAAATGTGATTGGATAGAGGGAGGAATTATAAGATAATAGTGGGAATAAAATTAAAAGATAAATAAATAAATAATGGGGGATTTTGTGATGAAATCCAATGTGCAAGGATGTCCAAATCGTGATTGATTTTGGAGTTAGAAAAATAAATAAATAAGTAAATAATAATAATAATAAAATATTTTATTAATTAATTTTTATGATAAAAAACTTTTTTGTCCGCAACATCTTCATGCGATCTCGGTTTCACGAACTATCAGTGACAGTGTGATCCTAAATTCTAGACGGAAATTTTGATTCCAAGATTGGATGAAATTTTCAGGTTTTTGGAACGGGTACCCGAAACACTCATGAATTAACAGATTTAATATTATTACTAAATCGTCGACCTATCATAACTCTTTAGTTTGAATACCAATTAACAAGATATCAGTGGTGATGTGATCCTATCATTAATATGTTCGATTCAAGTCTAATGTAGAATATTATATTCTTTCCTGAGGTTTGGGTCCACAAAACACCCAATAATAATAATGTTATTATTATTACGGGATCTTGTATCTGACAAATATCCCTCATATTGTGTCGGAATGATGAACCATCTATGACTTTGTGACCCTAAATTTAAGACGGATGTTTCAAGAACAATTTTAAATACTTATTTCGAGGTCGATGTGCGGGCCCCACGGGGCCCGGTTTGCGCGTGTTGTGGTGAAATGAAACTTTTTCACCTTGTATTCGTTTTGTAAAATGGTCGGTCCATCTCATTTGTTTTTTCATGTGGATCACAACTGTGTAACTTGTTCAGTTATTTGGGGTCATTTTATGTACGACTAGGTTTGATCGAACACGAATCCAATTGGGCCCTCGACACTAAAATGACTATAACATACAAGCTGGGAATCCGATTAATGCATTTTCTATAATTTTGGAACCCTTAATACATGGAGGCCCTTCGGGTTACTCCCTTGGGTATCTTAGTGTTCTTTGAGGTATGATCGATAACCTGAGGAGCATAACTAAGGTGTTTATTTTTCTGAGATTTAGGATGTCTACTCCCTGGATGAATCATTGCGCGGGGAATTCCTTAATCTACTCTGGTAGAGACAGGACTCCCCACCTCATTAGTGCAGGTTAGTTTTCCTCTGAGGTGGCTTTCTAATTTTTGGAGTCGGTAGTCCACCACACAGCCAGACCAGGCAGGTTGCTTGGGTCACCCTGTGTTCCGATTACACTGGTTGACATACATGGGTTCAGACCATGTACAGACACATGGCCAGCGTACACAGGGCATACCCCAAATACTTAGACATGTCGTGTTATCTTATTACTAGTAATGTAGTTTCTTTTTTCACGACCAGCCTTGCGACACTGGCCACTGTACATGGGTAGTACCCTGGATCATAGTACATAGAGTGTAACCTTTCTACATGCCGTGTACGTTTCTATACATGGCTAGATCTTCTTTCCCACCGTATCGTGGACATGTTCCATTTGGGTTAGTGTCCCAGTTCTCGTTCCCCTGATGGTCAGGTATAGTTTCCTACTACAGGAGTATGATCCCTTCCACAGGACGTTATGAGATGGAGTCGGCATCCCTCAGAGAGACACTGAGCGAGATCCTCTATCCATTCCTAACCCTAGGTAGAGTCAGGCATCGACGTAACCAACTCTACCAGGAATTGATCTTCTACCTAGCTCATGAATCCTCCTTGTTGGTGAATCCTGATGAGTCATGATATCCTCCATCTTCTTGGTAGTGATAATCATCTGTGTATCGTGATCTTTCACACACAAGAGTGTGTCTCCCATAATTAGTGCATCTATCTCTTGTGATCATCCCACTCAGAAGTGTGTCTCTCGTAATGAGTGTAACTGCCTCTCATGACATTTCCCATTGAGCAATACTTCTCAAACTGATGTCCTCAGAGCTATCAGGCTCATGGAGTGAGTTCTCCCGAATGAGTGCACCATTGAATTGTTAAACTGAATCCCAAGTGTGAGTACGTGGTTGTGTGACTTGTCTCTAGACTATGGGTCTTAGATACAAGTATATCTGGATGCCCTAGGTATAATTATGGGCATATAACTGGTGTTAGATGTGATATAGAGATCCCCATACTCTCTAATTTGGGTTTCTTTGAGCGATCATATCTTTTACTGGGTGGAGTTGTACTGTTTTTGTTCACTCTTGTTATACCATGTTCTCTCTTACTGCTCTCCTCTTCATTACATATCATGTTGCTCCCTTGTGCCATAAGTTCATTCTACTGAGTATTATTATACTCACCCCTTCATGAACTTTTCCCTCATTTGGCATGCCCTTGGAGACGATGGACAAGTTGATCGTGACATCAGAGGATCTTCGGGATACGGGGTTCTATGACCTTGTGTGGTGGCCGTAGCTTGGGATTTAAGAGTGGGACTCTTCCAGCTATATTACATTTTCACATTTTGCTGGGTTGTGGAACTTTTCAATTTGGGTGTTTATTTTTTTGTCCCTTTCTCCTTAATATTTACTTTTCATGTACTTTTACTGTTAGAGGTCGATGAATTTTTTTCCCTTTTTACAGCAGTATGGTACATTGCATTATTTTTCCTCTACACTTTTGCATTGAGTTGGCTTCGTGTGTGTGTAAAGGTTCTTAGGCAAAGGCCTCCCTGAGTTTTTTGTGATTTCGGCAATATTCGCTAGTCCCTGGCCTATAGAGGCAGACATGGGGTAGTTGCTGCTGGAGCCCTGGTACGGGTCGGGTCATGACAGAGTGGTATCAGAGGTGGTTCGACCATTGGGACATTGTTCGGACATTTCCCTAAAATTGTATTGGTTGGGTGTAGGGAATCATTTTCTATGTGTCTCGAGATTGGATCATAGCACATGGAGTCAAGTAATGGTATGGGCGGTTGGCATATCCATTCACCAGGACCCTTATTACCCGCTTGTCGACTCTGCACCCTGAGACACATGTTTCAAGAAACAATGGTAAATGAATCATATAGGATTGAGTCTCTGACTATCATTATCGACTCATATCCCCATAGTTGTTGATATATATAGATATTATCATCCGACTACGGTACTCCTTGATAAAATTTAAGATGTCTCCATGATGATAGCCATCCAGGATACTAGATACGATTTATGGAAATAATTCTGTGAGCGATGAGAGCTCATTTTAGGACCCATCATGGGAGCCCCTTTCTCTCGGTGGGTAGGTAGCAGCACCCCTACCTGTTGAGAGGAAGACAAGCCCATCTGAGCAGGCTAAGGATGTATGCAGGTTGAGCGCAATTCATCTGTTCCATCACCATAGAATACAAAGGTTCCACAGTAAGCCAAGCCCTCGGATAGAAGAGGGTTTTCTAGAGTCGGTGGTCCAATAGTCTATAACGGTTGATTCTGATAACAGAGGTTTGAGCGGGGACTCTGTAGAGATATTTGTGCAATCATTGTTCCCTCGTGCATTCCCAACAAAGCCAAGGTGTGAGAGTAGGCACTATTGGTAGAGATCTTCCTGTCACACCATATACCTGGTTGTGATAGTGAGCGCAACAGATCTGAGATGTCTACTATAGTTAGCGGACACCAGATGATGAGATAATGACATAAGAGATCTTATGATGACCAATCACAGGAATGTGATCATATGAGGCCCAGACAGAACAGTGGAATCATAGTGGAAGAATCTCTCGTACTTGTTCACTCACGGTGTGGTTGAGTAGCAGTTGCCCTTAGCAGGAAGTGCAGGCAGTCTGGACTCACCTAGTGCGGGATGTTTCAGAGAATTTAACTTCCCTGTAGCTGACCCTGGTTGAATAGGAGGGTAAAAATTTTCTTCAGTTGATGGTATTTAATCCTTCGCCTCTCGAGTGTGTAAGAGATACTCACTTGTGATTCAACGACTGGGAGATATTGTGTGACCATATATCCTTAGTTGTTTCACCATATGGTTATTCTGATGGTGGTAATCATAACACCCAATTCTAGTCACAAAGAGTTATTGAAACTATGCCATGGGATGTAGATATTTGGTCAGGGAGGAAAGTTATTCCCTAAGTTCTATCAGGTCATTCGAGATAGTGCAAGGAGATAGTGAGGTTTCATATCACCTTGCCTTACCCCAAATAGTTGGAGTGGGTAAACAACATCTTACACATGTCGCAACTAGGAATATATGTTTGTTCCTACACACGTCATCAGATGAAGAAATACTTATAAGGGTGGACAACCCCTTTGATCCATATTTTTTGGCAGAATAGAAACATACAGGTTTCACTAGGAGTGGGAGAGCTATGTGTGGGCTCAGAATCCCGAGTGGTTTCCCTGGTTTTTCTTTCCGAGGACAAAAATAATGAAAGAGGGAATAATGCATATAGTTGGTTCTTTTCCTAATAAGACTTTGAAATATTTATATGAATATTTACAGAGCTGGGCTTTAAGACAACGTGAAATTCGGAGGCTCGGTGTTCCCAGAATTAATTTTTTAAAAAAAAGTTATGTATTTTTATATTATATACACACAGTTAACTAAATAAAAAGACATATCTCTTAAACTGTTGATCAGATAGGAAATGTGAGACAACAGTTGGGTCCGGAACACAGTTTTTCCCCTAGGCGAGTCATAAAATAATTTGGTGCATGATGTTTGGACCCCTCGCTCGTTGGTAGTGTGTTAAATGGATAAATTAAAATTATTAATTTAAACGTTTAATAGTTCAAACATTAGTATCTTTTGAACAAGGAATCAGATGAAAAATCTGAGACCACAGATGAGTTTGGAACATTGGTTTTACTCTAATAAAGGTAATACCATTATCAGTGTAAGAACCCGGGGTTTTAGAACGGGTCAAAATCTTGACCCTGTTTGAATTTTTGACTTCTTTTTGAGGAAAATGGAGGAAATGGGTAGTTTCTAGAAATTTCCAGAATACACGACGTGTATATTTTAAGTGAGTGACCATCCATGTGCTCGCTGAGTACATGTCGTGTGATGACCTTGTAAAGTTTTTTTACTACACGGTGTGTAGTTTTAAACACGATGTGTACCCCTGACCGTGTTGAGGCTAGACATGGTGTGTAAGCCTGTTGGCCAGGTAGAGTTGTTTAAACCATGTACACACTATGTTCCCCTTGGACACACCATGTAGTCTGGCTGTGTATGAGGGATATACATGGCGTGTGGGTAAGTCAGAAAAGATGAGAAGGGAAACCAAGTACACGCCATGAACCCCTAGGTACACGCTGTGTACCCCAAGGTACACCCCGTGTACTCACGTCGGCAGGTTCTGGAAGGTAAGTTGGTGGAATTCCATTCCCCAAATGAACAGTTAAATGATATACATGGAATGTATTTATGAAGTACACTTCATGTACTTTCTTTTTTCACTAAAATGGGAAGTTGCCTCATTTTTGAGGCAAAAACACATTAGCTTCCCTGAGTATAGAGAACCATGTCGGCCGAACCTTGTTTCATCTCCCGGTCATTCATCTGAGACACGATTATAACACCTATTAAGGCATTGTAATGCCCTCGGTAAGTCCTCGATTTCTCATGAGTCATTTTGTTTGATTTCTATTCTAGAACGTGTTATTGGGGATTGAGCGGGTTTGACTATTTTGTAGATCTATCATGTTTTAGCCCAAATTGGCGCCTATTATTGGAGGAGTAGCATCATACGAGTCTCAGGTTGGTGGTGCATACCTCTTTTTGTGTTTTCGTGGTCATTTTGGTAAGGTGTCCTTTAGCGTGTTTTCGGGTATTTTTTGCAGGACAGTTTTATATGTTGTTTCATATTTAATTGATTGTTGGAACTATGAGATGCTATTGTGTATACCATGTTACTATATTAGCTTGAGTGGGGTCAAGAGAGGGGTCATAGATCACTAGGGCATTTAGGCCAGGGAATTCCAAAATGGTTATATTTGTTTTAAATTGTTATAAATTATTGAGTTTAATTTATTAAGCCTGATATAAATTGTTAGAGGCATTCACGACCTTAGTTATATTGATTGATAACTGATGGGTTTGGGAAATTCAACAATTTAGAATTTTTTTCCATTTTTATGTTTTCTGTCTAAATATGTTATATATGCAATTTCTGAATTTATTATTCTGGAACATTTGGGTTGTGTTGGTCATGAGCCGAATATTCTTGAGTGAATCTAATCACAGGTTGAGCTTCGACCAGGTTACATTGGGTGGTTTTGACCACGGGATTGGGCATCATGGACATCGGCTTGAGGCAGGATGACAGTCAGGATTGTCATGTGCCGGGTTAGTGGGATAGCAAGGCCATCAAACATGAGCATCATGTTCTCCGGGACATGAGGTGTTAGAGATGTAGTGTCTTGGGTTCTATTTTGGTGATTACCAGTAACCCGAAAACATTGAGTAGTGTTCACACAGAGAGACTTCGTGATGAGGTGGTTTTGACCAGTCGTGTTGGTAGAGTCCCCCATTAGTTGCGGTTTAGGTAACTTTTGGTTTGGGGGTGCATTCCGTAGGAAGCCACGTGGAAGGTGGGGAGAATTCAAGGGATAGAATTGAGGATATCGGGTTTGGGGCATAGTCTCACTATTATTTGTGGGAAAATATCACTATCCCTCATGATGCGTTAATTTGAGGGCAGTCATTGATGTCCCTCTGGCTACGTTATCTAAGGGCAGAAATCGATGTCTCTCAGGTTTCTTATTTGAGGACAGACATCAATGTTCCTCTGGGTTACTACTATTGGTCCTGCCTTCTGGATGTCAGTACTTGAGACACGCGGTGTTAGGGGGAACATGGTGCTCAGTTATATAAAAGAGGATACAGCGTTGGTCCAAGCAGGTGGCACTTCATGGTGGCTACTAAGAACCAGTGGAGTTTGTGTTAATTTGTGCATCATTTTTTTCTAGTTTCCTTATAAATAAATGCCAGTTTAAACACATATATTAGGTATGCAACGTTGGGTGGTATCGTACTAAGATTTGCCTCACACCGTGAAGGGGCCCTTCAGGATGCGTGCAAACTTTATGGATTTACGTAAAGTAAACATGCCATATTCAAGAGATGGGTTGCATTAGCTATTTCATGGCCATGGTATGGACCATGAGGTATTATTGGATGGATTTTACTATGTTTTTGATTATTACAGTATCAGCATGCTTACTTTTTTTGTAGATATAAATGGTTAGCCAATGGCACCCTTTTAATATTTAGATATATATGACCTGCTTTGGATGCATGTTTTATGGTTTAGATGTAGTTATAAGTAATCAGCATATTGTTATGTTTATTTTCTCTACTATTTTATATATTTATTTCATCCACAGTTTATTGATGTTGAATTTACTTCCCCTATACGGGTCTGGTTCGAGTCTGTTGAGTCATTTATTCGGCTCCATCATTACTGTTATACATGTACCAATACCATTATTATCCTCTGAGAGGGTATATCCTCTCTAATATACCTATGAGATGCTTTCTACATGTCGTAACCCTTTGGAATTCAGGATGGTGTGCCTAAGGTAGTAATACATGACCTGTGTAGCACTATTCGGGTTGCTGATCAGGTCCGGGTCATTAAAAATTTGTATCAGATGAGTACTTGATAGTTATTTTGTAGTAGTGTTTTACTAGCTAGTAATGAGATTGAAAATTATCTTTTATTTTTTCTGGTTTTTTGAATTTGGGATATGGTAGACTAGAGATAGGTTGTTACTGGGAGCTGGGTTTCTAGCTTGTTCTTGGGTGCCTGCAGCACCATGTACGAGGGACAAAACATGGTTCCATGGGTGAGAATTGATGTTTTCCTTTTCCTCAAATTATGGTTTATATAATTTCAACATTGGTGACTCACTTGGTGTGTGATGTTACTAATTGTAATATGTTACCATTTACCCTGTGCGGTAAGAGAGAATTGAAACTTATTCCATTATGGCAAGGCTTGTTTGCTTTGATTTGGATAGGCACATTTTTATCATATTTCAATTTCATAACTGCACATATAATTTGTGAAGGGATAATGCCATGTGAATGATATCAATTTACATGCTTTATAATCTTTGAAATGTGAATAGGTGAAATTCCTTATAGAATTGGTTGTTGTTTCAATGTGTATGACATGCTTTATATTTTCGTAGAACTACATGTGGCAGAATATTTGGGTATGACTCTTATGAGAGCATGCAGGTACTATCAGTTGTGGTGATTTTTATCACCGGTATTAGGTGACTAAGTCGTTGGTTTGAGGAAACATTGGTTTTCAGGACGGTCATGGCCCAAGGTACTTTTGATACTTGGATTTGTTATGGGTGGGTAAGGAGGCCTTGAGTCAGGGATGCCATGGGGCATGGGTTGCAGTGGGGGTGAGTAAGGGTAGTAGTTATGCACTGCCTATTATGAATTTTAAATCTATATTGAATATATATATATATATATACCTGGGTTTTCTGACCATTTATGGTATTCAGTGGGTTCCTCCTACACGTCTCGATGGAGCATCAGGAATGTGATGATACATTACCGCAGGTACAGGATCATGTTCATGATTTAGTATAGGCAGAGCACAAGCTGCAGGTATAGGCTCAGGGATAGGATCAGGTTCAGGATCTAGTGCAGGCCTGACCACAGCCGGGTTTGGCATCGTTCGGGCCATGGATCGACGAGCAGTTCCGAGCTTGCCTAGTGTTTTTCTTGTAGGGGATCGAATGAGGCGCATAGGGTACAGATCCATCCATGGAATATCTGGCGCGTGATTTCTAGTCTCAAAACCCATCGATTTTTCAGGGTGTGGGTGGTCCGCATGTGTTTGAGATCTGGATAAAGGGTTTGCAGATGATCTCCGATCAGCTCAAGAGGCCTCCAGGGTGGAGGGTCAAGCTTGCGACATACATTCTTAGTGGAACGGAGAAGCATTGTTGGGATGTGCAGGTTCAAGCTCATAGGCACGAGGGGCTGGCATGGATAGAATTTGAAGACATGTTCTTCGAGCACATCTACCCAGAGACGTTGAGAGTAGAGAGAACTCTGAGGTTCATGAGCCTTCAACAAGGAGACATGTTCATCATGGACTACGCAACTACTTTTACTGAGCTGTCATGCTTTGTACCGGGTATGGTATGAGATGACATGACTAGGGTGAGACGCTTCGAGTATGGATTACGACACTCCATTTGGGACTAGGTGAATATCTCCAAGTGGGAATCATTCTCAAATGTAGTGAACCAGGTGCTTATAGTAGAGGCAAACTAGAGTGATAGGCCCCAGGTTGGTCGGGGAACAGTTTCAGGTAAGGGTTCAGACAGCAGGAATAGAGGAAGGGATGAGTTCTAGCAGGGTAGTCAGGGCAGGTATTTAGCTAGAACACCTCGGGGTAGTTCTTTAGTGACATTCATTCAATGTGGACATCTGGGAAATGTTCGAACTCAGTGTGATATGACTTCAAAATATTATCGTGCATGTGGACAGTTTGGGCATCTGGAGAGGTTTTTCCGGCAGCCTTCTCAGACTTCCAGCAGGCATGAACTTGCAGAGACTGTGGATTCTAGAGTTGGTTCAGGTTTGATAGTTGGAGAGGGTTTTTGAGGTTTAGCTGCACTCAGAGGACGTGACAAAGACAGTGGGACCTGGCAGATGGGTCAGTGGCCGGTGACTGGAGCAGTACCGCAAGGAGGTCAAGAATCTGGCAGCCGTACTTCAGGCCAGCTGCACACTGTGGAGTTGCCAGGGGCTGAGCAGGCTAATGAGCCTATGACTATTAGAGGTACACCATGGGTGGGGCCGTGATTTCTTGTTTTCATTTTGGCATGACCTACTGAGGCATGTCTCTTTTGAGTTCACGAGGTGCACATGATCTATGTGGACTCACTAGATGCTAGTAAGTGGGATTGGCACCGTATCGGGTGCATGATATATTTATACAAATATGTATGGGATGTGTGGAATTCAGGGCATTAAGGATGCAAGTTACATGAGGTGTAGTGGGCTTCGGGGCATCGAGGTTGCAGGTTACATGAGGTGATGAGGGAATCGGGGCATCAAGGATGCATATTAATTGAGGAGCTAGGCACCAGGACCTCATGGAGGTGGACACTGATGCGGTTCAAGATACGTTGGGTGTTGGGAATGACACAGGAGCACCAATGAGGTGCAAGTGTGACGATGCATCACGAAAGGACATTGAATCTGGAAAACATGTTAGTAAACCTTATTTATTGTGAGTTTTGTTGGGTTGAGATTGGGTTAGGTGATTCTTAAGGTGGGAAACCCCCTTGAGGAATTTAGCCGGGAACTTTGAGACTGGAGAAGTCCGTGTTACTTTGATCAGGGTGGTATGTTCAGTGCCATATCTGTGTTTCATTTGATATCTCGACGACAAGCTATGTTATGGTGGGGAGATTGTAAGAACCTAGGTTTTTATAACAGGTCAAAATCTCGACCTTTTTTGAATTTTTGATTGGTTTTTGAGGAAAATGGAGAAAATTGGCAGTTTCTTGAAATTTCCAGAATATACACCATGAACTTTAAGTATACACCGTGTATATGTTAGGTGAGTGACCGGTTGTGTGCTCACAAAGTACATGTCCTGTGATGACCATGTAGAAATTTCTAACTAGACAACATGTAGTTTCAATCACACCGCGAACCCATGACCGTGTGGAGGATACACATAGCATGTAGGCTTGTTGGTCGGGTAGAGTCATTTAATCCAAGTACATGATATGTTCTCCTTGGACACACTGTGTAGTCTGGCCATGTATGATGGGTATACATTGCATTTGGGTAAGTCGTTGAGGAATAGAAGGGAATCCAAGTTCACGCCATGTACCCCTACATTCAAGTCGTGTACTCACACGGGGAGGTTCTGTAATGTAAGTTGGCGGAATTCCAACCGCCAAATGAAAAGTTAAATGATATAAACATCATATACTCATGAATTAATTGCCGTATAATTTCTATATTTCACTAAAAAGGGTGGTAGAATTGTTTTGAGGCATAAGCACATTAGCTTCACCAAGTTTCGCGAACCAAGATAGCTAGTCCTTGTTTCTTCTCTCAATCATCCTTCTAAGACCCAATTCAAACACCAATGGATGTGTTGGAACCCCCTCGGTAAGGCTTCGATGTCACGACCCGCCTTCACCAAAATGAGGGAAGGGTCAGAAGATTTCCCGGACCTTCCTTATTTAAGTCGAAGGAGAGATAATGTCCCCTGAAACCCACCTTCAATAGGTCCCAAAGTGGCAACTAGCACCAAGGGTATAGAATAACACAATAAATGGAAGGCATTACCCTTTTTCTTTAAATAGGATTGGGAGATAAGATGTTAAATCCCAAAAACACCAAAATTGGAAAGTAAAAGTAAATCCAAGAACCATTCCCAATGCATGTTACAAAAGTAAAATTCACAAAGTACATAGTGAAAACATGGGTAAAGTACCAAAAAAAGAAAAAAAGCAACTGCAATATCCCAAAAGGTCTGAGCTAGTATGGTCTCGCGCGAACCCCGAAGTCCTCTTGGAAACCTGAAAATATTTTTATATACGTAGGGTGAGCATACAAGTATACTTAGTAGGGAAAACCAAAGACTCTCGTTCCAAAGTGGGAGAACATACTAAAGTCCTGTGAGAAAAATAATAAACCAAACACTTATCAAGGTAAACTATCCACCCCAGCCTCACCAAGGCACACTCCCCAAATAATGTAAGTCAAGAAATGTATAGTAATATCACATCGATGTTTGGGTACCCTGCGCCACTTTCCCCCTGGTTATTGAAGACATCCTACGCATCGAACCAGTCCCTCCATTCTCACTGTAGTCCCACTACCATACCCCACCCGCACACACTAGGGCCACAACCTCATCGCAGTCCCACTGCCATACCCTGCCCGCACACACCTGGGCCACAACTGTCACATGTAACCATGCCTGCAAACACATAGTCAAGAACAACCACCACCATGCCCGAAAAAACCTAGGCTAGAAGATCCACTACCACGCCCGAAGACACCTGGGCCTCATCCTGAAGACACTTGGGAAACCACCTTCCCTCACACTACTAAGCCTAGTACCACACTACCCAGCCTGAAGGTTCTTGGGCTAATAATGTACTTCAGGCCCTCACAGCCTGCCCAAAGATACTTGGGCTATCTGGTAAAGGTATCAGAAAGGAGCTAATAACTAGCCACTAAATGAAGTGTTGGAAAAGACACCCTCCCCCATGAAATGGGGGTGTTCGGCACTAGGTGCTCAACTTGGGTGGGGTGCGAATAAGAAACACAAAACTTCAAGTATATGTATATGTAGCAAGCACTCACCTAGTTTAGGTTTGACTTCAGCCATCCTAATGAACAAAAACAACACCATGTTCATGTCACAACCTACACCAAACCAAAAACCCATTTGTCCCATCCTCATTTTCATGTTCAGTTATGATGTTTAAATTAAGATTCTGTACCTACTTGGGAAACTATCAATCATAAGAAAAATTCATGGGAAAACAAATAGTCAAGAATCAACTACAACATCCACACCCAGTTCTTTTGTAAAGTCATAACAAAAAAGGGATAAGTGAGATCCCTTGAAGTACCACAATCAATGAAAACCTCGAGACACTACCTCGTGTCCCTCTAAATGGTTTCTCATCAATAGAGGATCCCACACCAATTCGTGATATAAACAAGGTAACCACCCGATCATAAAATTCACAACCACTGAATCTGTGACAAAGGGGATCCCATCCCCACCCACATCACCTAGCAAAAGGCCCGTGAATGAAGACAACCAAACCACCACCACTAACACAATGTAGGATCGTGCCAATATTTTCATATTTAAAAGATTTAACAGACTCCATGATTTCAATTCTGTCGTACATTAACCGAGGTTATCACCGAAAAGGGTTGATCCTAGTGCTTTCAATTTGTTTAGCCGAATATAACTAATTAACCAATTCACATTTCACAGTAGGGGTTCACAACCACAAAACAATCAATTAAACATCACTAGAGGCAAGGGTTCGTTAGTGCAAAAAGGAAGACCACCAACGGCCAAGATTTTCAGAAGGCATAATCTCAAAAAATTCAGAAATCATAAATCATAGAAGATAAAAAAATAGCAACATTATCGGTCACATATGTCCCATTTCATTCTTTAGAATCAGTTTATATCTTCGTTAGAGTATATTTCATCCAATTCTAAAGAACCAGTAGCACACCCACCCCGCATGATACACAAAAAGGGAGAGGTGATGGATAAAACCCTACATGTGGATCAACGATCGACGCTAAGGCCGGGCGCGGAACTTCACAGATAGCGATGCGGCTCATCTGAATGAAAAGAGGTCGTTTGAATGAATGGTACTCCTAGCGCAGGGTGATTGGGAAAAGAAACCTAGGGAGAACCCTTAGGTTATAAATGGTGAGATACATCATGCCCCGGGCTGTTAAGATATGGAGAAAAAGGAACTTGAAGCCGCATAAGGCGCGGGGTCGTGGGATGACCATGCGGTCATGTCATTAATGGGTCCCCGCAGTTTAAACTGATGCACACCTCACAAACATTTAATTTAATTAGATTCCATTTATGGGCATTGATGGGCATTAAAACAAGATTAGGGTGGTCAAAATAGGGTTTATAACACAATTTGTGTAAAAGGAGGCTCTACTGAAAAACCAGTGGGGGTTGGCTCGAGCTACTGGTTGCTGAGAGCTACCGGTGGCTGACAGCCACCGGTAGCCGAGCTCCAGGTAGGCCGATCTACTGGAAGGATGTGCCTACTGGTAGACCAATCTTCTGGTAGACAGAGCTACTGGTAGGCCGAGATATCGGTAGACAGAGCAACCGGTAGTCTGCGGCTACAGGTTTACCAATATACTGGTAAACAGAGCTACCGGTAGGCCGAGCTACCGGTAGGCTAAAGCTACCGGTAGACCGAGCTACAGGTAGACAGAGCTATCGGTAGGCTGCGGCCACTATTAGACCGAGCTACTAGTAGGCCTGCTTCTGGTAGGCTAAGGCTACCGGTAGGCCTACCGTTAGAGGGAAACCCTCACCAAGATTCATAGGCTACCCAGGACACCCAACATCAGATTTTCACAAAGTAATGGACCCCAAAACCCGGTCCATTACATCAGATAATTCTAAAACTATTCTCGGCCTCCAGAATATAAGGGAAAACCAGAAAGGAGAAGTGTGGGGTCCGAAAAACCACCATCTAAAGATACTTCTCAGGGGGGAAACCCCTCAGTTAGAAAGCTGGAATAGAACCCCCATACATCTAGGAACACTCTCCCAAAAGCGACAAGGATTTACACTGTCCAACACATGAGTTAGGGAGTCCCCTCTTATATGTCAGGATATTATCCACTTTGGGCGGCACTGACTCACCCACACATGTTTAATTGCATCCACATTAATGTGTCCTGATTAGCAGTCAGGTTTTCCCATCATAGACATTCGTGCACACACACACATGGATAACAAGGGAAAAAATATCCCACATTCCATATATATTAATTCAAAAAGTACAACACCACAAGGATCAGAACAAAACATAAAGTCAAAACTGCTCTGGGTACTGAACGCGTAACTGGGTCTCCCACTCCCATGTGTTCTCTTCGAGCACACCATCCCTCCACAACACACAAAACAAGGGGATGGTTTTTCCATGAAGCACATTCTCTTTACGATCCTCAATCCTGATTGGTCATTCTACAAAGGTCACATCATCTTCGATATCTAAATCTCCCCAATCGATGATGTGGGAGTCATCGTGTAGATATCAACGAAGTTGGGACAGATGGAATAAATCGTGTATCCTCAGTAGCGGCGGTGGTAGCGCATGCTAATAAGAAACTTCACCGACCCACCACAACACTTCGTAGGGTCCAATGAACCTGGGAGAAAGCTTATTCCCCCTACCGAACCTCCGTTGTCCACACCGAGGGTATACCTTCAAGAAAACGTGTTATCCAACCTTGAACTCCAGCGGTCTCCACCTATCATCAACATATGACATCTGTCGGTCCTGGGCCACCTTCATCCTTTCCCGTATAAGCTGAACCTTTTCTGTCGTGCTCTACACCACCTTCGGGCCAAGGATTCCAGACTCTCCAACTTCAGTCCAACACACATGTGAACGACATGGACTCCCGTACAAGGATTCAAACATGGCCATACAAATGGTAGTGTGATAGCTATTATTGTAGGAGAACTCTACCAAAGGAAAGTGTCACACCCATGATCCTCCTGAGTCCAGAACGCATGACCGCAGCATATCCTCCAACTTAGGGATGGTGTGCTCTGTCTGCCCATCTTTCTAGGGGTGAAAAGAAGTGCTAAGTCATAGATGGGTGCCAAAAGCATGATGCAATCCTCTCAAAACTCTTGACATAAACTATGCATCCCTGTCCGAGAATATGGACCTCATAACTCCATGCAACCGCACCACCTCATCCACATACATCTCTGATAGAGAGTCCACTGCACTCGACTCCTTAATCTCTTGAAAGTGATCTGATTTTGTCAAACTGTCCACTACCACCCAGATGGCATTGTATCCCCTTTGTACCTTGGGTAGTCATGTGATGAAACCCATCAAGATGTCGTCCCACTTTCACTCGGGAACATCTAAAGGTTGTAACAACCTTCCTGGAACACGGAGTTCAGCCTTTATCTGCTGACAGACTAGGCACTTGGCCACAAACTCTACCACTGCTCGCTTTACTCCTGGCCAACAAAGTTGTCCTTTCAAACCCTGGTACATCTTGGAAACTCCTGGGTGTACCGATAGGGGTGAGTTGTAGAACTAACTTAGAACCTAGACACACATTGCCTCTGGAACAAACATCTTCCCTGGTAAGAGCATCCGATTTTGACCATCTTCTATCCACCCTTTCGGAGCATTTCCCTGGTTAACTCGGTCTCGCATCACTTCACACTCTGGGTCACCCCACTGAGACTCCTCCACTTGCCACATCAGGGAATAATGTACTGTAATTTCATATAGGAAGCCTCTACCATTATCCATACGGGAATCCAGGTGAACGGAATCCAACTCCTCCATCGCTCTCCAAGCGTCTTCCGACTCTCAGACTGCATCCCTCTGCGACCTCCTACTCAACGCCTCAGGTCACTACATTCCCCTTCCATGAAGTGTAGGAGATCTCGAAGTCGTAATCCCAGAGGAACTCCATCCACCTTCAATGCCGAATGTTTAGTACCCGCTGGGAGAAGATATACCTCATTCTTTTGTGATCTTTGAAGACCACAAAGAGTTTTCCGATGAGGTAGTTCCACCATAGCTTTAGCCCAAAAACAATTGTTGCAAGCTCTAGGTCATGGGTGGCATAATTATGCTCATGAGGGCGTAGCTAACTAGACCCATAAAAGATCATCCCTTGCTGCTGCATCAACACACATCACGGGCCTTGTCTTAAAGCATCACAGAACACCTCATACACCTCCCCTTCTTCTAGTAATCTCAGCACTAGGGCATTAATCAACTTCTCTTTTGACTAGCTAAAGGCTGCCTCGCATAGCTCACTCCACACCAAAACCTTGTCTTTCTTGGTCATGGTTGTCAAAGGGGATGCAACTTGGGAGATGTTGGGTACGAACCACTGGTAGTAACCTGCCATCCCGAGGAAACTATGAACCTCTGCCACATTCTTGGGTGCTTCCCAAGAAAAAACTACTTCAACCATTGATGGGTCCACCACTACTCCCCGCTCAGACACCACATGCTCGAGGAAGTGAACTTCTTGTGTCCAGAACATGCATTTTGAAAACTTCCCATAGAGATGATGTTGTCAGATGACATCCAAAACCGTCCTCAGGTGCCCCGCATAGTCCTCCTCTGATCTCAAATTCATCAGCATGTAATCTATGAACACAACCACGAACCAATCCAGGTACTCCCAGAAGATGGAGTTCATAAGCCCCATGAACACAGCCAGGGCGTTCGTAACACTGAATGGCATAACCACAAACTCGAAGTTCCCATATCTGCACCTGAAGACCATCATCGAGATGTCACTCTTCTTTACCCTCAACCAGTGATACCCAGACCATAGGTCGATCTTCGAGAACCATCATACCTCTTTCAGTTAGTCTAAAAGGTTGTCTATCCTCGGAAGAGGGTTGTGATTCTTGAAAATTACACGATTCAACCTCCTGTAGTCTATACACAACCTGAGACCACCATCTGCCTTCTTGGAAAACAAGACTTGGGCACCCCATGGTGACACACTTGGTCGAACATAACCTTTCTTCATCAGATCGTCAATCTGAATCCGCAAGTCCTATATCTCCGAAGGTGCCATCCGGTAGGGTGCCATCGAAATCGGAAGAGCACCAGGCTGCAAGTCTATCCCAAACTCGATATCACATCAAGGGGGTAGAGTTGTCACCTCCTCAGGGAAGACATACAAAAACTCACTAATGATCCCAAGTACATCCACCATCTCAGCATCTACTGAATACACTGACAGGTCGAATAACAAAGAGAGGAGGGTTTCCTCTCGTCTGCTTCCCTTCTGGCCGCCCCGCTCGCTGGGGAAAGTAACACGTCGGCCGCCCATGTCTAAGAACACAACCCTTCCTCAGAAGAAATCGATGAAGAAACACATAGAGAACATCTAGTCGATGCCATGGATGACATCGTATGGATGTATTTGTAGTATTACTAGATCCCTGACCGACTAATGTGGCCCTATCATCAGTCTGCATCCTCAATAAACATATATCAAGTCGGTCAGTCCTCCGACTAGTGTGCTCAGCACCAGGGGCACTAGAATTGTCATAGGATCTAGAACCAAAGCACTGGCTAGACTGGGTAAAACGAAGGAGTGCAAATCTCCAGTGTCGAACAAGGCATAAGAAAGGGTACTGAACAAACTAATCGTACCTCGAATGACTTCTGGTCCTACTGGAACTGATGCCTCTGCGGCATGCAACTGCCCACGCCCAGCTCTTCTGCACCTCAGTTGTTGGCCACCCCCTAACCACGCCCCGGTCGAGGTCCCTGAGGAGCTTCATTATGTTGGACTCCTCCTGCAACGTCTGCCCTCGAATGAGTGGGAGCTCACTTACCCAGCTACTCCTGCTGGAAAGGCCTGGCTGGAAGTTGCTGCTGGGGCAGGTGATGGCGATGTCTGCCACAGCCGTACTGTACCTGGTCCTGGCACTGACTCGGGAGATGTCCATGGATCCCACAGACGAAGCACCACAGTCCTTGGCCTGAAGGAAAAGGGCAAGGAATCGGGGACCGAAACTGAAACTATTGCGGCCTGCTCCCTACTGGTCGGAACCTGGAGGGTCCTGACGCTGGAGGCATAGTGCTGACGGCCTTCCCCTTCGATGGTCCCAACTGGATCCCCTGTCGTGACACACCTCCTAGAGCATGCATCCTCTCTACCACATTGGCTTTCTTCTAGACCTCTAAATACGTCGACAGGGTAAAGGGGGAAACATCATACTAGAGGGAGGGTCAGAGTGCCTCCTCTAGACGTCTTGCCTGAGACTCCTCGTCGGGAACGTGGTCTGGAGAAAAATAGAGGAGGTCCTCGAACATGATTCCCAGCTCCCTCACTGATAGACTCCCCTACTGGAGGTAGAATAGCTCCTGCATCTTTTCCTCCTTCAGCGTCAAAGAGTGGAATTCCACCCGGAACTCCCTCTCAAAATCAGCCCATGCCACCTTAGCCTCTCTCCTATCCCCCAGTTAAAGCATCCACCACTGTCACACCGCTCCCACCTCTGGCTGATGGCTAGAAGAACCCAATACTTGGTCAGTGCCTGAATCATGCCGAAAGATATCACTAGCTCTTCTAGCCAGCCCTCCATCTTCATGTTAGAGGTGCTACCATCATAATTCTTGAGGGTCTATCACTGGAAGGCCTGAAGTGTCTTCTTCCACGGGCCGTCCTCCTCCTCTCGATCAGCTCTCTGCCGACCGGACAAGGTAGTCTCCGAGCCCTCGATCGCCCGCACCACACATGGTCACCTCCCAGGTGCCATAGCTACATGGTAAACACGGAATTCCTAATCCCAAGTTGTGCAGATCATTGCTCTTAAAAAAATTCTTAAACTTCTTATTGATATAAATTCCAAAAACACCAACAAAACACGAGAAAATAAGTCATTATGATGCATTTACCTTCACTAGGGTATCTACCATGCAATCAATGTGTCCTCACTTGGTTGTTTGGTAGGTCCATAGTCCTTGCGTCAGATAATGGGGGCCCTAAAATCTCATGTCCTAGCCGGTCTTCCCTGGCCTAATTCACGCACCACGGTTAGGCAACACTGTTGCCCTACTATCCCATGTAATCCTCATTGTTCCTCACTCCAGACTCCATCATATCTCTCAACCTTCCCTGTGTTACCATTCTGTCACGACCCTCCTTCACCAAAAGGAGGGAAGGGTCAGCTGATTGCCAGGACCATCCTTCATTAAGTTTAAGGAGAGATAATGACCCCGACACCCGCCTTCAATAGGTCCCGGATTGGCGAATAGCACCAAGGGTATAGAATCACACACTAAATGGAAGGCATTAACCTTTTTCTTTTAATAGGATCGAGAGAAATGATGGTAAATCCCAACAACACCAAAAGGGGATAGTAAAAGTAAACCCAATAACCATTCCCATTTCATGTTACCAAAGTAAAATCCACAAAGTACAAAGTGACTACAAGGGTAAAGTACCCAAGAAAGAAAAACAGCAACTGCAACTGACCAAAAGTTCTGAGCTAGTATAGTCCCGCGCGATCCCAGTAGTCCTCCTGGAAACCTGAAAATAGTTTTATATATGAAGGGTGAGAATACACGTATACTCAGTAGGGAGAGCCAAAGACTCTCGTGCACATGTGGGGGAACTTACTAACGTCCCATGAGAAAAAGAGTAAACCAAACACCTAACAAGGTGAACTATCCACCCATTCCTCATCAAGGCACACTCCCAAAAGAACACCTGTCAAGTAATGTATAGTAATAGCACATCGATGTTTGGGTACCTCGTGCCACATTCCCACTTATTATTGAAGACATCCTACGCATCGAACCAATCCCGCCATTCTCACCGCATTCCCACTGCCATACCAAGCCCGAACACACCTAGGCCTCAACTGTCAAATGTAACCACACCTGCAAACACCGAGGCTAGAACAACCACCACCATGCCTGAAAAAACCTGGGCTAGAAGATCCACTCCCACGCCCGAAGACACCTGGGCCTCATCCCAGAGTCACTTGGGAAACCACCTTCCCACATGCACCTAGGCCAAACACCACACTTCCCTGCCCGAAGTTTCTTTGTCCAATAACAAACTTCAGGCCATTATAGCCTACCCGAAAATATATGGGATATCCGGGAAAGGGAGCAGAAATGAGCCAATAACCAGCCACTAATAGAAGTGTTGGGAAAGAAACCCACCCCCATGAAATGTGGGTGATTGGCACTATGTTCTCAACTTGGGTGGGGCACGAATAGGAAACACAAAACTACAAGTATATGTATAGGTTGAAAGCACTCGCCTAGTTTATGTTTTTCTTCATCAAGCCTAAAGAACACAAACAGCACCATGTCCAAGTCACAACATACACCAAACCAATAACCCATTTGTCCCATCCTTGTTTTCATGTTCAGTAATGATGATTAAAATAGGTTTATGCACCTACTTGGGAAACTAAGAATTATAAGAACAAGTCAAGGGAAAACAAACAGCCAAGCATCAACTACAACTTCCACACCCGGTTCTCTTATAATGTCATAACAACAAATAGATAAGTGAGATCCCTCAATGTACAAGAATCAAAGAAAACCCAGAGACATTGCCCCATGTCCCCCCAAATGGTTTCTCGTCAACAGAGGATCCCACCCCAATTCGTGATATAAACAAGGTAACCACTCGACCTTAAAATTCACAGCCACTAAATCCGTAACAACAGGGGATCCCATACCCACCCACATAACCCAGCAATCGGCCCGTGAATGAAAACAAACAAACCACCACCACCAACACAGTGCAGGCTCGTGCCAGTATTTTCAGATTTAAATGATTTAACACACTCCATGATTTCAATCCTGTTGTACATTAATCGGGGTTATCACAGAAAAGGGTTGATCCTGGTGCTTTCAATTTGTATAGCCGAATATATGAAATTAACCAGTTTACATTTCACAGTAGGTGTTCACAACCACAAAACAATCCATTAAACATAACCAGAGGCAAGGCTTCGTTAGTGCACAGAGAAAGACCACCAACGGCCATGATTTTCAGAAGGCGTAAGCCCGCACAATTCCTAAATCATAAATCATGGGAGATCATAAAATTAACAGAGCAACATTATCAGACACATCCATCCCATTTGATTCTTTAGAATTATTTTATATCTTCATTAGAGTTTAATTCATCCAATTTTACAGAACCAGTAGCACACCCACCCCGCATGATACACAAAAAGGGATAGGCGATGGATAAGACCCTAACTGTTGATCAACGATCAACACTAAGGTCGGGCGTGGAACTTCACGAATAGAGATGCGGCTCGTCTGAATGAAAAGTGGCTCGTCTGAAAGAAGGGTACTCCTTGCACATGGTGATTGAGAAAAGAATCCTAGGTAGAAACCTTAGGTTATAAAGGGTGAGATACAGCACACCACAGGCCATTAAGATATGGAGAAAAAGGAACTTGATGCCGCGTAAGGAGCGGGGTCGTGGGTTAACCACGCAGTCACGTCATTATAGGGTCCCCACTGTTTAAACCGATGCACACCTCACAAACATTTAATTTAATTAGACGCAATTTATGTGTGTTACTGGGCTTTAAAACAAGCTTAGGGGGGTCGAAATAGGTTTTAAAACCCAATTTGTGAAAAAGGAGGCGCTAATGAAAAACCCATGTGGGTAGGATGGAGCTACCGGTCCTTGAGAGCTAGCGGTGGCTGATAGACACCGGTTGCCGAACTACCAGTAGGCTGCGGCCACCGGTAGACCAAGCTACCGATAGACAGAGCTACCGGTAGGCCGAGCTACTAGTAGATAGAGCTACCGGTAGGCTACGACCACCGGTAAACCAAGATATCGGTAGACAAAACAACCAGTAGGTCGAGCTACAGGTAGGCTACGGCTACCGGTAGACCGAGCTACCAGTAGACAGAGCTACGGGTAGGTTGCGGCCACTGGTAGACTGAGCTACTGGTAGTCAAGCTACTGGTAGGCTAAGGCGACCAGTAGGCCTACCGTTAGAGGTCAAACATTACCGAGCTTCCTAGGCTACCAAGAACACCAAACATCAGGTTTTCACAAAGTAATGGACCCCAAAACCTGGGACATTACATCATATACTTCTCAAACTATTCTCACCCTCGAGAATATAATTTCAAAATATAAAGGAGAAGAGTGGGGTCCAAACAACCACGCTCTAAAGATAATTTTGAAGGGAAAACCCCTCCATTCGAAAGATGGAACATAACCACACTACATCCAGGAACACTCTCTCAAAAGCCAGAAGGATTTACACTTTCCAACACATGAGTTTGGGAGTCCCCTCCTACATGTCAGGATATTATTTGCTTTGGTCGGCACTGACTCGCCCACATGGGTTTAATCACATCCACATTAATGCGTCCTGTTTAGCAGTCAGGTTTTCCCATCATACACATTCATGCACACAGACACATGGAGAACAAGGAAAAAAATCACCAGCATTCCATATATATTAAATCACAAAGTACAACACCACAAGGATCAGAACAAAACATAAAGTCAAAACATCTCTGGGTACTGAATGTGTAACTAGGCCTCTCGCTCCCATGTTCTCTCTTCGATCCCACCATTCCTCCACAACACACGAACCAAGGGTATGGTTCGTCCATGAAGCACTTTCTCGTTACATTCCTCGATCCTAATTGGTCGTTCTACGATGGTCACATCGTCTTCGATATCTAAATCTCCCCAATCGATGAGATGGTAGTCGTCATGTAGATATCGACAAAGATGGGACACATGGAATACATCGTGTATCCTCAGTAGCGGCAGTTGTTGCGCTAGCTGATAAGAAACTTCACCAACCAACAACAATACTTCGAAGGGTCCAATGAACCTGGGAGAAAAGCTTACTCCCCCTACTGAACCACCATTGTCCACGCTGAGGGTAGACCTTCAATAACACATGGTCTCCAACCTCGAACTCCAAGGGTCTCCTCCTATCATCGGCATATGACTCCTGCTAGTTCTAGGCTGCCTTCATCCATTCCCGTATAAGCTGAACCTTCTCTGTCATGCTCTGAACCACCATCGGGCCAAGGGTGCCCATCTCTATGACTTCGGTCCAACACACAGGTGAAAGACATGGCCTCCCATACAGGGATTCAAATTGGACCATACTAAAGGTAGAGTGATAGACATTATTTTAGGTGAACTATACCAGAGGCAAGTGTCGCACCCATGATCCTCCTGAGTCCATAACGCATGCCCACAGTATATCCTCCAACGTCTCGATGGTGCGCTCTGTCTTCCCATCTGTCTAGGGGTGAAAAGTTGTTCTAAGGAATAGATGTGTTCCAAAAGCATGTTGTAATCCTCTCCAAACTTGTGAGGTAAACTGTGCATCCCTATCAGAGACTATGGACCTCAGAACTCCATGAAATCACACCACCTCACCCACATACTTCTTTGCTAGAGAGTCCACTACACTCTACTCCTTAATCACCAGAAATTGAGCTGATTTCGTCAACTAGTCCACTAACACCTAGATAGCATCGTATCCCCCTAGGACCTTGGGTAGTCTAGTGATGAAATCAATCAATATGTCATCCCACATCCATTCGAGAAAATCTAAAGGTTTTATCTACCTTCCTGAAACACGGTGTTCAGTCTTTACCTGCTGACACACTAGGAACTTCGCCACAAATTCTACCACGGCTCGCTTTACTCTTGGTTACCAAAAGTGTCCCTTAAAACCCAGGTACATCTTGGAAACTTCTGGGTGTACCGCTAGGGGTGAGTTATGGAACTAACTGAGAACTTGGACACGCATTGCCTCTGGAACAAACATCTTACCCTAGAAGAGCATCCGATTTTGACCATCTTCTGTCCACCCTTCCAGAGCATTTCCCTAGTCAACTCGGTCACGAATCACTTCGCACTCTGGTTCTCCCCACTGAGACTACACCACTTTCCGCCTCAGGGAAGACTGTACTATCATTTGATATAGGAAACCTCTACCATTATCCATCCTCGCATCCAGGTGCAAGGCAATGAAATCCTCCATCGCTTTCTAATAGTCTGCCAACTATCGGACTGCATCCCTCTATGACCTCCTGCTCAAGGCATCAACCACTACATTCCCCTTCCATGAATTGTAGGAGATCTTGAAGTCGTAATCTTGGAGGAACTCCATCCACCTTCGCTGCCGCTAGTTTAGGTCCTGCTGGGAGAAGATATACCTCAAGCTTTTTTGATCTGTGAAGACCACAAAGTGTTCTCAGATGAGGTAGTTCCACCATAACGTTAGTGCAAAAACGACCGCTGCATGATCCAGGTCATGGGTGGCATAATTACGCTCATGAGGGTGTAGCTGCCTAGACCCATAAGAGATCACCACTTGCCGCTGCATAAACACACATCCCAGGCCTTGTCCTAAATCATCAAAGAATACCTCATACGACACCCCATCTTCTGGTAATCTCAGCACGGGGGCACTAACCAACTTCTCCTTTAGATAGTTGAATGTTTCCTCACACTGCTCACTCCACACGAAAACCTGGTCTTTCTTGGTCATGGCTGTCAAAGGGGATGCAACTCGGGAGAATATGGGCACAATCCTCAGTTAGTAACCTTCTAGCCCAAGGAAACTACGAACCTCTACCACATTCTTGGGTGCTTCCCAAGAAACAACTACTTCAACCTTTGATGGGTCCACCACTACTCCACTCTCAGACACCACGTTCCCGAGGAAGTGCACTTCTCATGTCAATAACTTTCATTTTGACAACTTCCTATAGAGATGATGCTGTCGGAGGACTTCCAAAACCATAATCAGGTGCCCTGCATGGTCCTCCTCTAATCTCGAATAGATCAGGATGTCATCAATGAACACAACCACAAACCGATCCAGGTACTCCCAGAAGATGGTTTTCATAATCCCCGTGAAGACATCCAGGTCATTCGTAACACCAAAAGGCATAACCACAAACTCAATGTGCCCATATCTGCACCTGAATGTCGTCTTCGAGATTTCACTCTCCATTACCCTCAACTGGTGATACCCAGACCGTAGGTCGATCTTCGAGAACCACCCTGCCCATTTTAGCTGGTCGAAAAGGTCATCTATCCTTAGAAGAGGGTACCGATTCTTGACCATTACCTGATTCAGCCTCTTGTATTATATAAACAACCTAAGACCACCATCCTCCTTCATGGTGAACAAGACTGGGGCACCCCACGGTGACACACTTGGTCGAACATAACCTCTCTTTATCTAATCGTCAATCTGAATCCGCAACACCCGTAGCTCCGAAGGTTCCATCCGGTATGGAGCCATCAAAATCGGACAAGTGCCATGCTGCAAGTCTATCCCAAACTCAATATCACGTAGAGGGGGTATATTCTTCACCTCCTCATGGAATACTTCCATAAACTCACTGACGATCCCTAGTAACTCCACCATCTCAGCATCTACTGAATCCACTAACAGCTCGGCTAACAAGAAGAAGACGGGTTCCACTTGTCTGCTTCCCTTCTAACCGCCTCGCTCATTGGTGAAAGTAACACATCGGTCACCCATGTTTGAGAACACAACCCTTCGTCGGAAGCAGGCGATGACGGAACACACATTGAACAGACATTTGATGCCTAGGATGACATTTTATGGTTGTATCTGCAGTAGTAATAGATCCCTGACCGACTGATGTGGCCCTATCATCAATCTTCATCCTCGACAAGCATATAACATGTCAGTCTGACCTCCAACTGGTGTGCTCATCACTAGTGGCACTGGATGTCTCTCGTAATCTAGACCTATGGCACGGTATAGACTGGGTGAAATGAAGGAGTGTGAAGCTCTAGTGTCGAACAAGGCGTAAGCAAGGGAACTGAACAAACTGACCGTACCTCGAACAAGCTCTGGTCCTACTGGAACTGCTGCCTCCACAACGTGCAACTGCCCACACCCAGCTCCTCTGCCCCTTGGTTGTCACCCCCCCCCCCCCCCCCCCCCGACCATGCCCCGGTCGAGGTCCCTGAGGAGCCCCAAGAGGTCGGCCTCCTCCTGCAACATCTGCCCTCGGAGGAGCGGGAGCTCACTGTCCATGCTGCTGCTGCTGGAAAGGCCTAGATGGAAGCTGCTGCTGGGGCGGGTGATGGGGTTGTCCGTTGCTGTGCTACTGTACCCAGTCCGGGAACTGACTCCGTAGATGTCCATGGCACCCACAGACGAAGTACCGCAGTCATGGGGCCAAAGGAAAAGGGTGAGGTCTAGGGGACCAGAATTGAAACTGTTGTGGCATGCTCCCCACTAGTCGGAACCTGGAGAGTCTTCATGCTGGAGGCCTGGTGCTGACGGCCTTCTCCTTCGATGGTCCCAACTGGATCCCCTCTCATGACACACCTCCTAGAGTGTGCATCCTCTCTACTACTTCGGCCTTCTTATCGACCTCCAAATATGTCGGCAGGGTAAAGGGGGTAACAACATACTGGAGGGAGGGTCGGAGTGCCTTCTCTAAACATCTTTCCCGAGACTCCTCATCAGGAAAGGGGTCCAGAGAAAAATGTAGGAGGTCCTTGAAGTTGATTCCCACCTCCCTCACTAACATACCCCCCTGGTGGAGGGAGAGTAGCTCCTGTCTCTTTTCTTCCTTCATCATCGAAGAGAGGAATTCTGACAGGAACTCCCTCTCGAAATCAACCCATGCCACCTCAACCTCTCTCCTCTCCCCCAGGTAAAGCGTCCACCACTGACGCGCCGCTCCCCACATCTGGATGACAGATAGAGGAACCCAGTACTCGGTTGGGGACCAAATCAGGCTGAAAGATATCACTATCTTTTCTAGCCATCCCTCCATCTTCATGTCAGAGGTGCTACCCTCATACTTCTCGAGGGTCTGTCACTAGAAGGCCCGAAGTGTCTTCTGTCAGTGGGCGTCTTCCTCCTCTCGATCAGCTATCTATTGACCGACCAAGGTAGTCTCCGGGCCCTCAATCGCCCGCACCACATGTGGTCGCCTCCCAGGTTCCATAGCTAAAAGGAAAACAAGGAATTCCTAATCCCAAGTAGTGCAGATCATTGCTCTTAAAAAATTTCTTAAAATTATTATTGATTTCAATTCCCAAAACACCCATGAAACACGAGAACACAAGTCATTATGATTCATGAACCTTTCCTAGGGTCTCTACCCTGCAATGAGTGTGGCCTCACTTGGTCATTCGGTAGGTCTAAAGTCCTTACATCAGATCACCGGGGGGGCCTAAAATCTCGTGTCCTAGCCGGTCATTCCTGGCCTAATTCACACACCAAGGTCACCCAAAACTTTTTCCCTACCATCCCATGAAATCCTCATTATGCCTAACTACAGAATCCATTATATCTCTCAACCTTCCCTCTGATACCATTCTGTCATGACCCACCTTCACCAAAAGGAGGGAAGGGTCAGTAGATTTCTAGGCCCTTCTTCTTTAAGTTGAAGGAGAGATAATGGCCCTCGAAACCCGCCTTCAATAGGTCCCGGAGTGGTGACTAGCACCAACGGCATAGAATCACACACTAAATGGAATGAATTACCCTTTTTATTTTAATAGGATCACGAGATAAGATGGTAAATCCCAACAACACCAAAAGTAGAAAGTAAAAGTAAAGCCATGAACCATTCCAAATGCATGTTACAAAAGTAAAATCCACAAAGTAAAACGTGACTACAAGGGTAAAGTACCAAAGAAAGAAAAACAACAACTGCATCTTCCCAAAATAACTGAGCTAGTATGGTCCTGCGCGATCCCTGAAGTCCTCCTGCAAACATGAAAACTATTTTATATACGTAGGGTGAGAATACATGTATACTCAGTAGAGTGAACCAAAGACTCTCATGCATAAGTGGGGGAACGTACTAAAGTCCTGTGAAAAAAAGAGTAAAACAAAAAAAATAACAACGTAATAAATCCACCCAAGCCACACCAAGGCACACTCTGAAAATAACACAAGTCAACAAATTTATAGTAATACCACATCAAGGATTGGGTACCCTGCACCACTTGGCCACTAGTTATTGAAGACATCCTACGCATTGAACCAATCCCGCCATTCTCACTGCATTCCCACTGCCATACCCCACCCGCACACACCTAGGCCACAAGATAACCGCATTTCCACTGCCATACCCCGCCCGCACACACCTGGGCCACAACTGTCACACGTAACCATGCCTACAAACACGTATTCCAGAACAACCACCACCACGCCCGAAAACACCTTGGCTAAAAGATCCACTTCCATGCCCGAAGACACCTGGGCCTCATCCCGAAGACACATGGGAATCCACCTGCCCGCACACACCTAGGCCAACCACCACACTACCCCACCAGAAGGTTCTTGAGCTAATAATGGACTTCAGGCCATCACAGCCTGCCCGAAAATACTTGGGTTATCCGGGAAAGGGAGAAGAATGGAGCTAATAACTAGCCACTAATAGAAGTGTTTGGAAAGACACCCTCCCCCATGAAATGGGGGTGTTCGGCACTAAGTTCACAACTTGGGTGGGGAGCGAAAAAGAAAAACAAAACTACAATTATATGTGTAGGTAGCAAGCACTCACCCAGTTTAGGTTTTTCTTCACCTAGCCTAAAGAACAAAAACAACATCATGTCCAAGTCCCAACATACACCAAACCAAAAACCCATTTGTCCCAACCTTGTTTTCATGTTCAATAATGATGTTTAAAATAAGTTTATGTACCTACTTGGGAAACTAGAAATCATAAGCACAATTCAAGGGAAAACAAACAGTCAAGCATCGACTACAACATCCACACCTGATTCTCTTGTAATGTCATAACAACAAAGGGATAAGTGAGATCCCTCGAAGTACTGGAATCAAAGAAAACCCTGATACACTACCCCGTGTCCCCCCAAATGGTTTCTCATCAACAGAGGATCCCACCCCAATTCGTGATATGAACAAGGTAACCACCCAACCTCAAAATTCACAACCACTGAATCCGTAACAACAGGGGATCCCATCCCCACCCACATCAACCAGAAATCTGATTGTGAATGAAAACAACCAAACCACCACCACCAATACAAAGCAAGCTCGTCCAGTATTTTTAGATTTAAAAGATTTAATACACTCCATGATTTCAATTCTGTCGTACATTAACCGGGGTTATGACAGAAAAGGGTTGATCCTAGTGCTTTCAATTTTATTGGCCGAATATAAGTAATTAACCAATTTACATTTCACAGTAGGGGATCACAACCACAAGACAATCCATTAAACATCACGAGAGGCAAGGGTTCGTTAGTTCACAAAGTAAGACCACCAACGACCATGATTTTAGAAAGGAGTAAGCCAGCACAATTCCAAAATCATAAATCATGGATGATCATTAAAAAACAGAGTAACATTATCAGTCACATACCTCCGATTTCATTCTTTAGAATCAGTTTATATCTTTATTAGAGTTTGGTTCATCCAATTCTACATAACCAGTAGCACACCCACCCTGCATGATACACAAAAAAGGAGAGGTAATGGATAAAACCCTACCTGTTGAACAACGATCAATGCTAAGTCCGGGAGCAGAACTTCACGGATAGCGATGCATCTCATCAGAACGAAAAGCGGCTTGTCTGAACGAAGGTTACTCCTTGAGCAGGGTGATCGAGAAAACAAACCTAGGGAGAACCCTTAGGTTATAAAGGGTGATATACAGCATGCCCCGGGCTATTGAGATATAGAGAAAAAGGAACTTGAAGCCGCGTAAGGTGCGGGGTCGTGGGTTGACCACGCGGTCATGTCATTAATGGGTCCTTGTGGTTTAAACCGATTCTCACCTCACAAACATTTCATTTAGTTAGACTTCATTTATGAGTGTTATTGGGCATTAAAACAATCTTAGGGGGGTCGAAATAGGGTTTAAAACCCAATTTGAAAAAAAGGAACCGCTACTGAAAAACCTGTGGGGGTAGGCTGGAACTACCGGTCGTTGAGTGCTACCGGTGGGTGACAGCCACCGGTAGCCGAGCTACCGGTCGGCTGCGGCCACCGGTAGACCAAGCTATGGGTAGATAGAGCTACCTGTAGGCCGAGCTACAGGTAGGCTACGGCCAGTGGTAGACCGAGCTACCGGTAGACAGAGTTACCGGGAGGCCGAGCTACTGGTAGGCTACGACTACCGGTATATCGAGCTACATGTAGACAGAGCTACCGGTAGGCTGTGGCCATCGGTAGACTGAGCTACCGGTAGGCCTGCTACCGGTAGGCTAAGGATCCCAGTAGGCCTATCGTTAGAGTTCAAACTTCATCGAGACTTCCAAGCTACCCAGAACACCCAACATCAGATTTTCGCAAAGTAATGGACCCCAAAACCTAGTCCATTAGACTAGATTCCTCTTGATCCATTTTGTTTGATTTTTGTTCTAGAACGAGTTATAGGGGTTTGAGCGGTTTTGACTATTTTGTATATCTACCGCATTTTATCACAAATTGGAGGCTGTTATCATAGGAGTACCATCGTACGAGTCTTAGGTAGGTTGTGCATACCTCTTTTTGTGTTTTCGTGTTAATTTGGGTAAGGCGGCCTTCAGTGTGTTTTCGTGTAATTTTAGTGGGACCCATTTTATTTGTTGTTTCATATTTTATTGATTGTTGGACCAATGGGATGCCTTTGGGTATTCCATGTTACCAGTTTATATAGAGAGCGGCCGAGTGAGGGGTCATAGCTCAGCAGATCATTTTCACCGGGGAATTCCAAAATGGTTATATTTGTTTTATATTTTTATAAAATGTTGACTTTAATTTATTAATCTTGATATAAATAGTTAGAGAGTATTCATGACCTCGGTTATGTTGATTGATAACCGTTGGGATAGGGCAATTCGACTGTTTAAAATGTTTCTCCTGTTTATATGATCACAGGTTGGTCTTGGCCCGGGTTACATTGTGTGGTTTTGACCAAGGGATTGGACATCATGGATGTCGTCTTGTTGTAGGATGACTGTTAGGTTGGGCATGGACTGAGTTACTATGATGTTAAGGCCATCAGACATGAGTTCCCTATTCGTAGGGACACATGGTGTTAGATATGTAGTAGCTTGGGTCCTATTTTGGAGACCACCACCCACGTGGAAACATTGACTAGTGTTGACACAAAGAGAATCCATGATGAGGTAGTTTTGACCACTTGTGTGGGTAGAGGCCCCTGTTAGTTGTTGTTTAGTTACTTCTTGGTATGGGGTGTTGGCCATATGAATCGAAGTGGAAGGTGATGAGCCTTTGGGGGATAAAATTGAGGCTATCATGTTGCGGGAAAAGGATCACCATTATTTGAGGGAAAATATCATTGTCCCTCTGGATGCTTTAAATCGAGGGAAGACATCGATGTCCCTCTGGATACGTTATCTGAGGGCAGACATTGTTGTCCCTCAAGTTGCTTATTTGAGGACAGACATTGCTGTTCCACCAGGTTACAACTATTGGTTGGGCCTTCAGGATGCGGGTACATGAGACACGTGGTGTCAGGGGCACATGGTGACAGGTTATATAACATAGATTCTGGCTTTGGCCAAAGAAGATGACACTCCATGGTGGCTGCTGAGCACCATGGGAGTTTGGTTTTATTTTTTAATCGTTCGGTTTATTGCTTTCCTTATAAATGCATGACTGCTTAAACACTTATATTAGGTATGCACTATTGGGTGGTATCCTTCTGAGATTTGTCTCACTCCTAGCACGGGCCCTTTAGGATGCTGCAGACTTTATAGATTTACATGCAGGAAAGAGGCCAGATTTAGGAGCTAGGTTGTATTAGTTGTTGCATGGAGATGGTATGAACCATGAGGTCTTGCCTAGATCGGGTTTACTAAGCATTTCTGTATTCCTGTATCAGAATCATTACCTGTTTTGCAGCTATAGATGGTTATCAATTGGCGCCCTTTTTATATTCAGATATGTATGACCTTCTTTGGATGCATGTTTTATTGTTTAATAGTAGTTTCAAGTAATCATCATGTTGTTGTGTTTATTTCTGTTGCTGTTGTTTATATTTATTGCTTATACTATTTATTGATATTTAATGTGCTTCTGCTCTGTGGGTTTGGTTTGAGTCTACTGAGTCATTTATTCTACCCCATATTTATTGTTATACGAGGACCAGTACCATTATTATCCTATGAGAGGTTATAGCCTCCCCACTATACCTACAAGACCCTCGCTGCTAGTTGGAAGAATTTGGATTTCGGGGAGGTGAGCCTAAGGTAGTAATAACCGACCCGTGTAGGACTGTTCGGGTGGATGATTGGGTCTGGGTAATTATAGTTGGCGTTGAGAGGATGTCATGTGTGCTAGCATGGATGATTAATTAAATAATTAAATAATTTTTATTTTAATTATTTGATTAATTTATTTTAACCTTGCGAGAGGTTATAAATTCATTATTTAGAGGGGGTTGGCCTGATAAATCATTTTGGCCAACGATGGTAAACCCTCCCATCCTCTCCTCACCTTCTCTTCCCATTGATGAACGACAAATGAGGAGAATTGAAGCATCAAATCCAATATAATCGAAGAGCGATGAAGACAACATCTTCTTCTCATCGTTGTGAAAGTGTGATCCTCATCCACACCGAATAGATCTTGATGAATGTGATCTTCCCCAATGATCGATCCAAACCTAAGGTTGGATTTATCTTTCTGAATTCCATACTCAGTTGAATTTTCATGACGAATGTGAATTATATGAATTAATTCGAGGATAAAAAAATGGGTTGAATAAATTATTTCTTCTTGTTTATGTTGAGAATGAAAATATTGAATTGTGATAAATTTTTATTTACCAATTACTTTTGTTCATGATTATCAATGGTGATGGCCAAACAGACATGGACATCAATCCACACATAGTCCATGTCGCATTTTTTATTTCATTCTTCACACGTTCTCTGCGTGTTCTTTCATGCCAAATAATTAAGTGCATTAAAACATCGATGTTTTGTTGAGCGCGACATATGAATGTAGAGATCTCGACCTGAGGATCGTGATTCTATGCTTCTCAAAATTTTCAGGGTTAAAACGAATATGCAGTAGACCGTGGAAGGGGAAACATAACATTGAGATTTCAATGTGTCTTCAAGGGGCATTTTTGGTGTGGCGAGCAGACATGGGCCAAGCAATGCAGCTGGCTTGAGGTGCATCGGCGCGGGTAGCAAGGGGTGTTGACGGCGGTCTAGCCTTGTGGGAAACCATGCGATTAGTGTTCTAGTAATAAAAAACGTGGATGAGGAGATTGGATAGAGATATAATAATAAAGGATTAAAATTAAAAATATTGAAAAAAATTAATAAAATCAAAGAAGAGATGGTGTGTGTTGGGAATAGAGTATAGACAAGGGGAGGTGCCAATTTTGTTAGAGAATTAGGAAATCATGGAAGAATAAATGTGATTGGAGAGAGCAAGGAATTCTAAAATAATAGTGGGAATAAAATTAAAAGAGAAATAAATGATGAATTTGGGATTTGCTGATGAATTATAGCACCCAAGGGAGTCCAAATCGGGATCACTTTTTTAGTTAGAAAAATAAATAAATAAGTAATTAATAACAATAATAAAATATGGTTATTATTAATTTTGATGATTAAACACATTTTCATCTGCAAATTCTTCATGTGATCTCATTTTCACGAACTATCAGCAGCATTGCGACCCTATCTTCGAAAGAGACATTCCATGTGCAATATTGTATGGCTTCTTCGCGTTTTTGGATCTGGTAACAAAAATACTCGTGAATTAATAAATTCAATATTATTTAATAAATCTTCGACCTGTTATAACTCTTGTGTGTGACTTCCAATTGGCATGAAATTAGTAGCGATGTGATCATGTCATTAATATTGTTGATTCATGTTTAATGTTGAATATTAAATTTTGGTCTGTAGTCCGGGTCCATGAAACAACCAATAATAATAATGTTATTATTATAACGAGATCTTGAATCTGGCATATCTCCCTCATAATGTGTTAGAATGATGAACCATCTAAGACATTGCAATCCTAAATTTAAGACTGAAGTTTGAAGACCAATTTTGGATATTTATCTCGAGGTCATGGTTCGGGCCCCACGAGGCTCGGTTCTCGCATGTTGCGGTGAAATATAACTTTTTCACCGGGTATTCATTTTGGACAAATGGGTAGTCCATCTTGTGTATTTTTTCAGGTTGATCGCAATGGTGTGACCCCTTTGGTTATCTGGTGTCGTTTGAAGTATGGCCGGGTTTGATCAAATATGTATCCAACCGGGCCATTTTCACTAATATGCCTATAACTTATAGACTGGCTATCTGATTGAAGCACCTTCTATCATGTTCGAAACCTTATGAAATGGAATTCATTCTGGTTACTCCCTAGTGGAACTTAGTGGTGGTTGAGGTATGACCAATAACTTGAGGTGTAAAACCTGGGCGTTTCTATTAGTGAGAGTTAAGATGGGTACTCCCTTCACGACTCAAGGCATGGGTATTCCTTACTCTACTTAGGAAGAGACGGGACTCCCCACCTCATGAGTGTGGGTTTGTATTCCTCTGAGATTGTTTTCTTATCCTCGGAGTCGGTACACCAACACAAGGCCAGACTAGGCCAGTTTCTTTGGTCACCCTCTGTTCTGATTACACGGGTTGATATATTTGGGTTGAGACCGTGTGCGGGCATATGGACAGCGTACACGAGGCAAACCCCAAATACATAGACACGGTGTGTTATCTTATTACTTTCCATGTAGTTTGTTTTTCATGACTAGCCTTGCGACACAGGCCATTGTACACAGGTAGTACCCAAGGTCAAAGGACACGACGTGTAACCGTTCTACATGCCGTGTACATTTCAGTAGATGGCCTGATCTTTTTTCCCACCATTTCATGGAAATGTTTGTTTTGTGTTAGTTCCCCTTTTCTCAATCGCCTGAAGGTCAGGTATCATTTCCTACTATAGGATTATGATCCCTTCAGCAAGACTTTCTATGAAAGAGTCGTCATCTCTCTGAGTGGCACACAACAAGATCCTCTATCAATTCCTGACCCTGGATATAGTCAGGCATCGACGTGACCAACTCTACCGGGCATTGATCCTCTAACTTGTTGGCTAATCCACCTAACTGGTGAATCTAGATGAGTCATGGTATCCTCCATGGCCTTGGAAATGTTTCTCATATGTGTATCATGATCTTTCCCACTCAGGAGTGTGTCTCCCGCAATGAGTGAATATATCTCTTGTGATCTTCCCACTCATGAGTGTGTCTCATGTAATGATTTTAACTACCTATCATGATTTTTTCAATAGTATTGTACTTCTCGGATGGACGTCATCAGTGTTATCAGACTTGTGGAGTGAGATCTCCCGGATGAGTGCTTCGTGAAATCTTCGAATAGAATCCCTAGAATGGGTACACAGTTGTGTGGCTTGTCTCTAGACTACTAGTCTGAGTTACAAGTATATCTAGATTCCCTGGATATATGTATGGGAATATAACTGGTGTGAGCTATACGATGGAGAACTCCATATTCTCGTTTGGGTTTTGTTGACCGATCATATCTTTTACTGGTTGGAGTAGTACTCTTTTTGTTCACACTTTTTGTAAAATGTTATCTCTTACTACTCTTCTATTTAGTACATCTCTATCTTCTCCCTTGAGCCTTTGGAGAATCCTAATGAATATCTTTATATTCACCCTTGCTTGGGCTTTGCCTGAATTTGGTGTGCCCTTGCAGATGACAGATAGGTTGATCGTGACATCAGAGGATCTTTGAGATACTAGTTGTTTGGACCGCGTGTAGTGGTCGTAGCTTGAGATTCAGGAGTGACACTCTTCCAGTTTTTTAACATGTTCACTTGTTGTTGGGTTGTAGATCCTTTCTAGTTGGGTGTTTATTTATTTGTCCCTTTCTCTTTCAACTTAACTTTCATTATAATTGTATTGTTAGAGGTCGATGCATTTTGGTTTGGATCCCTTTTTATAGCAGTGTGGTACCTTAATTTCATTTTCCCTTTCACTTTTTCATTGATTTGGATGTGTGTGTGTGTGTGTATAGGTTCTTTGTCAAAGGCCTACCCAAGTTTGTTGTTCCTTCGACGCTAGTCACCATACCTTTTCCTACAGAGGGGGGAATGGGGTAGCTGCTGGTCGAGCCCCAGTACGGTCGGGTTGTGATAGTTTATAAAACAAAATATGCCTCAATTAAAAGAGATTGAGAGTAAGTCCCTTATAAAAACTATATTATTCGATTAAGGATAAATAAATTAGATAATAATGTGTGAAAAATATAAATACAGGATATATGATTTTATATTTAGTGTAAATAAATCATAGGACATTCCCACAAGTTCTTTTTAAGACAAAACCAATGACTTGGATGTTTAATTCAATGAATGGAAATTTAGATAAAATTTCTCTTATCAAGTTCATATCGATGTCTTGAAAAATTATCAATGTAGTGATTATATGTATTAAAAGTATATCCACACAATGGAGATTTGAAATTTCAACATAAATGAATAAATAGTGATTCTACACATAATCATATATTGAAATAATATAGAATTAGACGATTAACCCATAAAATGGAAATTGGGTTAAAAATTTCCCTTACTGATTTGGTAACATTTGAAAAATACACCACATTATAGAAGGATCATAAAATGAAGAGGTAAATACCCATAAATTAAAGTATATTAAACAAACAATACCATAATGGGAAGTACATACACCACAAAAATGAAATAGTGGCAAACATAGCATGAATCTCACGGGAATAATAATGAGATGAAAACCCCATACCACATGGTAATCAATCGAGTTGTATGACCAAAATTAATAAAAACCTAATTAATCACATAATACAATGAATATAAAGAGAATCATGATAATATATATCACATTTTAGTTCACAATACACCACATGAAAAAAATAAGTGGCGAACAATGGAAATATCATGGGATTAAAAGTGAGATAAGATACCCCCTTACCTCGTTTCAGACATGACTCGTGTGTTCTTTAATCTCTAAAATAATAAACTAAAGTTAATTTATACTTGTTTAAGAACATTTTACATGTTTATTAAACATTTTACATCACTTATTACCATGCTATAAACTTTATGAAACTGTTTATGTTTATAATGGACATTTTGTCGATATTTGGTACTTGTGTCAATAATGAACTTCTTATAATTACAAGTTGTTCATGTGGTCCAAGGTTCATTATAACCAAAATGATATTTGTGATTTAGAAATAATATATATAGTATATATCTAGTATATTTATGTATTTATATTATTACATAACATTTTGTGATATGAATTGAAATGCACTATTCATGGAGATAGTAAGTCATATGTACGCATGAACGCTACTTTCATTTCTATTTCATATTTAATGAAATGAAAACATAATGATACATAGGTATATAATAATTCCAGTATAATATCATATTGTATATATGTTACAAAATTTCATTGAATATATCCTTTATACATTCCATGTATGTCATTAACAAATCATATAACCTTTAGGGGTAGTAGTCCACACATCCTCAAATGAAATTATCGTATTTACACATATTGGAAAGCCTAAATATATGTTTGTAAATAAAAATTACATAAGAATGGAGTAATTAAAAACATAATATATATAATATATAAATATAGTTCCATCCTAATGGCTACCAAGAGAGTTGGTATGAGAAGTTTTAACAGTCATCATTTCTTGAGCCAGTAGTTTTCTGTCCATAGAAACAGCATGTTATTTACCGATTTGATGGAGGTGTGAGTAAGTGTAGTTTGAATACTTCTCATAAAAAACCTAGAATATTTAAGATATTGGTGTTGTTATAAAATAATGTTATAAAAACTGTTTGTGGGGTTGGTGAAGTAAAATAAAAGAAAATATCTTAAGAGAAGACGTTACCTTTAAAACGGTTATCTCCCTTGGGTTTGAACCCAAAGGTTTACGTGAATTGTCTTCTTCCATGGGTAACTATTATAGGAGGCCTAGAGGCATTTATTTATATCTATTGGGAGTAGTTTGTAAGAGAAAAATGGATTGATAAGTTTGAGGAATTGGATAGAAGTGAGGGATTTTTATCAGGGGAGGAGGGGCTCTTTAGGAATGTTTAAAAATATTATTTTATTATGTAATTATTTTCGGTTTATAAAAGTCCAAATATTAATAACGTAGAATCTAATATGACTCATGTTAGAAATAAAATAATTCAATAATAATTATAAATGTTTTTTATATTGTTTTAATCTTTATAAATTTATTTATTTAAATCAATCATTAATAAGGTAAATACTCTGTCATTATGGTCTCATAAATAATTTAATTTATTTGATGTATAAAAATTACAAATAAAGTATCATGATGTATGAAATATATTTATATTTCTAATTAAGATTTATAGTCCAATAATAACTTATATAACCATCTGTAAAAATTTATATACTAAAATACATATGTCTATGTCATTTTTTCCGTTAATCTAAATTAAATAATATAAATTGTCATTATCACTCCCATGTCGCTCCATGGGGACCCTAAATAGACCCAAGGATTCCCCTGGTTAGAAAGTTATCATAATATAGTATTAGGACACATGTTATGGTGTTTTAATATTATTATAATAATATTTTTACCCTAATTTATCTGATTTACCCTTTAACCATGGTATATAAAATATCTCTAAAGTAAATATTCATAATGTATAAAAATAAAAGATATCTATTTACAATATTGGGACCTCCTAAATTTGAATATGGTATCTATTTTATCATATTCAAAACATATATGTGGCAGAGATTAATTTAATATTAATTTTCGCTGCCAAAAGAAAAAGGGTGTTTTTAAGAAATAATAACTATTAAAAGATTGATACTTATTTATGACCAATTTCAAAGTGAAATTACTTCCAATGATGAACATTGGATTAAATATTAAAAAAATTATATAATTATACTTTAAAACCAATTAAAAATATAATATTACCTTATAAAGAAATTATATGTATATGTAGATTTGAATTAAAATACTGTATTTTTCAATATTCGTAAAAATTGAATTTTAATAGAAAAATACCAAAAATTTACGCAATGTTAATTATGAAGTCCCTATTCTAAAGAAAAATTTTATATTCTCTAATAGAAATCATAAAAGTGAACAAAACAATATTTAATGTGGGTTAACCATCAAAAGGTGAAAAATCGACCTTTTAATGAATATTAGAGTATTTATGCTTTAAATCATATTCATTATTATTTTAAGCCTCTAAAATTAATTAGATAAATGTAATAATATGTATTAAACATATTTAATCATTATATGGTTAGTTCTGTTCATTCCCGCCAATAAAACGGATATTCATTAACTACCATTTAAAATAATGATATTATATTAATATTTTTCAGTATAACTCAACGTTGTGTGCAACATATGTTTTCAATGAAACCTGTTGTTGCGTATCAGGTATTATATTGAACATATCATCCAATTTAATGTAAAATCAAAATTTAATTCAAAAATTTTCATAAATATAAAAAGGTAATATTATATTTTTACCTGGGATGTAATATCTTTCCCCCTATTTAGGAATTGCATCCTCGCAATTTTAAAATTTTTCTTGGAATCTTAATTGAAAGTTCCAAATTGGAAAAAGAGTCAATAAAAATATAACTTTAAAAAAAATAAAGAGAAATACAATGGTTACATGAGATATCCCACACTATGATTCCATGAAGGAAAACATATATATGGAATAGAAACAAACCATCAAGGATTGATGGAGAGTTGTAGAAAACATGATTAGGAGAAAATTAACCAGAAGAAAATCAAAAACTTGTGACGGGTTAAACGGACTTTGATTCACTAGTAGGAAAAGTTAATGGACAATGTTTTTGTTTTATGTTACTTTTAATAAAGTTGAGTAATTTATTTATGATTATAACTAAAAAAATAAGGAAACATACTTACTTGTCATGTAGACTTTCATCCTTTACTAAATTTCTAACACAGAATCATATTTTCTCCAAACAATAAGGATTCAAACTGATTTGTCCACATTAAAAGTGCAAGAATCAACTTCATGATTTTTAGATAATCCACAAATATAATATCTATATTTCCCTCGTCTTTAGAAAATAACCAAAACCAAAACATTTAGTAGAAGATTAGAAATTCCCCCAAAAAAGGATAATACTTTATAAAATGAAATACTACACTTAATCCCCAAAATTCGACAAAAAATACCCAAAGTTTGGTAGAGACCATTTAATAAAAAATGTCGTTAAAATTCATCAAAGTAACCCAAAATAATATTGTAACCCAAAACTCAGATTGAATTAAACACGTAGTCTTCAATATTAAATATTAATATTTATCTTTAAATAAAAGCATCTACTCATAAAGTCTTCTACTGAAGTGTAATTAACCAATTCACATATTCTCTATGATAGGTCATTCGTTTACATAAGTAGCACAAATCACCATATATCCATAATAGAAACATTGATTCTTCCAAAATAAAATTTCATAATTAATCAGAAAAAGATAAGATAATTATTCCTTTAATAACATTTTCATATATCAAACTTCAGGGTTAAAAATACTATAAAATTACTACCAATTTAATCCCATCCTAAAAAGGGTATTAATACTTTTAATAATTTTATCATCCTAAATTATTCCATAACTCTTGAATACCATATATATTGACTTCTTACTCATTCAACATTCTTGATGATACATTAATCATTCCATACCAACTTATTCTGAAATACTTCTTTCTAACAAAAAATAACATGAATCATATCCTAAGATTCAAAAATATCAGAAACAAATGTTATGAAATAATCCATGCCTTTCATTGGTCATTCTCAGTTTCTTAATCCTCAATAGGAATGGAATTCAGTATTGGTAAAAATATATTTGTATGATCCTGGTGATCTCATTCCTGAAATTTCTTCGTAGGACATATGATTGTATAATGACCATGCACACCCCATTTATGGCATTCAATTTATCCCTCAGAATGAACTTATTTCACTATCCAATAGTCAAATGGATGCTTCCTTTTTCCATGGAAGGTTTTTCCTTTATGACCTTCATTCCCACAATTATTTCATCTTCCCATCACTTTGAAGAATTTTCCATTGTGTTTCATTCCACATCCTTGACACATTTTTTTTATTAACATACATACCTTTATGATTATTAAATGAACTTTCGTAGGGATTTGTTTCTCGAATTTACGATGCCTTATACAAACCCCCATGGTTCATGTGGTCAATCATGTCTCCAAATAGTTGTTTGAGAATAACCATAAGAGTTCTCATTGCATATCCCATTTCATTCAGTTTCTCATTTATAAATCCATCAATGTTCTCTTCACATCCACTTTTACTTTGGTGCCTATAAGATCCATCCATTTACTAAAACCAAAAATGTCAGTGTGATTATATCAGTAAAATCATCATATAATAACTTATGAGGAGGGTAAATACTAAGATGTACTTATTCATGTTATCTTAAACTAATTCAATTTATCTAAAATTATTATGGATTTTTATAATATGAAAACGATTATAGTTAGGTCACTTATCCATAAATAACACCCTAACCTCTAATGGTATCTAAAACGACCTATGATACCAACTATATAGAACCATCTGTAACACATTACAAAACCATGATTTAAATTAATAATTCACATTGAGGATCTTTTCAGGTTTAGAGTTATAGAAAATTAGGTCATAACTATTACATTACATATCAAAAAAATTAGAAAGTATTCACTTCTACTTAGTTTTCATTTTTTCATAAATTAGAATTCATATAAAAGATAGTCATGTCTAGTTCCTTGTTTTAAACAACATGACTTTTTCTTGATCCCATCCTTGACCCTGTTCATATTTAAGTTCTGTGAAAAAGATTTCAAAACATGGGATCAAAATAAGTAGCTCAATAAGGATTATAAAATAATAAAATGAAACAATAACCCATCAATAAATAAAAATCAACGAAATCATACTTTTCTATCATAACAGACCTAATGAAAACCTAATATTTATGAATAAAACTAAGAAATCATAAATCATAAAGGTATCTTATGGCATACATAATATACAAAAAATTTAGAATTCACATCTATGTATGGAGTTATATTTGGAATACCCATCACAGTATATTACCTAAATCTATTAGGAGAAAAATTAACGTTTACCTCTCTCACGTTACCCAATGCATTAGAGAGCTATCTCAGGATCACCTGCCCAAGGTTTATTATGGAACCACCCATATATGTAAAAATTCCCAAGAACCATAACATATTCATAACACATAAAACAAACATAAATAAAATATAACACTTCCACATTTGATCACAATATATAATTTTAATATATTGACATTAAAAATCCATTATCAAATCCATTATCAATACCAAAATAAGTAAAGGTGTATATGGTATTTATTTTCCGTTTAAGAATCATTTCGGGTTGTTAAGGAAGCTGATGATCAGATAGAACTCACGACGGTAGAAAAGTTCATTGTCACCGCTTTTGTTAAAAAGAAACATTCATATTTGTCGTTTATTAAAATACATCATAGAAAAAATATTTTCTTTGAATGAAATGGAAACTCAATTTTTTTTAAGCAGGTTATAAAATAATGTTGTGTATTATACAAAATATTCCTTGATTAAAGGATATTGAGACAAAGTCCCTTATAAATACTTTATCCTTAGATTAAGGATAAATAAATTAAATAATAACGTGTGAAAAATATAAATGCACTAAATATGATTGGAAATTAATTGTAAATAAATCATAGGACATTCACACGTGTTCATTTTACGACAAAACCAATGAAATGGATGTTGAACTCAATGAATGTAAATTGAGTTAAAATTACTCTTATCGAGTTCATATTGATGTCTTGATAATTTATAAATGGAGTGATTATAGGAATCAAAAGTATATCCACACAAAGTGGAGTGGAAATTAAAATATAATTAAATAAACACTGATTCCACACATAATCATATCATGACATAATTAAAAATTAGAAGTTTAATCCCAAGAATGGAAATAGTGTTAAAAAGTTCCCTTACCGATTGGGTAACATAAAAAACATAGACCACATGAAAGAAGAATCATTCAATGAAGATGTAAATACATATAAATTAAATTATATTATACAAAAAATACAATCATGGGTAGTAAATACACCCCACCAGAGGAAATAGTGGAAAACATATCACGAATCTCACAAGAATAACAAATGAGATGAAAAACCCTTACCACGTTGTAATCAATAATGTCGTATGACTATAACTTAATAAACACCAAATGAATCACATAATAAAATAGATATAAATAAAATCATGATAATATATATCAAATGGGAGTACAAAATACACCACATTCAAGAACTAAGTGGCAAACAATGGAAGTCTCATGGAATTAAAAGTGGGATAACAAACCCCCTTAACTCGTGTCCGAGTGGACCCGTTCGTTCTTTAATCTTTTGAATAATAGAAAAAGGTAATTTATAATTTCTTAAGAAAAAATTTCAACTTTATTATTCTTTTATATCACTTATTAAAATTTTATAAACATTATTCAATCATTTAAGTTAATAATGGTAGTTTTGTCGATATTTGGTACTTTGGTCAAAAGTAAACTTCTTATAATTACAAGTTCTTCATGTGGCCAAAATTCCATTATATCCATAATTATATTCATGATTTATATTTCATATAAATCATATATATCATTTATATGTATTTATTTATAATATTACATAACATTGGGATATAATAAATGAAATGGACCGTTTATGGAGATGATAAGCCGTACTTATGAATAAATGCTACATTAATTTCTATTTCATATTTAATTGAATGGAAACATAATGATACATAGGTATATTATAATTATAGTATAATATAATATGATATATATGTCACATTATTTCATTAAATCCATCCTTTATATGTTCAATGTATCTCATGAACGAATCATACCACCTTGAGGGGGCGGTAGTTCACAGTTCCTCAAATGAAATTATCATACTTACACCTATTGGGAAGCATAAATGTATGTTATTAAATAAAATTTATAGAAGAATCAAAAAAAAATATAATATATATCAAATATAAATATAGAACCATCATAATTTCCACCATGAGATGTGATAAGATAAGATTCAACAATCATCGTTTCATGAGGCAGTAGTTCAAAGTCCACATAAACAATATGTTCTTTACCCATTAGATAGAGTTGTGTGTAAATTTAGTTCAAATAATTCTCATAAAAAAACCTTGTATATTGAGGATACTTTTTTTGTTATAAAATGAGTAAATAAAAATAGTTTATGGGGTTGGAGAAGTAATATAAAATAAAAGAACTTAATAGAAGACCCTACCTTTAAATCCGAAATCTCCCTTTGGTTTGAACCAGAAGTTTTACTTGAACATTCGTTCTACATAGGTTAAGTCTTATAGAAGAAGTATAGGTATGTAGGGAGATTAATTGGAAATATTTTGGACGATCCAAGGGCCTTGAGAATTGTGAGTACTGGGTTTAATGTGAGGGATTTTTATATGGGGAAGGAGGTTCTCTTTTGGAATGTTAAAAAATATTATTTTATTATTTACTGATTTTCGGTTTATAAATGTCCAAAAATTATTAAAGTCAACGATAAAATGACTCATGTTCGAAATAAAATCATCCAATAATAATTGGACTGGTTTTGGTTATTTTATTAGTGATTATAATATTATTTATCGAAATAATTGATTAATAGGGTAAATAATGCATCATTATTGTGTCATAAATAATTAAATTTATTTAATATCTAAAAATTATAAAACAAATATCAAGATGTAGGAAATAATATTATCTTTCTAATTAAGATTTATAGTTCATGTGATAACTTATATAAACCTATGTAAACATTTATTTACTAAAAGATATATATTTATGTTATTTTTGTCTTTACTTTAAATTAATTAATATAAAGTGTCATTATCAATCCCATGTGGCTAAATGGGGCCGCAAAATAGACCCAAGGATTCCCATGGTCAGAAATTTATCAACCAATAATATTAGGACACATGTTAAGGTAATTTAATATTATTATAATAATATTGGGTTACCCTTATTTACCATATTAAACTTTTAAACATGGTAGATAAAAGTTTTACAGAAGTAAATATTCATAATGTCTAAAAATAAAATTTACCTATTTACACAATTTAGAACACCTGATTCCAAATATGGAATCTATTTTTCCAAATGCAAAACATAGAAGTGGAAAATATTAATCTAAAATTAGTTCCTCCTGCTAAAACAAAAATCATGTTTTTAATAAGTAATATCTATCCAAAAATGACACTTATTTATGTCTAGTTTCAAAGTGAAATTACATCTAATGACCAAAATTGGATTAAATAGTAAAAACATATTATAATTACTCTTTAAAAACAATTAAAAAGATAATATAACATAATAAATAAATTTTATTAAAAGATAGTTTTGAATTAAAATACCGTATTTTCCAATATTTATAAAAAATTAATTTTATAATAAAAATACCAAAAATATAACCAAAGAAAATTTTGATGTCCCAATTATAAAGGATAAAACTAAATTGTCAAATATAACATATAAAAGTAACCAATACTAGATTTAAAGAGGGGTCACCATCAAAAGGTGGTAAATCGACCTTTTAATAAATATTAGAGTATTTATGCTTAAAATCAGATTCTTTCTTAGTCTAATCCACTAAAATTTATTAGATATATATAAAAATGTTTTAGAAATTTTTTTTATCACAATATAGTTAGATTTGTTCCTTACATCCAATACAATTGTTATGTGTTAACTACCATTTAAAATAATAATATTATATTAATATTTTCAGAATAACTCAACTTGTCATTCAAGGTATGTTTTCAAAGAAACCTGTTTATGCATATCAGGTATTCCATCAAACATAGAATCCCATTTAATGTAATATTAACATTTAATTCAAAAAATTTAATAAATATAAATAGTTATATTCTGTACTTACATGGGATGTTACATGCTTCCACCCTTTGTAGAATTTCATCCTTGCAATTTAATAATTATGATTGGAAACATCATTGAAAGTACCACATTGGAAAAAGTGTCAATAAAAATATCACTTTAAAAGAAAGAAAGATAAACACAAAGGTATCCTAAAATATCCCATAATAGGATTCCATGTAGGAAAACAAGTATATTAAAGGGAAAAGCATTAATATTTGACATAGAATTGTACAAAACATGATTAGGAGAAAGTTAACCGTAAGAAAATCAAAAAAATGTGATGGGTTAAATGTTCTTTGATTCCCGAGTAGGAAATGTTAATGGAAAATGGTTTTGTTTTAAATTACATTTCCTAAATTTGAGGAATTTATTTATGAGATTAACTAAAAATAGTAGGAAACATACTTACATTTCATGTAGACTTTAATCATTTACTAAATTTTTACCACAAACTCATCTTTTCTCCATTCAATTAATCTTTAAACTGACTTGGTCACATTAAAACAGATTGAATCACCTTATAGATTATCAGATAATCAATAGAAGGTGAACTGTATATTTCCCAATTCTTTAGAGATCATCTAAAACCAAAACGTTTAGTATAAGATCAGATAATAACCAAAAGGATAATACTTTATAAAAAAATACTACAATTAATCCCCAAAATTTTACAGACAATACCCAATGTTCGGAAAAGACTATTCAATAATCCATTGTGTTTAAAAAATTTAAATGTAACACACACTAAGATTGTAAGCCAAAATTTAGAATTATTTAATCATCTATTCTACCATAGTAAATCTTAACATTTATCTCCAAATAAAATGGACAACTCTTAAAGTCTCATAATGAAGGGTAATTAACAAAATCACAAATTCTTTATGATAGGTTAATCGTTTTAATAAATAACCCAAATCACCCTATGTACATAATAAAAAAATATATTCTTCCAAAATAAATTTCCACCATTACTCCTCAAATAAAAAGAGACCTTTTCTATTAATTACATTTTAAAATATCAAAATTCAGGGTTACACATACTATAAAAAGTCTCCCAATGCAATCCCATCCTCAAAAGAGACCTAATAATTTTGATTATTTCATCATCTTATAATTTAGAATAACTATTGAATCCCATATATGTTGACTTCTTAATCATTAAACGTTCTTAATTATCCATTATCCATTCCTTACCAACTTATTCTGAAATACTTCATTCCTACAAAAAAAATCAGGAATCATATCCTGAGATTAAATAATATCAAAACAAATGTTATAAAATAATCCATACCATTCATTGGTCATTGTCAATTTCTTCATCCTCAATCTGAATGGTATTAGGTATTTAATAGCATATATTTGTACAATCCTGGTGATCCCATTCCTGAAACATCTTCGTAGGACATCTGTTTTTATAATGAAAATGCACACCACATTTAAAACATTAAATTAATCCCTCATAAATAACTTATTTCCCTTTCATAGAGTAAACTAGATGATTCCTTTTTCCATGGAAGGTCCTTTCATTATGTCCTTAATTCATGTATCTATAGTCTCTTCCAATCCCTTTGAAGAATTTTACTATGATTTTCATTATATATCCTTACACATAGGTTTTTAACATACTTACCATTGTGATTATTACCTAAACTTCCGTAGGGATTTGTTTCTCACATATTAGATGCCTTATAAAAATCACCAGGGTTCATGTGGTAAATCATGACTCTAGATAGTTAGTTGAGAATAACAATAAGAGTTCTCATTGCATCTTCCATTTCATTTAGTTTCTCATTAAAAACCATCACAGTTTTCTTCACATCCACTATTACCGGGGTGCCTTCTAGACCCAACCATTTATTAAAACCAAAATGGTTAGTGTGAGTATATCCATGAAATACTAATATAATATCTTATGATAAGGGTAACTACTAAGATAGACTTACTCATGATATCTTTAACTCATTCAATTCATTTAAAATAATTATGGCTCTTTATAATTTTCTAACCATTATGGTTATGTCACTTATGATTAAATAACACCATAACTTCAAATGTTATCTAAAACAACCTATGATTCATAATAAAAAGACCTATCCTTCAAAAATTAAATAATTTTTATTGAAATTAATAATTCACATTGAGGTTAATTTTAGGTTTAGAGTTTGAGAGAATTAGGCCGTAACTATTACATTACATCTCAAGAGAATTAAAAAGTAGACACTTATACTATGTTTTACTTTTTTACTTAATATATAAACTCTTAGAAAATAGCATCATGTATAGTTCCTGGTTTTAGTCACCATGACATTTCCTTGATCCCATCCTTGACCACATTCATCTTTAAAACCTGGGAAAAACATTTCAAATCATGGGAGGAGCATAAAAATCTCAATAAGGGTTATAAAATAAGGAATGAAAACATTAACACATCTATAAATAAAAATTAATGAAAATGTACTTTTCAATAATATCATACCGCATGAAATCCTATGATTTTTGAATAAAAAATATAAATCAATAATCACAAAGGTAGCTTATGGCATAGATAACATATTTACATTTTAGCTTTCACAACAACGTAGGGAGTTATGTTTAGAAAACCCATCACAGTATATTCCCAAATTCTCTTAGTATATACATTAATATTTACCTATTTCACATTAACCAATGAATGGAAGTGCAATCTTGGGCTCACCCCCACAAGGCTTATCACAAAACAATCCCTATATGTAATAATTCCCAAGAACCATAACATATTCATAATACATTAAACTAACATAAATTAATGATAACATTTCCACATTTCAATCACAATATACCATTCTAATATATTGACATATCAAATAAATTATAAAAAACATTTTCAATACCAAAATACGTAAAATAGTATATGTTATTTATTTTCCTTTTAAAAGAATATTTTGTCTTTTTAAGGAAGCAAAAGATCAAATAATACTCGCAGTGGTGGAAAAGGTCATTGTCACTACTTACGTTAAAAAGAAACATTATTTTTTGTCATATATTAAAACACCTCGTAGAAAAGTGATTCCCTTTTATGGAAATGAAAATTCAAAAAGTTTTTATACAACATATAAATGAATGTCGTGTATAAAACAAAATATGTCCCAATCAAAGGAGATTGGGACAAAGTCCCTTATATAAAATGTATCCTTAGATTATGGACAGTAAAATTACAAAATAATATGTGAAAAATATATATACAATCAATATTATTGGATATTAATTGTAAATAAATTGGAAAAAATTATCACATGTTCTTTTTAAGAAAAAACCAATGACATTGTTGTTTAAATCAATGAATGGAAATTGAGTTAAAATTACTCTTATCAAGTTCATATCGATTACTTGTGATTTTTTCAAAGGAGTGATAATGTATATCATAATTATATCCAAAAAAGGGGAGTGGAAATAACAACATAAATAAATTAAAAATTATTCCACACATAATCATAGCATGACATAATTAATAATCAGAATATTAACCCATGCAATGGAAATTTGGTTAAAAAGTTCCATTACCGATTTGGTAACTTACAAAACATACACCACATGAAAGAAGGATACTAAAATGAAGATTTAAATAACCATAAATTGAAGTATGTTATTAAAATAACACAATCATGGGCATTACATACAACACAAAAATGAAATACAGGAAAACATATCATGAATCTCACGGGAAAAAAATGAGATGAAAACCCCTTACCAAGTTGCAATCAATCAAGTCATATGACCAAAAGTTAATAACCACAAAATAAATCAAAAAATACTATAAATATAAATATAATCATGATAATATATTTAAAATGGCCGGGAACAATACACCACATGCAAGAAATAAATGGTGAACAATGGAACTCTCATGGAATTTAAAGTGAGATTAGAAACCCCCTTACCTCATGTCTGACATTACCCTTCATTCATTACTGCCCTGAATAATTAAATAATGTTAATTTATAAATTCTTAATAACCTTTTATTTTTTATTATTAATTTTATATCACTTATTACCACGTTATAGACATTATGAAATCATATATGTTAATAATGGTCGTTTTGTCGATATTTGGTACTTGAGTCAAAAATAAACTCTTTTTAATTACAAGTTGTTCATGTGGTCAAAAGACCATTATCTCCAGAATTATATTCATGATTTAGATATCATATATATCATACAGATCCATTATATTTAGGTTTTTATAATATTACATAACATTTGGAGATAAGAAATGAAATGCACCGTTCCTGGAGTCGGTAAGTCGCACCTTCGCATAAATGCAACATTTAATTCTATGTCATATTTAATGGAATGAAAACATAATGATACATAGGTATTTTATAATTATATTATAATATCAAATGATATATATGTTACATAAATTCTTTAACTCCATCCTTTATATGTTCCATGAATGTCATGAACGAATCATATCACCTTGAGGGGGCGGTAGTCTACACTACCTCAAATGAAATTATTATATTTACACATAATATAAAGCATAATGGTATGTTTTTTAATAATAATTATAGAAAAATTGATAAAACATAAAAATAATATATATCATATATAAATAAAGTACCATCATAATGGCCACCATGATAGGTGGTAGGAGATGATTGAACAATCATCATTTTGTGGGACATTAGTTCACCATTTACATAAACAGTATGTTATTTACCCATTAGATAGAAGTGTGTGTATGTGTAGTTAAAATGAATCTCATAAAATAACCTTGTATATTTAGGATATTCTTTTTGTTATTAAATAAATGAATAAAAATATTTTATGGGGTTGGATATGTAAAATAAATCAAAAGAACTTAAGAGAAGACGTTACCTTTAAATCGGGTATCTCCCTTTGGTTTGAACCAAACAGTTTACTTGAATTGCCTTCTGCCTAGGGGAAGGATTCTAGGAGGAGTAGATATATGTAGGTAGATTAATTGGGAATATTTTGGATTCTCCAATTGGCTTCATAAGTGTGAGGAATGGGTTTGAAGTGAGGTCTTTTTATATGGGGGAGGGAGGACTCTTTAAGAGTGTTTAAAAATATTATTTTATTATATAATTATTTTCGGTTTCTAAAGGTCAAAAAAACATTAAATTACCATATAATATGAATCATGTTTGAAATAAAATCATCCAATAATAATTTCACAGTTTTTGTATATTTTTTTAATCTTTATAATCTCATTTATTTTAATCATTCATTAATGAGATAAATACGGCATCATTATTGTGTCATAAATAATTTAATTTATTTGATGTCTAAAAATCATAACAAAAATACCATGATGTAGAAAATAAATATATATTTCCAATGAATCTTTATAGTCCAAGTAATAACATAAATAACTCTATGGAAAATTTGATTCACTAAAAGATATATTTTTTTGTCATTTTTTTCATTAATATAAATTAATTAATATAATATTTCATTATCACTCCCATGTGGCTCCATGGGGTCCCAAAATAATCTCAATGATGAATATTGTCGGAAATGTATCAACAAATATGATTAGGACAGATTTTAAGTAAATTTAATATTATTATAATAATATTTTTTTACCCTTATTTACTAGATTTACCAATTTAACCATGTTAAATAACTTTTTTGCTGAAGTAAATATTAATAATGTCCAAAAATGAAAGATACATATTTACACAATTTTTCCTTCCTGATTCCAAATATGGAATCCATTTTTCCAAATTTAAAATACATAAGTAAATGAAATTAATTTTAAATTAATTCTGGTTGTTAAAACAAAAAAAGCGTTTTTATAAGAAATAATAACTATCAAAATATTGACAGTTATTATTCTCTAATTTCAAAGTGAAATTATTCCAAATGACCAACATTGGATTAAATAGTAAAAATAATAATTTAATAACGCTTTAAAACCAATTAAAAAATTAATATAACCTTATAATTAAATTATTTTAAAAGGTAGTTTTGAAATAAAATACTACATTTTTCATTATTCATAAAAAATAAATTTTATCAGAAAAATACCCAAAATTAACCCAATGTAAATTTTGATATCCCTATTCTATGTAAGAAATTTATATTGTCAAATATATCATATAAAACTAAACAAAACATGAATTAATGAATGTTCTCCAACAAAAGGTCTAAAATCGACCTTTTAATGAATATTATAGTTTTTATGCTTAAAATCAGATTTCATAATATTTTAAGCCTATAAAATTTATTTGATAAATGTAAAAACATATAAGAAACATATTTAATCATAATATGGTTAGTTTTCTTTCATTACAGCCAATACAATGACTATGCGTTAACTATCATTTAAAATAATAATATTATATTAATATTTTTCAGTATAACTCAACGTTGTGTACGACGTAGGATTTCAATGAAGCACGTAGTTTCGTATCATTTGTTCAATAAAACATTGAATCCCAGTTAAACAGAAATTTATATTTAATTAACATATTTTAAAAAATATAAAATACTTATATTCTTTATTTACCTGGGATGTTACACATAAAATTTCATAAATAAATAATTTGGGTAAATATAAAAGACTTTTCAAAGAAAATAATATATAGAAATTGAAAAAATCTATCTGATCAGAATAAAAATATGACCATTCTTATTTTTAAACATTTCTTTTATGGAATAATGTAATAAATTAGATGAAAAGGTAGATGAATTAAATTGAATGTACATAAATATATATTGGATAAGAAAAATTATTTACAATGCAATGAATATATTATATTATTCTTTCACTGATGTAAATTAAATCCCAAAAAATATATTAAAAAATAGATCATTAACTATTATATTTTAACACCCCAATAGTTTTTGGAATTTAATTTTCAAATTAATTTAATCATTTTCATATTTTTCACTTCAAGCAAAACTAAATATAGTTCTTTTGATATTAATGCTCTACTTTTGGCATGAATTATCTTCAAAAATGGCTTGTATTATATTGTCGTGTATTAAAAAATATTTTTGACTTCTATTACACATAATGTTAATTTCCTTTGATATCTTTAAATACATGTAATAGTTAACATATACTATTATTATTATTTTTAAAATATTATTATAGCTTCCACCTAGCTGTTGGAAGGGATGTTATGAATATAATTTAATATATTTTTAAAATATTATTTACCTGTTCATATAAGGAAATTTTTGGTTATGAATTTGTAGATTTAAATATATGAACTATTTGAAAAAATATATATTTTCTATGAAAAATATTTTTAAAAAAACACATTATTATCTCAATAAATTAATCACACCACTTTCAATTAATATTTTCAATAATATTTATATATAATATATTAATTAAATTTTTTTGATTCATATCCAATATGTTTTATAGGTATAAGAGAAATATAAGTACTATTTTATGAAGAAAGAAGTTATATTCGTCTAGAAAAGTAAATTTAACTCAATATAATAATGAACCCATGTTTAATAAAATTTTTTGAAATTTATTTTTATTTAATATGTCAAAATATACATCAAATTTTATGGAAGAACATAAAAGTTATCTTACGGTATTTTTTTTCTTTTTTTCTGTAATGTATCATTTTTTGATGTATAATGAATAATTCTATAATTTAATTATTAAAATTGTATTCATCCATTTTATTTATAGTGATAAATCATGATTTTCTTTGGTTTTTATTTTCAATTATATCAAATAAACATTAATAAATCCAATTTATTTCATAATATTTTGTTTCAATTTAATATTTAATATAAAAACATTCAAAACTATTGATGTTTTTTTTAAAACCCTACATTGTCATCCCATCTAGGGAGTTAAATTTAAATTATTTTCATCAAATTATGTTATCTAAATTTGGAAAAATAGATTAAATATTTTTTATCGTAATAATTTTTAATTTTTTTATGGTTAACTTAATTTATGAACAAAAAAATATTTGTCAATATAAATAATATTAATTAAAATGATTAAGAGGATAATTGGATTAAAAATGGACTAAACATTAAACATAAGGCCAAAAATGACCTATAAACCTGTGAAAAATCCATATTATATTCATATTTTGATCATATCCTCTCTTTTATCAACTTTATACTATTATTGTTTCCAGGGCTCATAGGAAAAATGTGGGTGTAATTCACTTTCCAAAACATTTCAATATTGTAACTCCTCCTCCACTATAAATAGGAAATCACACTTCCCACTTCTTCAAAATGATACACACACATTTTATTGGCCAATATCTGACCAAATATCTCCTAAAATACCTCCCCTAAAACTATAATCCTCAAATCAGGTAAAAATTAAATCCAAGGAATCATTTTGGTGCAAACTAAAAAGAGATATTTGAATGAGAGGCATTGTCCTTCACCGATCTCTTTATTTTGATTTTCATTCTACACTCCCTAAATTATTCTTATTTCATGTTTATATAATAAAAAATATATACTAAAAGTACTGAGATTTTTTTATATTTTTTTCTACCAGATCATACACACAATCAGATCTAATGGGTAACAAACATACCATTCTTGTGTACCGCGAACTACCGCCTCATCAAATGATGATGTTCATTTTTTTACTTTACCAATTCTTATGGTTGGGAATTATAATGGAAAATAATTTTTTATATGTTATATATGTTATTATTTATTATTTAGTATTCTATAATTATTATATAATTCATATAATCATGATTTACATTTTATATAATTTCGATAATTCTGTTTGGTGACGTGTGGACTACCTCCTTATTAAAGTGATGTGATTCATCCAAAACATACATACAATGTTATAAGGATGTCTTAAATGAAATTGTATGTTTAAAATAAAATATTAATTCTATTTTAATTATAATACATATACATATATTTCATTTAATTTCCTTCCTTTAATAGAATAATGAAACAGAAACATCATACATGCATACGTACAACCAACCGTCTCTATGAACAGTGTATTCCATTTCATTCTTCTATACTATATTTATTATAAAAAATAAATATGTAATGAATATAAAAATGATATTTATTCCATGTTTAAATTATATAAGTTTGTAAATAATGATCTATGTAAGAGGATCAAGAATAACCAGTCAATATATATTCAAAAAATAAAGCGGATATTACCCAAAATGCTACATTAACATGGATTTATTAAAAATATAGTAATATAATGTAATTAATAAATAATTTTCGGTATTAAATTAATAATATGGTTATTTTTTATAAATATAATAAACTTATATTTATTCTATCGGAGGTTTTAATGTGTATGAATAAATTTAGAATTAATGTAAGGAAGTTTTGTGTCACTTTTTATTTCCGGGAGATACATGCCTTATTCAGCACTCATTTTTTTTATGTAGTTTTTATACAGCCTATGGATGTATTATATTATTCTTATACATTAATTTATTGGTATTTAAGTCTCCATTTTATGATCATTCTTTTATGTTGTTATGTTTCAAAAGTATCCAAATTGGTAAAGTAATTATGTCTCAATTTTTCATCATTGAGATACATGGCATGTTATGCACCTTTATTTATCTATGGGGTGTATATACTAACATTTAACATGATATATAATTCATATCCTTCTTTTTCATTTAGGTTATGTCTAATTGTTATCTTTTATTTCCCTTATATTATGATTTAAAGCTACCAATGTGGTAATTGTTTATAACATCAATCTCATCATTTATCAAGATTGTTTATGATTATACTTCTCTTGTTGAATTATTATGATACATATCACAAGAACTATAATTAAATTTATAAAACACTAGATAATAATGTTATATTCATGTAATGTCATCATTTTTCCACCATTTGGTACTTTATATAAATAATAACAAATATTAAAATCTAAACAGTATTTCTGATTTCTGTCAAAAATTTGTGTTCGTTCAAAACAGTGTTTTCTAAAAAAATGTATAATTGTTTTTAATATTACAATTTCAACTATTAAGTAAACTTTCCCCATTTATTAACTTTCTAAAAATGTTTTAAATCATTTTTGTAGATTCAATTATATTGTTTCAAATTATTTTTTCAAATAAAAGTCTAACAATGTTCTCAAAGCTTATATTATATTTTTGTAGTGTATTTTAATGGAAATGTATTTTTAAAATTATTTAAATATTATTTTCAAAATTTTCAAGGAAAAAGGTTTTCAAAATTATTTGAAGCCTTATTTTGAAGATTTAAATTTATTTTCAACGAATATTGTTTTCATAAGTTTTTATTTTTTTAAAAATCATTTTTCAATGAAGAAATGATAATTTACTCAAGAAAAGTTTCTCAAAAATGTTTCAAAATTAATTTATATCTATGATTACATGTATTGATGTTACTCATTATTTTTTAGGTGATAATCCCAATTCTCCATGCATAATAATTCACTGAATGATTTGTCTTTTGAGGTAATGATTTTTATGGAATCCCATTTCAATTTCATTGGTTATATGTTTTTGAAACCCATTTTTTCCATAGAATATATACTTATGAAACCCATTTGACCTCATCATGTTATATGATGATAAATTCTTGTGAAATTCATTTCTCTTCAACAAGTTCTTCCATGATAAATGCATATGAACCCTACTGCCTTTCACATGTTATTCCTTGATGAAATAATTGTGAAAGAAAAATATTTTCCATAGGTTATTATATGATTAAATTTCAATGATACCGATTTAATTTCATGTGTTTTGATATGATATTTTTGAAGTAAATCTCTTTTTTATGTGTCATGAAATGATACATGCTTTATTATAATGTGGCACATATTTTTTTATTTTATCATGTGACTGGTGGGACCTATATAACCATAAAATTAATAGGGTAATTATTCATATCTCTTGAGATAATTATGGAATCATGTTGATGGTCTTGATCCACTATATAAAGATAGGGAAACTTGATCAACTATAAGAAAAAGGGGAATCCCATTCCACTATTAGAGTATTGGGAATCCTGATCCACTATGGGAAGAAGGGGAAACCAAATCCATTATCAGAATATGTGGAAACACAATTCACTATGGGAAGATGAGGAAACCTTATCAAATTTGGGAATATGGGGAAACTTGATACACTGTGGGAATATGGGGATACTTGATCCACTATGGAATGAAGGGGAAATACATTCCACTATGGAAATATGGGGAAACCCAATCCATTACATGGAAATGAATGTTAAAAGGGATGGTGGTGTGTCCCACCTATCAGATGTGTAATTTCCCCGACCCAGAAGCCACTAAATCGGTTCCTCAAGCCAGGTCGTCCCATGACCTCAAGTGTACCTCCCCATATACCAAATGTTTCCGACTTGCTACGATGGTCTAATAAGTCATGTGGTGAGACTACATCCTCTTTATCATAGAAATCAACAACAAAACACAATATAAATAGCATAAAAAATAAGAATAACCAATAAACATTCATAGCCAAACGTTTCCCAAACAGGGTACAAACATAAATCCAACACAACCATGTCATTCCATACTTGTAGGGAATGTGAATGAAACCCAAAAATAAAACAATGAACATAAACTCTCAATTGTTCCTGAAATCTATGTCAAGAACGTTATCGATGTATATCCCATGCCCAATTCATCATCTTAGTATTGTACCCCTGCCCTTCTCAAGACCTACATCCAGGAGATCTTCTCAGGTACACAACAACGACACGAGCAGGGTGTGGCTACAAAACTCAGTGGCCCCCCAACAATAGTGTCTAAAAAATATCCATTCTAATAGATAGTTCATGTAAGTACAAAATAAAATGTATGAAAACAAGAACAACCAATGTTCTATTAGATATCTGAGGTTCACATAATTAAATACTATCATTTATACAAATTTCATTTTAATACCATATTCATTCCTTAATTAAATTTAATCACATGTTCCACAGGTTAAGAATTATTATCAACTATAAAAGGTTATAAGTTAATCCTTCAAAATGAATAGGGTAAACAAAAGAAGTCCATATCTCACTAGGGATCCATATATCACAATAACACATTATCCTCACCTTGAAGCCTTTGTCTTGGTGGAATGAAATCATTTGGGGAATAGATCCTTTGTCCCTCTCACTAGCCCAAGAATTTTGGTTTAGAGTTAAGTGCCTCAATCTAACTCAGACCATAGATGTAGAAACTCATGTAAATACCCCACTCTTCCAAGACACATGCACATGCTTATTTTTTAAGTCACCTCAACCATACCAACACACAAAAAAGAATATTAAATTCCATTGGATATCAACAGACATAAAAAACACTGGAATTAATACTTTCCCATAACCCATTAATACATTTACCATTTCCAATTCTTATACATTTTGGAAAATATCAAATCTTATTCCTTAACCATTAAGATTATTTGAAAACCTATATGCCTTATCTGAATTCATCATTGACAATTCATTAACCCATTTATCACATTTATCATTTCATAATAATTTACCCACTTATGCATTTTGAGTACAATTATTATACCACAAAACACAATCCCTTTATTATATTCAATCATTTAGGTGTACCACATAATTATTATGTATTATACCATTCAAAAAATTCATCTACTCCCCATTTCCCAATCCATTACCAAACTGAATGTTCACCATTTAATATGCACAAATCCTCTTAGGAAAACATATCCAAATTTCATTAAACAATTGACATAATCTCATTCATCCCAATTTCCCAATTTCATGTCATTCCATAAACATCTTACGCCTCTATCACCATATTCAAATATATCATTATTAAATTTATAAACTAATAAAACATTAATACCTAATCTTCATGGGTTCCATATTATTATTCGGCAACCAATCATTTAACCCTACCACACTCTAGGTCCATGATTGTCAACACACCCCTTGGTGGCCCTAAAATGGTAAAGTCATCCACTATGGATACAAAAAGGATAGTGAGGGTTTAAATTGGTTCACCTATACTCTTCTTATTATCATACACTCCAATGTAATAAAGAACACAATTAGGGAAAATAATAACATGTGTTTCCATAAACAAATCCTAAATGAAACTATGGGATAATACTTGTAGACCACCTACCTGGAATCCATTGAAGAACACACTCTTAATCATTGCCTTAGATCCGTATTCAAAAATATCATGAATCTTTAACCTAAATCTCACACGAAAAAAGAGGGTTTAAGGTTTTAGATTATGAAAGAACAAACCACAAACCCTAATCAGATAAAAAGAATGAATGAGATGATTATACAAACCTAGAGCTTCGATCTGCATCCAACGAACCTACGAATGGCTTAGGAATGAAGAGTTTATACCTCTTATAAGATCTTGTAATCGTGGATTGTAACTACAGTTGAAGAAGGAAGAAGGGGGGAGAAATACCATGTTGGGAAAAAAATCCTGGGGTGAAATTTTTTAATTATAATGACGTTTCCATGCCGCAAAGTTTACCAACATAGTTTCCAAACCATGTGCAGAATGTGAAAAAGCTACTGACGGTAAATCACCCCCTTCACATGGTTTCCTAGGAATTTCACATGATTTTCTAGGTCATGCACAAACCATGCTGATTGATACAACTTTCATGGTCTCCCCTCAGGCTGTTTTCCAAACCATATCAAAACCATGTGGATTACCCATAGACACCATTTAACTTTTTTATGTCATGAATCCCTAGAACACCCTCGATCTTTCTCAAGGACTTGGAAAAACACTTATCTATACATAAGGGAGTGGCCCAGGCCAAAACATAAAAAAATACTTTTAGAAAATATATAACCTTACAAACTCCCCACCTTATAACTACTCATCCTCGAGCCTCTCTTCCAGGAATCACTATGCTTCTGTAACTAATGGTCATTCAACTAAGACTACCTATCCATTTCCTCCTTCCATGTTTCTGATTGCACATCACAGATCCCATTGAACATGAAACAAGGACACATACATTTCTTACAGACCATACTCACTACAACCACATGACGAGATAAAATCTCCTTAATGATGTATTCACTCAAACCATTCCCCCAATGGTAACAACATGGGGAAAACATATGTGATAACACTTAACTCGCAACATAAGGAATAATTACACACTACATGACCTCATCATGGAGAAACCAATCAACACATAATCATCCCAATCCTCTATAAAACCCATGAACAAAATCACATGTCATCATTTTTCTATATTTTTGAAACTCTATAGTAACCTAAACCTGATATCACCTGATGGAAAATAGATAATCCTTCCAGCCACATTTCTTAGAGATTCATTCCACAACTATACGTCCAAACAGAACTAAAAATTCATGGCTACTCAACTAGTTAGAATGTGACAAAACACTCTACTAGGTCAAACTAATTCAAATGGTGACCAATCGAGTCCTACTATAATTAACCCTATTCATGTCATCAACCAACCATTTATCTGATATGGTTCTCTCCACCAATTATAGTTAAATGGGAACTCCTCCATCGATGTAGGACCACTAGTTATCAACCCAAAATTCCTCCAATGGAACACTACCCCCTTCTCACACATTGTCAACGTTCTTATCAACTTGAAGCCTATAATAATAATCCCACACACCCACTGTGGTCATTTTGGAATTCCAATAGAATTAAATCATCACATCATTACCTCCCTCAAGACCTTCATCGAGCATCAACTGTGTCATGACACCACATCACATGGCCAAAGTTCACTCAGAACCACCAGGATACCGAAGCCAACACTTGGAACATTAGTAACTATATCCACGTCACTCATTCCCTCCCTATGGGATCTAAAAAACATTACCAGTTCCACATTGGAATTTTGGTTCCACCACATCAACTCGAGGTTCTCCTCTCCCGATCTAGGGCTGACTTATCACTTCCCTACTAAGTAGCTTCATCATCAATGCTCAAGATGAGGCATTCCAACCACCACCTCTCAAATTTGATCACCACCAAACCCAAAATTATACATGTCATACAACATTTTTCCAAAATCAGAAAACAAACACCACCCATTGCTCATCCCCATCTTCTATGAATGGCACCGATGACATGTGTTGACATCCAGTCCATTCTAAAGACCTCACCCCAATCCATAAAGGTCGTACATACCATCATCATGACCCACTCAATACCATTTCTATGAGTGTAAACTCCATGATGTCTTTTATCCAACTAAACACCTTCATATCTCTTGGCATGAGCATGAGCTTATCTACGTACCTCAGCTGATGTCAAGAAGTTGGTAATTCTCATAACTAGATGATGTATGCTATGAAGTTTTTGAAGAACACCTCCACTTACTTGTCAGTTTCTGATGTTGAAATGTGGGACACCATGACCTATCATGGATTTTAGGCCTCCCTTTTGAACACTTATCACCAACACTTATCCACTACCACATAGGTGTGATTTACAACAATGCTCAACCATTTCAAAACAACCTTACAACCATGTAGTAATAAACCAACACTTCATGTATTACTAATCCCACCACAACGATAGTGGTCTTTTGTTGCCTCACTGTCAGCTAACAACTGTCATACAACATCCTACTTCACCAATCACACAATGATTTATCACAACACAACCTCATCTTTTGTATACCCATCACTTTATTACTAACCTAACCATGTATCTTGGTTTGTCAGTCTCATCTGCCCTTAGGTGGCCTCTTTAGCACACCCAACTACCAAACCATTCATTCAAACAATTTTTTCCAAGTGAACACCCTTACCTCATGTACCATTATCAAGGGAAACCATAAATCCGCACATCATCCACGTTCATATCATCGATTGAAAAAAAAATTCAGGACCCCATTAATAATCATCCTAATAGGTGTGTTCAGAATTCATATGATAAAACCCTTCAAAACAAACCTCATGTCTTGTCACAAGAACTTAGTGCCCTTATGAAAGAACTGGGTAAAAATATAACAATTTCCAAAATGTAGTGGTACTCATTTTGTGTTGACATAACCTCTGAAGAATCTCCCAGGCTTCTTATTCCAAGGATCATGCACCGTTGGCCTAGCCTCTAAAGGGTCACCCTTTATTCTAAGAAACTATCATCGAATGACCACAACTCTTGGGGAAAAACCAAACATCAAATTCTCACTTAGCCCTCTAGGCCAATCTTGCACCATAGAACACTCTGAGTCCCACTATCAATGTACAAAACCTCAACATGTAGAACAAAAACCCAAAATCACTAGGAACCCTATTCAACCTCTCTCATAAGTCACCATGAAGGTTGAACGATACCAAATACCAAAACAGTAGTCACAACTAGAAAAATCCATTGGTCCTCTTTCTAAAACATGCTTATCATTGCATGAACTGAGCAATGATCGTCAACAGAACTCTCAATCCCATTCTGATGCACACTTTGCATAGCACAACAAACAAATATCTAATATAGGTTCCACACCAATGGTGTAAACATTCATCATCACTATGAAAAAACACCCTCTTCATGATTCAACACAGATTTCACAAGGTCTATACTCACAAGGTCACCATGACTCAGGAACCATCCTTAGGGTCCACTATGCACTCTATATGGTCACAGACCGTGAGAGTTTCCTCACCCACATTCCCGAACAACACCTCACAACCCCATGGCCACAAGCCTACCAAGAGTTACCTAAACACACCACTTAGGCTATATAACAACTGGAAAGGCCCCAAAATCCAAATCCAAAGTCTCAAACTAGAGCACTCTCACTTCCCAAACCCACACATACAAGGTTTTATCTAACAAAAAATGGTTTACTCACTATTGAACTAAATCATTTTAATTTTTTAACTTATCATTAAATTGAATCCTAGAAGAATGACAAATATAATTCAACCATAGATGAAACACATCTCACACTATTAACCTTTAACAAACCATTATTCATACTCTACCCCAACAGTCATAATCACACATAGAACACTACCTCAACCATACACAACATGGTTCATTTCTAACGTGGGGTAACCAATTTACGTAATCACAAGTCTTTTTTCAACACCGCTTCAAACCAATTCTTATTTTACAACAAGATCCCTTCCTCTTAGGCATATTTCCCAATTTCACAACATATTACAATCATTATTTCAACTAATTTACACCTTTCTATAGGAAAACTTCATGGAAACATATACAATCATTATTAAGTCCTTTTTCTTTTAGACACTGAATCACTCATTATAAATTATCACATCCCAAAATTTTATGCCCGGTCTCAACATCTAATTATAAATTACATTCCATAATAGTTCATTTTAATTATTTTAATTCACCCACTTTCATCTCCATTATTAGGCATCATTTTATTCATATTTGTCGAGGAAATAAATTGAATTCTATTTTATGTGCCCCACATACCCATCTCGTTTGTGTTTATTTAACAATTCATGCCACCTATATATTTAGGTGCCTAAAATGATGCATGAATTCATAACCTCATGCCATTTTATCCATGTGAAAAAATATCATAAATAAGTCAAAACACACAACTTGTGCATCACGTGATGGTGAAATATCATTCTATTATAACAACACACATCGAGAACAAAGATTCCTACCCAGGTTGACTGGGGTTTTACCTCGTACATGGGTTAAATACTCTCAATATTTAGCTATTACCAAGGCCTAACACATCCTAACCTCCTCTCAACCATCCCCAAATAGTAATAGAGAGAAAAGAACTCCACTGATACTACTTATTAACGTCCCAAACCCAGAAGCCGCTAAATTTGTTCCCCATGTAGGGTTATCACATGATCTCAAGCACACCTCCCTGTACACCAGAGGTTACCAACTAGCCATGAGGGTCTAATAAGTAACATGGGGAAATTATACCCTCTTTATTAGTGAAATACATAGAATAATACACTATAAATAGTCAATGAAATAAGAATAAAATAAACATTCATAACCCAATTTTTCCCAAATCAGGTATAAACACAAATCAATTACAACAATGTCATGTCATACTAGTAGTATTAGTGAATTAAACCCGAAATAAAAAATCACCCAAAAACTCCAAATGGTTCTCGAATCTACCGAAATCCTTATCCATGTATATCATGAGTCCAACTCAACATATTAGTGTAGGTCATTTGCCCTTGTACTGACATGAATCCAAGAGATCTGATCAGGTACCCAATAGAAGCTCCAGCAAGGGGTCAGTACAAAACTCAGTTGGCCACCACCAATAGTGTCTACAATATATCTAGTCTAATAGATAGTACATGAAATTAAAAAATAATGGAAATATAAAGAAGTAAAACCCTAGTACCTTTAGATATCGGTTGTTCACTTAATTAATTCCTAGAATTAATAACAATTTCATTTTAATACCACATTTATTCCTTAATCCATTTTGATCACATGTTCCATGGGTTAGTCATAACTATAATATATAAATGGGTATAAGGAAATAAATAACAATGAATAGGGGGAACAAACAAATCCAATATCTCACTAGGGATCCACATATCACATCAACACATTATCCTCATATCAAATCCTTTTTCCATGTGGAATGAAATCATTAGAGGAATTGAGACTTTGTTTCCTTCCATAACCCATGCATTTTGGGGTGGAGTTTAGAGCCTCGGTATAACTCAACCCATTGCATTAGAACCTCAATTCAATACCCTAATTATCCTAGCCATGTGCACATGCTTATTTATCAAGTCCCCACAACCATACGATAACACAACCTATAATATTCATTGTAATTGGATATCACAACACATAACAACAACATGAGTATTAATACTATGCCATAACCAATTCATACATTTACCTTTTACAATTCATATGCATTTATCCAGATTATCATTCTCATTCCTTATCCAGTAGGTGTATTCAAAAACCCCTATTCCTTATCTAAATTCATCATTGACCATTCATTAGCTCATTTATTCGATTTATCATTTCACCATCATTTACCCAGTTATGCATTTCGAGTACAATTCTCTTACCACACAACCAAATCCCATAATTAAATTAAATTATTTAAGTGTACCATATAATTATCTTGTATTAACCCATTTAAAAAATTCACCCAATCCTTATTTCCTATTATATTACCCAATAAAATGATCAGCATTTAATATTCACAGATCCTCTTAAGAAAATCTAACCAAATATCATTAAAAAATTGACATAATATCATTCAACCCAATTACCCATTTTCATGTCATTCAGACAACTTATTATTGCACTATCAGCCTCGGAATATTTATCATTATTAAATTTACATCATAATCAACCATTAAGAAATAATCTACATGGGATTCATATTGTTATTTAGCAACCCATCACTAAACACGAAAACACTCTAGGTCTGGGTTTTCCGGCACACCAAAAGGTGGCCCTAGAATGGTCACATACTCCAATAAACATCCCAAAATGATAATGAGGGTTTTAATGGGTCACATGGACTCCCATTTTTATAAAAAATACCATGGAACCAAGAACAAAATTAGTGAAAATAAGACCAAAAGGATCCATGGAAAAATCCAAAATGAAACTATGGGATAATATAGGTAGACCACCTACCTCGAATCTGTTGATAAAAACACACTTAATCATGGAAATAGATATTGATTCAAATATCCATTGAATCCTAAACCAAAATCTCACATAAAAATGGGTTTTAGGGTTTCAGAAGAATAAGGAAGAACACACACACCCTAATATGAAAATAGTAAAGGAATGATAGGATTAAACATACCCAGAGATTCAATCTACAACCAACAATATTACAAATGGCTTAGGAATGAAGGATATCAACCAATTTTATGATCTTGGAAGCATGGATCACAACAATGGATGAAGTAGGCTGAAGGGGGAGAATTCAGGAGTTGGGAATAAAAATCTCAGGATGTAATTTTTGTAATTTTGAGAAGTTTCTAGGCTGTATGGTTTAACTGCATGGTTTTCCAAACTGTGTGAAAACTGTGTGGATGCTTCTACCAGAAAATCACCCCCTTTGCATAGTTTCCTGGGAAATTACCATGGTTTTCCAGGCAGTACACAAACAATGTGGATTTCTACACCCTGCACAGTCTCCCTTCGCAGGGTTTTCTAATCATTTTGAAAACCATGTGGATTTCCCAGAGATCCCCATTCTCTTGTTTTCATGACATGAAACCCCAAACACCTCGAGCCTTCTCAATGGATTGGGAAACACTTATCTAGCCATAATGGAGAGGCCTAAGACAAAACATAAAAAACATACCTCAAGAAAATTTTTGACCGTACATGGTGTATTCGCAATTAAGTTTCATGATTTTTTTGAAAAAAGACTGGACTTGTAAGGATAGATATTAAATGTTATGGTGTTTTCCTCAAATTCTATTTCTTATTACTATGGTATAATCATGTTTTTCATATTATTGATTATCTTATGATACATGTCTTATGAAAAACCATTCCTTTTTCTATGTCTCATGTTTATAATATTTGATATGCTGGGTATGATCTTCAATATTATGATCATGTTCATATACAATTATGTTCCTGTTATGCTTATGTATTTATATAATTTACCCTAAATGATCATTCACCCTCACCCCATTCTTATGTTTCCTTTCCCTTTATTCAGATGAATGATTTTAAGTATAATTAATGAATTGAATTATCATTATGGAAAACATTTAAGATAATTCAATGAGTTATAAGATTTTTGTTCAATATTACTAATGGCACAAAACTAAAATTTCTTTCATAGTTTTTTTGTAATGTATTAGGTATTCTCAAAAAAATGATGTAATTTATAGGATAATATAATTTAGTTTTGAAATTTATAGAGTTAGAGGTTTCCTAGAATTACATCCCTTTATACATACTACAATTGTATGTGGATCTGTAACAGATATACCTATGGGTAACCACATAGACATGGTGTTTCAGGACTGACTTGATCATAACTTGGTACACAGAAATGGGCCTTATTGTACACCTAGTTTGAAACTCCTAGGGAATATGCATTTAAAATTCACAAAATCTTAGAGAACCATCATTATCGATGTAAATGGGATTTGGATTTTAATAACCTAGGATAAACCTATTATGTCATAGATTAAGAAGGTGAAATAATTTAGAAATCATAAAAGGGATTTTTCAGGATTATGTGGTTCCACAATATGATAATTTATTCTTACTCAATGTTTTATTGTTTTTGAAAAATAAGGGAACCAGAAGGAACTTGTTTAAAATGAAATGTGATGGAAACTTTGATGATGAGTAGTCAAATTACATTGTCACTATAATGAAGGATGTTGTCATCATTCCTAGTTAGTATTCATTTAAAATGATTTACCATGTGAAATATAACTAACTGTCAGACTCACCAAGGATGTTATGGAAGGATTTATCTAAGAGTCATAATAATATAGGCCATAGAAGAAATAAGATTCAGTTTCCTTTGTTTCATGAATGTTTAAATAATCACTTATGTGAATTTCATAGAGGAATAATAAGATGTCTTGACTGTGTAAAAGATATATGTAATAAATGTAACTATAATGAAAAATTATTTGTTTGGTTTACAAAAAAGATGTAAATATTTACATCCCTGATACATAAATAATTTTTTAATTCATCAAGTGTAGAATGAATGGTAATTATAAATATTTATGTAGCTTGTGGAAATAGAAAAAAGGAAATTAGTAATGTGGTATGAGTATAGATCACATTCCATCTAATAATTAGACTATATATGGAACGAGAAAGGACAGAGGTATAAATTAATTGGATAAGTTTTCATTTTTATGGCGCTTGAATGAATTTTAATAATCATTGTTTTTATAAATTTAGATTCAAGAATTGTTTTATCTTAATGGTGAAATGTTCAAGGATTGACCAATATATATTCTCATAAAGGATACATATGTTTTTTATTTATATTTATAATGGACTAGAAAAGTGATTTAATGGTGATACAACATATTAACTAAGGGAAGACGACCCATAATATATTTCTTATATTATTATATTTTTTGGATAAAGATAAATTGGATATGAATAAGTAAATTGGACGTTACCAACTTCCATGGAACTAATTAAGGACTCATTAACAAGTGGTCATGCAATAATTGATGATGTTTAAATCACTATTACATTTAAGGAATATATCCAATATTTATTGGATTTTTGAATAAAGAATGATTTCAATAATTAATTTTGGTAATTCAGGTTATTATCATGATTAAAGTGAATAAAAGATAGGGGTATTTATTTGTTTTTTATATGACAACCAAGATCTACTTTATGATATATGGGGGATCAATTCTATTTTTTTAGAACTTTAGTGATATTTTTTATATAGTTTATGACTTGAATAATCCATAATGGTTATAAGGTTATAAATTTTTGGAATGGATTAGGTTGAAATTCAGATATTGTTTTAGAGATTAATTTATCTCCCCATCATATGAGGATTTATCCATATCAGATAACTTGTACGAAACTTCTGTTGTGATAAAAAAATACAGAATGACATGTTATTCATTTTAGGGATATTATGATCTATCAATACACCATGAATTAAAAATACAACTTCTTTTCTTGGAATTTTACATTAAGTGGAGGTTATGATGGATAAAAATGGGTATAGTTGTCCTTAAACTATATATGAATATTTTTTTCATGAAAATTTTGAAACATTAGGGGAAAATATTAAAATTAAAATTTCTTTTAATAGATTAATTTTATTTTAACTTTTATCATTTTAAATCACAAAATATTTATTACTTTGAGACCCTCAACATTACATTGGTTATTAACTTGTTTGAGATTGATTACTAAATCACTCCCTATAGGACCATAACCTTTTCCTCCATATATATGATTTCACTTCCCACCTTTTTTATCATATGTGAAGACCTTGTTACGTGTTATATTGGGTATCCATTATGTTTCCAACATTATTTTGGAAAATTATGTTTTAGTATTCATCTTTATAGTGTCAGTTTATATGAAAGAAACTTTAATTTGATAAACCATAGAAAATCCATATTAATATCAAGGATAAAACTCATTTTAAGGAGGGATAATGTCTCAGCACATGATTTTTTGAAATATATTCTTTCAAATTAAATTAATCTTTTTGATATTTTCAATTTCATGCAATACTTAATATTGTTTTTTATATTAAATAACTACATTTTGTTGTGTTAAATACACAAAAGAAATAATATATATTTTTGTACACATAACACTGGGTTTAGTTTGTGTTAACCACAATGAATAGTTACTTTAATGTATTTTATAACATCCACATCCTAGTTTTTACTGAACTTCAATACACTATTAATGTTATTATTAAAATAGCATTATAGCTAGCACCTATCCATTAGAAGGTTTGTTTCAGAAATGATTAAAAAAAATTGTGAAAATATGATTTAAACATGTAGATAAAATTAGACTTTTGTTAATAATTATATTTAATTAAATGTTAGAACTATTTGAAAATAAAGAAATTATCTTTATAAGAAAACTATTTTTTAATCTATAAACACAAATTTACCTCAATAAATTTAAAAAAAAATTGATTAATTTTTTAAATTATAATTATATATAACATATTCAATAAATAGATTTTATACATATCCAATATATTTGTTTTTTATAATATTGGAATATATCTAATTTTATGAATAAAATGATATATTCTTCTAAAAAGAAATTTTAACACATTTTCATGGAAAACCCATTTTAAATCTATTTTTTTAAACTTTTACTGATTTTATATGTCAAAATTAACTTCATATTTTAAATAATTATAGATAAATGAACTTATGGTGAACAATTTCTATTTTCTAGTCAGGTTTTAGCTTTTGATGAATAACGAAAAATACTAGATTTTAATTCAATAATGTTTTTTGTCTACCTTATTTATAAGAATTTTTTATTGGTATTTAAGTTAAATAATATCTAATATATATAAATTAATCCAATTTAGGTAGTTGTGACAAGTTTCACAATGAAATTGGATATAAAAAAATACCAAGATTTGGTACATTTTTACATTATAAACCAGTTTTGTCGTCCCATATATGAGATTCAATTTAGATTAATTTCAACCAAAGATATTATTTTAATTTTTCCTAATGGATGACATATTTATAATTTTAATAATTTATAATTTATAAATAAATGAACATAGTTTTTGACCAAATAAATATTACTGAATGTAATTAATATTAATTACAATGACTTGGTGGGAGATTATCTTTACAAAGGACTAAAACATACAATTAAGGGCCAAAATAAACATGAAACATCTTTAAAGGCCATTGGATTTTTATATTTTGAACCTATACTATATTTTATCTTATTTTTATCATTATTGGATAATTAATTCATAGTAAAAAATGTGTTTGGAATTCCATTTTATTAATTTTTTTAGAATGCCACTCCTCCTATATAAAATGGTACTCACACCACCAACTTCCTCGCACCTCTGACGTCATTTTTTCTCAAAATAGACCATTATAAAATTCTCATTAAATCAATACATATTACCTATCATCCTCAGATTTTGAATATATCCATCCATGGTATCCCTTTGGTTCAAACCAATATGAGTTTCTCGAATAACAGGCAACATCCTTCGACAAACCCTATAGTTTTATTTTCATTCTCCACCACTAAATTATTAATATTTAATGTTTAACTAATAACACATGTATCCTAAATATACTTATATATTTTTATTATAATATTTATAGTTTCATGTAAAATCGCTTCCAACTAATTGATAATGAACTTACTCTTCATGTGTACGGTGAACTACCGCCTCACGAAACGATGTTGATCGTTTTTACATTACCACATATCATTCTTTATAATTGTGATTGGAAAATGTATTTTAATATGATATTTAATTTTATTTATAATTTATGTCTGATTATATAATTATATATAATACATAAATTTATAATTTCCATTTTGTGCAAGTATGCTAATTTCGTTTGGGGAAGTGCAGACTACCCCCTCCTCAAAGTGATGTGATTCATCCTCGCATTACACATAATATATTAAAGATGTGTTTAGTGAACTAGTATGATATATATGAACTAATAATTATATTTTAATTATAATATATATATATATCATTTTCATTATTTCATTCAATATGACAATAAAACAGAAACAACGTTTATGTGTAATTATAACCTAACATCTCAATCAACGGCGTATTCCATTACATATTATATCCATTATAGATTATTATAAATACATATATACTGAATATATATTATATTTATAAACTATTTAACAATATTTATGTAAGTAAATCGTGATATATGTAATACGGTTAAGAATAACAAGTCAATATATACCCGAAAAAATATGAAATTATGTGAAATGTACTATTAACATGTTGTATTTAATTAATGGGTAATATAATGTCATAAAAAATAAAATATAGTATTATATAAAATAATATGGCTCTATTTTATATTTATATCAAACATAAATTTTTTATACAGGTAGTTTGAACATGTACTAAGAAAGTCAAGACATAAGGTAAGGGAGTTTCATCTCACTTTATATTTTCGTGTGATACATGCCTTATTCAACACTCATTTCATTTGTATGGGGTGTATACTACCCATGGATTTATTTTATTATTCATATAATTAAATTTATTTGATTTTGAATATCTATTTTATGATATTTCATTCATGGAATTATGTATCAAAAGTTACCAAATCGATAAAGTAACTTTGTATCAATTTCCTTTCTTTGAGACACATGCCATGTTATGCACCTATATTTTTATATGAGGTGTATATACTACATTTTTACATGTTATATCATTAATATTATTATTTTCATGATATTTTGAGATTAATTTATGTTATTATTTCAATTTTATTGTGATTTCATGCTACCAAAGTTTTAACGATTTTTATCTTCAATCTCATCATTTATTGAGATTGGATATGATTATTCTTACATTGATGAAATATTTTGATCCTAAACTCATGAAATATAAATAAATTTCATAAAATATGGATATTAATTTTATATACATGTAATGGTACTATTTTTCCACAAATTGTTAAATAAGATAACATAGAAAATGTTTCTACAAAAATATGTCATGATTTCTACTTTTAGTCAAAAATATCTCCTCTTTCAAAACCATAAATTCTAAAAAAACGTTTTAATATTATACTAATATGTTTAAAGTAAATTTTTACCTATGTGTTATTCTTTAAAAATAATCTTTAAAAGTAATATTTTTTTCATTTTATGACCAAAGAACATTTCTAAACTTATAAGTAGGAAAAGGAATGTTTAGGTTGTACAGTCATACCCACCATCTTGACTATCACTACCTTTATATACATTTATATGTTTACAAAGATATTTTTTCAAAGAAACTATTTTCTGAATATTCTGAAACATTGTTTATTTTAAAAATTTATTTTAAATAAAATGATTATATCTAAAAAAATTATTTTAAAAATGTTTTAAATTATTTTCAAACATTCTTTTGTATATTTTCAAAAGGTTGTTTTTAATGAAAAGGATAGAAATGATATATTAAAATATTTTATATTTTTTAAAATTACAATCAAGGAAAATGGTTTTAAAAATGTTTTGAAGCTTATTTTGTAAATTTTAAAAATTAATTTATTCCATAATTCTATGTTTTCAGTATATTTTCAAAGAAAATAGTTTTCAAAATGTTTTGTGTTTTAAAATAGACATCACCAATAAATAAAGGGTAATTTCTGAAAGTAAAATTTTTATAAGATATTTTAAAATATTTTCAATCTACTCTGACATTTGTTGATGTTAATAATTCATTTCTAGAAAATGATCAAAAGATTCAATTCATATTCTTTTTTGAAATGTTATATGTTTGGATGGAATGATCTTTATGAGAACTATGTTCTCATTCATAGGTTATATTTTAATGAAAATGTTTCCTCTTCCAACGGTTATATATATATGAAACTAGATTCCCTTATATAAGTTATACCATCATAAAAACATATGAAACATGTTTCCGTTAAATATGTTATACCATGAAAAATATTTATCAAATATACATCATTTAACCTTGAATTAGAGGATTAAAGTATTATTAAACCTATATAATTTCCATAGTCTATGATATAATTAAATTTTCATGATACCAGTTTCAATTCATGGGTTATGATATGATGTATATAAAGACATTATTATTTTAGGGTCATGATATTATGCAAGGGTTATTACTTTTTCGCACATACAATCATGAATTTATCATGTGATAGGTGGCACCAATATCCCCCTCCAATTCATTGGGTAATAATTTATATTTTATGAAATAATGATGAGAATCATTTCAAAAATCTAGATTAACATTGGGAAATGGGGAAACCTGATATACTCTGGAAATATAGGGAATCATGTTCCACTATAAGAAGATGGGGAAACTCGATTCATAGTAGGACGGTGGGGAAAGTCGATCCACAATGTGAATATGGGAAACCAGATCCACTATGGGAAGATGAGAAATCTTATCCACTACGGTAAGATAGAGAATCCTGATCCACTACGAAAATATATAAAAACCTAATATACTATGGGAATATGGGGAAACGTGGTTCACTATAGAATATGGGGAAACCCAATCCAGTATTTGATGATAGGGAAATATGATCCCTTACAAGGAATAGACTATGACTAGGGATGGTGTTGTGTACCACCTTGTAGGTGTAGTCCCCATGAAGTGGCCAGATAATATTTTAGAAACAATCCTTGACTAAAATTAAAATATATTACATGTTTATGTTTTGCCATAAATTTTATGTATTATACATATGATATTCTCAAATGGTTCATGTTATTTATTATCTTATGATTGATGTTTTATGAAATACAAATAATTCTGTCATGTCCCATGTTTCATATATTACAAATGTTGGTTATATTTTTTTAGTGTTTTTATCATGTTCTTATATCCTTACGATCATGTTATGCTTATGTATTTTTTTTATACCCGTACTGAGATTTTGAACCTACCCATTTATTATTTTCCCTTTCCCCGGGATATGAAGAAGGTATTATAAAAAAAAATTACTAAGGGGGTCATCTTTATAGTAATCATTTAAGATATATCACTGAGTTCGATATATATTTTTCCATGTTTCCAATGGAACTAAAATAATATGGTATTTTGGCATATATTTTTAATAATGTATTAAGTATTTTTCAGAAATATGTAATGTTAATGTATGTTAAGACTTGGTTTTTTAGGTAATATCTAATTTTTACCCCATGAAATTATAAAAAAGAATTAAAAAATTAATAATCATGTAATATAGTTAATCATGTTAATTATATCAAATAGTAAGTATATATACCACATAAAAGTAAATAGTTTAATAATATTAAATATGACTCAATTGAAAGGAACAATAGATTAAATCCCTTACCCCAAAATTCCCTTTTGTTAAAGGTGAATTAGCCTCTTTCATAATTTTATAAAATATAAATTTCATTTATTTCATAACCATATCTATATTTATAATATCATAAGAAATCCTCTTATAACAACATATCACTCAATAAATAATAACATTTCTCTATTACAATTGTTTAGTGTGTTTAGTGCTTTATTTTTTGTATAAAGATTTTATTATAAAAGTTCAAACTCTCTTTAGTGGATATTCTTCTATTATATTTTTAATTAAAAAATGTCCTAAATATCAAATTTAATCATTTGATAAATTTTTGCAGTCATTCCGGAAATCATTACAAAGAAAATGATTTGCATCATTTCATGGAGACAATCAGCTATATGTACATACAAGTGACGTTATAAATTCATTAATGGTTGAAATGTAAATAGTTTGGATGATATATTAATTTATATAAAAAATATTCATTTATATGTATGATATTTATTCATTATTTCAATTATTATGACTATTCATGTGAGTAAGGGTTGGAAACCAAATTACCTAGTTACATATGGTGGAATTCCATCATTTCATTCCAATTCGGTAGATTATCATGTGAAAAAATACTATTTCATAAATATAATAACATCTCCAATGTTTGGATATATTTCTATTATTATATAGTATATTTTAAAATTTAATTTATTTATGTAAATGGAGAAAAATTAATGATCATTGTGATAACTATTGTTGTTTCATAGAAAACCCAGATTTGAGTCTCTTATTTGGGACCATAGGATTTAATTTTTGGATGAATAGAAACACTATAACATGTATAAGGAACGTAAGGACATGATTTTGTATGGTTTGTTTGATTAAAATGTCTCAATATATGTAATGTACTGAGGGAAATATGTGACCATTTATAATTCAAGTGGGTTCCAAGATTTTAATATTTATGATGCATAAAATATTATTGAGTCACATAAATTGAAAATGAAACCATAATGGCTTTTATTCAAAGGATATATTGTTGTGTTCGAAATAAAATCCCCCAATGGGGTTTCATAAAGTGTTTAGGTCATTTTATCCCTTATCTTTTTTGGTTAACCCACAATAAATCCCTTTCAACTATTACTATAGTGACAATTTTTTACAAATATACTTTTCATTATGAACATAACTGAATGGGAAACATTAAAAATGTTTGAAATTATATTTTAAAAAATAAAATTCATTTTATCATATTCAATTCATATAATTAGGAGAAATTAATTTAATAATATACTATCTAGACATGATGATAAACTAGTTTTAATGTATTTTTCAATCTAAAGATGATCATAGATTAAAAAGGTGACTAGAAAAAAAATTATATGGAATAAAATTCATATGTAATGATATATTATATCTACGTTAAGGTAAATCATTCATTTTAAATATTATTTTAATTATTTAAATGAATGATATTATGCATTTTGAAAATGTGTTCAGGGAAAAACACAATCTAATAGATATTATCATTACTTATATCAGATTAATATTAAATGAAGTAGTTTATATACATTTTTAAAATATAAATATAAATTAATTTATGTATATTTCAATACCAACTTTTCAATCATTCAAAAAATATTATTTCTATTGTAAAATTCCAAAAACTCATTATATGCTTATATTTACCTAGTATGTTCAAAGTCATTATTCATTATATCTAATTTCATTATTTATTCCATGATATATCAAAATATTTATTGTATTGTTGTTTATTAAACTAATTTATTCACATACTATAATATATGATTGGGTTATACATATACCACCATTAATAAATTCATCCATTTGTCTATAATGTTTCAATAACCACCATTGAAAAATACGGAATGAATAATTTAGAATTTATTTTAAAAACCACCATAAAATTTCTGGTTTCCTTTAGTGATTATAGATTATTTAATTTTGAGAAAAGAATTTAGAAAAAAATGACATTGTGATGTTTGAAAGAGTGGTAATTACATGTTTAGAAATGACAATTCTCTATAATATTCCTTAGGTTTATCAAATTTGAAAGATCGTTTATCATTTTATGGGGGGGGGAGTTCACGAAACATGTTGTTCCATTTATAGTGGTTTGGATGAAAAATACTATTTCACCATAACTCTTGTATACTAAACTATAATTCATTATGTGTGTATATTTATTTTAAATTTGAATGAAATTTCAAATTATATTAATTCTATCTTCCTCCAGTCGAGCCTTGAGCATAATTTGGTAATTATCGTGTTCTATTTAATAGATTTTATCAATTATTGAGCTTTTTAATTTGTATATTACCATTAATGTGTTGTAGTATATTCAACAATTTCAATTTATTTTTAATTAATTATTGATATTTTTTCTTGGGGTGGTTATGGTAGAGATTTTATTTTTGTATTTATGAATTTTGGTATTGTGAATAATGAGAGATGGCGTGTTATATGTTGTTGAGGGATTGTTTTTATATTTTTTTATATTTTTTTCTTTTTATTATATTAATATTGGTGATATAATTGATGGAAAATTAATTTGAGGTTGAGGATTCAGAATCTATATATATCTATTTATATTTGATGGGAAAAATAATATTTTCTGTAGAAGTGTTTTTATAAATGGATTATTATGATATAGGAATTGGTATTGATATGTTTTTCCTAGTTTAGTGGTCTAAATCAGATTTTATGGGATAAAATGGAAATTTAGGTGATTTATTAATGATGTTGGTATCGTTGTTCAATTATATTTTATGCTCCTATATTGTGATTTTATTTTAGTTAGTTTGTGATAATTTCCCAAAGACGTAGATATAATTAATAATCAATAGAATTGTGTATGGTAATATAACTAGTTTGTTTTGAGAATGTAAATTGATGAATAAACTTAATATTTTGTTGATGAAATGTTTATTAAAAGCCCATGCAGATGGTTTATTATATGGATGTGTTTGTTGTCGATACAAAATAATGAATAAAAATTCAATGTATAATCCTTTATGATTATTTATTAAATGTTGAATGATAATGGTAGAGTGAGTTTCATAAATATTCAAAAATAATAGTGATGATTCCAAGTGAATTGTTTTATATACATAACATTTTATATCATTCTTGATCAATTCTACATGTTGTTAAGTGAGATGAATATTGGAATGTTATTAAGTTCCAAGACAAGTGATTATTTTAATAGGTGATTTCATATTTTGTTGAATTTTTTATAAGGTAAGGAACATGAAAATATTCATTTACATTGTGCATTTATTTTTGAAAGATGATTTTCATGAAGAGACTATAAATAGTGTATAAAATGTTTCTGTTTTATGAATACCATTAAAATATTAATTTTCATGGTGAATTGAGTAGTGACGGATGGCCCATCTAGCAGATGATCAACATTGATATAGTCATGATTTGAAAATTAAAGATCATGTGATTACCAACACAATGTATCATCATGATTTTCAAAATAAATACACCATGTTTTTGTGTACATCATTTATGATACACGCCTTTAATGAATTCAAATTATGTGATCCTCGGATTTTTTATGGAACTTCTTCACATCATGAAGCTCAAGTCCCTCAACTATTCTTTATTATTAAATAGGAATCTATGGACTCCTCTAATAAATTTTTAATTCCCTCAACCTAGAGTGTTGTTTCTTATAAAAAATTGATCATGTTTCTCCAAGAAAAAGAACACAACGAAACATTATTCCATGAGGACGAGGTTATATTAGTCTTTAATCCGACATAGAGAAGGGAAGATCTAGTGGGTTCTCAATCTATGCAATTCACACTCATAGTACTTCATGAATAATGATGTTCCATGAGGAAAATTAGACAATACATTACACATATCCCATGATTTCAAAATGATAACATGTACAGCCCTCTGCTTACGCAAAGAGAAAATCTCTTATACTTAAGATTGAACAGAAAATGGGAATAAATTCAATGAAATAGTGACTATCAGAATATATTTTGAGAAAGAAAAGTTCCATTTGTGCAAAATATTTACCGAGAGATATTATATGATTCATTGCTTGCAGTATTTGAAGAATTATTTTTTTATAGTGTGCAAAAAGGAAGAGTTCCCAATAAAATGAGTAAAATGAGAATGAAAGAAAAATAGAGAACCTAAACTAATGAAACATGTGAACAGTGTGTATTTGAGTTTTAATGAAACATTAAACTCCTGAATTCATTCTTGATCATTCACATATAAAAAAACTGATATACCCAAAAACATTATATTCGTGTAGAACAAAAAATATAAGAAAGAAATATCATATTTTTCATGGTTTTTTGATTCCATGAAACACTTTGATGAAGTGGATATAAATTAAGGGAGTGAAATCTTTGTTCATCAAATTTTTATTTAAGATGAGTGTGTTCTCCACTTGATCACATAATTGAGGTGATAAAAATTCTTTATATAATAAGAATATTCCAATGAAATTGAAGTGAGGAAGAATTAAATATTTATTGAGATAATAAATTCATCAATTTATCATTATAAAATTGTAATTAACTGGAAGTTTCATCTTCCAATTATTAATGAAAACAATTATAACGTGCATAATAATATTTTTATTGAGTGTCACTAGAATTCTATCAGTTGATGAACACGATTACTCATTCATGTAAAGAAATCCAGTTCAATTGTGATATCTTGTTTATAAGTTCATTGAAACCCTTTTAAGAACTAGTGCTACCAATATTTCATTCCTGGGTTTTTAATTTATCCTTTGTCCCAACCCGTGTCGAGTCTCAGTAGTTTTTCTCGGGAACCGGGTGTGATGAGTTTGATGTTTTTTATGACATTTTTGATGTTTGTGTTGGGATCAGGTCTAGTTTTGATTTCTATAAACCTGGTGGGATTTTGGTCGTTTTAGGGACATCGCACAATTATTAAAGGTCATGCAGTTTCCCATGTACGCATTCAACCGCTTCAAAATGGGTAGAAGTGACTCCATGATCCGTGTATAGTCGCTTGATCCGTGTGGGGTAAACACACGGTCTCCAAACACTAAAAATAAAAATGGACTAAAATGATAATAAAATAAAATAAAGGTAAGACATGGAATAATTTTTGAATAATTTTTATTATAATAATAATAATATGATTATTATTATTGATAGTGTTATAATTATTTTTAGTGTTATGAATATTATTGTTATAATGTTATTAGTATTGATATTTTTCTTATTATCATTGTTGTTGTAGTTTTTGTAATTGTTATTTTTTATTATGTTTTTTGGTCCCCCCCTCCCCCCTCTTCTATGCACCCTAATCTCTCCTCCGCATAACAATCACCCCCTTGTGCACCTCATGATATTTGCACCTCCACTTTCGGTGATCCAACATCCAGTGACAACCCTACAATCACCTAGCACACATGATCGCACACAACACTGACAAGTGGCCTACCTTGCATTATGCACCCCCACCAGTCAGTGCCTCCCCGTAATGGGAACCCTCACAGGACAACCCTCCACTATTGAATGCACCCCCACTGGCCCCTTTTAGGACAGATGCACCTCCTCCCACTAGTGGCTGCCCATATGGGTAAACCCCCTCCCACATTCTATGGTTTCTCATCAAATACATGGGGTTCAGTTAGGGTTAGGGATTTAATCATGTTGGTTCGTTTAAATCATGCCTTGTTTGTATTTGATGTTGATCTCTAGGGTTTTTCTAGGGTGAAATTTGTGGTTCAAACCAAAATTAATGGTTTCTACAACTAAGGTAGGTGATTCCATTCTTAACCATTTTCTGAAAAATTAATTATGCATGTTTTTATATTTTTCATGTTATATGATTTATGTCTGAGGATTATGAGTGGTTTTTGGAAAGTGTTGATGTGAATTTAGTTTAAAAATGATTTTTCTATGCGAAATTGATTATATATTTCATGAAAAGTGTTTTGTTCTTTTTTAGAGTCGCCATAAAGATTGTTTGAATGGTTATTTATTTTTTTAAAATGATGAAAATCGTGTTTTGATATGGTTGTGATGTAAATATGGTTTCAATGTGGATTTTCTATATTTTACTGGGTGTGTTATTGGTGAAAACATTTCTCACACCACTTGTTATTGCTTTATAAATTGATTAAATGAATTGTTAAATTGTTCATGTGATTTGAAAGTGGTATTTGGTATGATAGAGAATGCATTTAATTTTTAAAGTGGTGTTTTTTTGTGAAATTGTGAATTTTTCAGGGCAAAACCCTTGTTTTCCATTTGATGTCATTTTATATAGAATTCAATTGGTTTATTAAATGAAGTGTGGGTTGAAAAGTTTCTTTCGATATATCATTGATGTGGAGTAGTTTTTCTAAAGAGGGTTTTGGGTGCACATTTGGTGTCAAGGAATTTAGGGTTTTTATTGAAATTTAATTTTAAATTTTCATAATTTTTTATTATATTATATAAAAGGTGAAAATAAAATTAAATATATATTTTTGTGAGCGTATGTTTATGAAAAATGTTTTTGATGTGAATGTTTTGTCTTCTGATATATAATGCACTGTTTGGATGATGAATTGTTTAATTGATATTACGTGATGTGTGAAACATGATTGAGAATAAAAAAGGGAAGCCCGAGTATCTAGGTGGTTGGTCTAGGACTATTATGCTTGTGATTTAGAAGTGGAATTGTCCTGGTTTCACTTAGAGTGATTGACGATATCAACACTAACAAAATATGAATGATTAATTGAGACCACTAGAAATTTGAATGTTTCTCCACTCTAGTGGTTCATACATAAGAAATCTATTGGTTGTGGTTTCTATACCACATTAAACCATGATTTGAGGTATATAGGACCCCATTATTTATACTGCCTAGGGTTATTTCTTATGAGCAATGATCATTTTCTATACCACACTCACAAACAGCATATGGTATGGTTGGTTGTGAATTTCAAAAGAAAGGGTGTTTTTGTTAATGTTTATTTCTTTAAAACTATTTTCCATATAATGTTTAATTTATTCAATGTTGTTTTGTTTTTGATTTATTTTCCTCAAAATTGTTCTAGAATTTCTATTATTTTAAAATATGTAGGTTAGTTTTTTATTTAATGTTTAGTACATGAAATATTTTATCTAAGTAGAATCCTACTGGGCTTCAGCTCAATCATTTCATACCTCTTTTGGTCTATGAATACCCTATTTTCTATTTGTTTTAGGTTAAGTAAAGATGTTTAGTGTTTGATGATTGTGTTTCGAGTTTCTCTTGATGTGGATCTTAGTGGTGGTATCTTGATGATGTTTCTCCTTTTGTTGCACAGATGTTTGGGGCAATGTTTTACTTTCCATTTCTGTCGTAGTCCTTTATTGTTTTTATTTTAGTTGTAAACATAAGATCCTGAAATTTTTTAAGGAACGTTTGTTTTCATTTCTTAGATATTTATTTTGGGTTTCTTATTTTAATATGATAAATTTGGTAAAATCATTCCCTCTAGTATTATTTGATATGAGGAACTTGTGACATCCTGTAGGGATCGAGAACACCCAATGGGCCTTGCTGTAGAACAGGTAAGGCACTGGGATAGATGGAGACCTAGCTTGGTACGTGAAAAAAGGGTATCCATGGAGGTTATTCTCTTTTGATAATTGTTCTGTTTGGATGAATATTGATTGATAGGGACTATAATTTTCTAGACAAGACGTTCTAGTAACCAGTGTCATTCTTGGTCAGCGTACCTCATTACGAGACTCAAGTCACCAAGGTAAGACAGGCTCGATCTATGTTTTTTTCCCCTGTGGTTTCTTTTTGATTGGGAAATGAAGTGGGTGTTGGGACAATGGTCTCAGTGAGCTTGTTTGTTCTGGTAGGCCACATGAATATGGGGATGTTGTCCTAGAATACTCTAAATGATGATGGAGTAATTGACATATGGATTCCAGCCATATGTCTAATTCACCAACTAAAAATAGTTTTCTCATCAATAGTTCTATGTCTCAAGGTTTTTTAATCATGTCAATTTGATATTTAAGTAATAATGATTATGTTTTGGGGGGGTGGAGAGTGAGTTATCAAAATTTACTAAGAGGATGTTTTAGAAATGTGAACCACTGTAAAATGATTTTTAGAATAGGGAATGAGTTTAATGGTGGTGAATTTTTATAAATAATGTTTTTAGTTTATCGTAATTTGGTCATTTGGGGGAATGGAATTTTATCATCAAAATGGGGTTTTGGAATGATGTTTTAAAGGATAAATGTGTGTTTCTAATTAAGTGGTTGAGAATGGGGTGAGGTTTTTTTGAAGTGGAAAATGTTTGTAAATGAAAATTATTTGAAATTAATGTGAATGGTTTTAAAAGCGTGTAATTAATGTTTTGGTTTTGAAAAGTGGAATGTTTGGTTTTGGTCTTTGGTGTTCTCATAGGTGATCGCATGAATCGGCATATATGGAATGGTGAATGGTATATGGCTCGAGTGGATGCGTTCCTGGATGAACATTAGGTGGGTGCTCAGGGTGGCATGGAAACATGCATGTGTGGGGACAAAGAGAAACCATTGGTGACTGTGTAACCCACAAAAATTGTTTATTTTGAAAATTGATTTATAAGGAAAACAATTTTATTTTCATAACATTTGATTGTGTGGTGTGACTTTTTTTATTTTGGGAGTGTTTTTTGCTAGGATTTTATAGTCGAGAACCCTTTCTGGTGGACTTTTTTATTGAGTTTGAGTTCTTGTTGGAATGTTGGTTTGAAGAATATGTGGTTTGTGGGATCATCTAAAATGTACATTAGGAATCCATTACATTGGTTTCCTTTGTATGCTTGGGGTCTATTCGTGGTATGTCTGAAAAAATGGACCAATTTAATTGGGTCATTGGGTTACTTTGTTGGCTATTTCACACCACCAAAAATAAAATTTCTTGTTTTATGTGTGGCCAGGGAGGATTAACCATAGGAAGACCCTCCAGTGGATCAATTTAAGTACATCAGTATTATGTTTCTGAAATTGATTCATCACCTACTCCTTTTTAGTTAATAGGATCCTCTTACAACATAAGAGTGGTTGTGGCAGTTCATATAAGATATTAGTTTCTCAATTTCCCTAAGTCGTCAAAGGTGAAGTTTTATGTTGTCATGTCTGAAGGTCCTTTTTCAGAGCAGCGAAGGGAGTTCCAGTGAAGAAAGGGGAAAGATGTTTGGGTTGTTGGTGTTGGTTGTGTCTGAATGGTCTTTCGTATGATTCATCAGGTTCATCAAATCAAACGTTCTGGTTAGGCCACTAATTTGGAATATCTGGTCATAGGAGCCCATTATGAACGTTTGAATGAATCCCATGTGGTTTGGGACTCAGTTTAAGTTGCCTTTTATTATAAGGGATCATATTCCCTAATGGTAATGTTCGGTGGCATTTTTCAGTATCGTATCCATTCCCAAAAGAGAAGGTGTATGTATTTGGACCTTTAAATATCCTCTTTTTTTTACCAAAATCATGTTTTTAATTAAGGTAATTATGAGTTATTTTATTTCAAGTGAATTAAATTTTTATGTGCACTTCCTTTTGTAGTTTATAATTCAATTTCAGAAGGGATGATGCATCAGAATAATGTAAGTACCTATAGTGATGAAGTGTCTTGTTGAGAAAACGTAGTTTGTTGGTGTGTTGTGTTCAATAGGTGTTTTTTTGATCATGACATGTTGATTTGTGGCGCCGTTAGGAAGAAGTTTTTATCATGCATTTTCAGGGCTAGACTGCATGGTCGGAGATGCATCAATCATCAAAGCTCCAGTCATAGGTCTCAAAGTGATGCTATCACGTAGTCTGGAACCCACAATTTTGTAAGATACATCAGTCTAATGTCTATCTTTAGTTTTGTAATTAGTTACAGTTTTTGCTTTATGTGTATTCATTCCATTCTGAATGGTCTTGTTTGATGGAGTGGACATAAGGGCCCTATTTCCTTGTGTGTTATTAGGTTTTATGGGAATCTCCCACGTTATCTCGTGTTAGTATTTCAATTTCATTCCATTCTAGTATGTTAAGATAGTTGGTATTTATGTAGGGGTACCCACTGTGGGTCTCGCTGAAATTACTCAGATGTAAATCATTGTTAGACTTTTTTTGGGAGTCCATTCTAGACTCCCCGTGTGGGTATCCTGGTTCTATCTTAGGTGTCAGTTTCCTCTTATTACGGGGAGTTTTCTCGGGCCTCCATGAGTCTACATATTAGCTTTGTACCTACTGTTGGTTTGATGGTTGGTAGTCTCATTCGATGTTATCAAACCCCAAGTCCTTTTCATGAGTTCACCATTTGGTTCTAGTAAAATATGTGATCCTATTTTTGAATGATTAATATGTTTTTTCTCATTATATTGACTGGTTTATTGTGAGAGTGTCTATATTTTGATTATGAAATAGAGGATTCTTTACTTTTAGTGTTGGGTTTCACATATCAGGGAGTCCATTTTTGGGTATCCTAATACTATTTCGCAATCCCTTTCTCTTTATTGGTACTATTCTTGCTTCACCCTCATGTTTTTTTTTCGGAAACACTTTGAGCTATGAGGGTGTACTGATTCTGTTTTCTAAGAAATATTGAGATGGATATCTAGGGGAAGAAATCATAATGGGGGGGGGGGAAATTATCACATCATGGTTTTTAATTTATCATTGGTCCCAGCTTGGGTCAGGTCTCAATTATTTTTCTGAGGAACCAGGCATGATTGGTTTGATGTTTTAGGATTAATTTATCGATGTTTTGGTTTGGGTCCCAATCTAGATTTGATGTTTGTAAACATAGTGGTTTTTTGACCAGTGTGTAGACATCATTCAGCTAGTAGAGTCCGTTTGGTCAACCCAGGTACCCATGCAGCCACATCTAGAATGGGCAGAATCTATTACACGTTCAGCGCATGGTCGCATGAACTGTTTGGGGTAACCACACGGTTACCCAACATTAATATTAAATAACTCATTGAAATGAGAATAAAATAAAATTAATAAAAAGGTAGAATGAAATGTAAATAATTTTTGTTATATTATTATTACTAATGGGATTATCATTATTATGATTAGAATAATAATAATTATTATTATTATTTATATTATTAATATTATTAATCATGTAATTATTATTAGTGTCAGGAATATAATTTTTATTAAGTAATTAGTATTGATATTATTTAAATTATTATAGTTATTATTTTAGCGTTATGGTAGGATAATTATTTTGGGTTTCTTTTCCCTCTCCCCGTTCTCCCCCTCCCCTTACAAATCAGGCGCCCCCTTATGTGCCTCATATTGTGTGCACCTCAACATTCAGTGAGCCACCTTCCAAAGACCACACTCCAATCGCCCCACACCCCTGATCGTGCACAACCCCTTACTATGGCCTCCCTTTTGAGGGGAACCACCAATAGTTGGTGCCACCTCAGCATGAAAACCCTCAACTTCTACCCCTCCTCTAGTGACCACACCCCAATCAGCCACTTTTCTGGCAGCCGCAACTCCTCCCTCAAATGTCTGCTCCTCAGGGTAAACCCCATCAATCATTATATGTGTTTCTCTCACACACATGGGGTTCTGTTAGGGTTAGGGTTTTTATCTAGTAGTTTCAGAAAAATCATTCCTTTATAGGGTTTGATGGTGATCTCTTAGGATGCTGGTAGGGTGAGATTAGTGATTCACACCATGTTTACGAGTTTTCTCAAACCAAGGTAAGTGATTCCATGACTACCCATTTTTGACATATTAATTATCATTTTATGTTTCGTAAATGTTCTATAATTGTTTGTGAGGTTAGGGAGTGGTTTTTGGAAAGTTTTGAAGAGAGTTTAGTTTAAAATTGATTTTTTAATGTGAAATTGATTATATTTTGTACATAAAGTTTGTTCTGTATTTTTTATTTTTCATAATTATTTTTTGAGAGATTATATAAATTGTTTAAATGTTTTGAATCAAATTTTGATATTTTTATGATATGATTTTTGTTTTAAAGTGGAGTTTTTATATGAAATTGGTTGTGTTTTTTGAGAAATCATTATTTGTTCCACTTGTTAATGATTTATACATTTTTTAAATGAATTGTAAAATTGTTCTTGTTATGAGAAAATGGTATTTTCATGTGATTGTGAATGTGTTTGATTAGTAAAGTTGTAGTATTATGTGATATTTTTTATTTTTCATGCTTAAACCCTTCAGTTTCATTTGATTTCATTTTATAAATCATGAAATTTTTTTATTAAACTATTTATGGGTTATAAATTGTTTTTTGATATAGCATTGATGTGAAGTTGTTTTTTATGAGGGTTTAGAGTGCACATTTAGTTTAAAAGAATTTGTGGGGTTTATCAAAAATGTTTTATAAGTTGTTATAATGGTTTATTAATTTATATAAAATATGTGAAGATTATTTTAGAAATGTTTTTGTATGCGTATGATTTCAAATATACATTTTGATGTGAACATGGTGTATTGTTATATGTAATTCTTAGTTTGGTTGATGAATTGTGGAGGTGATATTATGTGTCATGTGAAACCTGATTGAGAACAAAAAATAAATCTCATGTATCTAGGAGGAAAGACTGGGACTAGTATGCTAGTTATTTAGAAGTGTGTTTGTCTCAGTTTTCCTTAGTGGGATTGTCGTTAAAAACAGTAACTAAAGATTAATGACGATTTGAGACCACAATAATTTTGGTTGTTTCTCCTCTCAAGTGAATTTTTCATGAGATAGTTGTTGGTCATGTTTTTTATACCACATTCCACCAATATACGAGGAACATAGTGTCCTTCTATTACAAGTGCCATAGCGTATTTCCCGTGATAAGTGATCATTTTCTTTACCGCACTTACCGTTAGTATACGGTATGGTTGGTTAGGATTTGAAATGGAAAGGGTGTTTTACTTAACGTTTCATTATTTAAAATTGATTTTCATTTAATGTTACATTTATTCAATGTTGTTTTGATTTAATGTTTCTTTCCTTAAAAATGTTCTATCATTTATTTCAGTATAAAATATACAGGGTCATTTTTCATTTAATTAATTTTTCATGAACTATTTTATCTTAGAAGAACTCTACTGGTATTTGGATCACAACCTCCATACATCTTAGGTGTACGCCAACCCTATTTTCTATCTATTTCAGGTTAAGGAAAGATGTGTTCTATTGGAAGATTGGGTTTCTAGTTGTTCAATGTGGTGGTAGCTTAAAGATGTTGCTCCTTTTGTTTCACAAGTTTTTTAGTGATTTTTTATGTTCTCTTTATGTCATTTTCCTTTCTGCTTTTTTTAGTTGTAAACTAAAAATCTAGAAATTAATAAAGTATTTTTTTGGAGTTTTCATATCTAAATTTTTTGTTTTTTTGTTGTTTTAATATTATTTATTCGGTTAAATTTTCCCCATTGTTTTTTCGATACTGGAGTACTTCTTCCGGCCTACGGAAATTGGGAATGCACATCAGGCCTCTCCCCGAACTGGGTCTGGCAAAGGGTTGGATGGTGACACGGCTTATTTCTTGAAACAGTAAAAACAACTATATTGAATACTAGTGGAACTAGTATAAAGAAAACAATTTTATGAGGAATGTTGTTTACTTCCTTCCTAAACATTGTACACTAATTGGAATTTTTTTTATTCACTATTAAACAATATTGATAAGTAAATCAATGAATTAACCATATATTGATCATGGAAATTATTAGGTCATTATACCAAACCATGTAAAATATTTGTGTGTTTTTTCCATTATTATCTACATTTCAACAACATATCCATTCATATTAATTAAATAAAATGGTCAAGAGTATGGGGTTATATGAATGAAAGTAAAATTTCATAAATTTTTGGTTAAAAAGATTCACCCCCACCCTTTAGTGTACCTACAGAATCCATATACGATCTATAATAGGTATTAGGATGTAGGTATACCTCTGCTTGGATCAATGTTTTTCACCTTGTACTTTTTACATGGTTTATAAATAGTGAATATTTGAAGCTAATTCTATAACACCACAAGTGGAAAATTTTAATCTTCACTTCAATTTAAGAAAAAATGAAAGAATATACTGAGATAATTCCAAAAATAAAAAAGTTAGAAGAAAAGAAATTATATAAAATATGAAATAAAGAAGATAATGATCAATGATCCCTTGTCAAATCTATTGACAATAATTTATATAATGATACTATCATATGAAGCAAAGAATATGGGGAAATGGAATCAATCAAAATTGTTTATGGATTTTACTCTAAATTTAAATGATATAAAAATAATATTACTAAATAATATATTTCATATATACTTTGTTCATTTAATGATAATTTTGGCGAAAGAGAACATCTTTAAGAAGAAATAAATAAACAGAAGCATGTACTAGGAATGAAATTCAAGAGGTTAAATATTCTCACACATAATGTTGAAATAAAAGAAGAATATGTGACACTTTATAATATCAATATTAAAATAATTGAAGAAGAATTTAAATGGCATGAATATGAAGGCAATATGAGAAGACATGTTTTTGTTTATGTAATCCATGCATATAAAGCATTGGTAAAATTTTCCATGAATTTTATATATACTCAAATTAAGGAAAAACCTGTAAGGTTAAAGATCTTGACATTTTAGTGGAAGGAAATCAAATTTTATTAATTATTATATTTATAAGATCCATTCATTAAAAGAATAATAAAATGATACTATATGTTTCAAGGAATCCCAATTTGAGGATAAAGTTAGAAGAATCAATGAACCTGATAAATACTTGAATAAAGGTAGCTGTCGTCATGAATATGACATTAAGGTGATGAAAATTGAATGGAATGGTAAGAAGAAAAAATATGAAAATTAGTAGTATTCCTTCATCCTTATGTATCCTCATGGTGATATTGAATTGATAAATTTAATATAGACACATGTTATAACATCCATGGTTGATGAGAAGATAAATTCTTCCACTGAAAAATAATAAAAGAGTCAGGCTCCAAGAAGGGAGGTTTCTAAACAAAACATTGGTGAGACTCAAGTCTCTACGGAAATTCATATTGTTGGGAATTATATATCATGATCATATCTGGATCATACATCTACAAACTCAAGGGAAAATGTGTCATATAAACCAACTATTTTTCTTTCTACTAATGTAGCCTCATATGCTAGTAAAGGTTTGATGGTAAACATTATGTTTGTATGGGTAGAAAAAATTATTAATAAATAAAAAAACTTTAAGGGTGGATACTAGTATGATCAATAAATATAAATCCCTTAATGATTCCCTAAAAAGAAAGGTAATATACAAAAAGAAAGGTATGAAATCTACTCATATTGGCACTACATGTAAAAGAAGAATATTTCGGGCTATTATTTGTGTTACTAGAAATTTTTGCGCTAAACCATATATTTCTGGCATAATGTGATAACATATGAAAATTATATAAGGATTGCATTCATTGAGTATATATGTGAATAAATAAACATCCCTGTAAAAATGATTTTGTCATAAACCAACCCAGGTCAACCATGAACTGGTCACACAAGTCAGTCTGTGGCATGGACCAAAGGGTGTTCCCAATCCCCACGGCCTGGAAATCAGTGTAAGTCATTAAAATGGTACATAAGGGAATGATTTCTCCCCATAAATAAACATGAAACTAAATATAAAAAGATGTAATAATAGTTCATTATATAAATGAAACTAAATAGGAAATCATTTTTACAAGAAACTGAGAATAAAAACAAGCTAAAAAATACCACCATCCAGACAAGAAGGAATCATCATATCCCTGTGACCCCATGGGTCACTATTTAACATAATATATAATGTCCCCCAAGTTGACTAAACTCAAACCAAAACCTAATCAAGGTCTAAAAACTGAATATAACTATATGTATGAGTTTTAAATCTCAGTATTCTAGCCTGATAATCTATTTCCCTACGTTATTCCTTTAAAATAAAAGAAGAATCAATTTCACATAGGAAGTAAAATATATAAAATAATTATTTCCTATAAATTTGACTTAAAAAAATGTACACCTCATTTACCATACTCATTTCCAAAATTAGATTTATTTCATCAATATTTAGTTAGCATTTTTTTTAGGAAAGAGAAGTCTATATTTTTCATCATTCACAGAGTGGGTAAAACACTTCACATGAAAAAAGATTTCAAAAACCTTATTCAAATAAAATCCTCACTTTTTATGAAAAACAATTCAAAATAAGGAACTATAGTAGTTACAAAAAAAGTTAAATGTAAATATACATACTTGTGTCTCATTCATTACTAAAAGAAACTACAAGCTAGTAGATATGGGTGAACCTCATAGAACCTGAATAATCTAGAAGACACCAATACTTAAGACCACATTTACAGTACCATTCCACACACGATGAAATTAAATTTTTTAATACGGTTGGCCATCCTTACTCAGAGATGGCTGAAGGAAAATCTCATAGCAATAATCCAAATATATCAAACTAATTTGGGCCACTAGTAAGTATCACAACCTACCAATGTAGAAATCATTATTAGAAAATTATATTAGTATGGCAGGTTCCCATGTCTCATGTATTTAATTGGGGAAAGACAACTAATGTCATCCAGGAATCCAATCGCAACATCTATAAAATAATAATCCACAACATGCCTCACCCAGAGTATCCCCAATGACTATTCACTTGCATTAAAATAAGTAGATCACAATGTATTCCAACCAAGAATCCCGGATAATGGTTCTAGAGGATTCCAAGACATGTATATACCATCGATTACATATATTAAAGGAATCGAAAACATCCAATTATGGTTTTTATAATGAACACTTTTCATCAATTTCGCAATGTTTCCCAATGGGCCTTTAAGCATTTCAAAGAAACCAACATTTGTAAAAAATGTAATTTATTTCAAATAAGAGGTTCCAAACACATCATTTCTATAGAAAACCATTTATAAAATTATTTCAAATCATTTCCACATCACATTAAAATGAAATTTATTTTTCATTGAAAAGGAAAATCAGTCCATTATAGGCTACACATGTCAAAACACTTTAAAATCTACTTCCCACTCCTTGGGAACACCCAAAACTAATTTCAAAAAACATATAAGGAACCCAAAACATCATTTTTAACATTTCCAATACATTGAGATATCGAAACTATGATTTTTCTATTAAAAACAATCACAATATACAACAAGGCATTTAATCGAACACTTTGAGTGCACTATTTAACCAAACAATTATAACTATAAAAAAGGCATAAAACTACCGTTTTCACACAAAACCCATAAACTAATGACCACATATCAATATTTATCTTTCATAGAATTTTTAAAAATAATGAATCTTTAATTTCATGAATTATAAATGCATGTGCATGGGATATCCTAACTCAAATCCTTGGAGTATCGATGATTCACAATTGAAAACACACCACTAGGGTTCCAAGATACACGATCTATAAAGTGGAACCCTAGATGAACAAAAATTCATATTTTACACAACACTATAAACCCAAATCAGCTTAAATATCCACTAGTGTTTAAAGAAAATATAATAGGAGAATAAAATCAACGTTTGAAGGGGGAGGATCCCTAAACATTTTATCTGGGTTTAGAATGAGCCAGAAACCACATAAAATTCACCTTATAGGAGCTTAGAGGAGCGAAAATACTCCATGGGATGAATCTAAAGAGGGTTATTTCAAGTTGGGTGTCAAATGGAAGAAACTGAATTTAGAATGAATGAGAAAAACCTAAAATATCCTTTCCCATGAGGCTCTCATAGTTAGCTCGTACGGTTTATTAAACCATGCACAAATCCTGTAATTATCCCCTTCTTAGTGCTAGTTGGGTTACACACTTAAGTTGCACTGTATTTAAAACTATGGGAAAAACATGCAACCCCATACATAATTAATGAACGATTAAACTAACTATGTTCCTTACTTGTGCACCCTGAGAAAAGTCTAAAAAAACCTTTTTCACTCCAAAATGCATCTTACTCAAGGGGATTAAACATTAAACCGATATACCCCATAAAAATATGACACTAGGAGTGTTAAATACTCATTTTCCAAGCCTCTTACTCATAACATACCTCTATCAATGGATAATTCCAAATATAATAGGAATGAATACCTCTAAAATTCAATCTGGTCGCACCCAATTTCTCAGAAAACAACCGAGAACCCTCCTCGAACCGCGACCAAATATGAATCCAAAAACCCAGGTGTGATAATTCCCAACACCATTAACACTTTCCTCCCCTAGAAATCTAAAAGTAATTCTAGCAGATTTATCATCACCTAAGCATTCTTTATCATCACAATGCAAGCACATATGACAAGGAAATATCATCCACCATTAATGGAACATAATTATCTTACCTGAAACAAGACAAAAATCCACATCCACATCCCATGAATAAATTTAAGGATCAAGCCACCCCATACATGATGAAAAACCTATTTATTGGGCCTTCACCCAATGAACTCAATGACCAACCAAACTGAAGAGAACTCGCGAAATCTAATGATTCTAAGGGATGCTGGAATGGACCCCCACCATTAGAAAACAACAATAACTATTCAAATCCATAAAAGAAAGATCCAAGAGACCCATAGTGGGTCTCCCCACCATTTGAAAATACTAACAATGACCAATTAGGAATTCAACATGAAATAGAACTAGGTCATTCCAACATAGGCCAGCTAAAACTCTCTCAAAATAACCTACCACCCCAAGATAATAGGGACCCATGATAAGGAGAACACATCAAGATCTTTTAATCTACACACTTCCGAATAGAGAGAACAATAACTGAGCCAAAACCTATCGTAAGGGTCAAAAACCCATCCACCGCTAGGAGAATGGAGGGAAGGTCCCAATCGCTTCACCACTGAATCCACAACTGATAACTAGACATAAATCATCACATAAAAATGGGTAAAACAAAAACCACACTAAATTCATGTCAGAGGTCCACCCAAGGACACAGATCCGAAGATTGTATTTCAAAAAAGCACATTCGTTGATATTGCATGATGGGTAGGTCCACTGTTCCCTTTTCCACCATATAGAATTTTTATTGATGAAAAACCAAAATAGAAAATTTCAAAACTACCTCAATACAAATGTGGAGTCAAAAAATTAACCAGACTTCCCACACCACTGGGATTCCTGACTATGCACCAAATTCACACTAAGAACTATGGCTGGAGCTCTGATGGTTGAATCATCCACTTCCTCCAATTTAGGAGTTATAGAGAGTCATTCCCGCAGTTCCACATGGAACACATAACACTCCCATAAATGACCAACAGATTGTGATGCACCATGAAACTCACATCCTCAAACATCACTACATTATCCAAACGTAAACTTATATATACAAAACACCGTTCTACCTCACTACAAACAGGGAGAATAATCGACATAGAACATGATGAAACCCATCAACATGACCGATCAAAACCACAATAACTGACCGAATCACTATAACATGAAGGAATTTTAAATCGATCCCAAATAGCTCCTTATTCCATTAAATTAACTATGACATAATTAAAAGAGGTTGAGAAATTTTCTGAAACAATTACAATGTTAGATCAATAAGAAAGATATCAAACATTGAACTATCTATAGCCATGTCACAAAACCCACCAAATTTTTAGAGACCCACTTGAAATTGCTCAAAAACATAGTGAACAAAAATATTTAATATGAAGACACCACAAGAGTATCAATTCTATATTATGAGGAAGCATACTAAATAAATGAATATTCTACGAAATAAAAAAAACCAAGCCACACAACCATCAGTTTACAAAACACCACAATTTTCTTTGTCTGAAAAAACTTTAGAAAGACAAATAATTTATATGGATTTTCACACTCACCAATATTCTTTCAACAAATCACACTAACATGCATATTTCCATGCCTCCCCAAGCACCCATCCAATCATGTCATACCCAGTATCCATCCACACAACCATATACCACCATGCATATGAGCACCCATGAACTCACCAAAATCTAAAAAAAACATCCTCAATTTTTAATCCAAATCATTCAACCCATTTCAAAAATCAAGTACCTTAAAAGAATCACTAAACATCAAGTCTAAAAACATTTTTAGATTCCCAAAGAACAAATAATTTCAATATTCTTGAAAAATAATTCCCAAACATTTTCATGAAAATCCTTTCCGTTTATTTAAAATTGTTTTCATCTATTAAATAAGGAAAATATCACCAGATCTATATATTTAGAACTCATTTCATTTTCATTTGAACAGTTTCCAAATAAGACATATTATTCCAAAAAACCCATTCAAATTTCAAAAAAAAATCACCAAAACCACTTAACATAATATGATCGGTACAAAGCCCACAACCCTTTTTAGAAAAACACCAAACACATAAAACAAATTTTTTAACCAATTCATCATATTCAAATAATTTTCAATATCCCAACACATTCAGTTATAAAAAAGTTTCATAATGAAATAAATATAATACATTCTTTAGAAAAATTTATTTCAGTAACACACAATTTTAGATTAGGGAAAATAAAATCTCGTTAAATAATTTACCCTTTAAAATAGATTTGTTTCACAAAAATCCACCATATAATTGGTTTCCATATGTATAACACACCACCGACACATAGATCCATATATGTACCATGCCCCGACTCCACATGGAATTCCATAACCTGCAAGCTCTTGGAGACCATTGACCCAACTCCCCTCGTGGTATCTCAATCACCAAACAATCCCCAAAGACCATGATATTAATAAATTTGCACTTCTATGGATACCCGAGGATCTGAACAAGAACGATTTATCAATACTCTTCCCTTAACAACCTCCTGAGTCTTGATAATCCTACTCCATCTACCTTGAAATTAGAAAATAAAAAAGTGAACTTTGAAATGAAAGGTCCTCTAAGATCCAACATGCTCTGATACCATGTTGTCATGAACCAACCTAGGTCAACCCTAAAACGGTCCCCATATATGATTTTTGTCATGGTATGTTTGGTATTCTTGATCCCCATTGGTTGGAGACTACTTTCATACATCGATAGAGTATACTAGGGAACAATTTCACCCCAAAATAAACAATAAAATAAAAAGTTGAAGATGTACGAACAATTCAAAAAACAAATGAAACAAAACTGCATATTAAGTAGACAAGAAACTAAGAATGCATCAAATATAAAATATAATACCATCCGTGCAAGAAGGAAAACCTATATCCTTTTAACCCTTTTGGGTCACTATCCATTATAAGATCTACCATCACCCATGGAAACGGAACCCAAACCAAAACATTCTCAATGTCCAGAAATTGAAAATAAATATAAGAACAAGTATTAAAACTCTATATGCAAGCCCGATAATCTAGCTTCCAGTTAAAATCCTTAAAAATAAAAAAATAATTAATTTAAAGATTGAACTACAATATATAAGAGTATGCTATCATACACAGTTTACATAAAAATAATGTACAACTCATTACCCTTATGCCTTTCCAAAACTAGGTTTATTTGGTTAGTGTTCTGTTATCATTGTCAAGGGGAATGTGATGTCTATATTTTTTAACATTCACATAGAATGGAAATCACATTACTTTAAAACAATTTTCAAAAACCTTATTAAAATAAACACATGAATTTTCAATAAAAAAAATACACCACAAATAACTATAGTAATCACACAATAAGAGAAATATAAAAATACATACAAGTGTAAAATTCACCACTGTAAGCATATACAAGACAATAGACATGAGTGAACTTCAGAGATTAATATTAATCAAGAAGAAAAAAATACATGATACCCCATCTATGATATCAATCCACACACGATGACATCAAAATTCTCAATATGCTCATCCATCATTTCTTATGGTATGCCATGGGAAAATCCCAGAGAAATAAACCCAATATATCATCATACAATGGGCCAATAGATAGTATCATGACCTACTTGTTCCACAATCATTCATAGATACTTCTCCCTATATTCCAAGTTCCCATGTCTCAATTATTTAATGCTGGTGAACCAACTGATACCATACTGGCATCAAATCGCCAATAATAATCCATAATAGGCCTCACCCTAAGTCTCACAAGGACTAATATATTGCCTTAGGAACCCTGATAATGGATATCGAGGAATCCACAACAAGTAAATCCCATCAATTACATGTATACAAAGAATGAGAAATGTACAAGAAAGTTTTTCTGTAATAAACAATGATCATTAATTTCACAAATGATCCAAACTGGGCCTTAAGGATTTCACAAAAACTATCAATTGTCAAAAATTAAATTTATTTCCAATAAGAGGTTTCAAACACAACATTACCATAAAAATAAATTTATAAAAATTATTCAAAATGTTTCCACCTCACTTCCAAATGATAAACATTTTCCATGAAAAAGTCCAATTGGGCCATTACTTCCTACACGTTCCAAAACACATTAAAATAAAATTCCAACACTTTTAGAAAGCCAAAAACTACTTGGGAACCCCATATACAGATTCCTAAACATCTTTAATCCCATTTCAAATACATTGAAATACACAAACAATGCATTTCCGGTTACAAAACACTCAAAAAATCCAACCTGGCATTTAATTAGACACTTGGTGTGTGGTATTTAACAAAATTGGTCTAACACTCCTTAAATAAGGCTTTAAACTACCATTTTCGCTCCAAAAATTTAAAACAAATACCATATATCAATATTATCAATCCTAGAAGGTCTGTAAATCCTGAAACTATCATTTATTGAATTAAAAAAGGCATGTTCATGAGAAATCCTTCCTCAAATTTATTGCGCATCAAAAATAGACACCAAAAATGAACCACTAGGGTTCCATGATCCAAGATCTATCATGTGGAACCCTAGGGGAAAAAATCTCCAATTTCTCACTAATGTAGAAAACCAAAATTGGGAAACATGTCCTATAGGGTTAGAGGAGAAATAAAAAATAGAATAAAATCAAAGGAGAAAGATAAAGGACCTGTAACCTTTTGATCTGGTGGAATAATCACAATGACACTACATAAAAATCACTTTGGAGGAGCTCGGAGGAGCCACAGTTCTCCATGGGAGGCATCCATTTCAAGGGATTTTGAGTGGGGAGTCCATGGGAAGAAATACCACATAAAAAAGAATAATAAATGCCAAAATACCCATTCTAGAGTGGGACACACAGTTTTCTCACACAGTTTAACAGTCCTTGTGCAAATAGTTAAATTATCCACTTCCTAATGTTGGATGGGATGCACACAAAAGCTGCAATGGTTTTGTAAACTATGTAGAAACCATTCTAACCCCTACACACTTACTTTATGATTAAACAAATTGTGTTCCTTAACCATACGACCTGAAAAAGATCCCCCAAAACTACCCTTTCACCCAAAAACTCATCAAATTAAAGGGGATAAACAATCCAAAAAACATACCCCATAAAAAGGTGCAAGTAGGAGTGTTAAAAACACAATTTCCAAGCCACCACCACCTCATAACTTCCCTTTAAAAAAGGATGTGGCCAATGATAAAATGAATGAATACCTCAAAAATTCAATCCCATCACTAGCGATTCTAGAGAAAACAACTGAGAAATCTCCCCGAACCGGGACCAAAGATGAATACAAAAAGGAGGGTTTCACAGAAGAAAAATTCCAAGATGAAGAATAATCTATCTATCAGGAATAGATTTTTTAATATTAATAATTTTTTGATTATTAAAACATAATTGGTCACAACTATAATGAGTGATAGTATATTCCAACCATGTATTATTCATATATTAATATTAAGAAAAGGCCATAACAAATTTAGAACAAAAGAAGAAAATTATGACGAGTCTTCCTTGGGGAATGTGAAAAAAATCATAATTTAAGAAAACCATGAAACAAGATACTATGATGAAGATTGATAATATTTATTCCATGAATGTCATCTCAACCAAGAATAAATGATTTTACTATGTAATGATATGTCATAACATTTACCACATCAATCTATCCATTTAAATGTATGGAAGAAATCTAAAATCAAGAAGGGAATCAGTCCACGAGGGAAAATCGAAGACATGATTGATTAATGACAGTACTAAAGAAGATTTCGATATGTTAACTATGAGATGTATCTCAAAAGTCTTGAATAATACATGTGGAAATACCAAGATATAATATATTAATAATGAGTGCTTAATCATCTACACCAATAATATTTATTTTTCTAGAGAAATAAATATAATTGATGATGAATCATTTTCTAATGAAAATGAAAAAGGGAAAACATTTATTCCACCATATAATTCTGCATTTAATGAGTTTATTTCAACACCTGATAACTCAAGTGTATGAAAAATGTTGAGTGCATATTTCAAGAAATATATACATAATGGAAAAAATTTATAATTATTCTACCAGCACAAAGGGATATATTGAAGATAGAAAAACACACATTAGGAGAAAATAATTCACTACTAGAAGAAGTGACTATTCAAAATCCACACAAAATGAAGGTGAATGGAATTTATGTGTCCATCCTAATAAAGAAATATCAAATTTTAAAATTTAAAATCGATAGCAGCATGAAAAGTAACTATCACTTTAGAGATACAAGTAAAGGGGTCCTTTGTTTAGTGGGATTTCTCATCCTCATCGTTCCTATTTGGAATTTCACATTCCATCAATAATATTCCCTTATTCTTGTGTCGTATTTGTGTGCTAATATTGAATGAAATTTATGGTTATGATCACTCCTAAGAGGATAAATTTTTGATCAAAGTGGAAGATAACAATTTTAAATGATTATTGATGATCTTATTAAAACATGAATTGTTCTAAAATGGTAGATTATCAACATTAATACATTGAAGAATATCTAATGATGTTTTTCACCATTTCATGTAGAAGGGAGTGTACTCGATTATGGGGGAAAATATGATGTATATGATATGAAGGATTATTTTAAGAATATCTGAAATTTCATCCCATTTTAATAGAATTTGAAATTATAGGTAACCCAAGTACATTTATTTCCCTTTCCATTAATATATCAAATATTTGAATCTATGCGGAGTGTTGGTAGATGAGTAAGCTCATGGAAAGGGGGGGTAAATTATTTTTTCACATGTTATTTATGTTTTTTTACTAAAGTTTGTTGGAGAATATATTACATGATAAATTATATTAATATAGCCCCCTCTTTCAAGAATTAATTTTTAATTATCATGATATAACTTTCATGGTTGATAATATATAACATCGATAACATTGGTTGTATCTCTGTTAATTTATACATAGGGCTAAGCCACATAGACTTAGAGTACACCAACATAAGGCTCTCCCCCAAGTGAACCATCAATCATCATCCATCTTTCATAAAAAGGGGAAGAAATTGTTTGAATCCCATGAAGAGAAGAACAGAACCCTTTTCATTTATTTTCAATAAGGTGTGGAATGGACATTGAATATTAGGAAACTATATTTAAAACAATTCCAGTGGGAGAGATTAATAATCCTACATGGATGGTTGATGAGTATGGTGGTTATTTTTGTCAATATATTAGAAGGAATCTAATGTCAATGTTTGATGAAGTACATTATGATTATTGATTAATCATGGAATGATATTGTTGGAATGATTTTGAGAAGTATTCAATAATATTCATGATGATACTTAGAGCATTTTTATGGATACATAGCATTGGAAGTCATGCTTCAGTAATTATTCATGTTTTTAGCTAAGGAGATTGTTGAAATATTCTAATGTTTAATGACTTGTTCTTATTACACAAGTAGAGTGCACATTGTCATCAAAATTTGATATGGTAATGAGCATTAAAATATTCATCTTCATGATGAATTTTTTTGATAAAGGATATTTTCCATGTTGAGAATTTATATATTTCACGAGGAGTTTTTTTTATGAAGACCATGCAAATATTAATTTTCATGATGAATTGATGGTTGATGGATGGCTTGAAAATTTCACTTGAATGAAGAAGATATTTGAATGATGATAATAAGGGGACTAATGATTTCCATTAAAAATATTCGTTCAACAATATATATATATATATGAATACTTATCATGAATAATATGTAAAGATGAGTGGATTTCACATTGGCTAGACTTTACATATTAAGAACGCTTTGTGTTTCATTTTTTTACTGCTAAGAATTTTTCTATGTGTATAATGGGTCCCTGCCCAAAAAAATTGGGCCAACCAAAATGAAATCCTTAGACAGAAAAACAGTCAACCACACCAACTAAGATCATCTCACAAATACCCACAAACAGGAAAGGAGACCACTTTGTAGAGGGTGGTACCGAGAGGGGGGGGGGATATAGAAGCCTATTGGTGTGCCTTGATTGATATATCAAACCATAGAACATGTGATAATTTTATGTGGGATGTGGTAATCATGAAATCATCGCATGTTATAAAAAAATAAGATAAAATGTTCATCATTGGATGATTCAATCTCATCTTTTCGGTCATAGTCTTCATCCTCATATACATAACCATGCTTTGATGGACCAACAACATTTATACAACCGACCTAAACAACCATTCATGTTGAGACAAATCAATATGATTTTTCCGATGGGGTGGGGGTTCAGATGGAACCAAAATCATGCATACGATCTAACATTTTACATTCTGGTGATAAACACAAATATGATGATGATTCCATGAATATAAAATGGAGATGCAAGATGATGATCAAGAAGACAATCATTGTTGATACAGTCAACATTTTAAAATAGAGGATCATGTGATTACCACCACATCGGATCATCATGAGTTCACAAATAAAAAATAACATGATTTTTGATGTACATCATAAATGATACATCTATTTAATGATTTCATATTTTGAGATACTCAACTCTACGGATGGATCATTGGCATGAATTGAAACTTGGATACCTTGACTCAATGTGATTATCATAGATGAGTAGATGGACACCACTTATAAATATTTAAGAAGTTTGACCAATAGTGATATTGCTTATTGAAAAAGCTATCATTTCTCCCTGAAATAGAGATCCTATAATCCTTATTTCATGAAGAAGAAGTTCTCTGAGGCTTTCTGCCTACATGATGTCGGGAAGAACCCACAGGTGCATGATCAGTGCATTGCACACCAAGGTAGTCAAACTCGAGAGTCCATTCAAACTTTTTCTAGACCAATAAACTCAACTCGTAGACTTGGATCATAGTTACATAAGAATCTACATTAACCCAATAAAAAAACTCCCATATAACAAAAAAAACCAGATGAATCCACTTAATTGTGATTTTCAAAATTTTCAAAATTGATGTACGAATTTTGATAATGTTGGAGAAGATATTTCCTCATTTGTGCACTACATCAGGACAAAATAAATAGTCTAAATACTCAATGAACTGTCCCATAATGATGTTTGGGATCCCATAATGAGATGCTTCCATCCAGATATGAAATAATGGAATGAATGATAAGCAGAAGCATCCAGGATGAAGATGTGTGTCATGATATATTCACTTGGCCATTAAAGGATCAGTACTTCAATGGACTAGAACATAGGTGAGGGTTCTAGGAATGTGTTGGTTCTCTATAGATCTTGGAACACAAAATAGGGTAATGATTCATGATCGCATTTGGAATGTTCCTCATATTCCATGCATATGTATTCTCTTCCCCAATATTTTTAATAGAAAGTAAAATAAGAACATATAATAAAGGCCAATTGTATAAATATTTTAATTTTTCTTTATATGATAATATATGTGCTCATAAAAGGACTGTAAGAAAAATGGAATGAAGATTTAAGGGAGCTAAGGTTTTGTCCACGACAGAAGGAGAGCCAAAAGAACTGATCTCAATAATAAGACTCATCATGTGTGTGTGAAATTATGTGTATTGTACCTTGTATCATCTATTCATGCCACATGATTCAGTTCTTATATTCACATTAAGAAATAAAAAATATGGAAATGTCAAAATATGCAGGTAATAATTGACGTGGCCCAGAAATAAAAAAAACACATGAATAGATGAATTTTTCTGTTCAAAAACTAGAAGATGTCTATTTTACATGAGATATGGTGATCCCCTTAACATTTATTATCTAGGAAATCATCGTTGGCACAACAAATGCACATTTTTATCACAAAATATGATCCTTTGTATCATTTACATCCGATATAGGTGGGGTTATCATGAGATTTATTCACCTAGCCATGATAGGGGTTGTACATAGAGGGACCGGAAAACAAGGGAGGGTGCGGGAAGAGAACGTCCTCTGCACCTTCATCAAACCTCTGTCATAACCACACCAAAAATAACATCAAATCCATCATTCCAATGAAAAATAGTTAATGTTCCATGATGTCTTCCCCCTCTTGCACAACCAAACAAATAAATATAAAATATGAAACACCTTCCATGATTCCGTGTGCAATGTGTGATCGAGAGTCGTCACTCCCGTGTATGATGCATGATTAAGGGTTGTAACTGTGTGTGAGTGTGAATATGTGACCCAAGGGAGAGAGATAATTGTGATGCTTTGGGTTAAAGCTGATTAAAACCCTTCAAATTTTATTTAAATAAAATGGGATCTCACCCGTTTGAACTAGCGAGTCGGCCAAGGTAAGTGATAATCCTTCATGTTCGTGCATTTGAAACTGATTCCACAGAAAAATTATTCTTCAACTGAGTTCATTAAGATGGTATGAGTTGAACTGCATGCTCGTAAAATTGTATGAGTTTCCTCGAGAGTTCGACTACCTTGTTGCATTCTAATACTAATTAGATAAGAAAAATGATCTACAAAGCAAATGGGGTAGTTTGGTAACAAATTTCCATAGATTTAACAACATTTGTGATTCCATGAAACATTGCAATGATGCTTTTACTTGTACCACTAAATAAAAAAATTTAAAATTTTTATTAGAAGTATGGTGTCATACCAAATCCAAACATTGACAATGTAATTCTTCATTTGGAAGATGAACTTACCCTACTTCAAAACATCCCTACTGACACCAATTTTGTCACTTATCTGTAACATGAAATTAATATTACTACAAAACATACTTCCTTTCTCTCCTTTAAAGATAACATGAGAATACAAATTTTAAAAATCAAATGTCTTACTGATGATGATAGAAAAACTAAATTCTACAACTCCAATAAAAGAATCATGAAATCTAATAGTCCTCTTGCCATCCTGAGAAATGGGTACAACCTCTTTGATAATGAGAATATCATTTCCAATCATGTAGTCTCTTATTTTGAAAATATCATTAATGGTCCTGCCTTAGTCAAGGTCTTTCCCCTGGATTTCATCCCAGTTATGGTAAATGATATGTATAACTCTTTCTTATTAGCATCCCACATGATCATGAGATCAAATACGTTTTCATTAGCTTAAATCTTGATATTTCCCCTAGGCCCTGATGGTTTTAATAATTGTTTGTATTAGTAGTATTGTGATATCATTCGAACAAACATTTGCAGTGTTGTTGGGAATTGTTTTCTAATGGTATGCTCCCTCATGGGTGGAATTCCCAGTTTCTCTCCTTGATTCCCAAAGTGGATAATGTCGTAGATATTCTCCAATTAAGACCAATTACTTTAATCAATACCTTTTGTAAAATTATCACCAAACTTCTTTCCAATATACATTCATCTATTATTAATAAAATTGTTTCATGGAATCAATTAGGCATTGTTAAGGGAAGGTACATTCAAGATTGTATTTGTCTTGCCCCTGAATGCACAAACCTTTTTAATAGAACCACTATGGTAGGAAATATTTTCATTAAGCATGATATCAGGTAGGACTTCGATACCATGAATTAGAGTTTTATTTTCAAGATTCCTCAGAACATTGGGTTTAATGATTCATTTATGAACATAATTAAAACTCTTTTTCAACTTGGCCAAAATATCCATTCTTGTTAATCGATATGCTAAGGGTTATTTTAAATTAAAAAAAGGTGTTATACAATGTGACCCTTTCTATGTCATTATTTTTGCATTTTCTGAAGATTATATAAGAAAATTGATCACTCACCTTATTGAAAAAAAAATATTATGCAGATTAAGGCTTCTAGAAATTTGAATGTTCCCACACACCTTTTATATTTTGATGATATTATTATTTTTTACAAGGGGATAAAAAAAATATCCCAAATCTCAAATGTTCCCTTTCACACTATGATGAGATTTCTGGTGAAATAATTAATTTGGAAAAAATCTATTACCTTTTTTGGGAAAAGGTTTCCTCCTACTAAAAAATCCAATGTTATTACTAATTTAGGTATTCAAGAAGGATCCTTTCCCTTCACCTCTCTTGGTGTTCCTATATTCTGGGGAACACCAAATGAATATTACTTCTCTACTACTGTTGACCAAATCCTTCACCAACTGCCATAATGGAAAGGAAAATCCCTCTCTATGGATAGTAGGATTTGCCTTTTCAAATCCAAGATTGTTTCTAAAATGGTCTACTCTTTGAGGATTTATAAATGGCCTACTTGTCTTATTTAAAAAAAATCTTTCTTTAAATGACATTTTTTGGTGTGGAATCACCCTTGAAAGGAAACGGGTGACTGTTCCTTGGTCAAATTGTTGCAAAAATATGGATAAGGGTGGCCTCGGTATAACAAATCTCAAACTCATTAATGATTACTTACAAGCTAGACTCACCTAGAATCTTCTTCATTACAACAATAAATCCATTACCTTCATTAAAAATAGATTTCTTGAAATACTGATGAAGGGAAATTTTAATTACATGACCTATTCCATTTGGACTTCCATTAAGAATGATTTTCCACCATCATGTCTAACTCTAGGTTGGGTTTGAGAAGAGACTCTTCCATGAATTTTTGCCTCGACAAATGGGCTGGTGCTCCTCTAATATTTATGATTCCCCCTAAACAAACTCATGATTTCACTAACTATACTATCAAGGAGTTCATTAGCTCTCACATTCTTAATTTTCCCGACATCATCAATCATGTCATTAACAACTACCATTTTTTCATCAAAATGACTTTTTTGTATGGGGACCCTTTCATAATGGAAATCTCGACTAAAAAATTATTTTCAATCATAGTCTTATTAATTCTGAAGAAAATCTTATTTGGATTAAAAAATTTGATAAATTATGGATAAAACATATGAGACTCACTCAAATTTGGTGTATTTCCCACTAGAGGATTCCCACTGACACTTTCCTTCAGTATTTTGGGATCCACATTTTCTCTAAATGTTATCTTTGTAACTAGAATCATGTAGAAATTAACTATATTTTTCACTCTTGTGTTACTACTATTGAATTTTGGAATTATGTGATCGATCTTTTTGAGTGCAGATGGTTACATAATGATTCAATCATCTTTCAGCTACAATGTTGTGTGGATCTTGAAGTCGCTCAGCAAATCAAGAGCCTTTTTTAACAGCTGTTTCAGAACTCCTACATATATTTTGTATGACAGGAATTCTATTATTCATAAAAAATACTCACTTAGATTACATTCATGGTGGATGCGGATCTTCATTACTATTCTGGAAGGTGATTCGTTATAAAAGGGATTTTTCACCAACAAAATGAAGGAATTTGAGATTCTGCATCGTCTTGGGGTTAATGGTATTTATCCTCAACCTAGAAACAATTTCGTCGTGTTCTAGAAATCTCTTCTCCCAGGATGGATCAATATTAATTTTTACAGTGCTTTGAAAGGCATCCCATACCCTTTGAGTTGCGATGCCATTTATTAAAATCACTCTGAGAAGATAATTAGATGATTTTTTGTAACTTTTGCCATCTTCTTGGATTTGGAGGACGAAATTATGAGTGTGATCTATGCTATCTCCTTCACCAAGAAACATTGGTTGGAAAACATCTGTTTTGAAAGTGACTCAATTACTACCATCCAGACCATCTAGAATGGGGTAATACTCCGCACGTGGCCTCTTACGACACGCTGGATGGACTATCTTCATTCACTCTTGGACATCAACTACATTATTACACATGATTTTTGTTAAGAGAACAAGGTGGACGATGGTCTAGAAAACAAGGGAGTCAACCATGTCACCATATTTTTGGAGGAACATCAAGTTGAATTACTACCCATTTAAGATATATATTTTAAAATAATCCCATATTTTAGACTCGTTTAATTCATTGTTTTAAAAATATATTTTGTGTTTTGGTCTTTGACAAATTCCCCCACATTTAAAATAATAAAAAGAATGCCTGAAAAGAAGCGGAGAGTGTGCATGAAACAAAAAAAGTGAACATACACAAAAGAAACAAGTGAATAGTGGGTGTTTGGGTTTTCATGAAACACTCAATACATGAATTCATTCATTCATGATCATGAACACAAAAAAAATATTTAGATACCCAAAACCACGATATTGGGAAGCCCAAAATATAATAATGAAATATTATCTTTGTGATTTTTTTTTGGATTCCAAGAAACACTTTCATGAAGAGGATTTAATTTTGAGGGACTCAAATCATTTTTCTTGAAAATCATTTTTAAGAACAATTTTTTCACTACATGAACATATAATTTAGTTTGAGAAATTCATCAATGAATATGTATTATCTCAATAAATTTAAGTGCGAAAGAATTAAATTTTCATTGAGTTGATAAATTTATCATTTTTTATTAAAACATAGTATAGAACTGTAAGATTCATAATCCATATATTTAAGATAATATGGTAGGTGTGCATAATATTTTTCGTATTGTTGGAAAAAAATCCCTAAAGGTAACATTGACTCATTTATTGGTTGATTATGTTTATTGAAAAAGTGGGTTTCTATAGTAAGATGTTGTGTTCTAGAGATTTTATTAACAAACTATGTTGACAAAGAACTATTATAAATTAATATTCCATGTGAAGGTGGTACAAAAAAAATAGGGAAATAGTGGCACTGTTTACCAGTGTTTTCCGAATTTTTGGGTCCCAAAACCTAGAAAACGGAGAAACATGTTTTTGGAAAAGGTAGTTGTGTGAAAGATAGAAACTAGTGTGGAATGATGTGTGTAAGGAATGTTTTAGTATATGAAAATTGATATATGGAAAATTCATGAGGTTCACGAAATATATGGAATTTTTTTGAAAGATGAGGTTGTGTGAAAGAGGCTTATGTTCCCAATGCGACCTAAAATTTGGGTTTTCGTGCTTGGTGGGGATCTTGAAAAACATATAGAATCTTCTGTGATGGGGTTTATGATATCTATAAATAATAGGTGACCCCCACTAATTTGTAAAGAACAACGTTAGAGGAAATTAATGCTCTGGATCACAGAATAATTATGTGCAAAATGAGTTGCATGTATGATAAGAAGTTGCGCGAATGATTAAAAGTTGATCGTTAGATTGGGGTTGTGCATATAAATTAGGCTACGTGCAAGAAATTTTTTTTTGTGAAAGGCATAGTATGGGATGCATGAAATATTGTAGATTCCCAATAAAAATATAGTAAAATGGTATTCATCAGTTGATGAAAGAGAAACATCAATAGTATATCTATCTATTGTTGTGGATAAAAAATTCCAGAAAATGAAGGGACCTACAGGTCCCTAAACAATGTGTGGATCCATTCCAAGAGTTGTGAGCAAAGGAAGAGGAAGACAGCAATCATTCAAACTGATAATGATCCAGAGGAAGAGACATATGTAGTGACCCATTGTAATGTAGTGAGCAAACCATAAACCTTTTAAAGGCAGTGATACTGGGTAAAGACATGATCTATCCAAAATAGTCAATTTTGGTGGTGTGCCTTAGTAAATTTGGTACAATTGTAACAGTATAGTTATGTTCTCCTTGGATTTAGCTTAGTGAGGGTGAACCATGTAAAAAATATATTTGAAGTTTGTGCCTTTTTTATTACATTACATTTAGTGCATGCTCATCAGATAATATTTGAACGGAAACGATCAAAATTAACATTAAAGGGCATAAGAAGTGACCCATATAAAAAAGAGGTCAAGATCTAGTAGGGTTGGACAAGGTTTGAAAAGAATATTCATACCCTGGTCCCCCTCTCATGGTATCTATGAACCTTTTGGACCTAACCATTGGTATCAAAAGGAGGTTACTTTGATCATATTATTTTTATTAGACATGGTTCAGTCGTTTCATGAAATTATAGATCCAATATACTCTTATTGTGGTGTTCCATGGAAAATGGAAAAACTTCAATGAACAAGAAGTTGTTAGGTGGTATTCCTCAGTGTGGATGTTTTTATGGAAAAATATTTATTTAGTTTAATGAATCCAAAAGTTTAGTGATGAAATGTTTGGATGAATCCAATGTGGAAAAGATACAATCAGTCAATGATGCTATATGAATTCCTGAAAAACAAGAAAATCAAAGTGATATTGAAACTATTGATGAAGAAGAAATTCCAAGATGAGAAAATGAGGAAGTTTTCCATGAAACAATGTAATTGGATCAGAATATGGATGTTTAAATTAAATCTAAAGACATCCAGATCACTGCAATTGAATATGATGTTAACATGCTAAGATGTTGGAATAAAATTCTTATTGATGTGTCCCCTAATATGAGGTATAATAATGATTCCAAAGATGATGAACTGAAAAAGAGATTTTCTTTGATAGAAAACCCAATTGATTACGAAAATGCATATAATATGATGTCAGTTGAGGTCCAAAATTTAGATTCTAGGAATGATGATCTTACTACATCAGTATTTAAACTAGTTATAAAAATAGAAATCTATGATAAGATAATTCATGATTTTCTGATTTTTTGGCTCATAATAAATCGAAAATAAATGAGTAATGTAAAATATTGGATAATCTCACCCTAGAATTGGAAGAAGAGATGAGTAGTGGGAATAATCTCAGGAGAGAACATAATTCTCAAGTAGAATCAAAGGAAAATGTGATTCAAAAATTGAGAGAAGAGCATGAGATAGTCAAGAATGAATTGGGGAAATCTAATTCAAATGGAAATCCCAAATTTAAGGATGATTTGAATTTACTATTTTACCATTCGTCAGAAGGTCATTGTGAAGTGAAAATAAAATAAGCGATTTCAGAGGAAAAACAAGAAATGATCGACTCTTCCCAAAGTCCATCTAGTTTGGAACAATCTCATATTGGATATGATGAACCCTCTCCCATGCATTAGAGGAAATTATCTATGAACATTTCCAAAAATAGAACAAATCAAGTAGGTTCTAAAGACAAAACTAAAAAGGGTTTTTCATGAAGAAACCGAAACATGTGCTATTTTTTGGGGATTCTTGGTCATACATCAATATTTTCATCATATAATTTTCAATATATTTCTTATTGTGAATACAAAAGTCATTCTTTATCTAAGAATAAAAATAAGAATCTTGAGATATTTGAAAGAAAAATCTCTCAGAAAGAGGTTTTCATTAAATTTTATAATAGTAAAAGAATAGGTCACACCATGAATATGAGTCAAGATGCCTACGAGATTAATTTTAGAAGAAGAACACAATTTCTTAGGGTTGAAATGAGGACGTATGACAATCAAGTCATGTAGAAGTGTAAAATGGTGATTTAAATGAATATAACGATGATGAGCATGAATTATTTAAATCAATATCTACAAAAAGACAATAGAGTGGATCTAAACATGACAGTCGGATATAATAAATACGTTTAGGCTATGAGTGAATAGATTAACCAAATTGAGAAAAATAAGACAAGGGAAATTGTTTTGAGGCTAGTGGATAGGAATTTGATTTTAACTAAATGGGTCTTTCACAACAAGATGAATGAAGTTCACATAGTGACTCAAAACAAAGAATGAATAATGTGAAAAGGGTACTCCCAAATAGAGGGTATTAATGTTAATGAGACATTTTCACCTGTTGAATGGTTGGAGACAATCCAATTATTCTTGGCCATTGTAGCGCAAAGGAAGATCACATATTTTCATTTGGACGTAATGTCAGCATATTTGAATGGAGTTATGGAAGATGAAGTTTATATTGAGAATCCATATGGATATATCATTTATGATGATGAGAAAAGAGTTTGTTGGTTAAATAATGTTCTCTATGTATTGAATAGGGAACCATGAGCACTGTATTCAAGACTAGATCAGTTTTTAAGAAGATATATTTTCATCATGGTGGTGTTTATGACAATATCTATGTCAACAATGACATTAATCTAAGGATGATGGTGCCAGTTTATATTGATGACATTAAATTTGATATAACAAATGAAGCATAATGGAGGCAGTTTTTCAAATTCATGAGTTCTAAATGTCAATGATTGGTGAGATGACATTTTTTCTTAGTTTACAGGTGACAAAAGGAAGAAATTTCACTTTCATTTCACAATAAAATTATTCTAAGGAGGTTCTAATAAGATTTTTCATGGAAAATTACAAGGAGATGACAATTTCAGTTTCTACCCAGATGAAAATATCAAAATATGATGTTTTTGAGGAAGTTAATATCACATAATATAGGAAAATAGTTGGATTTTTACTAAACAATATACTGAAAAATCCCTACTATTGTTTTTTTCCACATTCCAAGTAATGAGATATAAAAGTAATCCCAAGGAATGCCACATGCCTACAGGGAAAAATAATACTTTGTTATATCAAGGGTACTGTGGAATTTGGTTTGATGTGTAATGAAAAATATCATAAAGTGTTATGAGGATATACAAATATAGATTAAGATGGTTCAGTAGATGATAGAAAATCAACTTTAGGATGTTCTTTCTATCTTGGAGGATTGTGTACTTTTTGTCTTAGCAAGAAACAAGATAGTATTTCATTGAGCACTAAAAAATATGAGTATGTTGAGGCCACTCAAATATGCACAATGATATTGTAGATGAATTAGTAGACTGGTGAGATGGGGGTTGATGTAAAGTCCTAGATTGGAATCCATTGTGATAATTCATGTTATATCAATTTTAGAAAAAAATCTAGTCCATCACAAAAGGATAAATCACATTGAAATAAAATATAATTTTATAATGGAGAAGTTGGAGCAAGGAATTGTTATATTGGAGAATGTGTAGACAGATCTGTAGGTTACATAAATTCTGAAAAACACATTACCCAATGAAGTATTTGAGAGGCATTGACTGGATTTTGGAGTTTTGTCGACTCCTAGAACTTGAAAAAGTTTGGATGTGGGACCTCCCTCTCCCCTAGTTATAGTGCTTTTTCCCTATTGTGATGATCTATGTTTTAATGCTATTGAAGACCACAGATGAGTGACCTTTGGGATCATTGAAAAAGGGGGACACATTGTGGCTACTAAAATGGAGAAAATGACTTACTCATGACCCAAGGATAAGAAAAAATGTGGAACTGTGAGATAGGGGGTCTAACGTAAAAAGATAGAGAGTGTATTAAATCTAATGATTCTTAATGTGATCAATCAAAGGATATATATCTCAACTGATGGAGTTTGTGGTGAAATCAATTGAGTGGTATTTGAAATAATTGATTTATTAATGAATGTTGCATAATAATCTTGTTTCTTACGCCGAGCATTGCTCATGTGGTCTTAGAGTGTGTGTTGACTAAATCCATGATCACTATATTGATCTCAATATGTAAAGATTAATAGGATATGGAAGTGACTTCAATGAGGTATGAAATTAGGAAAGAGTTGTCAACAATCCCAAAAAGGGATATTAATGGGAAGACCCCTCAAGCTAACATTGATGAATTTTTTGGTTGATTGTGTTTGTTGAAAAAGTGGGATGCCATGGAATATTGTTGAGTTATAGAGATATTATTGACCAACTATGATGAAAATGAACCATGAAAAATGATCAAATGATCTATATGTGTTGCAAAAAGAATATAGAAAAGGTGAAAATGTTTTCCACTATTTGCTAAATTTTTGGGACACAAAATTGGAAAAATGGAGAAACATGTTTTTGGCATAGGAAGTTGCATTCAAGATGGAAGATGTATTGTATTGTTGCACAAAAGGAAAGTTTCAGTATTGGAACATAAATATATGGAAAATACATGAAGTGTGAAAATGATCTGGAATGTGCGTGAAAGAAGAGGTTTTGCAAAATAGGCCTGCATGCCCAATGCGATGTCAAATTGGGTTTTACGCACTCATAGTGGATATTGTGTGAAGATACAAATCTTACGCATTAGGGTCAGTGATGCCTATAAATATTAGGGTACCCAATAATTTATAAATATTAGCACATAGAGGAAATCATTGCTCTAGATCACATAAGAACTGCCTGAAGAGGGAGTTTCATGGGAGATTAGTAGTTGTGTGAAACATTATATGTTGCAAAAAATATAGGAGTTGTGTGTTAAAAAGGATACTCACAAGAATATGTTTTTTGTGAAAAAACATAAAACATGCACACAAGCCGTAGTAAGGGTTGCATGAAAGATCAGAGTTTCCCAATAAAACTGAAGTAAAGTTGTATTCATCAGTAGTTGAAATTGGAACTTCTACAGAAAATCTATCTATAGATGAGGATGGAAAATTCATGAAAATATAGTGACCTAAAATTCCATAAAATCTGTTTGGAACCCTTCCAAGAGTAGTGATATACTGACAAGGAAGACAATGATCCTTCCAACTGGTAGTGAGCCATAGGAAGATTCATAGTGAGTGACCCTTGGGATTGTAGTGAGAAAACCATAAACAATGTAAGGGTAGAGAGCTTAATAATATCTATGATTTTTCCGAAACCATCATTCGTGGTAGTGAGCATTATTGAATTTGATACAATTAGTTCATTGTCATTGTATGCTCCTTAGATGTAGACCAGTGAGGGTGGACCTAGTAAAAATCATTGTCTTCATGTGCTTTTTTTATTGGTTTACTTTTAGTGCATTATAGATAGATAAAATTAAAAAGGAAAAGATCAATATTAACATTACAGATCATAAAAAGTGACCGTTATAATAAATAGGTCATGATTCAGTGGGGAAGGAAGAAGTTTGAAAAGAATATCCATTCCCTAATTCACCCCCTCAGTGTATCTAGGACCCTTTTGGATGTAATAATTATTTATTGGCAGTTGAATTTCATCAGTTTAAGAGTTATATTATTCATTAATACAAAGCAATCTTGTTAAATTATGAGTTACTAATTATAATTTCATTGAATATATTTTAAAAATTGGTGGTTCTATATGAAGAACACCATTGAAAACTGGTGCAACCTGTATAAAGAACACCACCGACTCATAAAGCCTTTTTACTTACTGATTAAAATTTTTACATTAATTTTAAGTGTTTGTAATCACATAAAAAGTGTGATAAGTGAATCCTTGAGTGAACTACATCTTGATCATGGGGTGGATTAGTTCTTTGTATTGAACATTATAAAAATAATTGTGTTCTTTTTTCATTGTTATCTTTATTTCACCCAACAGATCAAAAAATCTTAACTAAGAATGTGGTTCGAGATTATAGGGTATAATTAAAAGAAATTAAAATTAGTAAAATGGTTGGGTACATAGATTTTCCCTCTCTTTGTGTCTAATCACGCTCCATATGAGATCTACAATTTAATCATTGGAATTAATTATTAAATTGATGTATTGAAATTGAATTCAAAAGGAGGTTCTGTGGTAAATGGTGTGAAAAAATATACTGACTAAAAATTATAAATATAATGATTTTGGTGTTATATTTAATGAATAAATATTGAAGTGTTATTGCAATGATGTTACGTAGTCATCGTGTTTTTTCAATGTACTTTTAGTAGTGGATTGTGTTATGTTTAATGGTTTTAAAATATAATTATGTTTGAGGGTAATGATGTAGTGTTATGGTGTGGTTATGTAGATGATGTACCACCACGTGACCATAAAATTTGTCACGACCCGTCCTCGGGGCCCATGTCGTGACTACCCCAAGCCCGCCTTCCATAGGCCAGGGGCTAGCGACTAGCACCAAGGCATAAATCCCAGAAAAAGGAAAGGCATTGCCTTTGTAAAGTAAACAAGCACCACATAGTAAGCAAGTGGAAGAAGTAAACACTAAGTAAAAACTGAGTACACCAATAAGTGTGGAAAAGTAAAGGGGGCAAGAAATACAAGCCCAACTGTAAAGTACAACTGAAAGGGGAAAAACAGCAACTGAAAGAAAAAGTTGCAGTGTCGAGCTATCCTCTGCAAGTCCCACCTAAATGGTGGGTACAGATAGGCTCCACTGCTCCTCGGGTCCAACTGACCACTCCGAGTACGTCCCACCCAGTTTTCCACCTCCAGGTACAGTCCTGATCTGTAAGCCTCCACCACGATCAGCGTTGTCCGTCGTCTTCATCCAACACGATGTAGTGTGGGCATAGCCCGTGAAGGGGTGAGTATAAGCTATTTAGTAGGGACCCTGAGACCCCCGAAGGTCTCCCAGAATCCACAAAGGATAATCCACAAAGGAAGGATACAATCACGAAGTAACATCTGGCACTACTTTGGTATATTCCCATACACATACCTAAGTCATCAATTCCCGTTCGGCTCCAACATCTGATCCCAAGTACAACCCAGTCCACACACGAAATCAAAACGTAAATCCACACAGGATAGCACAACACAATCCACAAAGGAAAGAAAAACGTAAATCCACACAGGATAGCACAATACAATCCAAAAAGGAAAGCAAAACAGGGTTTCAACTGACACAAGTATACTTCTTGTATGACGATAGAGATGATCAGGTATTGCCACTGATTCATCTAAGTCGTCGGACCCACAAAGGATCGATAGGTACTAACCCCCGCAATGACCCACAAAGGATATAACCCAAACAAAATCTATAGGTCACTAACCCCTGTAATGAACCACAAAGGATCTGACCCACACAGGATTGATAGGTAACTAACCCCCGCAAAGACCCACACAGGATCGGACCCACACAGGATCTGTAGGCGTTGGCCAACACAGGACCGCCGAGCGCTGACCCACACCGGATCGGACCAACACAAGATCGGTAGAACTGACCCACAAAGGATCACTGAGTGCTGTAGTCATCGCCATCGAATCCACTGAGGATCTCTGTACAGTCGTCGTCGTCACAGTAGCACTCGCAGCCAGATCTAGGGTTCCCGCACACAGCAAGCTCGTTCGGGAGGGTCCGCTCCATGAGCCGAGAGGCTGATACATCAACTGACACATAGTCTAGATTTGATGTATCCAAAAGTTCGGTATCGTCAACAGGAACTCAACTTCGCAGACGGCGCGTCAATCGGACGCCCAGTCTGAGAGTTATTGGCTTTTTCGTCCCAAGGGCCCGGTTGGTTTTTAAGGAAAAACCATCTCGACCGTACTCCACCTGCATCCAAACCTCAGGCGGAGTATTCCAAAAGATCCGTCTCAATTAGAGGAAAATAATAAAGTCAACGACACATCAATCGGACGTCCAAAGCTCAAGATATGAGCGTTTCCGCTCCAAGGGCCCGGTTGGTTTCGTGTACGAACCAACCCGTATGAACCCAAAGTATTCTGAAACATTTAGTGTGATATACCAAAACGACCGTCTCAATCCAAGGATCGCATCGCCGCTGATGGCGCGTCTTTCGGAGGACCGTAGCCCATGATATGGGCAAAAAACCGAAAATGTCCAGAGAAGGGGGGTCTGGGCCAGGACCGACCCGGCCCACCCCCCCTGGGTCAGCCCGAACTGGGTCGACCCAACCTCGGTCTGGGTCTGACCCGGTTGTGCGCAACCCAGCCCGGTCTGGCCAGGGCACGACCCGGCCGATGGGTCGGCTCGGCTTGGCTCGGCTTGGCCGAGCGGCCGAGCAAAGGAAGCCGCGGGGGGAATGTTGCCCCTGCGTGAAGCAAAGTCGCGACCCCGCGTGGGGCCGCTCAGTGTCACCGGAAGAGGTCTGGCCACTACGTCCCTGCCTTTGGTTCCGTGCGGCCGTGGAACTGCCTCCCGCCGCCGTGGTTTCAGCCACGGTGGCTCCGTCCAGCGGCGCGTTGGGGCGCCGCCGCCTCTGGCTACCCGCGCCGTCGGTGGAGTCCGCGGGCCACCGGAGTTGCTCCGGTGGTCCGATTCCATTTCCATCAGCGCCGTAGCTCCTCCCGAGTTCTGTTATTCACTAAGAAATGAATAATTCGTCTCTGTGACCCATTTTGTCATCGTCCGCCATTCCGAACACCAAGAACAAAGGGCGGTGGGTTCGGACTTGTTCGTTGGTCTACACCCACCACATTTGCAGTTTGAAACAACACCATAAAATCCCAACAATTGATAAACCACGACCCGCAAGAATAATCTGCGAACCAACTTGTTAATTGGTTGGTCCGCGTTCTTACCTTAGAGGAAAACAAACATGGGTAAAACATTTTCAAAACGACCCCTACCTCGTAGCTGTCGTCAGACGAGTGCGAGTACATTGCGGAATTGAACGTCGCGGTAGGAGGTGATCGTCGCGTCGCGGAAGGGCGTCGCGTCGTCGCGGAAGGGCATCGCGTCGTCGCGGAAGGGCGTCGCGTCATCGCGGAAGGGCGTCATGTCGACGATCTCCGAGGGTTAAAGAAACACACGGATTTAATTATAACAATTAAATCCATTGTTGAGGATAAAAACCACAAGGGAGTTAAAAAGGACCGCAATCTCTTACCTCAACGGACGATCGAAGATTTGTCGCGGAAGAAGCCTTGCGGAGGGAGAATCGTCGGCGTCACGTTGCTGATCTCCGAGGGGCCTGGCGTTCTTTGTCAGCCTTCTTTGAAGGCCGGCGTTCTTCGTGTTCTTCACGTTCTTCGCATTCTTCGTGAAGGAGGAGGAAATCTTTAGAGATTCTCCAAAGCTTTAACACAACATTCAAGAAGAAGGTGTGTTGCCCTTATTTTATTAACTTTCCAACAAATTGAAAACATATTAAGAAGCGAAAAAAATTAATTCATAGAATTAATTTCAACGAATAAATCACCCAATTAATAGGAGCGTTTAAGAGTTCAGAAAATGTGTCAGTTGACTTTCATTTAATAGGGTCTTTCGCGGGTGCTTTACTTAGCGGAAAAGAAACGGTGGGGCTCGTGCGGGCCACACCTCACAAATATCCTACCAAGAGGGTAGGATATTTTGAATTTCACCCTATCCGCTTTAACTCAGCTTAACCAGCTTTAAGTGGATTTAAGCGGCTTTAAGTGAAATAAAAATAAAGTTGTCGCACCACTTTATTTTATTTCTCAACTTAACGCAAAAAATTAAAAACCACACCCAAGAAAACGCAACTCCAGAAGAGGCGTTTCTTAGCAATTACCAGTGCTGCGATTCCATCAGTGCCCTCGAAATTCAATTCCGAGCACCGGTTCAAAAGTTAGAAAAATTCGCTCGTCCGTTCATTGAAAGTACCCAAGCCAAACTTCGGAAAATGATTCTGGGCACACCGGGCCTCGGAATTAGGTGCCGTCTAAAACTGTGTTCTTGTAAAATTCCAAAGAAAATTACGAAAAACAAATTTCCTTGAAATTTACGGGTCTTTACATCACTCCCACCTCAGGGATTTACGTCCCCGTAAAGATACATCAAAAGCTAGGGAAACAAAAGTGGTTACTGAGCACGCATCTGAGCCTCCCGATCCCAAGTGCTCTCCTGGAGGTTCCCGTGCTGCCTTCTGATACGAACTAGAGGAATCGACCGTCCACGTAGGACCCACTCCTGATGATCCTTGATCTCCACTGGGACCTCTGCAAAAGTCGCCCCATCATCGACGTCAAGCTCCCCATGGTCAATGATATGTGTCGGGTCGTGCACGTATCTCCTCAGTTGAGACACGTGGAAAACGTCGTGCACCTGGTGCAACTGTGGTGGTAGAGCTAGAGGATAAGCCACCTCGTCAATCCTGCTGAGGACCTGGAACAGTCCAATGAAGCGTGGAGACAACTTGCCACCTCGGCCAAATCTCCATAATCCACATCGAGGTGAGACATGCAAGAAGAAGTGATCACCATCCTCGAACTCTAGTGGCCTCCGCCTCGTGTCAGCATAAGACTTCTGTCGGCTCTGAGCTATCCTCATCCGCTCCAAGATGACCTGGACCTTCCCTATCGTGGCCCGGACCATCTCGGTTCCCACAAGTGATGACTCCCCAGGGTCTTTCCAGCACAACGGAGATCTGCAAGGTCTGCCGTACAACGCCTCGTATGGTGTCATCCCGATGGTGGAGTGGTAGCTGTTGTTGTACACAAACTCCACTAAGGGTAGTTGGTCCTCCCAGCTGCGTCCAAAGTCGAGGACACATGCGTGGAGCATGTCCTCGAGAGTCTGAATGGTCCTCTCCGTCTGACCATCCGTCTGAGGGTTAAAGGCGGTGCTCAGATGTAGCTGCATCCCGAACGCCTCCTACAACCCCTTCCAAAGATGGGAAGTAAAGAGAACATATCGATCGGAGATGATAGATGATGGCACACTGTGAAGCCATACAATATCCTGAACATAGAGACGCCCCAAGCTCTCCACTGAGCCCTGCTCTCTGATGGGTATGAAGTGAGCTGACTTGGTGAGTCGGTCGACAATCACCCAAATGGAGTCGTGACCTCTAGAAGTGCGTGAAAGTCCAGTCATGAAGTCCATAGATATCCCGTCCCACATCCACTCCGGGACCTCCCAGGGCTGTACCATGCCTGCTAGTACTTGGTGCTCTGCCTTCACCTGCTGGCAGGTGAGGCATCGAGAAATGAACTCTGCCACAACCTTCTTCATTCCCGGCCACCATTGCTGTCGTCTGAGATCCTGGTACATCTTTGCCACTCCAGGATGTACCGCCAAAGGAGAAGTGTGAAACTCTCTCAACACCTCCTCTTGTAAAGCAACTGGTACCAAGGTACGTCCTCTAAAAAGGATTTCATGCTCTGCTCCAAAGGGGAAGCCATTAGGTGCGTGTCCTGAGGTTATCCGTGCACGCCGCGTCTCACAGTCAGTGTCCCCACGCTATGCCTCTCTGCCCCGCTGCGGTAGTGGAGGGGTGACTGTGAGAGACTAAAGGAAGGCTGCTCCATCTCTATCCATGAAGGATATCCACAAAGCGGCTAGCTGCTCTATCACCTCCTTGAGTAGCTGAATGCTCGTCCTCTTCCTGAGAGCATCGGCTACTACATTCCCCTTCCCAGGAGTATAGACTATCTCAAATTCATAGTCCTGGAGGAACTCGAGCCATCGTCGTTGTCTCAGGTTCAGGTCCATTTGCAAGAAGATGTACCTGAGACTCTAATGGTCAGAAAAGACTGTAAAGTGCTCACCCATCAGATAGTGTCACCATGTCTTCAGAGCGAAGACCACTGCTGCTAACTCTAGGTCATGGGTAGTGTAGTTCTGCTCATGCGGACTCAACTGACGTGATCCATAGGCGATCACTGCCCGCTCCTCCATCGGGACACATCCGAGTCTGGTCCATGATGCATCGCAGTAGACTACATACCCTACTCCCTCCTCAGGCAACCTCAAGATAAGTGCGTTGGTCAATCTCTGTCTCAGCTCCTGGAAGCTCTGCTGATATCTGTCTGACCACACAAAGGCTTTCCCCTTCTTCTTCAAAGTAGAGAGTGGTGTCGCAACTCTGGAGAAGTCTAGCACAAATCTCCGATAGTATCCAGCTTGTCCCAAGAATCTCCGCACCTCTGTTACGCTCTTGGGTGGCTCCCAAGCTAGCACTGCCTCGATCTTCGCACAATCCACTGCAACTCCTACCTCAGAGATAACGTGCCCCAAGAAATGGACCTCACATATCCAAAACTGACACTTCTAGAGCTTTCCATAATGCTGGTGCTCTCGGATTTTGTCTAGTACAACCCGTAAGTGGTAGGCGTGCTCCTCCTCAGTCGTCGAGTATATCAAAATGTCGTCGATGAAGACTACGAAAAATCGATCGAGGTATGGCTAAAAGATCATGTTCATGAGGCCCATGAACACTTCTAGAGCATTGGTTACGCCGAATGGCATAACAAAGAACTCATTGTGGCCATACTGACATCTGAAGGTCGTCTTCTACACGTCCTCATCCCGAACTCTGAGCTGATGATAGCCTGACCTGAGGTCTATCTTCGAGAACCACCGTGCTCCCTTGATCTGATCGAAGAGGTCATCAATCCTCGGTAGCAGATACTTGTTCCTCACTGTCACCTGGTTCAGGTGACGATAGTCAACACACAGTCGCAAGCTCCCGTCTGCCTTCTTGGCGAACAATATCATGGAAGCCCAGGGTGAAACACTAGGTCAGATGAAACCCTTGCCCTGCAAGTCCTCCAACTATACCCATAGCTCTCAAAGCTCAGCGGGGGACATCTGATATGCTGGAGTCGATATCGGGGTGGTCACAGGGTACTGGTCAATATAAACGTCTACCTCTCTACGAGGAGGTAGCCCTGGAACGTCGTTGGGAAAGACGTCCACAAACTGATCCACCACTGCAGGAAAACTAGGACTCTGCACGTCAACTACTCCTAGTATGAGGCTAGCCAACAGATGAGTTATGGGATGTCCTCTCCTCTGTGGAAGTCCATCCTGTGTTGCGAAGGCTCCCTTCTCGCCGGTGAAGGTGAACCTGCTCCCGTCGGTGCGTACACATCACAACTTGCGCCTAATATAGTCAATATGTGCATGGACTATAGATAACCAATCCATTCCCAAGATGATGTCGTAAGGCCTCGACGCCGCTACAAGAAGATCCCAGCAGAAGCTCTCGCCTCCTACAGTAAGCTCACACTGCCGGCAGCAGTGCGTAATCGTCGAGCCTGGTCCCGTAAGAGTCTCTAGCCATAAGGATCGAGCCAACGGCTCTGTCTGAATCTCCGAGCTCCGAACAAGGGCAGCGGCTATGAAAGAGTTACTCACTCTTGTGTCTATAAGAGCTGTAGCAAGGGTGGAATAGACACAGATCATACCTCGAATCATCTCGGGTGAGCCATGGTCGTTGGCCTCTGCTGCCTAGAGCTATGCCTGTCTCTGCCCGCCGGCTCCCTGTGGTCGGGGAGGACCTCCAGGTGGTGGTGGTGGTAGAGCCTCAAAGCATCACCCACCACCTGCTGCTCGGCCAGCTTCTCTACCTCGTCCGCCTCCACCCTACGGACCACCACAGTTGACCCTCTGCCTCTTCCTGGGTGGCCCCTCAACCGTCTGGTGCTCCTCGGCACGGTGGGTTGGGCAGTCATGAGCCATGTGACCCTGCCCGCCGAAGGTTAGCACTACCTACCTTTCGAAAGACTGGATCCGCGTTGTGTGCTCCACACTGCTGAGCCAGTGTCCTAAGGCTGTCTACGTGAGGGTCTGGTCTTCCTGGACCCCTGATTCATCTGTCGACTACCTGCTGCGGAAGACTCTGCTACGTGCCACCCCGCTGTAGGTCTCACTGCTGATGAAGTCTCAACAAGGAAGCTCTCGATCAAAAGGGCTTGCTCCAGTACTCCTGCCTGAGCCGGAATGCTGAGAGAGATCAACGATGCCCTGATCTCATGTCTCAATCCCTGGTCAAAGGTCTGGGCCCGGAAGAAAGGGCCATGTACCATGTCTGTTGAGTAGCGAGAGAGATCGGTATATCTTGCCGAGTATTGGGCGACCGTCAAGCTGCCCTGCCGCAGCTGAAGAAGCTCCTGGATGCGCACCGCACGGAGGGTGGCCGGGACGAACTCTGAGCGGAAGAGGCCCTCAAAGTCTATCTAGAGAAGATATGCCTCATCGTGCACCTGGAGCATCAAGCTCCAACATAGCCCCGCTGCTGTGTGCATTAGGCTCGCTGCGAGGATCACCATGAGGTATGCTGGTGTCCTCACTAGCCTGAAAACTCGTACAACTGCCTCCAGCCAGTCCTTGGATGCCTGGGGGTCCGTCTCCCCGCGGAACCTGGGCGGTCGCTGGTGTTTGAAGTCATGCAGTGCACTAAGGTGACGTGCATCGTCAGCGGCTGGGGCTGGAAGCATCGGTGGCTCGGCAGGTAGAGGTATTGTCGGTGCCTCAGCTGTCAAAGGGCCCTGCACCGAGGCCTCGTCGCTCGGTGGGCTGTCGTCACGCTCAACTCTCGGAACCCTAGCTGGCTACCATCATGGGGCCATCCTAAATAGAAACAGGTGCCCCATGGTCAGAATAGTATACCTGGTGAGCTGACATAAAGTAATCACAAAGAAAACTTGTAACACACAAGCAATCAATGTTTTTGTGCATTAAGTCGGAAATAAGAAGTCAGGGTCCTGGTGTACGGATACGTTGGCCGCCGCACCAACACTGGGCTCCCTGGACTGATAACCACACTCAATACGCTTAACACTGTTGCTTCACATAGAAGAAAGATCATAGTCTGTGGTAGAACCAAACTCCTCTGATACCAATTTGTCACGACCCGTCCTTGGGGCCCGTGCCGTGATTACCCCAAGCCCACCTTCCATAGGCTAGGTGCTGGCGACTAGAACCAAGGCGTAAATCCCAGAAAAAGGGATGGCATTGCCTTTCTAAATTAAGAAAGAACCACATAGTAAGAAAGCGGAAGAAGTAAACACTAAGTAAAAACTGAGTACAACAGTAAGTGCAGAAAAGTAAAGGGGGCCGGAAATACAAGCCCAACTGTAAAGTACAACTAAAAGGGGAAAAACAGCAACTGAAAGAAAAATCAGCAGCGTCGAGCCGTCGTATGGAAGTCTCACCTGAAGGGTGGGTACAAATAGTCTCCCCTAATCCTCGGGTCCAGCTGACCGCTCCGAGTACGTCCCACCCAGTGGTCCACCTCCAGGTACTGTCCTGCTCTGCAAGCCTCCACCACGATCAGCGTTGTACGTCGTTTTCAACCAACACAATGTAGTGCGGGCATAGCCCGTGAAGGAGTGAGTATAAGCTACTTAGTAGGGACCCTGATACCCCTGAAGGTCTCCCAGAATCCACAATGGATAATCCACAAAGGAAGGATTCAATCACGAAGTAACATCTGACACTGCTTAGGTATCTGCCCATACACATACCTAAGTCATCAATTCCCGTTCGTCTCCAACATCCGGGCCCAATTACAACCCAGTCCACACAGGAAAGAAAAACATAAATCCACACAGGATAACACAACACAATCCACAAAGGAAAGAAAAACGTAAATCCACATAGGATAGCACAACATAATCCACAAAGGAAAGAAAAATAGGGTTTTAGCTCACACATGTATACTTCTTGTATGATGATAGAGATGATCAGGTATTTCCACTGATTCATCTAAGCCATCGGACCCACAAAGGATTTATAGGTACTAACCCCCGCAATAACCCACAAAGGATCTGACCCACACAGGTTGGAAAGGTAACTGACCCCCGAAATGACCCACAAAGGATCTGACCCACACAGGATCGATAGGTAACTAACCCCCACAAAGACCCACACAGGATCAGACCCACACAGGATCTGTAAGCGCTGGCCCACACAGGAACGCTGAGCGCTGACCCACACAGGATCGATAGCACTGACCCACAAAGGATCGCTGAGTGCTGTAGTCATCGCCGTCGAATCCACTGAGGATCTCTGTACAGTCATCGTTGTCACAGTAGCAGTCGCAGCTAGCTCTAGGGTTCCCGCACACAGCAAGCTCATTCGAGAGGGTCCGCTCCACGAGCCGAGAGGCTGATACATCAACTGACACATAGTCCAGATTAGATGTATCCAAGAGTTCTGTGTCATCAACAAGAACTCAACATTGCCAACGGCGCGTCAATCGGACGCCCGGTCTGAGAGTTATTGGCTTTTTCGTCCCAGGGGCCCGGTTGATTTTTAAGGCAAAACCAACCAGACCGTACTCCACCTGCATCCAAACCTCGGGCATAGTATTCCAAAAGGTCTGTCTCACTTAGAAGAAAACAAAAAATTCGACGGCACGTCAGTCGGACGTCCGAAGCTCAAGATATGAGTGTTTCCGCTCCGAGGGCCCGATTGGTTTCGTGTACAAACCATCCCGGCCGAACTCAAAGTATTCCGAAACCTTGAGTGTGATATACGGAAACTACTGTCTCAATTGAAGGATTGCATCGCCGCTGACGGTGCATCGTTCGGAGGCCCGTAGCCCAAGATATGGGCAAAAGACCGAAAACATACGGAGATGGGGGTCTGGGCCCGGACCGACCCGGCCCAACCCCCCTGGGTCGGCCCGAAATGGGTCGACCCGACCCAGGTCTGGGTCCGACCCGTTTGGGCGCGACCTGGCCCTGTCTGGCCCGGGCACGACCCGGCCGGCGGGTCGGCTCGGCTCGGCTCGACTCGGCCGAGCGACCGAGCAAAGGAAGCCGCAGGGGGCGTGCTGCCCCGCATGAAGCGAAGCCGTGGCCCCGTGTGGGGCCGCTCAGTGTCACCGGAATCGGCCGGGCCACCGCGTCCCTACCTTTAGTTCCACGCGGCCACGGTGGTCCAATTCCATTTCCGTTTTTGCCATAGCTCCTTCCGGATTCCGTTCTTCACTACGGAATTAACAATTTGTCTCTGTGACCCGTTTTGTCGTCATCCGCCATTCCGCACACCAAGAACAAAGGGCGGTGGGTTCGGACTTGTTTGTTGGTCCGCACCCACCGTGTTAGCGGTTTGAAACAACACCATAAAATCCCAGAAATTGATAAACCATGACCCACAAGAATAATCCACGAACCAACTTGTTAATTGGTTGGTCCGTGTTCTTGACTTAGAGGAAAACAACGTGGGTAAAACATTTTCAAAACGACCCCTACATCGTAGCTATCGTCGGACGAGTGTGAGTACGTTGCGGAATTGACCGTCGCGGTAGGAGGTGATCGTCGCGTCGCGGAAGGGCGTCGCGTCGTTGCGGAAGGGCATCATGTTGACAATCTCTAAGGGTTAAAGAAACACACAAATTTAATTATAACAATTAAATCCATTGTTGAGGATAAAAACCACAAAGGAATTAAAAAGGACCGCAATCTCTTACCTCAACGGACGATCAAAGATTTGTCACAGAAGAAGCATCGTGGAGGGAGAATCATCAGCGTCACGTCGTCGATCTCCGGGGGGCCTGGCGTTCTTCATCGCCCTTCGTCGGAGGCATGCGTTCTTCGCTTTCTTCACATTCTTCGCGTTCTTCGCGAAGGAGGAGGATGATCTTTAGAGATTCTTCAAAGGATTAACACAAACTTCAAGAAGAAGGTGTGTTGGCCTTATTTTATTAACATTCCGACAAATTGAAAATGTGTTAAGAAACGAACAAAATTAATTCATAGAATTAATTTCAAAAAATAAAACGCCCAATTAATATGAGTGTTTAAGAGTTTAAAAAACGTGTCAGTTGACTTTCATTTAATAGGGGTTTTCGCGGGTGCGTTACTTAGCAGAAAAGAAATAGTGGGGTTCGTGCGGGCCCCACCTCACAAATATCCTACCATGAGGGTAGGATATTTTGAATTTCACCCTATCCACTTTAACTCAGCTTAAGTAGCTTTAAGTGTCTTTAAGTGGCTTTAAGTAAATTAAAAATAAAGTTGTCACACCACTTTATTTTATTTCTTAACTTAACCCCAAAAATTAAAAACCACACCCGAGAAAACGCAACTTCCGAAGAGGCATTTCTAAGCAATTACTGGCACTGTGATTCCATCGGTGCAGTCAGAATTCAATTCTGAGCAAAGGTTCAAAAGTTAGAAAAACCCGCTCGTCCATTCACTGAACGTACCCGATCCAAACTTCGGAAAATGATTCCGGGCACACCGGGCCTCGGAATCAGGTGTCATCTGAAACTGTGTTCTTGTAAAATTTCAAAGAAAATTAAGGAAAAAAAATTCCTTGAAATTTATGGGTCTTTACATAATTGGTTTGTATGGGTACATTTTATTCATTATAGTTTTTTCATAAACCTCAACATTTAAGATAGATACCACAGTTGATGACCATATGGGGATTTGGTGTTATGGTATACCTCCATCATTGAGGATGTGGGTGATACAGATAGAATACTACCATATTTATACTATTCTCACTTCCACATATTGTGATATTTTTTGGTAAAGGTATGTGGAAGTGTTGTGGAGACATAGAGTTGATGTGATTATGTAGTAGTGATGTAGTTATTTCAGTGGTACACACTATAGAGATGTGATATTGTGATTATAGTTGTGATGTAGTTATTTGTTTTTGTTGTGTGGACGTTAAAATACAAATATAACTTCTTCGTATGCAATTTTGACATGTGGATAACATTATCAGTGGGGTAGTGGGGTTGGTAACACTATTGCAATGAATCAAATTATTACATAATGTAAGATAAAATCAATATAATATAGGAGTGAACTTATGTATTTCACTAATGGAAACATATATTATTTGGTCGGAAAATAAATAATATCCTATAAAAGAATTGTGATTATAGTAAATGGTTCAGGGGGCTTGGATTATTAATCAACTATTAAAATTTTAATATTAACTAATATATTCTATACAGAGAAATAATTACCATCCTAAGAAATTGTCACATCATACTCTTCCATCATTTCTATCTCGAGAAATATGTAATGTCATAAAGTGTTTGACTATTAGTAAATGAAATAAGAAATATTTATCAGCTCATAATTAAAAAAGCATCTGGATAAATTAAAACAGAAAATTATCCACCACCATAAATTTAGAATTGATTGATTTATAAAATATCTAAATAAAATATCATCAAGGAATTACACGATGTAATTAATTTCTTTATGGATATTTGAGTAGTATTAAAATATTATCACACTATAAAAATAACTCTAATGAGTTATATCCATTATATGTTTTCAATCGATGAATCTTATAAGAACACCAATGATAATGAAAAGGTGAAAAAGAGATTAACTAAACACAAAAAGATATACTTATGTGGTCAAGGTATATTCTTAAAATTAAAATTGTATGACACTAATACAAGAATTATCATTAGTTTTTCTACTATATTTATCTAGGTGATTAATTCTTTTATAAAATAATAAATATATGGATTGAAGATGTATATATATAACGTGTCTCATTACAATACTATTATATATAAAATAAGGATTACTACATTTTTAAAATTTTATATATAATAATACCAATGAAGAACTGAAAAATAATGTATACAATTGAAAAAATTTATTAGAAAAAAAAATCTATTCATCTCCTAGTAAATAAAAACATGGATATATGGATTATATCAATGGAAATATAATATACTTTTTATAAGTAGGGTAAAAATTATATTGTCAGTAGTAACAATTAATAAATAAGGAATCTAATGAATGAATTTATATCATACTGGTCAATCTATGGTTTTAAAAATTATATTCTAGTGCTCTTAATGAAATTTTGTCTATGTTTATTACAAAACATAAACAATTTTATGTATGCAATGCGATAACTATTTTATGAATCAATATTTTTTATTTCTATGAAATTAAAACTATTTTTGCAAATTTATGATTCCTTGAAACTTATATATATATATTGGAATATCAATATCTTTAACTAGACACTTTAATATTCATATTTAGATTTGGATAACACATCTTATATATTAGATTCTAGAAGTAGATCAATTCTATTTTCCAAAAAATTTATTATTTATTTTTCAATTAATATTTTTATGAATGGAAGTATAACTTTTTCTAGATGAATAAAAATAATCCCAACGAAAATAGAATCCTGAATATTTTATTTTCATTTTTGAATTGTTTAGTTAATGTAATTCCAATAAATAAATACATTATGTCTTCCACGAAAAAAATAGTTGTAACTCCCCAAGCTTCCACGGTATGCTTCTCTTTGAATAATACAGTAGCATGTGTTGTACGCAACTTCTAGTACTATCACACAGCACAACCAATCAAACTAGCCGTAATGAAAAGTAATACCCACTTTTTGAAATTTTATAAATTTTATCATTCAAAATGGACTTTATTTTTGGATTTTGAATATCGAAATTAGCTTAGGTTGAATTTTTGGTATTTTTCTGAAAACATTCAATTTTTTATGAATAGTGAAAAAGCACTGAGTTAGAGTTTAAAACCGAATTTTTATTTAAATAATTATTTATTTTATTTAAATTTAAATAAAGTCAAAATATAAATATAATACCTATATAAGTTCAATTTAATTCATTGGATTTAGTTTAGAATAATTTTAGATATATAAAAAGTTTATGGAACTTTTCACCGTCTTTTACCCACCTCCAAGAGGAATTTGAAAATTCATATAAAAATTAATTTTACAACTTCTGTGAGTTGAATTTAGAAAATCCAAGAGACATGTTTTATATCAAGGAGTAAAATGTGGTTCAATAATATAAAAATAATTTTTTGTGAATACTAACTTCTTACTTTTATTTACCACGGTTAAAAATAAATAGGGTAATTAAGTTTAAAAATAATATTAATATTACCCTAAAACATGTCCTAATTCTATTGGAAAAGTTTATTTAGAACAAAAACAACCTTATAAATAAAATATTATCATTTAGGACCACTTGGAATAGATTAGTACATTTATTATTATTTAATTCAAAGAAGAGTTAAAACGGTTAAAATCAAGGTTTAATTACTAAAACATTTTTAATATTGGGTTATACATAAGATAAATTCGATTGTAAATATTAATTATAAATATAAAAATATTTCTTACATAATGGTATTTTATTTATAATTTTTAGACATTAAATAATTTATGTTATTTATGTCAAAATGGTGATGCAGTAATTACCTAATTAATGAAATATTAAAATAATTGATATTATAAATATCCAAAGAAATGTAATTTGAGACTTTTTATGAATTAAACTAATTTAATAGGTTAATATGACATGTTATTATTGAGTTAGTTATGTTTTTCCTAAGTTATCATTCTTTTATAAGTTTCAAAAAAATCAAATACCAAATAGTGTTAAAATTGTCATAAAAGAGTTTTAAAAAAATATTATATTTATAATTCATATTCTATTCCTAAAAATCTATGGTTAGTCCAAGAGACTTATATAATTATTGGTGTATCATTAATGGACTACTTGGGGGTCTCATGGAAGTTTATAGTAAGTTTATAGACTATATAATATAAAAATAAAAATAAACATGGTAAGTGTAAAACTAATTAACTAAGATTTAAAACTAAATGATAAAGTTAATAAAGTAACCCAAACCTATATAAAACCAATTGGTTGAGTGTTTTTAGACCTATAACCATAGTAATCATTAAATAATACACTGTGGAGCCATTAGAAACTGAATAGTAATTTATTATAAAATAATATTTCTTGCTTTTCCAAAGGTGCCCCTCACCACTATTATAAAAAGGAACTCCCCCTTCTCACTAATTCACACATTCAAAGTATTTTGGCTTGAAATAGCCCTGACCAAATACTATCTAATATTCCCTCAATTAAACCTGAAATCCCTAGTTTGATCTGAAATCCAACATAACGTGCCCCTTTGACCAAATCAAAAGAAAGAACCCAAAGAAGAGGTAATGTTTTCACCACACTCTTTCAATTTCCTTTCTTCTTTAACTTCATATTTCTTTGCTATTTACATTCTAAAATACAAAATCCAGTATCTTCTATATACTATGATGTTATTATAAATATGGTACAACTATATTCAGTATTCTATCCATCCTTTGAATGGAATGTCACCATACGTGTGTACGTACGGCTTACCGTCTCCACGTCATGGTATAATTGTTCTTCAATATATTATTATTTGGATGGGTATAATAATGATGTGTAATTGATGTAAATAATAAATTTAACATTATTATGATTATTAATATATGATATACCATCCAATTATATATTATTATAATATCAAAAGAATGATATTGTTGCTCATGCGTACGTACGGACTACCGACTCCACGAACGCGATGAGATTCATTCCCTATCATATCCATTCAAGACTAATTCTCATTTGATGATTAAATGTAATTTTTATGAACTTTATATCATTTTTTATATGAATAAGATAAACCTATCTATAACAAAAACGACTTTTGTAACAAAACATATAAAATAAAACAAGTTAGTTAACACCTGAAACGACGATAATACTAAAATATTGTTAACAAAGCATTATTAGAAGATCATATATGATATTATAATTATATATATGGTTCTATTATAATTTAATAACAATTTTTTGACTATTATACAGGAGGTAAACATACCATCGACAAAGGAAAATTACAAGTTAAGGGTTTATTTCACAATCTCTTCATTATCCGAGGTTGTTTATACGTAACTATCTATTGGGGCCTCTTTGTCATCCACATCCATGTTTTTTAAATATTTCTTTCAAATCATTATTAGTATTTTAAAGAATATGGGATAAAGTCATGTATACCCTTTTTGACTTTTTATAAGATGTTTATAAAGGAATCTTTCTGTCATTTTCCCAACAAGGTCCTTTTTAACCTTTTCGACAAAATTAAGGTAAGAATGTCTTTTTTTAACTTATACGGCGGGTGCAGATATTTTCTAACGTTATAAAATCATAGAAGATTTCCTTACAATATTATAAGAATATTTTCAAAGTAAATGTTTTATTTTATAATTATGTGACTTTTAAATGATTTAAAAAAAGAGATATTTCTCTCAAATAGTTTTGATTTCATCTATGTCAACATCCTTTGATGGATTTTAAGCTTATTTGAAGATTATTTGTTATGATAACAAACATCCATATTGTATTGAAGGTTTTTTTATATGTTGGCTATGGATGTGTTATTTTTATACCATTCATGTTTTATGGAGAAATTATTGACATTTCGTATGCTATTTTTAATACGAATGTTTATGTTATGTGTAAACATGTTCATATGAGGAATGCATTGGACTTAATATGTGAAGGGTGTAGAAAGATATAGCTCCTAGATACATCATTAGGTCGCATGATACAAACTAGTGTCTTGACACAAGGCCTTGACAAATTCTTATTTGTAGTCTTGGAACGAGGCCTCGGCTATGTTGTTATGGTAGTCTGGCATTATTCATTCCATCATTATGAAAGTGGTTGTTGATATTTCATGTGATTATTCGACAAGTATAATATCCATGTGAATAATTAAATTGAATTATTTCATTTTATATTTGACATATAATGCTGATGTTCATGTTTAAAAGTCTTTTGTTTTAGTTATACATTGCCTTAAATGTTTATCCTTATTTATAAAATTTTCTGCTATATTATTATCCTTGCTGAGCATCTGAGCTCACCCCATTCAATGTTTTATTTTTACCAAGATGTGAAGAAGTAATTTATGAATGACCTGCAAGGATGGTATGAGGGGATATGAATACAAGATGTTGTTGTATTATTTTTCACTTTATGATGTAATGTAAACTTTATGAATGTATCCAGTTATTCCAAGGTTAATAAACAAATAGGTCTTTCGAGACTTGAACTTTTGTGATCATGCCAATATTATGTAATAATGCACCGAATCTGGGTAACTATGGTTGGGGAGTTACAGTTTTTATCAGAGAAAGATTATTAGAATCCTTGGAAGCTAGATTTAGATAAACTCAGATTAGAGCACATAGACCTAAGATGGCCTTTGAGGATTAATATAGAATAACTTCCTAGAATTTTGGTATTGTAGAGATTTTGTGAGTTTTCTGAGAAATACATACCTGTATGGATATTAGTAGGTAGAGACGGCTCTGGAACAGATATACCTAGTGGTTAAACCCGAAAACACCTCTTTGATCTAGACTCGAACGGGAATTGGTGCGCGACAACAGGCCTTGGTGAACTCTTGGTTACGACAACCCCAGGGGATATTATTAGTATAATTCTAATTTTATTTACAAGACATTATGAAGGGTTTATGAGTATATACTTCCTCAAAGAAAACATTTTTATGATTATGGATTATATACATAAACAGTTAAATTTATGTTAAGTGTTTCACAAGTATGGCATTATGTATTTTGATTCATAAACTAATCTAGTTTATGCCATTGTTTAGAAATGGCGCCTAGTGGAAGAAATGGAAGCTGTATCAATGCACACACTCCACGTTGAGATTTCCCTCCTGATCAATATAATTATAGTGGAGTTAGTGATACAACTGATGCTGATCAGCTAATCATCATACTGGGAAAACTCACTCAGGTTATGAATAATAACCTTACCCGTATGGAGCACCCTGATCCGCAGCATGGAGGATCAATGTTAGATCGCTTTATTAGGCAATAACCACCATCATTCAATTGGAGTAAAAATCCATTGGTATCTGAGCAATGGATAAATTCCCTAGAGAAAGTATTTCAGGCGTTGGGGAGTAGTGAAAGGGAAAAGGTTATCATGGCAGTTTACCACCTCAGTAGAGATGCTGATCAATGCTGGTCATTGACTAAAAACACGATGGCAGATGATGAAGTATCAAATATGGAATAGAGAGAGTTCAAAGATCCGTTTTTAGAAAAATACTTTCCCCGTGACCATCGAGCAGATATGGAAGGGCTATTTCTGAGACTGAAACAAAAGTAGGATGAGAATGTCACAAAGTATGAATCTAACTTTACAAGGATAGCAAGGTATGTGGGTGATTATATACGTAACCCAATAAGTAATATAGATCATTTATTTGATGGGTTAAAACCATTTCTCTGTCGAGCATTAATCTCAAAATCCTTCTCATCGTACGAAGACATTGTATCATGTGCTATCAATACAGAAAAATAATTCTCTAAGTCTTATGACCATAAAGAAAAGCAAGAGAAGAATAGATCTTCTGATAAATCTTGGATTGGAAATAAGGGGAATAAGGGAAAAGTTGAATATCCATCATGCAGTAAATGTGGGATGAAACACCCAGGTACTTTCTTGAAGGGAATGGGAGTATGTTACAAGTGTGGAGAAAAAGGCCACCAAGCTCGTGATTTCAAGGGGAAGAAGAAGGCTACCGATGTCCAATGCTACAATGTCATGGAGATGGGACATTATGCAAATGAATGTTTGAAGCATCAGGGGAACATACCTCAAAAAAGGCCAAGGGATCAAGGCCAACCTTATGCTATCATTACTGCTGAGGTAGAAGCTCCGAAAGATGTGGTGGCTTGTAATTTAATGGTTTCCTCATGTTTAAAAAATGGATTATTTGATTATGGATCATCACATTGTTTCATATCATCCTAGTTTGATAAGAAAATTAGATATTTTCAATTTAATTTATTAAGGGAGTTTTCATTTAAAAATCCCTAGGGAAGTATCATTGCGACAATGTTTTGTGAATCAGTACCCATTAGAGCACATAAATGTTCTTTATTCACTGATCTCATCATCATATCTATGATTGAGTTTGATATAATCCTCGGTATGGATTGGATTTTGGACCATGATGAAAATATTTATTTTAAGAAGAAGGAGGTTATGATTTTTGATGATGATTATAAGGAGCACCTTATCTTTAGAGAAGAATCGTCACCACCTAATTCTTATCTAGATCCACCCCCAGTAGCTCAACTAAATTCAATTATTGGGGAGGAAGAGAATTAAATGACTATGGGTGAGGAAAGGAATGTTCAAATAGAGGATGTACCTATTGTGAATGAATATGTAGATGTGTTTCCGGATGATTTACCTGGACATCCTCCAGAACGAGAAGTTGAGTTTTCCATTGATTTAATTCCTGGTTCAAGGACTATATTGAATACCCCTTATTGAATGGACATTATGCAATTAGTCGAACTAAAGAAACAACTAGAGGAATTGAGTAAAAAGGGATTTATTCTCCCTAGTGGTTCTTCATGGGGAGCCCATGTCATTTTTGTTAGGAAGAAAGATGGATCTGTCAGGTTATGCATCGATTACAGGGAAATCAATGCTATAACAATGAAGAACAAGTATCCCCTACCTAGCAATGATGATTTATTTGACCAACAGCATGGATCTCAAAACTTTTCAATGATTGACCATCGATCTGGATACCATCAGTTGTGTGTGAAGAAGGAAGACATTTCGAATACAGCATTTTGAACTAGGTATGGGCATTACGAGTTTACAATAATGCCTTTTGGATTGACTAATGCACCCTCTGTATTCATGTATCTAATGAAAATATTCTGCAAGGAACACCTCGATGATTTTGTAGTGGTATTTATTGATGATATAATTTTATACTCCAAAAGCTTTCAATATTATAAAAATCTCTTACGCATTATCCTGAAGACTCTTAGAAGACATGAATTATATAGAAAGTTTAGAAAGTGTAAATTCTGGCTTCAAGAGCTTTTTTTTCTTGGCCATATTGTCTCTAAAGATGGAATCTCTATTGATCCTTCTAAGACCAAGTCAATCCAAGAATGGCCTGCACTAATGAGTATAACTGAGGTAGGCAATTCTATTGGTTTAGCAGGTTATTATCGACGTTTCATCCCGAATTTTTCCCGGTTGGGTAACCCATTAACAAAGCTCACATGTAAATGGGTAAAATTTGTTTGGACAAAAGAGTGTGAAAAATTTTTCAATGAACTGAAGAGAAGATTAGTCAATTCTCTTATATTGACTCTACCATCATGGAATGATTGGTTCATTATTTATAGTGATGAATCAAAAAATGACTTGGTTGTGTCCTTATGCAGAATGATAGGGTTATTTCCTATGCATCACGACAATTGAAAATTCATGAGAAAAAATATCCTACTCAAGATCTTGAGTTAGAAGCTGTGGTCTTTTCTTTGAAGATATGGATACACTACCTCTATGGTGAAAAAAGTGAGATTTATATTTATCACAAGAGTTTGAAATATATTTTCTCACAAAAAGAACTCAATATGAGGCAAAGGCGATGGATTGAACTAATCAAGGATTATGATTTCACGATACACTACCACCCGGGGAAGGAAAATAAGGTGGCAGATGCTTTCAGTAGAAAATATCAAGGAGTTTTGAAAATAATGGGAATTGAAAGGGATCCTATTTTCATAGATCTAGTAATGTTGGATATGGGAATCACCATGGAAGGTGAAACATCAATGCATTTTCAACTGGTTCCCAATCCATCTTTACTAGAAAGTATTAATAGTTCTCAGACCAATGATGAAGGATTCCAAAAGAAGATTAAAGCTGTGAATGATGGGAGATTGAGTGACTGTGTGTACGAAGATAGAATTTTGAAATTCGGGAAGAGACTTTGTGTTCCCAATATACCAGATCTAAAAAGGGAATTATTGGACGATGCTCATAGTTCCAATTTCTCTATACACCCTGGGAGCACCAAAATGTATATAGATTTGAGGGAATATTTTTTGTGGGACAACATGTAGAGGGAGATTGCTGATTTTGTGTCAATATGTATGTTTCGTCATCAAATGAATGTTTGAAGGCATCATCCTGGAGGAGTCATTCAACCTCTTCCCATACCTGATTGGAAATAGGTTAATATCACGATGGACTTTGTCATGGGACTGCCAAAGACTCTTAGGAGGAAAGATGCAATATGGGTTATTGTTGATCATCTTATAATGTCAGCACATTTTCTTGATATAATAGAAGATCTACCACTGGAACGGCTAGCAAGACTATATTAATGAAGTTGGGAGACTTCATGGAGTACCCCTATCGATTTTTTCTGATCGTGATCCCCGTTTTACTTCAATATTCTGGAAGAGTATTTAGAATTCCTTGGATACTGAACTTAGTTTGATCACTGCCTACCACCCTCAAACATATGGACAGTTATAATGGACTATTCAAACCTTAGAAGACATGTTGAGGTCATTCTCACTTTTATTTCAGGCTATGTGGGATCAATATTTACCTATGGTGGAATTTTCCTATAACAATATCTCCCATTCAAGTATTCGGATGGCACTATATGAAGCATTGAATGGAAAGAGATGTCGCACACCAACCTGTTGGGATGACTTTGGTGAAAGAAAACTTGTAGGCCCAGAACTGGTGGAGGAAACAATGGAAAAGGTAAAGGTAATCCAAAACCACATCAAACCAGCTCAAAGTATGCAGAAGAGCTATTCTGATAACCGAAGGAAGGATTTGGAATTTCATGTAGGAGATCATGTTTTCTTGAAGATATCTCCATGTAAGGGAGTTATACATTTCAGTAAGAAAGGTAAATTGAGTCCCAGGTGCATCAGACCTTTTGAAATTCTAGAAAGAATTGGTGGTGTAGCTTACCTTTTGGCAATGCCGCCATGTCTCTCCAAAGTTCAAGATGTGTTCCACGTATCACTGTTGAGGAAATACATTCCTTTACCAATGCATGTAATCACCTATGAGGAATTAGAACTAGAACCCGACATGTCTTATTGTGAAGACTCGTCAGGATTATTCATACGAGAGAACAAGTGCTGAGAAACCGGATGACTCGTCTGGTAAAAGTTCTATAGAGAAACCATAAGATAGAAGAGGAAACATGAGATCCCGAGGAACTCATGATGAAGAACCACCAAAGTAATTTCATGCGGTATTATTCTAGAAATTTTGAGGACGAAATTATTCTAGGGAGGGGAGAATGTAACACCCCAAGCTTCTACGGTACGATTCTCTATGAATAATACAGTAGCATGTGTTGTACGAAACATCAAGTTCTAACACACCACAACCAATCTAACTATCCATTTTGAATAGTAATACCCACTTTTTGAAATTTTATAAATGTTATCTTTCAAAATGGACTTCATTTTTTGATTAGAAATATCGTAATTAGCTTAGGGTGAATTTTTGGTATTTTTCTGAAAACATTAATTTTTTGATGAATAGTGAAACATCACTGAGTTATAGTTTAAAACCAAATTTTTTTAAATAATTATTTATTTTATTTATATTTAATTAAGGTAAAAATATATATATAATACCTATATAAGTTCAACGTAATTCATTAGAGTTAGTTTAGAATAATATTAGATATATAAAAATTTTATGGAACTTGTCACCGTCTTTTACCCACCTACTAGGATAATTTTCAAATTCACATAAAACTTAATTTTACCTCTTCTGTGAGTGGAATTTTGAAAATATGAGAGACTCGGTTAATATCAATAAGTAAAATTTGGTTCAATAAGATAAAAATTATTTTTGGCGATTAGTAACATTTTTACTTTTATTTACAATAGTTAAAAGTAAATAGGGTAATTAACGGTAATAATGATATTAATATTACCCTCACAACGTACTAATTCCATTGGAAAAGTGTATCTCGACTGAAAACAACCTTAGGAATAAAATATTATAATTTAGGTCCACTTGGATTAGATTAGGACATTTATTATTATTTAATTCAAAGAAGAGTTAATAGAGTTAAAATCAAAGTTTAATTACTAAAACATTTTTAATATAGGGGTATACCTAAGACAAATACGAATGTAGATATTAACTATAAATATAAAAAAAATTCCTACATAATGGTATTTTATTTAAAATTTTTAGACATTATATAATTTAATTTATCTATGACACAATGGTGATGGAGTAATTACCTATTTAATGAAATATTAAACTAATTGTTATTATAAATATCCAAAGAAATGTAATTTGAGACATTTTATGAATTACATTAATTTTATTGGTTAATATGACATGTTATTGTTGATTTAATATTATTTTATCCAATTAATCATTCTGTTATGATTTTCACCAAAATCAAATACCAAATAGTGTCAAAATTGACATAAAAGTGTTTTTAAAACAAATATTATATTATTATTTTATATTCTTTTCCTAAAAATATAAGGTTCGTCCATGAGACTTATATAATGATTATTTATCATAAATGGACCACTTGTGGGTCTTATGGATGTTTACAGAATGTTTATTGATTATATAATATAAAAATACAAAGAGACATGGTTAGTATTAAACTAATTAACATAGAGTTAAAAATAAAATATAAGTTTAATATGGTGACCCAACCTGTCTAAAACCTATTGGCCAAGTGGTTTTCGACCTATCCCCACCTTAGACTTTAAAGTATCCACTTTGGAGCCATTAGAAACTGAATATGAATTTATTATAAAATAATATTTCTAGCTTTTCCTAAGGTGGCCCTCACCCCTATTATAAAAAGGAACTCCTACTTCTCACTAATTAACACATTCAAAGCCTTTGGCTCAGCCAAACCCTACCAAAATACTCTCTAAACTTCCCAAAAATCAACCTAGAAGAATTATTTTGATCAGAAATCCAACATAAGGATCCCTTTTGACCAAATCAAAAGGAAGAACCCGAAGAAGAGGTAATGTTTTCACCACCCTCTTTCAAGTTCCTTTCTTCTTCAACTTATTCTTTCATTGTTATTTCCATTCTAAAATAATAACTCCAGTATATTCTATATACTATGATGCTATTATAAATATGGTACAACCATATTCAGTATTCTATCCATCCTTTAAATTACATGTCACCATACGTGTGTACGTACGGTTTATCGTCTCCACGCCATGGTGTAATTGATATTCAATATATTATTATTTGGATGGGTAAAATATTGATGTGTAATTTATTTAAAAAATATATATAACATTATAATTAATATTTTATATGTGATATACCATCCAATTATATATTATTCTAATATCAAAAGAATGATATTGTTGCTCGTGCGTACGTACGGACTTTCGTCTCCACGAACGTGATGAGATTTATTCCCCATCATATCCATTCAAGACTAATTCTCATTTGATGATTAAATGTAATGTTTAAGAACATTAAATGATTATAGATATGAATAAGATAAAACCTATCTATATCAAAGACGAATTATGTAACAAAACATATAAAAGAAAACGAGTATGTTAACACCCGAAACGACAATAATACTAAAATATTATTAACAAAGCATTATTAGAATATCATATATGATATCATAATTTTGTATAAGGTTCTTGTATAATTTAATAACAATGTTTTAACAATTATATATGAGGTTAACATACCACCAACTAATGAAAAGTACAAGGTAATGGTTTATTTCACAATCTATCCTTTATCAGAGGTTGTTTATACGTAATTATCTACTGGGACCTCTATATCATCCACATCCATGTTTCTTATAAATGTATTTCAAATCTTTCTTACTATTTTATAGACTATGGGATAAAGTCATTTATACCCTTGTTTAATTTTTATATTAATTTTATAACAGAATCATTCTATTACTTTCCAAACAAGGTCCTTTTTAACATTTTCAACAGAATTAAGGTAAGAATGACTTTTTTTTAACTTATACGATGGGTTCAGCTATATTCCGCCATTATATAATCATCGAAGCTTCCCTTACAAGCTTATAAAAATATTTTCTATGTAAATTTTTTCTTTTATAATAATGTTACTTTTAGATGATTTAAAAAAATAGATATTTCTCTCAAATAGTTTTGATTTCATCTATGTCAACATCCTTTGATGGATTTTAAGCTTATTTGAAGTTTATTTATTATGATCCAAAACATACATATTTTATTGAAGGTTTTGTGATATGTTTGACTATGGATGTTTTATTTTTATACAATTCATGGTTTATAGAGAATGTATTGAAATTTCTTATGCTAGTTTTAATATTAATTTTTATGTTATGTTTAAACCTGTTAATATGAGGAATGAATTGGACTTAATATGTGACTGCTGGAGCCCACTATAGCTCCTCGATGCATCGGTAGGTGTTATGAGAATGAATAGTGTCTCGGCACAATTCTTGAAAAAATATTATTTTTTTTCTTCACACAAGGCCTTGGATTTGTGGTTATGACAGTCTAACATTATGCATTCCATCATTATGAAAGTGGTTATTGATATTGCATGTGATTATTCGACTCGTAGAATATCCATGTGAATAATTAAATGGAATTATTTCATTTTATCTTTTCCATATTTTTCTGAATTTAAAGATTAAAAGGCTTTTTTTAGTTATACATTGCCTTAAATGTTTATGATTATTTGTGAAAGTTTCCGCAATATTGTTATCCTTACTGAGCATCTAATCTCACCCCTTTCAATGTTTAATTTTTTTCAGGATGTGAAGAAGTAATTGATGAATGACTTGAGGGGATAGAATGTGGGGATATGAAGAAAAGATGTTTTTTAGTATTTTTCACATTATGATATAATATAAATGTTATGAATTTATATAGTTATTCCAAGGCTACTAAACTAATCGGTCTTTTGAGACTTGATCTTCTGTGATCATCCCAATATTATGTAATAATGCACAGACTCTAGGTAATTGGGGTCAGGGTGTTACAATAATGAATTTTACCTTTTTATTTGTTTTTATGTATTTATTGAAAAGGGTGAGTAGAATTAAAAAGGATTAAATAATGAGATATGAGACCCCATAATAATTTAAAAACATCAGTATAAGCATTGCCAATAATAATAAATTTTTACATGATCACATAAGTAAACATAAATGTTAAATTTTATCAAATTAACATTTTCATTAATTTCATAAAATTATTTCCATATATACATTTTGAAAATTGAAAATATAGGATTTAAATAAAATAAAATATAAATAATTATGCAATAGATATAATCTCACGAAATTTGAATGACATCTTGTCATAAATTTCATCAAATAAAATATAATGAGATCTATGACATCGACCATGATGAAATAAGTTTTTGTTAAATTATAAAACTATATTTACATTCTATGTTTATGTTTTTGAAAAAAAACTATATTTTTCAATCAACTATTTACTCATTATATTCATGTCATATAAATTTTGTTGGCTTAGAATTACTCATTCCCTCATAATAATTCACATTAATTATAGTATACCTATTTTATATTCTTAATTAAGAAATAATTTATTTTATAATTGATTCCAAAACAATGATATTTTAATATAATTCACTTTTAGACACTCCCTTATTTTTTTATGTATAACAAATATTAAATATTTGATTCATATATTATTAAAATAATATAAATGATTTATAATATGTATGAATCAATTGGTCAATATCTAATAATTAAGATGTTTATATGATGGGAAACGAACATATAGATAAAAAAATTATATAAATACGTAATAAAATACATAGTTTTATTGAAATATCATTTGACTACTAAAAAAATAATATGTTATTATTGTATGAGTAATTGTTTCAATATAATAACTGACCAAAATGTTTATAAAATATTAAAAACATTATCAAAATTACATAGTATTTATAAAAAAAATTCAATCAAGTAACAAAAAACCCCTATTTTACTAAAACAAAATGTCATTGATAATATAATTATCTTCATTCCCTTGATACCGAATAGATTGTATATATTAAACAATTATTTTTATTATGTTTCTGGAAATTAATGAGAATGTTATTTTTTAAATTTTTTATAATATTGTTTGTAGTTTTATTTTTGGATATATATTAAATGAGATAGCTAAAATAAAATATAAATGATTTTCCCTACCCCAAAAATATATTGTTTATAATTTTTTAATGAGGTTGAAGCCTTACCTAGAAATACCCTTCTCTATAAAAATCAAAAGAAATACATGAGTTATAAGGATGGAGTATTACAATAGACTATGTTTATGATTTGAAACAAATGTTCATGTAGGTTATCAAACCGGATGTGGTAATAATTGGACACTCTGTTGGAAAGCACTCTTTTATGGAGTTCACCACCAGGTATGAATTAGTGATATTTAAGTCGATATAATATATTTATTCAAAACATTCCATTAACCATTTAGTCATGGTCTAGGAAAATATTTCATTATTTTATATAATGGATTAAAAAAGATATTGGGAATCACTCTAGCCATAAGTTACACCATCCACTTTTATTAGAAAATTAACTCAAATTTATTACACTAAATAATTCAATATATTGACATGAGTTAATAGAATATTGTACATAGAGTAACAAAATAACCATGATATTATGATTTAAGAAGATAACACCAAATCCAAAGTGGGTCATGCTTAATTCACATGATTCAACTTTTTTTTGGCTTATTTCATATCAATAATATTAATTTAGAGGGTGTTTTAGATATTTATGTTATAATTTATGAGATATTTATAAACATTAGCAAAACTAAATCTTCTATAAATGATCTACTATGACTACTAAGAAGGAATTCCAAAGGTGTGGGGACTAATGGGTATGAAAGTAGTGTCGATGAATTTTAGAGAGAAAAAACGCCTGGGTGAATTGTATCTCTATAACACCCAAATATTTTTTGAATTATATATTCAAATTAACTTAATATTTTTGATATTTTTCATTTCATGCATCACTAAAAATATTTTAATTTAAATGAAAGAAATATGTTAGGCTTATATTCACTGCAAAAAAAATTTTTTGTAACTTTCTCTTGACATAACATCAAGGATAGATTTGGTTATATGTAACAAAAACATTCTACAATGGATTATGTAACACACATGATTGAGGTTTACCGAACAATAATAAATTATTAAGAAATGATTGTTTAATATAATAAGATATAATATAGATGTTAAATTAAGGGTTATGAATAGTATTAACTAACATATGAAAATATATGGTTTTCACAAATATAATAATAAATCACTAATTACCAATACATTAGAAATGAATATATAAGAAACAATTTAATATAAAGATATATTTTCATTTTAATGATCATAAATCTGTCTTATTCTAATAAATTAAATTATTTAAAATTAGTTAGTTACATTAATTTGATATATACAATTTATATTCAATAACTTTTTTTTGATATTAATCAAACATATTTGGTAGGCATACGATAAGTACAAACCCAATTTTCTGTATAAAAACTTATATTTTTATAAAATTAGTTTTACCGCCTTTTAATGAAAAACCAATTTAAATAAAAATATTGGAACATTTATAGATTAAATATTTGAAAATAAACTTGATATTTAGAAGATAAATCTAAAAATTTGGTTATGATAATTTTTTATACTTTTCTATATGGATTCATTTTTTCATAAAATATGTAATGATCTGGAAAATTCTAGGAAAATGTTTTCATAAATTCAATGGAATTTTACAAGTCCACATTTTCTGACGGCACCTGATTCTGAGGCCTGGAGTGCTCGGAATGAACCGTCGAAGTTTTGAAAAGCTTAAATTAATGCGTGTAAGCAGTTTTCCTAAAAATGTGGAATAACTCTTGAACAGTTACTCATATCATAAATCCAAAGGCACCATTGCACTTAGGATGGTGGTTTTACACTAGAGGTGACTTATGTTTAGTAGGCACAGGCCTCCTGTGAGAAGTTCAAAAAATGGCTTAACAATAAATAAAATAATTAAATAAATTATTTTATTTTTCAAATGCTAATAACACACAAACGGTAGCTTGGATTAAAAATCCAAGACCACCACTGAACTCGTGAGGGAATGCTTTATTTAAGAAGATACTAACATGGGATGGTGCAGGCCACCAGAAAAAGTGTGTTTATGAACACAATAATTAAGTGAAAATTATTTCATTGTAAAATTCATAACTTCTAAATGTTGAGTCAGATTAAAAATCTGAGAGAACCATTGGGTTGTTTGGGTATGTTTCACCAAGGTAGATCCTAACCTCTACCGGTGCGGGATGAGGGTGACTGATAATATTTTTCAGAACTTTTTATTGGGTACGTTCAGTAAACGTATGTTTGAGGTTTTATAACCTTTGAACCGATGCTTGGAATTGAATTCTGAGGGCACCGTTGAACTCGCAGCGTCGGTGAATGCTTAGTGAGACCTTGACCGTAGTTGTGTTTTATCAAGAGTGGAGGATAGTTTTTGGGGTTCTTTAAAAAAGTTAAATAAAAATACATTTGTGGCTTATTTTTATTTGAGGTGGTTAAAATCTCTAAGGGGAGGTTAGAGATGGCGGTTAACACACCATAACCTCCCATGAGAGGTTATATTGGTGTGGCCCACCCACACATAACCTCACTTGGGAGGATTTTATTTAGGTAGGGCCCACCCGAGCCCCTTAACTTCTCTAACACCCTTCAACCCCATAGAACTCCCAATTAATTAGGGACGCCCCTCACCTTCCCCCTCTCCATTTATTTTTCCAACTCTCCACCATTAATTCGTTGAATTAATTCTTTTAATTCAAATTATTTTGAATGCATGTAAAACCATTAAAATAATAGTTAGTCTATTATTTTATTTTGGGTTTGAAATTTCTTCTTGGTGGAGATTGGAATATCTTGGAGAAACATCTCTCAAATGAAGAATTCTTCTTCCTAACAACAAAGAATGTGAAGAACGCTACGACAATTATTCCTCGATCTTCTACCTCATACTCTTTCTGACGCACAAGCTTAAGTTGGGAGGACGTGACGAAAGTGGCAGACGATGAATCGACTCCATTCTTTTACCTGTGAATTCATCTAAGAACGCCAAACGAGTTAGGGGTTGTTGCCTGATGATTCTTCACTTTTCTTCTTCTCAACATAGAATTATGATTAATACAAAGTGTTGTATTTTAATTGTTGAGCTTCATTCATGTGAACAGAATGCTGCCACTCTAAACGCAGATGGTGCAGGACAAACCAACATGGCATGACCCCTCTGTTGTACTTTTTTTATGATTCTACGACGGAATGGCACTGAGGTGATGATGACAAAGTCAGTGAATGGTGACCACGCTCCCCGCGGCCCCTGCACACCGCTGCGTTGCCCACCTGTCGGCGTGCCCCCTCACCCCGCATTGCCTGCCCGCGCGCTGTCGCGCCCCGCGCAGTCACCCGGCACCCTTATGTGCTGCCCGACGCACCCTTGTGCACTTCCAAGTGCCTCAGGCCCTACCGATGGACTTCCCAGTGCCCCACGCCCCTTTCGGCGTGCTCCCGGTCCCCTGCACCCCTGTCGTTGCGCTCCCGACATCCCGGCCCGCACCGCTACCCAGTGCCCCGCACCGGTGCCGGGCACCATTTGCCGCTGCCCAGCGCCCCGCGCCGCTTCCCAGAGCCACACGCCGCTCCCTGGTGCCCCCGCGCCGCTTCCTGGCACCCCGGTCCACTACCTAGAACCCCCTCACCGGTGCTCGTTGCCCCGCGTAGCAGCCTGACGCCCCCGTGCGCTCTGCTCGTCGCACACGCACACTTCTCAGTGCCTCTTCGGCCTATCGGTGATCAGACGGCCCGCTTGCGCCTCGCGTGGTCTGCCCTCTAGCCTCCCGACCACCAGTCAGCTGTGCCGACCCACGGCGCCCCCGCGGTGTTGCTGGATGAACCGGCCCAGTCTCCAGGGCCAACTTATCGAGCCTCCTACATGGCAACAATCGGGACAAACCACCCTCATGGTCTGCTAGGCCGAGCACAGTAGACCGGGTCAAAACATAGTGGGATGACCCACCCAATGTGCTGGTTCAGATGTAGCGAGTCTGATCGGGTTGACCCAGACTGGGTTGGCCCATCGGGGTTGGGCCGAGTTGGTCCGAACGGTTCAAACCAGACCCGTTCCCATTAGCGAACCTTTTCGTTCTTGGGCCATATCTTTAGCACCAGACGTCCGTTAGACGAACCGTCATCGGCGCCGGTATTCTTGGAGAATAGCTATCCCTTTGAGTATACCCCACTAGAGTTCAGATATAGCTGAGTCACGGTCGGGATGGTTCATTCACGAATCCAACTGGGCCCTCGGGACTAAAATTATAATAACTCACAAACCGGGTGTCAGATTGACGCAGCGTCTGTTGCGTTGAAACCCCTTTGACATGGCGGTACATTGAGATACTTCCACCTACGATTTCATGACATTTGGAGTATCGACCAGTTGCTTGTGGTGTGGATCCTGGCAGAGATGAGCAGAGAGAGTGCGGAGACCTAATTACTATAGACCTGACGACTGCTTGACCGATTCAACTCGGAGTGATTAGACTAGACCAGTGGATGGAGTGCCCAGTTTGGTGGTAGACCAACGGTGGACGGAGCGTCTGGTTTGGCAGCAAACCCGTGGTACTCAACAGAGAAAGTACCCCTGACAACTATTAGGCGGAGCGCCCGGTTTGGCGGTAGACCCATAGCGGAGGAGCGCCCAGTTTGGCAGCAGACCTGTGGTACTCGACCGAAGGAGTACCTCAGCAGTATAAGGTTATTGAGTAGCTCCTCAGCATCGCTATAGGTCCACTATACTCGACAGAGGAGGAGTTATCCAGTATCCATGGTTTTGATAATGAAAATCCTGGTTTGAGCTGAGTCAATTACCTTTGTGTTATCCTCATGATTGAGATGGGATACTTGATAACATAGGTATATGTATGGTCATATTCCTAAGTAAATGTTATATATTGAAATTATAGGTTGTGGTTGATCCTTGTTGTATTTTTTGAGACCTTGAGGACCTCGGGGTCCCTACTGAGTATCGTTATACTCACCCCTTCATGGGTTATTCCCACACCTCGTTGTGTTGGATACAGACGATGGACAGCACTGATGGAGACTGAGAGCACCATAGCTAGACGGTACCTGGAGGTGGACCTCACAATGAGTCGGTACCCAGAGGAGACAGACAGACATGGAGCACTGAGGAGGCTATCTCTACCTACCCTTCAGGTAATATCCGTGGTGGATGATCTTGGAGCTTCTAGACAACTTCCAGCTAAATGTTCTTTAGTTGTACCCATTTTTACTAAACATGACATTACTTTTGGGCTTGTATTTCTAGCCCCTTTACATTTATCATGCTTATTATGCAGGTTTTACATATTGTTTGCTTCCTCTGGTACTCTGGTTGTGTGTGTTTATGATTTATAAAGGCAACCCTTTCCCAATTTTAGCTAATTACACCTTTTGTTATAGTCCCCAACCCCTGGCCTATTAAAGGTGGTATTGGGGTAGTCATTATGCGGGCCCTGTAGGATGGGTCTTAACAAATTGGAATTAGAGGACATCGGTTCTACCGTAGAACTTAGGACTCTAATATTTATTTTCTATGAATCATAGTGTTAGGGGTACTATGTGTGGTTTTTAGTTCAGGGAGTCCAGTATTGGTGCGGGCTGCCGATGTATCCATACACCAGGACCCTGACTTCGGAAATCTGAATCAATTCCCAAAAAACATTGATTTCATGTGTGTTTTCAAAAAAAATTAAGTCATCTCAAACTAGGTCAGCTCACAAGGTATCGTCTTTTGACCGTGTCACATATGTTTCTTTCAGGATGCCTCCCCACAGACGACCAGCTAGAGCCCTGAGAGTAATACATAATGACAGCCCGTCGAGCAACAAGGACTTAGTACATGGCCCTATTCTAGTTGAGGCACGAGCAGAGGCACCGGCGTTACCACTTCCCATTGGGCCACCGATGCCACCAGCCCCAACAGCAAAGAGAGCATGCCGCTTGAGCACGCTGCATGAGTTACAGCACCAGAGGCCACCCAGGTTTAGGGGAGATATAGACCCGCAGGCGGCTGAGGATTGGCTGGAGGCTATGTTGAGAGTCTTCAGACTGGTAGGGAAACCATCCGACTTCATGGTGATCCTTGATCCCAGCCTCCTTCAGAGAGAATCAGGTAGATAGTGGAGCTTGAATCTCTATATTCATGACAAGGTGTCACTTCTATGGGAATACATCGAGAGCCTGTTCCGGGTGGAGTTTTTACCAGTCACTGTTCGAGTGGTGTGTATATAGTAGTAACTGCATCTACATCAGGGTAGCATGACTGTGGCATAGTACCCATCTAGGATGACCTACCTCTCACTCTACTCCACTGATATGGTATGAGACCCGTTCTTCAGGGCCCGAACCATTGAGCAGGGACTCGGGCGAGAGATCTGCACTTCACTTATCTCTCACATTTTTCTGACATAGACAGGGGTGTTGGAGAGAGCCCTCTTAGTGGAAAGTTTCCTTGTTGAGAATTATCGAGTACCGAGACCCACCACTAGTCGACATGCAGTAAAGTCTTCTGCAGCTAGTAGTATACATATGACGCAGAGGTCCAAGAGGACCAGACCTATAGGTGATCAACCAAATGACTCAGGATAAGTTGTGCGGGCCACCCAGAGTGGATACAGATCCAAGCATACCATGAATAGACAGTGTTACTCCTATGGCAGTCTTGGTCACATGGCGCGTGACTATCTAACCTGCCGTGTAGATGATCAACATATATATGAAGGACCTCCCAGGAAGAGGTAGAGGTTTGATCAAGAAGGTCTGCAGGGCAAAGGCGGACGTGGAAGGAGAGCTGGTCGTACAGCTGGTGGTGGATGATGCTTCGAGGTGATGCCACCACCACCACCAGGAGGTCCAACCCCGACCACAGGGAATCGCTGGACTGGGGAGAGCACAAATTTCATAAGCTGAAGAATACAACCATGGAGTTCCAGAAGTAGGTGGACAGGAGTGGGACTAGTTCCAGGCATAGAGTCCATTGTTCATGATTCTTATATCTTTGTTATTGTTTTTGTTTATGGTTGCTTTGTGTCTTTTTACTTTGAACTATAGTAATGAAAGACACATGTCCTTGTGAAGTTTTATTTCTTTCCTTTTTGTGTGGTTAATACTAAGAGGATCTATTTAAAACTGTTGACTTGACCCTCACATTCTAAATTTATACTGGAGGAGACCTAGTGACCAGACACTGATGTCTACAGCATGACAGAACCCTTGTATGAGAGAGTAATGGTTGGATCTCTTGGTAGTAGCGTCGGGGCATTACAAAATTATCCCTAGAATGAATTAGTACCGTTCACGGTAGGATTAAATGTTTTAGGAAAAGTTCGTTTTTTATCCAGGGGATGAGACCAGATTTCCCTTTTTGGAAAATGAGAAATATTAGTAGCTTATGTAGAACGTAGGTGAAGATGGGTGATGTCGAGTTCTTACAATTGGCTAGTCTCACCCAAAGTTTTGTTGAGTGAACGGTATACAGTTTACTCCAATCTCAATAGTCTCAAGAGTGTCTTCATTCAAAAGGATCTGAACCTGAGACATCGGCGATGGCTTGAGTTCCTCTGGGACTATGACTTCGAGATATTCTATACTCATGGTAAGGGGAACGTTGTTGCAGATGCACTCAGATACAGGACTATTATTTAGTTTCAAGGATAGGCGACAAAGCAGCTGGCTGGCTTATATAAATCCATTATGGATAGAGATGGTACATCCTACCTACAGTCTCTTACAGTCACTCCTCCACTTCTTCAGCAGAGTAGGTGGGGTGGCTTACCACCCGACCCTTCCACCATAGTTTCACCAGCTACACAAAGTATTCCACGTATCTCAGCTGAGAAGATGCGTGCACGACCCGTCCCACATCATCAACCACGGGGATCTGTACATCGATGACAAGGTGACTTTCATGGAGGTTCCAGTGAAGATTGAGGATTGACAAGAGCTGGACCTGTGTGGAAGGTCGATTCATCTAGTGCGCATTCTTTGGCAGCACCGAAACCTCCAGGAGATCACATGGGAGTGGGAGGCTTAGATGTGTGCTCAGTACCCCCCTTTTGTTTCCCTAGTGTGTGTTGTAGCTTTATGGGTACATAATGCCCTGATGTGGGGGTAATTTAAATACCTATAAATTTCATGGAAATTTTTTTCTTACATTTTTTGGAATTTTACAAGTCCAAATTTCTCAAAGGAACCTGATTCTGAGGCTCAGAGTGCCCAGAATGATCTGTCTAAGTTTTGTTAAGAAAAAATTAACGCGCGTAAGAATTTTTCCTAAAAAAGTGGAACAAATCTTACACAGTTACTCAGATCAGAAATTTGAGGGAACTGTTGTGCTCAGGATGGTGGGTTTACCCAAGTTGTGACTTAATTTTAGTCGGTGCAGGACTCCTGTGAGAAATCTCAAAAATGTCATAACTGTAAATAAAATAATTAATTTAATTTATTTATTTATCCAATTCTTATAACTCAAAAATGGTAGATCAGATTAAAAATATGAGACCATCTCTGAACTCATGAGGGCACGATTTGTTTAAGAATATACTAACTTTGACCGGTTCCGGCCACCAGAAAACTTTAGTTTTTGGCAGCAAATAAAAAAATTAAGTGGGGAATATTTTATTGTAAAATTCATAACTTCTAAATGGTGATTCAAATTAAAAATATGAGAGTATTGTTGGGTTTCTTGGGGCGTTTTCACCTAGGTAGAGCCTAACCATGACCGGCGTGAGTCGAGGGTGACTGATAATATTTTTCTTTACATTTTATCCGGTACGTTCAGTAAACGTACGTTTGAGGTTTTATAACCATTGAACTGATGCTCAGAATTGAAATCTGGGGGCACCGTTGAACTCGCAGCGTTAGTGATTTCTTAGTGAGACCATATCTGTAGTGCAATTTTATCAAGAGTGGGATATAGTTTTTGGGTTTCATTAATAAAGATAAATAAAAATAACTTTGTGGATTATTTTTATTTGAGGTGGTTAAAATCTCCAAGGTGAGGTTGGAGGTGGGGGCCACAACACCATAACCTCCCATGAGAGGTTGTGGTGGTGGGGTCCACCCGAACATAACCTCTCTTGGGAGGATTTTATTTAGGTGGGTCCCACCTGTGCTTCATAACTTCTCTAATCCCCTTCAACCACATGGAACTCCCAGTTAATTAGGGAGCCTCCTCACCTTCCCTCTCTCCATTTATTTTTCCAAATCTCCACCACTAATTCAAATACTTTTGAATGAATTTCAAACCATTAAAATAATAGTTAGTCTATAATATTATTTTTGGTTGGAACTTTCTTCTTGGTGGTGCTTTGAAGAACATGGAGAAATATCTCTCCAAGGAAGAATGCTTCTTCCTCCCAACGAAGAATGTGAAAAACGCTGCGATGCTTCTTCCTCGGTCATCTACCCCAGACGCTTTCCGACGCACAAGCTTAAGTTGGGAGGACATGACGAACGTAGAAGATGATGAATAGACCCCCGCCTTTTCCACACAACTTTGTCTACGAACACTAAACGAGGTAGGGGTTGTTGAATGATGATGCTTCTCTTTTCTTCTTCTCAACAGCGAATTAAGATTGATTCAATGTTTTGTATTTTAATTGTTGAGCTTCGTTCATGTGAACCGAATGCTACCACTCTAAACGCGGAGGGTGCGGGCCAAACCAACATGGCCCAACCCCTATTGATTTCTTTTTGTGATGATTCTATGACGACATGGCACTAAGGTGATGGCGACGAAGACAGCAAAGAAAAACCGTGTTACCCACGACCCTTGCACACCGTCGTGCTACCAACTTGCCTAAGCGACGCCATGCCCTGAATCGCCTGGCCGCACGCCGCCGCCCCTCGCGCTTCGTACCTGCTCCATTGCGCGATGCTAGGCACGATTTTTTGTGCTTCTCGGTGATCCCTTGTGCGTTCCCTGTTTCCATGGGCCCTTCCAGCATGCTTCACGACACGTCGTGCCCCTGCCTGTGTCCTCTCGATGCCCCACGTCCCTGCCGGCGTGCTCCCAGCTTCCCGTGCCCCTGCACGCGCTGCTACCCGGCACACCGCGCCGCTTCCCGGGGCCCCGCGCCGCTGCCCAGCACCCCGTTCTGCTACCCGGCACCCTGCTCCGCTGCCCGGCATCCTGCGCTGCTACCCGGCACCCCCGTGCCTCTGCCCTGCTCCATGAACTGCTGCCTGGATCCCCCGCCCGCTCTCCCCGGCGCACTGGCGCCCTAGTCGGTGCACCCGCGGCCTATCGGTGACTAGACGGCCCACTCGCACCCCTCGCGATATGCCCGCTGGCCTCCGGGATACCGGCCTGGGGAGCTAACCCATAGTGCCCCCGTAGTGTCACTGGACGAACTGGCCTGGTCTTCTGGGCCATGTTACCGAGCCGCCTATGTGCCGAAAATCAGGTCGAACCGCCCTCGCGGGCCGCTAGGCCCGGCCTAGTGGACTGGTTCAAAACATAGCAGGATGACCCACCCAATGGGATGGATCAGACCCAGCGAGTCTGACCGGGTCGACCCAGACCGGGTCGGCCCCGTCTGGTTTGGGTTGAGTCACTCTGACCGGGTCGGACCGGACCCGAGCCCATTACTGACCCTTTTCCTTCTTGGGCCATATCTTTGGCACTGGATGTCCGTTTGACGAACCGTCAGTGGCACCGATATTCTTGGAGCATAGTCGTCCCTTTGAGTATTCCCCACTAGAGTTCATGTAAAGTTGAGTCATGGTTTGGTTGGTTCGTACACGAATCAAACCGGGCCCCTAGGACTAAAATGTTAATAACTCACAGACTGGGCATCTTATTGACTCGTCGTCTGTTGCGTTTAGACCCCTTTGATGTGGTGGTCCTTTGAGATAAATCCACCAGCAATTTTGTGATAGTTTTAGTATCGACCAGTAGTGCATAGAGCAGATCATCTTGCAGACAATCAGACATAGTGTCGATACCATGTAGCTGTAGACCTAACGACTGCTTGACCGATTCTACTCGGAGTGATTCTACTAGCCCATTGGACGGAGCACCCGGTGTGGCGGGAGACCCACGGCGGATGGAGCGCCTGTTTTGCATGTAGACCCATGGTAATCAACAGGAGAGTTACGTCTGATGGCTATTAGGGGGATCACCCGGTTTGGCGACAGACCCACAGCGGAGGAGTGCACAGTTTGGCACCAGACCCATGGTACTCGACAGGAGAAGTACCTCAGCAGTCTAAGGATAGTGAGTATCACCTCTGAGTCTCGACATGGACACATTACTCGAGATATGAGGAGTTCTCCGGTAGCCATGGTTTCGATAATGTAAATCCTGGTTTGAGCTGAGTCAATGACAATTGTGTTTTCCTCGTGATTGAGTTGTGTTACTTGATAACTTAGGTATATGTATGGGCATATACCTATGTAATGGTTATCTGTTGAAATCATACATTTTGGTTGATCTTGGTTGGATTTTGTGAGACCTTGAGGGTCTCAGGGTCTATAGTAAGTATCGTTATACTCACAATTGCACGGGCTATGCCTGCACCTCGTTGTGTTGGATGCAGATGATGGACAGCACTAACGGAGACCAAGAGCGCCAGGACTGGATGGTACTCGGAGGTGGACCTCATGACGAGTCAGTACCTGGAGGAGACAGACAAATGTGGTGCACTGAGGAGGATATCTATACCTAACCTTAAGGTAGGATCTATGTTGGATGATCTTGGATCTGCTAGACACCTTCCAGATGTTTGTCTTTTAGTTTTACATGTTTTCCCTTTCCTTAAACTTTACTTTGGGCTTGTATTTCTGGCCCCTTTACTTTCAGCATTCTTGTTCCACAGGTTTTACTTCGAGTTTTCTTCCACTTTTACAATAGTTGTGTGTGTTTATGATTTATAAAGTAAATGGCTTCCCAGTTTTATGGAATTACACTTTTAGTTCTAGTCGCTAGCCACTGACCAATGGAAGGCGGTCTTGGTGTTGTCACGATGCAGGCCCGGGGGGGACGGGTTGTGAAAAAATATTTAAAAATACTATATATTAATTCAAACTTTTTTTTCTTATAATATATTTATGAGTTTAAATTATATTAATTATTTGGTTAAAATATTAATTATATCATTTTTTTAATGAATCAATCAAATTCATATCACTTGAATCATTTTCATTTTTAAATTAACTATAAAAACATATCAAACTTTTAGACATATTTACTTTTAAAACCTGCATTGTCAACCCATGTTTAGGGTTATATTTTAATTAATTTCTTCCATTTATGTTATTTTAATTTGTAAAAATAGATTCAATTTTTTGAATAATCATAATAGATAATATCTAATAAGGTCAACAATGTTTTTGATCAAAACTATTAGTGAGGTAATGAAAATTAATTACAACGATAAACATTATTTTAGGCTTCACTGAAGACTAAAACATAAATTTATGACCCAAAAGGACCTATAAACCTATAATAAATCCATTGGATGTCCATATTTTGACCATGTACTCCATTTGGTTGACTTTTTTCCATCATGGAACCACTTTCAACAAAACAATTGTGTGTGGGGTTCCTTTGTTTTAAAATATTACAAAAGTGCCACTCCTCCTCCATTATAAAAGTCCTCATCTCCTCCCACATACTCACACCACTCACGCCACTTTTTGACGAAAAAAATTAGAAATAATATCTCCCCAAAATCCATCCCTTCTAAATTAATTCCTCCCCATGGTCATAAATCTATCTAATAAATCCTTTTGGATGAAACCAAATGGAGTTACCTGAATAAGAGGTAACACCCTCCCTCAAAATCCTTTATATTATTTTATTTATCCACACCATAAAATATCCTTATTACAATATTGTATAAAAACACCAGTATCCTAAATATATTTGGATGTTTTTATTCTAATAATTCATCATACACTTACACAGACATCCATCTAATGGGTAACAAACATACAGTTTACATGTATGGCAGACTACCTCCTCACTAAATGATGATTGTTCAATTTTACATAACCGCCTATCATGTTAGACATTATGATGGAAAATGAAATCATATATGTTTTATATTATTTTGATTATATCTTTAATCTTATGTAATTATTTTAAAACAAATTTCATTATACTTTATATTTTGTGTTGATACGATAATTTCATTTGAGGAAGTATGTACTGGCACCCCTCAAAAGGATATTATACATTCATACATAGAGTTTAATTTATTAAAGATGGGTTTTGTGTATATATATAATATATATTATATAATAAATAATATTTAAAAATTATATATATGTGTGTCTTTTAATTTATTTATTTCAACATGAAAATTAAATCGACATAACATTCATGCGTATGAACAACTTATCGTCTCAATGAATGGTGTATTTGGTTTCATACTTCTAAATTATGTGGGGTGTAATAATAAAATTATAATGAATATAAATTATATTTAAATCATGATTTTAATTATTTAAATAATTATATAAATATAATGACAAAAGATATATCAAATTATGTCAGATGTGAAAAACAAAGAAAATCGTACCTGTAGTGAAACCGTAACATATAATTATTAACAAGCGTTTAATATAAAAAAATAATAAAAAATATATGTTATTAGAAGTAATAATATTTTTTTGTGATATATTTATAATAAAATTATATTTATTATACAGGTGGTTTTAATGAGTACAATGAAATTCACGATAAAAGGTATGTGGATTTTGTCTCAATTTTTATTTGTCCGAGATACATGATTTTTTCAACACCCAATCCTTTTGAGTGGTATTTATACATACCATGGATTTATTATATAAATCATATAATTAAATTTATGTGTATTTAAATATTCATTCTAAGATATTTATTATATGTTATTTATTTTTTGAAAATTTACCAAATCTGTAAAATAATTTTGTCTCAATTTTCTTTCGTTGAGACACATTCCATGTTATGCACAAATATTTTTTCCATTAGATGTATATAATTCCATTAAAATTTAATATAACTAATATACATAATTTCATGATTTTTTAATCTTCGTTAAAATTAATTTTTTCACTTGTATTGTATGATCTGAAGTTACTAAGTGATAAAAGTTTATTGAAACAATCTCATCTCTTTTTAAGATTTTATATACATATGTTTCCTTTGATTAAATATTATGATCCATATCTCAAGAAAAGTCCAATGTTTTCTTATAATTTTATTATTCAATATATATCCATGTATTAGTACCTTTTTTACAATCTTTGGAACTTAATGTAAATAAGAAAATGTTTTTTAGAAAAATATGATTGTATCTATCCCTTAGGTCATAAATATATTTTATTTAAAATCCATGTTTTAAAAAATGATTCCAAATGATATTTGAAGATCATTTTCTAGTAAATTAAATTTAAAAATTGTTTTATGGTTTTAAAAATTTTCATTTTTATTATTTTCTAATAAACAGTTTCCAAATGTTTCCACACATTCATTATAAGTTTTCAAATTATCATTAATAAAATGGTTTTAAAATTTTTTTCAAGATTTATTTATAAATTTCAATGGTATATTGAATTATTTTTTTCAACATTATTCTAAGATTTATTCATATATTTTAAAAGTATCTTCAATGAAATGGTTTTCACATTTCTTTTTGTATTTCTTTTTATCTTTTCAAATCTTCTTTCAAAGAAAATGGTTTTCAAAATTATTTATAAAATATTTTAAAGGTTTTCATGGAAAAGAAATTTCAAAATTATTTCTATTTTTTTTATAAGTTTTAATGTTATTTTAGTTGAAAATTATTTTGAAATGGTTTATGAATACAAAATAATTTTTCATATAAGAAAAAATATTTTCCAAAAATATTTTTTTTAGAAGATATTTCAAAATCACTTTCTATCAAAGATGAAATCTGTTGATGTTACTGATGCCTTTCTAGGATATTATTTGAATGTTACATTCATATTATTTCATTAATTGTTTATTTTTTGATGGAATAATTCTTATGATACCCGTTTAACATCCAAAGGTTATATTATTTTGAAATCATCTTCTCTTTATAAGTTATAAATTGATGAAATGGTCTCTTTTCCATAGGTTGTCATGAGATTAAATGTTAATGATACACATTTCATTTTATGGGTTATTATTTGATCTCTTTTCATGGGTTATAATATGATAAATTATTTTGGCACATGTATTTGTGATTTCATTATGATATGGGTGAGAGAAATATCTCTATCTAATGCATTGGGTAGTGATGAATTTTTAACGATCCAAAACGGTATATAAGAGGGTTTCCCATGCCCAAAACAAGAGGGTAAATAGGAGGACATCTCAATACCAAAACTATAGTATAACCAGTAGGTCATCCTTAGCCTACAATAAGAGGGTAAACGAGAGGACATATCAATCTCGTCATAAGAGGGTAATTGGGAAGACATCCCAATCCCAAAAAAAGAGGATACATTGGAGGAAAACCCAAGCCTAAAACACGAGGATAAAGGGGGGGAATCCCATCCCCAAAACAAGTGGGAAAATGGGAGGACATTCAATGCCCAAAACAATAGGATACGTGGGTGGTCATCCCATACTTGAAACAAGAGCGTACACGTGAGGGTATCCTAAGCCCAAAGTAAATTCTGGGGTGACTAACCAAACCCTAACATGTTATAATGTCCTTACTAGGCAGCCCTGTTATAGGGTTTTTATATACTTTTTCCATCATTCCATGTATTATTCCTATGTTATGATTTCATGGCTTATGTAATTTATTTCCTTATGATTCATGTATTTTGATGTGCCAATATTTATTATGATATCTAATATGCATGTTTTGATCATCAAATCGTATTCTCATGTTCCATACCATTATGTTCATTTCATGCATATACATTTCCTTTATTTACCCTTTCTGAGCATCTAAACTCACCCATTTCTTATGTTTCCTTTCCTCATGTTATAAATAAAGGTTTTAATTATTAGTAGTAATGGTGGAAATATATATAGGAGATGTTGATGATCTTTAACCAGGATATATGATTTTGATCCCATGTTTCTAAAGACACTAAACTACTACAATCTTTGGGAATGTATTTTTGTAATGTATAGATTATTCATCTAAAATGATGTAATATTGGGTTATGTTAATCCTGGATCACAATAGTCAGTATGAAAGGAATGGTATTGTGAAAATTTTGAAACTAGGATGATAAAAATTTATTGACATCCCTTGGTATATTTATAAGATATGTCTAGAGATGAATCTAAGAATAATTATAATGATTAGTTAACATTTGAGAAAATATCCTAGAATTTTGATAAGGAATAAAATAAGTTTTTCCAAGAAATGAATCCTGGTATGTATTCTACAAGTGGATGTGGCTCTAGAATAGATGTATCTAGGAGTAAAAACCTAGATTTGATGTTCTAGGACCGACTGAGGATAATCTATTACTGGACAATGGGCCTTAATGCACACTTGGATTTACACTCTTTGGGGATATTCTTTGTAAATTCAAAATCTTTTTATGAACCATAATGAAAGATTTAAAAATATTATGGCTATTTATAACTAGGGGTAAACCTAAGGTTTAATATATTATTGATGTTTAAATACATTGTACATCCTATAATTAACTTTTCTTGATTATATGGCTATTCTCTCTGATAACTGTTTGTTAATCTATGCTATCTAGTTTTAATAAATGGAAAGAACCCAAAGGTACTATGCCAATGAGAAATTAAATGGAAAATTCAATTATCCTTCCCTGAGAAACATAATGTTGTAGAATCTGGAGTGAAAAATTCATTACAATGACAACACAACCTTTTCAAATCATGAATTAATCTGAATATCCATATAACCCAAAAAGGTATCATATTTTCCCTGAATATTTTTTAAGGAAATGTCCACCTTATTTTAATGGAATGATCAATCTGATAGTTTTTTAGAAATGGATCTGTACCATTGAAAATATATTTTTCTTTCTTTACTGTTTATAATGTGAAAAATTTATGTTGTGAACTTATCACTTGGAAGGTGGATCATAACAGTGGTGGAACATCATCACGAATATGAGGAAATAAGATAAAATTGAATCAACGGATTTGGATGAGTTTAAGAAATTATTTTTCCATATGTATCTTCCTTTTATTCTATTATAGAAAGGGATATTGAATATTCTAATCAATATCATGGTTATGATAAGAAAATAAGCATATAATTAAATGGAAACAACAATGACTATCGGGAGAATAATATTAGATTTAATGTATGCTAATATTATAGAAGGAAACATGTAGGAAATTTTCTTATAGGAACTACTAAAAGTGTTATGTGTGGAATGAATTTTCATCAAATGGATGAATGTTGATTTAATTGGAATAAAGAGAATTCTCCAATGAATTTTCCTCCCATAATTCAGTTTTATAAATGTATGTTTTATGCCCATTATGATATTATGTTTTTAAAACAAAAGGTTATTGGTGAAGATCAACTTAAAAAATCCATTATGTTCACAGATATAGGTAATGTATATACAATCATAATAGATGAAGTAAATCAAGATCATTAGGAACACTTATCCTCTAATTATATGTTGGGAACTTCATCTTTGATTTTGTATAAATAATAATTATAAGAGTATTATTTTTCATCCTTTGTTGATATTTCATGGGATTATCGTTCCCTATATGGATTATGGAATAATAAAAATAACATTTAATGTTCTATCGATACATAGTGGAACCCAACTATCAAATAAAAATGTTTTTGTTATCAAATAAGAGAATATTTAAAGAATAAAGGGTGAATCATATTTTAGATGGGTTATAAGGTTAATCATTTATATAATGTTTAATTTAAACATCAAATTGAGTTTGTGGGATGAACATATTATCTCACCATATAAGATTTATTCATATTGGATAACAAGTTCTAACCACTTTTGGATGATGGTAACTGATGATATATATTAGATGACTTATCATGGATTTCTTGGTCTGTTAGTGCTTCAAGAATGAAAAATTATCCTTCATTTCTTATCGTAAGTGATGAAGTGAAAATATATCAAGGAATAACCAAATGTTGGGATACACATATGAAATGGAATAAAATCATTTAATTATATTTTTATAAATTGTTGGTTAACAAAAATAATTTCCCACTAATAGTATAAAGATAAAAAATGTGTTTTCATGGTTCCTTAATTTTTTTTGAGTTAATGAACATTTAAATTATTGTAGATTTATGACATTGAGATTGTAAACTTTTCATGGACACTTCACTTGTTTTTAATTTATGACATTATTAACTCTCTATAAATATTTACAATTTTTCCCCATGTCCAATCTTTACTCCCATCCTACGTTATCATATGAGGAAACAATGTTTTACATTACTTTGTGTAACAGTTATGGTTCTAACATTCCCTTTTTGAGGGAAGTTTTTGTATTAATTTTTACAATGTAGGTTTCTTTTAGTGAAACATTCTATTATTAAACATTTTATAACAAAAGAAAAATTCCAAGGTGAAATTCATTTTAAGGGTGTTGAATGTAACGCCCAGAGATTTTGTAATTTTTTTATTTAACTAAATATATTTTATATTTTTCCTTTAATGAAGCACTAAAAATAGTTTATTTTATATTAAAAAACGATTTTAGGATTACATACACTACACGAATCATAAATATTAGCTTTATTTACATGTAACAACAAGGATATCTTATGTTTTATGGAATAAAAACTTTCCCTGATGGCTTGCATAACAAACATGATCGAGGTTTACAAGAACAATAATTTATTATTAATATATTATTATATAATATTATATTATATAACCTATATTTTAAATTATTTCTTATTAATATTAACAGCTAACATATGAAAAATATATGGTCTAGACAAATATAATATTAATTCATTAGTTATTAATAAATTAGAAATAAAAATATAAGAAACAATTGAATATAAAATATATATTCTTATTCTTATTCTCACAAAGCTATCATATCCTAATAAATTCAATTATTTAAAATTAGTTAGTGATACTATTTTAATATATACGCTATATATTACATAAAATATTTTTTAAATTCATCTAATAGATTTGATAAAAATATGATACAAACAAACGCAATTTTATGCTTAAAACACTATATTTTTATAAAATTAGTTTTTTCTTCTTTTACCAGAGGTACCATTTTAAATTTAATTAATGGAAGTTTTATAGATTAAATATCTAAAAATATAATTAATATTTGAAAAAAAACAAAAAAAAATTGGTTATTATCAATTTTTGGAAATTTTTTATATGGTTTCATTTTTTAATTAATAGTTCAAAATACTGGATTTTAATTCATAACATATTTTTCATTTAATTTATTTATAATGTTAAATTATATTTTTAATTGGTTTAATAGTTTAATTATATAATATTTTTAACAATAAATCCAATTTAGTTAATTTAATTCAATTTAATCTAGAAATTTAATTTAAAAACATCACAATCTTTTGAATGATTTTACATCAAAACCCTTCATTGTCGACCAACTACGAGATTAATTTTAAAATAAATTATTCCACTTATTTAATTTGAATTAAAAAAATGTCCTCCATAATTATAATAATCTTAATTAATAATTTCTTGAAAGGATAAATTTGTTTATGACAAAAAAGTTAGTTCGGTAATTAAAATTATTTACAACGATTAAGGTTAAATAATGATTAACAAACGAATAAACATTAAATTTAAGACCCAAAATGACCTATAAACTGTTCTAAATCCTTTGGATTGATATATTTAGACTATATACCTACTTTTATATTAAATTAACCATTATTAAACAACTTTTATTAAAAAAAGATCGGTGGGTTTCCTTTATTTTAAAATATTACAGGAGTACCACTCCTCCTCTATTATAAAAGGCATCGTATCCTCCCACTACACATCACCTCTGATGAATATTTTGACCAACCAAAATATACCAAAATATCACCCCAAATTCAATACCATAATTATTGAATCAGTCTATTGGTCAAAAATAAAATCAAGGATGTATTTTGGAAAAAACCTAGAGAATTTTCGGATTTAAGAGGTAAGAGCATCCATAAAACTTCTTTATTATATTTTCATTCTACAAACCCTCAACTCTTCTTATTCCAATTTTTCATAACAGATGCTGTATCATAAATATACTATGATTCATTATGAAAAGTATTTGACCAAGACTTACACACACTTCCATCTAATGGATAACGAAAATATTATTTACGTGTATAACTGACTACCACCTAACAAAACAATGATTGTTCAATTTTCCATTACCACCTATCATGGTGGAAAATATGATGGTTACTATATTTATATAAGTTATATATTATATTTTTTTATGAATTTAATATTATATAATTCATTTTAAATATAAAATCATTATTATTTTCATTTTTTGTTAATGAAATAATTTTGTTTGGGGAAGTGTAGACTTTTGCCCCCTCAAAATGATGTGATTCATTCATATACTAAATGGGATGTTTTAAGAATGGTTTTAGTGATTATATCTGATATATATGATATAATAAATATAATTTAATAATATATATATATATGTGTGTGTGTGTGTCTGTGTGTGTCTTTTACTTTATTTATTTCAACAAAACAATTAAACTGAGATTTCATTCATTGGTACGTACAACTTACCGTCTCCATAAGCAGTGTATTCAATCAAATACTTCTACAATCTATGGGGTGTGATCATAAAAATATTAGGAATATAAATTATATTTAAATATTTTTTAATATTCAATAAATAATAATATAAATATAAGGACTAAATATATAACAAATTAAGACACATGTGAAAAACATAACATATATTACCTTATGTGGAACATAGACATAGAATTGTTTACAAGGGGATAATATAAATATATATTCAATCTATATATGGTATTTTACGTAATAATATTGTTTTTTTCAGATTTATAATTAATTTACATTTATTATATAGGTGTTTTAAATGATTACTATGAATGTCAAGATACAAGGTATGGGGATTTCATCTAACTTTTTATTTATGTGTGATACATACTTTATTAAATTCCAATTACTTTTCAGTGGTTTGTATACTTAACATGGATGTTTTATATCATTATTATAGTTAAATTTATGTGTATTTACATATCCATTTTATGATATTTATTTCAATGTGTTTATGTTTCAAAATCTACCAAATCGGTAAAATAATTTTATCTCAATTTTCCTTCTTTGAGATAGATGCCATGTTATGCACCAAAATATTTTCCATTGGGTGTATATATTACATTTGAAATATTATTTCATAAATCTCATTATTTTCATTATATTTTATACTTCCTTAAATTTAATTTTCTATCATGGATATTATTATCCCATGTTACCCAGTGATAAGAATTTTTTGAAACAATTTCATCACTTTTCAAGATTGATTATACGTATGTTTCCATTGATGAAATATTATGACACATATTTCAAGAACAATCAATAAATTTTTTATCCCCTATTTATTCATGACATATATATATTAGTAAAAATTTTCCACTCTTTTGTAATTATGATAATTAAGAAAATGTATTTACGAAAAATATGATCGTATCTCTCTCTTTTATCGGAAATATGTAACATTTCAAGACCATGTTATAAAAAAAGTATCCAAATGATAATTGAATATAATTTACAATAAATATGATTTTTAAAAAGTATTATTATTTGAAACTCTTTCATTATATTCTTTAAAGGTTATTTTCAATTATTTTTTAATACATTTTTAATATTTCTTTATATGTTATCTAAGTATCTTAAACAGAATGGTTTTGAATACATTTTTAAGATTTATTTATAAGTATTCAAATTATCTAAAATTCAATGCATTTCAAAACCTTTTTAATATTTCTTTATAAGTTTTCTTATTATATTCAATTAAATTTTTTACAATTCATTTTCAATATTTATTTATTTGTTTTCAGTATGCTTTCAAAGAAAATGATTTTTAAAATGATTTCAAGCTTATTTTAAATGTTTTAAAGGAAAAAAGGTATTCAGAATGATTTAATGTCTTATTTAATTATTTTAAAGTTATTTTATCAAAAAAAAAATTTAAAATGTTTTTATGTATCAAAAAATATTTTCTAAATAATAAAGGATATTTTTCTCAATAAATGTTTTTTTAATGATTTGTAAAAATTATTTTCCATCTAATATGACATATATTGATGTTAGTCATGCATTTATAGGAAATTATATGAAGGTTACATTCATAATATTTCTTGAATGGTTTCTGTTTTGATAGAATAATTCTTAAAATACATTTTTCAATTCCATAGGTTATTGGCTTCTGAAATATGCTTCTCTTCATAGGATATTCTTTGATAAAATTAATTCCTCTCCATAAGTTGTGATGTGATCAAATGTTAAGGATACCCATTTCATTTCATGGGTTATGATTTGATCTATGTTCATGTCAAATAATATAATGAACATTTTATGGGAACATTTATCAATGTTTTAATTATGAGATGGGTGTGACCTATAACTCAATCCAATGAATTAGGTAATGATAACTATTTTATGATCTCAAAGAGTACACATGAGGGTATACCATGCTTGAAACAAGTGTGTAAATATGAGGAAATACAAATACAGAAAAAAGAGTGTTAATGGGAGGATATAAGAAGCCCAAAACAAGAGGGTAAATGTGATCACATCTCAATCCAGAAACAATATGGTAAAAAAGGGGAAATCTTGTGCCCAAGAAAGGTCAAACATGAGGAAATAACCGGATTAAATCAAGAGGGTAAAGGGGAGGAAATCCCAAACCCTAGAAAAGGTGGTAAACAAGAAGACATATAATGCATGAAACAAAAGTATACATGGGAGTACATCCTAATTCCGAATCAAGAGGGTATACAGGCGGTATCCCAAGCCCAATGTTGGTACACGTGTGATTAACCCAATCCGAACATGTTATAAAGGCCCTGGAATACCAACTTTACATATGGTTTTTATTTGTGTTTTCCACTATTCAATGTTTTATTCATGTGTTATTATTTTATGGTTTATGTTCTTTATTTCCTTACCTTCATGTATTATAAAGTTCAAATCATTATTATGATCTCTAATATGTACGGTATTACATTCAAATGTTTTTATCATGTTCTATAACCAATTTTCATGTTATTCCTATATATTTCCTTTGGTTATAATTATTGTTGGGGGAATTACTTATCAAATATGGTTTATTAGTTAATAGTTACCATCAATAATAAATTCATCCTCATCAAATATGTATTTCTAAACATATTGATATTTTGTTAATTATTAATATATATCATCATTTCATTTTTACATTTTATAAGTGAAGTAACTTGATATTATTGAAGTTCAATTTACATAACATATCTATCATAGATATGTTATGAGATTATGAATATTGTTCAAATGATTAGGCTAATATAAGTTTTTCACCGTTGAAGTGTTTTAGGCATTATAATAATTTAAATTTTCGGTTAATATGTATAAAAATATATTTTTATTGGTGGACCAATAGAGATTATGTCAAAATTTGGGGAGAAAAAAAATATTTTTCTCCTTGGGTGGTGAGTTGGAATTTTTATTTTAAATGCATTAATGGAGGTAAGATTAATTTTCCCAATAATATTCCCCACTATATTGTTAAATAACTAGATTATTTATAATCATATATGTAATTTATCTCAACGGTGGTAATTTCAAGGTGTAATTAAAAAGAAATAAATAAATAAGGTGAAAAAAAATCATATAACATTGGGTGGGAAAATTAGGAAATATTAAAATGAATTATAATATAAAATAAATTCAGAATAATATAATTCAAAAACATATACATATATAATTGACCAAAATGAAAATTTATTGTTCCTAGAATAAAAAAAATATTTTATTACACTAGTTACAAAAATCATATTATTTGAAAAAATTTATGATAATTTATATGGTATAGTAGTAACCTAATATTATCTTTTTATGAAGAATTATACAGAACAATTAAAAGGAAATTTATATCGTTGGTAAGGAAAATAAATAATGTAAAAATATTTTTTTATATTTTTAGTAGAATTAGTTTTTATTGATCAAATTAATGATCATATATATATAAATAATTATATATATGATTATGTATCAAATGATGATAAATTTTTATCACTCTCAAGGTTTGTTGGATAAATAATATATTTCATGATACATAACAATAATATATATATATATATATATATGAGTTACTAAATTTATATATCCTTAGTTATGATTGAATAATAATTCTAGTTAGCTACAACCATTGGGGGCTTACTGATTTGGGACTATTTTTTCTACATTATTATTATCAATGAAGCCCAAAAATACATTTTTTTCATGAATTAACTTGTTAAAATAAGAAAATATTATTTTATATGAATTTCACCATATGGATTTAATGAAATTATAAAACTATTCTGACCACTCATGATAGAAAGAAATCTGATAGATGTGACCATCCTTCTCAATTCATCCAATAATCGAATTTGTTAGTAAAGGGAGGAGGATTTTTATTGCATTTATTCTTTTGTGATAATACTTGTAATTAAAATTGGAAAAACTTAATAATAAATAGAAATAGAAAATTAATAAAGAATTTCAATTAAAAACAAAATTAGGATTACTGAAATAGAGGGATTTCATTTTAAGGGTCTCCCATGATTGACCGAATAATATTTTATAGGTATAAGGGACATTGGAAGAATTATAATAAAATTGAAGGCTACAAATCTATGGATCATTTTCTTTATAAAAATGTGTATAGATATATAAATTTTTAATATTGTGGTTCTTTTTGAAATTTTATGTGCATGGTGTCCCTAAATAAATTATTTTTATAATCACAATTTGAGTTTCCTTTGAGATAATTTTCACCTCGATTCATTACATCAAACATCTAAAATATAGAATAATTTATATGGTCATAATATTCATGGTATCTTGGGATTTTTTAAATTTTCATTATCTTGTGGAATAATAAATTTACATGTTATGTTACCTACTCATTGATCCATTCACTGAATATTGATAAGTCCATATGCCACGTATTTTTTTCAAGTTTTTATTATTCATGTATTCATTATATAATTTTTTTACAACATGATTATGATGAATGAAAATATTCTAAATAAAAATAAAATATTAAGAAATTAACCTCTCAATTTGGATCAATTAACTAGAATTTATACCAATATTACTAGTGTTTATTCATTTTAGTAAAATTTATAGGGAAACAAATCATGAAATTTATATTGATTTTATAAATTGATGTTTAAAATTTTAGTAAAATTAAAATTGTATAAATTAATAGATATTATTCCCCATAAACAATGTAAATCAAAAGATTAAGGGGTAAAATATATTATAAATTATTATTTAACTATGGTATAGTCAAACAATCATTAAAATATTTCATGATTATTATATCACTAAACATTTATTTCATTTTTTTATGTCTAAAATGGTGAGGATACGATTTTAGTATATATGAGATAGGTAATGTTTTGGATTAACAGTTCATTAACTAAAAATGTTTTATGATTATTAAAATTTATAAAAGAGTTACTCTGGGGGATCCAACATAGTATACATGTATTGTCACTGAATATTATTTATATATTTATTATATCAATTTATATTATGGATTTGGTGATTTGGAAGAAGTGGTGCATTACTCTATGTAGTGCCTCTTCTTTTTTAGAAACCATTTTTATAAATTTTTAGGACTTTATATTATTGTATAAAAAATACACGTCATTAGAAGTATGATATTTATTTTATAACAAAGAATTCATTGATTTTAGTGACCATTCAATGGATTTAGTTGATAATTCCTGTCATATTTTTAATTTGCCACCATAAATCAATCTATGTACAAAATTTATATATGATGTAGGATTCAAGTTCAAACTCATTGTTACTTCCATACCAAGATTGGTTATAGTGGTGACATTCCCTAAAACATTTTCACAAAACAAGGATAATAACATACTAATAGAATAAATCATGAATCATTATTATGAACATACCTTATATCAGATGGATCTAATAAATTTTTTACATTAGATATTTTATAAAATTTTGTTATAATATTACACACATGTTATATGGGGGATCATAATTAAATAATCACAAGACTCACAATAACTAGGTAAATATAATGTCATGCATTTTTAAGATGATAATGTATTAAAAACATCCTTCATTATAGGGTAATCCCCACTATAATATATCAAAATAATTGAATGGATTAGACCATAGAGTTTCCATTTTATACACCATGAGTTATGACACCATGAGTTTTTACCCATAAAATCATTGATTATGAATTTATTCAAATAGAAAAATGAGAATTTGTAATATCAATATCATTTAACATCATGAACCAAATGATAATATGTTTCAAAACAGATCTCGTTCAATCCCTCATGTCTACAAAAATATATAACTCAATATTCATTTTGTTTTATTCTAATAAAATAAAAATAATCCCATTATAATGAACTTAATAATAATCCATGTAAAATGGATAAAACTAATAAAAAAATTTATACTTGTATATCCCATCCCATATCAATAATGCATTGGAAATTTTCTATGTTCATCTAATAAAATAAACACCTGAAGAATAGAATGCATCATTTCTAATAACCACTAGTCCCTGACAACATGTCTATAAACCAGGCCACATCTAGGTTAAAATATAAAATAATGAATTCAAACATTTATCAAATTTGTAAAATGGAAATTCATGTTCCCTCACCCCATACCCAGGATCTCACAGATATCATTTATTGTCATACATATCACTATTGTTTAAATCAATAGAGTCACATTAAAACTATCTTCCAAATGAGAGAATGATAATTTATCGCACCTCTAATATGTTATTTGGTAAATTTCTAAATGAATTATTATTGATACGTTAAATAATTAGGAAAATTTTCATTCATTAAATCATGTATCATAAAAAAATTGAAAATATATATGTTAAATAAATGTATTTTTTTGGTTTGATTCTTGTATAGAAACCTCTTAGTATCTAATTCTATATTTAAAACAATAATTTAGGATACTAATAATAATACATGTATAAAATATATTATCCAAATAAACAAACATAATTAAAAAATTCCACACCATCGAACCTTTTTATTTTTACTATATGTGATCGACATGTTCAAATATAGTTTCCATCACAAATAATAACTAAACATATATCAATATTACATATCCTAATCACTAAAAATATTAAATATCCCTATGATACCACTATGTAAAATCCTTGTTATAGTTTTCAAAAGAATATTTTTACTGGGTAACTATGTGACTAAAGAAAAGCCTATCCATAAATGAGAGGGTTTTGGTTTGAGGTGAGGGTCAGACATTAAAACATGGGAATACTATAACTAAATTATCATCCAAAAAAATAACACATAAATTATAAAAGATATAAAATGTTACATAACAGAGATAAACCATATATAAATACATTGGTATGATAACTATAATCAATACCCTATACTGTGTAATAATTCTTGATACTCATGAATGGATTCATAGTTATACATCAAGTGAAATATTTTTTATTATGATGATAATTTGTAGTAGAAAAAAACTAAATGTTATCTATGAACCATAACCCTATAAATCACTACTAGTACACTAAAATTTACATGTTTCACTTTACTATTCTCAATGGAAACAATAATTTCTGTTAATCTAATAGGGATCACATAAAGGTTGTGATAATATAAAAAGTAACATAAACCCAATTTTTTCCAAAAACAACTATTATATTTTCTCACATATACCGGATGAAATTAATTTTGTAATAAAAAAATATTTATACATATATAACTGCTGGGTAAATAAGATGAAACATCATGGATGAGTCTGCCCTGATTTTGTGAGATTAATAAATTAGATAGGTACTTATAATGTATTATAATTAGAATATAATTGACACTAAAACTAAATGTATATATCTCATGTAAAACTATCTCTTTATTGCAGGTCAAAAAATATCTCACCCATGCCAATGAAAAAAAACAATCCATACTATAGAGTTCTCCGTTAGATTATTAGTTTAATAATCATAATCAATATATTATCACAACGAATTTATTACATAAACTCTTATACATTTTATCCAATTAAAATAACTATCCATATGGTGAGGAACCTCTCTTAACTTGGACAATAATAACGTCTTCATAACCCACCCATAAATGGAATCACCCCTGATATCTAGAACAGTATGAAAAAAATTAAACTAATGTTATAGGGAAAAGATCCATTGATAATATGTTTGCGGTATTCATTATCTATACCATGATATGGGGAGAGGACTCCTAAATAACTGAAATGTGTATAACAAATCATGTGGATGAAACTGATATTTTTCATGGAGTATTATGTCCTAGTAGGAATAACATGTCTTTTAAGCTTACTATACTCATATTATAGATCGATGGGTTAAACAAGATTATTACATCATTAAAACGTGGAAAACATCATTATAATAGGACAATATAACTACTAAGATGTAGGTAACCTATTCTAAATAGAATTTTCATGGAATCAACCAATTAGATTAACTAACCTAAAATCCTAATTTGTTCTACATAATGTCGACTTTGATGATTATGGAAAATTATAATAAAATATATCACTACTATATCTCATAGAAAGTGATAAAACACATCATAAAAATGGAAGAGTTTAATTACTTGAAACAAGAAATTTCCTGCCAACACTCTACCTAGACTATATTATTATCCACATCATAATGATTGATCCTTGATTTTAACCAAACATATAAAATAATTAATACAACTAACCCAATAAAATACATTGAAAATATTTCATAAACTTGACATGGATAAATTATTCTAGGATAAAATAATCCCTATTGTAACTAATTAACAATTTCTTAATGACCGATAACACAATTTATAATTCACATATTTCAATGGTCATGATACATACTTATCATCCCCCAATCACATAATAAGATTCCATTATTATGTTGTTTCACAAGGTATTTCCTGAACACATTTGTATATTTATTTCCTCTATTCCCCAAACTCTATTAACCCCTAACTTTCTCAATTACTCATATTGGATGAGCAAGAGTTCATACACCCACAAACACTATTGGATGATCACTTTGTTCTTTCTAAATGAATAATATTCCATAAGTGGGTCTTTAATAACATTCACACAATACAACTCATGTCCTTTAATAAAAATTATATATCATTCTAAATGGAAACCCTTATATATATCCTAATCATTATTGTATGGTTAGGGAAAATTTAAATCAAAACCCCATACCATCACTCTTGGTAAGACACACACCATGGTATCCAATTACACATAAATAATTGTCTCCCATATTTAATATTTAAATAACCGACTATTTTATTTGTGAATAAAATAATAGTAATTTCTATGAAGATAAAAACCTCTCTTAATCCTCCTCGTATGTGGAAAAAAATATATGGTTGTAATTCAGCTCAAATATACTCACTTCCCCAAACTATCATTTCACAATATAAATTGAATAACATTTGAGTTTATTAATATCTAGGAAAACCACTTTAGGGATGAATTTTTCCCCCTTACCAAAACCCACTCCAACATCCACTATGAGTGTCCATTACTTTATCTCACATCACACATTATGCCATGTCCCCTACTAAATCGAATGTCTCAAATTGTTAAATTAAAAAACAATTGTAATTTTTTATAAAATAAATTCAAAATAAATTCATTTATGTATAAACTGGTAAAACAAATTGAGTTTCATATTTCCATTTAAACATCATATTTTATGTGAAAGACTACCTTTTATACAACCTTGATAACACTACAGGTAAAATAGTTAAATTTATTTAGCATAATTCTTTATAATTCATCCAAAATTTTCATAATAATTATCAGTGGGATAACTGAGGGTGTTTTTCATATTTAACCAAAATCTATATGTCCTAATTTGTATAATTTTGGGGATTCCATTTTATAATCCTTTCACGACACCCCTATAATTTTATTTTTATTTCCCCATGACATGATTCAATTCAAATGGGAATCTCATTACGAATCCATTTAATTATTAAAATAAAAAGTGATAAAAAATATAAAGATTTTGAAAGAGATTAAGAATAAAATAATGAATAGAGAATTCCAAACCTCAATGTGTCAAAGGGTATCACGTATAAGTGAATGTGAATGATGTTAGTGAAAACATGTCCTTATATGAATAGTGTTAGAGGAATATCTCGAATGTGGAATAATATGAGGGCTCAAAAATGATTTTTTATCCATTATTAAAATATTCATTAGGCCTATCTAGAATAATATGGATCACTCCAAGTCTCTTAGTGGACTAAAAAATAACTAATGAAGATTTATTATCTACTTGTAGACTCAGATAGTTGCATAACATTACTATACCTCTCACCAAGTACATAGTAGTTCCCAAATAACTGATTGGGTATCATATTGAAACACTCCTCCCTGTTTAAATTTACTAAACACTATTAGTTTTATTTTGGGTCAATTATTCCAATCCATTCACAATATAAAAAACTTAATCTATTAATAATGGGTAAATATAATAAAAAATAAAAATAAAAATTTAAAATATCATAATAACCTCAGTTATACATTATTTAAACAAATTATTTACAACTACACTATTGTAACATCCCAAGTAAATAAAGAATAAATAATTTTCATATTTATTAATATTTACGAATTAAATATTAATTTTATTTTAAAGGGGTTGCTATGTTCGATAGCGTACCCGATACGCAACGATGAGTTTCTTTGAAACTTACGTAGCACACTAGTAATAAAATAATATTATTATAAATGTTAGTTAATGAGTATCCGTTGTACTGGCGGGAATGGATAGAAATAACTAGAATATGATTAGATATGTTTTTAAATGTTTATACATTTACCCAATAAAAGATAATGGCTTAAAATACGGAAAGAGTTCAATTTTAGGGCATATATACTCTAATTTTCACTAAAGGTTCACTTATCACCTTTTGACGGAGAACCGTCATTAAATATAGTTTTGATCGATCTTATAAATTCTATTGGACCAAATATAACTCTTCTTTAGAATCGGGACATCAAAATTTACATTGTGTAAATTTTTGGTACCTTTCTGATAAAGTTCTTTTTTTATGAATAGTGTAAAATGTTGTATTTTAATTCAAAACCTATTTTTAATCTAAATTATTTATATTATTAGATTATTATTTTAAATGGTTTTAAAGTGAAATTAGAAAATATTTTTACCAGTTAATCCAATTGAGGTCATTGGAATCAATTTCACTTTGAAATTGGACTTTAACTGGTGTCAATCTTTTGATACTTATTGTTTCACAAAAACACGCTATTTGTCATGACAGTGGGAATTAATTATTAAATTAATTAATTTGACTTATATGTTTTGAATTTTTTAAAATGGACTTCATTTTTGAATTCGTAATATCAAATATAGCTTAGGGTGAATTTTTGGTAATAATCTGAAAAACTTCAATTTTTGATGAATAGTGAAACCACTAAGTGGTAATCAAGCAAACTGATTTTTCAGTTAAATGAAAGTTTACCACTAATGTGTATTGAATTTTGAAAATCCGACATACATGGTTGTCATTAAGAAGTAAAATTTGGTTCAATGAGATTATAATAATTTTTTGGTGAATAGTAACTTATTAAGTTCTTAATCGCGATTAGAGGAAATTAGTGTAGTTTAAGGTAAAAATGATATTATAAGAAGGTGGAAACACCATGACACTTGTCCTACACCTATTGGGTGAGTCATGGCCGACCAATACATGCCATGGTTCAACTTGGGGACCCCATGGAGCCACTTTAGTTGGAAAATGACATTAATATATTTTTATTTAATGTTAAAGTGAAAATGACACTAACATAAATTGTTTTTCTAAAATAATTTTTGAGTGGGGTTATACAAGTCAGAATTTTGATTATAAATAGTCATTGGAAATATAAAGAGATTTACTACATCATATTATTTGTTTTATAATTTTTGGACATTAAATAAATTAAATTATATATGACATAATAATGATGCAGCGATGACATCATTATTTGACGATTTAAATAAAATGGAAAGATAATGAAAAATCTAAAACCTACACATGGCCAAAACCAATTGGATGAGTGGAATTCGAACCCTTATCACCTTATCCACGAAATATATCAATGTGGGACCTTTTAAAACCGAAACACATTTTCAAATAAAGTAATATTTCTTTACTTTCCAAAAGTGCCCCTCCTCTCCTCTTATAAAAGGCCCCCACCTCTACCCCATTTCACACGCTTCTCAAGCCTTTGGCTCAGCCAACCCCTGCCCAATTACTCTCTCCACATCCCTCTCCTCATCCTAGAGGATTCCCGTTGGGCAGAATCCTTTCAAAGGAAGCCTTTAGGCTCAAATCAAAAGGGAGTTACACTTTTTAAGGTAATTCATTCTCTCATGTTCATTTGTTTTATTTTGCTTCTCCAACCCTCTAAACTCTTTTTATTTACTTATTCTGTAACAACACCAGTATCTTCAATATACTAGGATGTTGTTATAATATTTATTTGAGCTACACTCTCACACAACTACGTCAAATGGTTAAAGAACATACGGTTTCCGTGGATGGAAAAATTCTGCCTCCCGAAACGATGATTGTTCAATACTCATTTAACACCTTAAAAGGTGGCCATTATGATGTCACTATTTTTATATATTATATATAATATGTTTATTTTTTTTCTTTAAGCTTCTTTATTTTTCATTTTGGGCATACCTTTATGGTTTCCATTATGGGTAAACACGATATCTTCATTTAAGGAAGTGCGGACTACCGCCCCCTCAAAGTGATGTGATTCGTTAATGCCATATGTGGGACGTGTAAAGGATGTATTTATAGTTATTATATATGATGTTATACTGGAATTATAATATACCTATATATCATTATTATTTCTTTCCATTAAAGTATGAGATAGAAATGAAAGTAGCGTTCATGCGTACGTACGGCTTACCGTCTCCATGAACGGTGCATTTCATTTCTTATCCCCAAATGTAATGTACTATTAAAAATTACATGTATATAATGTATATATATAATCAATGATATATCTAAATGATGAATATAATTCTGGAATTAAAATATTCATACCTCTCATTTAGTTTTAATTCCACTAATATGACAAAGAAATGAAAGTAGCGTTCATGTGTACGTACGGCTTACCGTCTCCATGAACGGTGCATTTCATTTCTTACCTCTAATTGATTATGTAATATTATAAATACATGTATATGCTGGATATATATGATACATATTATATCCAAATCGGGAATTTCATTCTGGATATAAAGAACATTTGACCACATGACCAACATGTAATTGTAAGAAGTCAACTTTCGACTTAAGAACCAGATATTGAAGAAACAAACATTATTAACTTAAATGGTTACATAATGTTTATAACATGGAAATAAGTGATATAAAAAGAATAATGAACTTTAAAAAGGTTCCTAATCAAGTATAAATTAACTCAAGTTTATTATTCAGGACATTAAAGAATGATCGAGTCAAGTCGGACCCAAGGTAAGGGACTTCGTCTCAATCTCCTTTCATTGAGGCATATTTAGTTTTATACACAACTTTCTTTTATACGGTGTATAAACCCCTTTTACTTTTACTTTTATACAAAAGGAATCTTTTTCTACAAAGCGTTTTACTAAACGACAAAAAGGAATGTTTTTTTTAACGTACGCGGTGACAACGACCTTTTCCGCCGCCGCGAGTATTATTTGGTCTTTGGCTTTCTTAACAAGCGGTAATGTTTTTAGAATAAAATAAATACCATATACTCTTTTTTGTATTTTGGTATTGAAAATGGTTTTGAAAAAGGATTCTATTATGTAAATATATTTATGATATATTTTGATTGAAATTTAGAAATGTTATCATTCCTTTATATTGGTTTTATGTTTTATGATTTTATACTGGTACTTGGACATTTTAACGGGTGGTTACGTTATAAACAATATGACGGGTGGTGCCGTGAATACCTGGACGGGTGGTTACGTTATAACCTCCAATGCATTGGGTATGGAAGTCGGTCGTATGGCTATTCCATTAAGTATGTATGGAAATTGGCCATATGGCAATTCCATTAAGTGATATGTGTGGAAGTCAACCGTATGGTTATTCCACTTAAGTATGTTTATGTCCCATGTTACCTTTATATATTCTATGTGTTCTTTATATGGGTTTTATGGTAATCCTTTGATTACAAAAAGGTAAGTAATGATACTTTATTCAGTGAAGATTTTTTTTACTACTTCATGAAGGTGAAGGTATTACTTTGATATAGTATACATGGTTTACTTGATGTTTGAAAAACTAACATTTTTCATTCTCTTTGTATCCTTCACTGAGTTTTTTATGCTCACCCCAAGTTTTTCGAAATGTTTTTCACAGGACTTAAAGTGGAATAAGGTCAAGGATGGGATCAAGGGAATTTCATGCTATCTAAAACATGGAATCTAGACATCTTTCTTTTTAAGAGTTTTTATTTTATGGAGACTTAGTAGAAGTGTCTACTTTGTAATCTTTTAAGATGTAATAGTTATGTTCTAATTCTCTAAAACTCTAAACCTGAAAAGATCCTCAATGTGAATTATTCATTTAATTCAATATTAAGTAAGGTTTAAGGCTGGGGCCTTATAGTTGGTATCAGAGGTCGGTTTAGACAACTTTAGGAGTTAGAAAAGTGTTAAATTATAATATGATTGAAATGATATAGCATTTATGGATTACCATGTTGCTTCGCCTAAGATATTTCTGTGTTCAGAATGGTTTTCCGCAGAGGAAACAAAGCAGCTATGTTGGGACGACATCAGGAGGAAGATAACCTTCCAAATCAGCAACCTGAGATGGTCGGAATCGGAACTGAACAGTTTGTTGCAGTGATGGCACAGTTGACTTAGGCTATAAATGGTGGTGGTATCCATGCACGAGATCAGCCAGATCAACCGCAGAGGAACATGTCAGTGGTGGAACATTTCATGAGGCAACATCCCCCATCATTCAGAGGATCATCTGACCCTGTGCAAGCTGAAGGGTGGATTAAAGCACTGGAGAAGATTTTTGATGTCATGGGGTGTTCAGAACATCAAAAGGTTAGTCTTGCCGTTTACCGTTTTGAAGGTGAAGCTGATCAGTGGTGGTCGATGGTGAAAAATATAAGGGATAGTGATGAGATTGAGGATCTTCACTGGGACTAATTCAAAGGTATGTTTCTTGAGAAATATTTTCCTAAGGTGGTTCGTCTTAGGATGGAAAAAAAGTTCCTAGAATTGAGGCAGGAGGATGATTCAGTGGCTGCTTATGAAGAAAAGTTCACTCGATTGGAAAGGTATGCTCCAAACTTCATACGAGATCTTGATAGTAAAATAAACCGTTTTTACTCAAGGTTAAAGCCAAAGTATCGAAGGGCTTTAGCTTCTCGTGAGTTCAAAAGTTATGAAAAACTTGTTCGATGTATGGAGAAGGTGGAAATGGAGTTTGTCGATGATCATGTGTTCTATGACAAACAACAGAATAAGAGATCTAGTTGGCAGGAAAAGGGGAAGAATTCATCAAAGAAGCAAGGAGGTAAGAAAACCAAATATCCATCCTGTGAGAAGTGTGATAAAATGCATCCTGGAGAATGTTTATCCAAGTCTGGTAAGTGCTTTCGGTGTGGTAAGTCTGGTCATATTGCTTGTAACTATAAGGAAGATGATCAAGAAGGAAATGAAAAGCCAACGGTAAGATGTTTTAAGTGTAATGAAATGGGTCATTATGCAAACGAGTGTCCAACGAAGAAATCAACTGGGGGAATGCAGCCAGACTACAAGCAGAAAGGGGTGGTAAAATCATTTGCAACAACTTCAGCAGATGTTGGTCCATCGAATGAAGTGGTATCATCTCCAGGGAGCTCAGTATTTTTCGAAGATTGACTTGAGGTCAGGGTACCATTAGTTGAAAGTAAAAGAAGAAGATGTTTCGAAGATTGCGTTCCATACTAGATATGGCCATTATGAATTCGTAGTTATCCCTTTTGGGTTAACCAATGCACCTGCTGTATTCATGGAACTTATGAATAAAATTTTCCATGAGTTCTTGGATAAGTTTGTGTTTGTGTTTTGAGGATTGGGAAGAGGTTATGTGTGCCTTGTGATTCACAGTTGAAGAATGAGTTGTTATGTGAGGCTTATAGTTCTCCGTTTTCAGTTCATCCTGGAAGTACTAAGATGTACAGAGATCTGCGGGAGTATTACTGGTGGGATGGAATGAAAAGAGATATTTCTGATTTTACTGTGAAGTGTTTGACATGTCAACAGGTTAAAGCAGAGCGGCAGTTACCTAAAGTGATGCTTCAGCCTTTACCAGTGCTAGAGTGGAAATGGGAAAACATATCCATGGACTTTGTTGTGGGATTACCGAGGACATCTCGAGATAATAATGCAATCTGGGTTATTGATGATCACTTGACCAAATCTGCTCATTTATTTTCTATACGAGATACTTTCTCTCTTGATCAACTTTCCCATTTGTATCTTAAAGAGATAGTCAGGTTACATAGAGTTCCTCTCTCCATTGTATCGGATCGTGATCCCAGGTTTACTTTTAAATTTTGGAAAGGCCTTCAAAAGTCGTTGGGTATTGAATTAAAATTTTAGTACAGCTTTTCATCCTCAATCAGATGGGCAGTCAGAACGAACAATTCAGACATTGGAGGATATGCTACGTGCGTGTTCTATGGATTATCAGGGAAGATGGGACCAACATCTTTCTTTGGTTAAGTTTTCTTATAGTAACAGTTTTCATTCCAGTATACAGATGGCACCATTTGAGGCATTATATGGGAAGCGGTGTCGAACTCCAGCATTTTGGAATGAAGTGGGTGAAAGGAAGCTGATGGGACCAGAATTGGTAGAAGAGATAGCAGAAAAATTTCAGTTGATTCAGAAAACACATGAGAACAGCTCAGATCAGGCAGAAGAGTTATGCGGATAACCGGAGGAAGGATCTATCTTTCGAGGTAGGTGATCATGTTTTTCTCAAGGTTTCTCCTTGGAAAAGTGTGATGAGATTTGTTAAGAAAGGAAAGCTGAGTCCAAGGTTTATTGGACCATATGAAATTCTGGAGAGAGTTGGATCAGATTCATACCAGGTGGCTTTTCTTCCGAGTTTATCTCAGGTACACAATGTTTTTCATGTTTCAATGTTGAGAAAGTATATGCCAGATCCATCTCATGTTTTGAGTCCAGAGGTAGTTCAGCTGGAAGAGAACCTATCTTATGAGGAACAACCGGTCCAGATTCTTGACCACAGGTAGCAAGTGTTACGGAATAAGGTGATTCATCATGTAAAGGTTTTGTGGAAAAACCATGTGATTGAAGAGGCAACGTGGGAATCTGAAAATGCTTTGAGGGATAAATACCCCCACTTATTTTGATAAGTGAATAAAATTGTGAGGACGCAATTCCCAAAAGGGGGGAAGGATGTAACATCCCAGGTAAATAAAGAATAATGAATTTTCATATTTATTAATATTTACGAATTAAATATTAATTTTATTTTAAAGGGGTTGCTATGTTCGATAGCGTACTCGATACGCAACGATGAGTTTCTTTGAAACTTACGTAGCACACTAGTAATAAAATAATATTATTTTAAATGTTAGTTAATGAGTAGTCGTTGTACTGGCGGGAATGGATAGAAATAACTAAAATATTATTATATATGTTTTTAAATGTTTATACATTTACCCAATAAAAGATAAAGGCTTAAAATACGGAAAGAGTTCAATTTTAGGGCATATATAGTCTAATTTTCACTATAGGTTCACTTATCACCTTTTGACGGAGAACCGTCATTAAATATAGTTTTGATCGATCTTATAAATTCTATTGTACCAAATATAACTCTTCTTTAGAATCGGGACATCAAAATTTACATTGTGTAAATTTTTGGTACCTTTCTGATAAAGTTCTTTTTTTTGAATAGTGTAAAATGTTGTATTTTAATTCAAAACCTCTTTTTAATCTAAATTATTTATATGATTAGATTATTATTTTAATTGGTTTTAAAGTGAAATTAGAAAATATTTTTACCAGTTAATCCAATGGTGGTCATTGGAATCAATTTCACTTTGAAATTGGACTTAAACTGGTGTCAATCTTTTGATACTTATTGTTTCACAAAAACACGCTATTTTTCATGACAGTGGGAATTAATTATTAAATTAATTAATTTGACTTATATGTTTTGAATTTTGTAAAATGGACTTCATTTTTGAATTCGGAATATCAAATATAGCTTAGGGTGAATTTTTTGTAATTTTCTGAAAAACTTCAATTTTTAATGAATAGTGAAACCACTAAGTGGTAATCAAGCAAACTGATTTTTCAGTTAAATGCAAGTTTACCACTAATGTGTATTGAATTTTGAAAATCCGACATACATGGTTGTCATTAAGGAGTTAAATGTGGTTCAATGAGATTATAATAATTTTTTGGTGAATAGTAACTTATTAAGTTCTTAATCGCGATTAGAGGTAATTAGTGTAGTTTAAGGTAAAAATGATATTATAAGAAGGTGGAAACACCATGACACTTGTCCTACACCTATTGGGTGAGTCATGGACGACCAAGACAAGCCATGGGTCAACTTGGGGACCCCATGGAGCCACTTTAGTTGGAAAATGACATTAATATATTTTTATTTAATGTTAAAGTGAAAATGACACTAACATAAATTGGTTTACTAAAATAATTTTTTAGTGGGGTTATACAAGTCCAAATTTTGATTATAAAAAGTAATTGGAAAGCTAAAACGATTTCCTACATCATAGTATTTTTTTTATAATTTTTATACATTATATAAATTAAATTATATATGACATAATAATGATGCAGCGATGACATCATTAAGTGACGATTTAAATAAAATGGAAAAATAATGAAAAATCTAAAACCTACACATGGCCAAAACCAATTGGATGAGTGGATTTAGAACCCTTATCACCTTATCCACGAATTATATCAATGTGGGACCTTTTAAAACTGAAACACATTTTCAAATAAAGTAATATTTCTTTACTTTCCAAAAGAGCCCCTCCTCTCCTCTTATAAAAGGCCCCCACCTCTACCCCATTTCACACACTTCTCAAGCCTTTGGCTCGGCCAACCCCTGCCCAATTACTCTCTACACATCCCTCTCCTTATCCTAGATGATTCCCTTTGGGCATAATCCTTTCAAAGGAAGCCTTTAGGCTCAAATCAAAAGGGAGTTACTCTTTTTGAGGTAATTCATTCTCTCATGTTCATTTGTTTTATTTTGCTTCTCCAACCCTCTAAACTCTTTTTATTTACTTCTTTTGTAACAACACCAGTATCTTCAATATACTAGGATGTTGTTATAATATTTATTTGAGCTACACTCTCACACAACTACGTCAAATGGTTAAAGAACATACGGTTTCCATGGATGGAGAAAGTATGCCTCCCGAAACGATGATTGTTCGATACTCATTTAACACCTTAAAAGGTGGCCATTATGATATCACTATTTTTATATATGATATATAATATGTTTATTTTTTTTTCTTTAAGCTTCTGTATTTTTCATTTTGGGCATACCTTTATGGTTTCCATTATGGGTAAACACGATATCTTCATTTAAGGAAGTGCGGACTACTGCCCCCTCAAAGTGATGTGATTCGTCAATGCCATTTGTGGGACGTGTAAAGGATGTATTTAAAGTTATTATATATGATGTTATACTGGAATTATAATATACCTATATATCATTATTATTTCTTTCCATTAAATTATGAGATAGAAATGAAAGTAGCGTTCATGCGTACGTACGGCTTACCGTCTCCATGAATGGTGCATTTCATTTCTTATCCCCAAATGTAATGTACTATTAAAAATTACATGTATATAATGTATATATATAATTAATGATATATCTAAATGATGAATATAATTCTGGAATTAAAATATACATAACTCTCATTTAGTTTTAATTCCACTAATATGACAAAGAAATGAATGTAGCGTTCATGCGTACGTACGGCTTACCGTCTCCATGAATGGTGCATTTCATTTCTTACCTCTAAATTATTATGTAATATTATAAATACATGTATACGATGGATATATATGATACATATTATATCCAAATCGGGAATTTCATTCTGGATATAAAGAACTTTTGACCACATGAACAACATGTAATTGTAAGAAGTCAACTTTCGACTTAAGAACCAAATATTGACAAAACAAACATTATTAACTTAAATGGTTACATAATGTTTATAACATTGAAATAAGTGATATAAAAAGAATAATTAACTTTAAAGAGGTTCTTAATCAAGTATAAATTAACTCAAGTTTATTATTCAGGACGTTAAAGAACGATCGAGTCAAGTCGGACCCAAGGTAAGGGACTTCGTCTCAATCTCCTTTCATTGAGGCATATTTAGTTTTATACACAACTTTCTTTTATACGGTGTATAAACCCCTTTGACTTTTACTTTTATAAAAAAGCAATCTTTTTCTACAAAGCGTTTTACTAAATGACAAAAAGGAATGTTTTTTTTAACGTACGCGGTGACAACGACCTTTTCCGCCGCCACGAGTATTATTTGTTCTTTGGCTTTCTCAACAAGCTGTAATGTTTTTAGAATAAAATAAATACCATATACTCTTTTATGTATTTTGGTATTGAAAATGGTTTTGAAAAAGTATTCTATTATGTCAATATATTTATGATATATTGTGATTGAAATGTGGAAATGTTATCATTCCTTTATATTGGTTTTATGTTTTATGATTTTATACTGGTACTTGGACATTTTAACGGGTGGTTACGTTATAAACCATATGACGGGTGGTTCCGTGAATACCAGGATGGGTGGTTACGTTATAACCTCCAATGCATTGGGTATGGAAGTTGTCCATATGGCTATTCCATTAAGTATGTATGGAAATTGGCCGTATGGCTATTCCATTAAGTGATATGTGTGGAAGTCACCCGTATGGTTATTCCACTTAAGTATGTTTATGTCCCAAGTTACCTTTATATATTCTATGTGTTCTTTATATGGGTTTTATGGTAATACTTTGGTTACAAAAAGGTATGTAATGATACTTTATTCAGTGAAGATTTTTTTTACTACTTCATGAAGGTGAAGGTATTACTTTGATATAGTATACATGGTTTTCTTGTTGTTTGAAAAACTAACAGTTTTCATTCTCATTGTATCCCTTACTGAGCTTTTTATGCTCACCCCAAGTTTTTCGAAATGTTTTTCACTGGACTTAAAGTGGAATAAGGTCAAGGATGGGATCAAGGGAATTTCATGCTATCTAAAACATGGAATCTAGACATCTTTCTTTTTAAGAGTTTTTATTTTATGGTGACTTAGTAGAAGTGTCTACTTTGTAATATTTTAAGATGTAATAGTTATGTTCTAATTCTATAAAACTCTAAACATGAAAACATCCTCAATGTGAATTATTCATTTAATTCAATATTAAGTAAGGTTTAAGGCTGGGGCCTTATAACTATTATACAACAGAATTGGTTGTTACATTTACAAAATTATCATATTCCATCATTTTTATGAAATAATACATTATTTCAATGTGTTTCAATATTAAATAATATATTATATTGTTACTAAATTTGATATAATTTCTATTTTTATATAAAATAAACATATAAAACTCTACTTTTCTAAAAAAGTCAATACGTTTTAACTGTATTTAGTGTATCGTCATTATCCTGAGAATCATTGAAGTATTTGGATTCATTTATAAATTAATATATACCTTATTATTTATTTTTTAACCGTTATATATATATATTCCATTAATAAAACCGCATATAATAATATTCCTTTTACTATTGTCAGGCATAATTAATCAAAAAAATATACATTCCATTGGGGTCACAAGACTGTCATACCAATTCTATTTACCGTATAGATTTTAAAAAATAATCTTATTTGTATTTCAAAATATTATTATAAATGTAGTATGATTAAGTAATCATTAGGATATCTATAATAATATATATATTATTTAATATCATTCCATGATTTATAATAATTTCAAAAACATCTCCAAATATGGTGTTTGACCAAACAACATTATCTCAAAATAGAACATCAATAAGGCATACACCTCGGTGTTATCTAGTAATAATACATGAATCATGACACACGAATTTGTATCCAATTGAACTTAATATCAGGAACCTAGTAAAATAACATACCATTCCAATTACTTTTAAAATGAATCTCTATCTTTGTTTCTTAATCCATACATACCATATGGAATCCAACATGTTTAAAAAATAAACAATCACAAATCACTTATTTATAATTAAAACAAAAAAATTTGAATACCATATGTACCAACTTTTATGGATTTAACATTCATGGAATAACAACTTACTCATGGGTTACCCTTACATATCCCAACCAATTTCATGAAGGGCTGTGTAATATTCAATATTCTCATACCAACACAGTTGACTCTCCAACATATTTTATTGTATCGTATCCCCAATGGTTTACCATTGAAAGTATAAAAACTATTCAATAATTGGGTTACATACTCTAAATTAGAACTCAATCATTAGTCACTAGTATATCAATGAACTCAAATGATATCCCCCATATTTGGGATCACATTAATATCAACTATCAATATACAAAAAAACATAGTCTTATAAGATCATCATCACATCAATGTATAGAGTAATACTATTTAATTCTGGTGACGTGTATACCAAATCATATCACAGAATAATATAAATTAATTATAACAGAAACAGTATTTTATTTTAGAATATAAAAAATAATTTTTCATTAATTAGTTAAAGAACCAATCTACTTCACTTTTATCTAAACCATTATCAATTTTAATGTAAACTATGAGATAATAATTTTTATTTGTTTCATAATAATATAATTAATAGTATAAATTTTATTTAAAATATATGATAAATCCTTTATTTTATCATTTTTCTCACTATCAAGGATCCCTTTAGTACCATAAAGTATGGTGTTTTTACAAACAATTCTAGACGTAGATAAATTTATGTACAATAAATATTCAAATATGTTCATGACTTCAATCACATTAGTTGTATTTAAAAAAAATTGAAATGAAATTTGTTATGTAAATAAAAATATTAACTTCTATATTATAATTCAATATATTAAATCCTTTAATATCCCATTTTTTTCTATAGAAAATTAATACACTTTTTCATTTTTTTATAATTTTTAAACCCTTGAAGAAAAATAATTATAAAATAAAATTTATCTTAAATTATATTTCTATAAAAATAAATCTATTATCATATTTTCTTTTTTACAATGATAACACCATCTATATATAGTTATAATATATTATAAAAAACAATCTTTCTCAACATATATAGGTTATGATAAACTCCTCCATTAATTATAATCAAATATTTTAGATAATGAAAGATCCATGTGTAAGAGAATATATTTGCTTGTTTAATTCAATAAATTTGTTTATTCAATTTACACACTTTTATACCATCATCATTTACATCAATTAGTTCTATTCAATCATGTACACTTCATCTATCATGATATATTTAATGAAAAAATACTTTATATATACCTAATAAAACGAAAATTTACTCAAAATAATTAATTTTGGAACGTTATTGATAGATTGTATTATTTTAGTTAGTGTAAATGAGTAATCCATAAAAATTAATTTATAAGTGAATACAACCAAAATAAATTATAATTATTATTCTAATAAATATTTATTTTTCATTCTTCTTTTTTTATGACATTTTAGTTTCATATGAAATTTTCATCTTCTTATTTTTTTTCTAATTTCTAGAAATTCAGATACGTGATAGATTAATCATATTTTAATGAAATATAATTTATTTTTTAATAATTTAATTATCATATATGTGTTTTATTAATTTTAAGCATACTTATGATTTTCAATATAGTATATTTTTGTCCAAAAATATTATTTTCATCATTATGTTTTGTTAAAGAATGGATAATAAGTTAAAATAAATTATTTTTTCCTCATATTTTTTATATTCATTATCAAAATATATATTCAATTCTCTAGTATTATAGGAAATTTTTCATTGAGAATTTTTATAATATACCCATAATAGTTCATATAACATTTCCATCTTGTTGTTTTGGAAAACATTCAGTGTTATTTAAAGAACATATTACAATTTAATCTTTAATTACATATAAATAATGTTAAAATTGAATAATAATTAGATCATTGTTGAAATAATTTTTTCAACCACTATATTTTTATTTTAGTATAAAATCCCATCACAATTATTTTACAAACCAATGATTATTCTTTGTGATACTTTTTTTTGATACTAAAATTATTGTGTCTTTTCATTTATTATCATCATTTTCAAAATATAAAATAGAGTATTTAATTACACATATATTTACATTATAATCATATAATTTTTTATTTTTACATTTATAAACATTACTTCCTATTAAAAAATTTCAACTCTATCAACACATTACTAATATTTGTTTCCTTTCTATATTTTTTAGTTGTCTTGAGGAAATTCCCTTGTAATTTATTCAGTTAGTATGATATTTTTGAAATATTTCATAGTTAGTTTTATTTTCATACATTACATATTACAATTCCATATTGAAAAAATATGAAATTATTAAATATATTTAATCAGAATTTAGTTTATTTTAGTTTTATAACTAGTTATTAAGTAATCATTTTTCACACAGATAGATAAGATTTTAACACTTAAAATTTATAACCATGAAATCATCTAAATTAAAATAATATATCTCAAAACCATTGGATTTTAGTGTAGATGAATCTACAATACCAATCCCTCGAACTATCCCCTTTACAACCACTTCCCTTTAGAGTTTCATTACATCAATAAAAATGTGATCAATTTCATTTTTCACTAGATAATTATTAAATCTATGATATTCCACCATCATTCATATCATTTTGAAACAACTAATAATATATTTTTTAAGATTCATCATAATAATTTAAAAAACCTAACTATGTAATCCACAAATATAATGTATTATATTTCAATATTTATACACTTACACATTGTCAATGTGAACTATTCAAATACATTATAATTTATTATTAACTGAAGTTAAAAATATTATAAAATGATTTTATTTTTTTTCATCTTTGAAAATTAATAAAATATTCTCATTTAAATGTTTTAGCCACTAAATACATTGTGTGATTTGAAAACACCATATTTTATAAATCTATGTGAATTTATTTTGATATTATTTATATTTATTTTTGAATATATTTTTATGTTGATGATGAAATATGAAATTAATTTTGGTGTTTGGTTTGATGATAGCGATAAATTAAATAAATTGAAATAATTATGTTCATGATATAATTTATTATGTACACCATGATTTGAATAAATTCATGGTAATGTATTTTTATATAAAACTATGTACATAACTTATTTCTATAGGGTAAACGGTGATACTAGGATATCTGTGGTTCCTTTATAGTGAATGGTGGGATTTCAGAAACCCAATTTTAATTTTTTCTCTTGTAATTAATATGTATATATGATTTTTAGAGTGAATATTTTTCTTTTATTCATATAAGGACATGTATATGAAATATTTCATTTTCGCTGTGATTAATTATTCTTTAAATGTAATATATAATGATAATTAACTGATTAGTTTATTAAGATGAATATTGAGTGTTAATGAATAACATATTTCATAGAGACCCTTTATTTTCATATATAGATATTTCACCATCATAGTTGAATATTAATTACATATCATAATGATCAATGAATGAATTAAATACTTCTAGTATCATTAGAAACAAGTACACATAAAAAATAAAGTTTAAAAGAGTCTGTTATTATGTTCTTCAGAACTAAAACCCTTCATATATATTTCATTACTATATCCATTATTCATAAATTAATGAAAGGAAACAAAATAATGGGTGGTATAGTTTCTATGTATATTTAAAAAAGGGAGAAATAAATGATCTCATAATCATAACATGGGTATAAATGTATGAGGAAATGAGCATAAAATTTTAAATCTATACCCAACATATCATAAATAATAATCTTGAGTCATGGAATAAAACATGGGATCTAATATGAACAGAATCATATAGTGATCAAATAATATGATCCCTGAGAGAATAATATAGGCATAAAACATGGAATTTTAGAATACAAATAAGAATAGAAAATCACTTTATCAGTAGTAAAGATAACCTCCCAGACTATCATATGGGATTGAGTTCACTACATAAATCATCAGAGTATTCATCTATTATCCCTAATACAATCGTTATACATTTGGTTCATTATACTAACCATCAATTTAGTTATGGGTTACTCTAAATACATTTATGGTGGATTGAGCCATAAAAAAACTATGTTAACTCTACATTGCAATATTTCATATCTCATGAGATACCAATCATTACCCAACAAATTTGAGGGATATATTGGTCCTACCCATAACAGAATATAAATACTATACATATTTTAGTAAAGATGATAGAAAATAATCATATCAATATCCATGAAAAGAAATGGTTTTCAAAATAAATCATAAAATATTAACTCAATAAAATTAAAATGTTTTCATAAAAATTTCATGAGTTATTCATTTCATAAACCCTAGAAAAAGAATGGGTTTCCTAAACTTATTGTACATGTAGACATAAATCATCAAGATAAAGAATGAAGATGATATCCTTTGATCATATCCACTGTGAATCATAACTAAAATCAATTTTTCTTGTCATTGATAAAAATAAATACTATTAAAAGATCATTGAAACATTATAGTGGAAAATAAAATATCCATTTTGAAATTAAATTTATAGACCATTAAAATTTTGAAGATATTATGGAGAAAATATTATCAAAAATAAAATGGAAACTTGTATTCACATATTGAAATCATTGAGTGGTCCAAATGATGGGGAATTCCATTATTTTCTTATAAATTAAAATATAAAATTCCTTTTACAAATTTGTAAAAAATGAATAAAATTTCCCATTCAGAAAATGAATTGAAGATTCATTTTGAACCATTTTTAAAAATAAAAACATGAATAAAAGTTAAATTATGTAATCATTATATATTTCATGACCATTTCCATGAGCCCCATGATGTGACTACCCTAGGCCCACCTTCCATATGCCCGGGGTTGGCGACTTACATCGGAATGTCATATCCCTAATATATGGAGGGATTTTCCTTTTAACCTGCAAACTCTCATGATCCTAGAACACAATAATATACAAGAACAAAGTAAAATATATAGTAAATAGGGGTAGTACATTAAGAAAAGGTGGCCAGAATACGAGACCAACTGGAAAGTAAAAATAAACTGAAAACTACTCAGGTGATCACTATCCAAGGATCCTACCTGAATGGTAGGTACAACTCTTGAATTGTTGTCTCTACAGTTTGTCTCGTCTAATGGTCCACCTTTGATCAGCCTCCAGTACTGGAACCCTCTGTCACAATTAGTGTTGTATGTCATCTAGACAAGACACAGAAAGGTTTAGAAATAGCATGTGTATGGGTGAGAATAACAATTCTCAGTAGGGACCCGGAGACCCATAAAGGTCTCTCAGAATCCAAAGAGGATAATCCACAATGAAAGAACACAATTACAAAGAACGAAAAAACAATCAACGCTACTTAAGTATATGCCTATAAATATACCTAATATATCAAGTAACCCAACTCATTCAATAGGAACGCATATCCCAACTATTTAGAAAAAATCACATCTTTTCCATGAAGGAAAGAATAACATGTAGGTAGCACCACATAGAAGAATACAAAAAAGGTCAATACTCATCTCACATTAGGTATAAAAAATTACAGAATAATAGAGGATTAGCTATATTGCTAGATCATATTACTTCATCGAGAATCTCGGCTGTTGACCCACACAAGATCGAAGATGACCCACACATGACATGAAGATGACCCATAGAGGATTTGAAGATGACACACATGGGATCCATAGATGCCGACCAACACATGTCTGAATAATACCTGCACGGTATCTCATGATGAACCACAAAGGTTCTTTAGATGCTGACCCACATAGGATTCGAAGATGATCCACATAGGATCTGATGATTCATTAAGTATAGCCAGCCATAGGGTTTCCGCACAAAGAACACTTGATTCCAAGAGGATCTACTCCTAAAGCCCTCAATATATTTTTAAACAACCAATATGTCCCATGGGGAAGTATCACCATGTTATGTCAAGTCATAAAGGACCCAAAGCGACAGAACACATGTCAATCAGATGCCTGGTCTGTAAGTTATTAGCATTTCTATTCTGAGGACCCAGTTGGATTCGGGTTCGATGAAACACGATCATACTCCAACATTATCCAAAACTCAAGTGGTATATACCAAAAGGAATGTATAGATCCAAAGATTTTGGTGCCACAAACAGTTCATCAAATGGATGCTAGGTTCTCAAGATATGCCCAAAAAGGCTTCTCTGTGTCCAGATGGGTCTGGGTCCGGTTTGACCCGGTCGGACCGACCCTGCCAGACCCAGTCTGGGCTAACCCGACCTAGTTCGTGTTGACTTGAACTAGTCTGGGTCCATTTGGTGTGTCCCTCTGCATGTGGCCTGCTCAGTGGGGCTCGTAGTGCTCGACATGCGGTTGGGTGTGGTCTGCTATTGCGGGGCCCACCCTAACTGCGACCCAGGGGAGGCGCCCCCTGGGATTCCAAAATGTTCTAGATGGACCATTCGGTTCTAGATAATACGACGGTGCCAGGTGGTGTCACATGCTGGAAAGCGGGACTAGCCAGAGGGGTTCCTAATCAAAAACGTCATGGCCAGCCGGAGTGCCGACCAGCGCCTCTTCCAGCGGTGCGACGATGTCGCTGCTTCAACCATGGATGGTCGTGTGCCAGCCACCCTCTGGGTGCACCTCCACGGATCAGCAGCCATGACCCCATATCTAGTAGTGTGGTTGTTCAACCTGGCTTCCATGCAGCCGTCCAACGTATCGGCCACTACCATCCTTCTCTACGGCCGCTAAGACGTGACCTCCTTCAGTGGTGCAGTTGCGCTACACCCACCAGTGTTGCCAGCCGGTGTGTCGGCCGCCACCTGTACCCTACAAGCACCGGTCGCTGGCGGACTTCTGCATGTCACTGGGGGAGCTCCGGTTTTCTCATTCCTCAATCTTAGGGAATCATTTTGTTTCCCGAGACATCACCTTTGCCTCTTCCCGTCATGGTCGAGTTCCGGTCAACCCGAGGCTTTGCCCATGAAGAACATGTCAAACAACGAAGTATCAGAGGGATCTGGTCATGATCATTTGGCCCGCACCATTAATGTTAGACCAATAGCATGTTCCTCAAGAATATTGAATCAATGTAAATCAAGGAATAATATTTAAGAACATATCCTACCTCAATAATTTATTATTCATTGGAGCCTCCATGTTCTTTCCACCATGAGTTCTCCCGCAAAAGTTCCACAGGTTTTCCAACCCAATTCAAAAACATGGAGAGGTGAGTAGCCCCTCTCATTTATGTTATTCTATTTAAACTAACATAACCATTAATTTCAACACATTAAATGAGTGGATTCATGGACGGGTGGTCTGCCCCCTCCCCCCCACCAAAGTCAAAAAGTGGTAGAGAGATTTCAAATTAAAATAAAACTATTATTTTATTTTTATTCCTCCACAAAAACCGATATTTCCAACATCCCTGATCGACCTACTAAGACTGAAGTTGAAGGCTCCCTTAAGATAATATCGGCATTGTGAGTTCATTGGGGTCCTAAAATTTCAATTCCGAGCATCGATTAAAAAGATACAAATTCACTCTCGCATGTTAACTGAACATTCAATAAATAAAGTTCAGAAAATAATTACGGGCACTCTGGGCCTCAAAATCATGTGCTTTTAGTTTTTGCAGACTCGAAATATTTACATATAATTAATAAAAATTACATTGAAAATTATGGGTCTTTACATTCTCTCCACCACAGGTCTTTGCATCTCTGAAATCCATAAAAAAACTAAGGAAACAATTGGGGGTACTGAGCACGAATCTAAGCCTCCCACCCCCATGTGATCTCCTGGAGGTTCATGTACTACCAATGTATGCATACCAGAGGTATCGATCGCCCTTGAAGGATACTCTTCTGTCAATCCTCACTCTCTACTAGAACCTCTGAAAACGTTTCCCCATCATAGATGTCCAGCTCGCCCCAGTCAGTGATGTGCGAATGATATTGTATGTACCTCCTCAGATGGGATACATGGAAAACTTCTTTCACCAGTTGTGACTGAGGGGGAAGGGATAATCTTTATGCTACCTCGCCAATTCTATTGTTTGACCAAAAAGGGTCCTATGATCCTTGGAGATAACCTTCCGCCCAACCAAATCTCTACAATCCTTATCGAAGTGAGACACTTAGAAAGACATGGTCACCATCTTCAAACTCTAGAGGTCTCTATATCCTATCCTTATAAGACTTCTTCCTACTTTGGGAAGTCTTCATCCACTTTTGAATGATCTGCACCTTCTCCGGTGTAGCCCATACCATCTCTGGTCCCATGAGTGCTGACTCCCCTGGGTCAGTCCAGCACATAGGTGATATGCAAGGTTGACCGTACAATGCCTCAAATGGTTCAATACTGATTTTAGTGTGATATTTTCTATTTTATCCAAACCAATCCAATGGAATGTGATCCTCCAAGCTATGATGGAAATCAAGGATGCAAGCACGCAAACATTTCCTCGAGGTTCTGAATGGTCCTTTCTGTCTGACCATCTATATGCAAGGCGGTTCTCAATCGATGCTGAGTCCTGAACGCCTCTAGAAACCCCTTCCACACCCAGGAAGTTAAAATTGCATAACCATTAGGGAAAAATATTGTGGGAACTCAATAATTCTATTTAATCTCTGGTACATAGTGGCGTCCCAATATAACTACTAATCATTACACACTAATATGTAGGATGTGGGCCGGCATGGTGAGTCGGTCATTGATCACCCATATATAATCATGCCCCATATATGTGCATGGATGTACTATCACGAAGTACATGGAAATTCCATCCCACTTCCACTCTGGCACCTTAATTGGCTGAGCTAAACCTACTGGATCCTGTTTCTCTGCCTTCTTTTGCGGAAAAGTGAGGAACTGTGAGTCAGAATATGCCCCTACTTAATTCATTTCTGACCACCAATGTTTTCTTCAGAGGTCCTGGTATATTTTCTCCACTCTTGGATATAATGCTATAGGGGACTTATGGAACTCCCTTAACACTTCACCCGTAGCACCACAGATACCCTAGTGAATCCTCTGAAGAGGATGATGTGCTCCCCTCCTTTTGAAAATTTATCAGGTTATAGTCATATGGATATCTAAGCACATCGATCCTCACATTCAATGTCCCCAAGCTCTGCCTCCCTTATTTTCCGAAGCAGTAGTGGAGTGACTGTCAGAGAGTGAAGATAAACTTCTCCATGTCGATCCATGTATGATATCTGCAATGCGGCAAGATGTTCTGTCACCTCACTCAACAACTATATATCTGATATCCTACTGAGTGCATCTACTACTACATTCCATTTCCCATGAGTATTTACTATCTTGAATTAATATTTCTAGGGGAACTGAAGCCATCATGAATATCTCAGGATCATTTCGTGTTGAGAGAAGATATACCTGAGACTCTTCTGATCAGGGTAGACTGTAAAACGTTTTCTCGTCAAGTAATGTCACCACATATTCATGTAGAATACCACTCTTACTAACCATATGTGATCACTACCCACTCCTGCATTAGGACACATTTGAGCCCAGTCCTTGATGCATTATAGTAGACTATGTACCCAATGCCCTCCTTTTGGTGCCTCAAGATGGGGGGCACTCGTCAGTCTCTGCCTCAGCTTTTGGAAACTCCGCTGGCATCTCCCCAACCACATGAAGGGTTACCCATTCTTTGTCAATGTTGATAAGGGTTCCACAAATCTGGAGTAGTCGGTCACAATACTCCTGTAGTAACCAGCCAGACCAAGTAAACTTCGCACCTCTATCACACTCTTGGTTGGTTCTGAAGCAAGCACAGCCTCAATCCTCACTGGACCCACCACAACTAAAGCCTCTAAGACGATGTGTCCTAGAAAGTGAACCTATCAGATCCATAACTAGCACTTCGAGAGCTTACCATAAAGCTGGTGCACTCAGAGTGTGTCCAGAACTACATATAGAAGGTAGGCATGATACTCCTTTGTTGCTAAGTATACTTGGATGTCTTCGAATAAGACTACCAAAATGCAATTGAGGTATCACTGTAAGATCGTGTTCATGAGTCTCATGAACACTGCTAGGGTGTTGGTCATGCTGAATGACTTAAATAAGAACTCATAGTGGCTATACCTACCTTTGAAGGCCATCTTCTGCACATCCTCATCTCATACCATGTGATGGTGATAGCCTGAACTGAGGTCTATCTTCGAAAACCACCATGATCCCTTCATCTAGATAGAAAGACCTTCAATCCTTAGTAGTGGGTACAGGTTCTTCATGGTCACCAGATTATGGCTCTGATAGTCCACATAGAGCCTCAAACTCCCATTCACCTTCTTGGTGAACAAAATCGGGGTTGTCCTAAGAGAAACACTGGGCCTAATGAACCCCTTCAACTACAGGTCCTCCAACTGTACTCGTAGCTCTCAAAGCTCTGTAGGAGCCATCCGATATGCTGGTGTAGATATTGTGGCCATCCTAGGGTACAGGTCGATATAAAAGTCTACATCTCTACATGGAGGTAATCTAAGAACATCTTCAGTAAAGACATCGGCATACTGGTCCACTAATATAGGATTGCCTGGTCTCTGAACAACATCCACTCTGAGAGTATGTCTTTCCAACTAATGTGAGATCAGTTTCACCCTCATCCAGGTAAGTCCATCTTGTGCTGAAAAGGGTCCCTTCTCACCGGTGAAAGAAAAAACTAGTCCCATCCTCATGAACACGCTAAACTTGTTTCCGAATACAGTCAATATGATCATGGAATGTAGATAAACAATCCATTCTTAAGATGATGTTGTAAGGCCTTTACGCCGCTACTAGAATATCCTAGCTGGAGCTCTCACCTCCTAGAGTAAGGTCACACTGTTGGAACTAGTTTCTAATCATATAATCCTCTACTATAAGAGTATCTTTATGTAAATATTGAGTCAATGGCTCCAACAAAATCTATGAGCACTGAACGAGGTTCATGGCACGAAAAGTGTGACTGGTACCTATGTCTATAAGTACTGAAGCTAAGGTGGAATAGACACAGATTGTACCTAAAATCTTCTACGGAGCACCATGGTTGTAGGCCTCAGCTGCCTGGAGCTGAGATCATCCCTGTCCACCAACTCCCTGTGGTTGGGGTGGACCACCTGAAGGTGGGGGCAGTAGAACCTCAAATGACTGCCCACCAACTACTGCTCAACCAACACCTCAGCCACCAGTTCCTGCTGCCTGTAGACCTCCTGGATCAAATATTCTCCTCTTCTCATGCAGTCTGTAGACTGTTTGTTGGTCGTCTGTATGGAGAGTCGGGTAGTCATGAACCCTTTGACCCAACCCACCACATGAGTAACACTACCTTATCCTCCCATGTCCCGCTCTGTCTCAAGATCCCTACACAACCAACCTTGTATCCTGCAGTAGTCCAGCAGTAGGTCTAGTCCTCTTGGACCTTTGTATCATATGGCTTCTTCCAGCTATGGATGACTCTGTTACATAACGTCCGGTGGTGGGTCTCACTGCCGGTGACTATTCAGAACATAATCTCTCCACCATGTGTTCTCTCTCTAACACCCCAACATGTGTCGGGATGTTGAGAGATACCATTGAAGCTATGATATTCTGTATGATTCCTTTCTCGAAGGTCAGGGCCCTAAAGAAAGGGTACCACACCATATAAGTGGAGTAGCACAAGTGGTCAGTGACCCTCTTTGAGTAATGATCGATGGTCATTCGGACATGCTTCATGTGGAGAATCTCTTGTATACACATAGAGTGTAAGGTCGCTGGGACAAACTCTTCCTCAAATAGGCTGTCACATTTCTCCTAGATGATTGTCACCTCATCAAGAACATAGAGAATCCAGCACCCCTGTATCCCCATTGCTTCCTGTAGATGACTGTATACAAGGATGACCATAATATCAGTTTATGTCCCTAATAGTCGGGAAACTCTTACCACTACCTCCAACTAGTCCTCAGCCACCTATGGATCCGTTTCACTTCGCAACCCTTATGGCCGTTGGTGCTGAAACTCGTGCAACACGCTCAATCAGCATGAACCTCTAATGTTGGGGATGGTGGAATCAGCAACCAAAATGGTAGTAGTGATACTGGTACACCACCAAATGTTACAATTGTCGAAATGGGGCCCTCTACCAAATCCTCAATGCTCAGGGGGCTATCATCGCATACTCTACCAGGAACCCTGGCGGGTTGTCTGTGTGAAGGCATCCTGAAAAGATGAAGGTGCACCGTGGTCAATAAGTTATACATGGTGAGATTACTCAACGATATATCATATAAAACCTTCCAAAAACACAGACACAAATATTGTTTTCATGCATGGAGTCAGAAGTCAGATGTTAGGGTCTTGTTGTATGGATATGTCGGCTGCTGCACTAACACTAGATTCTCCAAACTGAAAACCACACTACTTAAACCTAACACTATCGTCGAATCAAATGATCAGTGTCCAAGTTCTCTATTATAACTGACTCCTCTGATACCAATCTGCAACGACCCGTCCGCTGGCGCCTGTGTAGTGACTACCCCAAGCCCGCCTTCCATAGGCCAGGGGCTAGTGACTAGCACTAGAAGGGAATATCCCTAAAACCAGAAAGGCATTTACTTTTAAACTGAAAACTAAATCAATCCAATAAAACAATAAGATAAAAGAATAAAGTAAACTATATAGTAAATATGGTGATTACACTCTGTAAAGTGGGCCAGAATACATGCCCAACTGGAAAGTACAAGTAAAACTGAAAACAACACCTATGAACACACACCAAGGATCATACCTGAACGATAGGTATAGATCTTGAACGGTCGTCTCGGTGGTTCCTCACATCTAATGGTCCACCTCTGAGCAGTCTCTAGTCCCGACACCCTTAGACTCGATCAATGTTGTCTGTCATCTAAAAAAGAAACAACAATGTGCAGGCGCTGCCCTTGCAGGGGTGAATATAGCAATAATTAGAAGGGGCCCTGATACCCATGAAGGTATCTTAAAATCCACAGAGAATAATCCACAAAGCAAGACCATAATTAAAAATCACAAAGCAAAAAATCAACCCTACCTAAGTATATTACCATACAAATACCAAAGTTATCAAGTAACCCAACTCATTCAAGAGGAATACATTTCCCAACTCCTTATCCAAAATAACAACCGTTCTATGAAGGAATGAATACTATATAGGTAGAACCACATAGAAGAATACCACAAAGGTAAGGACTCATATCACACTAGGTATAACTTAATTACGGAAGTATAGATGATTAGATGTATTTCTATATCATCTTACATCGTCGAGAAGCTCTGATGCTGACCCACACATGACTAAAGATGACCTACACAGGATCTGAAGATGACCTACACATGAGCTCGATATAACCCACACGGAATCCATAGATTCTGAACCACATAAGATATGAATATGACCCAAATAGGATATGAAGAATACCCACATAGGATCTGTAGATTCTAACCTACACAGGATCCGAAGATGACCCACACAGGATCTGAAGATTCTTCATGTACAACTAGCTATCGGGTTCCCACACTAATCACTATTGATTCTGGGAGGATCTTCTCATCAAGACATCGATCGATACATCAACATCCACTAATTCCAATGAAGAAGTATCACCAAGGTCTGTCACACCATAAGGGACCCAATTTGATAGACAATGTTTCAATTTGACGCCTGGTCTATAAGTTATTAGTGTTTCTGTTCCGAGGGCTCGTTTTGTATTTGGGTTTGTTCCAACCTAACCATAATCCAACATTATCCAAAACAATAGTTTATTATACCAATAGGACCATATAAATCCAAGGATTTCCGTGACACATATGGGTCATAAAACAGAGGTATGATTCTCAAGATATGGCCAAAAGGTGTATCGGGGTATAGATGGGCCCATGTCCAGTCTAACCTGATCAGACCAACATGGCCTAGGCTGACTCGACCCGGCTCGGGTTGACCCGAACCGGTCCAGGTCCATTGGGAGCTTCCCACAGGGCTCGGGCCACTAGGTGCGGCCTGCTAGGTGCAGCCATAGGGATCATCCCACAGGTGGGTGCGGCCCGCTGTGGTGGGTCCCTCCTTAACCATGACCTGGGGGAGGCACACCCAATATTCCCAAATGGTCCAGTTTGACTGTTCGTTTTTTGTCAATACAGCGGTGCCATGTGTTGCCGCCTGCGGGCACGCAGGACCCGTCGGAGTGGGTCCTACCCCAATGTGTCGCGGCCGGCTGGGGTGCGGGCCAGTGCCTCTTAAAATAATGTGACAGCGTCGTTTCTCCAACTTCAACTAGCCTAGTGTCGGTTGCCTACCAGGTGCACTTCCAAGGCTCAAAAGCCCCGACCCCCATCTCCAGTGTCGCGATTGTGCGACCCGGATACCATGCGGCCGACCAGTGTTCCTACCGCCACTCTCCTATGCCATGACAGACAGGGTGCGGCCTCCTTCGGTGGTGCGGTTGTGCTGCCACTGACATCGTGGTTATGCTACCGCCACCATCATGGTCAACCAGTGTGTCGGCCGCCACCTATATCCTTTAAGCCCTGGTCATTGGCACCGGTCACAGGCGGACATCCACGGGTCGTCAGGTGAGCTCTGCTGGCCTGTTCTTCAATCTGAAGGAATCGTTGTGTGTCCCGAGACTTCAACTTTGCCTATATCATGTATACATTGAGTTCTGGTCAACCTATGGTTTAACCCATGAAGAACACATTAAACAATGAAGAATCATAGGGATCAGGCCCCGTTCATCTAGCCCACACACTCCATGTTGGACCGATATCATGCGTCTCAAGAAGATTCAATCAACATAAATAAATGAAGAATATTCAAGCACAAACCCTACCTCAATTGTCCTTTTTTTGGGAGCTTCCAATATCATTCCACAAAGAGTTCTCCAGCAAAAGTCTAGGAGGTTTCCAAACCCAATTCGAAAACCAGGAGAGGTGAGGATCCACTCTTTTACAAGTTATGTTTTTAGATTTAACATAACCATTAATTTCACCACATTAAAAGAGGGGTCTCACGGTCGAGTGGTTACCACCATAATATTCAAAAAGTATTGGAAATGTTTCAAATACAAATAAAACAATAGTTTTATTTTTATTCCTCCACAAAAACTGATATTTCCAACTTCCACCATCGACCTACTACTGTTCAAGGTTAAGGCACCCTTAAGAAAATATAGGAACTATGAGTTCAATATTTTCCTCATATTTAAATTCCAAGAATCTGTTAAAAATATACAAATTCCAACTCAAATGTTAACTGAACATACATTAAAGAAAGTTCAGAAATTCATTCCAGGCACTTCGGGCCTCGAAATGTCGTGCCGTCAATTCTTTTAGATTCGTAATATTTTCATATAACTAAACAGAATTACATGGAAAACTCAGGGTATCTAAAATAGAATATTAAATAAATTCTTTAAGAACAAACTAGAAAATTGGCATATTTCTATTGTTGAAAATCATCGAAATATGGAACAAAACCATGGATGTAGCATACTGCCACTGTTTTCCCAAACTATGGTAAATATGGCTATCACAATAGGTTTTGAACTTTTTCCATGGTTTAAACTATGTGAACAATTCTTGTCATTGTTCACCATATAATTTTCCATATCTTCATGGTTTAAACACTAGTTGTAGGTGTTATTTCGATTATTGAAAACCGTAGCTATATCCCCAAATAATCGTGGCAATAGCACTAAAATAATATGTCACCATCCAGATATGATCTATGTACCTCAGTTATCGGATTTATATGCATAAAAAATACTCCTCAAAGTGATTCATATATATATATATATTGTAATGTATATTATTAAGAACCGTGGAAGTAGCATAGAAAATTTGGAAATAGTGATTCCTTCTCTTTTTTCCACGTGAAAGGTTTTCTCCCACACAAGGGCGGGTGGCCATTGCCACAGTTTCCAAATCACTAGCTATAGCCAACCCATATCCACAATTTGGAAAATCTCAGTGATAGGTCCATGGATGTGGGCCACTTTTCAAGTTTTGAAACATTGACACAGATGATAAAGGATTATCTATCTAAGATAAAAATTGAAATAGTTTTTCCATAAAATGATTATTTAAGTATATTGAGTACTTAAGGAGAGGAAAAAGAAAAAAACATTTATTCTCTAAAAAAATAAAGTTTATAATTATATTTATGAAAATATTTATTGTTATATAATTATAATCCATCATTTTAGAATAATCATAATCAAACCTGACGAAAAATGCGATTGTAACATAAAACACATAGCTATTTTCTGAAATTTAAATTGAAATCCACAAGAAAGAAAGACAAATTTATTAATATTTAAATACCAATGAATTATATATGTAATCATAAATTGAATTTATGTTTAGTATATATAAAAAAACTAAATAAAAATTATTGAATACGACATGTGTCCCGTGAAAATAAATATGTAACAAAAAACCATTACCATGGGTCTGGCTTCCATTGAATCAGATGGATCCTCATATAATATAATATATATATATATATATCAATGAACCATGCTAATATATATCATATCACAAATGATATATTTATATCATTTTATCACAACTTTGATGATGATTATTTATTAAAATAATTTTTCTCAGATATATTGTTTCATTATTAATATATATTCTACATTCAATGTTTATTATATGTATTATTATCATGGTTCTATTATCTATATAATTTTAATATTTATATGAATATCATATATATTCATTATATTATTATTATAGTAATCCATAATTTATAGTTTGACGATAGGTCGTATTTATGCATGATATCTATTTTATTTTTCTGATAGATGTAATGAAATTTTGGTAAATATTAATTGACCACTATAGAATCATAATTATATCTTAAAAATAATATTTAATAAAATAATCTATCTTTATTATCATCCTTGTAAAAAATAAATAGAAATTAAATAACATATCTTTGTGGAGGTTATAGTCTACACATATGCATATGCGATGTTATATTTTCCCAAAATATTGGAAGGTAATAAGGTAGATATGATATTATCATTACAGAAGTAAAATAATGTAATAATTATCATATTTAATAATTAAAAACATTAAAATATTATCCATAAAATATGGTGATTATAATTTAATAATATCAATACATGAAGACAGGAGGTCATATATACACACAAGGGATACTTTAACATCACATATGATAGAAAGAGGGAGAATAAGGGGAATTCATTGTCATGACAATATTTTATTACGTTGAGGATACTGAATATATAATATTATTATTAATATAACTCATTAACATATTGAAAAATAAGATTTTAATAGAAAATTATTAGTTCATTTTATTACCTATCATTTGAAAGAACAACTTTAGATCTCCTCTTTATGTTCCATTGGTGAATCTTTTAGGAAAACCAAAACCAATTGAATGTGGATGAGGATAAAGAGAAGTACATTTTTCATGTAATGGTCCATATATAAGAATAAATTTTTTTGCATATGTAAGGTGTAGTTATGGGGTTTACTAATTCGGTTGAGGAGAACTTTTGGAATTTTTTATAAGATTAAAATATAAAAAGTCATTATATCTATGAAATTCATCAAAATGGAAAGAGATTCCAATAAAATATCATATGGGGATGAAATAACAACATATAATAAAAATTTGATTATGTTTTTTTATGTTTTAAATATCAACTTTTGGATTAACCCATTTTAACAGTAACCATGATAATGAGATTTTTACTCTTAAAAGGGTTCTGATTCAAATTTTATTGTTATTATTAAATAAAAAATAAAAAAAATGATGAAAGTTTCTACATAATAATATCATTATCTTAATCATAAAATATTTTCATATTTTTATATAATTTAATAATACTTTTTTATAAAATATTGTTACAGTTAATTTTGAAGCTATCCATTTATTATGACATAAAATATATAAAGAAATTTTTCCATTTTGAATTTAATCCATTATGACAGTCCAAATATGTCATATTATTCTATGATATTCATAAAATAATGTTACTCAATCCAATATTATTAGTAATACTATCTTTAATATAATTTAATTTATTATTCTAATAAATGAAAAATTATATTTTTGGAGTTGTATAACATTTTAAGATAAAAATATTGATTTTAAAAATTATAAAAAACTAATGTCACGAAAATAATTTCATTATGCTCAAAATAAAACATTATATTATTTTATAAATATCATTTTCCTTATGTGGACATATAAGTGATATATAAAACTAAGAGGGTTAAAAAAATTTAACATTATTTGCATTAAATATTAGATAGATCATTTTAATGGAAATATATTTATTAAACCAAAAATATTTGAGACTGTGGTTTTAAGGGTCAAATAAAATTAATCCAATAAGAATTTGGATTAAAAAAATGACCTTATCACATAGTCATAACATTGGGTAACATGTTTTACCCTTTATTATGGGGATAAAATTTTCCACATTAACTAATAATATTAATGAAAAATATAAAGGGGACTATGTTTCATATTAGGACATCATAATTCAGAATATGAAATGTTTTTTAATCAAATTTATTTTATCAATGTGTTATAATGTAAGTTTAAATTAACATTTCAACACACGATGGAAACCAATTTTTTGAAAAATATAGTTTTAATAAGAAAACGTGGTCTACTATTATCTAAAGATTAATTTTCTTTAAAAATAATGTTAATTATTCTTATTGCATAAATAACATATACATTTAACTAGAATGATTCAAAAATATTAATTTAATTAATTTATTATGTTACAAATACATCGTAGGAAATCAAATATGTTTTTAGAAAAATATATCTTTCTATATAGAATGATTATTATTTTTAATATACTATCAGTTGATGACTATTGAATTTATGTCATACCAGTTTATAATTTACGATTTTAATAATTTGGATTGCCATATTCATACCATCCAATCCAATGTAATTGAGGTAACTATCATATTAATTTATTTTGAATGTATATAGTGGTTCATAAAACAAAGTTCTAAGTGTAACAAAAGCTATCTGTTAAATTAAAATTATTTTAAAAAACATTCCATATAATCATTGGATGCTACATTATATCCCCAATAAAATTAATTTGTAATAAAAATTCATCACATTAATAAATTAAATGGGGATATTGATAATTTATTACACCCTAAGGTTCCAATGTAGCTCTTTCGAATTGGTAATTTTTCTAGATATCTTTGACCAGGTGAGTAAACAAATTTAGTAGATATTTATCTCTATGATACAAAATTTCTATGTATTGCTCTCCATATTAAATATCATGTTATAGTGTTGAAACCACTTTGTTTTGAAATTTTAATGTATTTATTGTGTGATTCCACATGAGATATGAATATATGAAATTGTGAATATGATATATGTTCTTTGGAAGATATACATGATAAGATACTATCCTCACTAGATAAGAAATCTCCAAATGGTTAGTATACCTTGGGGAACATATATTCCATATTTTTCTATATCATAATATTTTTACATTGATAAATTCATAGAAAACATTTCATACTGACTTGAATATCAAAATCAAGTAGTTTATAAAAAATAACACTATTCTATTGACTTTGAGAAACATTTATGTGCTATTGAATGTCAATAAATATTTTATCCATTTCATCATCTATATTAACTCTCAACAAATTTATTTCTCTATATTATCAAAAAACATATATTTATTGAATAATTTATATATAGTTCTTCATAAGGATCCATATAAAATATCATGTGAATGTTGATGTCGAAGGAAAAAATGAATGAGGCATGTGATGATCCAAACAACCATTGAAGTGAATAAAAAAGTATCTCAACATATCCTATAGTGTTTTAATTTTTCTATTATACATTAAAAATATGATAGGATTATATGAAGGGATAAAACTGAACTTCGTATCTTGGGCATGTTGAAGAATTCCCCAAATATGTGATGTAAATCTTAGATCCTGATTAGAAACAAAATAACATGGGACTTCATGATAACATACTACATTATTAAGATAAATTATGGAAATGTGATCTGGAGTGAAATATTCTATAATAGTAAATAACTATGATTATTTTTAAATAATAACTACTCTAATGCAATAGAATTATTTTTTCTTTATTTTTTGTGGAGTCTAATGACAAAATTATTGCATATGTTTTCCTCTTTCCATAATATCACCAAAATAGATTGGAGTGTAACATGTTTTTCTATAAAATAATTCACTACGATTCATTTTTATACATTAATGGAATTTTTTTTGGTTAATATTCTACACTATAGTTTGGTATCGGCCATGTGTTACATGCATGAATAGTTATAAATACATCATCATATCCTATAATGTTCAGATAGTTATCCTAGAATAATAACCTATTTGACTATGGAAGGAGGTTCTCACGATTACCACTAAATGGAATACCTTTTTAATACTCCTTGAAATAATTCATTTGATATGAAGGCCATGATTAGAAATAATTGATAAAAGTTCACCATAGAGTCTCAAAAAATCAATGATATTGATCTATATAAGATTTTTTATAGAAATAACCTCCCTTGTTGGTTTGAAGTGTGAAATTGTTTTGTGTTGACCTTCAATGACACACATGACGACATTATTAATAATTTTGTTTGGAAATATATTAGTTATATCCATTGATATATTATCCAAACTACACATCATTAAAGTTAAGGGATTCATATTACCCTTTTGTAGTTGTCTCTTATCTAATTCTTGTTGATATATAATGCATCTTATAACATTTTAAAAAAATTATCACTTCTTGTAATATGATAAAAATTTATCCAATACAACCATATACATCATTTTTCTATTAGGGTTAAAGGTGAAATTTGAATTAAGGGATTCATCTTCGAATTCTTTCTTCATCTATAGTACCAGTGGATCACATAGTCTCTTTGAAAAAAACACACCATCATCATAGTTAAAGTACATCAATATTGTAACATTCCTAGATATAATATTTTTTTTACTTTCTTATCATCTTATTAAGAAATTTTTTTCATCTAACATAAACAAGGCTGGAAAATTTTTCATGTCCCCCTTCCACCAAAGTTTGAAATGAAGGGAGGTAGATAATAACACTCTAAGCCTGCCTCTAATATGCCTTGATTTGAAATGTAGCACTGAAGGTATAAAAGTCTCAAAATATGGGTTGCATTACCCTATATAAATGAACCTGATTATGTGATAGGATAAATAACTAGAAAAATGATTCAAAATATATAATGATAAATAAAAAACATCCCACAATGAATGAATATATCAAAACTGATACATATAAATGTCTCCAATTTAAATACCAAAAAATACATGTCTACTACAGGGTCACAACAATAACTCTAGGATAGCTCGTAATGTTCAATTTTGTCACCAATGTTCTCTAGGAAACCTAAAAATGAATTATATTCATAGTGTTTTTATAACAAGTATACATAGTAGGGACATAACCATGTCCTCATGTTTCCATGTGAAAAGAGCATGCTAATTGTCAAATGAAAAGACAATATAACCAACATGCACCTAAAATGGTCATCTTACCAACCCCATCCCCACTATAGTTCACTCACCAAATCAATAATATTATATAATAATATTACATCATTATCATAACAAAGAAAGGTGACCAGATACCTCTTCCCCAATGTTTATTCCCTATCAGGCCCCAATGTTATACATATTATGCTCTCATCCCTTCCACACATATCACATCACATCCAATCTGCACAAACCTATTCCACACATCATATCGCATTCTGCCTGTACACATACATGCAAAACCCAAAATCACATTCTAATGAAATATGGGACCACACATCATAGATCATATGAATAATTCTAGTCCGACATGCCACATCTCATGCTAAAGACACCTTGGACCACACCCCAAATGTTATCCCGAAGACAACTGGGACACATATCAAATATCACCCAACGACACCTAGGCCACATGTGAAAATTGAAGGAAGGATGGTTGAGAGGGTGTAGGTATCCCTTTGTATCACTACCATCTAGGATTTTGGGGAAACCACACATTACTAAAAACCTATGATTGTTCGTAAGGATATCTAAATTGGATGGGGCATATAAAATATCACAAAACCCTACATGATAGAGATATGGCACACAATACCAATATTAAGTGTTCAAATCAACAACACTAGAACAAAAATATAACCACAACATACAATACATTAACTATCACAACTATTTACACCACTATGTGCAACACACCACTCAATAACTACACAGGACACACAAGATTTTTTTACATTCACCATACATGTTCCACAAATTTTATTCATTAGAGCTTCCATTTAACATTAAACCACTAATAAAATTCATAAAATAAAATTTTAGAAATAAATCACATGTCAATTTACTCCACATTTTATTCATTTTCAAACTCATTAAATTAATCATTTCATTCATCATGATAATTTATTAAACTCATACCTGAGAAACAAATATGACAACACCACAAAAATTTCCCCAAAACATCACACATCCACAATCATTGATGCATCACGTCATTGAAGATATATCAAACCAAAAATCCAGTATAACCCAACCATTATAAGCCAACCACTATGCCACAACCACTATGCTTCTACCTCATCACACCACACCACATAACTTCCCACACACATCAATTCAGACTAACCACTAAATCACATCCCCATACACCAAGAAACCCATCCACTCACATGTATCATCACACAATAACTACAAGACACAAAAATAACCATAAAAACAACAGCCACACATAATATTAACACATTATAGAATAAAATTTATTTATGGTCTTAATAACAATACATATTTACAATATCATGGGTATTATCACATGAACCCGATATCCAGAGGAAAGTAATTATTACCCAAATATAATTCATTAAAATTTTATTCATGGTTTGAGCACCCAACAACACAGAAAGTACCATCACATATATGAACTATAACATAATAAAGTCTTTCAATAGCTTTTATTTTCATAATTGGCCACTAGAAGGAATAAAAACATAAAAACCTACAATGAAATATAAATTCATGTGATAACTCCCCATACCATTCATTTTTTATATGACAATTAATTATATGATTATGAGAAACGACACAATCCACCCAAAGGTAAGAAAAATATTTAAATTCAAACAAATATAATGTAAAGGATGTATGGAATGATGATCCCCTACCTTAATTAATCCTTCTGATCATGTCGTGCACCACATGGTGATGAAGAAACCGCTCAAGAACCACCACTACAAAAGAAAATGACGGCTTAACATAAAATACTCTCAGATATCATCAAAATATCGGCAAAATACATTACCCAAAACAAATTTCACCACAGTATTATACTATGAAGAAGAATATTGAGGAAAAAATAACTATGAGGAGAAAAATTACCAGTAATTAATAACGGGAGGCCATAGATTGAATACATGAATCCATGGAACTATAATTTTAAAACAAATCCCAAAATGCATCATGAAACCACTTTCAGCCACATGGAATTATAAATAGAGAGTAGGTTTTCAAGAAAAACCCACGGTGCCCCAACCCTTTAAATTTCACTACATAGGATAATTACATTATGTGTGATCCCCTTTCACATCCTGTAAACATTGAGATTCATTTTTCTTGAAAATAATGATTCCTTAGAATTATTTATCCTCTAAAATATTCACATCATGACCCATCCATATATATGTGGATAACCACACATATAAATAATTTAGACCTTACATGACTTTTATTTCCTTTGCTTCTAGATTTTTAACAACCAACACCTCTAGATCCACTCTAGGACTCCTCTAAGATACCCCAAAAACTGGTTCCTCTAATTTATATGACCAAGAAGACTTGTAAAATTAAATTATATACCTTTAAAATTATTTTTTACATTGAGTATCAAAAAACAATCCTTGAAGAGAAGGGTTATGAAAAACCACCCCGAAATATTCCCCTCAAAGATCTCATCACATCTTAAATGCTACCACCATCCAAACACGTAAAAAAATGGACACTGAATACTATAAAAATACACCACCATCTATCACTGGGCATAACATTTTATCATATTTTAGTAGAATCTACCACTAATTTTCTACAAAATTATTTAAAAACCATTTAACATCCACATAGCCCAGACATATAATCCTTACTGCCAAAAACATAAAAATCAAGGCATCACATCCTTCATGTAATGATAATATATGATCTATGTTGTACTAACTTTATTGCATGGGTTTAATCACATAATAGTTAATATATAATGAATAGGATTTAGGTCCTACACTTTCCATCTATCAAAATATCATCACACATATCAAAATCAATTATGAATCACATATTATAATATAAAAAGATTTAAACAACCTATCACAAGTATAACCAAGAAAATTGTAACTCAAAATAGCTCTGGGTACTGAGAATGAATCTATATATCTTTCCCCCATATACAATATTCTAGGAAAAAATGCCTCCAAATAACACAAACCAAGGTGATTATCCATCTACACAACATCTTCTTTCTATGGAGACATATCTCTAATGGTCTCTCCATGGTCATAACATCATCCATGATATACAACTGTCCCAAGACAATGACACAGGGACAACAATAATGAATCTAATGAAGATGAGATATGTGTAAGACATTTTGGATCGAATCCATTTGTGTTGGCAATGCCAACTGATATTCCACCATTTCAATTAACCCCAACATCTCAAAGGGCCTAATAAACATGGGAAAAAGGTTTCTCACACTACTAATCCTCCAGATTCCATGCTAAGGGGAGAATCCCGCAGGGGGCTGGGTGAGTTGGTTCAAGGAGGTCGCATCCCATCATCGAGGTTCTGGGTTCGAGTCATCACAAAGGCAACGAGCACCATTTTCCAGCGATCCTCTCATCCCCTCGACTACGCGGGAACTGGCCCAAGCCCAAGGGTTGTCCACCTTGGGCCTAGCTGGGGAGGTGTGGCATGCGGGTGGTGTAAGGTTGCACTTATACACACGTTAACCGTTAAAAACTTTTGAAGAGGGCCTCTGAGCGGCGTCTTCTTCCCCCCCCCCCCCCCCCTCTGAGCGCGCCTAGGGTTTCTTCTCTATTATGTTTCCTCCCCTCCTCCAGCTTGGTTCGGCCACAACAGAGGCCTTCTCATCTCGGATCAACGTCTATGGGTGGTGGATCCGTGTTGTCCGGCTTCGTTCTTGGCGCGGTGGTGGCTTTGTGGCGCCTCTCGGTTTTGGGATCTCGTTTTTCTGTTGGTGTACTTGGCATATGCACCAGTTTGCTCAGTTACGTCTTCATCACTCCTGATTTCGGATCTGCTCGGCCCAGGCGTGCGTTGACTCCGAGTGATCCGGCTTCAGGTGGTGGTGATGATTCGTCCGGCTCCTGTATCTCGTTGCGGATCCAGTTGATTGGTTTCGACTTCAGTGTGCTCGTTGTTGGTCTCTTCATGCCTTTGGCTTCAAGATCTCCTCGTAGAGGTTTCCTGCTCATAGTTTGCTCCCATGTGATAACCGTAACCTTCTCTAGATTTTGTTGCAGCTGTGGTGTGCTTTCGGTGGGGTACGTTGTGCTCATCTTCGGCCTTGGTGTGCCTCCGCGATCTTAGTGCAGCCTCTTTCCTGCTTGACTTTGGCTCTGGAATGGGACAATTTTCTCAGGATCAGATCCAGTGTTCCGGAGGAGGGAGGTCCTCTATTTTGGCATTCCTGTGAGTTTTTACAGGCTCTTATTTGGTTTAGGTGAGAACTTGTTTGTTTTGATGTGAAATTGGTGGTTTTGTGGTATTGCTTTTGACTTCTTGGCTATGAATCTGTTGTCCTACTGTTTAACTGTGTTTGGAGGTGAAATAGTTGTCTGTTGGGGAATCCAGACATTTTAAATGGTTTTATATTCAGATGAGGATAAAGCCAGTAGGCTCCATCATGTGTGGTTTTTCGGATTTAGTCTATTGAGAGGGTATGGCATAGCCATCGGTACCAGGCTGATGCGTTCTTTCACAGGACAGATTTCTAATCAGACATGCATTGGTGGAGGCATACCTTAATGATATTGGTTCTGGGTAGAGGCATTTTCGTGTAGTCTTGTCCTGGGTTGCAACCTTTTAATTTTCGAATCTTGTTTAAGTACTGATGTCTCTGATGTTTTGGTTTACCCCTTTATCCTTAAAAGGGCCTTATCCAAAATCAATAAAAATATCAGTATTTGGGCCATTCAGTCAGCCATGTGGAGGGGGGATTATAAATAACACAAGGTCTCTATTCTTGAACTAGTGGGGAATTCTCCTAAGATCATCATAGTTCTTTTGATAGACTTCTTCCACCATCATCCACATAGAAACCAAACTGATCTTCTCATTCATGCTCTATACTACATCAGTTTCAAGAACATCTAAATCTCTAATCTCTATCCAGCACAATGGAGAAGGACATTTCCATTAGTATAATGCCTCAAAATCAGATATAAAAATGGATTAGTTATAGATATTGTTGTATTGAAACTACTATAAATATAGGGGATGTACCCAAGATCCCCTAAATTATATGATTAATTCACCCAACATATCCTTTTTAATTTTGATTCTCAACACTTTAGACCCATCCGCGTATTGGTGTAAAGTTGTTCTAAGAAATAATTTATGTAAACATCATGTTGTAATCCCATTTAGAATCATGATTTTAGAAAAGGATTCCTTTAAGAGATGATTTTCCTTAGTACCCCATGAATCCTATCATTATCATTAACTTACAAACATACTAACAAATTTAGAATAGTTGACTAATGGATCTCTAGAAATTGAGGTGGTTTCGTCAATTGATCCAAAAAAAATTGCATCAAAACCTCTCTATGGTTTTTGAAACCATATGATAAAATCCATTTATATTTCTTCCCATTTCCACTTGGGAACATCCAATGACTATAAAAAAACCTCCTATAACATGGTGTTACACTATCACCTGCTAAAAACTGAAACATATTAAAAAAACTATTATAAGAAATATTTCATACCCTTACACCAATGTTGTCTCAAAAAGCCATGATATATATTTTTTAACACCATGTTGTACTATTAAATATGATATATGAAAATCACATATAATGTTATCTTTTATTTCCATCAGGATAATCAACCACCCCTGGAGAAACATCTGCTTCCAATCATCCTATAACATTCCCTCTTAAGCATCACCATGGTTGATAATATCACACATCAGATCTGCCTATGAGTATACCAACTAAGAATCCTACACCTGCTATATCAAAATATACACAATGGTCATCCAATAAATATGACCTCAAAAACTACTCTCTCCAACAGTAAGATTCATTTCTACATGCTCCTACATCAATTTTAATAATCTAAAGAATCATGGGCCATATCCTCTTGGGAATTCCAACTCAACACATCAGCAACTACATTACCTTTATATGGGATACAAGATATCTAAAAATCATGATCTTGATGAGACTCCAGCCACCTCCACTATCGTAGAATCATATCTAGTTAATATAAAACCTATCAATCGCTTTGGGGACTGTGAAAACTAAAAAGATCTCATCGATGAGGTAATGACGCCACAACATTAGCATGAAAAAAATAAAGAAAACTCTAGATCATGGGTGTTATAATTATACTAATGGGTATGTAACTACATAATCTTATAATATATTATTTCTATCTACTATATTAATACCCATCCCAATCCCAGATAGGCCATGTCATTGAAAAACTCCAACAAAACACCATCCTCAGGAAACTGAAGGACTTGATCACTAAATAACATCTCATTCAGGTAATTGAACTCTACCTTACATTGGTATATCGACACAAAATCTCAATCATTCTTGGTCGACAATAATATTGTAGTTGAAAATTAAGATAAATAGAAAAAATTTCAGATAATAGCATGTGAGACCAAGGAAACTAAAAAACTATGACACATTATTTGGTACCACACAAGAAAAAATACATTAAAATTCAATGGGACTACTACCATATCCTTTTGAGACACCACATGTCAAATTAAATTCACTTATCTCATCTAACACTCACGATTGTACAGATCCAAATAATGAATATATTGTCAAAGGGCCTACAATGAATGTTTGACATGCTTGAAATTATTCTCCAATTAAATCTATTTGAGCATGATATCATCAATAAATACAATGCAAAAACTGTCTATGAACTGAAAAAACACTCAGTTAATATGTCCCATGAACACGACAAGTGTGTTTGTAACACTGTATTACATAACCATGAACATGAAGTTCCAGTAATTGTATATTGAAAATTTATTCTAAATATCACCATATTTCACCCTCAAATGATGTTATCTAGATTTCACATCGATCATCAAGAGACATATATCTCTTATCAACTAGTTTAATTAATAATTGATCTTTAGAGGAGGGTAATAATTCTTGACCATCACCTAATTCATACTCTGGCAGTCTATACACAACCTCACACTATCACATTACTTATTGGAAGAAAACATTAGAGCAGCCCACAACAACACACTGGTTAGGATGAAAACCCATTTCCTTAGTTCATACTCTTAATTCCTCTACTCACACAAGTCACTGGAAGCAATTAAAAAGAGGGCCCTTGAAACCAAAGATGCACCGGACAACAACTCTATCCTTAATGGGAAATTGTATAAAAAATTGAGTGTCATAACCTTCTCTAGGAAAATATATAATTACTCCTACATAACCCATGGAACACTCCCAATATGATTTTATACAAATATTACTTCCCACGGTGAAGGATGTTTCTCCCCATTCATACCACCCAACCAATAACATTAATCTCCAATGAACTCCACTAACTGGCAGTCAACATCAAAAAAAAATCTACTCTAAAAGAAGTACCAAATAAAACATATGTAAAATATCCAATTCATTAAAATGATAACATTGTATAGATATAAATTAAATAAGAAGAATTCCTAAAGTAACTCGTGTTACACCATAACCAGTCAACATTCCGAACACACATCAAACCAGGAATCCTGGCCTCCAACATTCATAGATAACACTAAGGGAAATGGGATCCTATCATCATCCAGTCCCAACATATGAACCAAATAAAGACAAAAAAGGAGGAGAGGCTCATGATTCAAACAAAAACACACAAGGGTACTAAACAAGATGATCATACATTGATATATTTGAAGATATACTAGCATTGATGCCTCAAACACATGAATCTGACCACACCCACCTCCTTTATATATCTACTTTAATACTTCACAACCACACTCTAGATTCGGTTCTTATGGATGGTTAATATCTTGAGGATTTCCTCTATCTACTATGTCTACTCTGGACTACTGAAAAACAAAAAGCATTACCTGATGCTAGAACAATCTCTGATGAAATTAATATTGCTAAAAAGTGGGATTGTCGCCCATAAAAAACTGACCTCCCTGAGTGGTCAAACACTATGTTTGTAGGTGACGATATCTATCACAGATATGGTTCTTAAATTAAAAATACATAAATGGAACTTGAAAACTAGTTTTCCTTGAATTTTGGGAAATAAACTATTGTGGTCGGTTCCTCGCCAAACAGAACCCTAACTACCCAAACACTTCTGGCCCACCGTCATAAGCTCTAATCCACCAAACAACATACATGAAATTACAATGGGGATCAAATCCCAAGTAAAAAATTCTTCTTGAAAACCTCATCCTTTTTTACACCTCTAGATATATTGGGAGAATAAACATTGTGACCGCACACTTGATCACAAGACTCCAAGCCACCTCGAGATTCCATTCTATGGAATCTTCATATAGAAAAACAACAGGAGGAAATAAAAGGATATTATTTAACATAATACAATGTCCCCAGATGCTTATAACCCCTTCTATAGGGATGGTATAAATATCCTCGTGGTATCCCTTATAATGGATGACACAAACTCTACATGAAACTCTCTCTAAATCATGGGTCATAACACATTTGTCCCATTGTGGTCACCAAGAAATGGTGTCCACCACTGATACATAGTTCCCAAATATAACTATATACCAAGGGTAACCAATACTCAACTCAAGCTCAAATCATACATAAAGAAATATGCAGATCCTATATCCATTGCTCCTTCTCTAGATCTAAGACACTCCCCTTTTACTTATCCAAAATATTCCACATAATGGAACACAAATCCTTCTTACATGCCTCGTCCTCCTATGTCAGGTTAACGCTTCTATTATTTACGAGATCACCCTTCTAATCCTCAGCATCATTAAAAACTCATAGAAAACTTACACGAGACATTCGTTAAAACAAGGATATCATTTTATACCCAGTAGCATGGAATTTTATCAAATATTATTTAATTTATTCATTTTTTCCCAAAACACCCAATTAAAATATAAAAACATGTTATCATGATGCATATTTTTTTATTGGTCTCTACCCTATAAAAATTTATACCGCAATTGGTCATTCGGTCGGCCTAGTGGATGTGCAATGGATCATGGGGGGATAAAATTTTGTTTCTTAGCCAGTTTATTTTTCCAATGAGACACACTTAGGTCAAAAACACTAATTCTATACAAAACCATGAAATACGCACTGTGCCAAACTAAAAACATGATCTTGTAACCCAAAATTCACCTCATATACCACTATTTCATGACCCCCACCCACCGAAGACTACACAGAATAGAGATAGATATTGACTCCCAAGTCCCCTAATTAGTAGCCCTTGGGTTAGTGATTAGGGTCGAGGGTTTAGAAATATCACAATATAGGATGCATTACCATATTTAAATGTACATGACCGATAGATAGGACAATCGTACACCCAATAACTCCAACATAATATAAAAAGGTAAACCAAAAACAATCCCACAATGCATGAACAAAATAAAAATCATACATATAAAATTAACCAAAGTAAGTACCCAAAAAAAAGAATCTCCAGAACAAACTCAACATCTAACACACCGAGATTTTAAGAAAAATATTCTTTTTAATTTCATTAATATCTTGTGTTGTATTATACACCAAGATTACCCTGCGCTATATGCAACACCGTATTAGCTTGCAGTATACGCAACACTATTCTTGGACTGTGTTACACACAATTTTGATAATAGTTATTCTACGCAACATTGTGTATATATATATATTCAATGTATAAATGAAATATGGTTGGATTCTGTTATACGAAAAAATGAAGGATTCTTTCACAACACGCAACCCTGACTTGGCTTGCATTACACGCAATCGCGACCTTCCTCGATAGCGTGTGTTGTACGCAATACCGGGTTTTAATAAACAATGATATATTATTATAATATTGTCATGAACTAGAAGTTATGAATAGCATTAACTAAATTTTGTATTTTATAACATTATTATTCATCTTACACATTTTCTAGAACATGGTATAAGAACAAAATAAATTTTTCGGGTAAAATAATTATTTTTCAAAAAATGCAGTTCTGCCGCCTTTTGATGGCACACACACTTTAAATATAGTTTTTGACATGTTTATATGTTCAATTTGACAAAATAAAATTCTTCTTTTGAATCAGGATGTAAAAATTTACATTAGATAAAGTTTTGATATTTTTCCGATAACTGTCATATTTTAATGAATAGTAAAAACACGCTATATATTAATTAAAAACAACTTTTTTCATCATTATATCTTATGTGGTTAAATTATAATATTGAATGGTTTTAAAGTATAAATAGAATATATTTTTATAGTTTAATATAATGTATGTCCTTAGCATTGATTTTACTTTGAATTCGTAGGTTAAATCAATTCAATCTTTTGCAATGTTTTAAATAAAAACCCGTTTTTATTCGACAACGAGATTAATTTTAATTTAATTTTTGAAACTTCTGTGTATTGAATTTTAAAAAATGGATTCCATATTTGGAATCAGTGGGTCCAAATTATGTTAATAGACTACTTTTTATTTTTAGGAATTATGAATAGTAACTATGGTAAATTTTTTTTACTATAGTTAAAGGTAAATCGGGTAATTAAGGGTAAATATAATATTTTAAAATTACCCTAACACTTGAAAAAATTCTATTTGATGGCTAAAAGTAAACCAATATAAAATAAGGGTCTGATTAGATTCATTTTATGGACTTTTGACCATGAAAATAATTTAATTATTATTAAAACTAAAGAAAGTGACAACATGTCACTATCTTAAATCTTATAAGTATAATAATTTTAACTCAGTGATAAACATCATCAAAATTCGAACATGAATAGTCTCCAGAAAGATAATACAATTATATACATCATAGGAATTTATTTAGAATTTTTAGGGATTAAATAATTATCATTTATTATGACACATAGATGATGCAGTAATTGTCTTATTAATGAAATATTGACATAATTGATGTTATAAATGCCCAAATAAAAGTAATTTGAGACTTTTTATGACTTACGCTAATTTTCTAGGTTACTATGACATGTTATTGTTGATTTAAGTAACTTTTTTCGAACTTATCATTCTGTTATGAATTTCTTAAAAATCATATACCAAATAGTGTCAAAATTGACATAAAATAGTTTTTAAATCAAATATTATATTATTAATTGATATTTTATTCCTAAAAATTTAAGGTTCGGACAAATGACATAGATATGATTATATATATTAATAATAAACAACTTGGGGTTATTTTGGCTTTATATAGTAAGTTTATTAACCATATAGTGTAAGAAAACAAAATGACACTGTAAAAGTTAAATTATTTAACTTAATGTTAAATCTAAATGATAAGGTTAAAATAGGAACCTAAACATGTATAAATTCTATTGGATGAGATGATTTTGACCCATCCCCACCTTATATTCTAAATATATAAATTTGGAACTATTTAAAACCGAACCTGACTTTATAATATAATAATATTTTTAGTCATTCCAAAGGTGCCCCTCTCCTCCCTTATAAAAAGGCACCTCCTCCCTCTCTTCCTCACACAACATTGAGCCTTCAATCTCGGCCAAACCCTGCCTAATTCTATTATCCACTTCCCTAGAAACATCATAGAGGTTCTGTTCTTCCTCAAAGACCAATTTTAGTGCCCTAAGAGGAGGTCTCAAAGAGGCGCTTCAAAGAAGAGGTAATTTCCGTTACCGATTCTTTCACCTTTATTTCTTCTTCCACTTCTTCTTCTTAGGTTGTTTCATTATGAAGTAATAACATCAGTATCACTCATATACTGATATGTTATTATAAGTATGAAACAATCCTATTTCATCATCTATCCATCCTACGGAAAACGAAATCACCGCGCGTGCGTATGTACGGAATACCGTCTCCACACCGTGGTGAAATCTATTTTCCACCACCTCCTTACATGGATGGGTATAATGGTGTAAATAATAACTATATATTATTATTTTTAAGTGATATTGATTCTGAAATAGAATACATACACTCCAATACAGTCCCACAATCATGAGAACGATATCATCGCTTGTGCGTACGTACGGACTACCGTCTCCACGACGCGATGACATTCATTCACCATGTTAACCATTTAAGAATGATTATAAAGTATATATAAGAAATAATAATGAAATATATGACATTATAAAGCTACTGGATTTATGTATATATGTCATATACTTACTTCCATTCAAGATAATAAGGAAAGGAAAACAGCGTTCATGCGTACGTACGAACTACCGTCTCCATGAATGGTGTGTTTCATTTCATTTATCTATCTATTATATATATATATATACTGAATATATATGATATATAAATCATGTTTTATATTCTGGAAGTAAGTAAATCATGATATAAGTAATAATAATTTCAAGAACAACAAGTCCAAACACCTACGACAAATGAAACGATTTTACCCAAAACGCTTCTTTAACATGGAATTTACAAAAGAACGGGTAATATAAAGTCATAAGTGAACCATATATGATATCATAACAATTAATATGATTCTGTAATAAGTTAATGACATTATTTAAATCATTATACAGGATGTTCGGATACGTACAAAGCATATCGGACATAAGGTAAGGGAAAATCTCACAATCTCAATTTTTATCCGAGATTGTTTATACTTTGAAATTTACTGGGGTGTATTTTATCATCCAAATCCATGTTTCCTCAATATGTAATATTATTTCCATCCACCGGCAATTATTTAAATCCAATTTTACCCTTTGGTGAGTTTTTAGTAAAAGATATGAAAGGAATCTTTTGTCATTTTTCGTACGAGGTACTTTTTGACTTTTCCGACAAAAGTACGAGAAGAATGTTTTTTTAACTTAAACGGCACGAACGAATTTTTACGGTTTTATAAAGCCTTATTTTCATGAAGCTTCCTCCAAAATATTTCCTGACTATTTTCAATAAAATCTATTTCTTTTAAAATTTCATGATGTTTTGTTAAAAGAAATTGATTTTGAAGAAGAAAGGATATTTTCCTCAAGAATTCATTTCAAGTGTTTTATCAAAACTATTTTCCATCTAATATAATAAAGGGTTCTGTTTCTATCCATATTTTTACATTGATTTGACTATGTTGTGATGGAATTATGTTTATGAATTCCTTTATCTTATATGAATGGTTTTATGATGTCATGTTGTTTAAGAATCCCATTTTATTACATGGGTTATGCAATGATGTATGATTTATGATTTTGTGGCACACAAAAGAAGGGTATCATTATGAGATGGGTGGGACCTATATCTCCCTCCAATGCATTTGGTAAATATTTTATATCTCATGAGATAGACATGGCTGGAATGGTAGGTAATACCGGTTCAGTGAAACAGGACTGAAACGAGGGTTACTCGATTCAGAAAAGGGACTTTGTCCACTAAGATAGTCTTGGCAATGAGTCTTGACTAACAAGAAATGATTCTCTATGATTATGTGTGTATGCCACAAAGTTTCATGTTTTAAGTTATGATTATTGTGATTACATTTCCCTAACATGATTTATCCCATGTTATGAAATTATTCTCTCTTTTGCCGGTTATGAATTCCAAAACGTTATGTTCTTATGAATATGATGTGATTGATATTTCTGTTGTTTACCCTTACTGAGAATTTGAGCTCACCCTTTTGTTTTTCCTTTTCCCCAGGATATAATGAAAGGTTTTAGGTATAAAAAAAAAGAAGATCTTTATGGGAGATGTTGAAGATATTTCACCAGGATTAGAAGATTATATTCCGAGTTTCCAAAGACACTAAACTATTATGATCCTTGCGTGTGTGTTTTTGTTATGTACTAAGTATTCCGCAAATATAATGTAATGTCAATGTACGTCAAACTTCGGGTCTCTACACAACAACGACTCCAAACCAACTTGTAATGTAAATTTCAGTCCCCAAAATCCCCATTGAATCATAAAAAAATTCATATAAGTAGGGTGAGAATAATAAGTATACTCTTTAGGGACATAACCAAGGGATCAACCATATATTGAAAATAAAATGATAATGCACCGGTGAAGAAACATTGTAACAAAAAGGACCTAAAAGGTAGATCTATCAGATCCTGGCTTCATTATTCCCCACTTACAAAATCACAGATCCAATATAATAATATAATATCAAGATCATAACCAATAAAGGGTCCCCAATACCTATTCCCACTAATTTACCACTCCCATTTCCAAATATCGAACCTCTTATTCTCTCATCCCTTCCACACATATCACATCACATCCCTACCACATAATCCTCAGCCACACATCACATCACATGCTACCCGCACACACCTATACCAAACATAACTTCACATCCCAATGTCACCTAAGACCACACCAAAAACTCAACCCAATGAAACCTGGGACCACACATCATAACTCATCCAAAAGTTACATGGGGCCCCATGCCACATCTCATATTAGAAGAAAAATAGGCCACAAATCACATTTCACCAAAAAAAACATAGACCATGGTTAATTGTTAATTTATGAAATAGGAAGAAGAGGTATCCATCCATCAATATCACTCTCATAGAGGATGAAATGGAAACACCAGAAACATAGGACCCATGTGCTTTAGTAAGGTTACCCAACTCAGATAGGGTGAGTATTAAATAACATAAACAAACATGATATGGAGACAACACACAATACCCAAACCAATGGTTCACCTATACACCATTAGAACACACCACATCACCACCACATATTACACATCAACTGTCACAACTGATGTCATCACTATATGAAACATACCAAGATATGTCCATACAAGCCACACAACATTTTCAAAAATAAATATACAAGATACACCACTTCAATTAATTTGTTTTTCCATTTCAATTTACACCGCTCATTCAATTCACTCAATTAATTTTAATCTATTAATCACATATCAGTTACAACACCATTTTATCCAATTTCCAAATCATTCATTTATTCATTTCATTTAGCATCATATTTCAGTACACTACTACATGAGAAATTGTCCAAGCCACACCACACAACAATCACCATAACACCGCACATCCACCGTCGTCATTGCCCCACATCGCCCAGGACATCTCCTAAAAAAATACATTGCACCATAACAAATATAACACAACCACTATGACATAAACTCATTGCTGCACACCACCATAATTTCCACACATGTCTATGACAACATACCACTACACCACTTCCCCACACATCGCACAGATGATCTGGTCACATATATCATCACACAACCCACACAAGAAAAAAAAATCACCATATTTAGAATATCATCACACAAAAGAAACACATTCTGACTTTATATTTATTCAGGGTAATAATCACATTATATATTTATGATAGCATTAGTATTATCACAAAAACCAGATATCCTTAGGAATCCAATTTTTTATCTAATATAATTTATTTAAACATTTATTCATGATGTAATCCCACAAAAACATAGTAAATTCCATCGCATATATCAATGAAAATACAATAATGGCTTCTAAAACCCGATATTTTTAGAATTGGAAATAGGCAGGCATAAAAACATAAACAACATATAATAAAACAAAAATTCAAGTGATAACTCCCCATACTCCTCAATTTTAGAAATTCCAATTAATTATATTTTTACTAATACCCTTAATATCCACCAAAAGGTACAAAAAATCATTTAATTACTACACATAGAGCATAAAAATGTGATAATAAGGATAACCTACCTTAACGAAGCCTTCATATCATGGTGTGCATCGTGGTGTGATGAAGTAACCACCCTAGAACAATCTGTACAAACAAAATGGCAAGTAAACCTTAACCACACTCAATGATCATGAAAACGTAGCCCAAACACATAACCCAAATCAAACAGCACCACTACAATAGTCATTGAAGAATAATTGAATGGAAAGTGATAAGAAGAGGAGAGAACATACCAAACACTAGTAGAGGGAATCCAATGATCGAATATGAGAATCCACTGACCATTCCCCATTAATGAAATTTCAAAATGTCTCAAGAGAAAACTGTGGATTCCTGGAATGAGATTGCGAGAATATAGTTTGAGTAAAAACCATAGTCACTCCATCCTTTAACGAAACAGTAGATAAGGTAATTTCCTAATGTGAAATCACCATTCGTGTTATGTAACCATCGAGGATTGGTTAAACCAAAAAATCTGTATCCTATTTATTATTTGACACCAATAATATTCATGTCATGAATCAGTCCACTACATGATAAAACCCACAAACACACCATGTAAACCTTACACTGTACATATTTACTCTATATGGATCCATTTGATATACAACACCTCCAAGACTGCTCCATGCCTCCACAAAAAACTCCAACCCCTAAACACGACAAAGTGATCAACAAGGAAGGAACATATCAATACAAAATTTCTTGAAAAAGTGATGACATTTCCTCTATATTTTTAATTATACAATAACATTTTTCTAAATCCATTAATATTGAATAGTTATTTATCCTTATTATATTTAGGATTTCATCATCATTCTTACTCAATAAATCTTGGACCTTCTTTTCATTCCCACAATTGTAATGTATGTCATAATCAGGGTACTTTAGTAAATATAACCATCATGATTGTCTCAGGTTGATGTATTTCTAGGTGAAAATATAATTAAAATTTTTACAATATATACATATTTGACATATCTAACCAGAAATATATTTTCTAAAAATATTTAATGATATGATTATAGTTTCCATATCATGATATCATTTGGATATTTTTTCATATCGGTCTATAGATCCCATTATACATAAGTAATAACTCCATAATTTCTTATAAGAAAACAACCTTCTCCTTTCAATGAGGAATCTGTGTCTAAAAAAGTTATACCATTCTTGAAGAAGTGTTTAGCACTATAGCATTGCTTAATCCCTTATTCGTTCACTAAACTGTCCTTTATATTCCATTGCAATTGTAAATTTGACATCTTTTATGTGTCAACACTATTAAAAGAGTTTTTAATTGGGAAATTATTCAAACAAAATGATTATTGTGACATGATATACAAAGGGAATTTCATAACACAATTATATTCATTAGAATTTTCAAAACAATAACATCCATTTTCTCTTAAGGGTAAATTGATATCTATCTTTACAGATAATATATCCATGAATGGAAACATAATGATAAAAAATCACTATTAATGATATTAACATAAGAAAATTGATCAATATATTATCAAGGATATTTCAAAAGGGGTATTCATTATCTTAATTATTAACAGTGTATTTCAAAATAACAACATGGAAAACCAAAATATATTTTTATGATTATTATTGGAATTTCCTATTCATAATATTCATAAACAATTTGGGTTCATTGGATAACCCTAAGGTCATCACTAAAAACTCATAATGATCATATTATTTGTAAAATTCCATCATTTATTATATCACCCTTCTTAGATATTAATTGAAGATAACCAAAAAAGAGATCAATCATTAATATAAAACAAACCCCTTATAAATCATCAAACAATTAATTAGTTCAAAGTAAGGGAACCATGTTGTTCGTAGAAATTGTATATATTTCCCTATATTAAATACCTGACTATATTGAAACACTCATATTCCTCTAAAATAAGAATTTATCTCTCAATGGTGAAACCATACTGTAATGACTCTCTTATCACACAATGATTGTATTTTTTTCATTTTTTTATAAATTCTGCTTGTTCCATTAAATAGGGAGGCTCCGATTTTTTTTCTATTAGGATGAAGTAAAATATATAATTAAAATTCACATATTTGTTGATATAATATGAATTAATCTTAGATTACAACATTATAATGCTTTCTAGTGAAATAAACTTCTTGTATTATTATTCTATTATGATTTTTCGATTCATCTTACTCCAAAATTTCATTGTGATGTACCAGTGAATGGGGTTCTAAACATCACTCAGGAAATGGATTCATACCATTAAATACAAGTTATTAAATTACTAAATTATATATTATAACCTCTTTCTCTTCATAACAAATTTTATAATTAGACATTGAGAGCCAATCCAACCATGAAATATTTCACCATCAACCATATGTATAACAATGAGTATTGAAAGTAAATATACTCTATGAATTTTCATAGGGAAAGAGAAGTTGAATTTTTTTCTATATGATTCCGTTAAGATTTATTTACATAAAAACTCTTTCCATAATGTATCTAAATTTGTTTCAATATTCCTAGATATCATTGGAGATATAAAACAATATATAGATCCAAAATTAAATAAATCATATCATATCATTGTGTTTATGATCAAATTTATGATTATAGAATAATATTGACCTCAAATTATACTATATTGATATAATATTCATGACCATTATCCATTTAATTATATTAATATGCATTCCATTACGTACTAGGAATTTGATTTTCATAGTTCCCTACCTCATGATAATTCATCCAATAAAAATTTATGACTTTTGTTTTTTCCTTTACATCTATTATAGTTTTGTCCTTTATCCCAGAACAGGAAACAAACAGACATTCACTTCAATAAAAATAATTGTTGTTTATTTACAAAATATTGCAATTTAAAGTCTATTCCCACCCCATTTTAACTATTTCCCCATTTCAATTTACATTAAGAATAAAATATACTATTAATCCCTTGATTTTATTTCAAAATATATGACTTGAATAAATCATTGTGTAACGTGATATAAATTTATCCAATATGAAGATAAATTTAAAAAATATTAAGAGATTATAATATATATGATGGTTGGAATTGATCAAGTAAATAATAAATTGTTATTTATTTTTTGGATTAAAACCATGGATAAATGAATATTTGTAAATGAATTTTTAGTTAGACTAATAATCCATAATATTTTTCTCTTCCCGTTGTCTCAAATCATGAAATTAAATTTCCAGATTTATTCATTTCTTATGAGGACATTATTTCTCAAATAATATAATATTAATAATTTATAATTCCATACCTTCTATCTCCACTACCTCTATAGTTTTTTGAATCAATGAATGGTATTAATCAATACCTCACTATGATTATAAAACACCATGGAAACCCTCGCACATTCCCTACTTACATTAGAAAAAATATTCTCTCTAGGAAATACATTCATTCATGAAATACTAATGGATAGATATTTCTACTAAATGGTATAGTCTGAAGTTACATATAGGGATCCAGCATTTTACAACCGTTCTATTATGAAACCGGGTTCCCTATATATGTAATTTCATTATTCGTAACTTGATCAAAATAATTTCTAATCATCTCTAATCCAACATTACCCTAATTGTCTCTCATTATAGGCAAGTCACAAAATTTATTATAATTATTGGAATTTTCATTTTTATTCCATTAGGAACTAATTATAGAAAAAGAAATATACATAATTAGTTCATGAACTAAATAATAAATCATATTATTAAAGTGTAAAAATTTATTATAAATTCATGTTATGTAATCCAAAACTATTTGGAAAATATTCTATTGGATTCTGATTGGGTATTCCGTAACTATATTTTTTTAATCTAGTTATTATGTATTATACTAAAAAATTAATGATAATAACTATAACATCATAACTACAGAGAACCAACTATTTATTTTATTCTGATGTTATAGTATACATATATGACAGTACTGAAGATCTAGTTGTTTGGTAGTATCATGAAACTAGAAACATAATTGAACATGAGAAAACATTGAAAACATAAGATAAATATTAATGAGTAGAGATATTAGTAAATAATTTCCGATATTAAATATTTTCATGAAAATCATATATTAAACTCCATAAATTACTAATCTAAATATAACAAAACTTAAATAAAATTAAATTATTCCAGATGACATTTATAATCGTTAAACATGAATAAATAGATTGTAGATAATATATTTTGAATTTAAAAATTTATAATATATTTATTTTTATAATTTTATAGAAAAATAATTTTTGGATTTATAATGGAAATATTATTTTAATATTATTTTTCTTGGACATTTCAAATATAATTAATTTATTAGTGAATAGTGGAAAATTCAGATTTTATGAAAAGCATAAAATTTATGAAATTGTTAAACAATAATGTAATGAATAATTTTCAAAAACATTTTAATTATATATATATATATATTGTAATGTTAAATTATGTATTTTTTAAAAAAATATTTATATATGAAACCCATTCTTAATATTTTACAGAATTTATGTCCTTTTTTAATGAAAACTATTTTTATATATTCCTCATATAAATTGTATTTTATAAATTTGATTCATATTGATAATACATATGATCAAATTCTCTTATAAGGATCATTTTATTTTCAATCATTATAAAAAAAACTTATTTTAAAATTAGTTTCCTCTATAAATATATTAAATATTAAATGTAATCCACTTTGAGTACAATAATTATGAAAATGCAAGATAAACTTATAGAAATGTATTATTGAATATTTCTATCAATACCCCTTTCTAAACTCAATTATTTACAATTATGGAATAACATGACATGAAAAATTTATGGTCCCTTTATATTAATGAGTTATATGTACCAAAATTCCATTCTATTTAATTATACAAATATCTACCAGCCCTAGACATATCAATACATACTATTTCCCTTAGAATTGACCCAAAATATTACCAATTCCATTCCATACCCTACCCCTATATCGTAGAATCACTTATATTCCCAAAATACCATGTAGGGGTTCAATAATTTTGTTATAAAATGAACTAATAAAAAGTAAGAGGTAGTATTTTTCACCACAAAATCATGATTATTTTCTACCTATACCTCCCCCATCTTCTTCAATACATGATAGTAATAACAATAATCATTATTAAATTTATGTTATGTTGTCATAATGATTAGACATATACTTTAAAAATTCCTCCATAACCATTCTCAAAATAATAATGGGATCATGAATACGTGAAAACTACAACCTCAACCTGATTATATTTCACATTAGTTTTATATAATGACTATCATAGCTGGAATGTAACTTGTATATAATTTATAAAAAGGTTATTTAAAAAACCTCAATATTATATAATGATAACATTATAGACTCTTTATGTGGTTCAAAAAATAATAGTTATAATAAATTTAACCACTAAAAATTACATATACGTGTTCCTTTTCTAATTTGAATCCACTCACGGAAAACCTATATACATGAATAAATTTGATAATAAAAAATAAAGGAAACAATATTATAAAATTATGGTGATTAATAATATTTTTTTAATATCACCTTAACATTGGAAAAAATCTACTAAAGGTTTCCAATTTTTTTTACCAATGATCATAATTTAATAGGCATATACTGAAATAGTGTAATAAATTAGTGACACGTGATAGAATGTAGACAAAATTAAATGAAGAATAAATGAATATTGTTCTTATAAAAGAATTTGGAAATCATTATTTTATTATTTATTATATTATGTGAATGTGTTGAATGATTTTTTACATTACGTATGTGATTCTCCATATTACCCTCAATACTTTTGAGTTACATGTTTTCATTTTTATGATCAAATTTTATGCAATAATATTCTCATGAAATTATTAAATATATACATATATATATGTACTGCTTGGATGTATAAAAATTATAATGGTGGATCCAAAGGAATTTATGCAGTTATTGTGGCTGAATGAAGATGAACTCGGGTACATAGTGAATATTAAAATGGTAAATTAACATGAGTTGCAATGTACCCATTTCATTCACATTGCATGATCACTTTAAGATTCATTTCTTCACCTAGAACCTCTATGAACTGACCTCTCAAATCAAACCAGTAAATAAATTTACTTTTTGGGTACATGTGAGCCTTTTGAATTGTCCAACAAAATAAATTTTTATGAGGAGAGATGTCCCTTTTGGTCCCCTAAAAATTTAAAATCACACTATGGGTGAGGCTTATTTTTCACACCCCACAAAAAAATATCCTTTCAGGAAGTGGTGGACTATTTTTACCCCCAAACATAAAACACGTAATTGAAAGGTCAGGTTCATTTTTCAAAACCCATGTAAATGAGAACAACCTTTTTAGGGTAAGGTGACATCCTATAAAACCAAATCAATCACAAGAGTTAGTTTTTTCTTTTAAAACTATACCCCTATAAAAACCAACACACAAAGTCTAATGGGGGTGAGATGTTTTGGGTGACACAATCTGATAAAAGGATTTTTATTAGGTAAAAATCTACCACATATCACAGTGAAATTAATGGCATAAGAATCTATCTACATAGAAATATAGTAGGTCTGCATATCATAGATTCATATTCAATCCAAAAATTATCATAATGACCCACATTGAGGACTATAATTATAAAATCCACAATTGGATGAACAATTTGTGTACCAAAATCCAAAATATAAAATAGTATGGCCATGTGGCCCTTCCTTCTCGACCCCCTTACATGAAGAGTTTTTTCATCCATAATCCCCTTTTAAATTTTCATTCCACCTCTATCCAACTTCACTCACAATGTGATAATACCGAACTAGGCCACATCTTGAACAATCTGTCACAAAGTGATAATACCCAACTATCCCCCTTTGTGAACCACCCAACAAAAAGCACCCAATCGGGTCCCTTTGCAAAAAACAAGTCGAAGGACTCTCCCAAAGACACTATATATGTATAATACAACAACTAGACACATTAGTGTGTCTTATCGAGCACATATACCCATGGTAAATGAGGTCCTATTGGTAAACCCATAAACAAGGGAGTATTAAGAATGATCTTATGAATACGTAACCATGGTAATGGGGGTCCCAACATTGGAGGTAGTTCTCAGTGCCTCCATATTTGAGATGGTAAGTTATGAATCAAACTTGGATTTACCTTTGAGGTTTAGTGCCTGGTCATCCTATCTTTTCCGGAATTAGGATAATGGAATCCCTCCTAGATTAATACCCTATCTTTTTAGGGAAGAGTCCATAGACCTACTCCAATTAATATATTTATGTTATTAAAATGATATAGGTGACTATCACCACATATCTCCCTTCTATTCACTCTTACTTTGGGCACTATTCCTCACCCACCAGTAAACATGTGAGATTGTGTGGATTTTATATCTACAACATACTCTTGTTTCTAACAAATATTTCAAATAACATGGGCATAGAGATTAATGTCAATCACAATATGCACACAATCCCAAACCAATGGTCATTCTCCAAGGTGTAATACTGTAACGAACGAAACAATTATTAATGAAAATTCCCTTTCATATAATTAAATTTATTATTATGTAAAATGATTATATAAAATATGAATGACCTTGGTTTTATGTTATTTGGATTTTAAAATACCGGTATGAATTTTTACTATAGATAAAAAATCTATTTAACAGAGATCAAATGATTAATATAAATATAGGGATTTAACAAATCTAATTTACTATACAAAAAATGTGATGGCCTCATCTAGTGGAATTTCTCCATATGAATCCCATTTTTCAGATCTTGGAAAGGAGGTGGCATTACTGGGCTTCTCTCTTAACAATGACCAAGCCAAGGCGCATCATGTTAATCTTGATCGAAACTCCCAATGGGAGAATTGGAAGTTGATAGAGATTACCACCCAAGAGATGTTATCTGATCCACCCCAAGAGTCTTTCACCATCACACACATTACCCTTATTTCATATGTGGGTTTTATAAGGGGTTATATAACAAGACCCTAGTACAATAATTATGTTCATTAATATAGTATTGAATAAATAATATACATTCATTTTATAATAGTTACTTTGTAAAAGGCTTTTAAACACAAATATTGTTTTCTATTAATATTCAATTAAGAAATCAATTTTGATGAATTATTTTATTTTTTAATTAAAAAATATTTTAATAAAATATTATTATTACTAAATTACCAATTAATAAAGATAAATAATCATATACTTTTTATGAATAAAATTTTAATTTTCTTAATGTTTGAAAACAGTTTTGTTCAAAACCCATGAATTTTCAATAATTATTGTTTTTTATTTTAAAATTTAAAATGAAAAAATTTATAAAATTATTTATATAAAATGAATATTATTTTTGGAATTGGGATTTTGAAGTTATCCAACAATTAATTTTTCATAATTTTCTAAGACAATCAAATTTTAGAGTAAAAAATGAATAATGTTTATATATATAATGTGTTTTATTATATCATAATGACCCAATGGTGATGTAATAAAATAATATAATACATATTTTAAGCCAATATATTTTTATCTTTTAAAATAATTTTATTTTAGGTTAGTTTGATTTATTTTACAAATCATTATTGGACCCTCCAAGACTTCTAAAACATTTTAACATTTTAAAATTATTTCCTTGAGATTGTGACTCACATCCACATATGCAAGCCTAATATTTTAACAAGTTTGGACATTGGAATTATAAAATAATTTTTCCACTCCCCTTTGGAAAAACCCATGGTCAAAAACCATGGGTTGGTTTTTGGTTTTGATGAGTCTATTGTGTGGTGTCCAAAACCTAAATAATAAAGAATTTCCTCTCTTTTCCTATATAAAATCACCCAATATCCGACTTTTATTTAATCAAAACCCTTGGATAACTTATATACTCGGCCCTCCTATCTCAAGAATACTCCCAAGGAACCCCAATATCCCATGAATCCTCTCTCTAGACCCTACCAATCCGTTGGGATCACACTTCCAAGTAATGGATGTCTTCCTTTTTCATTTTTTTCCAAATGTTGTTATGTTGTTATACCATTTTATTTTCAATAAAAATTGTTTTGGGGTGATTTTGAACCTCAAAAATACTTATCCTTATTTTTTAATGATGATATACTTATTTCCCTCTCATTAATTCCTCCCACTGACACCTGTTACCATGACGATATTCTAGAAGAAATTTATCTCTTCTCATTTACATTCAAGAAATTCTTTTTTATCATGCATCTAAATTACATTAAATATGATGTTATATTATGTTCCATGAACCATTACGCTCCATTTCATGTATAAATGATGAGATACCCCTTTCTCTCTCATCAACCAATTTTAAAATTTCTATTTGACATCGTTATGTTGTAGATGTTACACTGAAATTTCTATGCCAAAGACATCATGTAAGTTAATACCATACCCATTTCTCTATAAAAGGTATTCACCATTATGCACTTATACATTTATATTGAGTAAATAAATGTCTATATTCCAGGTCTCTTGTTTGGGGAATAAATTATTATGTTTAATGAATCCATGTTGTATGATCTATGTGGCACACTATTGCATGAAATGAAATGATTATAAAGGGTGAGCTCACATTGTACTCCAATGAATTATGTAATTATTAGTGTCATGATACATTATGTGAAATTAGGGTTTAATCATGATAATAAAAGTGTAATGTGGTTTTACTCATTCTCCTACAATGTTTAATCCCCAACCCCTCCAATCTAAAATGTATATGATTTCCAACCAGTAGTGATATGTTGGAAATATATATAAGATTCAACACCAAAATCCTAAATTCTCCCTAATGTTCTCTGGTCCATATTCCTAGTAGGGTTTCATCCAACATGGAGGTCCATAATTCTTCTGATTCCCTTTAGATATGTTCCTATTTGTAATACCTAATCATTAAGAACTACATGGTCTTTGATTCCCTGCAATGTAGTGTACGCAGAAGGCTTCCCTGAGTCTCAAACCAAACACCACAAATTCACCCTAATATATTATGGGAAATATTACTAGTAGGATTGAATCCAACTCATAGGGATATATTCTATCCGAGTCCCATTGGTAATAATCCTATATATAAGCCACAACCCTTCCAGAGTTCATGTTATTTGATTCATGACCAATTATGATATGTAAGAAGCCTCGCTGAGGTTCAATCCAAACACACAAATTTACCCTAATGTTTTCTAGGCCCAATCCTCGGTTGGGTTGCATCTAACATTAAGGGGCTTAATCCATCTGATCAACTTTCCAAACTATCCTTGTTGGGAAATAATAATGATAAGATCATACCCCACATATGAGATGATATATCATCAAGGCTCTTTTTCCACTTCAACGTATGTCCCAAACAAATTTGGATTAATCACCATTCACATAAATATCCATTACAGAAGATATTAAAACACACCGGTTTGTCCTCATCACATGACCTTCAAAGGTATGACGTTTCACCTTATTTGAAACTGAATAACGTGGGTTCATATTACATTAACAAAGATATATAAGAAGCCCGTTTCTTGGAACAAATCCCGATAAAAAAACAATTTCATCCTTACAAAGTGACATTAAATTATCGAGCATCTGATTTTCAATATTCAAACCAACATCTTGATAATAAATGACATAAAAATCTATAATTTTTTTTATAAAAAGGTACCAATAATGGATAAACACATATACATATATATAAATATAGCAATGAAGAACTTCATATATCTATAACTGATTCTAAAATTCAATCCATGATAATAATTGTTAATATTATGGAGACATAATCCATACTAGGATTCAATATAGGATTCATGAATGTGGATTTAATCTATAACAAAGTCTCCTCATTAGAAATTATTCTCCCCAAAATCATGTGACGAGCCCAAACTTTTACATGCAATCTCCTCCCTTCATTAAAGGCCTCACTGAAGAAATCTAAGTGGAAACCTTCCTTCAAAAATTTGGTCCACATAAAATCAAAACAAGTCAGTGCACAAGACCGCAACAGGAAAAAAATAGAGAACCTTATGTGCATACATTTTTCCCCATAAAATGACAGGAGACATTATGTTTTTCGTACCCCAAACAAATAAAATGTTGATCTATATGTGAATCCATAACCATAGTGATTTCATCACCAATATGTCAAGCCCCATCTCAAAGAATGAATGTGGGCCAGAAACATGAATTAAAAATAATTACTTTGAATGTGTCCATTTAATGAGATTCTTCATTGATGAGAATTATTGATTGTGTTTTCCCCTTAAATTATATGCAAATATTTCAAAATCAACCTTCAATCCATTCCAATTCCATTATTTTAATTTATTTTAACATTTTCATATATTGTCATGTCCTCATCAATGTAGAGGACACTTTCATTGACCCAGTGTCATTAAAGCTAAGACTCTAACATTTTCATTCAAGGGATCCTCTAAAATAGTACCTTCCAAACAATGGTGTTAGATCAAAAAGACATCTAGCTTATAAAGTACCCCCATTCATCTACAAAACCATGATGGCTAGTGGTACAAAATCCAACAACACTAGTTTCAGGGTAAAATTGTTTACGTATACAATACTTGGAATGCTAAAACAATTCCTTTCATATATTAGAGATATTTATTCATTGTTCACTAAAGACCTAGTTCAAAAAATATAGGGGTCCCAAAAAAGGATCCTTACAGTAGTAACTATCGCTAGCTCAATGTGTCACAACACCCTTAGAATGTTGGGGGGTGCCACACTTAGGAGTCCATCCCAGGTCTCTTATGTCTGGTAAACTAGAACATACTGTTGAGGAAAAAAATCAACTATCAAAGAGTAGATCCATAACTCAACTCACTCTAATGAATCCCTCAAGACCAAATTGGTGGAGGCTCATGAGGCGACATTGAAACATTCCTGTACCAACGAGTCCTTGTGGTATAGTTCGATATAATTCAAGGAAAACCTACTATACCAAATTGGCAGAACATAATGAGAAAGAATCAATTACTTACCATACCCATGCATCCCTTTTGGTTAACGTGGCAGAAAATCGTGATTAGGAACCAACATTATCCCACAACCATAAACCTTTCATAGGTAATTTGTGGAAAACCAAGAGTATGAGCACACACATACACACTTTTTCACAATCATCAATCCCGCCTAACTAACATGGGGTCACTGAATGAAAAAATTTATTATATATCATTTAATAATATGGGAGATCAATATCTCTACCTCTATACCAAATTATTATTTCCATATACTGAAAATAATAGGAAGATAAGAGAAGGAAAATATGCCTACTCAATCTGTATAATGGACATATATTTTCATTCCAGCTGATGAAGTCACTCATTATATCTTTTAATGATGAAATGATATGAATTTATTCAACTCTACATTCAAAAAATCATCTAGGATACAACGATAACATCAATAGTGACAAGATTTCAGGAAAACAACCCCAAATACTTATTTTATGTATACCAGTTGAATAATTTGAGTCACCATGGACCAGACACATATTCCTACTCCTACCATGGATATTCATTCCCATCCCATGAAAAATGGAAAATGAGATCGAGCACATATCACTATTCTAAATAGAGGTCATTAGTCTACTTTGGTGACCACTCCAGGGAATGCATATATCCATGAAAAAAATCCAGATATCTATCAGAAAATTCCATTGAAATCATATGAACATATCAAATAGGTTTCTTCATATTAAAGCAGTCACCCACTATAAGTAGCTCCAATTTCCCAAAGGAAGACATTAAAAATTAATCCTAACGTAAAATATTCAGGATATAATGTGATATTTCATCACTATTCTCATATGAATACATGGGTTATTGAATCCCTCATACATATATCATTGGATTCTCAATATCAAATTACTTTATCATAAAATTAGAATGAAAAAATAGTCAATTTCAAAGGTCCTAAGCATAATTTAAATACCATGAGTTTCAGTGGTTCTCCCCATACATCTTTTCATGATGGATCACTTCATGTTGAGAATCTAATTGATCTCAATATTCTATATCCTGATTAGGGTTGCAGTGTCCCTTTGTATATCCAAATGAACGAATAGAAAGAAGGTCTTCCCCTAATTATCATCCACCCAGAGGTCCTCCATAGGGTAAACACAACATAATTTCTACCTAAAACTATATATAAATACATGATGACAGTCTCATGCATGATGTCATTAATTTGGATGATAACCCCCGAAGAGAAATTTCATTTCATCGTGAAGGTCCACCCCATGTTTACTCAAATTTGATAATTCCCTCCCACCGTTCAGAATTTGAATCAAATTGGATAGGCTTGCATGATTCCTTATTATAACTAAATTTAATTCTTTCTATACTAGATGATAGCCTACGACCACATTAATTCCTTAATCCCCCCACAGATCTGATGCCTTCTAATTCAATATATGAAATCACTTCTTAACTAATTTTTGACAATAGAGAAATGGGAAATGTCCTATATGGTTAGATATTTATGTGGAACCTATTGAAAATGTGGAAAGAGAAATATTTATCATGAGGAGACAATAGTAAATGTATAATATACCAATAATATTTTGCCTATTAGATACTCTCCAATTCAGCATTTGAGAGTCATCTTTAGAATCTTGTGCGGACAATATCCACGTCTATATATAGAATACTCATAATAAATTAAAAATAATTGTATTAACATCATATTAATATGAAAACAATATCAATGTACTTGAAGAGATGCACTATCTAATATACCTAGTAGCCCTCCTAGATGAATGAAATATGAACAGTGGAATGTAGAAAGGGGATATTCAACTAGAATGTATAGATGTGTTCAAATAATTACATCATCTAATTTATAGAACCATATCGACTATTTTTTTCAGAGGATTGGGGAACATTATAAATTTAAATTTAATGCGCTTCATAATCAACAAACTCTTCCAATAGCGATATAATATAATATAATTTCCCCATGCCGACAGTAAGAAAAAAACCATTATTTAAATTAGTTGTCTTCCCTGTATGAACTGGACCACAATGGATGCCAAAGATATTATACCAGAAGATAAAAATCCATAAAAATGATTTTTCATCAGGCATATGAAAATTTCAAACAGGCTTCACACTTAGGGGTATTCAATCACTAAATATATATAATGTCACATATATCAAAATAATTTTCTTTAGTAGGCTGCTTAGATAAAAGTCTTATGATTTACCTATCCCATGATATAACAATTCTACATAAAATTTTAAGAGAATCTAAAATAATTTTAGCTATTGTTGTACTAGAGTAACCATAGCCCATAGGGGGGGGGGATTTTTATAATAAACCTCATATAAAACAATTAGGCCAAAAAAAATTTCGAATTTCAAAAAAGAAACCCCTATCCCATACTGATGGTAATTTTTTTCCTAAACATAAAAAAGGAATGAATTATTTCAATTGTGTGAATTTACACAAAATGAATGATCTATGTTTGTCCTCTCATGTGATGTAGTTTCATCATACATTTCATAATCAACGAAATTATTTGGATGTTCCAAACAGTTTACTATTTAGAAAATGGATTCCATAATTTCATTGATGGAATGGAAGAGTTAACATGATAGTGACAATCAAAAAACTAATGTTAATAAAATAATTTCTCTCAGTAATCAAACTAATTTTGTTATGTATTATAGGAAAAATTCGTTTCCCCCCAATTGTTATACTAATGAAATGTTAAAAATTCAGCTCACATAAGTAAACTTCAACCACACCACTTCTCATAATATTTAAGAAGATCAAAAAAATGGTTGATAATAATAGGTGGGTATATATATATAAAATATGGTCCACATAGAAATTAGAGAGAATAACATGTGCATAATAAAAATCAAAGGATTACACAATATGTGATAATTCTTGTATATTCTACACTTCCTCCCCCTTGACAAGATTCAACTAGAAAAAAGGGTAAGAATATTTTTCAATCAGACCTATTACCAGAAGATGTCAAAACCCTTACACTCAAGGAAATTTTTTATCAGTATAAGACAAAAACGAGTTTGTTGAAGAGGCTTAATGATGAATTACTAAAGGTTCATATTCCCATTGGACATGTTTGTCCAAAAAAACCTCATTTCACACCTCAAAATTATGTCACTTGGAAATAAGGTCCCATTATAAAAGAAAAAATAGATTCAAAATTTCTACCCAATAACATAACAATACCATAATACTATTTGGAACCAGTGACTGCAGTATGATGATATTTCTCTCAGTTGTCCAAAAATCCTGATAAATTTCATTCATGTCACAATCAAATAGTTCATGCACAGGTGATAATTGGACCGAAATAAGTGGTCCAACCTGTTGAAAGTCATACACTATCCCTTATTTAGGTGACCATTTGAACATAACTTTTTGACACTATCAATTCAATCCTAGATCCTCTTAAGATATGTATAAAAAATGTGTACCATTTTAGTAAGAAATAAAACACCGAATTGGTGGATGAATCAACTCCGCAATTCAATTTTATAAATCCCACTATTCTGACATTTGATGGATTGTCATATCTATATCATCATCAGATACATTATGTATCTTTGTTTGCACTTATAATTGTAACTTTATTTCAGCAATAATTTTCCATACTCTGATGTTTTATTCAAACCATTTAATGACCAACCTTTTTGGGAAACTAGTTTAAAAGAAAAGTGGATCGAAGAATGGGAGGTCCTCATTTGGTTGTTTAATTAATAGATCAGTTCAATGATGCAAATTTCTATAGTCTTAGACCTATAAAAATATTATGAGTGAGAAAATGAGAGATTTTAAGAATTTATTTCAAGGTATATGGGTCAAACATACTCCCTCCATTGGAAATTACAAAAGGAATATTTGTTAAGGAATTTCATAGAGAACATCCACGATTAGTTTTGAACACAGATCATTCCCATCATATACATAGGTAGGTTTTTAGATATAAATATAGTTTCTCAATGATTTCAATACTGTATCCTATAAACTAGATACAAATCCAGATAACTACCATTAGCAGAGGGAAATTGAATAGAAAAATTAGGGACATAAACTATCAATCTAAAACTAGAAATAGTATCATATAATTCACTGTATCCGGATCCTTATCATGAGGCAATCCTATGTTAAATAAAAACACCACATTTTTTTGAGAGGAGATACAAAAACTACCTTGAATTTGATGAAAAAAATAATTTATATTCCTCTTACAGAAATTTTAAAGTTCATGGTTATATCGTAGAATATATTGACAACACCCTGCTAACTCTTACAAAACCCAGAAAACCTAATCAATTCGGTCTTGAAGATCAGAAAAATTATTTAACCTTTCACTGAATGTTAGGGAACAACTTCATTGAATGTTTCATATTTGATGATATCCTACTAAATATGGTTGATTCATGGAATGTGAATCTAGGTGAACCACAAAAATAAGTGGCTAGAATTTTGGCCACTCTTCCAGATGAAGAGGGTGAATGAATGAAGGTCACTAGTAATTATTCAAAAAAAATTAGTGATTGGGTGACTCATTTGATGATAAAATGAACTTTTTCTATTGTCATATTATAGTTTGAAAACCTAATTGGGCCACCAGTTGCATCCATTATGGCATAATCAACATTTTCATAATCTAAGTCCACCAAATGTTCAATCTAATAAGAAACATAATGGATGTAAGGGAAGAAATAATTCATTAGAATATGAACTAATAACAATTACAAACCAAACATGACTCTCTCATACTTCATGCCTTATTTCTCAATAGAACAGGTGTCACCCCAATCAATGGTGTAAAGGTAAGAGACCCATCAAAAACAGTCCTCATGAGACAAACAATTGCTATTCATATCAATTTATATCATTCATTTGATGGATACCTTGTCTAATAATGAGTTTTATTATCTATATATGTTCCCAAAATAAAATTGGGGTGACTTAAATCAAGGTCACAATGGTTGAAGAAAAAGGGGGAGTCCTGACCACGACCGAATACAAAATTTCATCCATATCCCTACCAGTTCTCTATATGCATCTAAAAAACATGGGAAATCACTTGGAACAACCTAATGGAAGTAGTAATATTCATACACATGTGTAAAACAATAATTCAAAACCAATAATTTTGGAGGATATATTTATTAATGGGAAACAATCTGGCCAGCCCAAGCAGGTGGGAAGGCTATGGTGGCTCGATTCAACAACAGATAAAGTACCATACACATCTTCTATATCAGATGATAAATTTTCCTCAAACATGTAAACTCTCACAATTCGTCTTATGGGTCAGTCCCATGTAGGGAATCATAGACCTTTGATCCATAAATATTATATCCAAAAGAAATTTTCCTCTATCCTGGAATATATTTCAAATTTTGACTATCTCAATTTTTTAAAATATTTGTTAGAATCACCTATCGATTCTTTTCGATACAATAAAGAGTTTGAAGGTGATTTTTTCCGATGAAGTATATCTTGGAGAGGGTGAACTTATATAATGCCATTTTGTTATCTCCTTTATTGATGAGGATAGAAATGATAGAAAATAGGGACATATTAAACCCTCGTACTTATATGATAGTTGAAATGACACTAATATCTAGTGATCATTCATTTATAATGGCTCACTTCTCAACCTCATCACTATAATAACACTTCTCTAATATGATACAATGAAGCTGATTTATTTCATTCATATCTAACACATTATTGGTATGAAAAAATCGAACAAAAAACACTATGTTTCATTAAACTATGAAATAAGTATGGAAATATGGTGTCTAATTCTTAGATCTTGGTTACCCCTCAAGATATAGATTTCAATTTATTACTAGGAATACGTATGATGAAACATCATTCAATGATACCTTTATCATATTACCAATGCCTCAAAAATTTCAAAAATGGGATGATTTGGATGTTGCACAAAGAAATATATCTATTTGAGTCTTGCAAGTCACAATATATTGATACAGGATTCAGTCACAATGAAGTTAAGCAGACTATGATTGATTATGTCACTCTGGTTAAGAATCCAAAATGATTATAAATGACTCTAGTTAACCAATTAAGATATCTCATAGATGAGTATGTTTTTTCCATCAGTCATGTCTAAGGTATCATCATAGATTCAGAGACTTAGTTTTGGTCTTCATGAAATCATCTACATTAGAAGAACACAAGGATGTTGAAAAATTATTCAATTACTATATTGGAATTGAATCCATTGGCATATGTGAAACATCATTGTCTTCATAATAGTTAAATACTGACACTTCATCCCACGAACTAGTAGATGTGGTGACTTATTCGTTGGAAGATAGCTATCGATACGTAGACCTTTTCTCTAACATTGATGATCACCCTGAATATCTCATACATCCCAACATATACAAATAAGAAGATGAAAAAGAAGAAGAGGATGAATATTAACACAAATATCCCCAAAAAATTTAATAAGGGGCCTCTAACACTGCCAATGAGCTCAAATATGTCATTTTGTGTACAATTTAGGATCCACGAGCAATACTGATCTACGATTTTATGCTCCTTTAGGAACACGATATTCATAACACTCTTATGAATAAAAAACTAGATCTTGATGTGGCTAACAATCAACTAGGTTTAATAGAAGTCCATCATCTCTATAATAAGGCAACCATAAAGGCACGTCGAAATAATTCTACAAATGTTGATGTCGATGTTGATAATTTTATAAAATATAACTTCATTACGGAAGTCAGAAACCTAAAATAGATCCCCAAAATAGTCATAGTCATGAAAAAATGGGAAATTAAGTCTTTGCATTGATTTTAGATTCCTCGATTAGCACTGTACAAGTGTTGATCTCCCAGTTCTCGTCACAAAACACATAATAAATGAAGAAGATGTCTATAAAGAACATTCATTCATCGATATCTATTTCAAATATAATTAAATTTGAATAGGACTAGAATATAAATAATCCACTTCCTTCAGGGACCCTTATGGTGTGTTCTGCAGTCAATAAAGGCCCTTTGGTTTAAATAATTTATGTGATATATATCTATGATCCATGATTCATGTCTTTAAATCATTCATTTGTAAAAAAATTAGAGTGTTATTTCAATGATTTTGTGGTTAAATATTCACAACTTTTTGATCACCTCATTGAGTTGAAAATAAACCGTGACAATATTCAACAATACAACCATAATATGAATCCCCTATAATGTTCCTTGGGTTTTACTTCATGGAAACTTCCGAGATTCATTTTATTCCAATGTGGAATCGATGTCGACCTAGAGAAGACTGTTGATATTATGGGTATGTCTCCTCCTCAAAAACTCAATGAATTTATAAGATTTTAAGGGAACCATTATTAAATTCATTTCATCATATATAACATTAGTGGAAAACGTTTTCCCAATACCAAATTTATGATTAAATTCCTTACACTTTAGTGAAATGATTTCCACCATGAATCCTTTGTTAGCCTCATGAAATATCTCTTGAGACCACAAGTGTTGTTTCCATTAGTTGAAGGCATTCCACACATTATTTATGTTATGCATTGGAGAAGATATCTATGATCATTTATAGTGTATAAATATGATTCTGATTGTGAGAATATACATTTTTATATTATTCTCATCATTATCGATACTGAGACTAGATATTCAAACAATTATAAGAAGTGTTTAGTGTTGATTTTGATAATTTCAAAATATAATTAATTACATATTGAACTAAAATTTCTATTCTATATCTCAAATATACATGATCATATATATCCTTAGTCATCCAATGTTGACCGAATTCTTGGAATGATGAAAGGTCATTCTGAAATAGGTCAAAATTTGGTTTATAAAACATAAATATATAAAGGGATAGGCTTTAGAAAACAGCAATGTGGAATATCCCTCTATAAAATAAGTAGTTATTTGTCCCGAACATCCACATGAAGAAATATTTTCCATCTCAGATTCAACCAAAATGTTAGAAAATTACATTGATGGTGCATTCGTATGTCCAACATGAAATATATTGTAAGATCCCAAGATCAAAAAAGTCATTTTAGGTATCATCATCATTTAAAAAATAATAATATTTTAATTTATTTCTTTGTACAATCATAAGGGTAAAGCAACAATGATTCTAAATACCAATACCTCATTGAAGGATTCAAACTGTCTTCATAAATACTAGTGACTTAACAAATATTTAAGGATGTTTCTAAGCAGGTAATTAAGTAGATCCATTTTTATTATTCTATAAGTAATGAAGAAATGATCCCACTTATTAATTATTTTATATGGTTTATGGATTAATTCTCTTAGATTTTGATGTTAACTCAAGTATCAAGTTCACAAAATGATCAAAAAGATGCATTAGAATATCCTGCTACAGCCTTGGTAGAACCATTTTCATATGAAAAAATCGATAGCATTTCCCATCACAAAATAATGTTGTTGATTGTTAAATGTGTTATGGAATATATCAATGATATCAAATCTACCCCTAAACTACATAATGTGGTAAATGTATGGATGATTCAGAACTACAATATCTAAAGAATTGTACCCTCCAATAAGAAAGTGTTCTAAAATAGAGGGATTAATGATGGGAGATTAGTTTCACTATCTATGGAAGCCTAGGTAATCATAATGTTCTTCATAAGTGATGATTCAATAGAATCCTCCTTAAATTAATTTACAAAACGTTAATGATATCCACCATGGATGGAGTTCATGTTGGTGTGTGTGGTTCCCATAAGTCATGAGACACGCCTTCTCACCAAATCATGAGCTTTAGATATTTACGGCCTTCAATGATGTAAGATTTCACATAATTTTTTAGGATGTTTTATTCCTATATTATGTAATAAAACATTATCCATCAAACCCCATTACTGTTGCATAAAAAATTTATTCCTAGTTGTTTTATATATGTGGAATGGATGTTGTATGATATTAACCTCTAGTTATGACAAAAACATTTGAGAATATCATTAAAATTACAGACTTATTCAATAAAGGATTTGATTCTATACCTTTTAAGGATTTTGGAACCAAATAGATATTAGATATCATTAATTAAAACATCATAACTAAATTTGGTTTCCCCCACATAATCATGATATTCTCATCTGAATTGAAGATGTTGTATCTAGAGTAAAGCATTACATCCAACCACTCTTCCTGCTACCATGTAAAAACAAATGGAATGATACAAGATTTCAATAAAACTCTATCAAACATCCTCCAAAATAAGGGGGATAAAAAAATAAATCATGGCTTGAAAATATTTTTTAGGCATGTTGTACCTAAAAACTAAAACTCATAGTAGTACCTTGGTAACATTGTATTCACTGGTTTATCAAATAGATTCATTGTTATCCATTGATGATTAATTAACCTCAATAAATATTTCTCTCTATGAATAACTATTAAATGATTTAAAATCACATGTATGGTTTGAAGAAAATAGAAACATGATGAGAAGAGGTTTTATACCCAACATTAGTTAGAAATATACAAAAATTGGATAGAATGAAACTTCAACAAGAATTTTTGTCACCAGTCATTTCTCCAATAAGAAATTTTACTAGTCCTTAGAGCCCTAATGACCATATGGATGATTCCCTTATGGATTGAACTAATGTTGGAAGGACATTATACCATACACTTTTTCCACTCTAATGGATCCTACACATTATTTACAATATATTGGGTTTTACTACACCCCTAACAAATCAAGATTTTTCAAGAAATAATTTATGATAATTTAGAAGAACCGAACTTTGGTAATCCTATGAGGTGTAAGCCCCAACAAAACCTAAATCACATTATATGAGATTATACTTATGGATCCATAAACATGGTATTCCTTCTTAGGTGTAACCCTAAAATCAATCACCCTGGATGCATGAAGTTAAACTAAATGGCGTTCATCCATTTTTGATGATAATAGACTCAAGGAAACTGACATCCTCACCATACAAAGAAAAAATAAAAAGCCAGATGTTAATGTATTCATGGCATTAAAATGAAAAATATAGGTCTTATTCATATAACCTAAAATAAAAATGCACCATTATCCGGACCTCATATTGTAGAACTGCGTGGTTAACATCCTTGTTGCACAATGCTAAACTATACAACATTTCGATCCATGATTGATAGGATCATAAACATCAATGTTGTTCTCCCACCATTAATCCCTTTAATAACTACATGATACTTTATTCCCACACTCATGGGATACATAGTGTTGTCTAGAGCTCTTTTCATTGACCCAACTTCAAATTTACCTCATTTTATTAGATAGTTTTCACCAGACATTCTCCCCAAGTCCACTCATCACTTCTGTTTTTGATTATTTCATGTTGAACAAATCATTCTTCCAAAAATAATAGGACATAGACATATGACCAAAAACAACAAGGCACTATTTTCCTAGCCGCATTTTGTAAAATTTCATGGTCCATGTTTTTTATTTCTATATATAAAACTACATAATATTTTGACATTTACTCAATAGATCATGCTCCGAGTGTTGGCCCCTCATCTTACTAGATCCATGAACAATGATTGTATTGATTCCTATCAATATGAGATATGTAGTGATGACCTGATCTCCAATCAATTGTATATTTTCAATATAAAAATCACCTTCTACCTATGTAAGGGTCAATCCTTCATAGGGAGTTATCTTCCATAACTATGTGTGGTTTTATTCTAACCTTAAGAATATATGTAGTGCCACCTACACCTTTGGCATCGTGGTCCATCCATAAATTAACAAAAAATCATCTTATAACTACGTTTTTATCACCATAAAAATTGTTCTCATAGTAATAATTTATTGGAATAATCCATCAACATAATGTATTTTTTAAATGTCTTAAAACTGCATGGTAAATTTCTTCATAGCATGAAATAAAACTACATAATATTTTTTTCTGTGCATGAATGTATCATAACCATGGTTGCTTGTCTATTACACCCAATTCATCATGGAATGATGTGTTCCATGATTCTTGTTATCTTAGGATATGTGGTGAAACTCGAATAATTATTTTTTTCATCCATAATGTAAAAATCTATTGTCATACACTCTTATATTTTCCATCACTTAGGTTAGGTAGGTACTATTCAGATCAATTCACATATCCCAATCACATGATGTAAAACTGTGTTATATATCATCCTTACCATATTCCATTAAGCATTATGTAAAATTTATTCCTCATTTATTTTGAACTATAATACTTACAAGATATATTACTAAAATGAAACATTTGATAAATATGGTATAGCCCAAAACTATGTCCTTGTTTCATGATATAAAACTCAATTAATTGTTTCACACTTCTTGAATGGATAACAGTATAGACTTATAGTCTCATAACACACCTTTTTTATAACATTATTTTTGTCGAGATTCCGGTTATTCTACAATATGTATCAACCCCCATATCCCCAATCCTATGATTAGACAAAATATTAAAATGTTCATTCATTGTGTATGGGTCGGACCTTCATAGAGAACACCTCTTCTAGAACTAAACATGGCTTAATAATCCACCTAAAGTGATATGTAGGAATCTCAGACATTATTCTCTAGTCCTAGACACTAAATAAGGAAATTAACTCCCACTACATATGAAAAAAGATCCGAACATGAAATCTTAATTTGTTTCCCACATTTAAGATCCTATCATGGAAACTGAAATGGACCCATCCTTACATATGAATTAGATCTATGAATGGAACTCCACACCCAAAGTCATATAATGGATCAAGTGATTCCTTTATAACTCGACAAATTCCCTCTATACATCATACTTATTATACTTGGGAAATTCAGATCTATGTTACCTTTATTCATCCATCGGTAAAAAATGTCAATTTCATTGGGACACCACTATTTTGACTATGCATAACATTACAATGTTTGGATCTTCATAAGATACCCTTATAATTCATGTAAACCATTTCATATTAGAACCTAGAATATACCTGTTGTATCTTTCTATTCCTTTAACAACATCATGCAAAAAAATATCTTTTTGAACATGGTCAATGGTCTCTCTTGGCTAACTTTTCTCATCTCACCAGTACTAATCAGAAAATTCTATGATTTTTCATTTAAATTTCATTTCTCACATAAAAAGTATGATAGAACATCCTTGGACTAGAAATACCTATATCAATCATTTTTTACATGATATCAAGTAAACTAATTCCTTTCTGCCTGATATTAAACATCATAGATTTTCAAGAGTAAAGTGTGTATTGATTCCTCCCATTGTAAGATTTTTAGCAACACCCAAACCTCCAGGATTGAGTCAAGATGGAATATTTCATTCCTTTAATATATGGTCACCGTTGTCCATACCTCATGGAGTTATAATTCATGGATAATTTCCACTCAAATTAAAATAAACATTACAATAATCTAGAACTACATACGGCTAGATTACCACTTTAATTAGATATATAACAAAGCTTAGATCCCATGTCCTAGATCAACCACCACATGATAAAAAATTCCACATAAATTTCATTTGATAATTTATATGTTATATAAAAAATATTTTCCACTATGAGTTTCTTGTACAGAGCATAGCTCAAATGAAAATAAGTATTTTTTTAAAGGCTTCTATACATGATAAATGTGTATCAGTTCAGGTAAGGGTTAATTTGGTCTTGGATGCATGACCTTACAAGGAACACCAATAAATCCTTACTAAATGAAGATAATATATATAATTGACATCAAAAATGTGATATATATTTTCCTAACCTAGAGGACCACTATACAGGGCGTTGTTCTTCCACCAACCTTATTTCTATGAAATACGTAGAGCTTGATTATCACCATTGTGAGATATATAGTGATACCTATATCCACGATCCTGGGTTTGGAAACAATATATAAATTACCCACTCTTCTATGTATGATCCATATTTGAATAATAGGGTCTAATAGAGGTTCTCACTCTAGTTTTATTCCCTTACTGAAATAAAAAAAATTACTTCCCATGAAAACTCAACCAAGTGTGGTGAGTCTTTATGATTGAAACCTAATTTTTAACATGGTCTTTAGTTATTCCTTGTCCATTACCCAAAATTATGTATGGCTTGATTATCTACTATATTAGATATTTAGTGATGTACAGACCCTCTCCCTGGTCCACTCCATGCAAGAAAAATAACATTTCCCAATGTATGGTCTAGAAATATTTTGAAAACTTTTCCTTATTCTAGAGTGGTTTTGACATGATTTTTCCATTAATACAGAAGCACTATCCTTAAATAAATAAAACCATATGTCTAGTAAAAACATGAATATCCATTTGATTGAATTGTCCTTCGGTAAAACAATGTCACTTTCTTGAGGAAGTCATTGTGTTTACTATGAATAAAATACCTCTGTTTGGATATGTGTAAGCCCCCACATAAATGATCCATCAACTAGAAGAATATTAATTCTCAAGATAGACCTATTATATCCTATTATTCGAGGAATAATTTGTTCCAAAAACATGATTTTATAACATCATATTTACTTATTCCATGTATACTTGCTCTGAATCAATTTTAAGATTCAGAAACCACCATATTTCAATTTATAATATCCCATCATCAGGCATAATGAATAATTGGAAATTATTTCCCAGATTTTCATGTAATAGATATCACAAAACATTGTGTCAAACCCATGCAAACTTAATATAAAAAAACCATAAGTCCCTACAAAATTAGGTCAAAACAATATTGTTATGTCCTCATCACATGACAGTAAACAGTAGAATGCCAAATTACCTATAGAATAGAATTAAAATTTAGAAGACTTGGTTAATTATATATGAAATATTTGTAAGGGTTGGTGTCCTCATAACCAATTCTTTTTTACTTTGATTACATGAATGTTCACTTATTATATATTTCTCATTGTTCTGCATGACTATAATATAATAATGTACTGGAATATTTGTTGCATTAATAAGGTCATGGCAGATCCCTGCTATGATGAGAACCATGAAATTCTATAAAAATATTCTTAAATAATGTTTTGTGGTTGGATGGAATACTATGATAGGACACATATTATACAGACCGTCATGTGCAATTACTTGTAAGAAGACGAGACTCTCTCTCATGGAGTTCGCACTTGGTAATCTCCAAGATGGGTGATTATGACAACAGACCCGCCAGTAGTAATTCTGCATGTCTTGGTGTCATCAGATATTACTATCTGTGAGCGTGTGTAATGGTCCTTATACTAGAAGATTATCATTAACTCATGTCATGACTCGCGCACTTAGATTTACTGACGAAAACCGTCATGCAGATAGTTGGCGGGAAGTAGGGTACGTTGGGTGTGTCACGAGTGATATGTTGTTAATGGATAAGTTGAGGAAGCATTTTTCCTGTCCATTTATGGAATTTGATATCTTGGCCCTTTGATTGAAATAGAATTGTGGCATTAAATTCCATGCCCATGGTGTGAATGCTGAGTTTATTTTAGGTAGTAATTGAACGATGGATCAATAATATAGGTTTATGACACTTCCATGAAAACTGATTGATGAGATATAGAGACAAATGGATTAAATTACACAGTAAGAGTGCGTATGTGGTGATATGTCAATGCGGTGTCAACTTCATTCTCTTGGGTACCTTGACCCGTTGCTAGACAGTAATCATGGACTTTAGGCAAGCTCGCCTAATGCAAAATAGAAAGAGGCCTAGAGGGTCACACACTATGTGTATTCAAGTATCTCAAGTAGAATAAATATTATTCTCGTATGTGGTTTAATAATTATTCAATGATGCCTAAATCATTTTAATGTTGGAGGAAGAATAAAATGAAAACAATTACATGTCGTCTATTAATTTTTACACGCATTGTAGTTTTTATTTTGAAAAGGAAATGAATAAATGAAAACAATATATACACTCTATGTACATTTGATGTACATGCTGTGTAGTTTTCAATGAAAAACCAGTACACACTGTGTATTTACTATTACACGCCATTTAGTTTTTTCAGTCGGGATTTTGAGGATATAATATTGTTTTATTAAATGATATTTATTATAATCAGCATCAGTGCATGTCAAGGAATTAATTATTTGACATGGGGGTTTTCAATAAGAGTTAATGAAATAAATGAAATGCATAATGGGTTTATTTATTGTCATAACTCTACAACCTCAAACTTGATTATAAATATCCTCACAACCCCAAATATTTTCCTACACAAAAGAGAATCGTTGTGCAGAACAATTCTGGAGAATTATTTCAGGGCCGAAAGAACCTCTTCCTCCAAGAACACTCTCAAGAACTAGAGAGATCCTCTTCCATTGGATCAAGATGATCTATGGTAGAAAACGCAAGCAAAGGAATCTCCATGCTAGCACCCAAAGAATCCTTTGGCAACGTCCAGAGATACGAGGTACACGTGTGGATCACTGCTAGAGGGAGTCTACACTTGGCTTCTGCGACGCAACGACAGATCACATCGACAACATGATCAAGAATATCAACAAAGAAAGAACACCCAAAATGTATTTCTTTATAATTATTTAAATTAATTATAATCAACCTGTAACGATCCTTGTTTGAGGTTCTGGGACAAACCTTCTTCTTTTTCTTTTTCTGTGATTCGATCCATGGATACTGGAATTTATCATCACATTGATCATGGATTGATCATTGGTAATATAAGGCCCCAGACTTAAACCTTACTTAATCTTGAGTTATTACAAGATTACATATTGAGGATCTTTTCAGGTTTAGAGTTTTAGAGAATTAGATCATGAAACTTGCATTACATTCCACATTTAAACAAAGTGGTTACATAAAAGACAATATACATTCTTCACATCAATGGAAACATATTTAAAATAAAACATGGATTCTTTCTTGAAACATCTTTGACATTATCATCACATCATGTACCCTTCCCTTGACCTGTGAAAAACATTTCAAAAACATGGGATGACCATAAAAAGCTTAGTAAGGGATATAAAAATATGGAAAGGAATCATGAGTACATGTATACATAAGAATGAAATCATACTTTACCCATAAAACATAGGCATATCAAATCATGAATAAATCATAGAAATCATAAGACATAAAAGGTAACTTGAGGCATTCATAACATTCTTACGTAGGGATTAACCCACTTGGTTACGTTTTGGAATACCCATCATAGTATATTCCATAAATCTCTTCAGAGAAACCTCAATGTTTCACTCCTTCGCATTACCCAATGCATTGGAGACCTATATCGGGCTCACTCGCCCTTAGATTATCACGGAACCACCTGTTTTCATAACAATGCCCAAGAACCATAACATAAATGTATCACATAAAACATGCATAAAGGAAACATAACATTTCCACATTTCAATCACAATTTAACATTTTAGTATATTGAAATAATGAATCCATTCAAAAAGAAGCCATTTCCAAAACCATTTAAAACATTTAATAAAGAGATTTTTGAATCAAAGTGTCCCATACCACCTTGAAGCTTTTAAAATTTTAAACCATTAATATCCATATAAACAAATCCTTAAAATCATTTTGAAAAATGGATATTAAGAAGAATAAATATTTAAAACATTTAAAGCGATATTTTGGTTAAAGGGGTTTTACCAAAATTAGAGACACTTGAAAACAATAATTCAGGAATAACATTTAGTCAAAACTTTATAATATCATGAGAATAAATGGATTCATGATATAATACTCCAAGGGACATTATATACACCCTATAAGAGTGAATTGGTGCATAACAACAATGAACTCTCAATAGAAATGTCAAATGTGATGAAATCCCTTATAAAGAAGGTATCCTTAAATTAAGGATAAATCAATCTAAAAATTATGTGTGACAAATATAAATACACCGAATATAATTGGATATTAAGTGTAAAACAATAAAAGGTCATTCACACATATTCAATGGATGACATATTCAATGACTACATGTTGAACCCAAAGAAATCGAAATTGGGTTAAAAAGTTCCCTTGACAGCCTAACGGCATCACATCAAAATGAGTTGATGAGAGATAAAAAGTGTATCTCATCACTTGGAAATAAAATTTACATCAATAAGGATATATTAGAACATATCCCAACATAACAATATGTAAATTAAAAGACCCATCAAAATAATTCTTTTAAAAAAAAGGAGGGTGAAAGGTTCCCTTACCGACTTGGGTATCTTTCAAAACATACACCCCATGAAAGAAGGATAATAGATCCTTGATGTAAATAATCATAAACGAAAGTATATTACACAAAGAGTAGAATAATGGGCCGTACATACACCACTCAATGGAATTTGTGGCAAATGTAGCATAAATCTCATGGGAATAAAAGTGAGATGAAAAATCCCTTATGAAAACTCGGCAGCCTAACGGCGCCGCATAAAACTTCCCAATATGGATTGATGAGATCAAATAGGGTATCACATCACATTACAATAAAATTTACAGAAATATGAATATAAAAGAACATCCCCCAAAATTAAAAAGAGGAGCTTAAAAGAAGTTACATAAAGGATAGTACTTAAAAAGAAAGAGAGAGGTTAGATCTCTTACGAAAGTTCGACAGCCTAACGGTGCCACTCAAAACTTCCAAAATGGATTGATGAGAGAGAATAGGGTCTCTCATCACATGAACCTAAAAATTACAGTATGAGTAATATAAAATAACATCCCAATCATAAGAAAATGATCTTAAAAGAAATTACATAAAAGAGTGTACTTAAAAAGAAAGAGAGGAGTAGGATCCCTTACCCCGGGTCCGACTTGACTCGATCGTTCTTTAACATCCTGGATAATAAACTTGAGTTAATTTCCACTATATTAAGAAAAATTTTCTAGTTCATTATTCCTTTTAGATCACTTATTTTCATGTTATAAACATTATGTAATCATTTAAGTCAATAATGTTTGTTTTGTCGATATTTGGTTCTTAAGTCGAAAGTGGACTTCTTACAATTACATGTTGTTCTTGTGGTCAAACGTTCTTTATATCCAGAATTATATTCATGATTTGGATATCATATATATCATATATATCCAGAATATACATGTATTTATAATATTACATAGTCATTTAGAGGTATGAAATAAAATGCATTGTTCATGGAGACGGTAAGCCGTACGTACGCATGGACGCTACTTTCATTTCTATGTCATATTTTTTTATGGAATTAAAACTAAATTAGAGGTATGTATATTTTAATTCCAGAATTATATTCATCATTTATATGTATCATTCGTCATATATATCCATTATATACATGTACTTATAATAGGACATTACATTTGGGGATAAGAAATGAAATGCACCGTTCATGGAGACGGTAAGTCGTACATACGCATGAACGCTACTTTCATTTCTATCTCATACTTTAATGGAAAGAAATAATAAGGATATATAGGTATATTATAATTCCAGTATAACATCATATATAATAACATTAAATCCATCCTTTATACGTCCCACGTATGGCATTAACGAATCACATCACTTTGAGGGGGCGATAGTCCGCACTTCTTAAAATGAAGATATCGCGTATACCCATAATGGATGCCATAAAGGTAAGCCAAAAATGAAAAATAAAGAAGAATAAGTAAAACATAAACATATTATATATCATATATAAATATAGTGAGATCTTAATTTCCACCTTTGAAGGTGTTAAATGAGTATTGAACAATCATCGTTTCGGGAGGCAGAATTTCTCCATCCACGGAAACTGTATGTTCTTTAACTATTTGATATAGTTTTGTGAGAGTGTAGCTCGAATAAATCTTATAACAACATCCTAGTATATTAACTATACTGTTTTTGTTACAAAAGAAGTATATAAAAAGAGTTTAGGGGGTTGGAGAAGCAAAATAAAACAAATGAACATGAGAGAATGAATTACCTTTAAAAGTGTAACTCCTTTTGATTTGAGCCTAAAGGCTTCCTTTGAAAGGATTATTCCCAAAGGGAATCCTCTAGGATGAGGAGAGGGATGTGTAGAGAGTAAATGGTCTGGGTATGGCCGATACAAAGGCTTGAGGAGTCTGTGAAATGAGGTAGAGGTGGGGGCCTTTTATAAGAGGAGAGGAGGGGCACTTTTGGAAATCATGAAACTATTATTTTATTTTCAAAAGTGTTTCAAATTCCTAAGGTCCCACATTGAAATATTTCGAATATAAGATGATAATTCTTTCGACGTATTCCTATCCAATAGTTTTTGGACAAGTGTAGGTCTTATATTTTATATTATCGTTTCATTTTATTTAAATTGTTCATTAATGAGGTCATTGTTGCATCATCATGATGTCATAATTAAATTAATTTATTTAATGTATAAAAATTATATAAAAAATATCATGATGTAGGAAAGCTTTTTATCTTTCCAAAGAGTATTTATAGACAAAAATATGATTAGTATAACCCCATCTAAAAATTGTTTTAGTAAAACAATTTATGTTAGTGTCATTTTCACCTTTATTTTAAAAAAAGGCATTAAAGTCATTATCTCATTCAAGAGGCTCCATAGGGCCCCCTAAATTGACCCATGGGTTTTCTGGGTCGGCCATGACTCATCCAATAGGGGTAGGACAAGTTTCATGGTGTTTTCATATTTTTATAATATCATTTTTACCTTAAATTACACTAATTACCTCTAATCGCGATTAATGAAAAAAAGTTACTATTCACCAAAAAATTATTTTCATCCCATTGAACCACATTTTACATAATAATGACAACCATGTATGTCAGATTTTCAAAATTCAATACACATTAGTGGTAAACTTTCATTAAACTAAAAAACATTAGTTTGCTTGATTACCACTTAGTGGTTTCACTATTCATAAAAAATTGGAGTTTTTCAGAAAATTACCAAAAATTCACTCTAAGATATATTCAATATTCCGAATTCAAAAATGATGTTTATATTATATAATTCAAAGAATATAAGTAGAATTAATTAATTTAATAATTAACTCCTGCTGTCAAAACAAATAGCGTGTTTTTAAGAAACAATATATATCAAAAGATTGATATTTGTTTATGACGAATTTCAAAGTGAAATTAATTCCAAAGTCCACCATTGAATAAAATGGTAAAAATATTTTATGGTTTCACTTTAAAACCAATTAAAAAGATAATCTAATCATATAAATAAATTATATTAAAAAAATGTTTTGAATTAAAATACAACATTTTACACTATTCATTAAAAAAATGAACTTTATCGGAAAGATACCAAAAATTTACACAAAGTAAATTTTGATGTCCCGATTCTTAAGGAGAGTTTTATTTGGTCCAATATAATGTATAAGAGTGAACAAAAATATATTTAATGACGGTTTTCCATCAAAAGGTGATAATTGAACCTTTAGTGAAAACTAGGGCACATACGCCTAAATTTGAATTCTTTCCGTATTTTAAGACTTTATCTTTTATTGGATATATCTAAAAACATTTAAAAACATAAACAATCATATTTTATTTATTTATATCCATTCCTGCCAAAACAAAGGCTACATGTTAACTACCATTTAAAATAATATTATTTTATTATTAGAGTGCAACGTAAGATTCCAAAGAAACTCGTTGTTGCGTATTGGGTAGGCCATCGAGCATAGCTTCCCCTTTAAAGTAATATTAATATTTGATTCAAAAATATGGATAAATATAAAGATGTCATATTCTTTATTTACCTGGGGTGTTACATCCTTCCCCCTTTTGGGAATTGCGTCCTCGCAATTTTAAAATTGGGCTTGGTAACATCCTTGAATGTCCCACATCGAAAGAAGAGTCGGTAAAACAATCACTTTAAAATAAAGATAGATAAGTACAAAGGTCACTCGAGTTAACCCATACTAGGATTCCAAGTATGAAAACATGGACATGGGGGAGAAAACATAGGGTCATGTTCTAATGAATAGTGATAGAAAACATGTTTAGGAGAATGTTAACCACAAGAAAATCACAAACTTGTGATTGGTTAAACGGTATTCGATTCCCCAGTAGGAAAAGTTAATAGACAACATTTTTGTTTTAAGATACTTTTTATTAAGTAATTTATTCATAAGGAAACATAACCACTTATCATGTTGACTTTTAACTTTTACACAAACTCATATTTTCTCCAAAAGATGAGTATTTAGAAAGACTTGATCACATTAAGAGTACTATAATCAACTTCTAGAGAATCACCTAATCCACAAAATAGAACTATATACTTCCCATTTATTTAGACTTTAACCATAACCAAAAGGTTATTACAAGATCAGATAATCCAGAAAAGGATAACCCTTTATAAAAATAAAATCTATTCTTAACCTCCAAAATTTGTCCAAAAAAACCCAAAGTTCAACGAGGACCATTCTATAATCAATTTGTCCATAAAATTCTTCAAAGTAAACCAAACTAAGATTGAAACCCAAATATTTGAAGGATTTAGTCACATAGTCTTCCACGTTAAATCGTAACATTTATCTCCAAACAACATCAGTTGCTCCTAAAGTCTCATATTGAAAAGTAATTAACCTAATCACATATCCTCCATGATAGGTTAATCATTTTCATAAATAACCCAAAATCAACATACTCTTAATTCATAAAATCATATAACTAGAAAGAATCGGTCAAACTAACTAGGGACTTCACGTAGTCCTGTGGTAGGCGATAAATACCAGTCGCACTTTGGTTGTGGGTTCGATTCCCACAGCTTTGTTCGATGCGACGGGATGTCACACGGTCTGTGTGTTGTCCTTTTTCCAAAACTATATAATTCTTAAAACATTCCCCCAAATGAGATAAAATCTTCAAAAATAATCATAAAATATTTTAACCTCAAGTTTATCTCATTCCTTTCATTTTCCATCATATCATAGAGTAACCCATAATTACCTAAAAAGTAAGGATCATATAAACCGTAATGGTTACCTTTTTAATTATTACCTGAACTTACACATCGATTGGTCATCTCGTACATGATTCATTATAGAACATACCAAGGTTCAAGTGGTTGATCATGACTCCTTGATATTTGGTTTAGAACAACCACGAGTTTCCTCATTGAGTACCCCATTTCATCGAGTCTCTTAATCAGAGAACCACCACAGTTTCCTTCAAACCAATTGTCACTTTGGTGCCTGTGAGATCCAACCATTCCCTAAAAACAGAAATGTCAGTGTGAGTATATCAACAAAACCATAATGTGCTAATGAGGAAGGTAAACACTAAGATATACTTACTCATTCACTTTATCTAAAACTAGGACTCTTTCTGAAATCCTAACCATTATGTAATGTCACTTATGCTTAGAGAATACCCTAACCTCTAAAGTTATCTAAACCGACCTTTGATACCAACTATAAGGCCCTAGCCTTAAACCTTACTTAATCTTGAGTTATTACAAGATTACATATTGAGGATCTTTTCAGGTTTAGAGTTTTAGAGAATTAGATCATGAAACTTGCATTACATTCCACATTTAAACAAAGTGGTTACATAAAAGACAGTATTCATTCTTCCCATAAATGGAAACATATTTAAAATAAAACATGGATTCTTTCTTGAAACATCCTTGACACTATCATCACATCATGTACCCTTCCCTTGACCTGTGAAAAACATTTCAAAAACTTGGGCTGAGCATAAAAAGCTCAGTAAGGGATATAAAAATATGGAAAGGAAACATGAGTACATGTATACATAAAAATGAAATCAAACTTTACCCATAAAACATAGGAATATCAAATCATGAATAAATCATAGAAATCATAAGACATAAAAGGTAACTTGAGGCATTCATAACATTCTTACGTATGGAGTAACCCTCTTGGTTACGTTTTGGAATACCCATCACAGTATATTCCCTAAATCTCTTTGGAGAAACCTCAATGTTTCACTCCTTCGCGTTACCCAATGCATTGGAGAGATATATCGGGCTCACCCGCCCTTAGTTTATCATGGAACCACCCGTTTTCATAACAATGCCCAAGAACCATAACATAAATTTATCACATAAAACATGCATAAAGGAAACATAACATTTCCACATTTCAATCACAATATAACATTTTAGTATATTGAAATAATGAATCCATTCAAAAAGAAACCATTTCCAAAACCATTTAAAACATTTAATAAAGAGATTTTTGAATCAAAGTGTCCCATACCACCTTGAAGCTTTTAAAATTTTAAACCATTAATATCCATATAAAAAAATCCTTAAAACCATTTTGAAACATGGATATTAATAAGAATAAATATTTAAAACATTTAAAGCGATATTTTGGTTAAAGGGGTTTTACCAAACTTAGAGACACTTGAATACAATAATTGAGGAATAAAATTTATTCCTAACTTTATAATATCATGAGAATAAAAGGATTCATGATATAATACTCCAAATCACAGTATATACACCATATAAGAGTGAATTGGTGCATAACAACAATGAACTCTCAATAGAAATGTCAAATGTGATGAAATCCCTTATAAAGAAGGTATCCTTAAATTAAGGATAAATCAATCTCAAAATTATGTGTGAAAAATATAAATACACCGAATATAATTGTATATTAAGTGTAAAACAATAAAAGGTCATTCACACATATTCAATTGATGACATATTCAATGACTACATGTTGAACCCAAATAAATCGAAATTGGGTTAAAAAGTTCCCTTGACAGCCTAACGGCATCACATCAAAATGAGTTGATGAGAGATAAAAAGTGTATATAATCCATTGGACATAAAATTTACCTCAATAAGGATATATGAGAACATATCCAAACATAACAATATGTAAATTAAAAGACCCATTAAAAGAAGTCTTTTAAAAAAAGGAGGGTGAAAGGTTCCCTTACCGACTTGGGTATCTTTCAAAACATACACCCCATGAAAGAAGGACAATAGATCATTGATGTAAATACTCATAAAAGAAATTATATTACACAAAGAGTAGAATAATGGGGAGTACATACACCACTCAATGGAATTTTTGGCAAATGTAGCATAAATTTCACGGGAATAAAAGTGAGATGAAAAATCCCTTACGAAAACTCGGCAGCCTAACGGCGCCACATAAAACTTCCGAATATGGATTGATGAGATCAAATAGGGTATCTCACCACATTACAATAAAATGTACAGAAAGAGGAATATAAAATAACATCCCCGAACATTACAAAGAGGAGCTTAAAAGAAGTGACATAAAGGAGAGTACCGAAAAATAAAGAGAGAGGTTAGATCTCTTACGAATGTTCGGCAGCCTAACGGCACCACTCAAAACTTCCAAAATGGATTGATGAGAGAGAATAGGGTCTCTCATCACATGAACATAAAAATTACCGTAGGAGTAATATAAAATAACATCCCAATCATAAGAAAATGAACTTAAAAGAAATGACATAAAAGAGTGTACTTAAAAAGAAAGAGAGGAGTAGGATCCCTTACCTCGGGTCCGACTTGACTCAATCGTTCTTTAACGTCCGGAATAATAAACATGAGTTAATTTCCACTTTATTAAGAAACCTTTTCTAGTTCTTTATTACTTTTAGATAACTTATTGTCATGTTATAAACATTATGTAATCATTTAAGTCAATAATGTTTGTTTTGTTGATATTTGGTTCTTAAGTCGAAAGTGGACTTCTTACAATTACATGTTGTTCGTGTGGTCAAAAGTTCTTTATATCCAGAATTATATTCATGATTTGGATATCATATATATCATATATATCCAGAATATACATGTAGTTATAATAATACATAATCATTTAGAGGTAAGAAATGAAATTCATTGTTCATGGAGACGGTAAGCCATACGTACGCATGAACGCTACTTTCATTTCTATGTCATATTTTTTTTATGGAATTAATACTAAATGAGAGGTATGTATATTTTAATTCCAGAATTATATTCATAATTTATATGTATCATTCTTCATATATATCCATTATATAAATGTACTTATAATAGTACATTACATTTGTGGATAAGAAATGAAATGCACCGTTCATGGAGACGGTAAGTCGTACGTACGCATGAACGCTACTTTCATTTGTATCTCATACTTTAATGGTAAGAAATAATAATGATATATAGTTATATTATAATTCTAGTATAACATCATATATAATAAAATTAAATCCATCCTTTATACGTCCCACGTATGGCATTAACGAATCACATCACTTTGAGGGGACGGTAGTCCGCACTTCCTAAAATGAAGATATCGTGTATACCCATAATGGAAGCCATAAAGGTAAGCCACAAATGAAAAATACAGAAGATTAAGTAAAAAATAAATATATTGTATATCATATATAAATATAGTGACATCTTAATGGCCACCTTTGAAGGTGTTAAATGAGTATTGAACAATCATCGTTTCGGGAGGCAGAATTTCGCCATCCACGGAAACCGTATGTTCTTTAAACATTTGATGTAGTTGTGTGAGAGTGTAGCTCGAATAAATCTTATAACAACATCCTAGTATATTTTAGATACTGGTGTTTTTACAAAAGAGGAAAATAAATAGAGTTTAGGGGGTTGGAGAAGAAAAATAATACAAATGAACATGAGAGAATGAATTACCTTTAAAAGTGTCACTCCATTTGATTTGAGCCTAAAGGCTTCCTTTGAAAGGATTCTGCCCAAAGGGAATCCTCTAGGAAGAGAAGAGGGATGTTGAGAGAGTAAATGGGCAGGGTATGGCCGATCCAAAGGCTTGAGGAGTGTGTGAAATGAGGTAGAGGTGGGGGCCTTTTATAAGAGGAGAGGAGGGGCACTTTTGGAAATCATGAAATTATTATTTTATTTTCAAAAGTGTTTAAAATTTCTAAGGTCCCAAATTGATATATTTCGAAGATAAGATGATAAGTCTTCGAAATATTCCTATCCAATAGTTTTTGGACAAGATTAGATCTTAGATTTTATATTATCGTTTCATTTTATTTAAACTGTTCATTAATGAGGTCATCGTTGCATCATCATGATGTCATAATTAAATTAATTTATTTAAGGTCTAAAAATTATAAAAAAAATATCCTGATGTATAAAATCTTTTTATATTTCCAAAGAGTATTTATAGACAAAAATATTATTAGTATAACCCCTTCTAAAAATTGTTTTAGTAAAACAATTTATGTTAGTGTCATTTTCACCTTTATTTAAAAAAAAGGCATTAAAGTCATTATCTCACCCATGAGGCTCCATAGGGTCCCCTAAATTGACCCATGGGTTGTCTTGGTCGGTCATGACTCATCCAATGGGGGTAGGACAAGTTTCATGGTGTTTTCATATTTTTATAATATCATTTTTACCTTAAATTACACTAATTACCTCTAATCGCGATTAATGGAAAAAAGTTACTATTCACCAAAAATTTATTTTCATCCCATTGAACCAAATTTTACATACTAATGACAACCATGTATGTCGGATTTTAAAAATTCAATACACATTAGTGGTAAACTTGCATTTAACTGAAAAATCAGTTTGCTTGATTACCACTTAGTGGTTTCACTATTCCTCAAAAATTGGAGTTTTTCAGAAAATTACCAAAAATTCACTCTAAGCTATATTCAATATTCCGAATTAAAAAATGATGTTTATATTACCTAATTCAGAGAATATAAGTATAATTAATCAATTTAATAATTAACTCCTGCTGTCAAAACAAATAGCGTGTTTTTAAGAAATAATATTTATCAAAAGATTGATATTTGTTTATGTCGAATTTCAAAGTAAAATTAATTACAAAGTCCACCATTGAATCAAATGGTAAAAATATTTTATGGTTTCACTTTAAAACCAATTAAAAAGATAATCTAATCATATAAATAAATTATATTAAAAATAGGTTTTGAATTAAAATACAACATTTTACACTATTCATTAAAAAAATGAACTTTATCGAAAAGATACCAAAAATTTACACAAAGTAAATTTTGATGTCCCGATTCTTAAGAAGAGTTTTATTTGGTCCAATAGAATGTATAAGAGTGAACAAAAATATATTTAATGATGGTTTTTCATCAAAAGGCGATAAGTGAACCTTTAGGGAAAACTAGGGCATATACGCCTAAATTTGAATTGTTTCCATATTTTAAGCCTTTATCTTTTATTCGATATATTTAAAAACATTTAAAAACATAAACAATCATATTTTAGTTATTTCTATCCATTCCTACCAATATAACGGCTACATGTTAACTACCATTTAAAATAATATTATTTTATTATTATAGTGCAACGTAAGATTCCCAAGAAACTCGTTGTTGCGTATTGGGTACGCCATCGAGCATAGCATCCCCTTTAAAGTAATATTAATATTTGATTCACAAATATGGATAAATATAAAGATTTCATATTCTTTATTTACCTGGGGTGTTACATCCTTCCCCCCTTTTGGATTTGCGTCCTCGCAATTTTAAAATTGGGCTTGGTAACATCCTTGAAAGTCCCACATCGGAAGAAGAGTCGGTAAAACAATCAGTTTAAAATAAAGAAAGATAAATACAAAGGTCACCCGAGTTAACCCATACTAGGATTCCAAGTATGAAAACATGGACATGGAGGAGAAAACATAGGGTCATGTTTTTGATGAAGAGTGATAGAAAACATGTTTAGGAGAAAGTTAACCACAAGAAAATCAAAAACTTGTGATGGGTTAAAGGGTATTCGATTCCCCAGTAGGAAAAGTTAATAGACAACATTTTTGTTTTAAGTTACTTTATATTAAGTAATTTATTCATAATGAAACATAACCACTTATCATGTTGACTTTCATGTTTTACACAAACTCATATGTTCTCTAAAAGAGGAGTATTTAGGAAGACCTGTTCACATTAAGAGTACTATAATCAACTTCTAGAGAATCACCTAATCCACAAAATAGGACTATATACTTCCCATGTCTTTAGACTTTAACCAAAACCAAAAAGGTTATTACAAGGTCATATAATCCAGAAATGGATTACCCTTTATAAAAAGAAAATATATTCTTAACCTCCAAAATTTGTCCAACAAAACCCAAAGTTCAACGAGGACCATTCTATAATCAATTTGTCCATAAAATTCTTCAAAGTAATCCAAACTAATATTGAAACCCAAATATTTTAAGGATTTAGTCACATAGTTTTCCATGTTAAATCATAACATTTATCTCTAAACAACATCAGTTGCTCCTAAAGTCTCGTATTGAAAAGTAATTAACCTAATCACATATCCTTCATGATAGGTTAATCATTTTCACAAATAACACAAAATCAACTTACTCTTAATTCATAAAATCATATAACTAGAAAAAATTGGTCAAACTAACCACGGACTTCACGTAGTCCAGTGGTAGGCGATAAATACCAGTCGCACTTTGGTTGTGGGTTCAATTCCCACAGCTTTGTCCGACGCGACGGGATGTCACACGGTCTGCGTGTTGTCCTTTTTCCAAAACTATATAATTCTTAAAACATTCCCCAAAATGAGATAAAATCTTCAAAAATAATCATAACATATTTTAACCTCATGTTTATCTCATTCCTTTCATTTTCCATCGTATCATTGAGTAACCCATAATTACCTAAAAAGTAAGGATCATATAAACCCTAATGTTTACCTTTTTTATTATTACCGGAACTTCCACATCGATTGATCATCTCGTACATGATGCATTATAGAACATACCAAGGTTCAATTGGTTGATCATGACTCCTTGATATTTTGTTTAGAACAACCACGAGTTTCCTAATTGAGTACCCCATTTCATCGAGTCTCTTAATCAGAGAACCACCACAGTTTCCTTCAAACAAATTGTCACTTTGGTGCCTACGAGATCCAGCCATTCACTAAAAACAAAAATGTCAGTGTCAGTATATCAACAAAACCATCATGTTCTAATGAGGAAGGTAAACACTAAGATATACTTACTCATTCACTTTATCTAAAACTAGGACTCTTTCTGAAATCCTAACCATTATGGTAATGTCACTTATGCTTAGAGAATACCCTAACCTCTAAATTTATCTAAACTGACCTTTGATACCAACTATAAGGCCCCAGCCTTAAAACATACTTAATCTTGAGTTATTATAAGATTACATATTGAGGATTTTTTCAGGTTTAGAGTTTTAGAGAATTAGATCATGAAACTTGCATTACATTCCAAATTTAAACAAAGTGGTTACATAAAAGACAGTATTCATTCTTCCCATCAACGGAAACATATTTAAAATAAAACATGGATTCTTTCTTGACACATCCTTGACACTATCATCACATCATGTACCCTTCCCTTGACCTGTGAAAACATTTCAAAAACTTGGGATGATCATAAAAATCTCAGTAAGGGATATAAAAATATGGAAAGGAAACATGACTATATGTATACATAAGAATGAAATCATACTTTACCCATAAAACATAGGCATATCAAATCATGAATAAATCATATAATCATAAGACATAAAAGGTAACTTGAGGCATTCATAACATTCTTACGTAGGGAGTAACCCACTTGGTTACGTTTTGTAATACCCATCATAGTATATTCCCAAAATCTCTTCGGATAAACCTCAATGTTTCACTCCTTCGCGTTACCCAATGCATTGAAGAGCTATATTGGGCTCACCCGCCCTTAGTTTATCATGGAACCACCCGTTTTCATAACAATTCCCAAGAACCATAACATAAATGTATCACATAAATCATTCATAAAGGAAACATAACATTTCCACATTTCAATCACTATATACCATTTTAGTATATTGAAATAATGAATCCATTCAAAAAGAAACCATTTCCAAAACCATTTAAAACATTTAATAAAGAGATTTTTGAATCAAAGTGTCCCATACCACCTTGAAGCTTTTAAATTTTTATACCATTAATATCCATATAAACAAATCCTTAAAACCATTTTGAAACATGGATATTAATAAGAATAATTATTTAAAACATTTAAAGTGATATTTTGGTTAAAGGGGTTTTAACAAAATTAGGGACACTTGAATACAATAATTGAGGAATAACATTTAGTCAGAACTTTATAATATCATGAGAATAAATGGATTCATGATATAATACTCCAACAGACAGTATATACACCATATAAGAGTGAATTGGTTCATAACAACAATGAACTCTCAATAGAAATGTCAAATGTGATGAAATCCCTTATAAAGAAGGTATCCTTAAATTAAGGATAAATCAATCTCAAAATTATGTGTGACAAATATAAATACACCGAATATAGTCGGATATTAAGTGTAAAACAATAAAAGGTAATTCACACATATTCAATGGATGACATATTCAATGACTGCATGTTGAACCCAAAGATATCGAAATTGGGTTAAAAAGTTCCCTTGATAGCCTAACGGCATGACATCAAAATGAGTTGATGAGAGATAAAAAGTGTATCTCATTACTTGGACATAAAATTTACATAAATAAGGATATATGAGAACATATCCCAACATAAAAATATGTAAATTAAAAGACCCATCAAAAGAAGTCTTTTAAAAAAAGGAGGGTGAAAGGTTTCCTTACCGACTTGGGTATCTTTCAAAACATACACCCCATGAAAGAAGGACAATAGATCATTGATGTAAATACTCAGAAACGAAAATTTATTACACAGAGATTAGAATAATGGGAAGTACATACACCACTAAATGTAATTTGTGGCAAATTTAGCATAAATTTCACGGGAATAAAAGTGAGATGAAAAATCCCTTACGAAAACTCGGCAGCCTAACGACGCCACATAAAACATCTGAATATGGATTGATGAGATCAAATAGGGTATCTCATCACATTACAATAAAATGTACAGCAATGGTAATATAAAAGAACATCCCCCAACATTACAAAGTGGAGCTTAAAAGAAGTGACATAAAGGAGAGTACTTAAAAAGAAAGAGAGAGGTTAGATCTCTTACGAAAGTTCGGCAGCCTAACAGCGCCACTCAAAACATCCAAAATGGATTGATGAGAGTGAATAGGGTCTCTCATCACATGAACATAAAAATTAAAGTAGGATTAATATAAAAGAACATCCCAATCATAAGAAAATGAGCTTAAAATAAATGACATAAAAGAGTGTACTTAAAAAGAAAGAGAGGAGTAGGATCCCTTACCTCGAGTCCGACTTGACTCGATCGTTCTTTAACGTCCTGAATAATAAACTTGAGTTAATTTCCACTTTATTAAGATACTTTTTATAGTTAATTATTCCTTTTAGATCACTTATTGTCATGTTATAAACATTATGTAATCATTTAAGTCAATAATGTTTGTTTTGTCGATATTTTGTTCTTAAGTCGAAAGTGGACTTCTTACAATTACATGTTGTTCGTGTGGTCAAAGGTTATTTATATCCAGAATTATATTCATGATTTGGATATCATATATATCATATATATCCAGAATATACATGTATTTATATTATTACATAATCATTTAGAGGTAAGAAATGAAATGCATCGTTCGTGGAGATGGTAAGCCGTACGTACGCATGAACGCTACTTTCATTCATATGTCATATTTGTTTATGGAATTAAAACTAAATGATAGGTATGTATATTTTAATTCCAGAATTATATTCCTCATTTAGATGTATCATTCATCATATATATCCATTATATACATGTACTTATAATAGTACATTACATTTGGGGATACGAAATGGAATGCACCGTTCATAGAGACGGTAAGCCGTACGTATGCATGAACGCTACTTTCATTTTTATCTCATACTTTAATGGAAAGAAATAATAATTATATATAGGTATATTATAATTCCAGTATAAAATCATATATAATATCATTAAATCCATCCTTTATACGTCCCACGTATGGCATTAACGAATCACATCACTTTGAGGGGGCGTTAGTCCGCACTTCCTAAAATGAAGATATCGCGTATACCCATAATGGAAGCCATAAAGGTAAGACACAAATGAAAAATACAGAATCTTAAGTAAAAAATAAACATATTATATATCATATATAAATATAGTGACATCTTAATGTCCACCTTTGAAGGTGATAAATGAGTATTGAACAATCATCGTTTCGGGAGGCAGAATTTCTCCATCCACGGAAACCGTATGTTCTTTAACCATTTGATATGTTGTATGAGAGTGTAGCTAGAATAAATCTTATAACAACATACTAGTATGTTGAAGATACTGGTGTTGTTACAAAAGAAGTAAATAAAATTAGTTTAGGGGTTGGAGAAGCAAAATAAAATAAATGAACATTAGAGAATGAATTACCTTTAAAAGTGTAACTCCTTTTGATTTGAGCCTAAAGGCATCCTTTGAAAGGATTCTGCCCAAAGGGAATCCTCTAGGATGAGGAGAGGGATGTGGAGAGAGTAAATGGGCAGGGGATGGCCGAGCCAAAGGCTTGAGGAGTGTGTGAAATGAGGTAGAGGTGGGGGCCTTTTATAAGAGGAGAGGAGGGGCACTTTTGGAAATCATGAAACTATTATTTTATTTTCAAAAGTGTTTCAAATTTCAAAGGTCCCACATTGATATATTTCAAATATAAGATGATAAGGCTTCGAAATATTCCTATCCAATAGTTTTTGGACAAGTTTAGTTCTTATAATTTTTATTATAGTTTCATTTTATTTAAACTGTTCATTAATGAGGTCATCGTTGCATCATCATGATGTCATAATTAAATTAATTTATTTAATGTCTACAAATTATAAAAAAAATATCCTGATGTAGGAAATATTTTTACCTTCCAAAGAGTATTTATAGACAAAAATATGATTAGTATCACCCCTTCTAAAAATTGTTTTAGTAAAACAATTTATGTTAGTGTCATATTCACATTTATTTTAAAAAAAGGCATTAAAGTCATTATCTCACCCAAGAGGCTCCATAGGGTCCCATAAATTCACCCATGGGTTTTCTTGGTCGGACATGACTCATCCAATAGGGGTAGGACAAGTGTCATGGTGTTTTCATATTTTTATAATATCATTTTTACATTAAATTACACTAATTACCTCTAATCGCAATTAATGCAAAAAAGTTACTATTCACCAAAAAAATTATTTTCATCCCATTGAACCACATTTTACAAACTAATGACAACCATGTATGTCGGGTTTTCAAAATTCAATACACATTAGTGGTAAAATTTCATTTAACTGAAAAATCAGTTTGCTTGATTACCACTTAGTGGTTTCACTATTCATCAAAAATTGGAGTTTTTCAAAAAATTACCAAAAATTCACTCTAAGCTATATTCAATATTCTGAATTCAAAAATGATTTTTATATTACCTAATTCAAAGAATATAAGTAGAATTAATTAATTTAATAATTAACTCCTGATGTCAAAACAAATAGTGTGTTTTTAAGAAACAATATATATCAAAAGATTGATATTTGTTTATGTAGAATTTCAAAGTGAAATTAATTCCAAAGTCCACCATTGAATCAAATGGTAAAAAAAATTTATGGTTTCACTTTAAAACCAATTCAAAAGATAATATAATCATATAAATAAATTAGATTAAAAAGAGGTTTTGAATTAAAATACAACATTTTACACTATTCATTAAAAAATGAACTTTATCGGAAAGATACCAAAAATTTACACAAAGTAAATTTTGATGTCCTGATTATTAAAGAAGAGTTTTATTTGGTCCAATATAATTTATAAGAGTGAACAAAAATATATTTAATGACAGTTTTCCATCAAAAGGCGATAAGTGAACCTTTAGTGAAAACTAGGGCATATACGCCTAAAATTGAATTCTTTCCGTATTTTAAGCCTTTATATTTTATTGGATATATCTAAAAACATTTAAAAACATAAAAAATCATATTTTAGTTATTTCTATCCATTCCTGCCAATACAACAGCTACATGTTTACTACCATTTAAAATAATATTATTTTATTATTAGAGTGCAACGTAAGATTCCCAAGAAACTCGTTGTTGCGTATTGGGTACGCCATCGAGCATAGCATCCCCTTTAAAGTAATATTAATAATCACAAATATGGATAAATAGAAAGATGTCATATTATTTATTTACCTGGGGTGTTATAGCTAATGACAAAAATCCAAGTGGGCACATCCAACCGCTCGCTTCTGCTGTGCCCGGAACCATCAAATGGTATCAGAGGGAGGTTACAACATTGAGTATAATTATTTTATTTTTGTTGATAATTTACGCATTTATATTTCATTCAACTAGAAATATATTGTTCTATTAATCTGAATAAATGAGATCTATTCTTTGTCCATCGTTTCTAGATTCATATCATAGAAACAACCTTTTAATTTTAATTTTTGATTAATATAAAAATGAGGAACTCATCCGTAGGAGCCTATCTTTCTGTCTATACAACATGGGATTACATGACGTGTAATTAAAACTACACATCGTGTACTTAGGTTCAATGAACTGGCACTGGTCTGCCAAATCACGTCGTGTGAATTGAATATGCCAAAGTATTAATCACGTCGTGTTGACCCTAATTGAATGGCGTGGGGAAACTGAAATACACAGTATGTATGTTGGAGCAACACGCCGTGTAGTCCGTTCCCGCCCAGGTGAAACCCTGTACAAGGATAAGCCGCATACCGCGTACACGGGATCGCGATGCCAGTTACCGTGTAACAAGGAATTACATGATGTGTATGATTTATCTACACGCCGTGTACTCCAAAATTTCCAAAGTATAGAAAAAATGCCAAAGACCCCATCGTGTTCTTTGGATAAATGGTGAAAAGAAATACACTACGTGTATATATAAACTACACATCGTGTAGTTTCCAAAAAACTCACCAGGTTTCCTCCAAAAGTACAAAGATCTGTACAAGGAATATGGATGAAAAGAATATCAATAAATTTCAGAATGTAATTTAATATAAATAAGTGATTAATTATAAAATAATAATTAATTTAATTCGAGCATGAATTATCATAAATGAAAGAACGATTAAAAGAATTTGAATTCTAAATATGCATAAATTTCTTTGCATGCTATGGACGATCATGAGCTAGAGAAAAGACCCTTTGTATGTGTATGGTTTCATTTAAATTTATTTAATTTAAATTTGTTGGCCTGCGAGATTTCTTCCATTAAAATGTTGCGCCTGCGTGCCCTTGGATTCTTTAATGTAAACCCATATAATGGAGGATATCCCATGCCAGAGGAGATGGTTCAAATCCCGAAGCCGAGACGAAACTGATGCAAGAAGATACAAAGGTGGACAGGTGGGAACTGAAAAACACGATCCACCGGGTTCAAGGTGTTTTTCCCTAGGTCAGGGTCAGCTTATCAAACCACTAGATAAGCTATCCAATAGAATCTCATGATCATACCATCTTATTTTATTTCTTTCTGATTGCATAGTTTATTTATTATGTATGTGCTGTCGCGATCACATAATTAATTAACAAGTATGCAAAGATGGAATAAAATAAAAACTGGACTATGCGTAAACATTATCAGAGCACGGTTAATCACTTAAGCAAGCATCACATAATATTAACAAGCATTTGATAATGAAAAACTATTCATAAACAATAAAATCCCTCAAATACCATATTAAGTTAGACCAAGCCTTCTGTTACTTGATGAAGGGCAGGACTCAATAAAACTCTGTGTTTGACCAACCTTTTTTGGGACACAAACTTTTATAAAGGAAGCCCTTATGAAAGGTTTCGGGTTTACTTAAACATATTACATCAATAGATGTATCCCTTGCTAGATTTGATGTAATATTGGTTGCAAGAGTTGAGGAAATCCAAGTCAGGATTTCAGGATTTGGGAGTCCACTCAACAAATCAAGGAACTGTAAGCTCAAATTTGGAAAAGACCTGCCTACCTAAATACCTTCAAATAGCATGACAAACCCTTGTTGGGGTTAAGTGATGGGGAATATGGATCCTTTCCACTAGAATTTCAAATCAAAAGGACATTCCAAGTTCAATGGTGAAGGCCATTGGGACTTGATAAAATAGTGGGAGAATTAATAAATTCATTTATTATTTTTCATAAAATGTAATCAAGAAAGTACTGATAAATCTTCTCTTTTAAATTTGTAGAATTGAAATGACAAACTTGTCAACCACATTTTCTCTACGATAAATTCTTGATAAAGACAATATCCTCACCGGCATTAACCTTCAGGAATGGTTTAGGCGCCTTCGGGTTATCCTACGCCATGAATGAATGTTTTACGTGTTGGAGTCCTCACTTCCTGATTCTCATGCCCCAGGGGCGAGTGATGAAGATTTCCTTGTCTATGATCCACGTTTGAACGATTCTCTTGATGTTCAATGTTTTATGCTGTCATCGATGTCTAGTGAGCTCATGAAGTCTCATGAAGACATGGATGCCTATAGCAAGATCGATCACCTCTGCGGTCTATAACAGGAGAGAGCAAGACATGAAAGGTTTGATATCTCCAAGGCTCTATTCGATAGAAATCTTGGAGAGGGTGCCCCATCTGGGCCTCATGTAGTCAAGCTCATTGACTACATTGAGCGCTTGGAGGTTTTAGGGTTTACACTCCCTGAAGAACTGGGCACCAATCTCATTCTTTCATCCCTCCCCCAGAGCTTCTCGAACATTGTTGTTAATTTCTACATGAACAACATTGAGAAATATCTATATGATATTCTTATCCTTATTCGCCAAGTAGATAATGACATGAAGTGTGAAAAACCTTCTATCCTTATGGTGAATAAAAGTAAAGGGAAGGCAAAGAGCTTTAATACCAAAGATTCTTCAAGGCCTTCCAAGAAAAATAAGATCAAAGGGGAGTCAAGAGAACAAGAGGTTGTTTGATTCGCATGTGGCAAGAAGGGACACTGGAATAAAAAATGCACCCAGCCTAGGAATCCAGGGGATGCTTCAGGTGCGTTTTTCATCAAATGCAATCTATCTGTTTCTAAAAATAGGGTATTAGATACTGCTTGTGATTCTCACATCTGTATCCAAATACAGGAACCAAGTAGATTCAAGAAGATTGATCGAGGGGAGGTAGATCTACAAGAAACCAATGGAGCCAGACTCGTTGTTGTAGCTATCAGAGACCACCATCTCACATTGCCTACAGGGATGGTCTTGGTTTTAAAAGGATGTTATTTTGTACCCTCGGTAACCAAAAACATTATTTCAGTATCCATATTAGATATTAATGGATTCATCTTCATTTTTGGAAGTGGATGTTTCTACTTTTATAAAGATTGCATTTGATTTAGTGGGGAACATTTATATAACGACATTTATGTGTTAGACTACACAATCCAAGTAATGGCAATCGATGACAAATTTAGTTCACATTACTCATACCACACCCAACTTTGGCATCACCGACTAGGTCATGTAAATGAGAAACATTTGACAAAATTACATCAAGATGGTGATTTAGATTCTTTCGAACTAAAACCAATTGGTGTATGTCATGAATGTCTACATGTCAAAATGACCAAAGCCCCATTTAGTGGGAAAGGTGAAACAGCTAAAGAGAATCTAGAATTAGTTCCCACAGATGTGTGTGGGCCATTTCTAGTTGAGGCAAGGGGTGGGATCTCATACTTCATAACATTTACTGACGAATTTATTAGATATGGATATATCTATTTAATGAGGTATAAGTCAGATTATTTTGATCAGTTCAAAGAATACTAGAACAACGTTTAGAACCAGCTTGGTAAGAAGATTAAGAAACTCCGCTCAGATAGAGGAGGATAATATCTTAATCAGAACTTCATTGATTTCTTACAGGAGTTTGGGATTCTATCTCAACTCACTCCTCCTTACACACCACAGCTGAATGGTGTAAAAGAAAGGAGGAAACACACCCTATTGGACATGGTGAGATCCATGATGAGTCATGCGAGTCTTCCATTATCCTTTTGGGGATATGAATTACAGAAAAACTCACACATACTAATCCATGTACCATCTAAATAAATAAATGGTGTTCCATATGAGTTATGGAGTCGACGCAAAGACATGTTATCGAATTTACATGTGTGGGGTAGCGAAGCATTTGTTAAGGCCTCTTTAGGTAAGAAACATGCACCCCGAGGCAAAATAGTGTATCTTTATATGATATCCCAAGGAAAAATGGGATATTACCTATACAACCCCTCAGAAAAAATAATTACACTAGCAAGAAAATCCATATTCCTTGAGAGGGAGCACATCTCCAAAAGAGATAGTGGGAGCGAGATAGACTTCGATGAATTCGAGGCTCAAGATACAAATGAGTTGGTACTAGAACAGATTCCAAAAAGCTCCATGGAAGAACAATATGTTCCAAAGACAGAAGAACTGTGTAGGAACACGAGAGAGGTGAGAGAAATAGAACGATATGGTTTTCTTGTCACCGAGGATGGTGACTCATTATTGGCTGAAAATGATGATCCTCTTACCTAAAAGGAAGTAGTCGAAGGCACAGACGTTGCCAAGTGGTAATAATCCATGAATTCTGAAATGGATTCCATCTGCCAAAAAAAAGTCTGGATTTTGGTAGATCCTCCAGTTGATGTAAATCCTATTAGTAATAAATGGGTATTCAAGAAGAAACTGGACATAGAGGGGCAAGTCAGAACTTACAAGGCACAACTGGTTGCAAAAGGTTTTAGACAGCGTCAAGGAATTGACTATGATGAAACATTTTCACCGGTTGCGATGCAGAATTCCATCAGAATCATATTTTCCATTTCTTCCTACCATGACTATGAAATTTGGAAAATGGATTTCAAAACATCTTTCCTTAACAGGAACCTCCAGGAAGACGTCTATATGACACAGCCTGAAGGGTTTGTGACTCCAATGGATTCCAACAAGGTTGCAAGTTACGGAAATCCATTTATGGATTAAAGAAAGCATCAAGGCCATGGAACATTCATTTTGATGAAGCTATAACAGAATTTGGATTTGTTAAGAATGAATGTGAGCCTTATGGCTACAAAAGGTTTAGTGGAAGTGCAGTTGTTTTCCTAATAGTATATGTTGATGGCATATTGCTAATTGGAAATGAAGTACTTATCTTACAGTCAGTAAAGTCATGGTTTCATAAATTCTTATCAATGAAAGACTTGGGCAAGGCAGCATATATTCTTGGGATCAAGTTCCATCGTGATAGATCTAAGAGAATGTTGGGCCTGATTCAAAGTACATACATTGACATGATACTGAAGAGATTCAGTATGGAATAGTCCAAGAGGGGATTGTTGCCAGTGTCACATGGCATTCATCTTTCCAATAAAATGTGTCCTCAGAAACATGAGGAAAGAAATAGAATGTAAAGGATCCCTTATGCATCCGTGATTGGCTCAGTCATGTTTGTTATGCTATGTACGAGACTAGATGTTGCTTACGTATTATGTGCAGTAGGAAGATATCAAGATGATCCAGGAGACCGCCATTAGATGGAAGTCAAGAAAATCGTTAAGTATCTAAGGCATACTAAGGATATGTTCCTGGTTTATAGAGGAGATGAGGAACTAGTCATCAGAGTGTTGAGTCAATAAGGTTTTCCTTATGACTTTTCCATTCCTTCTTGTTTTGAAAATCACAAACGCCTTATACTTAAGCGAATGTATGTTTTACCCCCATCAGGAAACTTTACTTCTTTAAGGAAATTTTCCTTAACCTGAATTTTCTTATACAAGGCAATATTTTTCTTAATTTAAAAAACTGAATTCATACCCAAAATCCAAGAGCCATAAAATGAAAATATTTGGAGCATTCTATTTTTAGGATCTGAATTCTGGATGTGATCTATAATGTAGTTCTAATCCAAATTCTTGACTCTGAACTCTCAAGTAGTTTGAATCCAAACTCTTAAGGAGTTCGACTCCGAACTCTTAAGCAGTTAGACTCTGAAAATATAATAAGTTTGACTCCGAACTTTTAAGAAGTTCGACTCTGACCTCTTAAGTAGTTCGACTCCGAACTCCTATGTAGTTCGACACCAAACATTGAAGAAGTTCGAATCCGAACACTCAAGTAGTTCGACTCCAAACTCTTATGTAGTTCAACTCCGAACTCTGAAGAAGTTAAACTCCGAACTCTCAAATAGTTTGACCCCGAACTCATAAGCAGTTTGACTCCAAAATCTTACGTAGTTCGACTCCAAACTCTTAAGCAGTTCGACTTCGAACTCTTAAGTAGTTCGACTCCAAACTCTGCAAGTTCAGATTCCGATCTCTAGTGAAACCAGACTCCGAATTCTTATAAAACAGAATCCAAATATTTCTTAACATAGACTTAGAATTTCATTTTGGTTAGACACCGAACTTTTGACTTCCTTACACTCATAAATATTGATTGGCTTTTACTTACATATGCTTCATTTCAAAATGATATCGTGAATTCAGTTATACATGGTTTGTTATAAAATGCTGTCGTCTATTCTGTTTCTAATTAACAGTTGGTTGTGTTACACGTGTATAGGTCCCTCTGAATTTCATGGAAAATTTGACCGTTGGAGGAGGGAGGCGACCGTTGGAAATTTTCCTATAAATAGGATCTCTTTTGAAAGAGCTCAAAAACAAGTTGATCGATCTAGAGAACACATGCTGTTAAGGTGATTTCTAGAGAGAGAAACTTTTCATTCCTTGTGCGTACTGAACTTCTTGTTCGTATCACTTCGTGCGACTCCAGATGTTGGTGATTACATTCGAGGACTTCTAGGGATAGGAAGACAGAGGTGCCAACTACCTTGAAGTTCGAGGGATTCCTTACTGAGGAAGACATAGGTTCCAACTACCTTGAAGTTGAGGGCTTTCGAGGATAGCAAGATAGATATTCTGATCTTTGTATCGAGGGGTTATCCTGGTGCGGGTAAGACAGACTTTCTTGAAAGTATAAATCAAGAGACCATTATCCAAGGTTGTTGGATACCCTTCTCATTGGGTTAAAAGTGTTATTGTTTGTTACTTGTAGTTTTTAAACTTGTTTGTTTCCACTGCATATTGTATTGTAAGGAACGTATAACCTTCTTGTATTACCTTACACTTGTACTCTGATTAGTTTAGATTCTATACTCTTTAAGGTAGAATATTATATTGTAAACCTTGGTTCCAATTCTCCAGTTGGTGATCAGAGGTGTTGTGAATTTGCTTAGTTTAACTTTTTTAAACCTAGATTTTCCTTGACTAAGGAAAACATAGTTATCCATAACCAACTTTAAATGTTCCAAAGGAATTTTTTGAAGTATACAATTCACCCCCCTCTTGTTTATTGAGTATCTACATTGTTATTTCAATCCTACAATTGGTATCAGAGGACATCTCTGAAATACTTGTACTCTTGTATAAGTTTTTCTTGCTCATTTTTTTGAACTTTATCATTCCAAACTTTATCATTCCGAACTTTTTCATTCCGAACATTGTGGTTACAAACTTTTTCTACTAACTAGTTTGGTTTCCCAAGTTGTTTTAGAATTGAAGGAATCAATGTTGGTTATATTGACAATCTAAATACTATAGTACCACCAATATTTGATGGTAATGACTATGAGTACTAGGGAGGTCGAATGAAGACTTTGGTTATCAACACTGGAGTGGAAAATTTCGTTATGCTTACTGGTGATTATAAAATTCATGATAAGGAAGTTATAACTTTCACTAAACAAGAAAAGCAAGAGTATCAAATCAATTAAATGGTACGCAATACATTACTATGTTCAATTACTAGAAATATATATATCCAAATTTCTTCTTGTGAAGCAGCTAATTGTATCTGGAAGAAGATAGAGGTTACTCACTTTGGAACATCTAAAGTGATTGAAACTAGGAGAGCTATGCTTAGAGCTGAATACCATGGATTCAATTTTCTATATGGGGAACCAATCTGCAATGTTCAATAGAGATTTATGACTATATTCACCAGCTTATAGTCTATGGGAGAAAAAGGGTTAGATGATGAAGCCCTTGTAGATAAGATAATTGATATTATGCCCAATGAGTGGGAATCAAAGAGAATAGCTATATATGAGAATAGGAAGGTCACCCAAATTTCTCTTGATGAGTTATTCAGAACTCTTCTCCAACATGAAACCAGAAGGAAGAGAGATGCTGACAACATCAAAAAGAAGAATGGGAATGGTGCTGTTTCTTTTACAACTACATCAAATCATATGAATGCTAAGACTCCTAAGAGAGTAACCAGATCCAAGTCTAAGAAGGTAGTTATTCAATCAGATTCTATTAAAAGTTAAATCTCAGAGAATGAGTTAGAAAATCATGCTCGAAGGATGAAAAAGATAGCCAACCAGATAAATTTACAATACATGTAAAATAAAAAGGAAAGGAAAGAATGGAAAGATGGAGAAGTTACTTGTTACGAATGCAAGAGAGCTGGACATATTATACCATATTTCCCTCTACTCAAAAAGAAAGAAAGGAAAGAAAGACATTCCAAAAGGAGCAGGAAGAAGTATTAGAAAACCAAATATAAGAATGTTCTGAAAGAAAATGACACATGGAGTGCCAGTGGTGGTGACTCTTTAGATGAATCATCTGATTATGAATCGTCAGGAAAGAAGATTCTTGGTCTTATAGCCAGATTACCTATTGGAAATCATTGCATTATTGCTAAGGTACGAAATTCTAAATCATTGACCAATGTATCTTTAAATTATAATTATAGTAAGTATTATAACTCCTCAGATGAAGAATCCTCTTCTGATGAAGAAAATACTTCACCTACCTATGAAGATGTTTCTAGGTTTGCTGAACTTCTTGAGATTGAGAACTCTAAACTCAATATGAAACTTGATAAGGCAAACTCTAGGAATTCTATTCTTACAAAAGAGATATCAGATCTTTCTAAAGATCTAGATAGGAAAAATGTGGATTTTATAAGTATTTCAAAAAATCATGATGAAGTAAGTACTGAGAGGAACAAACTTTCTAAAGATTTAGAAAAATTAATTTCTATGAAATGTGTTTTCGATCCAAGCTCTAGTTATAAATCCAATAATTTTGAAGATAAAAACATGGTTATTAAATTCAAGTCCAAAATTTTTTCCTTAAACAAGTGATTGTCGAACTTTACTCATAGTAAAGAAAATTTTGATAAAATGTATTCTAAAATACGACCTTTAAGAAACAAATCCGGATTTGGTTATACCCATGAAAAACCAATTTTTAGTAACAAATACTTTGTTCCAAAAAGTTCCCCATTATGTGCCAAGTGTCAATGTGGTGGTCACTGGGCAAAGAATTGTTCTTTAAATAAAACCCAATCTCTAGGTTTTCAAAAAGCCTATTTTTCTAAGAAAGTGTGGGTTCCTAAAATTTTGTTGTCTGGAAATCTCAGATCCAAGGAAGTTTGGATACCGAAAGTCTAATTCTATTCTTGTTTTCAGGAAGATAGAGGAAGTACCAAAAACAATACATGGTACATGGATAGTGGGTGTTCCTGTCACATGACTGGTAACAAAAGATATTTTGAAAAGATTATCAAAACGAAAGGAGGAAAGGTAACTTTCGGAGATAATGCACATGGAGAAATTGTTGGTATTGGTAATATTGTTCTTCTAGGTAAAACATTGATTTCAAATGTTTTATTTATTAAGGGTCTTAAGCACAACCTCATTAACATAAGTCCGTTATGTGATGAAGGGTACCTTGTGAATTTTAGGAATGATAAGTGCTTAGTACACAATTCCAAGAAAGAATTTATTCTCTCAGCCAATAGGTAAGAGAATGTTTACACTTTGAACTTAGAAGCCCTAAGGAGCCAAGATCTACCTTGACTAAGTGCAATGGAAGATCATTACTGGCTATGGCTTAGAAGACTAGGACATTGTAACCTTAGAAACTTATGTAAACTCTCTAATAAGAAACTAGTTAAGGATCTACCAGAGCTTATATTTGATTCTTCCAAAGTTTGTGATCCTTTTCAATATGGAAAGAAACATAAGTCTAGTTTTAAATCAATTGGTGAAGTCTCAACGACTGATGAATTACAGTTAATGCACATGGATCTTTTCGGTCCAACACAAACTGGACGTATTGGAGGAAAATACTATGTGTTTCTTCTAGTTGATGAATACAGCAGATTTACATGGGTCTATTTTCTAGCAAAGAAGTCTGAAGATTTTTCTTATTTCAAAATTTTTGGAGCACAAGTTAAAAATGAGAAAAATCTTACACTGAAAACTATTCATAGTGATCATGGAGGAGAATTTCAAAATTATGATTTTGAAACATTTTGTAGTAGAAAATGTATTACTCACAATTATTCAGCACCTAGAAATCCTCAAAAAAATGGTGTAGTTGAAAGAAGAAATATAATTCTTCAAGATATAACTAGAACCATGTTGAGTGAATATTATATAGCTATACATTTCTGGGATGAAGCTGTAAGTACTGCTTGTTATACTATAAATCGAGTTTTGATTAGACCTTTTCTTAATAAAACTCCTTATGAGTTATGGAATGGTAGAATATCAAGACATTCCTACTTCAAGGTTTTTGGTTGCAAAATATTCATTTTGAATACTAAAGATAACTTACATAAATTCGCACCAAAATCTGATGAGGTAATTTTCTTAGGTTATTCCACAACTTCTAAGGCTTATAGAGTTTTTAATAAAGATACTTGTACTGTTGAAGAAACAGTGCATGTAAAATTTGATGAGTCTGATCCTTTTGTTTTTAAACTACCCCAACCTATATCCTCGGATGTGTTTTCAAAAACAGATTTTCAACCCTTGATAAAAGATCCTTCTGATAAGGAAAATGTTCACGAAGATACTTCTGAAATATTTACCCTATAGACTTTCTAGCCTATGTTGATGAATAGGTTTTACAAAACCCAAATCAGGTGTTTCTTAATAATCATCCCAGTGATAGTATAATTGGTGATGTAAATCAACCTGTAAGGACTAGAAATTCCTTAAGAAATGAAGTAGAACATATATCATTTCTTTCCCAATTAGAACCAAAAAGCAATGATGAAGCTTTAGGTGATGATTATTGGATCAAATCCATGCAAGATGACCTAAATGAATTTGAGAGGAATAAAGTCTGGACCTTGTTTCAAAGACCTAAGGAAACTTCTGTTATTGGAGTAAAATGGGTTTTCAGAAACAAATGTGATTAAAATGGAGTCATTTTATGAAATAAAGCTAGACTCATTGCTAAAGGCTATAATCAGAAAGAGGGAATAGACTATGAACAAACCTATGCTCCAGTAGCTAGACATGAATCTATTCATATTCTACTTGCCTTTGCAGCATTCTTCGATTTTAAACATTTTCAAATGGATGTGAAATGTTCTTTTATTAACGGTTATGTTCAAGAGGAAGTTATTGTTGAACAACCTCTTGGTTTTGGAGATACAAGACATCCTGATCATGTCTTTAGACTTACCAAAGCTTTGTATGGTCATAAACAAGCCCCACGAGCATGGTATGATAGACTCACAGGATTTTTGATTCAAAATAACTATGTTAAGGGAAATGCAGATCCAACCCTTTTTTATAAAGAAAGATAAGAAAAATGTCTTGATTGTTCAAATTTATGTTGATGACATCATATTTGATTCAACTCAGCAATCTTTAACTGATTCTTTTGCAAGTCTAATGAAGTCTGAGTTTGAAATGAGTATGATGGGTGAGTTAACATTTTTACTTGGTTTTCAAATTTCTCAAAAACCAAGAAGGAATCTATATATCTCAACATAAGTATATTAAACATCTTCTAAAAAAGTAGGTTTATGACAACACTAAGAGTATAATTACTCCCATTGGTACCTCAAACTCTTTAGATCATGATGAAGTAGGGAAACGAGTAGATCAAATGTCGTTTAGAGGTATGATAGGAAGTCTACTTTACTTAATAGCTAGTCGACCACAATTAATGTTTTCAGTGTGATTATGTGCAAGATATCAGTCCAATCCAAAGGAATATCACTTAAAGGCAGTGAAAATAATTTCTTGCTACCTAAAGGGAACCATGGATCTTGGATTATTTTATACTTCTGGAAATGATTTTGTTCTAAAAATATTTTCTTATGCTGAATTTGGTGGGTATAGAATGGATAGAAAAAGTACATACGGAACTTTTCATTTCTTAGGAGATTCATTAGTTTCATGGTCCTGTAAAAAGAAACATTCTGTTGCACTTTCCACTGCTAAAGCAGAATATGTAGCAGCTGGAAGTTGTTGTGCTCAAGTGTTGTGGATGCAATACACACTCACAGACTATGGACTGAGTTTCACTAAGACTCAAATATTGTGTGATAACACAAGTTCCATTTCCCTAAGTAAGAACCATGCACATCACTCTCGTGCTAAGCACATAGATATTAGGCATAACTTTCTTAGGGATCACACACTTAAAGGAGATATCATTCATCAGTTTATCAGAATACAAGATCAACTTGATGATATTTTCACAAAATCAATACCCTCTGATAGATTTGAATACATTAAACAAAATTTAGGAATGATAACTGTAAGGTAATCATTCTTCGTTAACTTCTTTTTGAACAATTCTCCTAATAGTAATAAACTCCTCTTTATAGGGGGAGTACATTTGACTGTTAGTGTAACTAAATTTTCTTTTGTAGTAATTTTTTCAAACTTTTCGGAACAGATGTTTCTGGAATGGAAATTTCTGAAAACAAAATTTCTAGAATGGGAATTTCTGGAACTGAAATTTTCACGACTAAAATTCTCAGAATGAGAACATCCGGAATGGAAATCTTTGAACTGAAAACTTTTGGAATTTAATTTTCGTACTGATAAGTTTCGGAATGGAGAGTTTCATACTGAAGTTTTTGGAACAAGATATTCATACTGGAACTTTCATTTTTTTCTTCAAGAAGAATATTAACAATTATGAACAATATTTCTAGTCAATCCATAATCTATGATTTTCTTACTTATAGTTTTGTAATCAAATTTTTCTTACTGGTATTTTCCTTGTTTTTAAAAGTTCGGATTCTAGTTTTTCCTCAAAACCAGATGTTTTCCTTAAAAACCTCAAAAGACCGGAGTCATGTTCTTCTTACGGGATTGTTTTCAACCATCGGATCAGGTCAAAACCTTTTCAACTGTCAGATGGTTTTTGGAAGGCCAATGGTCACTTTCTTTTCCTATATAAAGGGGACCCCGAGACTCATCCCACATAAGTTTTTCCAATATTTTGCGTCTCAAAGCCCTGCTTCTCTTCTTATGGTCGGTTCCAAGCATTGTAAAGCCAATCCGAATCTTTCAGATTACTTCACTCAAAATGTCTTTTAAAGAAACTTCTCAAGATATGTCAACAGCAAAACCAATCTCAAAGTGGTTAGTCTTAAGGGAAAGATTATTTCATCCGGATTTCTATAAACTTGATTCCCTTATTTCAAAGAATATTAGACTGAATGGATGGGAAGATGTCTTCATAGCAAAGTCAGATTAATAGGATCCGGTTTATACTGATTTGTGGATAAAGTTTTACGATTCTTTTTTCTTCTAGATGGAAGATGGCAGAGAGATGTTTTCTTTTTAGTCTTAATGGAAGAATTATAATCTTTCTTTCACCATGGTCGCGAGCCTGGTTTGTTTATCATATGAAAGAGAAGCTAAATTCTGCTCTCAAAAACTTCCCGATGTGAAAGGGAGTTTCAATAAGGAGAAGGAACTAAAGTGTCTTGGGCTTAAGGATGATTCAACAATCAATATTGCTCGTCTCACTCCGAACAATAGAATTCTTCAGCTTTGGGTGCATGGCTTTCTGGTTCCAAGAAGAGGTGATAAAGAAAATCTGAAGAAAAGTGATATATATGTCTTAGATTTTTTAGTAAATCTAAGACAGATAAATTTGATGAGGCATTTCTTGGTTACGATCAAGAATATCAAAGAAGGAAATTTGAGAGATCAGGTTATCATGTTTCCTTCTTTATTATATAAGTTGATAGTTCGATGCTTAGAATCCTTCAAGGTTGCCTTCAAATCAAATATCCAGAATTGAAAACTCATGTTAGTTAGTGATGATACTCTCAAGAGGATGAAGATGGGTTTTTCCACTGAATCTGGAGAATTTTATCCTCTGTGTGTGGAAGTGGTTGAAGCAGCTCAGAAAGAATCACAGAATCCTGAACTATCCAAATAGAAAATGAAGAATAGAAAGGTTAAGGAAGTAGTTTCTCATGAATAATTTTCCAAAGCTAAGGAAACAGAATCTGCACCTCCCAAGTCGGAGAATCAGAAAACATATACGGATGAAGTAGCAGCCAAGTGGAGGGATGACAAATAGAAGAGGAAGAAGGGTATCCTCAATTCGGACTTGACCCTGCTGAGGCTAAAGACTTAAAAGAAAAAGCTGCTGAGGAACTAGAGAGACAAGAGAAGGAAAAGAAAATGAAAAAGAAGATGTTCGAATCTAAATTGGTCCAATCATTACAGAAAGCTACAGAGTTATCTTTTGAAATGCATCCCGTTCTGGAAACTTTTGGTGCTGAATATTCTTTACCAGAAACCCCAGCTAAAAACTATGTCACTCCGAATAAATCCAAGGGTAATGAAGTTGTTGAAGAAGATGGGAAGGAAGTTTCTGAAATAGTAGAGGAAGAAGTTGAAGAAGAAGAAGAGGAGGAGGAAGAAATTGAAGATTTGGATACCCTAATCAAGAAAGTGCAGGACTACAAAGATGAGGCCAAATTCGCAAAGTTAGTTAGTACAGGTAAGGGAAATGAGGAAGCTAGCAAGAAACATCAAGAAGAAGAAGAAGAAAATGTGTTGTATGATGAAGAAGAATCCTATGAGAGGAATTTTCTTGAGGAAGGTCAAGAAAAATAGAAACCAGATGATGACCAGATCATTCATGTTTCTGAATTCGAGGAAGTATCTCCTAATTTGGAAACCATTCCGAAATCTGATAAGGGGAAGCAAGCTCTCATGGAGACACCTATAAAAGATCTCATCAGGAGGAAAGAGGTTGGCGGTACCTCTATAAGGAAGCTGGTTCCAGTTGAAGAAGAGAAATCTCAAAGAGAAATTTTTGATTCGGAATCATCATCTCACGGGAATGATTTTTTGGATTAGTCTCTGAGAAAGTTGGTGGACACAATTCTGATTCTTCAAACAATAGATTCTAGATGCCAGATGCTACAACAGACTATGAATCAGAAATCGGATTCTTTATCCATGTTCATGGATAAGTGGTGAATTTTGAAGCTTAACAGAAAAGTTTTCTGATCGATTATGATATACATATAAAGTCTTGCAGTAGGGTAACAAAGATGTCTAAGAGATTTGAAGAGGACTTGACTGTGTATGATAATTTTCAAAATGATGTGAAAGAAGATTTTGACATAGCAGATAAAAAGATTAAGAATCATGAAGATGAGCTGATTATTGAGCAGAGTACCCGAAGTCAACAAGTGAAGGAACTGAATGACAAGGCAAATTCTCTAGCTCAAAATCTTATAAATGATAGAAATTTCCAGATTGAGCTTGCAAAAAAATTCATTCAGCAAGATGATTTGTTAATGTTGTAGAAAGAAGCCGTGTAGGCTTAAGAAGAAGCTTTAAAAGTCCAAGAAGAAAAGGTAAAAGCCTTGGAGAAGCAAGGTGAGGAAGATCAAAGGGACTTGAAGAAACTCAAAACCTTGTTAAAGAAGCTCATCCCAAAGGAAAAGGAAGAAAAATGAACCCACTCCGATCTTTTGTTGTAATTGTCTTTCCTTGTAAATTTATTTCCCCAACTCTAATGAAGTGGTTATCTGGTTGGTAGTATCTTTTTATATACTAATGTTTCAGGTACCATACTTTGTTTTACATTCCCTTCAATTCTTTTTGAATATCACAAAGGGGGAGAAGGAAAAAGAACTACTCCTAAAGAGTAGAATGGAAAAATTTCTAAGAGAAATACCCTTAAGGAAAGGGGAGTTTCCCACTACGAAGTTTTTCATTATTACAATAATGAAAACTCAACTCAGGAAACTCAGAATACAATCCATAGTGCTTCAATGCCTAAGGGGGAGTTAGTTGTATTCACTTTTATCCGGGAACAAAGGAAGATAAGTTTTAAATTTCACTGTTTAATGAAAATTTTCAAAATCCTTACATTCTTTTTCGAAAGGTTGTTTGTGATTTCCAAAAAGGGGGAGATTTTTGATTCAATAAGGTTTTCCTTAGGACTTTTCCATTCTTTCTTGTTTTGAAAATCACAAACACCTTATACTTAAGCAAATGTATGTTTTACCCCCATCAGGAAAATTTACCTCATTAAGGAATTTTACCTCAACCTGAATTTTCATATACATAGAAATATTTATCTTAAATTCAAAAACCGGATTCATACCCAAAATCCCGGATCCATATAATGAAAAGATTTGGAGAATTCTGTTTTTTAGGATCTGAATTCTGGATGTGATCTATAATGTAGTTATAATACGAATTCTGGACTCTGAACTCTCAAGTAGTTCGACTCCGAACTCTTAAGTAGTTCGACTATGAATTCTTAAGATGTTCGACTCCAAACTTTTAAGAAGTTCGACTCCGAACTTTTAAGAAGTTTGACTCCGAAATCTATTGTAGTTCGACTCCTAACTCTTAAGTATTTCGACACCGAACTCTGAAGAAGTTCGACTCTGAACTCTCAAGTAGTTTGACTCCGAACTCTTAAGTAGTTCAACTCCGAACTCTGAAGAAGATTGACTCCGAACTCTCAAGTATTTCAACTCCAAACTCATAAGCGGTTCGACTCTGAACTCTTAAGTAGTTCGACTCCAAACTCTTAAGCAGTTCAACTCTGAACTCTTAAGTAGTTCAACTCTGAACTCTGCATGTTTAGATTCTGATCTCTGGTGAAACCAGACTCCGAATTCCTATAAAACAGAATCCGAATATTTCTTAACATAGACTTAGAATTTCATTTTGGTTAAAATCCAAACTTTTGACTTGCTTACAATCCAAAATATTGGTTAGCTTTTACTTACATATGCTTCATTTCAAAACAATTTTGCGCATTCAGTTATACATGGTTTGTTATAAAATAATTTTGTCTACTCTATTTCTAATTAACCATTGGTTGAGTTACACGTGTACACGTCCCTCCGAATTTCATGGAAAATATGACCGTTGGAGGAGGGAGCCGACCGTTGGAAATTTCCTTATAAATAGGATCTCTTTTGAAAGATCTCAAAAATAAGTCGATCAATCTAGAGAACAGACACTGTTAAGGTGATTTCTAGAGAGATAAACTTTTCATTCCTTGTGCGTACTAAACTGCTCATTCATATTGCATCGTGCGACTCTGGATGTTGGTGATTACATTAGAGGACTTCCGGGGATAGGAAGACAGAGGTTCTGACTACCTTGATGTTTGAGGGCTTCCTTGCTGAGGAAGACAGAGGATCCAACTACCTTGAAGTTTAGGGCTTGTGGGGATAGCAAGACAGAAATTCCAATCTTCGTATCGAGGGTTTATCCTAGTCTGGGTAAGACAAACTTGCAAGAATGTATAAATCAAGATACATTTATCCAAGGTTATTGGATATCCTTCTCTTTCGGTTAAAAGAGTTATTGTTTGTTACTTGTAGTTTTTCTACTTGTTTGTTTCTGCTTCATATTGTATTGTAAAAAAGGTATAACCTTCTTGTATTTCCTTACACTTGTACTCTGATTAGTTTAGATTCTATATGCTTTAATGTAGAATCTTATATTTTAAACCTTGGTTCCAATTCTCCAGTTGGTGATCTGAGGTGTTGTGAATTTTCCTAGTTTAACATTGTTAAACCTAGATTTTCCTTTTCTATGGAAATCATAGTTATCCATAACCAACTATAAAGGTTCCAAAGGAATTTTTTAAAGTATACAATTCACCCCCCCCCCCCTCTTGTATATTGAGCATCTACATCGTTATTTCGATCCTACATAGAGGACATGTAGATTCTAGTTTCAGACTGATCAAGATGACATGAAGTTGCAGACTGGATACATCTTCAGTTTGAATGGAAGTGCAGTGAGATGGAAGAGCTCAAAACAAAGTGTGGTGGTAGATTCTACAGCGGAGTCCGAGTATATCGCAGCTTCTGAGGAAGCTAAATAATCATTATGGATGCGATGATTCAACCAAGAGTTTGATGTAGTACCGAGCATTAAAGATCATATCACACTCTATAGTGATAATACTACAGCGGTGCCAATTGCAAAAGAGCCAAGGTCACATCGGCGAACAAATCACATACTTCAGAAGTATCATTTCTTGAGGGATTTTTCTCAGAGAGGTGAAGTTGTAGTGAGCAGTATTTCCACAGAAGACAACATGGAGGACCCCTTGAATAAAGCCTTGACTTAGCAGAAACATGATCATCATGTGAGGTCTAGCAGAAAAAAAAAGTCGTAAGCAGTTGGCTCTAGTCCATGTGGGATTTTTTAAGGGATGGTGTCCTTAGAACCAACTGTTTTGTACTTTTATTACATGAATTTTCACTTTTTATATATTGCTCATTGTTCTACATGACTATAATATAATAATGTCCTTGAATATTTTTTTCATTAATAAGTTCATGGAAGATCCCCGCTATGATGAGAACCTTGAAATGATATAACAATATTCTTAAAAAATGTTCTGTGGTTGGATGACATACTATGATAAGACACATAGTATGCTGACCGTCATGTGTGATTACTTGTAAGAAAACAAGACTCTGTCTCATGGAGTTCACACATGGTAATCTCCAAGATGGGAGATTATGAGAACAGACTCGCCAGTAGTAATTCTGCATGTCTTGGTGTCATCGGATATTACTATCTGTGAGCGTGTGTAATGGTCCTTAGACTGGAAGATTATCATTAACTCAAGGCATGACTCCCGCACTTATATTTACTGATGAAAATAGTCATGAAGATAGTTGGCGGGAAGTAGGGTACGTTGGGTACGTCACGAGTGACATGTTGTTAATGGATAAGTCTAGGAAGGATTTTTCCCTTCCATTTATGGAAGTTGATATCTCGTCCCATTGATTGAAATAGAACTGTTGCATTAAATTCTATGGCCATGGTGTGAACGATTAGATTATTTCAGGTATGCATAGAACGACGGATCAAGAATATAGGTTTATGACACTGCCATGAAACCTACTTGATGAGATATCGAGACAAAAGGATTAAATTACACCGTAAGAATTTGTATGTGGTGATATGTCAATACAGCATAAACTTCTTTCTCTTGGGTGCCTTGACCCGTTGATAGATAGTAATCTTGCACTTTAGGCAAGCCCGCCTAATGCCAACGAGAAAGAGTACTAGAGGGTCACACACTATGTGCATTCAAGTATCTCAAGTAGAATAAAGATTATTCCTGCATGTGGTTTAATAATTATTCAAGGAAGCCTAAATCATTTTAATGTTGGAGGAAGAATAAAATGAAAACAAGTACACGTTGTGTATTAATTATTACATGTCGTGTAGTTTTTATTTTGAAAAGGAAAAGAAAAAATGAAAAAAATATATACACTCCATATACATTTAATGTACATTCTATGTAGTTTTCAATGATAAACAAGTACATGTCGTGTAGTTATTATTACACGCCATGTAGTTTTTTCAGTCGGGATATTGAGGATATAATATTGTTTTATTAAATGATATTTATTATAATCAGCATGAGCGAATGTCAGGGAATTAATTATTCAACATGGGGGGTTTTCAATAAGACTAAATGAAATAAACGAAACGCGTAACGCGTTTATTTATTGTCATAACTCTACAACCTCAAACCTGAATATAAATATCCTCACAACCCCAACTCTTTTCCTACACACAAGAGAATCATTGTGCGCAACAATTTTGGAGAATACTTTCAAGGTTGAAAGAACATCTTCCTCCAAGAACGCTCTAAAGAATGAGAGAGATCCTCTTCCATCGGATCATGATGATCTAAGGCGGACAATTCAAGCAAAGGCTTCTCCATGCTGGAACCTGGAGAATCCTTTGGTGACGTCCAGAGATACGAGGTACACGTGTGGATCACCACTATAGGGAGTCTACACTTGGCTTCTGCGATACAATGACGGATCACATCGACAACGTGATCAAGAACATCAATGAAGAAAGAACACCCAAAAGGTATTTCATTATAATTAATTAAATTAATTATAATCAACCTGTAACGATCCTTGTTTGTGGTTCCGGGACAAACCATCTTTTTTGTCTTTTTCTGTGATTCGATCCATAGAGACTGGAATTTATCATCTTATTGATCCCGGATTGATCATTGCTAATGAAAAAAAGCCATGTGGGCACATCCACCCGCGCGCTTCCACTACGCCCGGAACCTTCAATATTAACTATCTGAGAGATACATCCTTGCAATTTTATGTTGAATTCGAATTGGAAACTCAAAATATTCTAATCCTATATGGGGAAGAAATATGATATAATCATTCCAAGATATAAGAGTTGGATCTATATATAGGTCACATACTTTCTCAAGGATTCAGTGGATACGGATATCATTCCTAGCATGAGGTTTTCATTACCATCAAACATGTCCCTTATGAAACAAGACTATATTAAAAATGATGCCACAAATTCCCCCACCATTTATTTCTACTTATCATCAAATGATTCAATGTGATATCTACTTTTTATCATGATGATCATGAATCATGTGATCTTATAGGACCCAAAGAGTTATTTGGATTACCAGGAGGCTTCACTATGTCACATGATATATTAAATCAATTTTCTTCTTCCCTACATAATAATCTGGTCCATGTATAATTCTTTTCCACAAAAAAACACAAATGCCTCAGAATATCAATACCTTATTCCTTTTTATTATTATGATCTATACAGATGATTCTGAAACATGTTCTTTAGTTCATGGATAGATGATAAGAATAAAATCCCTCATATCCCAACATATGATTCAAATCCATATAGGTAATCCTATATCAATGGAACACAATGTAGAATTGGATAATTACTCTCACAACTATCAGTCAATGCTATTCAACCTAAAATACAAGTCACTAGTCCCATAAGACTCTATACTACAAAATTTAGATATCGTTCCCTATTCCCATCATATAAAGATATATATGGTAATACTAAGAAATTATAAAATTAAAATCCATTATTTATATTAATATTTAATTGGAAATATGTAATTAAGAGATATTTTTTTAGAACATAAATGTTATCATTTAATTGAACTATGTTGTTGGAATGTCCAAAATTTGGTGCCTCTCCATTTGAATGATTGTTTTTTATTTTTATGTTTGATAAAAAAATCAAATATTTGGCTCATTAGTTTGTAGGATTCCTCTATTGGTTTAAGTAGAATTGAAAATATTGAGGCCTCCACATCTGCATTTTCTTTCAATGCCTCTTCCCTCTCCATTTCATCATACACAGTATTCTCTATCTTTTTCACCAAACACTCCTCCTCATCCACTATTTCATCAACATGAGATAATTCTAGATGATGATATTATGAAAATATTTGTTTTCATCATAACTGTGGTGATTTTCTTCTATCTCAGCCTACTCAGAATCCTCATTAAGAGGGATAATTTTTGTGACAGAAAAATGGGTTGTAGACTATGTGGTGGTGAGTTGAGAATATAGCATTCTCACATTCTCTCGAGCAGAAAACGTCTCATTAACTTTGTAATTTTTGGAACGGTAGACTAATCATCCATATATGAGTACAAAAAAAAATAGTATGGGAAACATTATGGGAGGATCTGATAGAGGATTACAAGAAATCAATTTCTATATGATTCTCTATACTGCCTATCTGACAAGAAAGAAATTGTTGAGTCTATGGTGGTATTCCTCAGAATCTATATTTGATGAGACAACATATTCTATAACTAGATTGACATGTGATGACATATCATCCATATTACCCATGTGAGAGGGCTCTGTAACATTTGAAACTAAATCGTCCTCACCAGATTGATCATTTGATGTATCTCAGTCTTCAGAAACTAGAATCAATTCCCATGAAATAGGAATACAATAATCAACAATTGGTACAATGAAATATGAGATAATAGAGAATATGATAGAATCAATTTCATTTATTGGGATACTAAATTACTCATTAATCACTACCTCACTGATCGTAATTTCAAGCACATCCCCTACAATTTTTTTTGAGCCTTAGAAGACTATTTTCTTGGTGAGGCATGTGTATCATATGCTTTCTCATCCAGATCTATAACATATAGAAGTTTTCTTAAATACATATAACTTAAATTATTGATCATGAATAACTAGGGATTAAGAGTTAATATTAAATATTATTGACCTTGTGTTCATTCTTCACACACCCACACATCATCCTGTGGGTGGTTAGCCATCTTTGAATGTGGATCATAATATACCTCAGTCCCCATTGAAGATACATCATTTGTGGGTCCTAAAACCACATATGGACCAGGCTACCCTAAACTCGTTGTTTCCAAAGCATTCAACCCCATAGATTAAGGTGAAACACATTCTCAAGTGGTTGTCACTTCATGACTTATAGAGCCAATGATAACCGCTTATATAGTTTATTTGTAAATACCACCAGAAATATGTAATGTAATTTTTTCAAGAAATGGTAAAAATATTAACTATGGTTCCAGATCATATAAGAACAATTTTATTCCTTGCATGTCTAAACCTAGTGACATCCCAAAGAGTTTACACTACCAATAACATAGCAGGCAGAGGCGAGGGAGGGAATACATCACAAGGATTGGAAATTATAGCATGAACATATTCATCTTCTCCAGGAGAGACCTATTCTGTGACCCTCTCACCCTCAAGATTAGTCATATTAAAATCATTTCCTCCTACCATTTATTCTGGTGAAGGAATTTTTTGGGGATAATCTTGGTTCGGGGCCAAAAATTTCATTCCAAAAATAACATGAGAACCCCATAGAAATATCAATGTGATATAAGTAGAATGAATAAATCAGCATGGAAGATTTTTTTTCATTTAAAAACCCTCCCATGTGGAGGATTAAAAACCCCCAGGGAAATTCCCAAAAATAACCACAAATAATAAGAGAACACAAGAATCCAAGTAATGCTCGAACTTGAATTACAAATAAGAGAGCATGGAAACCATGTGGAAAAACTACATCCTGGTATGCCTTTGAAATATCTCTGATAAAAATCTCACTGACATGATGTATTTAATGATAAATCTATTACAAAAATCCATCCTTCTGTCGACGAAATGTCACTACCTCAATGATCTCCACCCGAACATGCGTCAACATAGCACTAGTTTGCAACACCCGAATGTTCTCACCATTATGTTGTGTCGTCGATCATCAATCGATACTCGCCACTTGATCACTGCTATTAGGAAGACATTTTATACATAGCCCCAATCATCAATTGTATAGCCTCTAATCTACACCTGTCAAACACCAATGTGCCACACATGCTACCGCTAACACATCATCCCCTTTCATTGTATCATTTTACTACAACTTGAACACTATTACAAGAACATCACCACATGTACAAGATACTTATTCCATATTTTTCATATCACATAGACCAACACAAACATGGAAACCCCTTCTCGGGTCTCCATTTGTGGCTACATCTTGCTGGAACACCCCTTAAAAATAGGTTGTCACATCCTATTTATATAGAAACCAAGTCCATAATCACCAATTAATGCATTCAACATTCATTATTCCATCCATTACTATTGAAAATTAAATATCTATTAATGTTGGTAGAAAATCATCAAATAATGGTGATAGAAATCTCTTCCTTAATAATTTTCCAATCTCATCAAAAAATGTGATAAGTACCTATATTTTTAATTTGACACTCTCGTAAAAAAATTTGATGAATCCCAAAATTATCCCCCTTCATCACATTAATGAATGGAATCATCCAACAACCACGGTTGAAAAAATATGTCAGTATCACACCAACCATCATCATCGACAAAAATTATGATCATGTCCTTTTGCACTTCTGATAGAAAATATCATCCCCCCTTCAAAATGAAAACTAAACGTGAAAATATTCATCACATTTGAATCTACACCGTCCTGATGAATAGGACTATAGCTAAACAAATTGGCTCCCCCATAATATTGATTACCACATAATCCGTAGCACTATCAGGAATAAACGACTCCCACTTCTCAACATCGTATGAGTGGACATTATATCACCTCTCTCAAACTGATTTAGTTTCCAAACCCTCTTATGATCTGCGTATGCATCAGGGATCCTCTTTGAAACATCCAAAATTATCTTGAAGAAATTCAAGAATTAACCAACCTCATTAGATACCACTTGTTGGGTAGAATCCCAATTCTAGGATAAACATTTCAGGGCAAGAATATCATGAGAAACCCATGGAAATAGGGATGTGATATAATAAGAATAAATAAATTAACACACATTATTTTTTTAATGAGGATAGAGACTCCCATGAAGAGGTTAAAAAGCCATGGGGAAATTAAAAAAAAATATATACTATGAATTAGAGAATACAATAATCTAAGAAATTCCCAAACATTAATTACAAATGATAGATTGTAGAGAATCTATTTGAAAAACACAACCCAATACACCTCTGACATCTCTTTGATAAACATCTCGCTGATGCCCTATATCGTAAGATCAATATGTGAAAAAACATCTACCTTCTGCCGATGAAACATCAGTACTGTAGATATCATTCTTAAAACATGATTCATCCTCGCACAAGCTTACGACACCCAACTAAACATCAATCAGGACTCACCACTTGATCACCGCTATCATGAAGACATTCAATACATGGCCCCAATCAACAATTGTATCGCCACTGCTCTGCACCTATCAAATTTTAACGTTCTGACATGCTATCACTAATGCACCAACCCCCTTATTTACCTCAGTGGACTGCATCTTGAACTCACTGCCAAGTATATTTTCACATGTACAAGATAATTGTGGCATCTTCATCCTATCACATGGGCCACCACATACATAGAAACTCCTTCTTGGTTCTCCCTATCCGACTCTATTTTGCTGGAATACCCCTTCAAAATATGATGATTCATCCTCATTATATAGACACAAACTCCATAATCACTAATTAATGCAGTAAACATCTATTTTTTCATCTATTAATATTGAGAATTAAATATCCATTATTTTTGGGAGAAAAACCTCAATTAATTTTTATATTATTATCTTTATTAATAATTTTCCCCTCCCATCAATAAATGAGATAAATACCTCCATTAAGAATTTTCATCTCTCGTCAATAAATGTAATGAATCCCAATAGAATGTGAATCATCTCATCCCATTCCTCAATAAATAATGGGAGGGAAGTGAGGAGAAAATAAACATCATAAGAATACAATGGAAACTAAAAAGTGGGATTTATTAAAGATCTCATATTACCTATTCTTCAAAACTGAACCCTCCCACCATTACGAAATCCATGTCCCATTCATAGTCAAACCAATGAAACATGCCTTTGAACGAATGGAGGGAAGAATATATATCCTCAAGGTACGCATTAAATTCTTCTAAATATTCATTAAATAAAATAATTATGGTTGTAGTGATCAGTCCATATCCAAGAAGATCAATCTCTTATACCTGGAGTGCACCCAAATGTTTCTCATCATGTTTATCCCTTCTCTAAGAATCCCATTGTTCCCAATCTTATGAAAATTATTTCATGATAGGCATCGATAGAACACAGGAGGCCATCCATGTCGGTGAGGTAGGATTAAGTCACCGTAGATATTTTCTTGTAATTTATGGTATTAGTCCCCTTGGAATAGGAAACGTTAAGGACCTAATCTGCATAAATTAGGTATGTTTCTAGGTTTATGTTGGGATGAAAATTTTCCTCATCAACTCCCTATTAATCACTACATATACACTCACTCTCATTATGATATGGCCTCTTCCATTGGATAACCAAAGTGAGAAATATTTATTAGTCATGGTTAAAATGATTATAATGTTCAAGGTCTTGAATGTTATCCTCCACCAATTTTGGATTCTCCATATAAGATATTATTTCCATTGCAACTATGCCCCCATATCATGTTAAGAAAATATTTTTACCCTAGTGAATGTTCAAAATCCCCTAAATGGGAAATGAATTATACTAGGTATCCCATTACTTGTAGGCCTGGGGATATGGATAGTCCATTGGGAAAATAACTGAGAATATAGTTCAATATCTTATGCCACTAGATCAAACTAGTATTTTGAGGATCTAGGCCCGGGATCCAAAACCTTTTCATTTGCATTCTAGAAAGGGGATGTTTAGTCAAAATGATTCCCTTTCCCTTCCAAATTACCACAATCACTCACTCATATACCAACATAGCCTAAGATAAGGGATGAAATTCATTGATAGGAACCAGATTCACCAACTAAACATATGGTCATGAAAAAATCTAGGATTAGTCATAAGATTAGGGTGGTGAAGGATGAATATAAAAAGGGGGAAGATTATTACTGTATCCCATGTCTTCCCTCAAGAACATCATACAAATATAAGGAGATACCATAAGCTTCTTTTATTGTTGAGATCTGTTAATCAAGGGAGGTATGGTTTTCTAGACACATAAAAACTAGAATGAAAATTGATAGGGTGATTACCATTCACAAATCAGTTTTCTATCAATTTTAGAAAATAAGCACCTTCCCTTCCTGAAATGAGATACTCTCTTCACCAGTAATCGTAGGTTGCATCATTTATAGAGATACTATTAAGAGAAGAATAATGGAGAATGAAAAATATTCATGATAATTATGATGACACATCACCTCTTGTACTCCCCATGTTGTGGTATTCATCCCATTAGTGCATTGAATATATGTCCAGAATCAAGAATCTAGAATAGGATTGTCATTAATGAATGCCTAACATCCTATGTGGGCTGTTATATTTCACCATATAACTTGTAATTGACCTAATAGATAGTAGGAAATCATCCCCTAATTATGTACCCTAGTAAGTGATAAATCATGGCACAAATTTGGACTAAAACACTAATGCGCCTTCCTCTGGCTAGATGATACACCATCACAAAGGATTTGACCCAAAATATGATGTTGGATTCACATAGTGGTAATATCCAAACACTTAGAAGAATATCCAGGAAGGCTACCAATCTATCTAATCAGTATTCAATGGACAAAAATTACCAAACCCACTGATGGCATTGACAATCCTAAAGTGTTAGCCAGTTAGCACCAAGGCATCTCCTGGTGATATAAGTTCGACACGTCATTAGGCTCTTTAAATGAGGAGCATGACCAATTAGTTTGTTGAAGTCTTGAATCTAGTAAGGGAAAGGGATATCTTCCCTTGGGTAGGTCTCAACCACTTTTTGAAGATTCACTTCTCTGGTGAGCAGTTCTATCACAAGTGGAGTGGTTAAATATAGGTTATCCCATACTATATAGGGATAAATAAAATAATCATACATTTCACCCATGAATGGGGCCCCTGCGATCATCTGTATTTCCAAAAGGCTAATGAAAAATTTACCCATAACCAAGTGTAATGTGTTAGTATATGGGCTCTAGTTTCTGATCAGTTAGGTTATAATGTATATATTCCTATGAGAAAATGTTTGTGACACCATGACATCCTCAAACAACACAACTACCTTTAATTCATCAATAAAATGAACATTGTTCTGATGAACCCAAAATGTATATCCCCATAGTAGACAAAAGGATCCCTTAGGATAAATCTCTCATTTAGATATCTATCCCAATTACTCGTCAGTGGTATATTTCCATACTATGTAATTATATAAATGAATATCCATTTATTGTAGGTAGGTAGATTATTTTAATGACTAAGTGGTAGGATGCATAACAAACCCCTCAGTATAAGTCTTTTAGATAATATATCCCTCTAAGGAGATATTTTTCATGGGGAGTTTTGTTTCACATGATGACAAAATCTATCGGCTGATTTGTTCAACATAGATGTAGAATAGTTACATCAGTTAGCAACCTAAAACAATAAATTGAAAGTCTTTATAACATAGGGTAATATCAAATTCCATCACCCATAGGTCCTACTAAATTATGATGATATGGAAAATTAACTTTTTTTCCCAATGCTCACAATCAGGGTGTTCCTCTTTTGAATAGTAGTAAAACCAGAATTAGTCATGGCCATTGAGGGATCCTTTTTAAAAAAAATTAGTATGTAAAATTGAAGTTTAGAAAATAAATATTATAAATTTATATTGAACTTTATAGAAATATATATACCACAATGTACTTAATAAGAATTGGGACCGTGGATTGTTTACGCTACTATGAAGATAACCTTATTTCTATGATGGAATTATTCAACTGCAAAAGATAAAAAATGTTATAAGGAATTTACTATTTTTTATGGGATTATTTTTATGCGGGAGAGTCCGTTCACAAAGGAAATTATTATGTGGATGTGTCCATTCAGATTGGAAACTCTAATCAATCACAAGGAGCACACAATATTTCAAAAAGTGAAAAAATGAATCAGGCTTTACTCTAATTTATATGTGTGGTCCATTATTCACAACCACAAACATCCAATAATATATTTCACAATGAATTCATCCGAACTTACTTCATTCCCAGAAATGGTCATATAAGTTCTAATCGGACCCTATTTTGATGAGGGGAATTTTTTTGGGTTCAGAAAAGTTTACATGGAGGGTCAAAAGGCTTTATAAAAATTTTATTGCTGAATTAAGATCATCCATGGAACTTCATGAAAATAAAATTGGTATATCATCCTGAACCACAATGGAATCATGTCTAAAATATAGAGTAGTCATTGTGGGAGTTTCTTCTCCATATAGAACCTATGTGTAGTGACATCCCAAGAAGACCTCGCAAATGAATTTTCATTAATTGAGTGAGTTTTTTATTTCAAGTGACCATGAATTATATTTTTATTAGTGGCAATATACAACCTCTTTGGGCCCCTACAAAAGACAAATACCATTTTTGGGGAGGCCTTTTTTTATTCCCCCACAAAAACAATCACTTTCTAGGGAGAAGATGTATCTTTGGTCCCAAAAAAATGTAAATATTCTTTGAGGGGTAATGAATATTTTACAAACCCCCACAAATGAAAATATGCTTTGATTAGTGTGGTATCCCCCCACAAATCCCAATCATTCATGTGTTTCAAATGAGAGGTTGCATTTATACCCCTATAAAAATCCACACATATATACTGATGGGGGTGAGGAGTTTTGGATAACACAATATGAGAAATTTATTTTCATTAGGAAAACATCTTCCACATTTCACAAATAAAATAAGCGTATAATAATCGGTCCATATATCATTAAACTTGTTTGTTATAGGAAAGAACCCATTTTTTGATAACTATTCTCATAGTTAACCCCATTGAGGATCATTATTCCATGAAACATGGGCATATGAACACTTTTGGAACACCATCCTTATTAGAAATCAATATACAAGATGGGGTCCTTCTATCATGACCCACATCTTTAAAGTGTTTGGACTTCTGACGAAAACTTGGTGAATTGTCCAACCAACCCTCTCCAATATCCCACATGAAGTGCTAAGACCCAACTGCACCCCTTCCCTAAACACCTTTCAATAAGCACTATCCCCATCTATGCCCCTTCACAAATAGGCTTTCTTGAATAACCCAACCAAGCCACTTTGGGAACCACACATCATGAAGCACCCAACTGAGCCCATTCGAAAACCACACAGGCATGGAATCTCCCAAATCAATAAGATATATATAATAAAACAACTGGACACATCAGTTTGTCCTCTCAATCATACATACCGATGGTAAAGGAGGTACTATTGGGTACCTCTTAAAAATTAGGACCCTCATATTATTCTCATGGATACATTTTTATGGATATAGGGGACCTAAACTAAGAGTTACTTATAGTGGCTTCCACATTCAAAATAGTAAGGAGGAGGATCACACTTGCCTTTCCCATTAGGGGTTATTTACTAATCATCTTTTCTTTACTATAATGTGGACAAGGTCATAAATAATAGAGTAATCCCAAAATATTTCATTTATAAGGCCATACACATCATCAAATTCTTCTTCCCAAGGGTTGAAAATAAATGAGGAGACTTTCACTAGAGCCCTCCATCTGTTTTCTTCTTCATTTAAGCATGTAACCTCATCCACTAATGGAATTATTGTATTTTTTTGGATTCCATATCTATCATTTCATATAATTCCTCTCATCGATCATGTATAACGTGATCTTATGTTTAATAGAGATAGTATAATCTCAATTATTGAAGATGATCATCCTCCTCATAATTGTAAGACCCAATAAAACATCTAAATCACCATGTGTCCAAATACTCATCACAACCCCGCTCAATGGTCATCATATTAGCTTTAAGCCCCCCCCAAATACCAAAAATTCATCATGGGAAACCTATTAGCTGTAAAAACCTACATAACTGAAAATTGTTCCACATACTAGGTGTAACTACCTATCCATTTCAATAATGTGAGATGTGATACATGACTAACTGTGATACACAATAATCCTTCTTGAGGTTAATACCCAACATCCCAAATTCACACAAATGTTATTTGGTCCATATTCCATGTGGGGTTTCATCCATCATTGAGGGACATATCCCATCCATGTCTCTTTAGTAATACCCATATGTTTAATACCCTACCTTTATGAATAACATGGGAATTTATTACTAATAAAAATGGATATGTTGGAATCCTCAATATTTTTCAAACCCAACACCGTAAATTCTCCCTAATATTCAATGGGCCATATTCCCAATATGTTTTCCACAAAACTAAAGGGAATTATTCCTTCCATTACTAATTAATAATCCTAAAATGTGTGATACCTATCCATTCTGAACTACGTGGGATTTGATTCATGACCAACTTTGATATGTAGGAAGCCTCCAAGAGGTTCGAATCAAACACCTCAAATTAACCCTAATGTTATATGGGCCTTATTGCCAGTAATTATTCATAAAGCATGGAGGGATATATTCATTCCATGATACACTCACCACCATACTTATTGGTCTATATTCCAAATAGTATAATACCACACTGCGGAGACCATATATCATATTGTTACTAGCATAAGTCTCACATGAATCTTGATTAGGAACATTTCACCTACACATCCCTACCACACATTGTAAAAATAAATGGTTTGGCCCCCATCACGTGACCTTAAAATGTATGATGAATCCCTTTAAGAGGAAAAAAACTAAATGATTTGTGATTTCTTTCATAAGGTTTCATTTAAAACCTATCTCTTGGGCCCGATCCTGATATCAAAATCATTTCCATCTTATAGTGTGATGTTAAATATATGAGCATCCAAATATGTGGCTTAAAATCCACGTCTTGAAAATAAATGACATTATAATCTATATTCTATCTAAAAAATGGCAACATTGATGGAGGACCGTAGATACATATGTATCTCTCCGTCAATGAAGAACCTTAAATATATACAACATATTCTAAAATTCAACAAATTCTATAAATTATTAAAATAGAGGTGACATTTTCAATATTGGGTTTCAATAAAGGATTCATGAATAAGACTATAATATAAAAAAGGGTCACATATTATGAAATAATTCTCCATAAGGGTGTGATGACATCTAATTTCAATCCTCTCATTCCACAAATCTTATAAGGCATCATTGGAAACTTTCATTGGGCTAGCTTCTTTTAGAAATCAGGTGTATATAAACTCAAAATGGGTCCTGGCATGAGAAAAAATGAGGAATAGTTTAATAAATATATAAATCCTTAAATATACCATTAATTGGTTGGGTTTTTTATTTTTGTATATTCCCTTTGAAAATAATACATTGATGTTTTCCACAATTAAGGAACCTTTCAAATTTGTTGTGTCACATCTAGAATCTTTCACATATTTTTTAATCCATTAATAGAATATAAAAAATAAATATTACTTGGAGAAAAATTTTGGATAAAATTTTTTTATTCAAAAAACAATATGCTTATTTCATGTTAAAATATAATTTAGTAATTTTATAAATGAATCATGAAAGTGGTATGTTTTTAATATTTAATCTCAATTATCCTTTCCAGGAAATATCTATATTGTAACTAAATGATCAAGAAATATGATTATTTTTTAATATATTAACATCCTAAATATTTAATTCATTTTCCTCCTGTGAACCCATATGATTCACTATTTATTATTCCTTTAATTAAAATTATTAATATCGAGTTCTTCTCATGGGATTTCTCATGCATATAATTAATATATGGTTTAATTTCCACTTTTGTGTCACATTTGTATGTTTTTTATTTATGTGTTGTGTGTGATTGAAATAAAATATCCTTATTATTCATTGTGTATTAATTTATATCTCATGATTCGTTATGTTAGGAATTATAGAGTTAAATAAATCCACCATATGAATTTTTTCACTATATGATGGTTGTCTTGTGATTGGACAAGAATTATGTTTATGATGTAATGTTTTATGTTGTAAACAAATGTTTATGGACTTATGAAATAATAACCATATATCATGTATCCATGTTTATTATCATAAAATTTATGAAATCAATTTCCCAAAATGGACTCTCATGTTATTTTTTATTTCTAAGTTCCTTCCCTTACTAAAATTTTTAGGTTAACGTATTCCTTAAGTATTTTCCACAAGGTATAATATGTAGTTTAATATTTTCATTGTGAGATTGATTCAATATATGGAGAAATAAATAGAAATGATGTATTTTTTTTATGATTATATTTTATTATATATATTCTTTCAATGACACAAGACCTATAGATCATTGGATTTTATCTAATGGGAAATTATTCGAATATTTTTAAAATAAATTTCATTTAAGAATTGGGTCTCAATGATTTTTATCATAGAAAGGTATAGGTTTTTTTAAAATATGATGATATAACCATCATAATGACCTTAGAGATAAGACTAATATACAATACTATATATAGGATAACATCTTAAATTTTTTGTAAATATGAGATTGTGTGGGTTTCATTATTATTACATCCCCATATAGATTACAAAATGTGGATACAAGCTCTATAAATTGATTACCTAAGGTTAAAATACCAGAAGGGGGGTTTGTTGGGTATTATCTCAACCATGAACAAGTGAATGATAAGGAGGCCTAATTGCAAATATAGATAAACACTATTGAGTGATATGATTTAGCTAATTCATATTATATTTACAAACAATTATGAAGGATTTGATCATTATTTTTTAAACATAATTATTTAAGAGATCCTAATAGGATAGTGTACATTTATATCATTGAATTAACTATAGATATTAATATGTTAGATTTTGTTCATCATTTATGAGTTAGTCATTCAATGTTTTTAGATTACCATTTATTCCCTTATTAATCATGTTTTCATATCCCTACATTTATTTTAGATATTAAAAAATACTTTTATAAGAATCAAATATTTTAGGATGTTCATATTTTTAATTCATTAATATCAAATTTCTTATGTGAATATTGTTTTACAAAATATTTTAATTCATGATTGTTTAGTTAAATAATTAAAACTCCACAAAAAAATTGAATTTCTAATAACATTGAAAACATCAAATGACAGATTATTGAAACTATTGGATATACCTCTTTCCCTATAGGTATATGTTTGATGAATCTACCATTTATCCTTATCATAATTCATTTACAGGAATACGATTTTATAATAGTAATATATTTATTTATTATTTATAGACCTTGTATGAACTTATGAGATAATGAAATCACCTTCATTATACCTAGTTACTGACTAATTCAATACAATAGTATAGATGGGGATAAATATACATAGGAATATTTTTTAGAAGAATGGATATTGTTTAAATATAATCAATAATATGTAGAAAAATTGATTGAATAAATATATAAGGCAACTATTGGGGGGAATTTCCACTTTAAGGGATTGTACAAATATATTCCCAGGATAATTGTCTAGCATACCTCATATCCGAGAGTCAAGTTCTTAATTTAACATATATGTGGATTTCTTATGATATTTAAATTTATATATCATGACACATATTTATTTATATTTAAAAAATATGAGATTAATTAACATCTGGAAATGGGTATTAAACACCATAGCGCTACAACAGTGGTCTAATATTCCTCATGGTCAATAAGAAGGATGGCTCTATGCACGTTTTTATCGATTATTTCAAACTCAAAAATATCACAATAAATAAAACATATACTATTATATATATTTATGACATGTTTGTTCTTATATGTAGAGATAAATAATTTTATATAGTTTACATTTTGATGGTATATAAACAGTAAATGTAAAAGTTGGAGGATAATCTAATGGATAAATTTCATACAATGTACAATAACTCTGATTACATTGTCATTACAATTTGACACTTAAATTCTATAGAATTATTCATTGTCATAATGAATAGATTCTGTTTCGGTTAACTCAATAAAAGATTGGTATAATTTATTTATGACATTTTTTAAACTCTTATAAAATGATGGATTCTTAAAGAGAATTTTAATTTTCTATTGAAGACTTTGAAAAAGGATGATTCATTTATATATTATATTAAATGTATGTTTTGGATGTTGGAAGTAATAGTCATGGGGAATGATATCACATGAAATGGGGTATTCAAGAAGCCTTAAAAGGACTATGATGAATGTGGATTATCATACACCATTAACTACGATAGATATCCATAGTTTCTTCTATTTAACTGAGTATCATCAAGAAATTTTAGGGAATCATATGAAGATTATAAAATTTAATAACCATGATTACTCATAACAGAGTGAATTGGGTTTAGATATATTGGAGATAATAGTGATAAAATGATCTTAATAATATGTAAACTACAAAACCATTACTCATTATACCCAATTGTGTGGTCAGATTTGTGATATATAGTTACACATCATAAAATGGCTTGGGTTGTGTACATAGGTAGAATAGAAAAGATGTCACATTTGATTAAATATATTGGAATATGAAAGAAATAAACTATTTAATGGTTGATAATGAGTTTAAATATTATTTTGGGAGGGATTATCTCGATATATAGAACTGTGATATATATACATACCACAATAGATTGAAATATATGTTTATACGTAAGGATATCAATATACACTAATGAATATGGAGAGAGATAATCAGGGAATATAATTACTCAAATCTACTAACATATAGTGAAGGATAATAAATTGGGAGATAATCTATTTAAAAAATATCCTATAAATATATCAATGATTAGTATTGAGAAGGATGTGATCTTCCTAACATGTATCAGTTGGAAATGATAATTTTGATGAAAGTAAGATTATCATATATTTTTCAATTGATTTCATATCCATCACTAATTAATAAGACTATGAATGATTTAATTATATATGTGGATATATAAAAGATGGTGGATGTTATGTTAAAAAGAAACCACTCTATGTTATAGGTTTTTAGAGAAGGTTTTTTGATGTTTTGGAAATTAATTTGAATTCTATGATATCTAGAGATAAATATGGAGCTATTAAATGATACCCATAGCTCGACATTCCCCATCCACCCCCACAAAACCAATACATATAGATTTATCTAAGAAAACTATAGTAAATGGATATAAATAAATGTATTTCACAATATATTATAAATATCATGGTGTGTCAGTAGGTGATTGATAATAGGATCAATTAGAAAGGGATGATAAATTCTTTTCTCATAGCTTATAGGAAATGTAAAAAAATCGCAATGGATTTTTAATATTTCTTATGATTTCATTAATAGGAAAAAATCTATATGGATTATGTAATACCATATTATAAATTCTAATTATTCCATATCTATTCTACATGACTTCTTAGTTAATCACATTATAATGATATACATTATAGAAGTGTAGGGGCTATATGGAACACCACTAAAGATTGTATCTGATTGAGATATATGGTTCTAATAAATGTTGTAGAATAATTTAAAGCATATTGTTAACAAATATTTGAACTGTAATAAAACATATATTTACCAAAATGATTTAAAATATTAAAAGACTATCCATATAATTGATTATGTCTTGATATATTTCTTTATGTACATAAGTGTAGGTTGGGGCTAATATATTACTTTGGTTGAGTTCTTATAAAACAACATATTCTACTCATGTATCTAAACATACCAATATGAATACCTCTTTGGAAAGAGATGTAGAGAACATGCGTTATAGGCTAAGCTAGTTGAATGAATGATTCTAGGGCTGTAAATGGTCAATTAAAATGCATTAAATTCTGAGACCATTCAACAACAAATAAAAAAATAAAAATTTCAACCGAATTGTAAATCTAATATTCATAAATGTGGCCTGGTGTTTTAGGTTTGTGAAAAAGTTTTATTTTTTATATATCTTATGAATAGAGTCGTGAAATTCTTGAAAAAGTAGGAAAATATGTCTATGATATATTTGGACCTTTCATATTGTTGACTAAATATAATATGTGGGGGATCAACTAGTTCCTCCTCAAAACCTGTCAAAATTAAATTATGTGTCCCACTTGTCCCTCATGGGGATGTACATAAAAAATCCATCATATGTACTAATTTAAGAGGATGTATAGTTGGATAACAATATCTTTTTGGAGTAAACACTGAATAATAATACAAATCGAGAAAAATGTATTTACAATTAGTAAAAGGACCTTGTTAATGTATTTTGGTGGAACCATATGTATGAAAAGGTAACGTAGGAACCTGAAGAGACCACGAGATTACAATATTGACAATTGTTCACCGTTATTTATGAAATCAAATTTCGAGTGATAAATTTATTAAGGATGGAAGAATGTGATTATCCATGATAATAGTGATTATATCAACATATTGAGTATTGTTTTGAGTAACATATGTTACATGAAATAATATACTAATCCAAAAACCATGAAAATTAAATAATATTAATTTTTTTAGGAGGACCATTAAAACAAATAAACTTGTTGGAATAGTTAATGTTTACTATATATTGAAGTAATATATTTAAAATAAATAAATAATTTTAATTTTAAAAAAAATACCATTATTTTTAATTTGTCATAGAAATATTAAATGATTATTATTTTCAGTAATTTTCTTAAAACAAATTAATTTTAGGTGAATAATCAAAAATTGGGATTCTATTAATAAAGACATTTTTATGTCACTATTATATAATAATTATATGAAATTTTTTAAACCATTTTTAATAAATCAATTATAATTTAAAGAAGTATATAAATTATTTAAAAAACTATTTTTATCTATAAACCCCATTCTTAACAATTTTAGAAATTTTGTTTAATTTCTTTATCAATTTTTTTATATTATTCTGTTAAATAATATTTTCACATTTTTCAATTTTATTTTAAACAAGTTTCAATTTCAAATAATTAACAATGTATAATTATAAAAATTAAAAAAATTTATAATCAATAAAATTTATTATTTTATTCAAAAAATTAAACATATGCTTAAATATTAACTTTTTTGAAAGAATATTTTTTGCATGATACATGTGGAAATGATATCATCATACATTACAAATAAATATTTTATTTTATAAATTTTATTCCCTATTTAGAATCAATAGTTTAAAATTATATCATTTATATCATTATTTATCCCTTAAAAAATATTACATAGATAAAAATGAATCTCCTCGGTAAATAATGTTAAATGTAATCATTTAAATAAAAATTACAAAAAAAACGTTTAAAACAATTTTTTTAAAATGTTGGTTTAGGATTCCTCAACCATAAACACTAAAAAAACACTATAATTATCCACATTTCTTCAATTTATATTTTATACATGTGTTATATTTATATTAATGAGTTATATTTACTAATAATAAATTTTTCCTCAATTATAAAATTAACTGACACCCGTCTGCATCTCCATATTTTCAAATGCGATTAGTATCGACCTACACACTACTAATGTACCTCCAACAAACTATCACTACATACTAAAAGAATTTATATTTTCAAAAGACCATGTTATGGTTCCTTAGCATGTTAACCAATTGAGAAAATCCAATGCGAGGGGTGATGTTTTCCACCACAACTTTGTAATACTTTCTTATACCTACCAACCCAAATGTATTATAAAATTTAGAGTATTTAAGAAATATTAACAATATATTATTATGTTTTAATCTAATGTGAAACCCATTTTATACCTTCATTTAAATTCATTTGAAATATGAAAATGATGGCATGAGTATGTGTGGACCACCACCACAAACATGATGATGTTTCTCTATACATTTCCATATTGATAAACATGGTTGGAAAAAAATTGTGTAATGTATTTAATTCATAATTAATACACCATTAATATAATTTAATGATAATAGTAGATATTCAATATATTATATTAACAATTAATGGTTATAGTTACTTTTACAACTAAAAAGGACTTATTAAAGTACCAATTCTAATTTAACTAAATTCATGGAAAACCTATTTACTTGTATAAATTAAATGATAATAAAATAATAAAGTACACAATACTAAAAACTTATATATATGTACAAACTTTTTTATATCTCTTTGGTCTTTTCCAACATACCAATATTGCTTTCAGAAATTTGTCTGAAGGACATCTAGTTACACACATAAGAAGAAACAATGTAATAAATTAGTGATATGTGATTCTAAATATAATATATGAAATGAAATAAAAAAATATATGATTGTTTTGAAATTATTTAATATACTTAATTTTATTTTTAAGGATGTTTTGTGTAAGTGTTTATCCATTTTATTCATGAGGTAAGTGATTATTCGTACTAGCCTCGCAACTCATGAGTTACATGTTCATTTTATTTTTCTACCATCTAATGAAATATTATTCTCAAGAAAATAATGTATGGTGTTATATAATTTCATTAAAAATATACCATATCAATTAAAATTTTTCATATCAAGTCTTATACATGTTTTGTTATTACTGTTCGAAATGTTTTATTTTAGTTAATCCCAATTTAAAGGAACATTCTTATTTCTTATATCACAATGTAATATTAACTTAAATTTTTAATTTTAATTTAGAGAGAGATTTATTTTTTAAATTTTGGTTTTTTGATACAAAAAAATACAGTCATTCCATCTATAAATTATCCTTTTTTTATTTCCACAATGATAAACTAAAGTGATGCATTTTTTCATTATTATAATAGTTTATTCACATAAAATAAATATATAGGAACTCAATGATGATGAAAAAATTTTAAATTAAAATATTGGCAATGAAATTATTCAATTACTTTTTATATTTAGAGTCATTAAGATTTACCCATGAGTAATGCCATAAATTATAAAGATGATACCCAATTAATTATCATTTGATTGATCACGGTTTTGATTGATGTATGGGATATTTTACTCATATGTAAAAAATTTGTAGGATAATAATTTATGTGATGTTCGGTACTATAATTATATATTATTAAAATAAATTTCCCAAATCATTATATCTCATTAGATTTTATGTAATAAATTAAGGGGTTAAAATTATCTACCGTAAGACATTGACCACTTCATAATGATGGTCTTGGGATGGAAAATTTAATTATAATTATAATTTATTGTTTAATATTTTTTCCACATTTTTATAATGTTATTAAGTAATTTCCCTATGAATTTTCTCAGTTATTATGACCAATTTTCATTATGATATCCTAATATGCCACTTAACACTTATGTTATTCATCATTATTGTGTTAAATATATTACTGGGATTTCTAGATCAACCTTTTCCTTATCTATTTTACTCTTGTAATCATATGTAGTTTTATAAGATCTATGAGATTTATGATCACTATGTGGAGTTCTAAGTTAAGATGATTTTTTTTATTTTGGATGATGTATTTGTATGTATAATCATCCAAAGATGCCTAATATCTATAAAATTGTCATGTACCTGTTGGGAATGTATGTTATGAATTATGAAATAAAATTCCTTTAATGATGGGTTTTTAATAGAAATAATAAAAAACATAAGAAATTTATAATGTATCTTATAAATTCCATAAAACTAAAGAATTATTTTTATGGATTCTTGGGAAAATGGGAACAATAAAGAAAATGGTGAGTTCATATGACCCGTAAGGGGGGATTATATCATATACAACCAAACAATAATCAAGGAGTAAATAATATACAATGATAAAATGAATTTAATAATTTCACACACAAATTAATATTTCCATTGAAAACATGATAATATAATAATATTCGTGTTAAATATAAAAAAACTTCATATTAATGTATTGAAAATTAATGGACATTATAATATTACATTTAAGACCTTATGCTAAAACATATATCATATCATAATTCAAAAAAAACTACTTTATAGAAATTCCTTATGGAATTAAATTGTACACAAATAGGTAATAGATAAACCAAATAACCAAAACAAATTTATCTTATGATACCTATCGATACATCTATGGGATATATACTTTTAGGACCCACTAGTCACTTATAAGTCCAATAAATTCTTCCATGAAGGAACTAAATCAAAAAATTACATATTCAACATGAATTAATAACCAATAAGATAATTATTGGAATAATAGATATTTTTATGACAATACATTCCCATGTAAATGGAGTAATGACATGTTACATGATCAAAAAAAATTATATTTACAGTGTCATGGAAGGAAAAAAATAAAATGATTAATAGAGAGGAACTAGTTATGTGTACCTTAATTGTGTTGCGATATCAATAGGTAATAATCTTCAATTACAATTTTTAATATTTATATCAGTAATATAATAAAAATACATTGAGAGTATCAAAATAGGTTTTCCATTATGCCCACTAGTTGTACATAGTGTGAATGTCAAATAAATATGAAAACAATATATTCCTTGGTTACTAACCCAAGGAAAATCTATTAAAATTATTGAATCCATTTTTTAGTATGAAAAAAATTAATATAAATTCAAGGAAACCACACACTCATTCAATTAAAAATATTATAATACATTTTATGTCTATGGGAGAGTTTGAGCATTATAACAGATTATGAAGGTAGTATAATGAAATGTAATGTTGATATATAATTTATGAAATGATAATTAATTTATAAAAATTATGCTTAATAATTTTCCACATTGAATTTTGATGTAAATGGAATGACTGATGAAATAATGCTATATAAGCATTTAAAAACCTGTATCTTGCCATAATAAGGGATTATACCATGGATATAATAAGACTCAATATGTAATCTCTTATTAATAATATATCATATATATTATAATATCCTATAATAATTTTTTTACTTACATAAAATTTATATTTAAGGGGATTTATGATAATAGAATGTTATTTCCATGGTAAGAGGAGCATTGGAAGCCTTTGTAGAATGAACTAGATTTATCCAAATATTGGTTCAATTAAATTGATTTATTTAGACATAATTTTTAGATCTTTGAGTTCCCAAATATTAATAGATTATTTGGAAGATATCAAATTTATAATTATTCAAAAGATAATTTAATATATTTATTGGTTTCAATGGTTATGGTGGAGGAATCCATTTAATGAAAAAATCAAATAACAGTTCTATGGAAACATATCTTAGGTGAGGTTTAAATATGAAATCACATGGGATACAAGAGATTTCTGTAATGCGATGTAGGTAAATCATGTGGGTATGACATTGAAACCAAACAACTATCTTCTATATTATCATGCACTATTTTGTTTAAAATAATTTGATCCATGGAATATTATAAATTTTTTCCATTATAAATTTTTCTTCCAATGGCTATATTAATTGTTATTTTAACAAAAAAATAATAGGAACACAAAAACCAATTTTCAGTTTCATTCATCTATTTTTTGGAATACATTTATTTCTTACTAATATCAATATACCTGGTGTTTAATTTATGAATTAAATTATAATATATATATATATATAATTCTTTTTTATGAAAACAATATGACAAATATTACGAATTTTTATTATATTTTCAAATAAATTTATAAATACATGAGTATAAATATATTATTTTATATGTTTATAATTTAGATCAAATTCTGTTTTCAAATTTGTTTAATTAAATATTGTATGATAAAAATTAAATAATTCATTGAAATATACTTCCTTGAAAATTACGGTTTATCATAACCACATAAACTATCATTTTAATTGGTAAAATACGATTTTTACCTTACAATTAAATTATCCTCCTTCATAAATTTGGATATATTATTTCTAAATTTATATTCCATTCTAAGGAAATAATTCCCATTCTATATTATACTAATTAATAAAATAAAACATATTATCCATTCACAATCACATATTTATTAGTTAAAATAAGAAAATTTCTCTTTGTAAGTCTAATTTTATTCTATAAATAATGTGAGTAATTAAAATAATATTAATATATTTTTTGTAATTTTTTTATTATTGAACATTTTTATTTATTGTATTATAATGATGAATAAATAGGTGTTTTATTATCTCAGTTAAATATATTTTGTCTTAAAATTTGAGAGATATCCATGAGTGTTCCTTAGGAACATATTAACTAGAAAATATATCATAGTGGTTCCTCCGAAAATATCATATAGGAACCCTCTAATTGTATTCATAGACAAAATATATACAAATTGAACCTTTCATATCCTTCCTTAGGACATTATTATTTTTTTATCAGCTAGTAGTGTTCTGTGGTCACATATCAATCATCAACGTATCACTCAATAGATTGACTATATCCGACCTGCATGTCATCAACCAACCACTATGGGTGAGGCCTCATATTTTTCCATGCACCACTAAAGACCCAACTAACTATTATCATATGTAACTATTAATGTGTGACATACCCAACTTATCCCTTGGGTGAAAATAATGTATGATATACTCTCATACCAATATCACATAACCTAATAATTTATTATCGCTAGAAAATCAATCACTATTGCCCCTTAAACATAAGTAAAAACACATTATCCTAATTGTATTCCATTAAAACCTATTTATAGAACCCATGTTTCTATACAAGAATATCCCAATATCTATATTTAGATTATATCCTGCATAAAAAACATATCATAAACCCAAAATAATACGCTCTGTAAAACAATAACTCCAATAGATAATTATAATGCCATGAAAAAAATATCCAAGTCACAATCTCTGTCCAGATACATCGTTACCATCACAAAGAGTGAACTCCAAATACCCTTAGTAAATTCAACACAAACAATCTAAAACAATCCAAACATACCCTTCCAGTATTCCAATTTCATACCCCTTAGTAGAGGGGTCACCAACCAGATAGTTGGGGGAACCCTCAAGAAAAAAATCTCCAATCCCAAGAGATCCCACAATTTTCAATTGTTAGAAAAGCGTATAATAGAGGCTCACGTAGGTGATCCAAATAATTAGTTTAACAACCCAAGGTTGTAATATATAGACATCACATTACTTTGGTGGAATACTTAATACATGATAGAAATATATTCCCAATGAGTGTATCAGTTCAATATCAATGGAAACATAGAAGAAAATATTCTAACATGGTGAAAGATCTTCTATATCACCCATAAATATCATCCTCTTTTTCCTACCCAATACCTTTCTTTATATCCTTGGGAAAATAAAACATAAAAAGGGTGAGCTTAAATTCTCTACAAGGGTACTCATTGAAAACATAAAACAGACAATAAACATTTGAATGTAAAATCATGAACATTATTGTTAAACATCAAAATCTTGTGTTATGAAATAAATCTTGGTAGTACCTAAGAAATAGACCATAAAGGAACATTAACACAGATAGAATATCATTGTCAAAAAACGATTAATTGTTGAAAACTAATAAAAACATAATATGATTAACATATTTTCCAAGGCATTGCTTCAAAGACCAACATAGTGGAAACATTTTATTAATAAACCTCGTCTACTTGTCATTTTTGTCAAGTATCACTGAACCAAATTTAATTTCTATTCCAGCCATGTATTACTAAACCATATTTACTTGACATTCTAGTAAAGTATATCTCATGAGATATAAATTTTTACCCAATGTATTAGAGGGGGATATAGGTCCCACCAATCTCATAATTAAACCATTCTTATGTGTTCCACACAATCATAAAAACCTTCTCCGTAGCATAATTCATGAAATAAAATGGGTTTCTTAAACATCATTCCATCATAACATAATCCATGTAAAAGATCATTCCATATTTAACATAATCAAATAATATTAATAATATGAATAAAAACATACCCTATTTAAGAGGGTTATCTTAAGAGGAAAATAATTTGGATAAAAAACATAAACATAAATCATGGGGAAAATATCATTTCTTCTTCAAAAACATTTTCTTTTCTCAGAATCATGTGCAATTTTAAAAGAAAACAATTTATATATAAATAATTCTGAAAATCTGTAGAGGAAGATTCATGGAAATTAGGCGTTATGAATATACAAAAATCTGTTCATGTTGTATAAGTTAAAAAACATTATCATCATTTTTTTCCAAAAATCTAAAAAAGAACATCATATAGTAAAAAAAGAAATATTACTACAATATCATGTAATAAAATTTAAATTGGTAAACATGAATTTAAACATGCCTAGAATAATAGAAAACACTTTATGAGAATGTATTTAGAAAACATGGTCAAGGATGATAAATATACACCCAATAAATAATATTTCTATATTAGTTACATATGTATGATATCATATATGATCCTATTATATCATTTTGTTAATAGTATTTCAATATTACCATTCTTTCAGGTATTACCACCTACATTTTCCCATTACTGTTTTGCAATTTAATTCATTTTTTTATGAATATGATTTATTTTATTCATGAAATTTTGTTCATAAATTTTATTCTCCCTCATAATATAAATTTTATAATCATTCTGTAATTTTTAACATGGAAACTATTCTCACCACATTGTGGAGGTGGTATTCCACACACACGCATGCGTGATGCTATCAATCTATTCATGGTTAAATGTTATGTAATTGGATGGTATATTAATTATACAAAATATTTATCGTGTTATATAAATTATTTTTATCTATTATACTCATCATTATCCCTATCCTAATAAATTATTTTTGAATATAATATTAAACCACGATGTGGATATGGTAAGTCGTACGTACACATGCATGATGATAATTTTATTCGTAGGATGAATAAGATTAACTAATAAGTTGTCATATAATTATAATAAAATCTCAGAGTGTATAATATTTTGGATTTATACTATATTATATAATCAAAGTAGAATGATTTAGTAGAAGAAGAAACGAAATAGACTTGAATTAGGTCCTACAGAAGATAACTATGAATGTTGATAGGAGAATTAGTTAGGGTTTGGTAGAGCTAGAAGGCTCATGGAGGTTTGAGGAAATGTGGGAGGAGATGTATTTTTATAAGAGATGAAGAGTGGCACATTTGGATGGTATTTAAATATTATTTTATTATAATATAATTTTTGGATTCAGATGGTCCAAAACACATTTAATTCAAATATAAGATGTATATTATTCGAAATACTCTCAACAAATAGGATTTAGACAAGTTTAAGTCTCAAATTTAACCTTATAATTTACCTTTATCCCTTAGTTAACTTATTTAACTATTACCATGTCATCATGTATATTCATTCAAAATGGTTAATATAATTAATATAAAATGATAATAGAACCTCAAGTGGTTCATTAATGACATGTTAAACATTATCTATGTCATTTTTCAGAATCTGTGATTTTTTAGGACTATTATATCCTTTAATAAAATACTATACATTTTAAAAAATAATTTACGTAATTTTTCATTGTTTTTATATAATGATTTTCCTAATTCCATAACAATATGATTCATTCGAAAAAACATCATTAATTCAAAGATAAAAAGTCATAATAATCCATAAATGTTTTGGATGTCATATAATGTTTCAAAGAAAACATTTTTTAATATTTATAATCGTATTTATTTAAATCATTCATTAATAAGGTAATCACTACATCATCACTTTGTCATAAATAAATTTATTTATTTATTGTCTAAAAATTATAAATAAAAAATTAATTTAGGAAGTTTTTTATATTTCCCATGACTATTTATAGTTGAATTTATCTAGTGTATAACCCCATAATAAATTTTTTTATTAACAAGATACATGTTTATGTTATATATCCCTTTAATTTAAATAAATTCTTATAAATTTCATATTCACAACCATGTGGTTTCATGGGGTCCCAAAAATGAACCTTGTATGACCAAGATCAGAAATATCTCATCCAATAGGAGTAGGACATGTGTTATTGTATTTTAATATTACTAATATATTATTTTTTCCGTTATTTATCAGATTTACCATTTAACGATGGTGAATAAAATAATTACTGAAATTACTATTCATAATCTCCAAAAATAAACGGTACCTATTGACAAAATTTTATCCTTCTGATCCCAAATATTGAATCCACTTTTTAAAATTCAAAACATAGATGTTGTCGTAATTAATTTAAAATTAATTCCCATTATCAAAACAAGAAAGCAGGTTTTTAAAAGTAATAACTATCAAAATATTTAGATGTGTTTATGCACCATTACAATGAAAAATTACTTCCAATGACCAATATTATATTAAATTGTAAAACAATAATCTAAAATACTTTAAAAAAGATTAAAAATATAACATAACTATAAAAATAAATAAGTTGAAAGTGTAGTTTTGAATTAAAATGCAGTATTTTTCACTCTTCATTAAATATGAATTTTATCATAAAAATACCAAAAATTCAACAGAAGTAAATTTTTATGTCCGTATTCAAAATAATATATTTATTTTTTCTAATATAATATATAAAATTTCTAAAATTTATATTTCAAATGGGTGTTCCATCAAAATATGGTAAAACTTCATTTTTTTAAAATACTTTTTTATCAGCAAAAAAAGAACTTGTTCTTATTTCATGTATATAAAATTAAAAATGTGGTTAATAAAATTAATAATGGATAATTTATATCCCATTAAATAATAATATATTATTAATATATTATTTTTTAGAAAAACCCAGTATCACGTACAATGCATGATATCAAGGAAGATCGTTATTACGTGTAACACAAGCCATATCAATGTTCTGAGTAGTGCAACCATCCATTGGTGTTGCATATAACATATTCCAAACATAGTTTATTTTTACATTGGGAAAAAATATATACTCAGTGTTTCGTAAAATAAATTCAATCTAAATAACTTGAAATTGTGTGCAACATGAGCCCAGCAGAGCATGGCATATACTCCAAGCTAATCCATTGTTGCATATAATGCTAGAGAATCTTCGTGTAGCATAAAACAAAAGGCACCAAAGAAATTTAAAAAATATATCTCATAAAATCATGTCGTGTTACATTCTACCCCCCCCCCCTAAATTGAATTTCTCCATAGAAATTCCTCACGGTTATAAATGAGTTTCTACTTGAGTGTATCTTTTATGGAAACCCACCTTATAAAAATGGATACTAAAACATCATTTTAAAAAGGAATGTTAGAAACATAACAATTACCCAAAGTAACTTATCATTGGGTTTCAACATAGGATATCATAGGTGAGAAGATAAAACATGGATATAGAAGAGAAATCTAACCACCATGTTCTGATGGATAGTGATATAGAATAATGTTTGAGGAATGTTAACTACCAGAAAGTGATAATTCAATTATGATTTAAGGGACCATCTGATTAATAAGATAAGAAAGAACTATGATTAAATTTTTTGTTCCAATATCCTTTTAATGATTATGATGAATTTTTTAAGGATATGACATACGTACTATATTTCAGTAGAATCTCACTCTTGATCATTACCAGAACAATTTTCAATTCATATCTTATTTAAAGAAATGAAGTTGAATTTTTTATTTTTGTTGTGTTATCAGATCAGGACATAAAATTGTAGTTCATTCAATCAATCTCAACATAATATTATAATAGCTTATAAAATATGCATATTCCCACCATATAAAATATGCATAAGTCCCCCTCTAGTGATGTACTATATTAATCAAAAAAATAAATCGGAATATAACATATACTATCAATAAATGGTTAAAATTACAATCCTTTCAAAAACTAAAAATATAGAACACTATAAAGAGTTGTACTAAATCTTTTTCACATTTTCCCCATATCTCATTTAGAATTTCTTGGTTATCACATTCCAAAATAGATAATACCTTATTCATATATTCTCTTAAAACATGGTAATGAAATAAATTACCATAGAACTATAGTGAAAACACGAATTATGTCACAATTAACTCCTTCCACACACCAAAAATAACAAAAAAAAAATTATACTCAAACCATGATATCACTATCAATTAACCAAGTATCTTCTTATCCCTTCATTATGTTCATATCATGTTCTTTCCAAAAATATCTAAATCAATTTTTGGTGTTACCCATAATATATAATATTTGAAAACAATAATAAATCAATACATAGATATTCCAATATTCCATAATACTATAAACACTATTTTGTAACCCATTACTTAAACTCTTAATCATTACACCACTTAATTTTTATACTCAACATCACTAATATTGATATCATTGTACTTCTCGTTGTCTTTAACAGTAAAAAGGATGCCAATGTAGATCATCATTAACCCATGGATTATGGAAATGGTTACCATAATTTCTCATTTCCATACACATGTAACCTAGATTTTTGGGAGGTTATCTCTATAGATATTTATATTTAGTCTCATTACAATGGAAGTAAAATTCTAGATAAACTTCTTTCCCACACTTAAAACATTTATCAGTCACCTTAAGATAATTTCATCCATGCTTCCTTCTACACTGTTAACATAAATCTAATCTAATCTTCTTTTCGCTATAATTATTACACATTCCTTTGAATAATATCTATCTTTTCTTATCATAAACATGGGATAGATGAGAAATTTCAATATCCCTTTTTAAGAAGAAAACTTTGAAGGTACATTCTAAAAAAAAGTTCTCAATATCATCCCAATTAATGGAGTCAATTTTATCTAGTTTCCATTAATTTTTTATAATGATCCACGACAAATTCTCTTTACCTTCTATGCAATAAGTTCCCAAAATAACATTCTCATGTTCTAAACAATGTATAATCAAAAATATATTTTCAATGGTACGAATCGATTTATCAAAAACTTGTTGATTGGTCGTTCCCCTAAAATAATGTACATGTTGACTTAAGAAATATTCAAGAGAACATTATTCCCACCTTTGGTCATTTGGAAGCCAACCAATATTTGTGGTCGTAGAAAAAATATTCTTTATTCATGCTCTCATAACATTTGGTTTTTCATGAGGGAAATCGTTGCATTTCCCATCACATCTGACATTAATGAGGTTCCTTTGGGTTCCATCCATCATCTAAAACCCAAAAAGAATAATGATAGAGGAAAAACTCATACTAAGAAAACAACATAATCAAGGGGGAGTACCTTCAATATCAATCATCGTATGTTTAATCATAGGTTATTCATTAGCATTACCATAATTCTAGGACTGTAATATTTAATTATTCTTAACCTAATGTACATCCATAAACAAAACATAGAAATATCACTATGGATATCAGTAAAGTTTTCACATATATGATTCTAATGGTTAAAAAAATTCACTATGATACAACCTCTAATGATCTAATCATGACTTACATTGAATATACATTACTTTTGTGGAATAATTAATACATGAAAAAAATACAGCCAAAGAACAAATTGGTTTAGTGTATTTAAAGACTTGAAAAAAAAATATTCTAACATGGGGAAAGATCATCAATGTCTCCTATACATATCTTCCCTTTAGTTTTCTGTGATAAAACCATTATTTATATCCTGGGGAAAAGAAAACATATAAATGGGTGAGCTAAAATGCACAGTAAATATAATCATGGAGAACATAAAAAAACCATAAACATTTGAATGTAAAAATATGAACATAAATTTAAAAGATCAAAATCATGATTCTTGAAAAAAATTGTGGCCCAACCTAAGGTATATATCATAAAGGACAACTGACCATGATAGAATATAATTGACATAAAATATGTAATTTTGGAAAACTAATATCACATTATATGATTTATAAAGTATCCAAAGCATTGCCTCCATGACCATAAAAGTGGAAAAATGACATTATTGAACAGAGTTTACTTGTCGTTCCAGTTATGTATTAATGAAACTGATTTACTTTCTGTTCCAACCATGTATTATAGAAGAGGATTTAAATAATATTCCAGTCATGTCTATCTCATGAGATATAAATCGTTATCCATTATAATGGAGGGAGATAAAGGTCCCACCCATCTCATAATGAAACCATTCTTATGTGTTCCACAAAAACACTAAAACATTAACCATAGCATAAACCATGAAATAAAATGGGTTTTTAAACATCATTACAACATAATATAATCTATATGAAAGATAATTCCACCATTAACAGAATAAAATAATATTAATAATTTGGATAGAAACATAACCCTATTTAAGAGTGTCATCTTAGATGGAAAATAATTTTTATAAAACACATGAACATAACTCCTGAGAAAAATATCATATATTCTTCAAAATCATTTTCTAATCTCAAAATGAAACACAATATTCAAAGAAATTATTTTATTTAAAAATTAACATGAAAAAATGTACACGAATCTTCATTGAAATAATTTGTAGTGAATATGTAAAAATATTTTCATGACATATAAGTTAAAAAAATTCTTCTTGTACTTTTTCCGAAAAACTCTGAAAGTAACTTGTATGGTATAAAAATTAAAATTTTCCTTCTATATGATGTAGTAAAAGTAAAAATGTAAAAAATTACATTAAAAAAACTGATAATATAAAACACTTTATGATAATATTTTAATATAAAACATGGACTTGGATGATAAATATACCCCCAGTAAATACTTACGTATAAACAATCTCAGAAAAAAATGAGATTGTAAAATTATAACATACCATGTAATTTTGGTTAGTTGAGGGTGAGGCCACCACCTCTATAATTGTTAAATCATGTTATTAAATTATACATGGGCTATATCTATATTTATGATATCAAATATGATTTTATTATATCATTTTATTAATAGTATTTCAATATTTTGATTATTTGGGGTGTAAACAACTTCATTTTCCAATTCTTGTTTTTTCATGTAAGTCATTTTTATTATGTAAAGGATTTAATTTATTTATGAAATTAATTCATAATTTTTATTTTCACAAATATTATAAACTTTATAATCATTCTTGAATTTTTAATGTGGATAATGAATCTCATTATGTCGTGGAGACGGTATGTCGTACGTACGCATGAGCGATGGTATCATTCTATGGATCATTAAATGGTATGTAATTGGATGATATATTAATTATATCAAATTATTATCATATTATATTAATTATTTATATCCATTATACTCATAATTATACCCATCTTAGTAATGTATTTTAGAATAAAAATTACACCACAGCGTGGAGACGGTAAGCCGTACGTATGCACACATGGTGATATTTTTATTCATTAGATGGATAAAAAGCGGTAAAAGGTTATACCATAATTATAAAAATATATATATATAATATACTAGAGTTATTAATTTAGTATAAAATCATCACAAAAAGAAGAAGTTGAATAAGAAAAGAAATTTAATTGAATTGGTAAAACAATTACCTCTTCTTCATAGGACATCCTTTAGATATCTTCTTAGGGACACTTAGGATGAAATTTTTTGAAAATAAGGTCTTAAAGAAGTTAACTAAAAAATTTTATAGGATAATTTTCTAGTGATTGGTCGATCAATAATTCTCAAGGTGGTGTTAGGAATTATGGGAGGAGATACCTTTTTATATGATATGAGGAGGGTCACTTTTGGAAGGTATTGAAATATTATTTTATTATAATATTATTTTCAATTTCAAAAGTTCCAAAACTCTTTAAATTCAATGATACAATGATTATGTATCAAAATAATCTCTACCAATATGTTTTAGACTAGTTTTGGTCTCAAATATAACCTTATTTTTAGCTTTAACCCTTATTTAACTAACATGTCTTCTTCTATATTCATACAATATGTTTAATATATTAACTATAAAATGACAATAGAACCTAAAGTGGTTCATTAATGACATGTTCAACATTATATAAGTCATTTGGACAAATATTATATTTTTTGGACTATTATATCATTTAATAATATAGTATTTGTTTTAAAAACTCATTTCTATCAATTTTAATACTATTCATATCATGACTTTTTTAAAAATCCATTAAAACATGATTATTTCAAAAAAACATCATTAATTGAAATTTAAAAAATCATAATCATCTATAAAATTAGTGTATGGAATAAAATGTTTTAAAATAAATTTATTTTAATATTTATAATTCCATTAATTTAAATCATTCATTAATAAGGCAATCACTACGTCACTATTGGGTCATAAATAAATTTGTTTCTTTTGTGTCTAAAATTTATTAATAAAATACCATGATATATGAAATATTTATAAATTTTCAATTAATATTTATCACCGAATTTATCTTATGTATAATCCCGTATTAAATTTGTTATTAATAAGATACGAGTTTATGTCATATTTCTCTTTACTTTAAATTAATTCTTATAAAATGTCATTTTCACATTCATGTGGTTCCATGGGGTCCCAAAATCTACCCATGGATTCCCATGGTTTGATATATATCATACAATAGGACTAGTACATGTGTTATGGCAGTTTTATATTGTTATAATATTATTTTTACCCATATTTATAAGATTTACCCTTTAGCCATGGTAAATAAAATAATTATATATGTTTCTATTCATAATGTTGAAAACAAAAATGTACCTATTTTCACAATTTGAACCTTTTGATTCAAAATATGGAATCATTTTTTTTAAATTCAAAACATAAATGTTTCAGTAATTATTTTAAAATTAATTCCTATAGTCAAAAACTTTAAAGTTGGTTTTTAAGAAGTTATAACTGCCAAAAGATAGAGACATGTGTATGCTTCTTTTCAATGGGAAATTACATAAAATGACTAACATTATATTAAATGATAAAAATATTATCAAATTAAACTTTAAAACTAATTAAAAAGATAATATAACTGTAAAGACCCAGAAATTACATGTAAATTTGTTTAAATAATTGGGAATTTTACAAGTCCAAGACATTTTATGGAGCATGATTCTGAGCCCCGGTTAGCCCAGAATGAATTTCTAATCCTTTTTTCAGGTACGTTCAGTAAAATTACGAGTAGGTTTTTGTAACTTTTGAACTGGTGCTCGGAATTGAAATATGAGGGCACCGTTAAACTCGTAGTGCCTATATTCTCTTAAGGGGACCTTCACCTTGACTGCAAAAGGTCGAGGGTGTGAGATAAAATTAGGTATTTTGTGGAAATAGAAATAAAATAAAATAAAACTTTATTTTATTTTTCATTTTTGTTGAAACCTCCCATGTGGATGGTTTAGGGGTAGGAACCACCTAAACTAAAACCTCCCACATGAGTGTTAGGTAGGTGGGGACCACTAAGCCTAAAACCCAAATTTTGAATTTAGAGGAGGGGACCACCCGAACCCCCTTTAATGAGAGAAAAAATGTCAACTCCCCTATATTAAATTTTTCTAACACCATTCATTAATTGGGCCTATTAATTTTTCAAATGTTGTACAATTAAATGAGCTAATTAATTATGTTAACGTGTCATCATAATTAATCTATTTAATTTAATTATATTAGCACATATTAGTTTGGGGGAGGATTTTGGGTTTTTAAAAAATTTCTTTAGTGGGAGAATTTTCTCCAATGAAGAATGTCATCGAAGAAATTTCATCAAAAATCAAGAAAGAGGTCGGTGTATGAGCCGGACATCAAAGCATGGTTTCGGAAGAGATGATCGTTGGCACCCTTTTTGCCTTCTATAACTTATTTCCCACGCCAACGTGAACAATACTTTGAGGTAGGGTGGTTGATAGATTTACTTCCCTTTACCCATTCTTGATAATTCAACATAAATCAATAAGAGGTTATAGTCGCTTGCCACCGCTCTAACGTGGATAGTGTGGGCCACTCAAACATGGCTCGACCCCTCCACCGTTCTTTTTTATTGGTGTGTTCGTTGCGATGGAAGTAGGTGAAATTGTTCCATGATGACAAATGAAGAGTGTCCAGACGAACTGGTCGCTGGTGAAGGAACGATGCACAACTGTGCCGCGCGGAGAGGAAGGATGGCCATCCGTCCATCCACGACCGCCCTTGCGGCCCCATGGCCTTCGCGCCGCCCTCGAGGCCCCACAACCTTTGTACCGCCCTCACCCCCCCCCCCCCCCCGGTAGCCTTGCACCTCCCTCGCAGCCCCCCTGGACTCTATGCCACCCTCACGGCCCCACGGCCTCTGCCATTCCCTCAATCCCCCCACAGCCTTCGTGTCGTCCGTGTAGCCCTACGGCCTCCATGCCTCCCTCATGGCCCCCCGTGGCCTCGTGCTGCCCTCACGGTCCCACGGCCCCCCCGCACCACACCACCATCTGCCGCCCCAGCGAGGCCACCGCCCCAGCTAGGCTGCCCATTGCAGGATGAGCAGGACCCAGCGGGCCAGGTCGACCCGAACTGGGTTGGGTCGGCAAAGGTTGGGTCAGTCCGAGTTGGTTTGACCGGGTCGGACCTATCCCGGGAAAACTTCAACCCATTTCTACTCTTTTGGCCTTAACATTGACACCAAATGTCTGTTTTACAAACTGTCTTTGGTTTCCAAACACATATAGTGATACGTTACCTTTGGTATACCCCATTTGAGATTGGGAGAGATTTAGGATACTATCAGGTTGGATCAATCACGAATCCAACCGGGCCCTGGAACTAAAAGGATAATAACATATAGATCATGTGTCCGATTGACGCACTGTCTTTTGAGTTGAGACCCTAATGACGTGGCGGCCCTTTGGGATACTTCTTAATGGGACTTCGTGGTAGTTGGAGTATCGACCAGTGGATTTAGGAGCGGATCCTCCCGTAGATGAGCAAGCTTATCATGGGAACCCAGTAGTTGGATGTCACATGAAGAATGAATTGTTATCATCTGTGGGTCAGCATCAAGCGATCCAATGTGGGTCAGCACCAAGAGATATTGTGTGGGTTGGCATCTAGAGATCCTTTGTGGGACTACCTATTAATATAGTTACATGATTCAATAGTAATATCTAATCCTCTGTACTACTATACCTAAGTTATATCTTGTGTGAGTTGAGTCTATATGGTTGTGGTACGTTCCTTTATGGAAATACCTTGGTGGTATTTTTCTATGTGGCGTAACTATGTGGTACATACATTCGTGGTGTTCCTTCCTTTGTGGAATAGTTGAACTTTTGGATTTTGAGCTGGACTCTGTGATTCCTCATGGTTTTAATGGGTATACTTTATAACATAGGTATTTGTATGTGCATATACCTATGTTGGGTTGTTAGTTGTTTTCATGCTTGTGGTTAATCCTTTGTGGATTTTGTGAGACCTTGATAGTCTCGGCATCTCGACTATGTATCGTTATACTAACCCATGCTTGGGCTATGCCTACACCTCGTTGTGTTTGGTGTGGACAAAATATAGCACTGACTGAGGACGAGAGTACCCGGACAAGAGGTAGCTCGGAGGTGGAATGTAGATGAGGCATACCACTGAGACGACCGATAAAGAGATATACCTACCCTTCAGGTAGGATACTTCGAGGGTGATCATAGGAGCTATTCCAATTTACTTGTACTTTCAGTTTCTTGGACATTCCAGTTGGGCTTGTATTTTGGCCCTTTTTACTTACAGTACTCATTCTATTTACTATTCAGTTTACATGAGATCGTATCTTGTTCTGTTCTTGGTTTCAAGTGTTTACAGGTTATAAAAGCAATCCCTTCATAGTTTTAGGGAATATCCCTTTTAGTGATAGTTTCTAGCACCTTGCCTATGGAAGGCGGGTTTGGGGTAGTCACGGAACATGCCCCAGGGGATGGGTCATGACAAATTGGTATCAGAGGAGTTCGTTCTAACGTGGGACATAGGACTCTGATATATTTAACTTCAATAGTGTTGAGTGTGGTGAGTGTGGTTATCAGTTTAGGAAATCCAATGTCAGTGTAGTTATCAATATATCCATACACCTGGACCCTAAATTCATAGTTCTGAATCAGTGGACGAATGAACTGATTGCATGTGTGTTTCCAATAGTTTTCATTGTGGTATTTTTGATTCAGCTCACTAGGTATAACTTATTGAATGTGGTGCACCTGTTTCTTTTTAGGATGCCTCCATGCACACAACCAGCTAGGGTTCAGGATATAGTACGCAATGACAGACCCCTGAGCGATGAGGCCTCGGTGTAGGTCCATCTTTTAGTAGAGGCACCAGTGGAGGCACTGGTGGTACCATTACCTGTTGCTCCACCGATGACACCATCCCCACCAGTAGAGGGTGAATGCCACATGAGTTCCAGTGCCAGAGGCCACATATGTTCAGGGGAGAGACGAACCCACAAGATGCTGAGGATTGGGTAGAGGTTATAGTGATTGTCTTCGGACTTGTAGAGACACTTGTTGGTCTCATGGTGATCTTTGCCGCCAGACTTCTATAGGAAGCTGCCTGCAGATGGTGGAGCATGATGCTCCAAGTTCATGAAGAGGTGAAATTTCTCTGGGAAGACATCAAGACCCTGTTTCAGGAAGATATTGTTCCACCAACTCTTTGTGCAGTGCGTATATAGGAGCATCTTCATCTGCAACAGGGCAGCATGACTATAGTTTAGTAATCAGCAAGGTTCACTGACCTCTCATGTTACTCCACTGATATGGTGCGAGATCAATTATTAAGGTCCCAGACCATCAATCAGGGGATCAGGCAAGAGATCAGGTAATTGATTATTTTTCATAGCATCCTGACGCACACGAGGGTGTTAGAGCGATCCCTCTTAGTGGAGAGTTTTCTTGCCGAGTAGCCACCAGTAGCAAGACCCACCACCGGACATCAAGTAGTGGAGTCTTCTAGCATTGGTAGTAGAAAAATGTCACATATGTCCAAGAGAACCATAACTACAGTTGGATGACGGCATTATTTAGGATCGGTAGTGCAGGGAACCCGAGATAGAGACAGTCACACCAATATTGAGTAGTGTTACACATGCGGCAGGCAGAGTCACATGTGTCCTGGCTATTTGACCCATCATACAGATGATCAGAAGACGGTCGAAGGACCTCCCAGGCAGAGACAGAAGTTCGACTAAGGAGATCTAGAGGGAGCAGGAAGACATGGCAGAGGAGCTTGCTTTTCATCTGGCATTACATAATGATTCATGATGTTATTGCCACCACCCCTAGGTGGTCCACCCGAACCATAGGGTGAAGGATTATAGGGGAGAGATCAACTCCAGTTAGCTGAGGCCTACAATCACGGAGCTCTAGAGATGATTCGAGGTCTGATCAGTTTCTACGCCACATTTGATATGATGCTTTTAAAACTAGGTGTGAGACAATATTTTATTTCCACTACCCTTATTCAGAGATTGGATATTTCGATGGAGTCATTGGCTCAATCCTTAAGGATAGAGACTTCTACAGAAGTGGATTCGATGATTACGTACTAGAGTCAGTAGTGCGAGCTTACTCTAGGAGGTGAGAGCTTCAGCTGGGATCTCCTAGTAGTGGCGTCAAGGCCTTACGACGTCATCATGGATTTGGTATGGTTATCTACACTCCATTTTTATATTTAATATATTAGTCGCAATGTGCGGTGTGTCCACACAGATGGGACTATGATTACCTTCACCAGTGAGAAGGAAGACTTTGCAGCACAGGATGGACTTACTCGGAGGAGAGTGCGGCCGATCACTCATTAGTTTTCTAGCCTTACCCTAAGAGTAGTTGATTTGGATAGTTCTAGTTATTCTGTAGTGGTGGACCAGTACACAGATGTCTTCTCAGATGATGTTTCAGGACTACCTCATCATAGATAGGTGGAATTTTACATTAACATGTACCATGGGACGACACTGATATCTACACCAGCGTATCATATGGATCCCATGGAGCTTCGTGAGCTACAGGTAAAGTTGGAGGGCTTATAGGGGAAAGGGTTCATTCGGCCTAGTGTTTCTTCATAGGCAACCACAATATTTATCACCAAGAAGGCGGATGGGATCTTGAGACATTGGGTTGCCTATCGGCACCTAATCAATGTGACCATGAAGAACATGTACCCACTTTTGAGGATTGATGACATGTATGATCAGCTGAAAGAAGAACGGTGATTCTCGATGATAGACATCAGATCAGGCTGTCACCATCTCATAGTATGAGAGAAGGATGTGCAGAAGATGGATTTTAGATGTTAGTATGACATTTATGAGTTGTTAGTTATTCTATTCGGTGTAACCAACTCTCCAGCAGTGTTCATGGGACTCAAGAACTGGATCATTCAGTATTACCTTGATTTCTTTTTAGTAGTCTTAGTCGATGACATTCTAATCTACTAGACTACTGAGGAGAAGAATGCCTATCATTTGATGGAATTACTAGACACACTCAAAGAGCACCTACGTTTTGGTAAGCTCTCTAAGTGTTAGTTCTGGATCTGAGAGGTTCACTTTCTGGTACATGTCGTATCGGAGGAAAAAGTTATAGTAGATCCAGTGAAGATTGAGGTGGTACTTTCCTAGGATCCACCTAAGATTGTGATGGAGGTACAAAGTTTCCTTGGTTTGGCTGGATAATACCAGAGATTTGAGCCATATTTCCCCAGTGTTGCAGTACCACATTCATTATTGATGAAGAGCGGGCAACCCTTTGTGTGGTCGGAGAGATTCAAGCAGATTTTTTAGGAGCTGAGGCTGAGGCAGACTAGTGCCCCCATCACGAGGCTTCCAGAGGAGGGTGTAGGGTATGTAGTCTCCTGCAACACATTATTGACCGGGATCACATGTTTTCTGATGTAGGGGCAAGTGGTGATCACATATGGTTATCGAGAACTAGGACAACATGAGCAGAACTACGCTACCCATGACCTGGAGTTAGCAGTAGTGGTCTTCACCGTGAATATGTGTAGACATTACATGACGACCGATCATATTACAGTGTACTATGAAGACAAGAGTCTCAGGTATATCTTCTCTCAAAAGGACCTGAACCTGAGACAACGATGTTGGCTTGAGTTCCTCTGGGAATATAGCTTCCAGATAGTCTATCCTTCTGGGAAAGGGAACATTATAGCAAGTGCACTCAGAAAGATATCTGCTATACAATAGCTAGGTGAGGAAACATAATAGTTGGTCACTTTGCAGATATCATTTTTAGGTCGAGATGGAGCAGCTTTCCTTTCATCTCTTACAGTCAATCCCCCACTTCTTCAGCGAATCAGGGAGGTGCAGTATGGGGACACAAACTATGAGACTCGATGTGCTTATATATCCACCAGACATGCCCCAGAAGGATTTTATGAAGGTGGGGAGCATTTGATCCTCATAAATGGATGTACAATGGTACCAGTGTCACTTCAAGAAGAAGTGTTAAGGGAGTTCCACACATCCCATCTAGTGGTATATTCAGGATTGGAGAAGATGTAACAAAATCTCTGATGACATCACAAGTGGACTAGAATGATGAAAGCTGTAGCAGAGTTTGTCTCTCGGTACCTCACTTTTCTGCAAGTGATGGCATAGCATCATGTACCAAGAGGCTTGGTTTTGCCTTTAGAGGTTCCATAGTTGAAGTTTTATGGGATATCCATGGAATTCAGGATAGGACATCCATGTAGCTCTAGATGTCATGACTCTCTCTAGGTGACTGTCGACCGACTCACCAAGTCCGCCCACTTCTTACCAATCAGAAAGAAGGGTTCAGTAGGGATCTTAGGACACGACTATGTGCATGCGATTTTGTGGCGACATGGAGTACCACGATGATTGTCTCCCATCGAGATACATGTTTCACTTTCTAGTTATGGAAGGGGTTGTAGGAGGATTTCAGGATGCAACATCATTTTAGCACCGCCTTCCATCCTCATGTGGATGGCTAGATTGAGCAAACCATTCAGACCCTTGAGGACATACTACGTGCTTTCGTCCCCAACTTCGGTCACGGCTGGGAGGATAACTTTCCTTTGGTGGAGATTTCATAAAACAATGGTTATCACTCCACCATTGGGATGTCCCCTTTTGAGGTGTTGTATGGGAATCCTTGAAAATCACCATTGTGCTGGATTGACCCAGGGGAGTCAACACTCATGGGACCAGAGATGGTTCAGGATACCACAGATAAGGATCAAATCATCCTATAACAGATGTAGAATGCACAGAGCAGGCATATGTAATATGACAACAGGAGATGGAGACCTATGGAGTTTGAGGATGGAGACCACGTCTTTCTATGGGTCTCAACCCTGCAAGGTTTACAGAGATTTGGTCAAGGTGTCAAGTTATCATCAAGCTTCATCAGACCCTTGCTGGTCCTCCGTAGAGTGGGTCAGGTGGCTTACTTCATAGCTCTTCCACATTAGTTCCACTAGGTGCATGACGTCTTCCATGTATCCCAGCTAAGGAGATCCGTGCACGACCCTTCTCACATCATCATCCATGGAGAGCTGGGCATCGACTATGGGGAGACTTTTAAATAGGTTCTAGTAGTGATTTAGGATCAAAAGAAATGGTTCCTTCATGGGTAGTCGATACCTCTAGTGGACATTTGTTGGCTGCACAGGAACCTCCAGGAGAGCACATGGAAGCGAGAGGCTCATATTCGTGCTCAGTACCCCCACTTGTTTTCATAGTTTTGTGTTGTGTCATATGGGGACATAAATCCCTAAGGTGGGGAGAATGTAAAGACATGGAAATTCCGTGTATTTTTTTTAAATATATGGTAATTTTACGAGTCTATAAAATTTTACGGCGTGTGATTCCAAGGCCCGGTGGGCCCAAAATGAATTTATGAACTTTTTTTCGGGTACGTTTAGTAAACGTATGAGTGGTCTTTTGTAAAATTTGAACTGGTTGTTAGAGTTGAAATATGAGGGCATTGTTGAACTCACAACACCGATATTCACTTAAGGGGACCTTCACCTTGATCGCAGTATGTAACACCCCGAGATTTTATGAAAAATATTCTTTTTAATTTCATTAATGCCTTATGTTGTACGCTACACCAAAAGGACCTTACACAACACGCATCCTTGACTTTCCTTTCATTACACACAATTACGACCTTCCTCGATAGCATGTGTAGTACGCAATAATGAGTTTCACTAAACAACAAAATACTATTAAAATATTATTAAAACTAGCCATTATGAATAGTAATAACCACTTTTTGAAATTTTGTAAATTTTATTTTTTAAAATGGACTTCATTTTTGGATTTGGAATATCGAAATTATCTTATGGTGAAATTTTGGTGCTTTTCCGATAACTTTTATTTTCTAATGAATAGTGAAAATTACTAAATTTTAATTAAAAACAACCTTTTTAATCGAAATAATTAATAGTGATAAATTATTAATTTGAGTGGTTTTAAAGTATATTTATAATATATTTTTACAATTTAATACAATTTTTCTCATTGGATGTAATTTCACATTTAAACCAGACATAAACAAGTGTCAATCTTTTGATAGTTATTATCTCTTAAGAACACATTATTTGTTTTGATGACGGGAATTAATTTTTAAATTAATTAATGCAACTGATATGTTTTGAATTTGGTAAAATAGACATCATTTTTGAGTTCACAATATCAAATATATCTTACGCCTAATTTTTGGTATTTTTCTAGAAACTTTCATTTTTGATGAATAGTGAAACCACTAAGTGGTCGTTAAAAAAATGAATTTTTCATAAAACTTAATTTTACCGTCTCTGTGAATGGAATTTAAAAAATCCGAGAGAGACGGTTGATGTCAGTAAGTAAAATGTGGTTCAATGAGATGAAAATAATTTTTTGTGAATAGTAACTTATTACTTTTTTTACCACGGTTAAAAGTAAATAGGGTCATTAAGGGTAAAAATGTTATTATTATTACTATAACACATGTCATAATTCTATTAGATAAGTTTAATTCAACCAAAAACAACCTTATGAATAAAATATGACCATTTAGGCCCACTTGGATTAGATTAGGTCATTTATTATTAATTTATTTAATAATGGTTAAAATAGTTAAAATCAATGTTTAATAACTAAATAATTTTTAATATAGGTTTATACATAAGATAAATTATACAATAAATATTCATCATAAATCTAAAATATTTCTAACATAATGGTATTTTATTTGTAATTTTTAGACATTAAGTAATTTAATTTATTTAGGACACAAAGATAATGCAGTAATTATATTATTAATGAAATATTGACATAAGTGATGTTATAAATACCCAAATAAATGTAATTTGAGACTTTTTATGAATTCCAATAATTTTATAGGTTAATATGGCCAGTTAGTATTGATTTAATTAACTTTTTTCGAACTAATCATTCTGTTATGATTTTCAAAAAAATCAATTACTAAATAGTGTCAAAATTGACATAAAATAGTTTTTAAAACAAATATTACATTATTAATTGTTATTTTATTCCTAAAATTATAAGGTTTTGAAAAATGACTTAGATAAGGTTATATATATTAATAATAAACAACTTGGGGTTCGTTTGTCTTGTTATAGTAATTTTATTAACCATATAGTATAAGAACACAAGAAGACACGGTAAAAGTACAATTATTTAACTTAATGTCAAATCTAAATGATAAGGTTAAAATAGGAACCTAAACTTGTCTAAATTCTATTGGATGAGAGGATTGCGACCCATCCCCACCTTATCTTCTAAATAAATCAATTTGGAGCTATTTAAAACCGAAAATGAATTTATAATAAAATAATATTTTTAGTTTTTACAAAGGTGCCCCTCTCCTCCCTTATAAAAGGGCACCTCCTCCCTCTCTTCCTCACACCACTTTGAGCCTTCAAGCTCGAAACACCCCTGACAAATTCCCTTCTCCACTTCCCGAACAACATCCTAGAGGATCTGGTCTTCCTCAAAGACCAATTTTAGTGCCCTAAAAGGAGATCTCAAAGAGGCGCTTCAAAGAAGAGTTAATGTCCATTACCGATTCTTTCAGCTTTATTTCTTCTTCCACTTACTCTTCTTAGGTTGTTTCATTATGAATTAATAACATCATTATCACTCATATACTGATATTTTATTATAAGTATGAAGCAACCCTATTCCACCATCTATCCATCCTACGGAAAATGAAATCACCACGCCTGCGTATGTACCGAATACCGTCTCCACGCCGTGGTGTAATCTATTTTCCACCACCACCTTACTTGGATTGATATAATGGTGTACATAATAACTATATATGATTATTGTAAAGTGATATTGATTCTATAATAGTATACATACAGTCCAATAAAATTCTACGATCATTGGAATGATATCATCGCTCATGCGTACGTATGGAATATTGTCTCCACGACGCGATGAGATTCATTCTCAATGATTAACCATTCATAAATGATTATAAAGTATATATAATAAGTAATCATGAAATATATGACATAATAATGATACTGGATTTATGTATATATATATATATGTATGTCATCCAATTAATTCCATTCAATTCAATGAGGAAACAAAAACAACGTTCATGTGTACGTACGGCCTACCGTCTCCATGAACGGTGTATTTATTTACATTTATCGATCTATTATATATATGTATATTCTGAATATATTATATATATATATATATCATGTTTTACATTCTGGATGTAAGAAATCAATATCTATGTAATCATATTAATAATTACAAGACAAAACACGGACGACAAATGAAACGATTTTACCCAAAACGCTCTTTAACATGGAATTTACAAAAGAACGGGTAAAATAAAGTCATAAGTGAACCATATATGATATCATAAAAATAGGTATGATTCTAGAATAAGTCAATAACATTATTTAAATCATTATACAGGAGGTTCGGACACTTACGAAGCAAATCGGACCTAAGGTAAGGGAAAATATCACAATCTCATTTTTATCCGATATTGTTTATACTTTGGTATTTACTGGGGTGTATTTTATCATCCACATCCATGTTTCCTCATTATGTAATATTTATATCCTTATAAAATAGTTTATATTCAATTTTACCCTTTGGTGAGTTTTTAGTAAAAGATATGAAAGGAATCTTTTGTCATTTTTCGTACGAGGTACTTTTTGACTTTTCCGACAAAAGTACGAGAAGAATGTTTTTTAACTTATACGGAATGAATTTATTTTTAAAACATTATTTCCAAGAAGCTTATTTTACAAGTTTTCAAGTTTATTTTTAATCAACTTCTTTTAGTTTAAAATTTTATGACATGTTAATAAAGGAAAAAAAAATTTGAAGAAGAAAGGATATTTTCCTCAAGAATGGAGTTCAAGTGTTTTATAAAAATTATTTTCCATCTAAGATAATATAGGGTTCTGTATCTATCCCTATTATTACATTGACTTGATTATGTTGTGATGGAAATATTTTTTTGAATTCCCTTATCTTATATGAATTTTTTTATGATGTCATGAGGTTTAAGATTCCCATTTTTATTACATGGGTTATGCTATGATGTATGGTTTTTGATTTTGTGGCACACATAAGAATGGTATAATTATGAGATGGGTGGGACCTATATCTTCCTCCAATGCATTGGGTAAAGATTTATATCTCATGAGATAGACATGGCTGGAACGGCAAGTTAAACTGGTTCAGTAATACAGGACTGGAACGAGGAGTGAACTTGATTTAGAAAGGGACTTTGTCCACTAAGATGGTCTTGGAAGCAATGCCTTGGATACTATGGAAATCATATCATGTGCTTAATGGTTTCCAAAATTAAATGTTTTATTCCCATTCTATTTTATCATTCATAATGTTTCTTTATGATCTATGCCTTACGTACTTCCTTGTTTTATGTCATTTCTCAAGCTTTTGATGTTTAAACATTATGTTCATGTTTTTTAAGTTCAAATATATATGGTATGTTTTATTTTATCCATGCATACCCTTACTGGGCATTTGAGCTCACCCTTTTTATGTTTTCTTTTCCCCAGGATATAAAGAAATGTTTTAGGTATGGAAAAAAATGGGGAAGATCTTTATGGGACATGTTGAAGATCTTTCACCACGATTAGAAGATTACGTTTCAAGTTTCCAAAGACACTAAACTATTACGGTCCTTGTGTGTCTATTTTTGTTATGTATTAAGTATTCCGCTAAAGTAATGTAATGTCCATGTACGTCAAGATTTGGGTCTCTACAGTTGGTATCAGAGGGAGGTTTAGTCAACCTTTGGAAACTAGGATGCGAGAACTTTAGTTAGATCCCTAGAGATATTTCTAAGGTATGTCTAGGGATGCCCCTAAGGTTAAGTATAAGTATATGTTATAGTACTATAATTACGGTAACCCAAGATGTTAGATATTGAAGTTACTCCCCCTTTATTATATTGTTTTCCCTAGCATGATTTTTTGCCTCTCACACTATTATTTTTGGGTTTTAGACGATGGCTGGAACCCGAAGGAACCGTGTTGATCAATGTAATAGACAATGAAATGATTTTCCTCCTGAACAAACAAATGTTATGGGCGATGGAGTGAAAAATACTATTTCTATACTTACACAAGCTATGAATCATTCTGGACTTCCAAATGAGCATATAAGGGAAAAATATTCTATTGAGTCCTTCATGAGGCAACGTCCACCTTCTTTCAGTGGGTCTTCTGATCCACTTGTTGCTGAACAATGGATCAGTACTACTGAAAATATATTTTCAGTTCTTCAATTTTATGAACATGATAAAGTTATCTTAGCAGTGTATCGTTTGGAAGGTGATGCTGATCAATGGTGGAATCTTATCAATAATACGAGGCCAAGAGATGAAATTGAGTCCATGGAATGGGACGAGTTCAATAACTTATTTTTCAATAAGTACTTCCCTCGTATTCTTCCAATAATGATGGAGAAGGATTTTCTTGAACTAAGGCCAAAGGATGATGAATCTGTTGGTATATACGAAGCGAATTTTACAAGGCTTGCAAGGTATACATCTGTATTTATCATCCAACCTAAAAGTAAAGTTGATCAATTCATCAGTGGCTTAAAACCAAATCTTCGAAGGGAATTAACTATAAGAAACTTCATTAGCTATGAAGAAATTGTGTGTTGTGCTATCAAGGTAGAAATGGAAGTTGGTGTTACTTATCCATCTCATATTCTTGACAAGAAACGAAAGATGGAGTTCAAGGAGAATTCTCATAATAATGGTGAAAAGAAGATGAATGTTTCCTTATGCTCAATGTGTGGAAAGAAGCATGGTGGAGATTGTCTTAAAGGGACTAGAAAATGTTTTAAGTGTGGAAAATAAGGTCATCGAGTAGCTGAGTGTCGAAGTAATGGAAAAAGAGTTTCTAATGATGTGAATAAAGAAAAGACTGCAGAGAACGCACCACCAACACTTCAGTGCTTCAAGTACAAGGAAATGGGGCATTATGATAATAAATGCCCCAATCCAAGGGTTAGTGATGATCGACATTAGCAAACACTTAAGTCAAAGGACAAAGGGAAGTCACATGCGATCACTATTGGAGATGTTGAATATGAAAACGATGTTGTGGAATGATTAAGTGTTTATGTAATGGGATTCCAAAATAATTTTGTATATAGTATCGTGGAATATTGGAATATTTATGTATTGGTATATTTTGGTTTTCAGTAATTTTATGGTACTGGTAACCATGGATAGTGATCGAGATATTTTTGGTAAGCAGAGGATATGTGAATAATGAGGGGATAATAAGATAATGAGATGTTTGATTGTATTCATGAGCTCATGATTGATATAAGGACTATGTGATATCATAGTTTGAGTATAAAGAAATTTGAGGATTTTGGTATGTGGAAAGTGTTAACTTTTAACTGCATTCATGTTTTCACTATGGTTCAATTAATGGGTATTCATTCTTCAAGAGAATACCAGATTAAGGTATTCACATGTTTGTAATTTGACCAACAAGATATATCTTATGATATATGGGGGAAAAATGATGCCATTCACGTGATTTTTATGTGACATTTCAAGTAATCATTTCCTTTATACTATGAGCTTGGACCGAAATATTTTAGATAAGCCTAAAGATAGGAATGGATTATGTTGGACAGAAGTTAGTATTTTTTAAGGATAGAACTTTTTTCGATATTATTGATGGGATGTTCTAGTAATATTTCTTTAGAAAAAGGACAACCTATAGGACAGGCGACAGCCCATCGCATCGGACAAGGCTGTGGGAATCAAACCCACAATCGAAGTGCGACTAGCCTTTATCGCCTACCATTGGACTACAGGAAGTCCATGTTTCATAGAAACTAGTTTTATTATATTAAGCAGTATGATATATGAAGTGTAAGTCCATTTTAGGAACCATATATGATTAATCTCACTATAGATGGACTTATGTATTTTTTGATAACTTTTCCAACCTTTTGTTTGAGACAGAGGGAATGACCCATCATTCTATCACATGATCTACTAACACATATTGAGTGACAAATTCAACTTCATTTCTTTAAGAGAGGAAGTGGAAATTTTCCAAAGAACTTCCAATGGTGAGACTATACCAAAATCACCAAAGTATTTCTTCTTATTCCAATATCACCAACTTTAGGGAAATGATCTTGAAAACCAAAAATGTTGTCCTAGTGATCTTATATCTGATGAATCAGATGGTACCTTAGATCGTCACAAATTTATGGCTTTGTGATTGCTGACTTTTCCATAGCCATGTTCTCTACCACTCTCCATCAGAACATGATGGTTAGATTTCTCTTCCATATCCATATTTTCACCTATGTGGAAACCCAGTGATTAGTTTATTTGGGTAACCGTTACATTTCATACTTTTGTTTTTAAAGATTGGTTTTTGTATTCCTTTTTACGATGTGGGTTTCTATTAAAGAAATATTTGAGTAGTAAACCATTTATAACCCCGATGAATTTTGAGGGCGAAATTCATTTTATGGGGGGTAGAATGTAACACCCCGAGATTTTATGAAAAATATTCATTTTAATTTCATTAATGTCTTGTGTTGTACGCTACACCAAAAGGAGCATACACAACACGCATCCTTGACTTGCCTTGCATTACACATAATCGCGACCTTCCTCGATAGCGTGTGTAGTATGCAATAACGAGTTTCACGAAACAACAATATGCTATTAAAATATTATTAAAACTAGTCGTTATGAATAGTAATAACCACTTTTTGAATTTTTTTTAAATTTTATTTTTCAAAATGGACTTCATTTTTGGATTCGGAATATCGAAATTAGCTTTGGGTAAAATTTTGGTACTTTTCAGATAACTTTTATTTTCTGATGAATACTTAAAATTACTAAATTTTAATTAAAAACAACATTTTTAATCGAAATAATTAATAGTGATAAATTATTAATTTGAGTGGTTTTAAAGTATATTTAGAATATATTTTTACAGTTTAATACAATGTTGGTCATTGGATGTAATTTCACATTTAAACCAGACATAAACAAGTGTCAATCTTTTGATAGTTATTATCTCTTAAGAACACGCTATTTGTTATGACGATGGGAATTAATTTTCAAATTAATTAATGCAACTGATATGTTTTGAATTTGGTAAAATAGACAACATTTTTGAGTTCATAATATCAAATATATCTTAGGAAAAATTTTTGGTATTTTTCTAGAAACATTCATTTTTTATGAATAGTGAAACCACTAAGTGGTAGTTAAAAAAATGAATTTTTCATAAAACTTAATTTTACCGCTTCTGTGAATGGAATTTAAAAAATCCGAGAGACACGGTTGATGTCAGTAAGTAAAATATGGTTCAATGAGATGAAAATAATTTTTTTTGAATAGTAACTTTTTACTCTTTTTACCACGGTTAAAAGTAAATAGGGTAATTAAGGGTAAAACTGTTATTATTATTACCCTAACACATGTCCTAATTCTATTGGATAAGTGTAATTCGACCAAAAACAACCTTATAAATAAAATATGACCATTTTGGTCCAGTTGGATTAGATTAGGACATTTATTATTAATTTATTTAAAGAAGGGTTAAAATAGTGAAAATCAAAGATTAATAAATAAATAATTTTTAATATAGGTCTATACATAAGATAAATTCGACTATAAATTTTCATTAGAAAGACAAAAATATTTCCTAGATAATGGTATTTTATTTGTAATTTTTAGACATTAAATAATGTAATTTATTTATGACACAAAGATGATGCAGTAATTATCTTATTAATGAAATATTGACATAATTGATGTTATAAATACCCAAATAAATGTAATTAGAACTTTTTATGAATTAAAATACTTTTCTAGGTTAATATGACATGTTATTATGGATTTAATTAACTTTTTTAGAACTAGTATTTCTTTTATCATTTTCACAAAAATCAATTACTAAATTGTGTCAAAATTGACATAAAATAGTTTTTAAAACAAATATTATATTATTACTTGTTATTTTATTCCAAAAAATATAACGTTCGGCCAAATTACTTATATAAGGTTATATATATTAATAATAAACTACTTGGGGTTAGTTTGCCTTGTTATAGTAAGTTTATTAACCTTATAGTATGAGAACACAAGAAGACACGGTAAAAGTAAAATTATTTAACATAATGTCAAATCTAAATGATAAGGTTAAAATAGGAACCTAAAGATGTCTAAATTATATTTGATGAGATTATTTCGACCCATCCCCACCTTAGCTTCTAAATAAATCAATTTGTGGCTATTTAACACCAAACATGACTTTATAATAAAATAATATGTTTAGTTTTTCCAAAGGTGCCCCTCTCCTCCCTTATAAAAGGGCACCTCCTCCCTCTCTTCCTCACACCACATTGAGCCTTCAAGATTTGCCAAACCCTGACAATTTCTCCTCTCCAGTTCCCTAGAAACATCCTAGAGGTCCTGGTCTTCTTCAAATACCAATTATAGTGCCCTAAGAGGAGGTCTCAAAGAGGCGCTTCAAAGAAGAGGTAATGTCCGTTATAGATTCTTTCAACTTTATTTCTTCTTCCACTTCTTCTTCATAGGTTGTTTCATTATGAAGTAATAACATCAGTATCAATCATATACTGATATATTATTATAATTATGAAACAACCCTATTTAACCATATATCCATCCTACGGAAAATTAAATCACCGCGCGTGCGTACGTACGGAATACCGTCTCCACGCCGTGGTGTAATCTATTTTCCACCACCACCTTACTTGGATGGGTATAATGGTGTAAATAATAAATTTATATGATTATTGTAAAGTGATATTGATTCTGTAATAGTATACATACACTCCAATAAAATTCCACGATCATGGGAACGATATCATCGCTTGTGCGTATGTACGGAATACCGTCTCCACGACGTGATGAGATTCATTCTCAATGATTAACCATTCATAAATGGTTATAAAGTATATATAACAAGTAATAATAAAATATATGACATAATAATGATAATGGATTTATGTATATATATATGTATGTCATCCAATTAATTCCATTCAATTCAATGAGGAAATGAAAACAACGTTCATGTGTACGTACGGCCTACCGTCTCCATGAATGGTGTATTTATTTCCATTTATATGTCTATTATATATATTTATATTATGAATATATATTACATATAAATAATTTTTTACATTCTGGATGTATGTAATCATGATCTAAGTAATCATATGAATAATTACAAGTCAATACACGGACGACAAAAGAAACGATTTTACCCAAAACGCTCTTTAACATGGAATTTAAAAAAAACGGGTAAAATAAAGTCATAAGTGAACCATATATGATATCATAAAAATATGTATGATTCAGTAATAAGTCAATGACATTATTTAAATAATTATATAGGAGGTCCGTACACTTATGAATCAAATCGGACCTAAGGTAAGGGAAAATATCACAATCTCATTTTTATCCGAGATTGTTTATACTTTGGTATTTACTGGGGTGTATTTTATAATCCACATCCATGTTTCCTCAATATGTAATATTTATATCCTTATACAATATTTTATATCCAATTTTACCCTTTGGTGAGTTTTTAGTAAAAGATATGAATGGAATCTTTTGTCGTTTTTCGTACGATGTACTTTTTGACTTTTCCGACAAAAGTACGAGAAGAATGTTTTTTTAACTTATACAGAATGAATTTATTTTTAAAACATTATTTCCAAGAAGCTTCTTTTACAAGTTTTCATGTTTATTTTTAATGAACTTCTTTTAGTTTAAAATTTTAAGCCATGTTAAGAAAGGAAAATTGTTTTTGAAGTAGAAAGGATATTTTCCTCAAGAATGGAGTTTAAGTGTTTTATCAAAATTATTTTCCATCTAAGATAATATAGGGTTCTGTTTCTATCCCTATTATTAAATTGATTTGATAATGTTGTGATGGAAATATTTTTATGAATTCCCTTATCTTATATGAATTACTTTATGATGTCATGATGTTTAAGATTCACATTTTTATTACATGGGTTATGCTATGATGTATGGTTTATGATTTTGTGGCACACATAACAATGGTAACATTATGAGATGTGTGGGACCTATATCTCCCTCCAATGCATTGGGTAATGATTTATATATCATGAGATAGACATGGCTGGAACGACAAGTTAAACCGGTTCAGTAATACATGACTGGAACGAGGGTTGAACTCAATTCAGAAAGGGACTTTTTCCACTAAGATGGTCTTGGCAGCAATGCCTTGGCTACTATGGAAATCATATCATGTTATTAATGGTTGCCACAATTACATGTTTTATTCCCATGATATTATATCATTCTTAATGTTTCTTTATGATCTATTCCTTACGTACTTCCATGTTTTATGTCATTTTTCAAGCTTTTGATGTTTAAACATTATGTTCATGTTTTTTAAGTTCAAATGTATATGTTATGTTTCATTTTATCCATTATTACCTTTATTGAGCATTTGAGCTCACCCTTTTTATGTTTTCGTTTCCCCAGGATATAAAGAAATGTTTTAGGTAAGAAAGGGGGGAAGATCTTTATGGGAGATGTTGAAGATCTTTCACCACGATTAGAAGATTACATTCCATGTTTCCAAAGACACTATACTATTACAGTCCTTGTGTGTCTGTTTTTGTTATGTATTAAGTATTCCGCTAAAGTAATTTAATTTCCATGTACGTCAAGCTTTGGGTTCTACACAGTAGGTCGAGGGTGAGTGATAGAATTTGGGTTTTTGGTGGAAATAGAAAAAAAAAATTATTTTATTATTAATTTTTTTGAAACCTCATATGTGGATGTTTTAAAGGTGTGGACCACTTGAACAAAAACCTCTCATATGTGTGTTATGGAGATTTGGACCACTGCGCCTGAAACCCCCATTTTGAATTTTGAGGCGGGGACCACTCGAACTCCCTTTCATGAAAGAAAACCTCTCAACTCCCCTACTTGAAATTTTTCCAACTCCATTCATTAATTGGTCCAATAAATTTTTCCAATGATGTACAAATAAATGATACAATTTATTATGCCAATGTTCCAATATAATTAATCTACATAATTTAATTATATTGGCACCTATTAGTTTCTGGGAGGATTTTTGGTGGGAAATGAAATTCCTTTGTGGGAGAAATTTCTACAATGAAGAACACAATCGGAGAACGTTCTTCAGAAATCATGGAAGAGGATGACATATGAGCCTGAAATCAAAGAATGGTTTTTGAATCGATGATCACCAGAACCCTCTTCACTTTCTTCGACTTATTTCGCACGCCATCATCAATGAACGTTTGAGGTTTCTTGGTTGTTAGATTTTTCCTCTTACACATTCTTGGTAATTTATCATAAAATCAAGAAGAGGTTATAGCCGCTTGGTACATCTCTAATGTGGAGGTTGTGGGACGAAAAATTATGGCCCGAACACTCTACCCTTATTCATTATTTATTTTTTCTTCACGATGGATGAAGGAGGAATTGTGCCTCGGCCGCCCTCGCAGCACTGTGGCCTCTACTCCACACCCACCCCCCTCCAGGCCTCATGCCGCCCTCATGGCCCCGCGACCTACACACCGCCCTCGCAGCCCTACGACCTCTGTACCGCCCTCATTGACCCCCTGCGGCCTCACTCCGCCCTCGCCGCCTTGTAGCCTCTACGCCACCAATGCAGCCCCCCGCGGCCTTGTGCCGCCCTCGCGGCCCCATGGCCTCTGTGCCACCCTCGCGGCCCCACGTGGCCTCACACCTCCCTCACGGTCCCATGGACTGGGTCGACCTGAATCAGTTTGGGTCGACCCATGCCGGGCCAGGCCGGGTTGGTCCGACCGGGTCGGACCAGACCTGGGCCAACTTCGACCCAGTTACGCTATTTTGGCCATAACATTGGTAATGGATGTCCGTTTGATGGACCATCTGCCACACCAGAAACCCTAGAGTGAGACGGCACCTTTGGTATACTACACATGAGATTTGGATAGAGTTGGGATATGATCAGGTTGGATTGACCACGAATACAATCGGGCCCTCAAGACTAAAACTCAAATAACAGACAGACCGGACATCTGATTGACGCACCGTCTGTTGCGTTGAGACCCCTATGACGTGGTGGTCCTTTGGGATACTTATTCATTATACATCATTATAGTTGTATTATAGACCAGTGGTTTGTGGTGTAGAACCTTTTAGAGACAATCACTCTTAGCGTTAGAACCCAGTAGCTGGATGTGATGTTAAAAATGAATTTTCATCCTCTGTGGGTCAGCACAAAGCGATCCCTGGTGGGTCAGCTTCGAGTGATCCTATGTGGGTCAGCACTGAGTGATCCTGTCTGGGTCAGCACCAAGCGATCCTGTGTGGGGTAGCACCGAGAAATCCTGTGTGGGTCAGAATCTAGAGATCGTTTTTGGGTCTTCCACATAACAAAGTACAATGATTCAGTAGTTACATATAATCATCTCTACTATTGTACCTATGTTTTACCGGGTGTGAGATGAGATTCTTAATTTGTGGTACTATCCTTCATGGTAATACCTTGGTGGTATTCTTTTGTGTGGCATACCTGTGTGGTACTTAACTTCACGGTGTTCCTTCCATTATATAATAGTTGAACTTCGTTATTTTGAGTTGGACTCATTGTTTCCTCATGATTGAGATGTGTATATTTGATAACGTAGGTATATGTATGGGAATATACCTATGTTGGGTTGTTAGTTGTTTCCATTATTGTGGTTTATCCTTTGTGGATTTTGTGATATCTTGAGGTTCTCGAGGTCCCTATTGAGTATCATTATACTCACCCCTACATGGGCTATGCCCGCACCTCTTTGTGTTTGGTGTAGAGAATGGAGAGCACTAACTGAGGACGAGAGTACCCGGACTATATTTAAAATGGGTGCACCTTCAAAAGGTGGAAAACTGCATTTTATAGAAAATAAGTCTTTTATCTGAAAAAAATTAACTTGTTCTTATATCATCTGTATAAAATTCAAAATTTTGTTTATAATATTAGTAATATATAGTTTATATCCCATTAAAAAAGAATATTTTAATAATATATAGTTTTTAGTGAATCTTGCTATCATATACAATGCAAGAAATCAAGAATGTTCGCCCTTGAATGTAACACAAGCAAAATAAATGTTTCATGTAGTGCACACTTCCTCCATAGTTGAGTATAACATAATCGAAACATATTAATTTATATATTGAAAAAAATATATACTCAGTGTTGTGTTAAATGAATTTTATCAAAAGAATGTGAAATTGTGTGCAACACAAGCCAAAAATAGTGTTTCATGAACATCAAGTTAATATGGTGTCATGTATAGCTCAAGATAATCTTGGTGTAACAAAAAACACAAGACATGAAATAAATTAAAAGAATATATCTCAAAAAAATGTTTGGTGTTACAATTACAGAGAAGAAATACCACCTTTATAATTTATAATTATCCTAATAAAAACATAATTGTATAATTAATTTAATGAAATCTAACATAATGTATCAAAATATCATCGTAATCCAAAAATGTATACTATTCCCCCACATAAACAAAACAGGAATCCTATACCCCCGTTGATATTTTGGTAAATTAAACATATAATTACTGATTACATGACTACGAACTCTTTATAAAACTATATTTAAATAAAACACAAATTATTTTATATAGGGAACTCTCGATCACTATCAAAAATAAATTACATTAAAATCCGATGGATGCATGGAAAATTATAAATTTATAGGAATAAATATATATTTCATAAAACCATATAACCCATACATAGATCTGTTTTCTCTTGTTTTAATCCTACTCGTCATTGATGTAAACCTACACCAATACCCTTTAACTATGGAGACCCTATTTCATGTCAAAACACATATTTTTTTTAATGTAATTTTATCATTAATTACTTATTTTAATGTAAGGTGTAATAACCCAAATATAATACCCACTAAAACAATTTTCACCCTAGAACTATGACCAAATTTCTATAAAACGATTATAGAACACTCTTGAATCCACTACAAGTAAAATACCCATCAACAGACACTTGATCAATCATCTTGTTAAACCAATAAAATCTATTTAAACCAAAATTACCTAATAAATTTCCTAAATAGCAAACCTCATTTAAAATTGTGAATTATAATATTTTTTATCATTTCTAATTGTATGTTACCAAATAAATAGGGTATAACCTTGGTTCTTGATTGTACTACAATGCCCTATTAAAATATTTATTTGATATATTATAGTAAATTGACGTAATCATATATATATATATGTGTGTGTGTTAATGAAAAAATAATATATGAGGATATATAACACATCTAACAACCATGGGAAAATCTCTAAATAAACCACCCATCGATGAGGATTAAATGAAGAAGAATGGGGTATATGAATACCAAATAACCCTCCTTTAATCCACTAATTCCCTATAAATTTTAGTTGGTAAATATTTGAGTAACTAATCATTCATAAAATATTTGAAAAAATGACACTATGTAATCAGGTACCTTGTCCACTAACACTTGGAACCCAATCAACATGACATTATGAATTCAATACTGGGTAGACTACCAAAAACATAACACCCATCTAGTGATTACTTGGTGTTTTTAATAAATTTAGATGAAACATAGCCACCCTAGGTACTCATTAGACAACCATTATATACTAGGCGGTGTTTTCATTACTAATCAAAAACAAACTCTTATTGTATCTAGTGAAAAATCTCCTTTCATGCATCTCTAACCTCTAGAAAAGAATAAATAAATAACTAGATATACACATAATATGTGAATTCTAATCTGAATTATAATATTAAATATACCATATTTTAGGACTCTAAATTTATATTCATTTTCAAATATAAAATAATAACCATGCAGGTTATAAAAATACTCACCAGTATAATTCTTATTATACCTTATATGAACCCAAATATTTCTTTTATAAATAATTAATTAATTGGAATTTGACACCATTATCTGTTCTAGGTATAATAAAAATTCTATGTGATTAATAAGCTCAAGAGTGAAACCCATATATAGTTGGTATTCCTAGAAATTCAAATTTCAATCCTCAAACACATTTCCACATCCAAAATAATGTACGTTTTGGTAATTTTATATTTATATGTAAAATCCACCAAAAAAATCCAATATGTCCTACTGAAAAAGTATTTTCATAAAAACAAAAATCCTCAAACCCAAATGAAAGAAAACACCATCATAACACACTTCATTAACAAATTGTGGAATCAACAAATAAATTAAAATTTACACTTATTCTAAAGAACAACATTTAATGTAATTAAATAGTTGAATCTATAACCTAGAATAAAATACAATTACATACTATAAATATATGAGTGATCACAATTCATTGGACTAATTCTTCCTTGTATATGATATTACATTCAACTCAATATTTTTATTAACATGATGAGCCCTTAAATTCCATACATTAATCTAAAAAATTGTGACCAATTGTGATCCATATGGTTTCTTCTCGTCATTATATATGTATCAAATTGAATCATTGACTAATAAAATTTTGTATTCACTATAAATATGAATGTTATTATATAATAATCATGTTAGAAAAATATAATTGTCATTATGAGTTTCTTCGTTGTTGTCCTATATAAAATAATATTTTATGTCTATGACTCATTCATCATAAATTACTAAATGAAATGAAAATAAATTTCCAACATACATATACCAAATCACAAATATGAATCATTGATCTTTTAGAATTCCATGTTGACCAATACATCACCCTTGAAATATGTAAAACCATTCTATAAATGAAATTCATTACCAGAATAGTGAATTGTGTATGATTCACCATATTACTTCTATACAACTGTATCCAAAGAATGATTCTATAAATGATATAACATCAATCATTTGTTTATCATCCCAATATATTCACCTCTCATCCCTTAAAACTATACAAATATATATTCCATGATAATTGAATGCACTATGATATGAATCATTAGTAGAAATGCTATAAGATGGGTTATATCAACACTATCAATAATATTACCACCTTCCAAAAAAGTATAGATGTATACAAGAAATTAATCAATTAAATTTACCACTAATATAAAACATTATAATAGATGATAAACCTTTCCTTTCCCTTGAAACTAATGATCCACCAATCTCGTTGAAATATTATAATTATCATTGGACATTATCTCATTCATAAGAAATTAGAAGCTACATCTCATTCATTGTCACTCCCTAAGTTGTAATATATGAAACCCACTAAAGTCCCATTAATAAACCATATTATTCCAGGATTTATGAGTCTTTACACAACCATACCATCATTATTACATAACTATGAATCTTCATAAATCGTTCAATTCTACATCTGATTAATACAAAACAAAATCTAATATTACATAGATAATTGGGGAACCACATAAGGCCGACATTCATTCTCCATAATATTAAAAGGCATTCATAATTAATTCCTTCATAAATCCATTCCCATTTTTTGATAGAAATATTAAACTATTAAAAAATTTACAAACATGATTAACCTATTGCTAATAAAAATAACATAAAATAACAATTTGGTATAAAATAATGTGTTACCTGATCATATGATAAGACTCATGCTCCCATGGGTGTCATATCATTAAAACATTTCTCACATTCCAAATAGTAATTTTATAAACCCCATAAATATACCTTCCTCTATCAAAAAGAACCATAAATTCATTCATTCTTGTATAGAAAAGGAATCACACAAATTAAAAACCAATAGATAGTATCAGGATAGAAAAGTGTAATTTTATGATTTTAGAATATACATTTTCTCTAAAAATAATACACCAATATATCTAAGATCACATATCATGGTCCCTATAAAAATACATGCAAGTAAATAATTAAATAATTTAACCAAAACTATGTTCACAATTAAACTACCACTAAAAAATCACAATAATATCTTCACATCCCAAAAAGAAACAACTTAACAAATTCAATTCAATACTCAATCATGTTTATATACTACATCCTGAAACCCATTCCTAATTTATGGTGGATCTCTATCATACAACACATCTAATAATATGTTTCCATAAAATGAGTCTCATGAACCAAATCATAAGGGTTTCCATCAATCACCATCTTTTATGGACAATAAAACAATAATTAGATGTAGTAAAATGAAAATTTCCATATAAACCACTTAGGATTTTTGAGTTTTGGATAATATATTTAAGGGGTAACTTGTAGGTATCATGTATAATTCTACCCATGAATGCCCCCATGATGAGTAGATGAGTGCCTATGGTTTGGCTCTATGGATTTTCCCTATGATATTTCTTTATGGATTTTAATTATTCTGAATATGACATCGTCTTCTTAGTTTATAGGGATCAATAATGGAAGTATTTTTATACATTTCAATTTCATTATCATGTTGAGAAAAAAGTCTAAATTTTTAGATAAAGGTCCCCCTCAGTTGGAATCTATGACATAAAAGGGAGGGATTTGTGGTGTGGTGTTATTACACAAAAAAATTTAAAAACATTCCATCTATAAATAATGGGTAGTTCAATAAAAAGACTAAGTTAGGTGGTCCTTTCTAGGTGAATTACACAACAAAAATATATAGGGAAAAATTATTTTTTCTGAAAAATAAAAAATATATATATAAATGTCAGGTAATCCAGATTCCACATTTGATCTCAATTTCTCACAAATTACCACTATATTTTTTAATAAATATTTTAAATAATATTCCACTATTTGTGCCCTATCCTACCCCAATTCCCGACCAAATCCCTACCTCCCTCCATAATCCCCACCTTCCCATACTCCCATCTCCACCATCGCCTCCCCCTATACCTCTGCATGCACCTCCATCTTCTAACATTCTCCCGAATATCCCAATCATGTGTTTTTTAATCTCCATTTCATTATAGGTTTTCCATTAAAATTCATGGCCTCTTAGTGTCTGTTTTGTTCCCATAGTGGTTAGGTAATATTCCATTCATATTTAACTTCCAAAATCAGGCATACAAGTAATCACATTTATATTCTTATTTCCCATGTCATAAATCATTTATTCATTGATAAATAAATGTCCCAATCATTATTTTTTCAATTTTTAAAATCTAACCTCATACATATAAACCTAAAAATCATCCCCAGTGAAATTTTCATTCCAAATAACTAATTTTATTTTCATTATTTATTTTATGGTTCATCCCTATTTTTTCGTATGTTGTTTTTCTATGTTCTATGGTTGTTCTTATTTTTTAATCCTAGTTTTATTCAAATTATATGATCTATGGTCATGAAAAATTTATTTTTATGTTTTATGTTTTAGTAGTAGACACAAGTTTATCAATCATTTATGAGGTTAGATTATTCTTTATGGCTCACTCATAGTGAACTATGGACATTTTCCAAGACAATATCTATATTCCATGATCATTTTTTAGTAATTGTATATTCTAATATTTTACTTATTATTACTCTTTCCCACTTACTATTTAATTTTTCATTTATTATAAATTAATGATTATGACATATTTTTAAAAGAGATCTTCATTATTCAAAGATTCCATAAAAATAGGTGAACTGTACAACCACCTGAAGGCTACATTTTTTATTGTCACTTTTATTTTAATAAAATTTATTTCAATAAACATTTTATTTTTAAAATTTATTTATTCATGTTTCTTTTAATATTTTTAATTTATAAATTCTATTATAAATATATTATTTGATATTATATTTGATAAAAAGAATACATTTTGTTACATATAAATTTTCTATTAGGATGAATAGTATTTATATAATTATTCATATTCTAATTTATTTATTTTTCTACCTATTTTTATTTCTAATTATTTTTAATTTATTTATTTTTTTAATTAAATGAAAAGAAGAAGCTATTTCAAAACTAGTTTTATATATTTTGAATGGATTACATTTCTCATTAATGATATTATTTATAATTAATGTTTTCTCCACATGTAAAATTTTAATATGAGTTTGGTGGTTTCATTCCATGTCATAAATATGTTCTATCCTACTGTAATATTTATATGTATAGTTATGAATTTTTTTAATCTTAATAACTTATCTAAAATTTTAAAACATATTGTAATCATATTATTACGAACATCATCAATTAAAAAACAATTTATGTGACATGTATGTATTTATTATCCCATCATTTTTTTTATTTTCTTATATGCCAGGAATTTTTTATATTCTGAGGTTTTCACATTCATTTTTCAATTTTCATTGTTGAAGGAAGATAATTTCAAGGTGATACTATTAATTTATTTTTTCAATTACAAATAGATCTTATAATCTTATATATAAACATCCAAGATGTTTTATCATTTGTGGTGTTTTTTGATTTATATATTTCTATGACATGTATTTAGATTTCATACACTCTTACCAGTATATGTTGAATCTATTTTAATATATCAATAATATATATATATATATATATATATATTTAATTTTAGCATCTCCCTAACATTAAGATAAAATTTATGATAGACTATTTAATAATTATTATTTATATATAATTTATTCTTTCATATGAATATTATTATTTGAAATAAAAAATAATTGGTTTAGAAATATAACATACATTCCATCGAACAATAACTTACACTTAATGGATGTAAGGATAAAAATGAATTATTCTTGCCTATTGGTTTTCATTTTATTAATTCATCTTATTTTATTTCACTTTACTATCTAAATTATATATTTTTTTAAATTATTCTCCCACATTACACATTCATCGACTACCTCAAATAATGTATCATTTTATTCTATAAAAAACCACTTTAAATATAACAATAATTCCATATTATAACACAAATATAGAAATTTTGAACCTATTTGCATTATCAAGATTATTATTAAATGGTGTGAATAATTATTTATATTAAATTTGACCCAAAATAATTTCTACAAATTTTTATTTTATTATTTATAATTGTGATGTTGTTTTATGTATAGAGAGATTTCAAATTTAAAAAATTAATGATTCAAAATTCATTTGTCTAAATGATTGAAAATAATTGAAGCCTTTTTTAATGAATTCCCCCATGTAATGAATTAAATTATCTTTCTCATGTATAATTTTTACTATATAATTTCAATAACATGTTGTTGTTTTTATTATCCATGTTTAGTTGAATTTAAAAATATTAATATTGGTTCATCTTTTGATTTTTTCAAATCCAATTCTTAAAATGTTATAATTAATGACTTTGGTGTAATAAATCAACTACGCTCTTCACAAACATTCTGTTTTGTTTCAATGACTCATTTATCTTTAAAAAATTTAAAATTATTATTTATATTTCAAAATAAAATATATGAGTTAGTTGTATGAATATCACATAATAAGACTTAATTTTAGGAATTAAATTGGAATTCTTTAACAATATGATATCAAAATTTATAATTGAAATATAATTTTTTTCTATTAGTATTTATTTTATTATTTAAATATATATTTATGATAGATTTAAATTTTTCATTATCATATTATAGTAAAAAAATATGATCTGAATATTAATATTTCATACTGACAGACCAAATATGAAAAATTGAATTATCACAGTTATTATAGTTAATTTGATAATGAATTTTTTACTATTAGTTAAACAAAATTGATCATTTATAAGGGATGATTCATTCCATTTTTATCAGTTCATAATTCATAAACACCAATAGAAATTCTATGTGACAATAATAATGTATTATTTTTCTTTTGAAATGTTACATTGATGGTAATATTAAGATTTTTGATTCTGGTACTGTTTTCATAGATTTTAGTCATTATTACTATTTACTATCTTATTTGAACATTAATTCCTTTGCTGATTGTTTTCCACAATTTTTATAAATAAGGTTCATTAAAATGTAACATTGTTAAGGGTACATTTTTTTCACATTGACTTACAATTAATATATGATATTCTTCAAAATAATGTCTGAAATAATTGCCTATCATTTTACCACTATCTCACTCGAATTTGAAAGTATATATTTTTAAGGATAAATTAAAATGTGTGTAACTCCCCTATATTTTACAATACATTCAATCTCATTAATAAATTTCCTTATATTAAACATTGAGTTTACGAAAAATGTGTAATATAACTTAAATATTATTATTTAATATATTAGTTTTTTACTAGACATTAAGTATGATGGTTATAAATTAATAACAAAATTATGAAAAACATGGTTATCTATTTTTTAGTAATAATATAATAATTTTTTATATGAAAAATATATGTAATCTGTAAATAATTGTTTTTTTCTAATGTTAGATCAGTCGTTCTTCATACAATGACTCTCTTTCCAGATCTCTTGATTATTATTTTTCTTTCTTCACTGATGTTACATATGATTATTAGTTGTCTCTTCAAATAGAAACTCTATATTGCTAGATATTCTGACATCAAATTTCATAAAAGATTTATATATTCTCTGGTGGACCCCGATAGCACTCTTTGGGGATGAAATATCAATTTTTTACATCATATATGGTTTATTTACAAGTTTAGGTTGGCTTCCTCGAATCACATCTCCTCTCTAAAATGCAATTCTTTCAATGTGCCTTTGAAGTTGAAAGAAGACTTTATTAAAGTATATCTCATAGCTCCTCATGCCTTTAGTATGTGGTGTTTCAACATTTCATTAAGGACAATGGAGGCTCATCTAGTAATAGAGTCTTTTCTTGCACGAATGGGTATAAGTCTCATTGGTTTTCCCCTTCCCTTCCACAATTTATCCATCATACGATTTATTGGAATCTCATTGAATGTTTTTAAATGCGTTGATGACTATAATCCCCATTGAGAAGAATGGTTTTTTGCCTAGATTTATGGGTATCCAGTCATTTCCTAGAATCTCTTTGAATGGATATGTCTCAATTTTAATGACTCTTTCTCTTGGAACTAAGCCCTTGTCATTCTGTCACCTCCTACGTACTACTCATTTGGTTAGATTCTAGGTAACAATTTACCTTTGTGATGGTGGAAACATATGCATGATAATGAAAGCATGAATTGGTCTTATTTAAGAAGGTCCTCCCCCTCTTATACTAGCACTCATATGATGTTGAGGTATTTTATAGTTGGCTCTATCTTGGGTGCTCACAACCAATCTGACCAACATAACCATCATCAAGGGATTGTTATATCTTCTACATATGCCTCTATTGTTCCTTATCCTCCTCTTGATTCCTCTTCTTGTTAATACATGGTGCCCTTTTCCTCATCAGACTCTTCATCATAGTTTTTTGAATATTACTTGGATATCAATGTCGCTTCCTTCTGGTTAGCTTGCAACCTAGATCTAAGCATCAAACCAGGGATCATATTTCCATCACCTTGAAATCTAGGTTCCTCAAATTCACTTGTTGTATCTTCCCCTTTCACACACAGTACAACATTTAATATTCAAGAGGAATGTTCTCCTATGAGATTCACATCATCTCAGTGTTCACACAAGTCCCTATCTCAGAAAAAGGACACTTATTATACCCCTCCAACATGAATGGAATTCTGTTTCTCTCTAAAGTAGAATCAATATTAATTTTCAAAAAATACTTCTTATAAGAGTTTGATTAATGAGTATAGTATATCCCTATCTGATTTATCTCTTTCGATAGTGGATTACATGAAGTTAATTAATGTTTTTTTCATGAAAACAAAAATGAATAATAGCCAGTAATTATCTTCTTCTCCTTATGTGGTTGCAATTTTCACTTCATCTGATTCCAAAACTAGACACTACAATCCTCAATTATTAACATCCTCTATTTGAATTAATAGGGTCTTGGGGCCCATGTTAAATCTGATTACATATCCATATATGTTTTAAAGAAAATAATCTCTCTTGTGGTGGCGTTAGAGCCCCAAAAAAGTCCCTCAAGATTATCATATTTTTCTCTACAGATAAATAGGCATGAGGTCTTGCATAATAATACCCACAACATGAAAATATTTCTTCTCAAGAACCATTCTATAACTATGCATTTGATCATGGAATCGAGTTAATTCATATTGATGATGGTATATTTCAACTCTCAACTTTTTATTATTCCTTTATTCATTAGAATTGGTGGGGCTTGTACCAAGGAATTTCTATGGCATAATCCTGTATTTAATGATACGGAGAACTCGTCCTGGTTTTTGGTGAAGGACATCCACATTTTTTTGATCCATATAAACAAATGAAAGGAGCATTAACTATAAGATACAGTGATTATATTTTTCATTTCATAGCTCGTAATAGGTTCATGGACCTCAGTTTTTCTCGGCAGTACATTACATAGTAAAATAATAGGAAATGAAATCCACACACTGGGTTCCACCTTTATTTGTGTCTAACCAATGAACCTGTGATTTCAACCTTCGCTAACTCTAAAGAAATTCATCTTGTACATGATATATCAAGTCATTCCCTACTTATAGTTTATCTAAATTGCAAGGAATAAATATAACAATGATTTTTTTCATATATGGATTGATTCTATAAGATATAATCAAACTGTGGAGGAATTATTGAACAAACTAGTCCTATGTTCTCTATGGACATGTTTTTATAAATAGTTATGATATATGAAGGATGATATCAAGGAATGGATCATCAAGAAACCATTTCTCTTCTAGGAATTTGATGTGATTTAATAAAATATCAATTATCTTGAAGCCTTCCTGGATGATAGCTAGGATGTACATGCCGTCAGCATGCTCTCTAAGATGAAAGAGATTCTGGAATACATGATTCCCAGACATGAATAGTTGTCTTGTGATAAAGAAATAATCAAATGGCTTCATGTTGGTGGTCATAAAATAAAATATTTCCAATTAAATATTATATAAAATAGGAAAACATCAAGGCCAAAAATTATTTTTGAGGATGGATCTTACAATGACAATACTTGCATTGTTGGGACTATGTATTTTTCATACTATAAATTGATTCTTGCAGATCTCGGTCCTCACATGCTTGAAGGTTACTCATATAGCTATGATGAGATCTTGGCTGTCATCCCCCACTTAGTCTCTAATGAGGAAAATTTTTTTAAGAACATTATAAATTAGAAATATATGAATGAGGAGATACATGGTCTTAACAAAACGAGTTCTCCTGGTGCATATGTATTCCCAAGGTCCTTCTTTAGAGGATCATGATGTCTAGTTGGTTCTTATATAGCAATGTTTGTCAAAAGATTTCTATGAGGAGATCTTTATCGTGTTACTAGTGCCACATCTTTAGTTCTCACACATAAAACTAAATATCCCTTGTTCATTACCCATTATAGACCCATAAGGGTCCCCAAGAATGTTATATCAAACATTTATTAAATCCTCATGTCTTTTTATGGGATGTAAAAGATTAAGGAAACAATCATAAGGCCACCTTGGAGTGTCTATCCAAACCTACAAGATAGGGAGGAATTAATGGGTGAAATATCAACAACACTCCATACAAAATGCATGAAAATATCACCTGAGAATTCACTAAGGAACATAGAATTTGGTGGAAACACATGAAAGAAAAGAAAAACGGAGTAATGGGTTACTCATCGAGAAGCTCAACCAACTTTTATCCCATAGTCATCCCGTACATTCAGGTTATTCTTGATCAATCTCATTGGATCCTGAGGAGGGGGGAAATCTCTTTCTGGGTTCCTTATTGGACTAAATCATTGCATGGGTTCTATCGTTTCCTTTTCCCATACTGAAAATTTAATGATCCATGAAAACACCCAATCTCCATAAATTCTATTATTAACCCTACCCAGTGAAATAATTTTGACACTATAAATGCAAACATTCAACCAGAAAAAATCATTTTTATGGCATCAACATCTGGAGATTTTTCAATAAAGTACTACTGCAAGGTCGTGTTCTCTAAGGAAGGAATCGATGTATGAGAGGATGTTCTTTAGAGAAGTGAGATATCATTCAAATATTTTTTTTTGGTTTTGATAATTATAAAACAAATGATTAGAAGTAATGATAATATCAAAGGATTGGGTAATATCCTAATATCCCGTTGTTCATTTTGTAGAATTCTAAAAGTGGGGAATATGGATCACTTATTTTTTAAAAGAGATTGGTCACAAATCATAAAGATCTTCCATAAACACTTCATCAGTATTTCCTCCTCATTGATTCTGGGATTCCAATTCTTTGAGCACTTGTTTCATGGCTCAGGTGATCCTAGACCCGAAAAGAAAGCGATATCCATCGTCTTTCTTGCGATACATTGATGTATATCAAGGGATCGAAATTCTGATCACTTTTAAGGTGTCCATAGCTGGTGAGAGGAACTATTCATCCACACCAAAATTAATTTACATGATATAATGATACATTTGAAAAATAGGGAGGATTCTCCCACTCTCAGGTCACTGTAATATTTTGTTTTCCCCTTTACTCACCAATAATGGTAACTTGTAGAGGCACTGGGAATGATGGGAACATCATCCTCAGGGATTCAAAATTAATAGGGATAGATCAAGTAGATTGGTTATGATTTCTAGAGGAATTGTGGATATTATTTCAAAGGCTCTATTTTTCTTTAATTTAGATATTTCTTCGGCCAATGGAATTCCCTTCTAGTTGAAGCATTTTCACTCCTCATTGGTCTTCCATTTTTCTATCAACAAAATATCACCTTGGTAGCAGTTGAAATGGGTTCACTTATTCTATATGAGTCCTTAAAATGAATTATAAACCCACAATTGTTTATAATTTTTACCATTCCATTATTTCATGGGGTTACTAATGGTCAAATGAGTGTCCTCCACACCTGGCTGGGAGGCAACAAGGTAGCACACTTCTTTTCTTGTTTACAATCACATTAAATAGCTTTAACATTACTTTCATCATTGAATTATTTCCCTCTATATGGGATGAACATTGTTATAGTGGATTGACTTGGCTAACATTACTTTATTCTCCCTGGACATGGCCATGTGTCTCCTTACCTATTTTTATTATCTCCGCCTTTAATAAAATTTAAATAATGCTGATGATAAGACATCCAAATCATCACATCTATGGGATTATATTAAAACTAAATGTCACAACTTATGTGAATTAAATTTTAAAAAATTAATTATGTAATTGAAATAATTATAATATATAATTTATTATATGTTAAAATTATATTCATTACTACAAAAATATATATTTCAATAAAAAGTAATTACGGGGGTCAAGGAAAAAATGGGTTTACATGAGGGTAAATCTAAAAATGAACGGTAAAAAGACCTATTTACTTGTCTAGAAAATATTTTCAGTAATTATTTTAAACATTACACATATAGGGTTCACGAATGTTAAGTTTTGGAACCTTGTGAGATATGAAAATTTTAGGGAGAGTAATATTTTTTAAAATATCAACTGTATCCTCTCTCCCACTTATAAAAGGCCAGACCCAATCCTCAATTATTCAAATGTTAAAACCACTTTTGGTCAAAATTATCATTCCAAAATAACCTAAAAAAATCACTTTTATCATCCCAGTATCCTTATTTTGGGATTAAATCTAACCTAAGAATGCCTTTTATGGAAACCAATGAAGGACACTTAAAGAAGAGGTAACTTTCTTCAACAATCATCTTTATTTTATTTATTTCCCCATAAGCTATAATTTTTATTAATCAAATTTGATATTATATTCCCATTATTGTATATATATTGTGATTTTATTATGTTAATTTAATAAACTAAATCACTTCACTCTTCAATAAAATGGGTTACTAAAGCATAAATCGTGTGTATGGCGGTCTACCGCCTCTCATACTGATGTCATTTGTTTTTCAAATACACATCTCAAATTTCAGTATATTGATGTATCAAAATTATTTATATTATATTTATAACATAATTTTAACTATGTATTCATTATATCATATATACCTATTTACAATCCATTCCATAGGGGATATAACAACATTTCTTATGTGTAAGGAAGACTACCGCCCCACGAATTGATGGGATTTGTTTTTACAAACATGTTATGTAGATGTAAATTAGGTAACTGATAATGAATATATGTTATAGACATGAAATAATTATGAAATTTATGAAAAAAATACTTTAGATAAATATAATATATCATTATATTTATTACATGTCCTCTCACTGAAAAAATGATAACGTTGATCATATATAGGTGTACTACCGCCTCCATGATACAATGTGACTTTATTTTCAACACAACACTACATGGATGATAAATATGAGTATATAATATGGTATAAATGTGATATTATTATAATTATATAATTAAAATATATTAATTATCTTCTTTATTGAATGATCATTGGGAAATTGATATGTTACTCAAGCGTACATATGACAAACATTCTACATGAATTTAACATAGTTAAATTTTCAAAACCATATATCATTATTTGTTATTAAAGTAAAATTAATGTATAGTTATGATAATAATTTCATGATTATTGTCCTTCAAATGTTTAAATAATTATCTATTATACCATATTCAACCTTCCAATATTGATTTTGACACATATGATTAATATAGTAAAAACATCATACATAAACATAATTGATTAATTAATTTTATAAAACAATGTAATAAGTAAAATAAAAGTTAAAATAAAAATAAAAAATGTTTCTAATGAATACAAATATTTTACATAATTTTATTCTTCAATAATACAAAGACACATGTGATGAATCAAAATCAAGGTAAGGGACCTCATCCAAATTTCCTTTCATTAAAGAATATTTTGATATAATTAACCATTATGCTTTAATATGGTGTACATAAAAAACAGCTGAAATAGTATATCATGGATTTATATATTCACATGATATTTAATGTTATTATATCATGGGGATTACAATTCATATTTTCCCATGTTATAAGGTACTTTTCATTAAAAACCCATATTTTAATGTTTTCCCTCAAACACAACATTTCACATATCCATGTCTTTAAAATGATATTATTAATGATTTTTATGGTCATAAATGATTTATAAATATCATTTCAGGTCATTTTCACTTTTTTCAATGGGTTTAAAAATGAAATATTCATTATGTGTTTTATATGTAATATTTTTTTAAAAAAGAATAAGGAATGTTCTATATGGAGACACTGGATTTTACACCAATTTTAACATTATTTTATTTATATATTCCTTTAGAATTTTCTGGTTTTCATCAAATAAAAACCTAATTACCCATTTTTGGGTTCTTTGGTATTAAATTTTTATCCAAATAAAAAGTGTTTTTGGTGTTCAAAATGGGGTTTCAGAGGGAAAATATATTTTTATTCCAATGAATTTTTCATATGGGTTTAAAAGATTTTAACAAATGATTTCTTTGATGAATGTGTTTTATTAATGAAATAGTACGTGAAAATTATATTAAATAATTGATCTTGATACATCTTATCTGAATGGTTAGGCCCTGTTATACTCAAGGGTGAGCCCAATTTACCTTATATGAAGGGTTGATCTCCATTTAAGCTAATGAAAAATATATAACCCCAATATTGATTTTACATATTGTGAGACCCATTATAGATCTCTAATTCATTGGATAATTATTATATTGTAATTATTTCATATGTTTATTTTAGTAAAGAGGTTTTTTAATGGGTTTTATGAAAATGATTCTCTATATAACCAAACCAGGTTTAAATTTCATGTTAATGGTTTTAAAATAATTATTTTAAAAAAACATGTTTGTATATATTTATGTGCAATTATTTTACCTCAAACACTCATTTAATGTTGAACTTGAAGGTAAAAATTATACGACTTATCTTTTTTACAATGAAATGATAGTTTTAATTTTGGATATGAACCTTATTGATATTTTTTTGTGAATCCCATGTTTTAATTTTTTTTATAGTGTTTAAGGATGGGTAAAGGAATGTAAGCGGTAAAGATGAATGTGGTAGATAATTTTCATGAAATGATATCATTATTTATTTTAAAAGTTTAATAATATGGTAAAAATTTTACTAATTAGATTTTGCGAAATTATATTTTATCGGTTTATTATGAATGAGTTATTGCCTAATTTTAAAAATCTCTAAAGAGGACAATATTATAAAATATAATTGAATTAATTATATACAAGAAATTATAGATTATGTTATGTTTATGTTTTGATAAAAAAAAATTGTATTAGACGATAGTTTGGAGAATATTATAGGTTAGGATAGTCTTAATATCATTCCTTGAATTATTTTACATTATTAACACCATGAAATGACATAGGATTTTAAGAATATCATATTACTATATCTAAACTATTTCTATTTATAATGTTTTTTCAAAGAGGATGTAGGAAATATTTACTGGGAAGGATCCAATTGGAAAATATCTATCCAAATCAGCATCCAGAGATGGATGTAATTAGAAAAAACTATTTTTTTAGTGATGTATCATGTCAAACATTCTATAAATGGTGATGTTATCAATTCTAGAGAATAACCAAATCTAAAATGAAGGAAAATGTATATATTAGGTTATTTTAGGTGGAAACAACTTCCCTAAATAAATAAATCATCTTAAACAGTGGTAGCTGAAGGATAAATCTATTCCATTTATAAGATATTTGATGTTATATAAATTTAAGTACATAAAAACATAACTCCTTACATTTTGTCATTTTAAATATGAAAATAATCAAATGTTGTGATTGGTTTAGAATACATGAGAGAAATATAATCATGATACTTTGGAATATGAGATATGTAATAGTATTTTCCTTAAGGAATATTTTGCTAATGTTTTTTAGATTATAATAGAAATACAATTTACTGATTTTAGCCTACAATATGAATATTCAAAGTCTATATTTGAAAAAAATTCATCATGTTTAGACATGTATATACTAGATTATATTTGTGAAATTGATTATAAATTTTAAAAAAATTACTCAGGATAATAACTAAACATGCAATGAGAATATTAAAAATGATCTTTTAAAAGTTATGAGAATTTATTACATTTTGTTAAGAATGTTGAAATAGTTTTTAATGAAAAAATCTGTTCAATGAGTTGAAAAGAGAAAGAAACATTAATAATAGTTGGAAATAGAGAAGAATATAACTAAGAATTATTGAGGTAATCCCTAATCTGGATCGATGATTGGAAAAATAAATTTCATGTAATCTATGTCATTATCTAGAATGTGTTTTTAGTGTGATAAATTTGGTCATGAGGTTTTTTATTGTATTGAAAAGAGTTTTAAATAGTGTATGTATGATAAAATAGATATACAATCAGCAATTTGTTTTTTAAGTTGCAATGAGTTGGGAAATTATGCTAACATGTGTTCTAGGTAACTTACTCTGGGTGGAAATCGTTATTATTAGAAAAATAAAATGGGTTGGAAACCCATTTTCTACTTATACAGTTAATTTTGGGAAATCCTGTGATGTTGTTACAGCTCCAACAATCTCATTATTCTTTAATGTTTGATCATTTTCACAATGACTTAGGAACCCATATTTTTATTTTGTAAGTATATAATTACATAGTTGGACATTTATTTAGTTTTTATACATATCTAAAATATATGTTTAATGATAAAATTATTTTATTAATTATAACACTATATGTTATAAACATAGGATTAAAGTTATTGATAATCATTAGTGTTAATTTGATCATCAATGATATTTTAATAATATCCAAATATGAATATTTTACTTTGTGAAAAATTTTAGTATTAAAAAACATGGTTGAAAGTTTAATAAATAATTAATATTATTTCAATGATTTCCACTATTTTTTAGAACGTTACATGAATTGTATTTACATGGTATATAAAAAGGAAAACCCACATATTGGGTGATAACTGATCGAATCTAGAATTTCATGGGGATTGAAACCATAAACAAAGAGGATATGGGTTTTTACCCTATTACTAGCCTATACGATGCCCTAATTAATATGAATTTTTTAGTTAAATATTATAAAAATAAAATATTTATGATGAAAAAGTGGTGTTATTTTTGAGGTTTAGAGATTAATTTATTATATTACATATTTTTTTAACTCCATTGATTTGGGAAATGAACACATACATATATAAATAATATTCACTCGTTTATGTGTCATATGGTCTATTAAAAGTGAATTTTAGTGCTTTAGAGATTAAAAACATAATTTTTTGAGTGAAGGATGAATTTTAAATTTATTTAAGCACACCCAATGGATGAAATTGTGATTATGAAATAGAAATGTCTCATCTATGTATATGTACCACTATCTATGGAGTGTTAAAAATTGGTCAAAAATAAGAAATGGATAATGAAAAAAAATATTATTCTATAACCTTTATGTTTGATTAATTAGATGGTCTTTTAGATACTCAAAGATTTATGGTTTTGAGGAATTGATCTTTACATTGATTAGTAGTTTTATTATTTTCAATGACCTCAATCACTCTCTATGATTATTAATTACTTTCATCCATCTAAAAATAATCACCTTTCACCTTTGATATTCAGTTGGGAAACCTAGTTCATTAATATTACATATTTCCTTTCAGAATCTCATTATCTCTTATTAATTTTATGTTTTATTAACTATATTTAAATGTGGTGTTATAAAATATTATTTTATAATTTCTAACCATAGAATATTATAATAATATTTAAATTATGATGACACAATATATTTATGTGAGGGTTTATAAAACACCCCATAATTTTATGATATATTCAATCTCTTTATTAGATTTCATTACATGAAACACTAAGTTGAAGAGAAATGTCATATATTATTGAAACAATATTATTTAATATAATATCTATAAATATGATATTATATCATTAGGTATGAATAGTACTCCGAAAATTATTAAAAATATTTTTATCAATTGATTAATAATAAAATATGAATAATTTATATGATAAAGATGTGTTTTCAGGAAAAATATAATTTTTATAAAAGATGGATTAGTGATAATTTTTTAAAAAAAATCAAAACTAAACTTCGGTGCTTTTTGAAAATTTATTTGAAAAAATAAACATCATTTAAAAACTCATTATACCAAAAGTATCTTAGGGTGATTGTTTTGTATTATAGTGAAATTTTTAATTTTTAAATGAATAAAGAAAATTATAAATTTTAATTTAAATTATATATTCATTGGGATTTTAAGTGCCTTTAGATAAATTAAATATCTTATTTTTCTAATTTAGTTCATTTTAGTATATTTAATATTTGTTATTTATATAAATACATTATAATATTTTGAACATTTTCACTTTAAAAACATGCTTTCTCATCACATCAACGAGATTAATTTTAAATAAAAATTTTCTACTTATTTGAATTGAATTTGGTAAAAAGAAATATATATTTGGAGTAAGAATAATTTATAATTTATAATATGTTCAATATATGTTTATAACAAAATGAAATGTTAATTCTAAAACATATTATCATCATGGTTAAGGTAAAAATGTGTTTAAGAAGGGTGAACTAAATATTTAATGAAAAATTGACCAATAAAATTGTATAAAAATTATAGGATGACTGTATTTTTATCATGGAACTTATAGGGTCCAATAATGGTCCATTTGGGACCCTCTTTACATATAAAAAATGTGGGATAACAAATTGTTTTTCAAAAATGCCATGTGTGTCCTCTCCACCACTTATAAAATTTCACCCACTCTCCTACCAACATCAATCCTTCAAGACACATTGGATCAGAAATTAAATTCCCTTATATCATAAAAATTTCAATAATAACATTTTATATTATTTATTTTTTTATATGTCCATCCTAGGAATGCTTTTGTGGAATCCTAAGGTGGATAACTAAAGAAGAGGTAATATTCATCAACGAACATCTTTATTTTATTTCATTCTAAAACTACAATAGTTACTCTAAAACCATGATGATATAATATACCTAAGATATTCTTTATAAATATATTTAATTATGTTAATGTAATATTCAAAATCAGTTCCAACATCTGATAAATTTGATAAAATATCTTCATTATTGTGTATGGTGGAGTACCACCTCCCGAACATATGTCTTTGGTTGTCCCATTACCACATCTCACGATTGGGTATGGTTAGGAATATAATGTATATATATGTATATATATGGTATTAATAACATTATTATAAAACTAGATTTATTATATAATATATATTATTTTACATTCTAATATGTAGGGGATACAATAATGTCGCTTGGGTGTACAAAAGACTACCACCTTGATAAGCGATTTGATTCTTTTTTCACTATTATGTTACATGGAGGGAAATATGGGTAAATATAATAAATAAATCTGATATTAATGAAATAATTATTAAATTAATAGCATATATATCTTTCTTGAAATATTATGTAAAATTTTATTTCTTACCTTTTCACTCATTGAATAAGTGATAACATCATTTGGGTGTGTGTTGTCTGTTGTCTAAAAGATGCGATGTGACTTTATTTTCATTACCATGCCACATGGATGATAGAAATAATTATATAATATGATATTTTTCACATTATAATAATTATGTAAATAAGATATATTACTTATCATCATTCCATAATACTCATTGTAAAATGTATATGTTCCTCATGAATATGTATAACCTACCATCTCCATGATTGTAACGTAGTTCATTATCCATAACCATCATTCTTGATTATTTATAAAAGTATATTTTTTTATAAATATGATCATTATTACATGATTATTTTTATATATTTTGTTATATAATTAAATGATTGAAAATAGTCAACCTAACAAAGTCAATTTTGATAATGAGGCCAAATACAATCAATATATCGGATGTAAACATCATTGATTAAGTAACTGTAAAAAATTGTAATAAGTGAAATAAAAGAAATAATAAAATCTAAATGGTTTCTCAATAATTTTAATAATAAACAAAATTTTATTATTTTAGTATATAAATACTCACGTGATGAATCAGACTCAAGGTAAGGGACGTTATCCCAATTTTTATTTGTTGATGTTTATTTTGATGTTATGAACCATCATTATTTTATATGGTGTGTATAGAATAAATTTTATATGTAATATAAGTAACATTTATTATTATTAAATATATTTTATTAATTTTATTATTTCATGGTTATTCAGATTCATGTGTTTTCTAAGTGATAAGATGTTTTTTTTAAATATTGTTTTTTTTTCATTCAAACTCTTCATGTGCCATGTCCGTGTTCATTAAATAATTTTTTTAATTTTTATTATGGTAATAACATATTTATAAAAATTATTTTTTGTATATTTTAATTTATTAAGATGGTTTAAAAAATTATTATATTTTATGGGTTTTATACAGAACAATTTTAAAATCAATAAAAGTAATGTTTTATACTGGGAAAATGACTTTTTTTCTTCCATAAGAATTATTTGATTTCATTATTCGTTTGAAATATTTAATTTATTATTCAATTAAAAATCAAATTAAAGTTTTTGGGTGTTTTGGTGATGAATAATTAATTTTTATGAAAAATAATTTTTTTGTTATTGAAAATGGTTTTTTGAAAGAAAGACGTATTTTTATCAGAATTTCTTTTTCATATGGATTTAAAAGATTTTTTCAAAAGGATTTATAATGAAATTGTTTTACAAATAACATTTTATGTGAGAATTATATGAAATGGGTGATATTGGTATATCTTATATTAAGGGATGATCCCAATAATAGCCCATGGATTTTCTTGAAATAGCTTCTACGAAGGGTTGAGCCCCGTTATAGCACCTGAGAAATAATTGAGCCCAATATTTATTTCACAAAGGGTGATACACATTATATATCACCAATTCATATATTAATTATTATATTGTAATTATTTCATATTATTTTTATAAGTAATATGTTTTCATGAAAATATCTCATTATGTTACCACAAAGGGTTTTAATTTCATATTATAGGTTTTAAAGGTATTTATTGTGAAACAATTTGTGCGTGTTTTTATATGAAAATTTTTTAATTCACACAATCAAATAAAATTTAATTCAAAGTTAAAAATTATATTTCTTTAGAGGGTTTTCAATATTCTAATTTTATTCCTTCTATTTATGTTTGTTACGTAGATAGTTGAGTCAATGCTTTGAAAAGTGACTGAAAAATAAGAGAAGTAATTTATAGAGGAGAAATTTGTGAGACTGTATGCGTTAAAAGACTTCATGGTAGCCCAATATAGATAACAATAATATATTTTAGACAATAAGGAGTACCAGAAGAGATCTCAAGAAGATACTTGTGTGATGAATTGGGAATCCGGAAATGAAAGTTGTTCCATTGTATGTCTACATGATTTTTAACACTGTAAAATACTCAAGTTATATTTGTGAGATGTTTTAATGTATGTTCCAATAGAGAGAATTTATTTTTTAAAGAACTAGTCTTATTTGGGTATGATAATAAATAACATGTATTTTATTCTTCATTACTTTTCAATTCAATAGAAAACATTCCTCTCTCAAATTAACCATTAGTTTTCTGATCTTATTCATCAAAATGAAAAAAAAAATCAAAATTCCCATTATTTTTTATGGATGAATATATAGTTAATATATTTAAAACTAAACTAAATTGAGGTTTTTATGTAAACACAAACACTTAAAGTACATAGTAATACTGTGTTTCATGTATGACACTGTTTATGTTCTGATTTCGACATTGGTCGTCGATAAAAAACCATAATTAATGACCAATAATTGATGAAAACTATAATAAAAAAATAAAATCTATAAAAAAACATATCAGATCAAAATTATTATAACTCTGGAAACAAGGGTTTTATTCAAAGTCATTGTGACACACTATCCTAATGTAAATCCTATACTATAATACTTGCTTACATTATTTTAAAACGATATCAAATAGTAAATAACCAATTAAATCCTTTGATGTTGTTAAGAAAAGGTCATCCTAGACAATCCTAATAGGATGGGTTTATCAGGTTTCAAATTAGTTATATTAATTTATCTTATTTTAGACCCTTAGACCACTCATATCTCATTACCTTGTTAGAAGTATCGTATTACCCATCATAAGTTCTATAATTATGGGGTTATTTTAAATGATTTTATTATATTTAGGGTCATATAATGATTATATAATATTAAATATTAGAAGTTGGTTAATTTTAATGGTTTTAGGTTTTTCATGGTCAGCCAACATGATTATGAAAACTATTCTTTTACCATATGATAGTGATATAATTATTACCTATGTCATTTAATTTTTTTCTTTAATTGTTTTATTCATCCTTATATTGAAATTATTTTAATAACTGTTATAAATATAATTTAAAAAATATGAAATCCATTTTATTATTATTAATTAAAATATAAATTCTAGTGGAATTTTTGGATTTTTATAAAATAGTTTATTTTTAAGAAAATAGTTCAAATATAAAATATCTAAAAATATCGAAGCTTTTATAACAAAATATGTATATATGTATAACATAAAAAATATGAATCTATTTTCATGAAGACATATATTTCATTAAAGTGTAATTTTATATTTTAAAATATTGTGATTGAATTACAAATCTATATTTGATATTTTAGAACATATTTATTATTTTATAATAAAAAATTTAAAACATTATAATTCAAAAGATCGGAGGACTCATAATTTTATTTATTTTTGGATAATAACTATTTTAAGAATTGATGGGGTACCATTACATGACATGTAGGCCCAAGTCACATGGCTCATACATAAGTTTAAGTCCAAGATGAATAAGAACCAATAAAAACCATGAAGGACCAAGACTTGACTACACTAGGTACAACCCCTCCCCAACATCTTCATCTTTTATGGTGATTGATCCCCACCACTCATAGTGAATTAGAAAATATTATCTAATTCATAGTTATATTGTTCCTAGTACTAATGGTTGTTTCCATGACCTCTCATTCTTCTAATCCGGTAAGATCTACTTTGGTAGTTGCTACATTCTCTAAATCCCTTTCCAGACCAGCATATGTGTGGTCTACCATAGCTACTTTGTTGTATTTATGGCCCAATGCCCATTAGTGGCCTAAAATATCTCTATCCCAAATGCCCTTCATGGCCTAAAGTGCATTTATCCCAAAGGCCTTTAGTGGCCTAAAGTCCATGAGTCATGTAGGCCCAAACCGAATCCTGGAAGGCAGAAATTAAATGAATAGTTTCGACTACTACAGTATTACACAGTTCCAACTACAATAACATTAATAGTAACCCATAAATTTACCCCGACATATATTCAATTCACAGTCTTTTAGATTCCAAGTAGGATGCTCTACCACTTGGGCACATGCTTATTGCCTTATATAAATATTTTTAGTTAGTGTTAAAAATTGAATAAAAAGAAATTAATTAAAAATTTAAAATCAATATATCAAAATTATCTAATAAGTGAATATTTTTTTGAATGAATGATTTTTAACCCTGTGTAAAACAAATTACCCCACTAAAACATTTATTTTTTAACGTATAAATTTTTTCAATATATTTTTTATTTTTAATACAAGATAAATTTATTTTAAAATAATACTACAATAATGATTATAAAAATTAGTTAACACTTATATAATTGTAAATAATTATTAAATATGATTAAGAACATCGAATGATTTAAATGACAGTTTTCAAAATAATAGTTTTTGTGCACATATTTGTATTAATTTAAATGTTATTTATTTAAAAAAATAGAAATTTTGGTAGTTTAAATTGAGTGATAATTCAAATTTATAACATTAAAAGTTTAGTATGATGGGTTATATTGTATTTTTTTATAAAATAATTTCCATGAATAAATTTTAATAAAAATTAATAATGGTAAAATAGAAAATAAACTATCAAGGGTTTTTAATAATTAAAAGGTCATGTGAAACATTTAGAATGAGTAGATTGGTATTAAATTCCTAACCATATGTATCACCTACTATTTATTCATTTAATCACTAATATAACCAAATATATAACAACCTATATGATTCCATTCAATCATATTATAGAAATCATGTTTCCTATGAAGAAGACTGTCTTTCCAAACTATTAAAGGAGTTCACTTCCACTATTAAACTCATTCCTCTCCACCAAAAATCCCATTATTATTATTATTTTTTCATTATCCCTCTATACATTCATCGCACAAATTTTCTACGGTTTAATGTAATTCTCCAATGAATTAGGATTCTAATTATCAAAGAAGGGGTTCTCCTCCTCCCGTTTTGATTCAATAAATTCTTTTATTTTTAATATATTATATTTAAAAAAATTCATTCATTAATTTTTTTAAAATTAATATTTAATTTTAAAACTATTCTCCATGTTATAGATAATTCCTTTCCCTAGCATTAATATAATTATATAATTATATTTTTATAAATATTACAATTCATACTCGTCCTTTGAAAGTTTTCTTTTGATTTCAATGCTATTATTCATATAGATATTTATATTAAATCATTTACTACCATCATGATGAAATATTTATGATATAATTTCATTGAATCACATAAATTCATTTCATAATCCATTTTCTATATTTTTCATGACACCAATAAAATTACATGATTTCCCAACTTCACGTTGTGAACACTGATCACTTATATAATTGAATCTTATCCATAAAAAATATATTTAACACTGGTTTTGGATATGAAATACGTTTTCAAATAGGTTACTGAGATATTAATTATTGTAATACTATTTTTTAGATAATTGAAAATTTAATAGAAATTCATGGTAAGGATTTTCTAAAAAAAGTTCAGTTTTTATAAAGGGTTTTGTTTATACACCTCACTCCATTCAAATGAAATGTATAATTCCTATTTGATATATAAAATCATGAAAAATATTTTTAAATTTTATTTTCTCTACATAATCATGTTATATTCCTCTCTCCCAATTTAATGTGACTTTATTAGAAACATTTGAATCCATATGGTTTACTCATTTCAACATCTTTTTATTGATACATGTTTTAAAATTATTCACCAATTTCAGGCCCCTATAGTGTATATGAGACCATAATTGTTTTTATCATAATCCATGATTTAATCCATGGTATTTATAGATACTAATTATTTTCAAGAATACAATTAATTTTGATAAATTTATTTCTAATTGTATAATTTTTTTGATATAATAATTATAATTTCTTGTGAGATAGTTCAGTTTATTTAATATTATTTTTAGAATATGGTAATAATCAATCTTATGAAGATAATATCATATAAACAATTTTATTTTTTATTGAAATTATGTTTTCTACCCATTATTATTCAATTCTGATTGCTTTAATAAAATGTGAGGTTAAAAATAACTATATTATTCTCTAATGAATGTTTCCATTCAACCTCCATATATTTTATTCACCAAATTTTTTTACTTGTTATATAGAAAAATATTATGTATTACATATTTTTAAAATCAAATATCTCATAAAATGTTTTTTTTATTTTTTTATTTAATCTTTAAATGATTTAGTTATCATAAAAAGTGTATTTTTAATAAAAAGGTATTTTAGTATTTTGATATTATATTTTATATTATATTAAAAAAATTTATGAGAAAATAATTTTTCATGAATATTTTTTGAAAAAAAAAACTTATAGTGAACATTAAATATTTATAGAAAATATTTATGAAATTTTTTATGCACTTATTTAAGATTAATTTAAAAAGTTCTATAATGATATTTTTTAAAAATAAATTGTTTGATTAATATACATTATTATCCTCTAAATGATTTACCCATAATGATGTTATGAATAATGATTATTTTCATTATAACCTTATAATGTATTTAATTTGGGTGAAAAGGTATATATAATATTCAGTATTATTTTGGATGTTTGTTTATGAGATACAATTTCAAAATATTAGGGAACCCATAATCAATTCTATGGTTTATTTTATGACATGAATTTTATTTTTCAATTTATTGAAAAATATATAGATTATGAAACTCGTGGGATTATATCTACCTACGATTATTTGAAAAGGATTATATCACAAGATATATAAATTTTATGTGAGAAATTTAATGAGAATCTATGTATAAAAGTGTCAGTATTAGGGTATTTATATTTACTCACACTATTATTTGATCATGGTTTGGAATTAATTCAGATTTATAAATGTATTAAATCTTACCTATAATTTTTATGACATAAATTATTTCCAACGTTCCATGGATCATAATATATGTTTCATGTTATATATTCTTATTCAATTATAAAAGGATTACCTATTCAGATGAAATGTATATATTTCATTCTTATGGTTAATTTTTTTATGTAATTCCTATTACATCATATATTTTTACTTATTCATACATTAAAATACTTTTATGATCTAACCATTAATGGGTTTTGATATATTATCTATTATTTAGTGTTTGAGTTAAACCCTTCAACTATGTCACCTTACTATGGATTTGAAGATGATTATGTCTCATGGAATATCTTTTATTGGGTTTAGATTATAGATAAATGTTTATGAAAATTTAACTATGTGTTTTTATGAATCTAGTTTCATTGATATTAAAGCTTTAATTCCATGTGTGGTGTAAATAGTTATGAGATGTATTAATAAATCCTTGATAATTTTTTTTTATTAATTTAGGATTTTCAATGGTCTCTTCAAAAAAAATGTGTTGTTCTATCATTGAAATGTTTATCTCTCTGATGAAGTCATATTCTACCTTAGACTACACATTTGGATAGACACTGATGTGTGAAATGTTATAGTTAATCATTTACCCTTTATGATCCAATATGAAGGAAGTATTTCCTAGTCACCATAAGTAATTTCATTCTGATTTTTATGATAAAAATAATTAATGTTACCAGTGTATATCAAATAGGGTTATAGGATTAACCAAGTGTGACCTAATTGAAATGAAAGTATCATACATTAAAATAATGTCTTTATTAGAGAAGACAAAACAAGAATGGTAATTGATATTCATATGATTATTTACTATGATTTATTTGGATATTATAAATTTCATTTAGTTTTTAATATTTTAATGGAAGTAAGACCTTGAAAATGACTTTGTAGAATGTAACTCTCTAGAAACATGTACGACATAACTATAGAGGTGTATTTATAATAATTTTTTGAGAATTTTAATATATGAATTTTAAGGGAAAAGATATATTAATTAGTATACCCTAAGAAATAAATGTTTGTATCACATGGAATATATATCATATGTCATGAATATTTTATAAAACATTAATTATAGATATTAGAAAGTGATAATTTTAATTTCAAGGAAATAATTATTTCACAGTGGTGGAATGTAATAACCACAGATTTCTAAAATTTGATATCATTATTAAAGTACCATTTTAGTAACATATATAAAAAAACATAAATACAATGAATAACTATTGTACACTATTAATAATTACTCTTATTGGCATTAAAAAGTTTTAATCACCAAAATTATCCTCTTTATAAAAACTACAACAAAATTTATAAGAAAACAATGACTATTTATTCATTGAAAAATAAGTTTCTTTAACATGTCTTATGAATGATTGTATTATAATTGAACTATCACTTTTCGATATTTAATTTGATAATGTAATCATCATTTTAAGATTAAGAATAAAAAAACTAATATGAATTTTAATATTTTTCAAAAAAAAAATATTTTTTGGAAAATATTGATTAATACATTAATTGAAAATAATCTGGAATTAATAACATAAAATGGATATAATAATTACATAAAAAATATGAAACATTTTCTAATTACTTATGTATATATTAAAAATTTTTCTTTCATTCGGGAATTAATTTTTTAAATTAATTATTAAGGTAAAATAGAATAACTTGTATTTATAGAAAATGAGGAATATATACTAATTAAATAGTTTTCTTACCATTGCAACAGTAATGACCCCATTACGAATTGTAATCTATCAAATAGAATAGTAACCTAAACAGTGAAATTATAAATAAAATTTTTGTATCTTATAAATGAAAATATGATATATTTATATATTGGAATAAGTATATAAATATTTTAAAAATGATAAATTAAGTGTTGATATTTTAAAAAAAGATTTTAATTTCAAATTTTATAATTAATATATTATTTTGAAAGAAAAATTAATTTCATAAAATATATTAAAAAATAATATTTATATTTAATATAATTATATGATATTTATGAGGCCTTAATTAGATTTAAAAAGTTCAAAAAATAGTTTATAATATTAAAATATGAATTCTCTAAATAAATTATTATTTTAATTAAAAATTAAATTCCTCATATGTAGGAAATTATTTTAAAAAATGGAGTCCAATTTTTAAATTTTACAAATCGAAAAAATCTTAGGGTAATTGTTTTTCTAAAATAGTTGTTTTCTGTGAATAGTGAAATATAATAATTTATGGTATTTTTATTATATGTCAAATAAATGAATTGTTGATTCATAGATGTTTTATGGATGAAGTATGAAATCATTATTTTTAAATCATGTTCACTTTTTATTTTAATTAGTCATAACAACCAAAACTATTGATTCACATGAAAACAAATAATAAAAAAATGATTAAAATAATCAAATCACCATCTCCTTTACCTATAAATATAACCCTTTTCCACACACCTTAAAATCCATTTATCATTTCTAAATTATGACCAATTCCTTTCCCTAGACTTTTCCCCATATCCATGACCTACTGGTCTCACCAAAAGTCCAAAACGTGGTGCCTTGCGGAGGTTCTTAGGGAGACAATATTGAAGTGGTTTAATCCTCGACAATTTTATTTTAATTTCCAATAATGTTTTTATCCAATCCCCATGTCCCCTATAAAAAGTTACATTATAACTACAGTATCATACATGTACTATAATCCTAATTTCTTAATGTAATACCCATCATAAAGCCTCTTCTTTTCTCCTTTTATTAAAAAAATGAAAACATCATCTATGATGTGTTTATTCACCTCTGTCATGGAAAATGTGTTTTTGTTTTCTATTACATCTATCAAGTATGGTTATAAAATAATTATTATGGTTAAATAAGATAAAAATATGTATACTGTAATTTTTTACTATTCATTGACTAATTTATTGACATAATATTAAAAAAACTTGTTTTGATGGTTGGAAACACGACAAAGAATAAACCAAAAATTTATAACTAATATTTAATCTATGGAATCACCCTCATATAAGAAAAAAAATTATATATGTGATGATTTAAAATATTTGAATTATTTTAATAAAATTTATTTAAACTTTAGGACTTTTTCTTCCATTCTAAATGAACTCCCTTAATTATACTCTAAAGAACTGACCATTAATCCATGAATCAAATGCTCCTGGAATGACAATTCTGATATTTTTAACTTATACAAATAGTGATAAAAAACAAAATAAAATTTTAATAAACAAAACATTTGTTGAAACGGTTATGAATTATGTAATTATTTATTCTAATTTGATTATCTAAGATATTAAGAAAAAGTGAAGAACACTTTCGGAAATAAGGTAATGGACTTTATTTTTAAAAATCATTATTTGAGGATACAAATTTTTTTATTCGAGAATTTATTTTAACTTATATAGAGTAAATATATTTTCACTAATTCATGATTCATTTTTGATTTAATGTTTCCATTAATGTTTTAAATGTTTTTTGGAAAAATATATATATATTTATAAGTGTACGGCTTCATAAAATGTAATATGATTTAAAAATTGAAAATTAATTTTCCTCACAATTGTTTCTTTTATGAATGATTTAAATGTTAATATTGTGTGATTATTCTTGGGAATTGTTGTGATCATGTGTGGTTCCCTGATAAACCGTGGGAGTTTGATTCAATTATAGTACTTTAATGAATTTTTTAAAGGGATGGGGTTAACCATTTAGGTTTCCCTTAGAAGATTATGGGAATATACATCGATGGTTATTTATAGCATATCGATGATGTTTACTCACTATATAGATAGTAGAGCTATATTATATGTAATATTATATTAACATGATTCAATAAAATGCACTTTTTATTTTATTTATTCTTTCTATGTTTTTATAGGAAACATATTATTTCAAATGGTATTCAAAAGAGATCATGTTTTATGTGTAAATGATAAAACATTATTTAAAGGTTTTCATTCAGAGACTAATATTTTTATTCATCCTTTTTTATGTCCATTAAAAGGAATTTTGTGATTATGAAATGTTTTAAAATGTTTTTCACAATTTTTATGGATGGGAAAAGGAAGAGAATAATTCATGTTGTGCTGTTTATTTATGGAAATAATCCATGTTTTTTTCAAAAAGCATCATATTGTGAAAAAATGGATATTTAGATGACTTATCAATATTGTAATATATGTTTTTCTATTTATGATGTTATGCCCAAATTTTCTATATATCAAAAACAAAAAGATATTTTGGAATGCATGAAAGTGAATTATTTTTTAATTACATAGATTATTTAATGTTTATGGTCAAGTCCAAATAGTAGGTATCAAAGTAAGTTTTAGATAAATTTGGGGGTTAGGATAATGTTAATAGAATCCAAATAAATTATTTTAAATTATATTTTAGTTTAAATGATATATAATTTAAAGACTTATATTTTTTTCATCTTTGATATGTCTATTCAGAATTTTATTTCATAGATGTAACTGGGAATCTGATGTAGGATGAATACAAGAGAACAATATCCTTCAGAATATGTATCCCAGAATAGTGGGAATTTGGATCAAGAATTTTTTTATATTAATGGATTACTTCAATCATGTTTAAAATGTAAGATTCATCTATTCGTGAGTTCATATAGATCAACCTTATAGGAATATGATAGTTTTCAAAAATATTATATGAAAACACCCTCAAAAAGTTTGGTGATATTTTAACCTAGTGGTAGTAGAAGGGTGGATTAAATCCCTATAAAGATTTTTCATTTCATAGGGTTTTCATAGTAGTAAATTTTTTTCCTACGAATTACCATATTGAATGTGAATCTTACTAGTGGTTATCCATGCTCAAGAATATCTTGTATAGACAGGAGACAAAATCATTGGATTGAGACGAATTCAAAAATATTTTCCATGAGAATAATTTCATAAGGGGAATAAACTTAGGATAAAAACCAAAATATTGGAATGGAGGAACTAAGATGTTTCAAATGCCGCATATGGAAAAAAATGAACATTAATGTCATGGTATGATCTAAATATTATCCAGGACCTTGGATGTAAAATAAAATATTTTATTTTGGATAAAATCCTTAATATCAAATTTAATTGGATTCCCATAAATTCAATAGATACAAAACACATGGTCAATTTACAGAGAAGGTGGATAAATAGTTTCTCCATGATCATGTGTTATTTTAAAACCAAAATAAAATGTGTGTGATGAGGTAGGAAAAAGGAAATAATGTGTCAGAGAAGTTTTATGGTAATAAAATTAGGTTTTTAGTTTGTAAAAATTGTGGTAAAAATACATTAGGGAATTCATTTAGATGTGTGGTATGTGATTACAAAGCAGTATGTTTGGGAATATGAATTTTGATTATAAGTATAATGTTCATGGAATTGGTATGATAAATTATGATATATATACAATATAATTTTTTAAAGGTAAATGAGATAAGTCATTAAGAAAATGAGTGTTTGAAATGGAACCAGAATGATGGAAAGAAGACATACTATACCTAGAAATGTGTGGTAAAATCCTTCACAACTGCCTCTATAGATTTTGGTCTATCTAGTGAAGTGGCATTAGGTACATTTTTTATTTAAAAAAATATTTATATTGTATTTTTTTATTCAACAGATAAAAATTATTTCATATCTGAGGTATCTTATGGTAAAGTTTAAATTTAACCTCAATAAAATAAATCCTAAACATATGGTTAAAACAACTGGAAAAAATGTTAAGGAAAAAAGAAATTATAATATTATTCATGTCAATGTTTATACAAAGAATTTTACTACAAACAATTTTCTCTTAACGCTTTTAAAATTTGATGTTATTCTAGATACATATAGTATTTATGATTACCATGATAATATTGATTATAGATCTAAATAAGTTCTTTTTCTATAATATTTTCAGTTTGTATAGAATAATGAACCCATACCATTTATAACAAATCAAGAAGCTGAGATACTATTAAAATATGTGGACGAATTTATTAATGCACATATTTTTAAAAATAATAGAATTGATTAGATGAATTAATTTCCGATGGAAAATGATTTTCTTTATGTTTTTTCTAATGATTTTACTGGTGTTATAACTAATCAAAAGATTGAGTTTTCAATTGAATTAGTCCATGGTTCTAAATCTATTTCAAAAACCCCGTTCGAAATGTCTTAAGTAGAAATTCTAGAACTAAAAAAGTTATTATAAAATTTTATAGATAAAGGTTTTATTAGAACCAATATATATTATTAGGGTGCTCTATTTTTTTAATAATAAAGATGATTTCATTAGTATTTGCATAGATTTTATAGAATTGATTGACATTACTAGAATGAATAATTATCCATTTCATTATTTTGATGATATGTTTGATTTTCACCAAGGATATCACTGCATTTCAAATATATATCATATGTCAAGGAACTATTAATTGATGTTTAAGGAGGATGAAATTACCAAAAGAGAATTTCATACTATATATGGACATTATGAGTATTTTTCTATGTTTTTTTGGTTGATTAGTTTCCCTGTTGTACTTATATATCTTATTAAGAGAATATTCTATGAATATTTGGATGTGTTTTTTCTATTTTTTATATGATATTTTGATTTCTTCAATAATATATCTAGATCATTCGAAACATATAACGATAATTCTATAAACCCTAATATAAAATAACATATATGGGAAATTTAGTAAATGTGATTTTTTGTCTCAATAGATTTCCCTTTTTCGGGAACATTGTAATTATGTATGGAATAACAGTTGATCCTACATAATCATAAGTGGTTGGTTAATTGATATGACCTAAAATTGCTACATAGATATTTAGTTTTTCATGGATGAGTAGGAGATTACCAACAAGTTGTTAAAAACACTACATGGTTATCTTACCCAAAAAAATATATAACATGAAAAATGGTTAAATTTATTTGAAATAAAGAATGTGTTGTTCATTGTTATTAAGTAAAATAGGAGATACTTTAATGCTCCAATTATATCATTTCTATCCTGAAATTAAATTTTTTTCATTGATACTGATTCTTCATTAAAGCAAATTAGTTCAGTTCTGGGGTAGAATGTTTTGGTAATTTCTTACACTTTAATGAAACTAAAACATCATGAGTTAAATTATCATACACATGATTTGTAATTATCATATGTGGTTTTAACATTAAATATTTGAATTCATCATCAATATGGATCCAAATATGAAATATATACCAAACATAAAATATTAAAGTATATATTAACTCATAAAGAATAGAACATGGGTTAGATTATATATCCAGAACTAATAATGAATTATGATTACACGATCAATTTCCATACTGGGATAGAAAATAAAGTGGATAATTCTTGGAGTCACAAAAATTAATCTATGTTAACTATGATAGATTTGAAATATAACTCCTTGGTTAATTAATCAATTATTATTTTCATGGAATTTTTTGGTGCAGGAAATTCCCCTATTTGTTTTAGGTGTTAGTGTGATAGTATCTAAGAGACAGAATTTATCAAGCATAATAGGAAGACCGGATTTATAGAAAAATTAATAATTATCCAAAAGGGTAATTTTCTAGAATTTATCATTAAGAATGATAGTTTTTTGAGATTTTAAAAGAGATTATGTATTCCTTATAAATTTATGTTGATAAAAGAGTTATTAAATGAAGCTTATAGTTCTCTAAAATCAGTTCGTCATGGAAGGACTAAAATTTATAAAGACTATAAAGACTATTACTATTGTGATGGAATGAAAATAAATATTGCTTAATTTACTACGAGTTGATTGAATTTCAGATTGGAAAAATCAAAAAAATTGAATGGGATTCAATAATCATTTCTAGTGTCAGAGAGGAAAATGGAATATATATCAATGGATTTATTAGTTGGAATACCGAAAAATTATTGAGTTAATAATGACATTTGGTTTGTTATTGATAAGCTGAATAAATTATCAATTGTTCTTCCTATTTGATATACTATCTCTCTAGATAAGAATTCTTGATTATACCTTAAAGAAATAGTCTTATTGCCTTATTTCCCTCTCTCTAATTTACCTAATCTTAATCCATGGTTCCATATATCTTTTGAAAATCATTTCATTTTTAATTGATAAGGGAATTAAATTTCATCATAAATTTTTATCCTCAATCTAATGGAAAGTCATAGTGAATAATTCATACATTGGATAATATTCTTTGTGTTGGTTTAATGATTACTAGGGAAGTTGGGATTAACATCTTTCTTAAGTTAATTATTCTTATGAAAATAGTTTTCAGCCCAGTATATATATATAACCTTTTAAAGAATTATATGGAAAGTGGTTTAGAACTCTATAATTTTGGGATGATGTTGGTGAAAGAATTTTGATGGTAATTGAATAGATAGAAGAAACCACAAGGAAATTTTATATGATTAATCAGAATTTGAGGATAGCAAAGATTATGAACAAATATTATGTGGATAACAATAGGAAGGATCTTTCTTTTGAGGTAGGTGATTATGTATTTCTCAAATTTTCTCCATGGAAAAGTGTAAATTGTTTTTCTATGAAGGGAAAGATACATCCTAAATTCATTATACCATATAAAATCTTCATTAAAGTTAGATCAGATTCCTAAAAAGTTTCTTTGCCTCTGATTTTGTAAAATGTACACAATGTTTTTCATTTTTTGATGTTACGAATGTATATTCCCGATTCATATATTGTTGTGAGACATGAAATTTTTCATTTTTAGGATAACCTTTCATATGGTTAAACTTTGATTCAGATTCTTGACTATATAGAGTATGTATTGTGGATCATGGTAACTCACAATGTTTTGGTTTTGTGGAGAAGCCATGTGGTTGAAGAATAGACATGGAAATCTGAATATGATATGATGGAATGGTATACTCACCTATTTAACTAGTGAATAAAAATATAAGGAAACTATTTATAAAGGAGGGGATAATTTAGTAACCTGAATAATTATATAATAATTTTTTTTTCATTCTGGAATTAAATATTCAAATTCATTATAAATGTATAATGAAATATGTTTTATTTAATGAAATTAAGGAATCTAAACTAATGGAAAAGAAACCTAATTGTTGTTATAATAATGTGACTGTTACAAATAGTAATCTCTCTAATAGAATCGTAACCTCACCAATGAATGTATAAAAAAACTTTTCTTATATTATAAATGATAATATGATATATTTTATCATGTTATAAGTAAATAAATGTTTTTAAATTATAAATTATGTGTTGGTATTTTTGTAAAATGAAAATTTTAATTAAAAATTTTATAATTAATATAATTATTTTAATGAATATTTAATTCTATAATATATATTTATAAGTTAATATTTTTTTATTATAATTTATGATAAATTGGTGATTAGTTATTTATATTTTGAAAGTGTTATAAAATCAATTCTAATATAAGAATCAAAATTTTTCGAATAAATGATGATTTTGATAAAACATTAAATTTCACATATTAAGAAAATAATTTTAAAAAATGGAGTCTACTTTTTAATGTTATTATTGAAAAATGGTCAGGGTAAATGTTTTAAATTTTTCAAAAATCGTTGTGTTTTTGGAGAATAGTGAAATAGTGTAATTTACGTATTTTAAAGTATAGGTTTAATAAATGAATTATTGAGTCATGGATGGTGTATGTATGAGGTAAGAACTCATTATTTAGAAATCACATGATCTAGTTAATTTACTTAGTTAAAATTAATAAACACTATTTATTTTCATAAGATTGAAATAAAAAAATGAAAAAATTAATCAAAAACACCCCTCTCTTCTCCATATAAATACTACACCTCACTACTCCTTATCCATACCCATAAAAATCCTTTTAACCAATATTAATTATACCAAATTTCATTCCCAATACACTCCACAACATCCAATACCTTTTTGTGTCACAAAAATAAAATTACTATGTTCTTTAAGGAGGTTCTCAAAGAGTAAACATTCAATAGTTAACATCCTCAATCATTCTATTTTAATTTTATTTATTTATTTACCCTAACCTCACCTATATAATCCAAAATGACAAGATTACTAAATTATAATACATATACTATAATTTTATTTTTTTAATGTAATATACATCACCATACCACTTCTCTTCTATTTTTACTCTTAAAATAAAATCATTGTTTTGATGTGTCGATTCACCACCTTCATTGAAGATGAGTTTTTGTTTTATATTAATAACATAATTTATAGTGATAAAAAAATTTATGATTGAATAATATTTTCATATGTGTTATTATAACCTTTTTAATTTTTTGGATGTAATTTATAGAAATAATATTAAATAAAATGAAACAAGTTTTGGATGGCTGGAAAAACCAAAACAAATAAAACCAACATTTAACATTATTTTTTTAATTAGTGAATCTTATTCATGTAAAAAATGATTTATGGGATAATTTATAACATTAGAGTCATATTATTAACATTTCCACACACTTTTGGAGTTTTTCATCTATTTTACAAGATCACATATTATAATACTCAAGGGAGCCGACCATAAATCCATAAAACAAATACTCCTTGAACAACGATTCTGATATTTATAACTCATATAAATGTTCATAAATTATATTTGAAAAATAGCAATAAATAAAATATATTATGAAAGTTATATATATTAATTAATATAATATGTTTATATAAGACATTTATTACAAGTGGATAATTATTTCAAAGAAAATATAACGGCTTTTATATTTAAAAATAATATTTTCAAGTCATAAATATTTATATAAATTTTTTTAACTTGTATAAAAGAATTTTATTTTTCTAATTTCATGATTTCTTAATGTGTATATGATTTTTTTACTTGTTTTCATGTTTATTTTCAGATATTTTTTTTATTTATATGTTCATGGTTTTATTACAATGAAAATTGATTTAAAAATGGAAAATTTATTTTTTTCAACAATGATTCTTATATGAATGATTTATATGTTAAGATTAAGAAATATTTCTTGAGGATTGTAATGAGGATGGGTTGTTCTGTGATAAAGAGATGTTATGTGATCTCATTATATCTCTCCAATAAATTTGGAAAGTGGAATGATTAAACATGATAAGATTCCCCTTAGAGATTAAGGGAATATAACACGATGGTTATTCCAACTGTAACCATGGTGGTTTCCCCTTGTATATCTAAGAGAGATATATCACATTTAAGAGTTATCTGAAAATGATGATAAAAGTCACCTTTTATGTTTTTTTCTACAGCTGTTATGGTTTTATTGGAAACATATGATTTCATATGGTGATCTAAAGAGCATGTGTGTTATGTGTTAAAGTTATAACAGTAGGAAAATTATTTAATTCAAGATCTAATGATTTAATTATTACTTTTCATATCCCTTACAGAAATTTTTTTTATTATCCCTTATTTTAAATTTCTTTTCACATGGATTGTGGATGGGTGAAGGAAGAGGAAAAATAATGTTGTGATAGGTTTTTAGGGAAACAAGTCTTATTTTGTTGTAAAAGATTCATATATTGAAAATAATTTATATTCAGTAGTAGTGTCTAATTTGTTATATTTGAGTTTGTATATAAGAGTTTATGTCCTAATTCTCTAAAAATTTTAACATAAAAGATATTTGATAATATATAAAAGTGAATTCTACTTAAAATAACTAAATTAGGTAATGTTTGACGATAGGTCCTTACACCATTTGTTGACTGGATATTTTTATTTTAATTAAAATTATATAATTTTATTTATTTTCATTTAATATTCAAAACTATATGAGATATTTCATAAAATGTTTAATATTTTATCAAAAACTATTTTTTAACTATTATAAATTATCACTGTAAACGTATTGTTTTTATCAATTTTCAAAATATATTAAAATGAAATAGATTTTAAATTTAGTATCAGTGGGAAAAAATTTCTTTATAAAGTTAACATAATATTTAGGTATAAATATTATGACACCAATTTTTAAATATTAGTTAACATGGAAAAAAATTTATTTTTCAGTGATTAATAATTTAATAAATATTAAACTTTTTTCGAAAGTAATCAAATCAAATTTCATATTAACACTCTAATATTATATTTAATAAAAAAAATATTAAAATCTCCTTAAATTTTACGTGAATGATAATAAAAATATAAATTTTTAATCATTAAAAATCATTTTTTGATAAAACATGCCAATAAATAATATGTTTATATTTAAAAGTAAATTTACCCCTAAAAATAAATTAAATTCAGACAAATAATTTAAAATTTATGATTCATCATTATGAATTTTTTTAATAGTGGATAAGTCTAATATTTGTGTAATAAAATAATTATAATGAATGATTTTCTATCCTGATTAATAAGGTTAGAAATAGGTTATTAATCTATCATTAGTTTTTAATAATTAAAAGGGGTATTGAACAATATAAAAATAAAGGATACATATTTAAGTCATTTCTAGATGTCTCACCTACCATTTATCTACCTAATAAACTTAATAAATAAATCCCACCAAACATCCCATGTGATTTCATTCATACATGTTACCTAAAATAATATTTCTAGGAAAGAGCTCCTCTTTTTCAGTTATAAGAGGAACTCACTCCAACCAATTATATCATTCCACTCCATCCCAATTACCTTTCCCATGATGTCTCCTTCCATATCCCTCTGTAAATTATTCCCAATGAGTTAGTAAGGTTTTATGTATTCCTCTCAAGTATTATGAAAATATAATTTTAAGGGTTCTCCTCCTCCCATTTTGGATTCATGTAAATATATTTTTATAATAACAGTCATATTAAATTAATTATTCATTATTATGTTCAAAATAAAACATTTACTGAAAAAACCCGTATTAATTTGAAAATATAATTCCATCTCATTAAACTTATTCAGAAATTCTTTTTGAATATACATCATGTTTCCAAAATAACTAATGGATTATCTATAACATATTTTCAATTAAATCACATTATTGAATATAATTTAATTTATTTTCATGTGTTTATTACTAAACATGTTTATAATAATGATATTAATGTCATATATATTACATATTTATGATATAAAGTTATTCACTATAAAAAATATACATGATAATAACTTTTGTATAGTCATAATTAATCCAAATTCATTTATTTATTTTGAATCTTTATGTTGAAAATAAACAACTCTTATATCATAAAATGGTTTACATGTAAAAAAGTATATAAGAAGATTTAAATATTAAAAGGGTAGTAAAAGAGTTTAATAATATTTATATTATTATTATACATCAGGTTATTTAATGGTTATTTTACTAAAAAGTCTGGGTAAGGGGTTTTTCTCATATTTTCCTTCCTTGAGATATATTTTCATTTTTTATAACTATCTCCATTAATATGGTGTATATAGATCCTATTAAATAAATAGTAAACTAAATCATATTTTATCATAGTATTTTAACTTTGTCTTCTTTTTCTCTAGCACTCCCTCATTCATTTTTTTAATAGAATGTTTCTAAAGATGTAAGGGGTTTTCATCTCAAATTATGTTCAATGTGTCTTGTTTAAATATTTTGAGTTAATTTATTATCTCTATAGTGTATATACATCCTAAGAATATATTTTGGAATTTTTAATTATTTAATTAATTTTATTTATATATAAATATTATTATGATGTATAAAATTACTTTTAATTCCATGTTTATAAAAGCTGTAAGGATTTTGATTATAACATTCCAAACTTTACATTGTGATTTTACATCATCATTGTAAAATACTAATTACATAACATATAAAAATACAGAATGGCCATATGCGATTAGTGTATTTAGAAATTGGGAAACATAAACAACTGGATCCTAAAACATCCACATTGTCTCCTGATTATTTCTTCATAACGAGACACCATTTAGATATATATTACTTATTAACCTTGTTAATGACCAAGGGAAAAGAATCATATGAATGTGTGAGATCAAATGATCATTAAAGTAAATAAGAGGAATATAAATCATATCATAATCACAAGATAAAAAAATTGAAAATCTTACCATAATATATATTTTTATATTTTCAAATGACACATCAAAAGGATAAGTATGAACCCACCACAAATCCAACCAGATACAAAATCATAACCCGCTACTTAGAACACCAATTTAACTATGCCAAAACAATTTCAGAATTAAAATCTCACCATTCAAAATGAAAACATCACCAATATTAGGTCACATGTATCCCACTTCACATTCCATAACCCTACCACCACCCTACATCTTCATCACCATCAAAGAAAACCACAACCATAGTCTTCACAATCAAAGCACTAATGACCTTATCCTTACGCCACCGAACCACCGTCACATTGATCCACCATCATCGGAAATATCATTACCATTTTCCACATCACCAGTGATCGCCACCAATACCAAACATCATCTCTGACTCCGAAAAATAAGCACATCATCATCAATGTTCATACATCACACTAGAACACCTAAGCTCATCGCCACTATCTCAATATCTCGCAACTAATGTCGAAAACCAGAACACAAAAACACCATCAAAGAGCACAAACTTCCTATGACGAAGAAAACTAGAAGATAAACCAAAACCAATGAAGTACCGAAGATATAGTGAAACAAGGTTATTTTGAGTTGATACTCAAAATTAATTATAACCGGGGTTAAAACCAAAAGGATGTCAGGGATGAAACCCTAAAAGGGATTCTCCATGACAGCCAGACCATAGACCCAAAACACATGTGTATCATTCTATCTAAAACCAACTGGGAGAGGAGTTATGGAATGCAAGGTCATAGAAATTTTGGGAGGCCAAGGAAGAAACCCCAAAATAGAATGAAAAAATTGGGGATGAAACCCAAGCAGAAGAAATGACTCTAAAGGCACATGGAAATCCAACGTCCACCAAAATTATTTCCCAAACCCTCATAGTTTCCTTTGGTCGAAATATAACCTTGAGAGGAACAATGTAACACAATTATAGATTGAATTATAGGTAGTTGAGGGGAAACCCAAACAACTTCACAAAGTAGTGAAGTATAGCGAGAAGGGGAAACCATAATAGGAAAGACAAGGGAGAAGAAGAAACTAATAGATAACAGAGTTTGTTATGGAGGTAAGAATGAACCATCAATGAGTAAGTAGAAGTATTCATCATCACAGGTGGGGAAAAAACCCTAATATGCATAAAGACGAACTTGAGAAGAGAGCTCGAAATATCGAGACAAATGAGGCACCATATTTGAAAATATTATAATACATATAAAAGATCATAATATCATGTCAAGGGATAAATCCTAAAAGTGAAATATAATCCCAATAGTCATAACATAAGACATGAAATTCAGTGGAATACACACATAATAATATAAAATCATTTCATTTTAGTCAAGGCTCAATGCCAACACCAGCATAGTAGTCGATTTCCATTACTGTATCGTGTTCACTACTCGTTCTGGTCCTATATTACTGAACTGGATTTACTTTACATTCCATTTGTGTTTATCCCAAGAGATATAAATATTTACCTAATGCATTGGAAGAAGATATAGGTCCTCAAAATCTTATAATGAAACCATTCTTCCATGTGCAACTTAAACATAAAAACATTCACCATAACATAACCCCTAAAATAACATGGGTTTCTTAAAAATCAATCCATCATAATTGATATAAAACAAATGAATTTCCTAAATAACAATCCAAAATAAAAAAATCATAGTAATAATAGGTATATAAATATAATCCAATTTAAAGAGTGTTATCTCAGATGTAAAATAATTTCTCAAAAACACATGAAATTAAAACTTCAGTAAAATATCATTTCTTAATTAAAATCGTTTTCCTTCGGAAACATGCTGCATAATTTTAGAAGAAATCATTTAATGTGAAAATAAAATATTAATATTGTATAGATTGGTAAAAAAATTAAGTTGTTATTAAATCATAAAAATCCATTCATTCCGTAAAAGATAAAAAGACAATCTTATCATACTTTTTTCGGAAAAGAAAAAAAGATCCTCGTACCAAAAATGGAAAAAGATTCTATTCATAACATTTAGAAAAAAATTACTATTGGACAAAATTTAATATAAACTATTATATAAGGATATAATGAATATTTTGAAATTAATATTTAGGAATCATGGTTGTGGATGATAAATTTACCCCAGTAAATACTTACAAATAAACAATCTCAGATAAAAATGAGATTCACAATGGTATCCAATACCATAGGTCCAATATGCTTCGTATATATCTAATCCTCCTATAAAATGATTTATATATTTTTAATAAGTTATTCTAGAATCATAATGATTTTAATGTTTACATTTATGAACAGATTTTTATCTGTTTGTTAGTAACATTCCCTTGTTACTCATTATTCAGATATTAACTGCTTTATGTTCTTATACAAGTTTTATAAAATAAATTCTTATTATTATTTTTAGGATATAGATATATCTTTTAAATAATGGTATTAGTACAATATAAATCATATTTATAAATTAAATTCATTTATATAATCATTCTTTAATAAATATTATTTATAATGAATCACATCACACTACGGAGATTGTATGTTGTATGTACGTATAAGCGAGGATATAATTCCCATAATTGTTGAATTATTTTGAATTGGATGGTGTAATTATATCATTATAAATATCTTTTTATATTAATTATATATATATATTAATTTCATTATTATACCCATCCATGTAATGCGATTTTGAAAAACAGATTAAACCACAGTGTGAAAACGGTAAACCATATGTACGCACGTGTAGTGATTTAATTTTTCATAGGATAGGTATAATAAGGACTATGGTTATTTCATAATCATAATAAACTATTAGTATATAAGTACTAATGGAGTTATTAATTTATTATGAAACAAATTATTATGTGGAATTATAATTAAAAATAAGTTTGGAAGAATCATTAAATGATATTACCTATTCTTCGACATGCCTCCTTGAAATCTCCTCTTCGAGCAATACAGTTGGTATTTGAAGAAGAAAAATAACTATACAATGTTTTACAGAAATTTAGAAGGGAAATGGATAAGATGTGTTAGATCTTGAATTCTCAAAATGAAATTAATAGTTGGGGGAGTAGGTGCCCATTTCTAATTTTGGAGAGGGACACTTTTTGAAACCTAAAAAATATTAATTTATTATAAAATCAAACCCCACTTAAAAAAACTCCACAACCAATCAATTTAGATTATGATATGTTATAGGGTTGTAATATAATCAACCAATAAATTTTAGACAATTTTTTAATTCAATTTAATCATTATCAGTTTAATTAATACTTAGTAATTCTATATTATTTTTAATTAGGGTAATAAACATTTCAATATTAAAAGGGTAAAATATTTTTTTTATTTAATGTTATTTAGAACATAAATTAATAATTTTGAAGTTTTTTGACCACATAATAATTATTATATATTTTTAATAAATGGTTTATGATTTTTTTAATAATTAAAGGGAACCTTATTTTGTCAAAATGTCAATATTGTCAATGTTGAAAATATATATTTCATTTATTTTTAAAAATACAAAAAGAAGAAGTTAAATTCGATCCAAATATTTTATTATATCCATAATGGGTCAAGGTAATCTAGAAAATTCATTTTACATAGTAATTATCCAAAATTATAGTTATTAAAAAAAATTAAATACATTTATTTGATATATTTATTAATAAAATAATTATTTCCTCAATTTTGTATAATTATTTAAAATACATATTTTATGTATAAATATTCATAATAAATTAATATTATGAAGATAAATCCATTTTATTTTAGAAGAATACTTGTACTCATATTTATCTTCTGAAAACACCACATATAAAATTCTACACTCTTTTAAAAAATGAAACTGACAAATTTACAATCACATTAAATAAAATAATATAAATGTAATAATATATTCTCTAAGCATAAAAATGTTCAATAAGTAGATAATTGGATGATTATGGTAGAAATATTGATGACCAAAAAGGTTTAGTCTTGTTTTGGCCTTTTAATTGTAATTAATATTTTAATAAAAATTGTTTTATTGATTTCTTTCCAATTAATAAATTTTTTCACCATCTATGTATAAGTATTTAATATAAATATTTATCATCGAAAAGTTTCAAATAAATTTTAATGATAAATAAAAACCTTTATATTTAAAATTACTATTTAAAATTTAATTTATCTAAATTTTAACCATATGTTAAATATAATGTAATTATTAATGTTTGAGTGAGACATATATAACTATTATTTAAATAAAAATAATAATGTTTTAGTATTATCCAAGTGGGTTACAATGGATACCATATCTACCAAAGAATGTTTTAAGTATAATTATAATCATCAAATTATATTAATAGAAGTGTTATGGTAATTTTATAATATTATTTTTACCCTTAATTACCTGATTTACCCGGTTACCATGTTAATAAAATTTATTGAAGTTACTATTAAAATTTACCAAAATAAATAATTATATTAACATAAATTAGACCAAATTATTCCAAATATTGAATCGATTTTTTAAAATTCAAAATACATATGTTTTAGTAATTAAATACATATTAACCCCATTATTAGAATGAGAAAACTGGTTTTGATTGTTAAAATATTTCAAAAGAATGAAATGTTCTTACATCTGAAATTAATGTAAAATTAGTTCCAATGACCTAAATTATATTAAATAGTAAAAATTTATTCTATTTATATTTTTAAAACATCCATTAATACAATTTAACCATATAAATTATTTAATCAAAAATGTTATTTTCAATTAAAATTTAGCAAATTTTTAATATTCATCAGAACATGAAAGTTATCAGAAAAATATCATAAATTATACCAAATTAAATTTTTATATCCATTTTTGAAATAAAATGTTTATTTTTTTATATAAAAATTATTAATGTGTCAAAATATTAATTTAAAAGGGATTTACCATTAAAAGGTGTAAATCAACAATTTTTAAAAAACATTTGTATACATCAAGTAGGGTATTATTCATAACCTATAACTAAAATAACCATTGAATGAATATGAAAAATATATAACACAGACATATATATCATTAAATTAACTTCCAAAATTAATTCACTCCAAAATAAAATTATCTAATTGATTTGTATTTTTAATAAATAATTGATATCCAATGAATTCACAATGAATTTTCATAAGTTTGTTACAATTATTCCCACTAACACAATGGCTACAATATAATGCTAATTCTATAATAAAGGCATATTGTTGTTTGTTTAAACTAACAATTGTGTGTGGAAAAAGGTACTAAAGAATAGAAAATATTTAAAGAAATTATTTTTTAAAAACATCAAGCTATTACATTCTACCCCCCATTAAACTGAATTTTTCCCTGGAAATTTGTTACTTGAAAACAAGAAGATGAGTATAACCCTCCCTCATCATATCCTCAAGTTCACTTTTAACTTCTTCAAATTTAATGTTCCTCCATAAAACATTAACCAAGAGAGTGGTCTTGTTTTGTAGAACATTTTCACTATAATATATAATTTCTATTGGTTGTTCTTCATAAGAAATATATTTCTATAGTGGTATGACTTCTGAACTCAGTACATGTGAAGGACCAAGTATTTACTTTCTCTGGAGAGATGCATGGAACAAATCATTAACATGAGATAGATTCATTGGATGTTCTAAAAGTTAATCTAACTTCTCTACATAATCCAAAATGACAAAAGCACCTGTATACCTAGGGTTCAACTTTCCCTTAATTAAAAATATCATTGCTCTATTCTTGGAAGATATTTGTAGGAACACCTTATCACCCACTTCAAAATCATTGTCTTTTATTCTGGTTCTAGAAAATCATTTTGGTTGACTCTGAGATGCTCATCTGTGTTGTTGAATAGATATGAACTTTTCTGCAATTTCATCATCAAGAGCAAGTCCTAGTATTTTTCTTTCCCCAACTTCATCCCAGTATTTCGGAGTTCTTCACATATTTCCATTAAGGTATTCCTTATGATCCATATGAATACCGGAGTGAAATATATATCTTTAATAAAATTCCACCATAGGTTGGTGTTGATACTAACCTCTATTGAAATCTAAAGAGCATGTTCTCAACATAACTTCCTGAGTTTTAATTGTCCTTTCACACTGAACATCAATCTAAAGATGATAAGAAGTTTTGAAGCTTAACTCTACATCCATATCATACTAAAGACTTTACGATAACATCAAGTTATCCCTTGGATCCTGATCATATATAATGAAAAGTGTTACTCCATTAAATCTTACCACTTCCTTTACATATATCCCAAAAATATGATCAAGAGTGAAATAAAAATACCAATGAAGCGTTCTGACTTCATAAAGTGATAAACTACAACCCATATTTCATTATGGCCTTTATATGTTTTGGGAATTATAATAATAAATTCTATAGTGTTTTTTTCCAATTGTATTTTGTTATGGGTAATGGTTGTAAAATCCCCTTGGTCTTTTGTCTCATAACCTTAAATTTCTAAGAAACCAAGCACCGATAGACATATTCATCAAAATCTCATTTAATTCCATCACACCAGAAATACAATTTCAAGTCCTGGAAAATTTCTATGATTCTAGGGTGAATAATGTATAACGAACTATGAGCCTCGTCCAATAGTTCCTTCTTTAATTATAGTATGGGAAGAATAAAAAACTTAATCTCAATCCTTTTTATTTCCCCATAATCTATATTGATTTGAGGAAAATTTCTCACCTAATTTTGGATCTCTAATTGTTTCTTCTACACCTCCTTAATCTTCATTTGAATAGATGGTAGAACATTCATTTGAGAAAGGTTTTATTTATCTACCTCTATTAAAATTTCATGGACCAATCATTTTAAATCCATAGATATTGGATCTTTCATGATCCTCAAAATTGATAAATGATTATGATCATTTCGACTCAAAGAATTGTCCACCTTGTTCACATTCCCAGTGTGGTAATTAATTGAGCAATAATAATCTTTAATCAACTCCAACCATCTTATTAGAAACATTTTAGCTCTTTTTTTGTGAAAACATACTTTAAACATTTACAATCACTATAAATATCACTCCTTTCACCATAATGTTAATTCCTCCATATATTTAATACAAAGATTACTATATCTAACTCCAAATCATGAGTTGCGTAATTTTTCTCATAAATTTTCAACTACTATGAGGCCTAAGCAATCACCATAAAATTTTTCATGAGAACACATAACAACCCCTTCTTGGATTACTCACTATAGAACACAAACCTTTCTCTAATACAAGGTAGCGTTAGAACATGTGTAATGGGTAACCATATTTTTATGTCATTGAAATTATATTCATATACTTCCATCCAAATTATCTTAAATTGTTTATGAGTCAATTTGGTGAGTGGATTAGATAATCATGAAAAATATTTCAAAAAACATTAATAATGTCCATCCAATGTATAAAAACTTTGGATCTTAGTTACTATTGTTGGTCTCTACTAAATTTAAATAACCTATATTTTCTTTGGATCCATATATATCCCCTATCTTGGGATTATGTGACTCAAAAATGAAATAAACTAAAGCCAAAATTTAAACATGGTAAATTTTCCATGAAGATTACCCTTTCTAAGGGTCCTCAGTACAATTATCATGTGATCTAAATGTTCTTAATTGATCTTTGAATATACTATAATATCATCCATATTAACTACCTAAATCTGATCATGATAGTCTATTAAGACTCTATTTATTAGATTCATGAAGATAGAAGGGGTATTAATAAGACCAAAAGGAATAACAATAAATAAATAGTGTCCCTACCTTGTACAAAAAACTTTTTATGGAATATCCTCCTTTTTTGACCCTTAATTTATGATATCCTTAATGAAGATCAATGTTGAAAAATTATTGAGCTCTATTATGTTTGTCAAATTAGTCATCAATGTAGGGAAGAGGAAATTTTTTCTAGATTGTGATCTTGTTATGTTCTCTACATTAAATGAAGAGTGTAATTGATGTATCTTTCTTCTTAAAAAATAGAAAATGTTCTCCCAAGGTGATGCACTAGGATATATTAATCACTTATCAAGATTATAATGGAGTTTTTTATTAAATTCCTACAACTCAATTGGAGTCATTTTATATGGTGTCTTTGAAAGAGGCATAACACCCAGTATAAGTTCTATTGAGAACACAACTTCATGATTTGGTAGAATACCTGGTAATTCTTCTGGAATGACATCATCAAACTATAGTTAAATGGGTGTATTCATAATCATTATTTTATCCCCAACCATTTGAGATAAATAACCTTCATTTATAAGAATCAATACCAGCAAAGTGTAATAAATTTGTAATTGATGTTTATATTCATCCATGCATTAATAAATGATCATAGATTGACCTGGAATTTGAAATGTGACTTCCCTTCCTTGGAAATTAATTAGAGAACCATATAGATAAATACAATCCTTGAAAAGAATCACATTAAAATCTACTATACGATGGATCACAAGATTTTTCGGATGAACATTCCAACAAACATCAACCAGAGAATAATTATAAATTTTTGTTGTGACTATTGTTTCATTAGGAGTTGACACAACTACATCAACAATTAATTGTTGAGGTAATACAATGACACCCTTCTGATATTCATCATAAATAAAAGACTAGGTGTATATAGAATCAAATAAAACATTATATACATTATATTGGATGATATGTGTACCTTTCATAACATAATTATCAAACTCAACATCTCCGATAGTGATTTTCATGTGACATTTCATTGTCTTTAGACTTGAGATTCTGTTGATGCTAATCACCATCAATAACTATATGATTATGGTACTGATTGGAATAATTCCCATTTCCTTTCACTTGTAGCATTGATTTTTAGGAAGTGAATTATGTGTATCCTTTTACATGTTCCTATCATTTGTCATATTTTTCCCATCACATCAGCATTACACTGCCCAATTGACATATTTTCTGCACATAAAATAGTTACTAGTACCTTAAAAATAATTCCATCCATTTTTCATTCCACAAAATGTGCATAAAGGAAATAATATCTTTTTTCCAGTAAGGTCTTTATATTTTCCTTCGAATTCCAATTTCCTCTTCTTATCCAACCCATATGACTACTAGGTTACACAAATAACTATCTCAACCTTGAGAGAATAATGACCAATTTCCTCATAAATATTTATGTCCCTTATGACTAATTCCCTTCAGAGACTTGGTTTTATGCCACTAATGAATTGATAAAGTTTACTATAATGGTGGATAATAATTCCATAAGCATACCTTGGATGTCCTATAAAATGTTCTTTGTAGGTTTCAATGGATTCTTTATCTTTTTTCTTATGTTCAAGGACCTCCTTATCTTTATTTGTTTAAAGAATACTAAGAAAGTACTTATTGAAAAATAAGTTCTTCAACATTTCATATTCCATGGAATCAATTTCATCACTTTGCCTCATATTTTTTATAGGATTCCACCATTGATCAGATTAAATTTCAAAGCAATATACTGCTGAGATGAACATATCATGTTCAAAACATTGTAGAATGAATATTTTCAGTGGTACTGATCTATTATTTAGCCACTAATGGATCAAAAGACCTACTGAATGGCGGTGGATGTTTCTTCATGAATGATTGAACATAAATTTTCTCCCTCCTTTGCTTGTTTGGAAGTCTGGAATGATTCATTTCATGATAAAGTTGTGTGAGAATCGTTATAATAATTCTCATTCCATCTCCCATTACATTTGGTTGCATTGGCGACAATCATTGCAATGTCAATCACATTCAGTATTAACATAGTTCTTTTGGGTTTCGACCATTAACTAAAACCAAGAAAAATTTTGTGAGCAACACTTATCCTAATGGAAAAAAGTACATAATTGAATAATAAAATTTCAATTTATGATACTTTATGTTTTCTCTATGTTATTAAGTAACATATCAAAAATTATAGGATATGATTGTAACATATACATAGACATATCCTTAGGGTTTTTACTAAGGTTCTCTCATCGTAGTTTATTTTGGTTAACTATACCTTTTATCTAATACTAACTATAAAATCCCATAGTTTTCACATATATTTTACTTAAACATTGAAGAATATTATTTACATAACATTAAAAAACCACACTATGACTAGATAGGTTTAGTGTCATTAATAAAAGGGAAACATAAACAACTGGTTCATAAACAAATACACATTTTCTTGGACTTATTTATTCAAAACTAGACTTCTTTTGGAAATATATTACTTAATTCCAATCTTCATGTCTTGGGGTAAATATACATATGAAATGGTGGGCTCAAATGATTTGTAATGGTAAACATGGAATATATCAATCATATCATAATCATAAGAACGTAACATTTGAAAAGTTTATAATACATAAAAAAACATAATATAATGCCATTAGATAAATAATAAATGTGAAATGTAAATGGAATGTTAAAAACATAAGACATGAAAATTCATTTCATACACACATAATCATAGAAAATAATTTCATTTTAGTCCTGGATCATTGCCAATACCATCATAACAGACAAAATCCATTACTAAACCTAGATCACAACTTGTTCCAGCCCTATATTAACAAACCCTATTTACATTAATTCCCATTCATGTCTATCTCATGAGATATAAATCAATACCCAATAAATTGGAAGGAAATATAGGTCCCACCAAACATATAATGAAACCATTCTCACATGTTCCACAAAAACCTACAAACATTCTCCGTATCAAAACCCATGAAATAAAATTGGTTCCTTAAACATCATTCAATCAAAGTTCATATAAAAAATGTATTTCCTAAATAAAATTCCAAAATAAATGATATAATATTAATAATATGGATAAAAATTTTCATCTATTTAATGTGTGTTATCATAGTTGGAAAATAATTTTGAGTAAACACATGAAATTAATTCTTGAGGAAAATATCATTTCTTATTCAAAAACATTTTCATTCCTCGACATGCAACAAAATTTTAGAAGAAATATGTTTATGTGAATATAAACTTCAGTACTTTTAGGTTAATATTCAATGAAATAAGTTGTTATGAAAAATTATAAATCCATTCATGTTGTACTTGTTAAAAAAATTATTCTCATACTTTTTCGAAAAATGTCAAACAATAACTCGTACTAGAAATGACAAAAAGATACCATTAATACCTTTAAGTAAAATTCTCCAATAAGTAATATTGACATTAAAAAATTATAGAAGGATAAAAAGAATATTATTAAATACATATTAAGGAAATAAGGATTTGGATGATAAACATACCCCGGTAAATAATTATGGGTAAACAATCTCAGATAAAAATGAGATTTTCCAAGTTATCCATTACCTTAGGTATAATATGCATTGTATGTATCTAAAACACCTATATAATGATTTAAATAATATTAAATATTTATTACAGAGTCATTATAATTTTTATGATTACATTTGTGATCATATTTTCATCTATTTGTCAGTAACATTTCATTGTTTATTGTTATTTGGGAATTAACTTCTTTAAATACTTGTTCATGTTTTGTCAGATAATAAATTGCTACAAAATTTAAGGTTATATTTATATCCTTTGAATAATTTTATTAGAATAATATATATCATATTTATTAATTCAATTCATTTAAATGATCATTATTTAATGAAGATTACGTCGAAAAAATCACATCGCACTGTGGAGACAACAAGTCATACATACTCCATGAGTGACGATATCATTCCCATAATTATTGAATGGTGTTGAATTGGACTATTTAAAGTATTTCAGAATAAATATAAATTTTATCAATCATATATATATTTATTTATTCCATCATTATATCCATCCATTCAGTGTGGTGTTGAAAACCATATTACACCACGTTGTGGAGACGGTAAGTCATACGTACGCACACGTGATGATTTCATTATTGATAGGATGGGTAGAAGGTAGAATATGAATAGTTAATAAAAATAATAACTTATTATTATATATTTACTACATTATTTATTAATTTATAATGAAACAACTCATGAAGTCGAAATATAAGAAGAAATAAATTTAAAATAATCGATAAATGATATTACCTCTTCTTCGAAGTGCCTCCTCTAAATATCTTATTAGATAACTATAGTTAGACTTTGAAGAATACCAGGACTTTTAGAATGTTTTTAGGTATGTTTATAAGGTAAATGGTTTGGGTATGGTTGAGCATGATGGATCCAAATGAAGTATAGAGTTGAGGGAGGATGTGGCCTTTTATAATTGAGTGGAGGGGCACTTTTGAAATCCTAAATAACAATAATTTATAATAAAAACTAAAACCACTTAAAAAACATTAAAATAACCCAATTTGTATGATTAGATGAGATAAAGTTGTAATATAATGGTCCAATAAATTTTAGACTTATTTTTAGGTCAATTTATGCATTATCATTTTTATAAATACTTAGTTATTCTATTTAATTTTTAACATGGGTAACAAATATTTCAATATTAAAATGGTGAAATATTTTCTTAATTGAATTAAATAAGAGAATAAATGAATACAATAAAATATTATAGAAAATATAATAATAAATATTTATTTTTTAAAAATATTTTATGATTTTTAATTAATTTAAGAAAACATTATTTTGACGAAATACCAATAGTGTCCATTTTGACATTATTTTTTTCATGGATTTTTTAAAATATAAATATAAGAAGTTAACCTAAATCAAATATTTTATTATATCCCAAATAGGTCAATACAATATATCAAATTCATTTGACATAATAATTATCACATATTAAATTTCTTACACTATTTTTAATAAAATTTATTTGATCACTTCATTAATAAAATAATTACTACGTCAAATATTTATAAATATTTAATATTATTATTTGTTGAATAAATATAAAAAAAATGAAGATAAATCCATTATATTTCACAATAATACATTTTTTCTAATTTATATTATAAAAATACCTACATTAAAAATGTTATACTCTTTTAGAACATGAATGTGACAAATTTATCTTAACATTATAAAAAATAATATAACAATCATAATATCTTATATAAGCCTCAATATGGTCAGAAATTATTCTCTTGGATGATTATAGTAATGATATACTCGACCAATATGTTTTGGTCATGTTTTTGGGCCTTTTATTATTATAACAATTTTAATAAATATTGTTTTATTGATTTCACATCAATTATTTATTTTCTTCACCATCAAAGTATAAGCCTTCAAGGTAATTATTTATTTCCAAAGAATTTCGAATAAAATGTTACGTTAAATGAAATAATATTATATTTCAAATGATAATTTATAATATAATTTTTCTTATGTATAACATTATACTAAAAATAATTTATTTATTAATGTTTCAGTGGGACTTATTTCACTTTTCTTTATATAAAATAAATTAAATGTATTAATCTCATCCTAGTAGATTATAATGGATTACATTTCGACCAAAATATGTTTTAGGGAAAATTTGAATCATAAAATTATATTAATAAAAGTGTTAGGGTATTTTTATAATATTTGTTTATCCATTGTTACTCGATTTACAATTTTATCGTGTTAATAAAATTTACAAAAGTTTCTTTTCATGTTTCCCAAAAATAAAACAAAAATATTTACATAATTTGGACACAATGATTCCAATTATGAAATCTATTTTTCAAAATCTGAAATACATAGTTTTCAATAATTAAATTAAAATTAATCACATTGTTGAAATGAAAAAATGGGTTTTAAAAGATAAAATATTTCATAATATAGAAATGTTTTTACATATGAATTTCATGTAAAATTAATTCCAATGACGTGAATTATATTAAGTGGTAAAAAATATTCTATTTATACTTTGAAATAAATCAGTAATATAATTTAACTATATAATTTATTTCATTGATAAAAAGTTATTTTGAATTAAAATTTAGCATCATTTTACTATTCATCAAAATATGAATGTTATCTGAAAAATATCAAAAATTCATCCAAAGTAAATTTTTATATCACTCTAAAAAATAAAAGGTTTATTTTTTCATATAAAAATAGTTATTTTATGAAAATATTAATTTAAAATTGTCTCTCCATTCAAAGATGAATAACTATCCTTTTAAAAAATAGGGTTCTATGCATAAAATAGTGTTTTATTCATACATTATGACTAAAATATCCATTGGATGAATATCAAAAATATATAATAGATATATATCACATTAATTTCATTATAAAAATTATTTCAAAAAAAATAAAACTATCAAATGAATTTATATTTTTCATAAATTATTGATAGACAATTAATTCCCAATGCATTTTCATAAGTTAGTTCTTATTATTTCCCATAACATAATGGCTAGGATATAATGGACATTTAATAATAAGGGTGTATTGAGGTTCCTTTACACTCATGATTTCGTGTAAAGAATGGCGATGATGAATAAAAATTATTTAAAAAATATATTTTCTAAAAACATATGTGTGTTATATTCTACACCCCTATAAACTGAATTTCACCCTTGAAATTCATTACAGGACAAAACTGATGAGGATACCTCTCCCTCAATATATGCCCATTTTCTCATATAGCTTCTTCAAATTTGAGGTTCCTCCATAAAACATTAACCAAGAGAGTGGTCTTGTTGTGTGGAACATTTTCACAATGATAAAGAATATCTATCTGTTATTCTTCATATGAAAGATCTTACTCTAGAAATAAAACTTCTGAGCATAGTACATGTGATGGATCAAGTATATACTTTATCAAGATAGATACATTGAACACATTATAAACATGAGAGAGATTTGTTGGAAGTTCCAATCTATAAGCCACATTCCCAACATGATTTAGAATTTTAAAAGGATTGATATACAAAGGGCTCAACATGACCTTCTATAAAAATATAATTACTCTATTCTAAGATTTTAGTTACACCTTATCACCCACTTCAAACTCTAGGTCTTTTCATCGGATTTTAGAAAAACTTTTTTTGTCAATTCTAAGCTTCTCTTATGTGTTGTTGAATATATCTAACATTTTCTGAAATTTTATCAAAAAGATTAGGTCTTAATAGATTACATTCCCCAACATCATCCCAACTAGTTGGAGTACATTAATTCTTTCTATAGGGGCCTTATTATGGATCCACATGAATACTAGGGTGAAATATACTATTTTACGAAATTTTCTCCAAAGGTTCATGTTGATCCCTACATACTTTTAAATACAAAGATAAATCGTTAAACATATCTTCAAGAGTTTGAATTGTCCTTTGAGACTAAACATCTGTTTGAGGAAGATAATTAGTCCTGAAACATAACTCTATATACAAAGATTGCTGAGTACTTTTCTAGAACTTTAAGTTAAACCTTAGATCCTGATCTTATATAATGGAAAGTGGTACTCCATGCTGTCTTACCACATGATTTAAATATTCCTCGACAAGATGATCAATATATAAATTCTCTCTAATATAAATAAAGATTGTTGAATTCATAATGTGATCAACTATAACCCATATAGAATTATATCCTCTAGATGATTTGGGAAGTTTGAAAGTAAATTTCATAGTTGTGTTTTTTCAAGTGTATTTTTATATATGTAATGGTTGTAACATCCCCATAGTCTAATTCCTCTAAACATTAACATGATTACAAACCATGCACCAAGATACATATTATGAAATATCTCTTTTTATTCCATCCCCAAAGAAATACTCTTTCAGGTCCATTCAAATCGTTGTTATTCAATGGTGAATAGAGAACTAAGAACTATTTGACTCATCCAATAGTTCCTTCATTAATTATTCTGTGGGAGGAATGAAAACCTTAATCTCGAACCTTATTATTTCATCACAATCATGATTTAATTAATAAACATTCCTCACCTTATTTTGGAGCTCTACATCTTTCTTTGATGCCTCCAAAATCATCACTTGTATAGATTATTGAACAATCATTTAAGAAATGTAATATTTCTCCACATCCATTAAAATTTAGAGATCTAAACTCTTAAGATCCTTAAAAATGGATCTTCCATGATCCTCATCATGGATAATCTAAAATGGTCTTTTCAACTCAAAGAATCTACCACCATTTTCTCCTTCCCAGGGTGGTTATGTATTGAGCAGTAATAATCATAAATAAACTCCAACCATATTCTTTGGAACATATTTACCTCATTTTGTTTGAAAGTATACATTAAAAATTTATGATATGTATAAATATCCCACAATTCACCATAAAAACAATTCATCAATAAATCTAAAGATATTATTATTAAATCTAACTCAAAATCATGAGTTGATTAATTTTTCTCATTAATTTTAATCTTTTGTGATTTATAATCTATCACCATATTATTATTAATTATAAAACATCATAAAGACTTATTGTATGCATCACTATAGATCCAAAACATTTCTCCACTATAAGGTAGTGTGAGTATAGTGGAAATGGATGACCTTATTTTTATCCCCTTGAAATTCACTTCACATTCCTCCGTTCAAATGAACTCAACTCTTTTCTGATCAACTTAGTTATTGAATTAGATAATCATTTAAAACATTTCAAAAAAGGTTAATAATATCTATAAAATGCAATAAACCATCATATCTCAGTTACCATAATTTCTCTCAACCAACTTTCAATATATTCAATTTTAGACGGATCTAATGATATACCCTTTCTTGAGATTACATTACCCATAAATAAAACTTTTTAAAGAAAAAATTCACAGTTGGTAAATTTTCCCTAAAGATTCTTCTTTCTAAGGGAAATCAGTGAAATTTTCAAGTGATAATCATGTTCATCCTTTCTCTTTGAATTTAAAATAATATCATCTATAAAGACAACAAAAAACGGATCAAGATAGTCTATAATGAATTTATTCATTAGATCCATATTGATAAACGGGGAATTAGTAAGACCAAAATGAATCAGTATAAATTCATAGTGTCCATACATTTTATAGAATATATTCTTTGTTATATGCACCTTTTTAACCCATAATAGATTATATAATGAATGAAGATCAATTTGGGAAAATTATTGAGCTCCACGTAGTTGTTAAAATAAGTCATCAATGTGGGGAAGATGATATTTGTTCTTGATAGTGATCTTGTTATGTTCTCAATAATAAATGAATGGTATCATTGATCAATGTCAATTCTTAATAAATATAATTGATGATCCACAAGGTGGTGCAATAGGATGTTTTAATCCCTAATCAATATTCTCTTGGAGTTTCTTCTTCAATTCATGCAACCCAATTGGGTTAATTCTATAATCTATCATTGAAATAGTCATGACACCCAGTATGAGTTCTATTAAAAACTAAACATCATGATATGGTGGAAGACATGAAAATTCCTCTAGAATGACATCATCAAACTCTGGAAAATTGGGCATATTTGTAATCATGAGTTTCTCGACAACCATTTGAGATTAATAACCTTTATTTAATTGAATGAAGTCCTAAAAAATGGAATAAATTTCAACTAGATGGTTATATTCATCCTTTCATTGATAAATGATCATAGATTGATTTGGAATATGAAATGTGACTTCCCTTCCTTGGAAATTGATAGGATATACATATAGAAAAATCCAATCCATGCCAGGAAACACATAAAATTCCACTATTGGAAGGATTACATGATATTTAAGAATACCCACAATCTTCAACCAAAGAAAATTTATAGACTTTTGATGTGATTGTTTTTCCATTATGAGTTGTCACAGCTACCTCAATATCTAATTATTAAGATAATATTGTGATACCCATAAAACATTCTTCATAAATAAATAGGTGGGTGTATTTAAAATCTAATAAAACATTTTGTACTTTAGATTATATGGTATGATTACCTTTCACCACTTCATTATCATAGTCCACATCACCGATTGTAATTTCAAGTGAATTTCCTTTGTCTTTGGTCATGAGAGTTTGTTGATGCATATCATCATCAATAACCCTTGTATTAGGGTATTTATTGGCATAATTCCAAGTTTTCATTTACTTGTAGCATTTAAGTGTAGGAGCTTCATTCTCTGTATCCATTTCATTGTCTGCATTATTATAAATCTTCTTCCATCACATCATCATTCCCTTACCCGCTGACCCACTTTTACAAAAATAAAACATTTACTAATCTCTTTAAGACAAATTCCCTCCATGTTTCATTCCACACTTTGAGCATAAGGGAAAACATATATTTTTTCAATGTGATCTTAATATTTTCCTTCGAATTCCAATTTTATCTTCATATCCAACCCATATGATCGATGGCTTACTCTAATATCTATCTCAACCTTAAGAGCATAATGAACAATTTCCTCATAGTTATTGAAGTCCCTTATGGCCAATTAACTTTAGATTCATGGTTTTAAGCCACTAAATAATAGATCAATTTTACTCTATGGTTTAATAATAAATCCAGAATTCTTCCACTAAAGTCTTGTAAACTTTTATGTGTATGTACCAAAAAATTAATCATCCTATTTCATAAGATCAAGGAACTCATTGTCCATTTTTTTCAAAGAATATGAGGAAATAACTTGTGGAAAAATATGTTATTGAACTCATACCATTTCATGCACTCAATTTCAACACTTTGCCACATATTCTTGATAAGATTCAACCATTGATCAGATTCACCTTCCAAATGATATACTACTAAAATAACATTATCATTTCCAGATTAGTATATAACTAAAAATATCTTTTTAGTTGTACTAATCCATTGTTCATCCACTAGTAGATGAAAAGACCCACTGAATGAAGGTGGATGTTGCCTCATGAATGATGGAACATAATGTTTCTCCTTCCTTTTCTCATTTTGAAGTACAAAATGATTCATAGCATGAGGATGTTGTGTGAGAATGGATACAAGATATTTCATTCCATATCCTATTACATTTGGTTTCTCATGGGGGACAATCAATTCATTTGCCATCGCATTCAGAATTAACAGGGTTCTATTTGGATCCAGATATTAACTAAAACCAAGAATAATAGTGTTACAAACCCTAAACATAAGGGAAAAAACACACAACTCAGTAATGAAATTTCAATTTAGGACACATTAGGTTTTATACTATGTTATTCATGAACATATTTAAAATGATAGTATAGGATTGTAACCTATACAAAGATATATCCTTAGTGTTCTTAACAAGGTTCTCTCATCCATGTTTGCAAAGGTCAAATAAAACATTTATTTAATACCAAATATTACACCACATATTATATATATATATATTACATCAACAATGAAGTATATTTATTACATAACATAACAAAAACCATGCCAAGACCAAATAGTTTTAGTGTCTTTATAAACTTGGAAACATAAACAACTGGTTCACAAAACATCTACATTATATCCCACATATTTCTTCATAACTACTATTTTTGAAAAATTTTACTTAATACCATTATTCCTGATCTGGGGAAATGAAATATATGAAAGGGTGAGATCAAATCATTAGTAATGGTAAATAAGGAATATATCGATCATATCATAATTATAGGAACATAACATTTTGTTAGGGCCAATAGGTGCCTATATACCCTGAGAGGGGGGGTGAATCAGGGTATGGATATTCTTTTTCAAAGTTCTTTCTGCCCCACTGGATATTGACCTCTTTGTTACAAGGGTCACTTTGTTTGCACTTGTGTGGTTACTGTGATCACTTGTCTCATTTACCTGATGATGATGCTTTGAATTCAATGCAGGAAAGTAAGCAGACAGACACAGAGATTTTTACATGGTTCACCGCTAAGGGCTACATCCAAGGAGCATACGCCGACATGTTGTTGGTTCGTACCAAATTCCACTAGACTTCACTAGCTGTGGATTACAATGTTCGGGCTAGATCACTTTTATGCCCAGGCTTACTGCCTTTACAATGTTTAGGGTCAGCTCACTGCTTTCCCAAGGGTCACTCCCTGTTTCTCTCTCTCTGGCTCACTGCCGGTGGAGAGGATCACCTACTTCCTCTTCCTAAGCTCACTGCTCCAGAAGGGATCCACTCACAGTTTATAGACCTGTTGGTCTCTTCATTTGCATGAATGAATGCATCTTACTCTGTGTGTAGATGCTCTTTTGAAGTACAACTTTCACCCGTAGATGAATATCTCTTTGCACCGAAGGTATCGGGAAAACTTCCAGCTTCCACGCAGCCCAAAAACACTGCTGGAACAATCCTTACTTGGCGCGCAAGTCAACCTCGGCACGCAAGTATCGGCGCACAAGTCACAACGGGCGCGCAAGTCCTCCTCAGACACTTGCACGACTCAAGCTTCCTCAACTCCAAACTTGCGCGACTCTCTTCCTTTTACGCCCAAACCAATATTGGCACGTAACTGCCAACCGGCGCGCAACTTCTAACACCGGCGCACAACTTCAACCACTGGCGCGCAAGTCCCACCTGCGCGACCACACACACCACTTGCGCGACCACCACACCTGCGCGACGGGAGCTCTCGTTTTGAACTCCGGTGGAAAATGAGGAGGGGTGGTCCAGTATTTATAGGCAATCTGACCACCCTGCACGATGGCGTGCAAGTCACCTGTGCGACCCAATCTCGGCGCGCAAGTCTTCTCTCCTTTTAGACACTTGCGCGACCAACTCCCAAACTTGCGCGAACCTATTTCCTTAGCGATATTTTGATCTTCTGATCTTGAAAACATATGGCGCGCAAGTTTCCTGTACACCATGTTCGCGGCGCGCAAGTCCCTTTGCCAAAAACACTTTTCTTCATTTGCCAATTTTCAGGCCCAAAAATTTGGCAAACACTGGAAAATGGCGCCACCTTGTATCTGTTCTATTGTACCGCCTCCAGATCATCCATTACTTTTATCGACGTTCTTGAATCAAACATGGATCGTTGAACTCAGCTCTTGAACTCGACATTCCATCATGAAATCCTCTTTGTCAACAAATTTGTATGTCATGCTTTTGCTTTGTCAACAATCACAACTCAGATGTCCACTTTGTCAACAAACACAATCACCTCAAAAATGCTTCAATGATACCTTGAGGGATTTTTTCCCAACAATCTCCCCCTTTGGGTTTGTTGACAACTCTTCCAAAACAAAGATACGTCATTGATTCTTCAGCCTCCATTCGCCTCATTGTGATTTTGATAGCGATCAAGGATTTACTTAACACATACTCTACTCCCACATGAGCAATGCTCGGCGTGAGAAACAAGAGTAAATGAAAAGTTCATTAATGAATCACTTTATCTCTGACTTCCACTATTGACACCAAACTGATACCAATTTGTACTAAACTGATACCAATTGTTGATGGGCTTGTTGGAAGACCACTGTTTGGTTTGGAAATACTCTTACCACTGTCCAACACCACTCTTCTGCTTTTATCATGATCCTCAGCTGTCGTGATATCTATTCTTTGATCGATCACTTCTAGCATCGTCAAATTTAATATGCTCCCCCTTTCTGCTCACAGCTTCAACACCTCTTTAGCCATACTTCCTGTGTTCTCCAAGCTAAGCTCTGGCTAAGCACGTTCAAATGGCTTCAACTCCCCCTATCTTGCTGCTCCACATGTTAGCTTCTCCCCATATCAGTCAAGATTGATCAAATCTCCACATTGTCTCCCCCTTGAACAATCACTATTTTCTCCCCCTTTGTCAATGAACCCAAAGGCAGTCCTTGGTAGTCTATAACAGAGTAGAGAACAAGTCAGCACATTAGGGAAAACACATCATACCTCGGGGAGAGGGGGGGTCCCACATCCACACTATTTTAAGTGCGGGGAATCGACTGAACTCCCAGAGCCAGTCGATGCCTCTCAAAAGCTTCCTTGGGTAAGGCCTTTGTCAGAATGTCTGTAACCTATAGCACTATAGGCACATACTCCAACTTCACGATGCCCTGCTCAACCTTCTCCTTGATGAAATGATACTTGATCTCAATGTGCTTTGTCCTGGAGTGACGGACAGGATTTTTGCTAAGATTTATAGCACTTGAGTTGTCACACTGGATTCCGATCGGAGACTTCACTTCAACTATCATATCATCAAGCTGCTGCTTCATCCATAATAACTGTGTGCATGCTTGAGTGGCCACAATATACTCAGCTTCTGCGGTGCTCAATGAAATGCAATCTTGTTTCTTGCATAGCCAAGAAATACACAATCCACCAAGATAGAATGCACCACCTGACGTTGATTTTCTATCATCTGCTGAACCGGCCCAGTCTGCATCAGTATATCCCAATAACTCTGTCTGAGATTTGTCGTTTTATGTCAAGCCGAAGTCCACCGTTCCCTTGATATACCGAATTATTCTTTTCACTGCAAGCATGTGACTTTCCTTGGGATTACTCTGATATCTCGATGCTTGGCATGTGGCGAAAACAATATCAGGTCTTGTTGCGGTTAAGTACAACAGACTTCCAATGATCTGCCTTTATTCTGTGATATTAACTGCCTTGCCATCCTCATCTTTTAATAATTTCATCCGGGTAGCAACTGAAGTCTTCACTTCTTTGGAATTCTCCATTCCAAATCATTCTAAAACCCCATTCACATATTCTAATTGAGAAATGAATGTTCCATTCTTTCCCTGAGTCACCTGTAGACCAATTGTACTGTAACAGCTAGGAATAATTTGATTGTCTCCAGCATTGCAACCAGTGAAAATGTCTCATAAGCTTCAATATCTTCTTTCTGGGAGTATCCTTTTCACACTAGCTGTGCTTTGTTCCGAATCAATGTGCCATCTTTAGTCATATTCTTGTTGCGATATACCCATTTAGTCCCGATGAAATTCTTGTCTACTGGCCTCGAATCAATCTCCCATGTTTGATTCTTCTCAATCTGATCAAGCTCTTCATTCATATCCTGAACCCAGTTTTTATTTTCAGTTGCATCAACAAAACATTTCGTCTCCACTTGAGACAAAAACAATGTTTGCTGTGATGATTTCATTCTTTGAGTCTGAACTAGAGCTGTTTGATCACCAATGATATTATGTCTATCAATTTCATCTCATCTCTTTGGCATCCTTGTAGACACACTCTTGAAACATTCATGTTCATCATCAGCGTCTTCTTCTTAATCAGCATCATCCACTTCTTATCCCCCTGTGTTGCTTTCTTCCTCAACACATTCATCAAGAAATTGTTCACTTGGATTTTCTCTTGCAGCTTCTTGGTATCCTAAAAGCAGTCAGTTGATACCACATTGTAAGAACAAAATAGATAATCATGAAAACTTGTGTGTTGCTACTTTTACACCAATCATTCTTCATGAGCATAAACATCCATCCTTCATATCATATTGAGATCATGCATCTGATTAGGATATAGAATGCTCCCCCTGTGTTATGCGACTCTTCAAGTTGTTAGGACCAACAGTTTAGACCCATAACACGTCTTTTCCTCCTGCATCATTTTTTTCATCTTTCACTCATATTTGAGCCATTAACAAAATCTCTAAGCCTACTGAGTTGAAACTCGGTGTAGGAAACAAGAGACAAAGTTAACAACACAATCACATTCTGTTGTGCTCTGTTTCTCCCTGTCTTCTTCAACTCTTGTACCTGATTTAAATCAATTGAAACTGTAGAGCATATCACATATCCACTTCGCATACTTATATGCCACTTCCCCTTGGATTGTATCTCCCTAAAACCTGAAACACACAGATCATCAGTTAATAGCAATTATATACATAGGGAGAGGGGATTTTCTTCTAGACTCCTCAATATGAGGATTTTGGTTGATCCTGATGGGTCAACCCTTTGATTCTTTCTTGGAGGTCATCACACTCCTTTCTTACTTCCTCCAACAACCTAGCCAACTTCAACTGTTACGGCCATATGACTAGGCATTCATTGCCTACATTCTGAGTCTTTTTCTGATATGTATATTTGGTAGGTCTGGCCTTTCTCACCATTTGGGGTTTAAACCCACTAGTGCACATTTCTTTCTTTGATGTTCTACCAAAATTCGATTTTCCTTGATTATTTCTCTGAGCAGGAATCTCTTTTATTTCCATCATCCCTTGCTTCTTCCACCATTGCAAGGGTCTTCCTTTTTCTTCCACTTCTCGTTGTAGGGAAAAATTTTCAATGCATTCTTTCCTTATCTGCCTTTTATCAGATTTATGAGTCTCCACCCTATTTTGCATTGGTGGTGGGTCCTCCACTGAACGTTCATTCTTCTTTATCACAACTGGAGTAGATCTCCCCTTAATCTTCCAGGTTTGTTCACATTCTCTCCTTGAGAGCTGTTGTGAGTACGATAGAGGAGGTGACTGATACACCTTTCGTTCAGCTCCATGTGATTTCCCCGAGGCTCTAAGCCTATTCTTCTCCTTACCACTTTGTCTCCCATTACAGGCTTCTTTCTTGTACACTTCCTGTGGTGGAGATATTTTTTCTTGGTCCTTTCCCTTTCCTGCTTTCTTCTTACTGCAATGTCTTGCCATGTGCCCATAGTGAGAACATATAAAACATTTTCCCTCAAAGGCATACCTCATTTCATCATCTCTATGCTGAGATGTTGATGGACCTTGAGTTCTTATTTTGATATTGGACTCCTGAGCTTCCTGACACATACTCATTGTGTGTCCCATTCTTCCGCAGTAATAGCATCTAACATATGCTTTCCTCTGAGAGACTCTTCTCTCTGATTTGTCATTGTACCTCTTCATGTTCTCAGATTTATTGAAATTTCTATTTTCACATCCTGAGATATACTCCAGAGCCTCTGTACAGAAGCTTGATGTGTGGCCATGAACTCCGCAGAAATAGCACATATCATCACTCCTTGAAACTATCCTCATAGGCCTATCTCCAGCACCTACATGATTTTTCTTACCTTTGGAATTTTTCACTACATTTTTCTTATCAGCCATAGGAGTGGGATTATCATATCCAATTCCAGATTTTCCCAAAAAGGATGACCTTTGGGAAGATACAATCCTTTCATGCTTCTCCTCTGATGCAGCATATTTGGACTTCATTTTATCATCACCTGCTGAAGGATAATCAAATAATAGGTGCAAGGCATCCTTCATTATAGGCTTTCCTTCATCATTGCCTTTCTCCATTTCCTTCTTCATTGATTTTAGCTCCTCTTCCAACTTTTGAATCTTCATATCCCTTGATTCAAGTTTGACATCATTTTCTTCCTTGAGAAGCTTCCCTCTACTCATCTCATCTTCCAGTTCATGCTTCAACTCATCAACCATGTCATTTTGCTCCTTTACCTTCAATTTTTCTTGAGCAACAGAATCAGAGCAACATGCATTCTCTTGATGTAGTTTTTGATGCTTCTGAACTAGTTCAGATAGTTGTGTAGCCAGATTATCACTCTTGGCTTCCAGATTCCGAACTTCATCGGACTCTTGATTCTCTTCACACTCACCAGCCTTTTGTTTTCCCTTTATTTCAGCCAGCTTTTTTAGTTGCTCACCTTGAGAATCATTTTTCTCTGTTAGGTCAGTAACTATATCAATAAGCCTTTGATTTAAGCCTCTTAGCTTTTTTATCTCAGTTTCCAGATCATGGATCCGAATGCCTTTATATTTAATTTCCTCAGTGGATTTCTGATCCAATTATTTAGCCCCATGGACAAATTCCACCTTTTTATTCAGGCCATCGATCTCACTTTTCTGTTCTTCAACCTTCAGCTTATACATACTAACTGATTCTGAGTTCTCTGATGTTGATAACTTAAGTTTCTCAATTTCTTCCATCAGCTCAGACTTCTCTTCTTCTTGCTGCTGCATATAGAGTTTGGCATCACGAACAATTTTGTTAGCTTTCTTGGTTTTGGCCCTCCAAACATCTATCTCTTCAAGAGCAGCCTCCAACTCAGCTCGCATATCAATTATTCCTTCAATTTCTTCTTATTCACCGTCAGTGGTTCCAACGTCACTTGGAAAGTCAGGTTCTTCACTCATCCCATCAGCATCATTGACTGAGTAAGTATTTTTGTGGTATGATTTATCCAAATCATTTTTCTGTTCACTGCATGATTCCTTCAGCAAGCTGTTTGATTCTTTTAGTTGAATCACACTTTTTCCAAAAACACTTCCACACTGAGGGATACCACCTGACTCTTGATTCTTATTTGAAGATTTTCTTTTTCCCATGGTAGACCGAGATAAGCACAAACAATATCTTCAACTACACAGATCGAATACACCAAGTTGATGCAAACAAATCTGATAAAAGCAACCAGTCGCTCTGATACAAATTGTTAGGGCCAATAGGGGCCTATATACCCTGAGAGGGGGGGGTGAATCAGGGTATGGATATTATTTTTCAAAGTTCTTTATGCCCCACTGGATCTTGACCTCTTTGTTACAAGGGTCACTTTGTTTGCACTTGTGTGGTTACTATGATCACTTGTCTCATTTACCTGATGATGATGCTTTGAATGCAATGCAGGGAAGTAAGCAGACAGACACATAGATTTTTACTTGGTTCACCGCTAAGGGCTACGTCCAAGGAGCATACGCCGACAAGTTGTCAGTTCGTACCAAATTCCACTAGACTTCACTAGCTGTGGATTACAATGTTCGGGCTAGATCACTTCTATACCCAGGATTACTGCCTTTACAATGTTTAGGGTCAGCTCACTGCTTTCCCAAGGGTCACTCCCTGTTTCTCTCTCTCTAGCTCACTACCGGTGGAGAGGATCACCTACTTCCTCTTCCTAAGCTCACTGCTCCAGAAGGGATCCACTCACAGTTTATAGACCTGTAGGTCTCTTCATTTGCATGAATGAATGCATCTTCCTCTCTGTGTAGATGCTCTGTTGAAGTACAACTTTCACCCATAGATGAATATCTCTTTGCACCGAAGGTATCGGGCAAACTTCCAGCTTCCACGCAGCCCGAAAACACTGCTGGAACAAACCTTACTTGGCGCGCAAGTCAACCTCGGCGCGTAAGTATTGGCGCGCAAGTCACAACGGGCGCGCAAGTCCTCCTCAGACACTTGCGCGACTCAAGCTTCCTCAACTCCAAACTTGCGCGACTCTCTTCCTTTTACGCCCAAACCAATATTGGCACGTAACTGCCAACCGGTGTGAAACTTCTAACACCGGCGCACAACTTCAACCACTGGCGTGCAAGTCCCACCTGCGCGACCACACACACCACTTGCGCGACCACCACACCTGCGCGACAGGAGCTCTCGTTTTGAACTCTAGTGGAAAATGAGGAGGGGTGGTCCAGTATTTATAGGCAATCTGACCACCCTGCGCGACGGCGCGCAAGTCACCTGCGCGACCCAATCTCGGTGCGCAAGTCTTCTCTCCTTTTAGACACTTGCGCGACCAACTCCCAAACTTGCGCAAACCTATTTCCTTAGCCATATTTTGATCTTCTGATCTTGAAAAACATATGGCGCGCAAGTTTCCTATACACCATGTTCGCGGCGCGCAAGTCCCTTTGCCAAAAACACTTTTCTTCATTTGCCGATTTTCAGGCCCAAAAATTTGGCAAACACTGGAAAATGGCGCCACCTTCTATCTGTTCTTTTGTACTGCCTCCAAGTCATCCATTCCTTTTATCGACGTTCTTGAATCAAACATGGATCGTTGAAATCATCTCTTGAACTCGACATTCCATCATGAAATCCTCTTTGTCAACAAATTTGTATGTCATGCTTTTGCTTTGTCAACAATCACAACTCAGATTTCCACTTTGTCAACAAACACAATCACCTCAAAAATGCTTCAATGATACCTTGAGGGATTTTTTCCCAACACATTTTAAAATCATATCCACTATATAAAAGATCATAATATCATATCTTGCGATTCAACATAAATGTGCAATGTAATAACCATGGTCAAAATATAAGACATGAAATTTTAGGCCATAAAGAAATATGTATAGAAAATAATTTCATGTTAGTCATGAATTATTTCCAAGACCATCCATGTGGACAAAGTCCATTACTGAACCGAGTTCACTACTCATCCTTGTCATGTATTACTGAACTATACTTATCATTACATTCATGTCTATATCAGGAGATATAAATATTTACCAAATGAATTAGATAGACATATAGGTCCCCTAATTATCATAATGTATTCATTATTACTTTTTCCAAAAAAAACATTAAATACATTTATTGTAGCATAACCAATGAAATAAAATGGGTTTCGTAAACATCATTCTATCATAATTGATATAAAACAAATAGATTTCCTAAATGAAAATCCGAAAAAATAAAATAATATTAATAATAAGGATATAAATATAACCCTATTTAAATAGTGTCTTCATAGTTGGAAAATAATTTGAGAAAACACTTGAAATTAATTATTTAGGAAAATATCCTTTCTTCTACAATAACATTTTCCTTTCTCAACATGCCCAAAAAATTTAGAAGATAAATGTTTTTTGTGAAAATAAATGAGTATTCATGTAGAGTAAGATTTAAGGAAATAAGGTATTATTAAAGCATAAAAATTCATTCATGTGGTACATGTTAAAAAACATTCTTCGCATACATTTTCCAGAAATGTCAAAAAGTACCATGTACAGAAAATGAAAAAATGATACTTTTCTTAAATTTTAGTAAAACCTTAAATATGGGTAAAATTGACATTAAAAAATTATATAAAGATATAAATAATATTTTGAAATAAATATTTTGGAAACATGGGTGTGGATGTTAAATAAAACCCAGTAAATACTTAAGAATAAACAATCTCAGATATAAGTGAGATTTGTAAAGTTATCGCATACCTTAATTCTGATATGATTCATATATATCCCAACCTACAATATAATTGTTTAATTAACGTAAATTATTTATTCTATAATGATAAAAAAAATTATTATATCATAAATGGTCATATTTTCTTCTAGTTTCAGTAACATTTCATTGTTGCTCGTTATTCGAGTATTATCTGCTTAATATTCTTATGCATGTTTTGTCAGATAATTTCATATAACTCTTTTTTGGTTATTGGTATATCCTTTATAACATGGTATTAGTATAATATATATCATATTTACTAATTAAATTAATTTATATTATAATTATTTAGAGAAGATTAAGTAGAAATAGTAACATTGCACCACGGAGATGGGGAGCCATACGTACGCACGAGCGATGATATCGTTCCGATAATTGTTGAATGTTATTTAAGTGGATGGTGAATAGTATTTCATAATTAGTAAAATTTTATACTTATCATATATATATATATTAATTCCATCACTATACCCATACATTCATGTGGTGTTGAAAAATGGATTACACCACGGCGTGGAGATGGTAAGTTATACGTACGCACGCATGTCGATTTTATTTTTCATAGGATGTGTACAAAGTAGTATTTGGTTGTTTAAAATTCATAATAAACTCTCATAATATATTTAGTAAAAAATTATTTACATTATAATTAAACAAATCATGATATGGAGTTAGAAGGGGAAATAAATTTAAAATAATTGGTAAATGATATTACCTCTTCTTTGATGTGCCTCTTCTAAATCTCATCTAAGAGCACTAGAGTTTGTCATTAATGAAGATTAGGACCTATAGAATGTTTCTAGAGAATATTATATGGTAAATTGGAAAGGTATGGTCAAGCATAAAGACCCAAAATGAAGTGATGAGTTGAGGGAGGAAGCACCCTTTTATAATTGATGTGTGGGGTACTTTTGGAAACCTAAAATATCAAACCCCAGATAAAAAACTCCAAAATGACCGATTTTATAAAATTATATTATATAATGTTGATATATAATCAGTCAATAAATTTTTTGTAAGATTTTATGTCAATTTAGCATTATAATTTTCATAAATATTTAATAAATCTATTTAATTTTTAACTAGGGAAACAAATATTTCAAAATAAAAAGGGTAAAATATTTACTTATTTTAAGTAAATTGGACCTTAAATGAATACATAAGGAAATTTTAAAACATTTAATAATGATTTTATATTTTCAAAAAATGTTTAATGATTTTTTGATTATTATGGAAACCCTATTTTTATAAAATATCAATAGTGGTAATTTTGACATTATTTATTTCATGGATTTTTAAAAAATCATGTTAAGAAGTGAAACTCTATAAAAATATTTTATTATATCTCTAATGGCGCAAGAAAATAAATATAAGTCATTTGACATAAAAATTATTCCTAATTAAATTTATTAATATTTTCTAATAACATTCATTTCATATCCTCATTACTAAAATAATTACTACCACAAATTTTTAAAATTATTTATTGTACTTATATGTTGAATAAAAACTAAAAATAATATAATATGAGGAATATAAATCTATAACATTTTATTATAATACTTTAGTGGAATTTATCATTTAAAAAACCAATATAAATAATGATACACTCTTTTAAAACATGAAATTAATAAATTTATCATTAGTTTAAATAAAATAATATACGAGTCATAATCTCTTATATAAGCCCCACAATGGCCAACATGTCTACCCTTGGATGATTATGGTTGATTTATACTTGGTCAATATGTTTTGGATATGTTTTTGGGCCTTTTATTATTAATAATTTCTTAATAAATATTGTTTTTTTGATTTCACATTAATTAAATAATTTTTTCAGCATCCAAGTATAAGTATTTAAGGAAATTATTTATTTCCTAAAAACAAACAACAATTCCTTATGAAGGAAAAATTTTTATCTTTCAAAGAATTATTTATAATCTAATTTATCATCTATATATCCTTATATTAAAAGTATTTTATTTATTAATGTTTTAGTGAGACATATTTCACTTTCCTTTAAATAAAATAAATTAAATGTCTTAATCTCATCCTAGTGGGTTCCAATTGATACAATTTCACCCAATTTTGTATTATGAAAAATAATAATAATCCAATTATATTATGACAAGTGTTAGGGTAATTTTATAATCTTATTTTTATCCTTAGTTACCTGATTTAACCTTCTACCATGTTATTAAAATTTACCAGTGTTACTATTCATATCACCAAAAAATAAAATAAAAATATTTATATAATTGGGACCTATGGAGTCTACGTTTGGAATCCATTTTTCAAAATTCGAAACACATAAGTTGTTGTAATTAATTTTAAATTAATATTATTTTTGAAATGAGAAAATGGGTTTTAAAAGTTAAAATATTTCAAAATATTAAAATGTTTTTACATCCTAATTTTATGTAAAATTATTTCCAATGACCAAAATTATATTGAATGGAAAGAATATATTATATTTATAGTTTTAAACCATTTAGTAATATAATTTAACAATATAAATTATTTCAATAAAAAAATATTTTCAATTAAATTTTATCATATTTTTATATTTCATGAAAACATGAATTTTATGAGAAAAATATCATAAATTCATCAAAGGTAATTTTTTATATCTCAATTAAAAATAAAATGTTTATGTAATCATATTAAAATTATTAATGTGTCAAAATTATAATTTTAATGGGGTTCTCCATTCAAATGTGTAAATCTAACCTTTTAAAAAATAAGGTTTTATATATCAAATAGGGTTTCATTCATACCCTATGACTAAAACATCGACTTTATAAATATAAAAAATATATAACACAAAAATATCTCATTAATTTCATTAAAAAATCAATTCACTAAAAATTACAAGTATCTAATTGATATATACTTTTCATAAATAATTGGTATCCAATGAATTCAAAATGAATTTTCATAAGTTGGTTCTAATTATTCCTACTGACCTAATGACTATGATATAATAAGAATTTAATAATAAGGGAGTCGCAGGGTTCATTTAAACTCACTATTTCATTTAAATAAAGTTACTAAAGAGTAAAAAAATATTTAAAGAAAATATTTCATAGAAACATATGGGTGTTGCATTCTACCCCCTTATACTGAATTTTACCCTTGAACTTTGTTACATGAAAACAAATAGATGAAGATACTTATCTCTCACCATGTCCTCAAGTTCCCATGTAGCTTCATCAAATTTTTGGTGCCTCCATAATATATTATCCAATAGTGTGGTCTTTTTTAGTAAAATGTTTTTCTATGATCCATAATATCTATCAGATATTGTTTATAAGAAGGATATTTCTACAATGTTATGAATTATGATCTTGGTACATGTGAAGGATCGAGTAAGTACTTTTTTCTATATAAATACATGTTACACATCATGAACATGAGAGTCGTTCGGTGGATGTTCAAATCTATAATCAACATTCCCATCATGATGAAAAAATTTTAATGGACAGATATACCTGGGGATCAACATTCCCTTCCTTACAAATCTCATTACTCTATTCTAGGGAAATATTCATAAGAATTCCATATCATCAACATAAATTTTTAGGTCTTTTCTTTGGCTTTCAGCATAATGTTTTTGTTGACTCTGGACAACTCTTATGTCTTATGGAATAGATCTGACCTTTTCGGAAATTTCATCAACATGATAAGGTCCTACAATATTTTCCCCCAGCTTCATCCAAGAAAGATGGAGTTATTCACTTGTATCCATAGAGGTCTTATTAAAGATAAATAAAAATACTTGAGTGAAAGCTATTGTTTTAAGAAAATTCCAACAAAGTTTGGTGTTGATCCCAATATCCTTTAAAATATAATGAGAAAGCACTCAACATGAATTCTAGAGTTTTAATTTTCTAATCATAATGACTGTCTATCTGAGGATGATAAGCAATGTTGAAAATTAACTCTGTATCCAGAGCATACTGAGGACTTCTTCATACCTTCTAGGAAAACCTCATATCCTGATCATATATAATGGAATGTGGTACTTTATTTAATCATATCAATTACATTACATATATCCCACCATATGATCAAGAATTAAATCTTATCTAATAGAAATGATGTTTTCCGACTTCATAAGGTGGTCAACTATAACCCATATAGTATTATGGTCTTTAGATGTTTTGCGATTTCGAAAATAAATTCCATAGTGACGTTTTCCCACATTTATTTTGGTATGGGTAATGGTTTTAAGATCCACTAAAACTTCTATCACTCAATCGTAACTTGATAACAAACCAAACACCAAGAGACATATTCAAAAACACCTCTTTTCATTCCATCCCACCATAAATACTCTATCAGGTACCTGTTAATCTTTTTTATTCAATTGTGTATAGAGAATGATGATCTTTGAGCCTCATCCAATAGATATTTCATTAATTTTAAAATTGGAAGAATAGAAACCCTAATCCTGAACCTTACTATTTCATCATAATAAAGGATGAACTCATGATCATTCCTCACCTTGTATTAGAGATCAACAACTTTTTCTATGCCTCATTAATCTTCACTTTTATAGATGGATGAAAATTCATTTAGGATGGTATGATTTCTCCCCATCCATTAAATTTTTATGATCCAAATTTTCAAATCCATAAATATTGGATGTTTTATGATCCTCATCATGGATAAGCTTGCAGGGCCTTTTCGACTCAAATAATCTTCCACCTTTTTCGCTTTCCCAGGGTGGTAATTTATTGAGAAGTTGTAATCTTAAATCCACTCCAGCCATCGTATTTGGCACATATTTAGCTCATTTTTTCTGAAAATATAATTTAAAATATTATTATTAGTATTATAATCACCCCTTTTACCATAAAGATATTTTTTCTATATATTTAATGTGAATTTTACGACAACAAACTCCAAATCGCGAGTTTGGTAAATATGATCATGAATTTTCAACTTCCAGGAGGCATAAGCTATCTCCATATTATAATTCATGATTACACATCCCAAAACCATTTTGGATTCATCATTATAGATCTCAAACATTTATTCACTACAAGGAAGTGTGAGAACTGGTGCACTAGCTAACATTCTTTGTAGATCTTTGAAATTATCTTCACATTCCTTCTTCCGAATGAATTTAACTCCTTTTTGAGTCAACCTGGTTAGTGGATTAGATAATCATGATTTTTTTTTCAAAAAATGTTAATAATTTCTTCACAAAGTAAGAAAAAATTTGATATTAATTATCGTATTCTATATGAACCAACATTAAATAATATATGATTTACCAGGATCCACAGATATCCCCTCTCCTGATATTATGTGACCAAAAAATGAAATTTTCTGAAGCAAAAGTTTACACTTTGTAAATTTTCCATAAAGCTTATACTTACTTGGGGTCATCAGTATAATTATCATGTGATATTTATGTTCTTACTTTCATTTTGAAAAGAAAATAATATCATCTATATGGACTACCAAAATATGATCAAGATAGTCTATAGAGTCACAATTCATTAGATCCATGATGATAGTTGGGGAATTTGTAATACCAAAATGAATCAAAATAAATTTATATTGTCTATACCTTGTATGGAATAACATCTTAGCTATGTCCTCCTTTTATACCCTTAATTGATGATATCCTTAATGGAGATTAATATTGGAAAAGTAATGATCTCTATGGTTTTGGTTAAATAAGTCATCAACGCAGGGAAGAGGATATTAGTTCTTTATAATGATTTTGTTACATTCCAGATAATCAATGAAGTGTATCATTGATCCATATTTCTTTTTAACAAATAGTATAGGTGCACACCAAGGTGTTGAACTAGGACATATGAATCCCTTATCAAAATTCTCTTAGAGTTCCTTCTTTAATTCATGCAACTCAATTGGGGTCATTCTATACAGTGTCTTTGAAATAGGCATAACACCCGATATGAGTTCTATTAAAAACTCAACTTCACAATTTGTTGAAAGAAATATAAATTCCTATGAAATTACATATTAAAACTCCCATAAAATGGGTGTATACTTATTTTTTACTTTATGCAAAATCATTTGAGATAAATAGCCTTCATTTATAGGAATCAAGACTCATAAGATTGAATAAATTTCTACTCAATGGTTATATTCATCCTTGCTTAATATATGTTCACAGATTGATCTGGAATATGAAATGTTACTTCCTTACCATGAAAATTGAAAGAATCTCCATATAAGGAAATCCAGTTCATTCCAAGAATCACATAAAATCCCACTATTTGTTGGATCACAAAATTTTCAGGAATAAACTTCCGACAAACATCAACCAGAAAATAATTATAAACATTTGATGCAACTATTGTTCCATTAAAAATTTTCATGGCTACCTCAATATATAATTGTTGATGTTATATTTTTATACCCTTATAAAATTATTTATAAATAAATTATTGGGTGAATCCAAAAATAAATAAAACATTTTCAACATTAAATTCGATGGTATGTGTACCTTTCACCACTACATTATCATAGTCGATGTCACCGATAGTTATTGCATGTGACTTTCCTTTTATATTTTTTTATGAGATTTTTTTGACACCGATCACCATAAAAAAACCTTGGATTAGGTCACTGATCTACACAATTACCCATTTCCTTTTACTTGTATCATTAAAGTGTAAGAGGTTCAATTTTCATAGCCATTTCCTTATTTCCATCGTTATAAATGTTTTCCCCATCACACCTGAAATCCACATCAGGATGAAATTATTTTGCACACTTAAATCTTATATTAGTACCTTTAAGAGAATTATATCTATGTTTCATTCCACACATTGAGCATAATGGAAAACATATATTTTATCCAGTGTGGTCTTTAGATTTTCCTTCAATTTCCAATTTCCTCTTCTTTTCCTACCCAAATGACTGACGGGTTACTCCAATCTCAATCTCAACCTTGAGATGATATTGAAAAATATCCTCACATCTATTGAATTCACTTGTGGATAATTCCCTTCAGAGTCTTGGTTTTAATCCACAAAATAATTGAGCAATTTTTATCTAAGGTTGGATAATAATTCCAGAAGTATAAATAGCATATCTTGTAAAATTTTATTTGTAGTTTCCAAAAGAATCATCATTATTTTGATTATGTTTTTGGAACTATCTCCCCATATTTTTTCAAATAATATTAATAAATTACTTATTAAAAAATATGTTCTTGAACTTGTCCCATTCCATGGACTCAATTTCATCACATTGCCATGAATTCTTGAAAATAATCCACCATTTATTAGCTTCATCTTTAAAACAATATACTATTTATATGAAATTATCATGTTTAGAACATTATAGAATCAATAATAACTTTTTTTAGTACTGATCCTTTGTTCAGACATGGATAGATCAAATGTGCTGCTGAATGAATGTGGACGTTTCCTCCTAAATGATTGAACATAATATTTATTCTTTATTTTCTCATTTGGAAGTATGGAATGATTCATAACTATAGAAAGTATTGTAGAAAAGGTTACAATAATTTTCATACCATCTCTCATTAAATTTGGTTCCTCATGGTGATAATCATTTCCTTTCCCATCACATTCAACATTAATATTATTCATTTAGGTTCAGTCATTTACTAAAACCAATAATAAGATTGTGATCAACAGTATTTATAATCTCAAAAACACATATATCATGAATAAATTTTCAATTTAAGACACTTTCTATTTTATCCAAGGTTATTTATGAACATCTCTAAAATGCACGGATTGGATTGTAAACAATACTTAGACATATCCTTAGGGTTCTTACTAAGGTTCTCTAAACCATGTTTCAAAATGATAACTATATCTTTTCTCTGATACCAACAATAAAATCTGATACATTACATATATATTTTGATAAGACCTTGATGAATATAAATTACCTAACATTACAAAAACCATGCCATAACCATATATGTTTTGTGTCTTTAGAAACTTGGAAACATAAAGAACTAGTTCATAAAACATCCACATTATCACTAGCTTATTTCTCCATAAATAAACTCATTTTTGACATATCTTATAGAATTAAATCTTTAATGACCTAGCGAAAAAAAACATATAAAAGGGTGATATCAAATTCTTAGTATGGGTAAACAATGGAAATATCCATCATATCATTACAATAATAACATAACATTTGAAAATATTATCTTGAATATAAAATATCATAATATCAGGTCATGTGATAAATCATAAAAGTACAATGTAATTCTAGTAGTCATAAAATAAGAAAAAAATATATGGGCATACAAACATAAGCATAGAAACCATTTCATATAATTCAAGGCCCATTGACAAGACCATCATAGTGGACAAGGTCCATTACTAAACTCATTTCCCTACTCATTCTAGCCTTGTATTACTGAAGTATATTTAAATTCTATTACAGTCATGTATTTCTCATGAGATATAAATATTTACCCAATTATTTGGTTGGAGATATCGTTCCCAATAATCTCACAATGAAACCATTATTACATGTTCCACAAAAACATAAAAACATTCACTATAGAATAACCCATGAAATAAAATGGGTTTCTTAAAAATCATTACTTCATAATTAATAAAAAAAATGGATTTACTAAATAAAATTCCCACAAAATAAAATTATTGTAATAATATGGATAGAAATATAACCCTATTTAAATTATGTTATCATAGTTTGAAAATAATTTTGAGAAAACACTTAAAATTAATACATGAGGAAAATATCCTTTCTTCTCAAAAAATGTTTACCTTCCTCAACATGCGCCACAATTTTGATAGAAATAATTTTTTGTGAAAAGAAAATTTTATGATTATAAGGGAAATATTTAATGAAATAAGGTGTTATTAAATTATAAAAATACATTCCTGTCGTATAAGTTAAAAAAATTATTCTTCTCATACATTTGTTGGAAATTTCAACAAGTACCTCGTACTGAAAATGAAAAAAATATAACATTAATACCATTTAGTAAGAATTCACCAATGGGTAAAATGTAAATTAAAAAATTATGTAAGGATATTAATAATATTTTGAAGTAAATATTTATGAAACATGAACATGGATGATAAATATACCCCATAAAATACTTACGAATAAACATTCTCGGATAAAAATGAGATTGTCAGAGTTTTCCCTTACATCAGGTTTAATATGATTCATATGTATCTAAAGATCATGTATAATGATTTAAATAATGTTACTTTTTTATTCTAGAATAATAATAATTTTTATGATAACATTTGTGATCGTATTTTCATTCATTTGTTACTAACATTTCATTATTACACGTTCTTTGGGTATTAACTGCTTTATATTCTTATGCATGTTTTGTTAGATAAGTTATTATTACACTTTTTAGGTTATTGTTATATCCTTTATAACATGTTATTATTATAATATATATCATATTTATTCATTAAATTCATTTATATATTCATTTTTTAATGAATATTATGTATAAAGGATCACATCACTCTAGGGAGACTGTAAGCCGTACGCACGCACGAGCGACATTATCATTCCCAGAATTGTTGAATGATATTGAACTGGATTTTTTATAGTAATTAATAATAAATATAATTTTATAATAATAATAAATATATATTAATTCTATCATTATACCAATCTATGTAATGTGGTGTTGAAAAACAGATTACAGCACGACGTGGAGATGGTAAGATGTATGTATGCACTTTTGGCGATTTCATTTTTCATTGGATGGGATGAAGAAAGAATGTATTTGTATAATAATTACAATTACCTCTAATTATATATGTATGATTGTATATATTACATTATATTGATACTAATAATTATGTAGATGTAGAAGAAGAAATAAATTTTCAATAATCGGTAAATGATATTACCTCTTATTCGATATGCCTCCCCTAAATCTTCTTTTGGAGCACTAGAGATGGTCTTTAAAGAATACCAGGACATATAAAATGTTTCCGGTAAATATTATAATGTAAATGGGAAGGGTATGATCAATAATTAAGTCTCACAATGATATGATGATTTGAGGGAGTAAGTGCCCTTTTACAGTTGAGGGGAGGGGCACTTTCGGAATCCTAAAAAATAATAAATTATAATAAAATCAATAGCCATATAAAAAAATCAAAAATTCCCCAATTTAGAAGATTATATGATATAGGGTTTTAATATATTCATCCATTAAATTTTAGATAAGTTTTTATGTAAATTTAATCATTATCATTTTAATAAATACTTAGTTATTCTATATAATTTCTATCTACATTAATAGATAATTAAATATTATAAGGGTGAAATTTTTTCTTATTTAAAGTAAATTAGACCATAAATGACTAATTTAAAACATTTTATACCGTTTAATAATTATTATATATTTTTAAAAATGATAATTATTTTTAAAAAATATAAAGAAACCTTATTTTGAAAAATATCAATAGTGTCCAATTTGACACTATTTATTTCATTGATTTTTTAAAATATAAAAATAAGAATTAAACCTCAATAAAAATATTTTATGATATCCCTAATGGGTAAAAACATTATATACAATTAATTTGGTAGAATAATTATCCCAAATTATATTTATTAAAATATACTTAATAACCTTTATTATATTTCATTCATAATAAAATAATTACTACCACAATTTTGTTTAATTATTTAATATACTAATTTGTATAAAAAATTAAAAATAAAATAATTTGATTAATATAAATCCATTATATATCATAATAATACATTTAATAGAATTTATCTTCTAAAAAACCATACATTAAAAATGAAATACTCTTTTAAAACATGAAAGAGACAAATTTATCTTCACCTTAAATTAAATAATATAAGAGTCATAATCTCTTATATAAACCTCTAAATGGTCAAAAAGTAGATCCTAGGATGATTATGGTCTTTCTATACATGACCAATAAGGTTTGGTCAATTTTATGGGCCTTTTAATTATTATTTATATTTTAATAAAAATTATTTTCTTGGTTTATTATCAATTAATAATTTTTTTCACCTTTCATGTATAAGTCTTTAAAGAAATTAATTAGTTTCTAAAAATTAAAAATATAATTTCATGATAAAGTTTAAAATTTTAGCTTTAAAATTATTATTTATAATTTAATTTACCTTCCATATAACCATCTATTAAAAATACATTAATTATTAAAGTTTCAGTGAGAAAAATTTCACTTTTCATTAAAAAAAATAAATTAAATCTCCTAATCTCATACAAGTGGGTTCCAATGGATACCATTTTGAACAATGTAAATTTTACAGAAAATTATAATAATCCAATTATATTATGAAATGTGTTAGGGTAATTTTATAATTTTATTTTAATTTTTAGTTACCTGCATTACCATTTTACCTTGTTAATAAAATTTACTGAAGTTACTATTAATATTACTAAATATAAAATAATTATATTTAAAAAAATTGGTACTACTGATTCAAATAATGGATTCCATTTTTAAAATTTTAAACACACAAGTTTCTGTAATTAATTTAAAATTAATCCTGTTGTTGAAATGAGTAAATGTGTTTTATAAGTTAAAATATTTATATAGATTGAAATGTTTTTACAACTGAATTTAATATAAAAATAATTTCAATGACTTGAATTATGTTAAATTATATAAAAATATTCCATTTATACATTGAAAAAAATCAGTATTATAATTTAAGAATATAAATTATTTCAATGAAATAAATGTTATTTTCCATAAAAATTTAGCTTATTTTTACTATTCCTAAAAACATGAAATTTATAAAATAAATTCATAAATTCATCCAAAGTAAATTTTTATACACGCTTCAAAATAAAATGTTTCTTATGTCATGTAAATATAATTATTGTGTCAAAATCATAATTTAAATTGGGTTCTCCATTAAAAGTAGTAAAATTGACCATTAAAAAATAGATTATTATTCATTAAATAGAGTATTATTCATAACCTATGACAAAAATATCAATTGGATGATTATCAAAAATATATAACACACATATATCGCATTAATTTCATTACCAAAATTAATTTACTAAAAAATTAAATAATCTAAGTGATTTATATTTTTCATAAATAATTGATAACCAATGAAATCACAATGCATTTTCATAAGTTAGTTTTAATTATTCCTATTAACCTACCTGCAATGATATAATGGTAATTTAATATTAAGGTTGTACTGTAGTTTAATATTTCAAAAAAACATCAGGGTGTTACATTCTACCCCCCATAAATTGAATTTCACCTTTGAAATTCGTAATATGAAAACAAATATAGGAGATACCTCTCCCTTATCATATCATCGTGTTGCCAAGTAGCTTCTTCAAATTGGTTGTTACTCCATAAAACATTAACAATGGGAGTAGTCTTGGTTTGTAGAACTTTTTCATGATGATCAAGAATCTTTATCGGTTTTTATTCATATGAATTATCATTCATTAGTGTAACTTATTTTAAGCATCGTACTTGTAAATGATAGAGTTTGTACATTTCTTGGAGAGATACATGGAACACTTCTTGAATTTGAGAGAGATTTGGTGGATGTTCCTATTGGTAAGCTACCTTCCCAGTACGATCTATAATTTCAAAAGGGATGATATACCTTGGGCTCAGATTGTCATTATTTACAAATATAATTACTCTATTTAGAGAGATATTAGTGGGAACTCCTTATTTCCCACATCAAACTATTTGTATTTTATTTGGATTAAAGTATAAATTTTTTGTCAACACTAATCATTTATTATATATTGCTGAATAGATCATAAAATTTATACAATTTAATCAACTAGATCAGGTCCTAATAGATTTATATCCCCATCTTCATCCTATAATTTTTGAGTTCTACACTACATAGTTCTTATTATGGAGAAATCTGAATACTGGCGTGAAAGCTATTGTTTTATGAAAATTTCACCAAAGGATGGTGTTGATCCCAGTCTTCTTTGAAATCCAAAGAGCTAGACATCAACATGTATTTGAGAGTGTGAATTATCACCTCATATTAACCATCTATCTAAGGATGATATGAAGGTCTGAATCTTAACTCAGTATCTAGAGCATGCAGGGGACATCGCTAGAACATCGAGGTAAACTTCTGATCCCGATCTGATATAACAGAAAGTGGAACTCTTTGCAATCTGACCACATCATTTACATATTTCCAAGAAATATGATCAAGAGTAGAATTCTCTCTAAAAGAAATTAATTGTGCCAAATTATTAAGGTGTTCAATGATAACCCATATCATATTATGGATTTTAGATGTTTTGGGAAGTTTGACAATAACATCCATAGTATTGTTTTCTCACTTGTATTATGGTATGTTCAATGGTTATAACATCCCCTTAGACTTCTACCTCTCAAGAATGACATGCTAACAAACCAAGAACTGAGAGACATATTCATAATCATCAATTTTGATTACATCACAATAGAAATACTCACTCTAGTGCTGGTAAATCGTAGTGCTTCCAGGGAGAATAGAGAATTAATAACTATGAGCCTCATCTAATAGTAACATACTTATTTATGGTGTTGGAGGAATAAAAACCCTATTCTTAAACCGTATTATTTCATCACAATAAAGTTTGAATTTATGAACATTCTTCACCTTCTTTTGGAGATCTACATCTTTCTTATACGGATCCTTAATTTCACTTGTATAGATGGTTGAAAATTAATTTGAGAAAGGAAAGATTTTTCCCTTCCACTAAAATATCAAGATCAAACTTTGAAAATCCATAAATATTGTACCTTTCACGTTCCTCATCAGGGATAAGCTATCATGTTCTTTTCAATTAAAATCATCCACCACCTTGTTTGCTTTCCTAGGGTGGTAATGTATTAAGTACTCATAAACATTAATCAACTCCAACAATATTTATTGGTACATATTTACCTCCTTTTTTGTGAAACAATACATTGAAGATTTAGGATCAGTATAAAAACAAACCATTCATCATAGAGATAATTCCTCTAAATATTTAATGCAACAATTACTATTGCTAAATCCAAATCATGATTTCAGTAATTTTTCTCATTAATTTTCAATTGCCATGACGAATAATCTATCACCATATTTTTTTATATGAGAATACATCACATACCATTCTTGAATTCATCCTATATATCCCAAAACATTATCCACTATAAGGTAGTGTGAGCACAGGTGCACTGGATAACCTTCTATTTACCTCTTTGAAATTCTCTTCAAATTCCTTTGTCCAAACAGACATAACTCATTTTCGAATCAACATGTTGAGTGGATTATATAATACTGTAAAATATTTCAAAAAATGTTAATAATATCCAGCCAATGCAAGAAAACATAAGATCCCAGTTATAGTTGATGGTCTCAACCAACTTTCAATAACCTATGTTTTAGCTAGATCCACAGATATCCCATCTCTTGTGATTATGTGACAGAAAAATGGAATTTTCTGAAGCCAAAATTCACACATGGTATATTTTCCAAAAATATTCTACATTCCTATGGTCTTCAATACAATTCTCATTCAATATTCATATTTTTCCTTTCTCTATTAATAAATATGATCATTTTCTATAGAGACTACCAAAAAGTGATCAAGATAGTCTCTAAAGATTCTATTTATTATATCCATAAAGATACAAGGGGCATTAGTAAGACTAAGAGGCATAACTAAAAATTCATAGTGTTCATACCATGTATGGAATATCATCTTTGGTATATACTCAGTTTTGACCCTTAAATGATGATTTCATGAATGAAGAAAAATCTTGGAAAAATATTGACCTCCATGTAGTTGGAAAAATAAGTCATCATTGTCAGGAATAGGATATTGTTTCTTGAGAGTGATCTTGTTAAATTCACGATAATCAAGGAAGAGCCTCATTGATCAATCTTTCATCTTAATAAATAGAACATGTTCTCCCCAAGGTGATGCAATAGGATGTAAGAATGTCGTATCATGATTCTATTGCCATTTCTTCTTCAATTCCTACAACTCAATTGGGGTCATTCAATAAGGTGTCTTAAAAATAGGCATAATAAATGGTGTGATTTCTATTAAAAACTTGACATTATGATTTTTGGGATACATAAAAATTACTCTAGAATGAAATCATAAAACTCCGGTAAAATTGGTGTATTCTTAATATTCAGTCTCATACCAACCATTTGAGATATATATCCATCATTTATAAGATTTAAGACCCCAATGATGGAATAAAATTCTACTCCATGGTTATATTCATCCTTGAATCCATAGGTGACCATATATTTTTATGGAATATGAAATGTGAATTCTATTACTTGGAAATTGGTAGGAGCACCATATAGAGAAATCCAATCCATTCCAAGAATCACATTAAATTATACAATAGTGAGCATCAAAAGATTTTTAGGAATACCTATCCCACAAACATTAACCAAAGAATAATTATAAACTTATGATGATATTTTTGTTCCATTAAGAGTTTTCACAACTACCTATACATCTAATATTTGATGTAATAAAATGATACCCTTAGAAAATTCTTCAGAAATAAAAGATTGGGTGGATCTATAATCAAATAAACATTTTCTACTTTATAGTGGAAGGTAAGTGTACTTTTCAAAACTTCATTATCATAATCCACATTGTCGATAGTGATTGCATGTTACATTCCTTTTTCTTTGTCCATGAGAGTTTGGAGACGTCGATCATTAACAATAACCCAAGGATTAAGGCATTGATTGGAATAATACCCCAATTTCATGAAATTTTATAATTAAAGTGTAGGTGGCCCATTCATTGTATCCTTTTACTTGTTTGTATCATTATACATATTTTTCTCATCACATCATCAGTCCACTTATCAATGAAATTATTTTCCATACTTAAAAAATTTACTATTCCATTTATGACAGTTCCCTTAATGTTTATTTCCACACTTTGAGTGTAATGGAGAAATTATATTCCTTTTAGTTTGGTCTTTATATTTTCCCTCGAATTCCAATTTCCTCTTATTATCAAACCCATATGACATATGGGTTACTCCAACTTACATCTAAACCTTTAAAGAACATTGATCAATTTCATCACGTCTATTGAAGTCCCTAATGGAAAATTCCCTTTGGAGTCATCGTTTTAATCCACCAAATAATTGATCAATTTTACACTATGGTTGGATAAAAATTCCAGAAGTGTACCTTTCATGTAATGTAAAATTTTATTTTTAGGTACCAATGTATTCATCATAATTTTTCTTAAGTTCAAGGAAATCCTTCTCTATATTTGTTCAAAGAATATGAGGAATGTACTTTTTGAATAAAAAATCTAGAACTTCTCACATTCCATGGAATCAATTTCATTACATTCCCACATATTCTAGATAAGATTATGACATTGATCAGCTTCACCTTAAAAATGATATACTGTTATGATGAAATTTTCATGTTTAGAACGTTGTGGAAATGTAAACAACTTTTCAGTGGTATTGATACATTAATTAGCCACTAATAGATCAAAATACCTTCTTAATGAATGTGGAAATTTCTTTATGAAGGATTTAACATATTTTTTCTCCATCATTTTCTCCTTTGAAAGTCAGTAATGATTCATAGATTGAAAAATATGGGTGAGCAATGGTCACAATATTATTCATTCCATCTACCAATACATTTGGTTTCTCATGGGGCAATCATTTCATTGTACATCGCATTTAGCATTAACGGAGTTCCTTTGTGTTTGATCCCTTAACTAAAAGCATGAAGAATAATGTGAGAAACACTAATCATAATGGAAAAAACACATAATTCCATAATAAAATTTCATTTTGGGGAAACTTTAGGTTTTTTCCTAGGTTATTCATGAACCTCTCTAATAATCTAGGATATGATTGTATCCTGTACATACACATATCCTTAGGGTTCTTACTAAGGTTCTCTTATCCTGGTTTCCAAAGGTGTACTATACGTTTTCTCTGATACCAACAATAAAATCCCATACATTACATATATATTTTACATAAACATTGATGAATGATTCTTACATAACATATCAAAAACCACGCCAGGTTTATATAGGTTGCATGTCCTTAGAAACTGGGAAGCATTCATAGCTGGTTTGTAAAATATCCACATTGTCTCCCACTTATTTCTCTATAACTAGAATTCTTTTTGACATATCTTTATTACTACCATACATTATGTCCTGGGGAAAAGAAACATATAAAAGGGTTATCACAAATTCTTAGTAAGGGTAATCAAGGGAAAAATCAATCATATCATAATTATAAGAACATAACATTTGAAAATATTATCCTGCATATAAAAGATCCTAATATTATGTCATAGGATAAATAATAAAATTTCAATGTAATCACAAAATTCAAAACAAAAGTCATGATATTTCATGGCATAGATACTTAATCATAGAAAATAATTTCATATTACTCATGGCTCATTTCCAAGACAATCCTAGTGGACAAAGTCCATTATTGAACACAATTCAGTACTCGGTCTAGTCCTGTATTACTGAACCAGATTTACCTGAAATTCCAATAATGTATATGTCATGAGATATATATATTTACCCAATTAATTAGTGGTAGATATATGTCCCACCCATCTCATAATGAAACCATTCTTACATTTTCCGCAATAACATAAAAACATTCACCGTAGCGTTACCCATGAAATAAAATGATTTCCTTAAACATCAATCCATTATAATTGATATAAAACATATAGATTTCATAAGAAACAATCCAAAAAAATCAAATCATAGTATTTATAGGGATATAAATATAACCCTATTTAAATATTGTTATCATAGATGGGAAATATGATTTAGAAAACACTTGTAATTAATACGTGGGGAAAATATCACTTTTTCTTCAAAAACATTTTCTGTTCTCTACATGCCACAAAATATTAGAAGAAATAAATTTATGAGAAAATATTCTTGTATGTTTTAGGGAAATATTCAAGGAATTTCAGTGTTATTAAAGAATAAAAATCCATTTATTCCATACAATTAAAAAATAATTCTTCTCATTATTTTGCAAGAAATGTCAAAAAGTACCTCATACTAAATAAGAAAAATAGATACCATTCATACCGTTTAGTATTAATTTACAAATGGGTAAAATTTACATTAAAAAATTATAGAATGATATAAATTATATTTATAAATACATATTTAGGAAGCATGGATACAGATTATAAATATACCATAGTACATACTTATGAATAAATAATCTCGGATAAAAATAAGATTTTCAATGTTATCCCTTATCGTAGGTCAGATATTATTCGTATGTATCTGAACCTCCTGTATGATAATATAAATAATTTTAATGATTTATTCCAGAATCATAATTATTTTTATGATAACATTTATGATAATATTTTCATCAGTTTGATAGTTACATTTCATTATTACTTGTTATTCAGGTGTTAACTACTTTATATCCTTATGCATGTTTTGTCGAATTAGTTCTTATTAATATATTTAGGTTATAGATATATCATTTAAATCATCGTATTAGAATAATATATATCATATTTATTCATTCAATTCATTTATATAATCATTCATTAATGAAGATTATGTAGAATTAATTATATCACATTGTGGAGACTGTATGTCGTATGTACGCACGGGGGATGATATTGTTCCTATACTTTTTTAATGGTATTGAAGTTGACTGTGTACATTATTTAAGAATAAATATAATTTAATATTAATAATATATATATTTATTAATTCGATCATTATAGTCATCCATGTAAGGTTGTGTTGATAAACAGATTACCCCACTACGTGGAGACGATAAGTTGTACGTACTCACATGTGGGGATTTCATTTTTGATAGGATTTTTATAAGGTAGAATATGGTTTTTTCCTAATAATAATAACCTATGAGTATATATGAACTACTGTATTTATTAATTTATAATGAAATAACTCATGATGTGGAAGTATAAGTGGAAATATTCTTGAATGAATCAGTAAATGATATTACCTTTTTTTCGACGTGCCTCCTCTTAATCACTTCTTTGAGCACTATAATTGAACAATAAAGAATACCAGAACCTATATAATGTTTTATGTATGTTTATAACATAAATATGAAGTGTTTGGTTAAGCATGATGGCTCAAAATAAAGTTAATAGTTGTGGTAGGATGTTTCCTTTTATAATTAAATTGTTTCTGTAACATCCTTGGTAAATGAAGAATAAGAGATTTTTATATTTATTAATATTTGTGAATTAAATATTAATTTTAGCTTAAAAGGGTTTCTATGTTCGATAGCATACCTGATACGCAACAACGGGTTTCTTTGGAATCTTACGTTGCACACTAATAATATAATATTATTATTTTAAATGGTATTTAACTCTTAGCCGTTGTATTGGCGGGAATGAACAAAACTAAATACAATATGATTATAAATGTTTTTTAAATATATTAACATTTATCAAATAAAAGTTAGAGGCTTAAAAAGTGAATGAATCTAATTTTAAGCATAATTTTCATTAAAATGCCAATTTATCGCCTTTTAATGGGGAACCCTCTTTAAATATAGTTTTGGTTACTTTAATACATTCTAATTGACCAAATAAAATCCTTATTTATAATGGGGACATCAAATTTTACTTTGGGTAAATTTTTGGTATTTTTCTGATAAAGTTCATTTTTTAATGAATAGTGAAAAATATTGTACTTTAATTCAAAAGTGCTTTTTAATCTAATTTATTTATATGGTCATATTATCTTTTTAATTAGTTTTAAAGTATAATTAATATATATTTTCACTATTTAATCCAGTATTGGACATTGGATTTAATTTCACTTGAAATTAGACATAAACAAGTATCAATCTTTTGATAGTTATTGTTTCTTAAAAACACGCTATTTGTTTTAACAGTGGGAATTAATTTTTAAATTAATTAATGCCACTTATATGTTTTGAATTTTGAAAAATAGACATCATTTTTGAATTCGGAATATCAAATATATCTTAGGCGGATTTTTTGGAATTTTTCTGAAAAACATCAATTTTTGATGAATAGTGACACCACTTAGTTGTAGTTAAAAAAACTGAATTTTTCATTTAAATGGAATTTTACCACTTTTGTGAATTGAATTTCAAAAATCCGACATATATGGTTGTTATAAAGAATTAAAATGTGGTTCAATAAGATGAAAATAATTTTGGTGAATAGTAACTTTTGACTTTCATTAACCGCAGTTAAAGGTAAATAGGGTAATTCAAGGTTAAAAGAATATTATAATCATTCAAAATTACCTTAACACTTGTCCGAATATTATTGGTTGAGTCATTTACGACGATTAGCATCTTTGGATCTATTTTGGGACACCATTAAGCAACTTGGGTGTGATAATGACAATTTAGAATAATTAACTTAAAGAAAAGACAAAAATGACAAAAGAAAATATGTTTTAGTAAATTGATTTTTAGAAGGGGTTATATAAATTATCAGTTCGACTATAAATATTCATTGGAAATATTAAAAGATTTCCTACATCATGGTATTTTTTCTATAATTTTTAGACATCAAATAAATTAAATTATTTATGACACAATAATGATACAGTATTTACCTCATTAATAGATGATTTAATTAAATAAGATTATAATGATTACAATATTATCCAAAACATGTCCAATTCTGATTGGATGATTTTATTTCGGTTATGAGTCATCTTATCTTTGACAATAATGATTTTTGGACCATTAGAAACCGAATATCTTTATCTTATAAAATAATATTTTCACTCTTTCCTAAAGAGCCCCTCCTCTCCCTTATAAAAATAGACCACTTCTATGCAATTCCGCACACCTCTCAAGCCATTGGGCTCATCCAAAATATACCCAATTAATCTCCCTACATCCCTCTCGTCCTCCTAGAATCCTTAATTTAGGTAGAAGGCACTTAAGAAGTCCTTTTGCTTTAAACCAATGGAAGTTTCCTAAATTAAAGGTAATAGTTTCTCTTAAATTATTTTCTTTTATTTTGCTTCTCCAACCCCTAAACTCTTTTTATTTCTTTTCTTTTGTAACAACACCAGTATCCTAAATATACTATGATGTTTTTATTATAATGATTCGAACTACACTTACACACACCTCCATCTAATGGATGAAGAACATAATGTTTTTGTGGATGGCAAACTAACGCCTCACAAAACGATGATTGTTCAATTACATCTTACCGCCTCTCATGGTGGCCATTATGATGGAACTATATTTTTATATGATATATATTATGTTTATGATTTCTTTATGCTTCTGTACTTTCCAATTATATCAAACCTTTATGGTTTCCATGGTGGGTAAATACGATAATCTCATTTGAGGAAGTGCGGACTACCACCCCCTCAAAGTGAAGTGACTTGTTAATGCCCTATGTGGGATGTATAAAGGATAGATTTAATGATATTTTATATTATATTATACTAGAATTATAATATACCTATGTATCATTATATTTTATTTCCATTAAAATAAGAAATAGAAATAAAGTAGCTTTCATGCGTACGTACGGCTTACCGTCTCCGTGAACGGTGCATTTTATTTCGTACCTCCAAATCTTATGTAATATTATAAATACATGTACATGATGGATATATATGATATATATGATACCCAAATAATGAATATAATTCTGGATATAATTAACTTTTTACCACGTGAACAACATGTAATTATAAGAAGTTTATTTTTGACTCAAGTACCAAATATCGACAAAATGAACGTTATTAACTTAAATTATTATATAATGATTATAACAGGGTAATAAGTGATATAGAAGGAATAATAAACTTCAAAAAGGTTCTTAATCAAGTAGAAATTAACTTTAGTTTATTATTCAGGAGATTAAAGAAGGAACGGGTAAAGTCGGATATGAGGTAAGGGACTTCGTCTCAATCTCCTTTCATTGAGGCATATTTCATTTTATACACAACTTTATTCTATACGGTGTATAAACCCCTTTGACTTTTACTTTTATACAAAAGGAATCTTTTTCTACGAATCTTTTTACAAAACGAAAAAAGGAATGTTTCTTTTAATGTACGCGGTGACAATGACCTTTTCCGCCGCCGTGAGTATTATTTTGTCTTTGTATTTCTCAAAAAGCCGTAATGTTTTTTTTTTGAAATAAATACCATATACTGTTTTATGTATTTTGGTATTGAAAAGGGTTTTTTATAATGGATTTGTTATGTCCATATATTTAAGTGATATATTGTGATCAAAATGTGGAAATGTTTTCTTTCCATTATATTAGTTTTATGTCTTATGATTTTATAATGTTACTTGGAAATTTGACGGGAGGTTACGTGATAAACCATATGAAGAGTGGTTCCGTGAATACCAAGATGGGTGATTAAGTTATAACCTCTAATGAATTTGGTGTGGAAGTCGGCCGTATGTCTATTCCATTAAGTGATATGTGTGGATGTTGACCGTATGGTTATTCCATTTAAGTATGTTTATGTCTCAAGTTACCTTTATATGTTATGTGTTCTTTATATGGGTTTTATGGTAATCATTTGGCTACAAAAGGGTAAGTATTGATCTTTTATTTAGTGAAGAGTTTTTACTACTTCATATAGGTGAAAAGTGTTACTTTGATAAAGTATACATGGTTTAATTGTTGTTTTGAAAAATTAACAGTTTTCATTCTTTGTGTTTCCCTTACTGAGCTTTTAATGCTCACCCCATGTTTTTTTGAAATTTTTTTCACAGGAAATAATGTGGAATAGTATCAAGGATGGGATCAAGGTAAAGTCATGCTATATAAAACATGGAACTAGACATGTTTCTTTTTAAGAGTTTTATTTTATGGAAACTTATTAGAAGTGTCTACTTTGTATTCTTTTGAGATGTAATAGTTAAGATCTAATTCTCTAAAACTGTAAACCTGAAAAGATCCTCAATGATAATTATTCATTTAATTCAATGTTAAGTAATGCTTATGGCAGGGGCCTTATAGTTGGTATCAATGGTCGGTTTAGACAACTTTAGGAGTTAGAAAATTGTTAAATTATAAATTCATTTATAGAATGATTGATATGATATAGAATTTACAGATTACCATGTTGCTTCACCTAAGGTATTTCAGTGTTAAGAATGGTTTTTCGTAGTGGAAACAGAGAAGATTTTTTGGGAAGGCATACTAAGGGAAATGACCTTCCAAATCAGTATCCTGAGATGGTCAGAATCAGAACAAAATAGTTTGTTGCAGTGATGGCTCAGTTGACTCAGGTGAAAAATGGTGGTTGTTTTTATTGATGACTTTTTGGTGCTTTCTAAAAGTAAAGAGGAGCATGAAGGACATTTAAGGGTTATTTTTCAAACCATAAAAGAAAATAAATTGTATGGGAAATTCATCAAGTGTGAGTTTTGGTAACAACAAATTTCTTTCCTTGGTCACATTGTTTTAAAAAATGGCATAACTGTTGATCCTGCTAAAACAAAAGTTGTGGAAGAATGGCCAAGACCCACAAATGTAACTGAGATTCGTAGTATCCTTGGTTTGGTAGGCTATTACTGAAGGTTTGTTAGAGATTTTTAACTGTTATCTAGTCCAATGACTATGCTAACTTGGAAGGGTTTTAAGTTTATTCGGACAAAAGAATGTGATTATTGTTTTCAGGAGTTGAAAAGAAGATTGGTGAATGCTCCAGTTTTGGCACATCCTTCCAGGAATGGTGAGTTTGTTATCTACAGTGATGCTTCATTGAAAGGACGTGGCTGTGTCCTTATGTAGAATGATCCGGTAATTGCATATGCATCACGTTAGTCGAAAACTCATGAGGTAAATTACCCTAAACATGATTTGGAATTATCTGCTGTTGTTTTTTCTCTGAAAATTTGGAGGCATCATTTGTATGGAGTAATGATAGAAATATATACTGATCACAAAATTTTAATGTATATATTCACTCAGAACGAATTGAACATGAGACAGAGGTGATGGTTAGAATTAATCAGGGATTATGATTGTACAATTCATTACCATCTGGGAAAATCAAATAAATTGGTTGATTCATTGAGTCAAAAAAGTAATGCTTTATTAACAATTCTACGTTTGGAATGAGATCCTTTGGTTTCTGATTTGATGAACTTTGGCATGGAAGTTATTTGTTCAATAAGTCCTTCTGTTTTGTTTCAGGTATCAGTGAAATCTTCTCTATCAGACAGAATCAAGCAAGCACAGAAGCAAGACAGTGAGTTGCGGAAAAAGGTGGAGCTGGTTCAGAAGGGTAAGTTTCCTGAATTCATCATTGATAATGATTGTTTTTTGAGATTTGGGAAGAGATTGTGTTTGCCTTGTGATTCACAGTTGAAGAGAGAGTTGTTATGTGAAGCTCATAGTTCCCCGTTTTCAGTTCATCCTGGAAGTACTAAGATGTACAGAGATCTGCGGGAGTATTACTGGTGGGATGGAATGAAAAGAGATATTGCTGATTTTACTGTGAAGTGTTTGACTTGTCAGCAGGTTAAAGAAGAGCGGCAGTTACTTAAAGGGATGCTTCAACCTTTACCAGTACCAGAGTGGAAATGGTAGAATATATCCATGGACTTCGTTGTGGGGTTGCTGATGACACCTCGATGTAATAATGAAATCTGGGTTATTGGTGATCGCTTGACTAAATCTGCTCATTTCCTTCCTGTTCGAGATACTTTTTCCCTAGATCAACTTTCCCGTTTGTATCTTAAAAAGGTAGTCAGGTTGCATGGGGTTACCCTCTCCATTGTATCTGATCGTGATCCCAGGTTTACTTTTAACATTTGGAAAGGCCTTCAGAACTCATTGGGTACTGAATTAAATTTTAGTACAGCTTTTGATCCGCAATCAGATGGGTAGTCAGAACGAACAATTCAGACCTTGGAGGATATGCTACATGCTTGTTCGATGGATTATCAGGGAATTTGGGACCAACATCTTTCTTTGGATGAGTTTTCTTATAATAACAGTTTTCATTCCAGTATACAAATGGAACCATTGGAAGAATTATATGGGAAGCGGTGTCGAACTCCAGCATTTTGGGATATGCGGGTGAAAGGAAGTTGATGGGACCAGAATTGGTAGAAGAGATGGCAGAAAAAGTTCAGTTGATTCAGAAACACATTAGAATAGCTCAGAGCAATCATAAGAGTTATGCGGATAATCGGAGTAAGGATTTATCTTTTGAGGTAGGTGATCATGTTTTTTCTCAATGTTTCGCCATGGAAAAGTGTGGTGCGATTTGGTAATAAAGGAAAGCTGAGTCCAAGGTTCAATGGAACATATGAAATTATGGAGAAATTAGGATCAGTTGCATACCGAGTAGATTTACCACCAAGTTTATCTCAAGTACACAATGTTTTTCATGTTTCGATGTTGAGAAAGTATATGCTAGATCCATCTCATGTTTTGAGCCCAGAGGTACTTCAGTTGGAAGAGAATCTCTCTTTTGAAGAACAACCAGTCCAGATTCTTGACCGAAGAGAGAAAGTGTTGCGAAATAAGTTAATTCACCATGTAATGTTTTTGTGGAAAACCCATATGGTTGAAGAGGAAACATGGGAATCTGAAAATGCTATGAGGGATAAATACCCCCACTTATTTTGATAAGTGAATAAAATTGCGAGGACGCAATTTCCAAAAGGGGGGAAGGATTTAACATCCTTGGTAAATGGAGAAAAATAGATTTTTATATTTATTAATATTTTAGAATTAAATATTAATTTTATCTTAAAAGGGTTTCTATGTTTGATAGCATACCCGATACGCAACAACGGTTTTCCTTGGAATCTTATGTTGCACACTAATAATATAATATTATTATTTTAAATAGTATTTAACTCCTAGCCGTTGTATTGGTGGGAATGAAAAAAACGAACTAAAATATGATTATAAATGTTTGTTAAATATATTTACGTTTATCAAATAAATGTTAGAGGCTTAAAAAGTGAATGAATCTAATTTTAAGCATAATTTTCATTAAAATGTCGATTTATCGCCTTTTAATGGAAAACCCTCTTTAAATATAGTTTTGGTTACTTTAATACATTCTAATTGACCAAATAAAATCTTTATTTAGATTGGGGACATCAAATTTTACTTGGGGTAAATTTTTGGTATTTTTCTGATAAAGTTCATTTTTTAATGAATATTGAAAAATATTGTATTTTAATTCAAAAGTGCTTTTTAATCTAACTTATTTATAGGTTAGATTATCTTTTTAATTTGTTTTAAAGTGGAATTAAAATAAATTTTTACTATTTATTCTAATGTTGGTCATTGGATTTAATTTCACTTTGAAATTGGACATAAACAAGTATCAATCTTTTGATAGTTATTGTTTCTTAAAAACACGCTATTTGTTTTAACAGCGGGAATTAATTTTTAAATTAATTAATTTCACTTCTATGTTTTGAAATTGGAAAAATAGACACCATTTTTGAATTCGTAATATCAAATATAGCTTAGGCTTAATTTTTGGTATTTTTCTGAAAAACTTCAATTTTTGATGAATAGTGACACCACTTAGAGGTAGTTAGAAAAACTGACTTTTTCATTTAAATGGAATTTTACCACTTCTGTGAATTGAATTTCAAAAATCTGACATACATGGTTGTTATCGAGAAGTAAAATGTGGTTCAATAAGATGAAAATAATTTTTGGTGAATAGTAACATTTGACTTTAATTTACCGCGGCTAAAGGTAAATTGGGTAACTCAAGGTTAAAAGAATATTATAATCATTCCAAATTACCTTAACACTTGTCCAAATATTATTGGTTGAGTCATTTACGACCATTAGCATCTTTGGGTCTATTTTGGGACCCCATTAAGCCACTTGGGTTTGATAATGACAATTTAGAATAATCAACTTAAAGAAAAGACAAAAATGACAAAAGAAAATATCTTTTAGTAAATTAATTTTTATAAGGGGTTATATAAATTATCTGTTCAACTATAAATACTTATTGGAAATCTAAAACTATTTCCTACATCATGGTATTTTTTTATAATTTTTACACATCAAATTAATTAAATTATTTATGACACAATAATGATGTAGTATTTACCACATTAATAGATGATTTAATTAAAAAAGATTATAATGATTAAAATATTATCCAAAACATTTCAAATTCTGATTGGATGATTTTATTTCGATTATGAGTCAACGTATCTTCGACCATAATGATTTTTGGACCATTAGAAACCGAATATCATTATATTATAAAATAATATTTTCACTCTTTCCTAAATAGCTCCTCCTCTCCCTTATAAAAAGAGACCACTTCTATGCAATTCCCCACACCTCTAAAGCCATTTGGATCATCCAAAGTCGGAACAATTAAGCTCCCTACATCCCTCTCCTCCTCCTAGAAGCCTTAATTTAGGCAAGAGGAACTTATGAAGTCCTTTTGGTTTAAACCAAAGGAAACTGCCTAAATTAAAGGTAACAGTTTCTATTAAATTGTTTTCTTTTATTTTTCTTCTCCAACCCCTAAACTCTTTTGATTTCTTTTCCTTTGTAAAAACAACAGTATCCTCAATATACTAGGATATTGTTATTATAAGGATTCGAACTACACTTACACACACCTCCATCTAATGGATGAAGAACATAATGTTTCTGTGGATGGAAAACTAACGCCTCACGAAATGATGATTGTTCAATTACATCTTACCGCCTCTCATGGTGGCCATTATGATGGAACTGTATTTTTATATGATATATATTATATTTATTATTTCTTTATGCTTCTGTACTTCCCAATTATATCAAACCTTTATGTTTTCCATGGTGGGTAAATACGATAATATCATTTGAGGAAGTGCGGACTACCGCCCCCTCAAAGTGATGTGACTCGTTAATGCCCTATGTGGGATGTATAAAGGATAGAGTTAATGATATTGTATATGATATTATACTGGAATTATAATATACCTATTTATCATTATGTTTTAATTCCATTAAAATAATAAATAGAAATGAAAGTAGCTTTCATGCGTACGTACGGCTTACCGTCTCCATGAACGATGCATTTCATTTCGTACCTCCAAATGTTATGTACTATTATAAATATATGTACATGATGGATATATAGGATATATATGATACCAAAATCATCAATATAATTCAGGATATAATGAACCTTTTACCACGTGAACAACATGTAATTATAAGAAGTCCATTTTTGACTCAAGTACCAAATATCGACAAAATGAACATTATTAACTTAAATGATTACATAATGATTATAACATGGTAATAAGTGATATAAAAGGAAAAATAAACTTAAAAAGGTTCTTAAGAAAGTATAAATTAACTTTAGTTTATTATTCAGGAGATTAATGAAGGAACGGGTCAAGTCGGACACGAGGTAAGGGACTTCGTCTCAATCTCCTTTCATTGAGGCATAATTCGTTTTATACACAACATTCTTTTATACGGTGTATAAACCCCTTTGAAGTTTACTCTTATACAAAAGGAATCTTTTTCTAAGAATCTTTTTACAAAACGACAAAAAAGAATGTTTCATTTAACGTACGCGGTGACAACGACCTTTTCCGCCGCCGCAAGTATTATTTGGTCTTTGGCTTGCTGAAAAAGCCATAATGTTTTTTTTTAATAAATACCATATACTATTTTATGTATTTTGGTATTTAAAAGGGTTTTTTATAACGTATTTGTTATGTCAATATATTTAAGTGATATATTGTGATCAAAGTGTGGAAATGTTTTCTTTCCATTATATTTGTTTTATGTCGTATGATATTATAATGGTACTTGGACATTTGATGGGTGGTTACGTGATAAACCATATGATGGGTGGTGCCGTGAATAGCCAGATGGGTGGATACGTTATAACTTCCAATGCATTGGGTATGTAAGTCGGTCGTATGGCTATTCCATTATGTGATATGTGTGGAAGTCGACCGTATGGTAATTCCATTTAAGTATGTTTATGTCCCAAGTTACCTTTATATGTTATGTGTTCTTTATATGGGTTTTATTGTAATCTTTTGGTTACAAAAGGGTAAGTATTGATCTTTTATTCAGTGAAGAGTTTTTACTACTTCATAAAGGTGAAAAGTGTTACTCTGATAAAGTATACATGGTTTACTTGTTGTTTTGAAACACTAACAGTTTTCATTCTTTGTGTTTCCCTTACTGATCTTTCTATGCTCACCCAAAGTTTTTTGAAATGTTTTTCACATGACTTAATGTGGAATAGTGTCAAGGATGGGATCAAGGGAAAGTCATGCTATATAAAACATGGATCTATACATGTTTCTTTTTAAGAGTTTTTAGTTTATGGAAACTTAGTAGAAGTGTCTACATTGTATTCTTTTGAGATGTAATAGTTAAGATCTAATTCTCTATAAATCTAAACCTGAAAAGATCCTCAATGGTAATTATTCATTTAATTCAATGTTAAATAATGTTTAAGGCCGGGTCCTTATAGTTTCACACTATTAGAAACCTAAGAAGTAACAATTTATAATAAAATCAAAACCCACATAAAAAACTGAAAATGACCCAATCTAGAGTAATAGATAGTAAAGGGTTAAAATTTAATCAACCAATAATATTTAGATAGGTTTTTATGTCAATTTAAGCATTATCATTTTAATTCATTCTTATTTATTCATTAAAATTTTTAACTAGTGTCATGACCCGTCCCCCAGGGCCCGCATCGTGACTACCCTAAGCCTGTCTTCCATAGGCCAGAGGCTGTTGACTAGCACCAAAGGAGTAATTCCCTAAATTGGTAAGACATTTCCTTTATAAATCGTAAACACACGAAACTAGAGTATAATAGGAAGAAAGCCCTAAGTAAAAACTATTTAAAAAGCATGCTGAAAGTAAAGGGGCTGGAAATACAAGACCAAACGTAAAGTAAAAGGAAATGAAAAATGGGTATAACTAAAAGAAAAATAGTTGGAAGGTATCTAGAAACTCCAAGATCATCCACCATGGATCCTACCTGAAGGGTAGGTGCAGATATCCTCCTCAATGCTCCACATCCTTCCATCTCCTCCGTGTACAGACTCTTCGTGAGGTCTGCCTCCGGGTACCATCCAGTCCTGGTGCTCTCGGCCTCCGTCAGTGTTGTCTGTCGTATGCATCCAACACAATGAGGTGCGGGCATAGCCCGTGTTGGGGTGAGTATAATGATACTCAGTAGGGGCACTAATACCTTCAAGGTCTCACAAAATCCAACAACGATCAACCACAATGTATGATTTCAACAGATAACCATTACAAAGGTATATGCCCATACATATACCTAAGTTATCAAGTAACCTGTCTCAATCATGAGGAAAACACAAAGGTCATTTACTCAGCTCAAACCAGGATTTTTATTCATGAAACCACAGCTGTTGGAGAACTCTTCCTCGGTCGAGTAAATTTTCCATGTCACGACTCTAAGGAGCTACTCACTAACCATAGACTGCTGAGGTACTCCACCTATCGAGTACCGTGGATCTGCTTCCAAACCAGGTGCTCCTCCGTTGTGGGTCTACGGCCAAACCTGGTGTTCTCCCTAATAGTTGTCAGAGGTAATCCTCCTATCGAGTACCATTGCTCTGCTTCCAAACCAGGAATTCCATCTTTCGTGGGTCTATAGCCAAACTGGTCACTCCATCCACTATGCTAATAGAATCACTCTGAGTCGAAACGGTCAAGCAGACATCAGGTCTATAACTACAAGGTATTTGTGCTCTGTCTTCTCGTCTCTGAGAGGATCCACTCCATGAGCTACTGGTCGATACTCCAAGTGTCACTAATTAACAGGTGAAAGTATCTCAAAGGACCGCCACCTCAAAGGGGTCTCAACGCAACAGACGGTGCATCAATCGGATGCCCGATCTTTGAGTTATAAGAATTCTAGTCCAGGGGGCCCGGATGGATTCGTGTATGAACCAACTTGACCGTGACTCAACTATACTCGAACTCCAGTGGGGTATACTCAAATGGAAGACTATGCTCCATGAATACCGGCATCGCTGACAGTTCGTCAAACGGATATCCAGGGACAATGATATGGCCCAAGAAGTAAAAGGGTCAGTAATGGGAACCGGACCAGTATGACCCAGTCGGACTGACTCGGCCCAACCCAGACTGGGCCGACCCAGGCTGGGTTGACCCGTTAAGACTCGCTGGGTCTGATACATCCCATTCGGTGGGTCATCCCCGCTATGTTTTGACCCGGTCTACTAGGCCCGCCTAGTGGACCGCGAGGGCGGTTCGGCCCGATTGTCACCACGTAAGTGGCTTGGTAACATGGCCCAGGAGACCAGGTTAGATGGGCCAATGACACCGCAAAAACGCCGCATGTCAGCTCAACAGGCCGGTAGCCGGGAGGCCAGTGGGCAGGCCGTGCGGGGAGGGGGTGCTCCAGTTGGTCACCGACAGGGCGCGGGAGCACCGGTCAGGGCGCCGGTGCGCCGGGCACGTCAGAGCAGGGGCACCAGGCAGCGCGTGGGGGCGCCAGGCAGCAACTTGGGACACGGGGCAGCGGCGCGTTGGTGCCAGGTTGCGGCACGGGGGTGGCGGGTAGCAGCACGGGGCACCGGGTAGCGGCGCAGGCAGGCGATGCAGGGCTGGGCGGTGCGCAAGTAGGTAGGTAGCCCAACAAAGCATGGGGTCCATGGGTAGCGAGGTCTTTGTTCTCCGTCTTCATCATCGTCACCTCAGTGTCATTCCATCATAAAATCATCACAAAAAGAACAACTGAGGGTTTGGGCCATGTTGGATTGGCTCTCACCCTCCGCATTTAGAGTGGTAGAATTCAGTTCACATTAACGAAGCAAAATAATTAAAATACATCACATTGTATCAATCTTCATTCGGTGCTGAGAAGAATAAAAGAGAAGCATCATCATGCAACAACCCCGACCTTGTTTGGCATTCGTAGAGGAAGTCGCGGGGAAAAGGTGGGTGTCGATTCATCATCTGTCATATTCGTCAGGTCCTCCCAACTTAAGATTGTACTTCGGAAATCGTCCGGGGTAGAAAACCGAGGAAGAAGCATCGTAAAGTTCTTCACATTCTTCATTGGGTGGAATAAGCGTTCTTCATTCAAGAGATATTTCTCCATTTTCTTCCAAGATCCACCGAGAAAAAAATACCAACCCAAAATAAAATAATAGAGTAAATATTATTTTAATGGATTGACATGAATTTTGAACAATCGGAATTAAAAGAATTAATTCCCAGAATTAATGGTGGAGAGTTGGAAAAATAAATCAAGAAAGGGAAGGTTAGGAGGCTCCCTAATTAATTGGGAGTTTCATGGGGTTGAAGGGGGTTAGAGAAGTTAAACAGTTTGGGTCATCCCAACCTAAATAAATTAATCCCAAAGGAGGTTATGTGAAGGTGGGCCCCACAACCATAACCTCTCATTGGAGGTTATGGTGTGGTGGACCCCACCTTCAACCTCCTCTTGGATATATTTACCAACCAAATAAAAATGAACCACAAACTTATTTTTATATAACATTATTAAAGAACCCCAAAAACTATCTTCCACTCTCGATAAAACGCTACAACGGTGATGGTCTCACTATGCAATCACCAACGATGTGAGTTCAATGGTGCCCTCTGATTTCAATTCCAAACATCGGTTCAAAGGTTATAAAATCTCGAACGTATGTTAACTGAAAGTACCTGAAAAAAAGTTCGGAAAATTATTATCAGTCACCCTCGACTTGTGTTGGTCGAGGTTAGGCTCTTCCTAGGTGAAACACTCCCTAACGAATCCAACAGTACTCTCAGATTTTTAATCCGACTCACCGTTTATAAATTATAAATTTTACAATAAAATAATTTTCACTTAATTATTTTATTTGAAGCCAAAAACTAACATTTTCTGGTGGCCCGCACCGACCATAATTAGTATCTTCTTAAACAAATCATGCCCTTACGAGTTCAGCGGTGGTCTTAGATTTTTAATTCGAGAAACCGTTTGTGTGTTATATGCATTTGAAAAATAAAAAATTTATTTAATTATTTTATTTACAGTTAACCCATTTTGGGGATTTCTCACAGGAGGCCCGCACCAACTAAACATAAGTCGCGCCTACGGTAAACCTGTTATACAAAGCTCAACGGTGCCCTTGGATTTCTGATCCGAGTAACCTTTCAAGAGTTATTCCACTTTTTCAGGAAAACTACTTAAGCGCATTAATTTATAGCTTAAAAAAGTTCGACAGATCATTCTGGGCAATCTGGGCCTCGAAATCAGGTACCCTCAAAAACTGCGGACTCGTAAAATTCCAAAACATTTAAGACAAAATTTCCATGAAATTTTCGATTCTTTACATTACCCCCACCTTGGGGATTTACATCCCTGTAAATCTACAACACACACTAGGGAAACAAAAGGGGGGTACTGGGCATGCATTTGTGCCTCCCGCTCCCATGTGCTCTCCTAGAGGTTCTCGTGCTTCCAGTAAATGTGCACTAGAGGAATCAACCGTTCACATAGGACCAGCTCCTATCGATCCTCAATCTCCACTGGAACCTCCATGAATGTCTTTCCGTCATCGATGTCCAGCTCCCCATGGTCGATAATGTGGGATGGGTCGTGCACGTATCTCCTCTACTGAGATACATGGAAGACGTCATGCACCCGGTGCAACTGAGTTGGAAGGGCCAGGCGGTAAGCCACATCACCTACTCTTTTAAATAAGTGGAGGAGTGAATGAAAGAGACAATAGAAAAGATACACCATCTCTATCCACAAATGATTTATGTAATGCAGCTAGCTTCTCTTTCACCTATCCTATCAACTGAATACCAATCCTCATGCTGAGTGCATCCACAACAACGTTCCCCTTTCCAGGAGTATAGACTATCTCGAAGTCATAGTCCTGGAGGAACTCAAGCCATCGCCACTGTCTCAGGTTCAGATCCTTCTGAAAGAGGACACACCTGATACTATTGAGATTAGAGTAAACCATAAACAGTTCGCTCAATGAACTATGGGTGAGAATAGCCAATTGTAAGAACTCGACGTCACCCTTCTTCACCTACGTTCTACAAGAGCTGCTAAGATTTCTCCATTTCAAAAAATGGAAATCCGGTCTCATCCCATGGAGGAACCATGTCCTTTTCCTAATACAGTCAATCCTGAAATTAACAGTACTAATTCATCCCATGGACGATGTCGTAAGGCCTCGATGCTACTACCAAGAGATCCAATCGTTACTCTCTCCTCTAAGGGTTGAGTCTCATTGTTGGCATTAGTGTGTGGTCACTGGGTCTCCTCTAGAAGAAATCTCAAAAGTGAGGGTCATGTAAATAGTTTTAATCGGAACCTCTTAGTATTAACGTCACAAAAAGGAAGGAAAGAAAACGTCACAAGGCCAAGTTCCCTTTATTACTATAGCTCAAGTTACAAAGACACAATGAAACCACAAACAACGACATCAATGAAGTTAGAAGCATCATGAAAAAAGGCCTCCATGCTTTGAACAAGTCCCGCTCATGTCTACCTTCTTCTAGAACTCCATGGTCGTATGATGTAGCTACCTGAAGATGTGCTCTCCCCTATCCACCTGTTCCCTGCGGTCTGGGTGGAACTCCTGGTGGGGGTGGTGGCAACACCTCGAAGCGTCGTCCACCACCAGCTACACGGCCAGCTCCCCTGCCACGTCCACCAATGCCTTGCATATCGTCTTGATCGAACCTATGCCTATGTATGGGAGGTCCTTCATCTATCTGATGATCATCTGTATGGCTGGTTGGACTGTCACATTCCATGTGACCAAGCATGCCATAGGAGTAACACTATCCGCTCCTGGTATGCCTGGCTCTGTCTCAACTCGGGGTGCCCCAAACAACTGATCCTAAGTCATGCGGTCGATCACCTGTAGGTCTGGTCCTCTTGGAGCACTTCAAAATTTACCTACTTTTAGCTGCATAAGACTATGATGCATGTTGGCTAGTGGTGGGTCTCACTATTGGAGACCGCTCAGCAAGGAAACTCTCCACTAGGAGGGATCGATCCAACACCATTGTCTATGTCAGAATGTTGTGGGAGACAAATGAAGCTCTAATCTCTCACATGAGTCCTTGGTCGAAGGTCTAGGCCCTGATGAATGGGTCCCATACCATATCAGTGTAGTAGCGTGAGAGGTCGGTGAACCTCACTGAGTACTGCGCCATCATCATACTACCCTACTGTAGATGCAGTAGCTCTTGTATATGCACCGCTCGAAGGGTGGTTGTTACAAACTCCCCCATGAACATGATCTTGAAGTCTTACCATAGAAGTGACGCCTTGTCAAGAATATAGAGCATTTGGCTCCACCACCTGCCTGCTGCTGCCGGAATAATGCTGACAGAAAGGATCACCATGATGTTGGCTGCTGTCCCTACCAGTCTGAAGACTCTCACCATAGCCTCCATTCAATCCTCTGCCACATGCGTGTTTGTCTCTCCCATGAACATGGGTGTCCTATAGCACTGGAACTCATGCGGTGCACTCAAGCTGCGTGCACTCTCTACTACTGGGGCTGGTGGCATCGGTGGCCCAATGTGAAGTGGTACAGCTGGTGCATCAGCTGGTGCCTCAATAAGAAGAGGGCCATGTATTGAGGCCTCGTCGCTCAGTGGGCTATCATTACGTACAACTCCCAGGGCTCTAGATGGTCGTTTGCTGGGATGCATCCTAAAAGAAACAGAGGTGACACGGTCAAAAGACTATACCTGGTGTGCAGACCTCATTTGAGATGACATAAAGAAAACATTTGAAAACACACATGCAATCAATGTATTCATGCACTGAGTCCGAAATCAGAAATCAGGGTCCTGGTGTATGGATACGTCGGCCACCTTCACCAACACCGGACTCCCTGAACTGAAATCCTCACTTAGTACCCTTAACACTATTTCTCCATAGTAATGAAATAACATAGTCTTATGTTCGGTGGTAGAACCAACTCCTTTGATACCAATTTGTCACGACCCTTCCCCCAGGGCCTGCATCGTGACTACCCCAAGCCTGCCATCCATAGGCCAGGGGCTGGTGACTAGTACCCAAGGCATAATTCTCTAAAAGGGAAGGTGTTTCCATTATAAATCATAAACACACACAACCAGAGTACAAGAGGAAGAAAACACTATTTAAAAACGGTGTAACAAGCATGATGAAAGTTAAGGGACTGTAAATACAAGCCCAACAGTAAAGTACAAGGAAAGGAAAAATAGGTACCACTAAAAGACAAATGGCTAGAAGGTGTCTAGCTGCTCCAGGATCGTCCACCACGGATCCTACATGAAGGGTTGGTACAGATATCCTCCTCAGTGCTCCACGTCCGTCAGTCTCTTCCGGGTATGGACTCATCGTGAGGTCCACCTCCAGGTACCATCTAGTCGTGGCACTCTCAGACTCCGTCAGCGATGTCCTTCGTCTGCATCAAACACAACAAGGTGCAGGCATAACCCGTGCAGGGGTGAGTATAATGATACACAGTAATGATCCCGAGACAATCAAGGTTTCACAAAATCCAACAAGGATAAACCAAAAATTATGATATCAATGGATAACCATTACATAGGTATATTACCATACATAAACCAAAGTTATCAAGTAATCCATCTCAATCATGAGGAAAACACAAAGGTCACTAACTCAGCTCAAACCCGTATTTTTGTTCATGAAACCATAGCTACTGGAGAACTCCTCCTATGTCGAGTACAATGACCCTATCACGACTCCGAGGCGCTACTCACTAACCATAGACTGCTGAGGTGATCCTCATGTCGAGTACCATAGGTCTGTTGCCAAACCGGGCATCCTCTGCGGTGGGTCTGCCACCAAACTGGGGGCTCCCCCTAATAGCCGTTATAGGTACTCTTCCAGTCGAGTACCACAGGTCTGCTGCCAAACCAGGAGCTCTGTCCGCAGTGGTTCTACCGCCAAACCGGGCGTTGCATCCATAGGGATAATCGAATCACTCCGAGTAGAAATGGTCAAGCAGTCGTCAGGTCTACAGCTACAAGGTATCTGCACTCTGTCTGCACATCTCAAGGAGGATCTACTCCACAAGATACTAGTCCATACTCCAAGTGTCATGAAATCATGGGTGGATGTATCTCAAAGAACTAACACGTCTAATGGGTCTCAAAGAAATAGACGGTGCGTCAATCGAACGCCCGGTCTGTGAGTTATTAGCATTTTATTCCTGGGGGCCTAGTAGGATTCATGTATGAACCAACTTGAACATGACTCAACTATACCCGAACTCCATTGGGGTAAACTAAAAGGGACAGCTATGCTCTACGAATGTCGGCGCCATTGACGGTTTATCAAATGTATGTCTGGTGCCAAAGATATCGCCCAAGAAGGAAAAGGGCAGTAATGGGCCCAGGTCTGGTCTTACCCGGTCAGATAGACTCGTCCCAACCCAGACTAGGCCGACCCGGGCAAGGTCGACCGGTTCAGACTCACTGGGTCTGACCAAGCACATTGGGTAGGTTAGCCCGCTAACTTTTCACCCAGTCTTCTGGGCCCGGCCTAGCAAACCGTCAGTGCAGTTCGGCCCCATTGTCGCCACGTAGGCGGCTCGGTAACATGGGCCAGGAGACAGGGTCGGTTCGGCCAGTGACACCGTAGATCCGTCGTGGGCCGGCTCAGCCGTCTGGTGGCTGAGAGGCAAGCAGGCAGGCCACGCGGGGCATGGGTGGGCCGGCTGGTCCCCGACAGGCAGCGGGTTCACTGGGCAGGGCGCCGATGCGCCGGGCAGACTGCGCGGGTGTCGGGCACGGTGCTTGGATGTCGGGCAGGGTTCCGGGGTGTCGGGCCAGCCATGAAAGGGGTGCTGGGTAGCGCGGGGGGGGAAGGAGGGGGAAGCAATGCGGGATGCCAGGCAGTGGTGTGGGGGCGCTGGGAAGAAGCGCGAGTATGTGATGCTGGGCATGGTGGTGCGTAGGGAGACGAGTAGCACAGCGGTGCATGGGGGCTGTAGGTAGCGCGATCTTCATTTGCCATCTTCTTCATCATCACCTCAGTGCCATGTCATCGTAGAATCATCACAAAAAGAACAACGGAGGTTTTGGGCCATGTTGGTTTGGCCCGCACCCTCCACGTTTAGAGTGGCGGCATTCAGTTCACATGAACGAAGCTCAACAATTAAAATACATCACTTAGTATCAATATTCATTCGATGTAGAGAAGAAGAAAACAGAAGAATAATCATGCAACAACCCCTACCTCATTTGTCGTTCGTAGATGAAGTCGCGAGGAAAAGGCGAGCGTCGATTCATCGTCTGTCGTGTTCGTCGCGTCTTCTCAATATAATCTTGTGCGTCAGAAAGCGTATGGGGTAGAAGACCGAGGAAGAAGTGTCGCATTGTTTTTCGCGTTCTTTGTTTGGAGGAAGAATCATTTTTAATTGGAGAGATATTTGGAAAGTTCTTCCAAGCTCCACCAAGAAGAAAGTGCCATCCCAAAATAATATAATAGACTAATTATTATTTTAATGGATTGACATGCATCAAAATAATTTTAATTAAAAGAATTAATTTACAGAATTACTGGAGGAGATTTTTCAAAATAAATGGAGAGAGGGAAGGTGAGGAGGCTCCCGAATTAATTGGGAGTTCCATGGGGTTGAAGGGGGTTAGAGAAGTTAAGGAGCTCGGGTGGGCCCCACATAAATAAAATCCTCCCAAGGGAGGTTATGTTAGGGTGGGCCCCACCACCATAACCTCTCATGGGAGGTTATTGTGTGGTGGACCCCACCTCTAACCTCCCCTTGGAGATTTTAACCACCCAAATAAAAATAAGACAAAAACTTATTTTTATTTAACTTTATTAGAGAACCCCAAAAACTATCTTCCACTCTGGATAAAACGCAACTATGGTAAAGGTCTCACTATGAAATTATTGACGCAGTGAGTTCAACGGTACCCCCAGATTCCAATTCTGAGCATCAGTTCAAATGTTATAAAATCTTGAATGTACGTTTACTGAACGTACCCAAAAAAAGTTCAGAAAATTATTATCAGTCATCCTCAACTCGCACCGGTCAAGGTTAGGCTCTTCCTAGGTGAAACACGCCCCAACGAAGCTAACGGTACTCTCATGTTTTTAATCATACTCCTCATTTAGATGTTATGAATTTTACATGAAAATAATTCTCGCTTAATTATTTTATTTGCGGCCAAAAACTATCTTTTTTTGGAGGCCCGCTCTGGCCAAAGTCTGTATCTTCATAAAAAAAGCATGCCCCCATGAGTTCAGTGGTGGTCTCAGATTTTTAATCTGAGCTACCATCTGTGAGTTATAAGCATTTGAGAAATAAAATAATTTATATAATTATTTTATTTACGGTTAATTCATTTTTGGGATTTCTCACAGGAGGCATGCACCGACTAAACTTATGTCGCGCTTAGGGTAAAGTTGTCATCCAGAGCGCAACGGTGCCCTCAGATTTTTGATCGGAGTAACCATTCAAGATTTATTCCACTTTTTCATGAAAACTACTAACGCACATTAATTTAAGCTTAACAAAACTTCGTTGTATCATTCTGGGAACTCCCAGCCATGTAATCAGGAACTGATAGAAACTGAGGACTCATAAAATTCCAAAGAGTTTAAGAAAAAAAATTCCTTGAAATTTCAGGGTCTTTACAACTAGGGTTACAGTTATTTCAATATTAAAATGTGTAAGTAATTACTTATTTGAAATAAATTATACCAAAAATTAATACTATAGAACATTTTATTCCATATAATAATTAATATATATTTTTAAAAAATGTTTTATGATTTTTAAATATTTTAATAAAACCTTATTTTGACAAAATATCTATATTGTCAATTTTGAAAGTACTATGGATTTTTTATAATATAAAAATAAGAATTTAACCTCAATTCATATATTTTATTATATCTCTAATGGGTTATGAAAATTTATAAAATTCATTGGAAAATATAATTATCTCTAATTAAATATATTAAAACATTTTTAAAAACATTTATTTGATCACTTCATTAATAAAATAATTACAACCACAATTTTTTATAATTATTTAATATACTTATGTGTTAAATAAAAATAAAAAATAATATAATATGATGAATATAAATACATTATCTTACAGAATAATAATTTTAGTCGAATTTATCTCATAAAACCTTATATAAAAAATGATACACTTTTAAAACATGAAACTGACAAATTTATCTTCACTTTAAAAAAAATAATATAATTGTCATAATCCATTATATAATCCTATAAATGGCCAAAACTTCAACCCTTGGATTATTGTGGTTGATATATAGTCGACCAATAAGGTTTGGTAATGTTTTTGGGCCTTTTTATTATTATAAATATTTTAATAAAAATTGTTTTATAGATTTATCATCAATTAATTAATTTTTTCACCATCCATGAATATATTTATAAGGTAATTATTTATTTTGTAAAAAATTTAAATAAATTTTCATAATAAAGGAATGAAAATTTTCTTTCAAATTATTATTTATAATTGAATTTATCTTCTATATAACTATATATTAAAAATAATTTAATTATTAATGTTTCAGTGAGACAGATATAAGTTTTTATTAAATAAAATAAATTAAATATCTTAATCTCATCCAAGTGGGTTTTAATCAATTTATTTCAAACCAAGTATGTTTTAGGGAAAATTATAATAATAATATTATATTAAGACAAGTGTTAGGGTAATTTTATATTATTATTATTATTCTTAGTAGCCCGATTTACCCTTTTACAGTGTTAAAAAAATCTTTAGAAGATACTATTCATATTTCCCAAAAATAAAATAAATATATTTACATAATTTTTACCTACTAATTAAATGTATGTAATCCTTTTTTCAAAATTATAAACACAAAATTTGTAGTAATTAATTTAAAATTAATCCCATTGTTGATATGAGAAATCATGTTTTAAAAGATAAAATATTTCGAATGATTGAAATGTTTTTACATCAGAATTTAATGAAAAAATAATTCCAATGACATGAATTATATTAAATGGTAAAAATATATTATATTTATACTTTTTAATAATTTATTAATTTAATTTAACCATATAAACTATTTCTATGAAAAAAAGTTATGTTCATTTAAAATTTAGCGTATTTTTACTATTCATGAAAAAATGAATGTTATCAGAAAAATATAAGAAATTCATCTTATGTAAATTTTTGTATAAAATTTCAAAATAAAATGTTTTTATTATCATATAAAAATTAGTTATGTGTAAAAATATTAATTTAACAGGGATTCTCCATTCAAAGGTGTTAAATTAAACTTTAAAAAATATGGGTTTATATATAAAATAGGGTTTTATTTATACCCTATGACTAAAATTTCCCTTGTATGAATATAAAAAATATATATCTCATTAGTTTAATTACCAAAATTAATTCACTAAAAAATAAATGAATATAATTGATTTATTTTTTTCATACATAGTTAACAGCCAATGAATTCACAATGCATTTTCATAATTTAGTTCTAATTATTATTGCTAATCTAACGGCTATGCTATAATGGTAATTTTATAATAAGGGTTTCGTGAGGTACATTTAAACAAACAATTTCATGCAATGAAAGGTATTTAAAAAAATTATTTGAAAAAATTATTTCATAAAAACCTCTTGGTGTTACATGGATAACACAATTACTATTCCTAATGCCATACTCTTATTTATTGAATATAATTTTAAATAGTGTTTTATTACCACACATATTGTAGTATAATGTTTTGACCATGTTTTATTTTTAGGTTTATTATGTTTTTCATCCATTTATTTAACAATGATGATTTCATTTATTGAGTATGTGAATGCAAAGAATATTTCTTTTATTTTATAATGAACTATTCCTTTCTATATCCATATATTTTAATCTATCAAAAATATTACTTCATATATGTAATAGTATTATGTTTTACCAATTCTAGCCCTGTTTTTTCAAAAAATTTACTTCTTAAAAGAAATTTTTAAAAATTCATGAAAATAATTGGATTTTATTATAAGTGTTTTGTTCAAACTAGACTATTATTTTCAAGATCTTATATTTTATCTTCTAAATACATATAATTTTACATGAAAATTATTATTTAATGATAAGTTATTATTCCTCGTAATTTTTTAAAATTATAATTGAATCCTTATTTTTAAAATCTATGAAATGATTTTAAACTATTATATATAAATAATTTTTTGTTGTTTTAAAGAAATTATCATTTATTTAAAAATGATTTTTATTTCGACCTCATCCCGATATATAAAATAGTTACCCTTCATTTGTTTTTGTTTACTTATTTTCCATATATGTCACCTAAGAAATTATTTAATTTGTGTGAAATTTATTTGGTATAATATGATTATAATTTTGACGGTATTTCATGACACATTATTTGTTAGTTTCATGAAAACAATTTAACATTCTATGGGTTATATTATAACATGTTGGTTATTTTTGATGTTCTATTAAACATGTACGGACAATGAGATTTTTGGGACCTATATCTATTTAAATTTATTTGGTAGTGATTTATATATTATTATATATAAATTTTACATGATTAGGTGAATGAGTATCTTGGTTCAAAAAAATGAGTTTGATAGAGTTTATCTCTAGTATCAACATTACTTAAGAGTTTGTTGGTGGGTGGAATATTTTACAGAGATAAAAATTCCTATTTTTATGATTGTTTTTCATTCCTTCAATACATTACATAGATCAGGATATATTATTCATGTTAAATATTATTATAATTTTTTAAAAGTGTTTTCATTTTAGATGATATTTCTATCATTCATTTTTATGGTTAAAATATATTGATTTATTGTAATTTAAAATTTTTATTATTCAATATTCATTAATTTACACACTTTTGATATATAATAATATTTTTTTCATATTTTATTTCTTACTAATCATTTGAAATCACTGATTATTTTGATTTCGATTACATATGATTGGAATATTATTATGTATCATGGAATTTATATTAGTTTGTTTAGTTTACATATAAATGTCCATGGAATGAAAAATAAATGGTTTCGTACTTCTAAACACTATTACACAATATATTTTGGTCCATTGGATAAAATTATATATGAGAGATGTGATAATTAATCCATGTTATCAACATATAAATTAAATATGATTAACATGGGTTACTTCAATTAGTTTATAAGTAGTAAAATTTGTGTGGTTTCATAGATGAATCCATGTTTAGATCCTATGTGTGTCCCATTAAGGGAGAATGGTTGAAAACAAGTTGGGTAAACTATGTGTTCTCCAAAAAAATTAAATTTACATTTATTTTCCTATTTACCCTCCCAAATTTATGTATCTCTAACCCCTCTAATTTTCTCATATATCCTCTTATGAATTCTGTTTCTCCTCAAAATATATATTCTTTTTAGGAAACAAAACATGTATACAGTTTGGGATAATGCACTATGATTGAGTAATCCTTGTGTTTTGGTCTTTTTGGTTATATAGAAGGTGATTCATTGATTATTTTGGAATTAATCATGGATGAATATTCATTGGGGCACTAGTCATAATTATTAATGTATGTGTTTCTCTATTATTATTTTAGTTTTCAATTTCATGATTTCTTAGTTTTTAGAATTCCATTTTAATGAAATTATATATTTATATAAGTCATTATTTGGAAATATTAATTGGATTTATGGAAATTAGAAAATGTTTAAAAAACCTCCTCCTAGATTTTTATAAATGTTATATAAATTTTATTTTTTTTATAATGAATGTGTTTTTAAAAACATAATACAGATCGAATTTAATGATTATAAAAGAAAATTGTGGGTGTAAAATCATTTAATATTTCCATTCATAGTTTTAATGCAATGAACTAATGCTAGTTTCCAGGAGACGGTGCCTTAATTCATTACATTGGATTGATGACTAAAAATTAGTATCCTGAAGGAATGAATTCTTTAGTAGTTTTGGAAAACTTGATACATACATAATTTCAAAATTACAACTTGAAAGGAAATTCAATATATAAATTCCTTTAATAACATCTATAACTCCTAGTTTATCCATGCATGTAATTCATAATATACCTCTTCATGTCCTGGGAAAATAAAACATAAGAAAATGGGTGATCTTAAATGCTCATTAAGGGTATGAAATAAAACAGATGATATCATAAACATAAATATTAGGCACATTGAATAACTAAATACACATTCCTTTAAAAATAAACAAGAACACTTTATAGAAAAAATATGAGTTGAATAAAGAATTTCATAATAAATCCTAATCATGGTTATTATACTAATCTAATAACCTCTTGAAAATTATATTACTAGTTTTAGAATGAGGGAATTCATAATTCCAGGCATCATAACTATACCATCAAGGCATCATGCTAATACCATAAATAACCATTTTGTCATGGCCTCGTGCCAAGATAGTAGTCTGTATCATGTGACCTACCGATACATTGAGGGGATTTATAGGGCCCCACCCATCACTTAATAAGTCTAATTAATTCTTCACCTGATCATGGACAAACATAAACAACATATACATTCATATTGAAACAAACATATGAAATGTAGATAACATTCCTCGAACATTAAGCATAAACACTAACCATTCGGAGTAAATTGGTGAGTAGTATTAAGATTGCACATACAAAATCAAACTAATAATAAATAATAGAATTAAATATGGTAGGTTATAACATAAAATATTAATCCCAATAATATATATGAATCCACAAGAGTGTTGAAATAGATGAATATACTCATATAAAATCATTGATTAAATCATGAGATTAATAATCTTTTACTTTTAAATAATCGTTATTTTGGAGAAATATTTGTATAAAACCATATGTGAAATAAGATAATATTTTCATACTAAAATGAGTTATTTTATTAAGATAATTATTAATATACCAAGATTATATATTTCCCTAGAAAATAGGTAAGAATTTGTGAAATTCCATTGAATTTTCCTTGTATTTAATGAAGAATTTTTGAAATACCCATTGAAAAAACATTAATCCCTATAAATTAATGTAGGACTATGGTTGGTACACATATAAAGAACATTAACATAAAATCTATTAGGATTATATAAGAATAAATAAATATTTAACTGAGTTTTATAGAGAATAAGAGTAACCTAAATGAAAATAGAGGTTCTGGAAGAATACCTTTACCTTAAGTCCAATAGTGTTCTTCACATGATCGAGTGCCATGGATAACCAAATTAAATCAATCCATTAATATGTTCAGAACATACTATTTATTTATTTGATTTATTATATCCTTATTAATTTCATTCATGGCATTCTTGATGGGTTTAATAGGATAAATTTTTATTGTTTGAGAGCGTCTTCTTCCATGGTATTCATGATGGGTTTTCTTATATACATGTAATGATAATCCTGTAAGAGGAGAATTTTTGTATAGAATAGAAGTTGTATTTTATTTTTTTACATCTAGAATATATCATGGATATAAAATTTATTAAGTTATTGAATGTGATGCGTTTCATTATATAAAATATTAATGATAATTCTTTTGATTAATTGGTGGTTTTTTATCAAAACAAATACATTTTTATTAATTAATTAATATCATTTTTAATAAATTATTCAAGAACAAAACATACTCTTTGATACATATATTATTGTAAGAACCCATTTCATATTCTTGAGTTACGGGCTTCTTCTTTTCCTTTTTCCTTAAGTGTATATTAGAAAATAAGGAAAATGGTGAAAAATCCAAAAAAAAATTGGGTAAATGTCATGTACTTTCCCACACGTCATGTACATTGGCCCTATGGGAAGATTATAAAGGGCGTGTGGGCCTATCGGTGATGAAGGGTGTAAAAATAGACTACAAACCGTGTACTTTGTATATACACTCCGTGTAATCAGTCGCCAGGTGAACAGTAAAAAGGTGGAAGTAGCCGCCAGCAGAACGACAGTACATGTTTTGTACTCAAAAATACACATCGTGTAATCATTAATACTAATAAACAGCGAGGAAGTGGAAAGTGGATTCCATAGGAACAATTTAAAAAATGGAAAGTACACGCCCTGTATTTTATATTACACGCCGTGTAGTTATTTTTTTAGCTTAAAATAGGCAGGAGCCTCCTCTTTCAATAGAGGAAGCTTAGAACCCAGTTTTAGTGCGGGAGAGGAGGCTAGAGTTGGGAGGAGAACCTGATCATACACCGGAACTCGGATTCATTCACTGATGGTCTCATTTGAACCGCGTGGGTGAGTTCTTCTTTCTTCTTGAACCTCTCCTTCCCATTCATTCTTGAGGGGATTTTCTTTGAGTTTTAATGAGTATTTGTTAATACCATATTTATGCTATTCTCTATTTTTTGGATCAATTTTTCACGTATATCGATCAGTATGGATCTAGGTAGGTGGTCTGATGTTTATTTCCAACAGTCATGTTGTTTTTGGGTACCATTATGCTAAACACCCATGTTTGGGGTGTCTTATGGGTGAGTCCTTGACTGATTAAATACCTATAATTTTACAATTAATTTAATGAATATGTATAAACTATTGTTTGGTATCACCGCCTTAATCCAGGGCCACCCCAATGAATTTTTTCCCTTGTTTATCCTTTTGGTCAGGATACCTTAGGGTATGCCATGATTATAGCATTCATTGAGTTTTCTTGAGAGAAAATTTATATATAATTTCTTGCTTATGTTTTGGGCTTGGGATTGTTATTTTCTTAGCATGAGGGTGGTGTTTTGATTATCCTAAGGGAAAGGTTCTCTTTTTCCATAGGGTAATTGTTTTTTTAGCTTGATGGCAATCACCTGTGGGTTTTGTTTCTATTTCACATGATGGAAAGGTTCTGATTATCCTGAAGGCATGATTCAGATTAGCATGAGGGATAGATTCAATTTAGCATGAGGGCATGATTCTATTTATCCCAAGGGAAAATGTTCTTATGTCTGAAGACACCATTTCCTTCATATATTCACTATGGTGATTTTACAGAACTGGTAGAGTTGCTTCTTTTGATTACATCTTAGTTTATTGTATTTCATTATTTCACACTGTTTTTGAACAAATTTAGTATCAGTTGGGCACAGGCCGTTGGTGGTTACCAACTAGGATTTATTTCCCACACCCTATTTGGGTCATGACTTGGGCCCAAACAGATTATGTTGGTACAGGTTTTGATAAGGGAAAGAGTTCCTCTACAGACACTTGATTGTTGCAGAAGAGTAGGAGAGCATGGGACCAAGCTTAGGCTTGCGATGCTACTGAGTTCCTGCAGCACAGTTTTTCTTTGTTTTGCTGTATTTTAACATGTAATTTATTGTTTTAGAGTGCATTGTATTAGGTTTTTTATACTTTCTTAGTCCTAGGGATATATTACATCATTATATATGATTGTTGGTAATTTTTTTAGTTCAGTATTGTTGTCTATTTCAGCTTAGTATTGTTTAGTGCATCCGCTATTGTAAGTTTATATTTTGTTCGGCTATGCTATGGTGTTTGGGGAAATGAGCTTGAGTTCATGTGACCAATTGGGTTTGGGGAACCCATTGAGTGGCACCCGGATCCGGGACATTACAAAGTGGTATCAAAGGATTTATTTTCTCTGATTTATTTTATTATTTGGAAATGACTGAAAGAGATAGATTGTTAAGGGGTTCAGTAATAACAGTGGTCGGGAATAGCTACACCATGTATAGGTAAAGGTCATATTTCCTCGAATTAAATTTTGATTTTCTATTTAATATTAATATAGTTGGTTTGATTTTCACCATTGGGTGACACACTTGTGGTGTGATGTTTACATTTTTTTCTTGGGTTCTATTTAGTTGCAACCCGATGGTATGAGGTTATTCAACCTCATGCATCAATTATTGACATATTAGAATCACATGTCATGCATAGTTTCTATACCATGTCGGGGAATTATAAATTTCATGTTTTTGTGATAGATGTTTTTCTTTAAAATGCATGTTGTTGTTATAGATGCATTGATAAAATACCAACTATTTGAAAGGTTATTGTTATGTAAGGTTTTGAGAATGAATGCCAAACATTGGTTCTTGAGGAGTATAGGCCCTCCTCAACACAAATTTGGTGGATCATTGACTTGTTTACTCTGTTATAACATTTCTAAGATGACATAAATTGGTTCGTGGGGAATATAGGCCCTCACGGATAAGAATTTGGCACTTATTTTTTGTTTTCAGTGTTTTTCTAGGATCTAGAGTAGTTTTTAAGGCTTAGTATCCAGAAAAACCTAGAATAAACACCATGTAGTTTTGACTACACACCATGTGCTCTTCTGTTCGAGAAGAAAAGAAATAATTTTAAGTGCATGTCGTGTAGTTCCTAATTGTGTTATAGGCCATGTAGGTTGAAACATGGGTTTGGGAAACCTCAAGAGGGAACATTCCATGTACCGATTATACATGTCGTGTTGTGTTGACCCTGTGTCTGCCATGTAACAAGCAACACGGACGGAGGAATCATCATTTAAATAGACTGTGTAGCATAATCTGGGGAAACTGGTCATGTAACTAACATCAGAGGTTGGTGTTATCCTTTCAAGTACACGTCGTGTCCATGTGGAACATGCTTTGTAGTGTGAGTCGTGTATCTGGTCATGTCAAGAACAGCACCGATCGAAAATGCTATTCTAGTACACGCTGGGTACCTGAGGGACCCATCATGTAGTCTTGAACAGTTAAAGGTTGTGTGGACATGGCCATGTGGCTGGGGAAATGGGGTGGTGTACACACCATGTACGAGTGAAACAGGTCGGGTAGTGTCAGCCTAGTAGTCAGTCATGTCACTAACAACACGAGCATTTGGAATCTAATTCATACAAGTCGTGTCTATATGGAACACGTCCTGTAGTTTGAGTTGTGTACTCGGTCGTGTCATAGACAACATGGTTTAGTGAATCTCATCTAGTACACACTATGTAGACCATAAATACACCATATAAACCTTATACACATCATGAAGTCTTGTTCAAAAGAGAGTCATGTGTCTAAGCCATGAAGAAGGACTCAGTTAGGGAATGAAAACTCATGTACACACCATGTGTGTGGACAAAACATTGTGTGTTTGGGGTGTTACACGACTAGTTTTGGCAGAAGTAAATGCCCATGTGAAAGACATGAGATAACACACCGTACAGTTATTATACTTGCAGTGTATTCTTGTTTTGTAAAACATGAATGTTTTATTTTTCTAATTCCCTTCTAATTCTTTTGGTTCTTAGTTCATGATGATCATAATTTAAGGCGTGTTTTGACCATGCAGAGTCATGCTGCCGAGATGACCCTGATTTTTTTTTTCAAGAGAGTGTCAACAATTATACTCCAGAGATGGTAGGCCACAGGCTACCAATGGATCCTCCAACAGAGTTAGATGTGGCTCGGGCCGTTATACCCGACAGAGGTATGGATGCGTAATTATGTGAAGACTTCATGTGGTTCATGTAGACCTTCCATAGAACACCTCCTACTTCCACATATATGGAAGAGCTTATGCGTATATTCCTACAGAAGCATCCTCTTATGTTTTTAGGGGTTTGTGGACCATAGGTTGCGGGGTCTTCGCAAGGTTCTATAGAGACTATCTTCGATAATTTGGAGACGCCTCCAGGGCGGAGGGTAAATCTCGCTACTTACATGCTTCATGATTCTTCAAAGAGATGGTGGGATGTTACCACCCAAACTGATCATCATAGGAACATGGAGTGGAAATATTTTCAGATAGTCTTCTATGAATTTTTTTTTCAGAGACGTTGATGGAAGATATAGCTCGAGAGTTCATGAATCTGCAGTATAGAGCCATGACTGTGATGGACTATTATGCCCGCTTCAACGAGATACATCATTTTTCACCTATTCTAGAGGGTGATGAGACATTGAGGGCTTTCCACTTGGATAATGGTCTTAGATATGATATCAGAGTGCTGGTGAGTGTTTTCAGGTTGCCTACTGTACATGCTACTATGAACCAAGAACTGATTACTAAGAGGAACCTGTGAAGAAACTATTGGTGCAGGACAAGGAGGTTCGACATCATTTTCTAGTTCTATTTCTACCGGTAAGAGGAATATGTAGATGGATTTCTCTCACAGTGTCAGTACTAGCTAAAGGAATTCTTCAGGTGTCCTGGTTATGTGTTACCAGTGTGCTAAAGAGGGGCACAAAATGCCTCAGTTTACCTGTGACCCAGGGGAGTGATGAGCTTGTGATAAGATGGGTTATCTACAATTTTTTAGCATGACATTTCTTCCAGTGACTAGTGATATGGTTTCTGTGTAGACTCTGCATGCAGGAGCAGGGCCAACAACTTATTACCAGTCAGGGAATTGGAATATGTCAGGACGTTTAGGCCGAGGTGGTTTTCGTGGCCATGGTAGCTATACACCCGGATATCAGAGATAGTAGGGTGTGTCATATCACGGTAGCCAGGCTATTTCACAGGGCTGTGGCACTGGGCAGGCATATGCAGTGCAACATTCCCAACAAGAATAGGATCTTGGACCTTCCACTATCAGAGGTACTATTCTTATTGCTTCGGTTTTATCTTTGGTACTTTTTGATACTAGTGCTACACATTGATTTATATCATTGCCTAATGTGGATATCCTTGGGCTCTGTGTTTCTTCTTCTTTTGATATAATGATGCTAGACACTCCGTTGGGTATTTGAATGGCTAGTATGCGTCAGTGAAGGGAGTTCCTCCTAGATGATGGTGGGTTTCACTTTTTATGGGACTTCTGTGTCCTAGAGATGACGATCTATGACTTCATTCTTGGGATGGACTAGTCGGTACCCTTTCAAGACATTATAGATTTATATCATCGTAGGATGAGTTTCACGTCACCTGAGGGCGGAGAGTTTTTATAAAAGGTCGAATAGGATTTCCGGGCGAGCTGAGCTGGACTCGAGCATCGTTTGTGAGGTTGAGTGACAGCCTAGATTGTGAGTTTATATCTAGATGATCAGGGAACTTGTCATAAGGATTTCTCTCCAGTAGTTGATGTTTTCCGGGAGGTCTTATCGGATGACTTCTCAGGTCTACCTCCGGAGTGAGAGCTGGATTTCTCTATTGACCTTGTGCATGGAGTGGAAACGGTGTCCATTCCTCCTTACAGGGCGGCTAATCTAGAGTTGCAAGAGCTCAAGAGGTATTTGGAGGAGTTTATGGAAAAGGGTTTCATTATGCACAGTACTTCTCCTTGGGGTTCACCAATCCTATTGGCAAAGAAGGAAGACGGTACCCTCTGACTTTGTGTGGATTGTCGGAAACAGAACCAATTGACGGTTAAGAACCGATATCCCTTCACTAGGATTGACGATATTTTTTATCAACATCTAGGATCACTGGTGTCCTCGAAGATTGACTTGAGATATGGATATCATTAGTTGCATGTTAGACCATCGGAAATACTGCTCACAACATTTCGGAGCAGATATGGTCTATACGAGTACATGGTCATGCCGTTAGGACTCACGGACGCACCAGCAGTTTTCTTGGCTCGGATGAATTGTGTGTTCCATCCCAATCTGGATTCTTTTTTGGTAGTCTTTGTGGACGATATATTGGTGTACTCTCAAACTCGACACGACCAGGCCACCCATCTTGATATCTTATTGAGTAAACTAAGAGATAATCAACTATATGCTAAGCTCTCAAAGTGCCAGTTTCGGATGGACCAGATACACTTCCTGGGACAGATCATCTCAGAGGCAGGAGATGAGGTTGACCCAAAGAAAGTGAAAGCAGTTGTTTGTTGGGAGCAGCCTATAAACATGTTTGAACAATGGAGTTTCTTGGGGCTTGATGGTTACTACAGGTGCTTCATACATGAATTATCCCACATAGAAGCACCGTTAAAGGGTTTGACTAAGAAGGGTGTGAAGTTCATTCGGTCAGAAGCATGCCAGACAACCTTTCAGGAGCTAAAGGGAAGGTTTACCTCAACCCTGGTCCTGATACTTCAAAGTAAGGGAAGATCTATACAGTTTACTGTGATGAATCATGTATTGGGCTGGGAGAAGTGTTGGTGGAGGGCGATCGAGTAGTTGCATATAGGTCTTGGCATTTGAGGCCACATGAGAATAATTACCCAATGCATGATATCGAGTTGGCTGTAGTTGTTTATGTGTTATAATTTTGGATACATTATCTCTTGGGAAAACATTTTTTGGTGTTTATGGACCAAAAAAGTATCAAATATATCTTTACCCATCATGAGCTAAATTCGAGAGAGAAAAGGTGGTTTAAATACCTTCGACGTCGATATTTCCTAAACACCTGGTAAGGGTATTGCAGTTGCTGGTGCACTGAGTAGGAGGACTCATATAAAGGTAGTGTAGGAGGCCAGCAGTGAGTGGATGCTGATGGCTTTGTTCTATGAGATTCATTTGGAGGTGCATGATAGTCGGAGAAGAGCATATAATTCATCCTTAGCTGTGACATCTATCCTCTTAGATAGAGTGAGGATGAGATACCTATCTGATTCAGATGGCCTAGTTCTACAGGAGTTGGTGGCAAGTGGGGACCCTTCTCCCGATTGGACGATAGGTGATGATCAGGTACTGAATATCCATGGATGAGTGTGGGTTCCTAGGGATATACATGAGGAGTTCATGTGGGAGTTCCATGATTTAGCTTGGGTGGTGCATGCCGGAGATACCATAATGTAACTTGACTTGAGACGTCAGTATTTATGGCCGGGAATAAAACATGAGGTAGCAGGTTTTGTTACGAGATGTACCACCTTTCAGTAAGTAATGGCGGATCATAAAAGGCTAGCTGGACTGCTGTAACAGTTAGCCATTCTAGAGTGGAAATGGGATAAAGTTGTGATAGACATCGTGACCGGGTTACCGAGGTCACCTCAAGGAAATGATGTCGTATGGGTTTTTGTGGACATACATACAATGGTAGCTCAGTTTTTTCTGATTAAGGAGACCTTTATTGTTGAAGAGCTCAAGAATTTGTGTATCTGATAGGTAGTACATCTACATGGGGTCCCTCGTTCTGTTGTTTTAGATAGGTACGCCCATTTTATGTCTTGTTTCTGTTAGAGTTTTCAGGGGGCACTGGGTACACAGGTGCTTCTGAGCACAACATACCAACCTCAGACTATTGGGCAGTCAGAGCGTACGATACATGTGCATGAGGGCATGCGGTGTGCATGCGTCCTAGACTTTGGGGGCTCTTGGGAGAAGAACATACCCCTGGTCAAGTTTGCCTACAATAATAGTTTGCAGGAAACTATTGAGATGACACCTTATTAGAATTAATATGGTAGGCCATTCCGATCACCCTTGTGCTGGTTGGAGGCAGTTTAGGGAGCATTACTGGGACCACGTCTCGTGTAGAAGACATCAGAGTAGGTCCATTTGATTCAGAAGCAGATGACAGCTGCATAGTCTCATCATAAATCTTATGCTGATCATGGAGACGACCCTTGGATTTTGTGGTCAGGGATCACGTTTTCTTGTGTGTTTCTCCAAGGATGGAACACAGGCGTATCAGTAGATAGAGTAAACTTTCATTGAGGTATGTTTGGCCATTAGAGATTCCTGAGAGAGTCAAGCCGATTGCAAATTGGATAAAGTTACCCAATAGGTATCGGGCCCTGGATGACATCTTCCATGTATCTCTACTGCATTGTTATCACTCAGACTCGTCTGAAGTTTTTCAGCCTGAGCAGGTTGAACTTTAGTCTGATACATCCTTTTAAGAGAATCTGATTCAAATTGTTTATAGGATCATGTTGTTTTTAAAGGTCGGTCAGTTAATCTTGTATGGGTGATATGGTAGCATGGACGAGTGCAAGACGAAACCTTGGAGCGGGAGACCGACGTACCTGCTCAGTGGCTAGAGTTGTTCTCAGAATTATCTTCACAACCCTTGGAAGGGAAATTTGGGGATGAATTGCTTTAATGGGGGATGTTTGTAAAAGCCAAGTTCTTATTCTAGAGGTACGGTTTTCTTCTTTTCAATTGTCCTTAAATGTTTTTGAGAAAATAAGGAAAATCGGGAAATCCATAATTTTGTGGGTACACGGCCTGTAATTTTCCACACGTCATGTACTTTGGCCATGTGGGATGAGTACACATGGCGTGTAGGCCTGTCAGCGATGAAGTGTGTAAAAAATGACTACACACAGTGTACTTAGTATATACACACTATGAAATCAATCATCTGTAGAACAGTAAGGAAGTGGAAGTAGCAGCCAACAGAACAACAGTACACACCGTGTACTTAGAAATACACGATGTGTAGTTATGTCGACTGTTAATAGTGAGGCAGTGGAATGTGGCCGTCAGAGGAACAGTTTAAAAAATGGAAAGTACACATCGTGTACTTGATATTACATGTCGTATAGTTATGTTTTCTCTCTTAAAACATGCAGTATCCTCCACTTTTGACAGAGGAATCATAAAACTCGGTTAGAGCACTATAGGGGAGGCCAGACCTTGTAGGAGCTCCCGATCATACACCGAAACTAGGATTCTTTCGCTGACGGTCTCTTTTAAACCTCACGGGTGACTTATTCTCTCTTCTTGAACCTATCCTTCCAATTATTTCTCTAAGGGCTGTTATTTATTTTTATAAAATAAGTTCTTAATCTTATATCTATGCCATTTTCGGTTGTTTTGGGATGCACCGTTCACATATATCTATCAGTGGAGATCGAGGTAGGTTGTCTGATGTTTATTTCCAAAGTTCACTGTGCTACGTGCCCATGTTAGGGGTTTCATATGGAAGAGGCCTTGAATGATTAAAAACATATAATTGCATAGGTAATTTAATGAATATGAAAAAACTATTGTTTTGGATCGATTCCTTGATCCAGGGCCACCACGTGGGTGTGTTTCCCTTTTTTAGCCATTTGGCCAAGATACCCGATGGTATCCCATGATTATAGAATTATTTGTGTTTTTTTGAGAGAAAATGTAATTATAATTGCTTTCTTATGTGTTGGGCTCATCCCGGTTACTAGCTTAGCCTCAGTGTAGTGTTTTGATTAGCCTAAGGGCAGGGTTCTCTTATGCCTGAGGGTAAGTGTTTGTTTTGCCTGTGGGAAATCAACTATGGGTTTTGTTAATGTTTTCCCTGAGGGAATGGCCTGTGGGAAAGGATCTGATTAGCCTAAGGGTGTCATTCTGATTAGCCTAAGGGAAAGATTCTGTTTAGCCTGAGGGAAAGATTCTATTTAGCCTAAGGTAAAATGTTCTTATTGTTTGAGGACACTATTTACTTCATATATTCACTATGGTGATTTTACATGTTATAAATGCCAAGATAAATAACATGATTGGTATTTTTTACCTTCTACTTGTTAGATATCATGTTGTGGTTTTTTTTGCGGAACTATATAGGATATTGTCAGATGATGATGACTATCGGAGGCTTATAATTCAAATATATTGAATTTTCAAATAATAATTAAATGGAAATGGGACTGGTAGGAGTAGCATCTTTTGAGTAGTTCTTAGTGTACTAAATCTCATTATTGCACACTATTGTTTCACAAATTCAATTTCAGTTGGGCATGGGCCTTTGGTGGTTTTCTACTAGGATTTATTTCTCACAACACGATTGGGTCATGTCTTGGTCTCAAATATATTATATTACTACAGGTGATGATAAGGGAAAAATTCCCTATACAGGTACTTGATTATTGTAAAGGAGTAGGAGATCATGGGACTGAGCTTAGGCTTGCGATGATACTGAGTTCTTGTTGCACTATTTGGATTTTTTTTGATGTATTCGTACTTGTACAATATTTGTTTAGAGTGCAATGTATTCTGTTTTGGCAGCTTTCTTAGACATAGGGACATATTACATCATTATATATGACCGTTGATCATTTAATTACTTCAATACTATTGTCCATTTCAACTTAGTATTGTTTACTTCTTTTGCTATTGTATGTTTATAATTTGTTCTCCTACGCTATACTTTGACAAATGAGGGCATAGTTTCCCCACTATCAGACCTAGGATCTCACTTCAAGTTGGCAACCTATGGAGTTTGGTTAAATGCGCTTGAGGTCATGTACCAAATGGGTTTGGTGCACCAGTTTAGTGTCACCGAGATCCATGATGTTACAAAGTGGTATCAAATATTTTCATTTCTCTGAGTTATTGTATTATTTGGCATCGACGGAAAGAGATATATTATTATGGGGTTCGGTAATAATAGTTCCTGAGAGTAGCTACCCCATGTACTGGTAATGGCCGAGTAGCCTCGAATTAAATTGTGATATTCTGTTTATGATTATTACAGTTGATTTGATTTTAAATGTTGGGTGACACACTTGTGGTGTGCTTTTTATATTTTTATACCTAGGTTCTATTTAGTTGCAACATGTTGAGATGATGGTATTCCACCTCATGCATCATTTAGTCCCATATTAGATTCACATGTCATGCATAGTTTCAATGCCATTTAGGTGCATTGGAACATTCATGTCGATGTGATAGATGTTGTGATAGAAAATGCATGTTGTTGTGATAGATTCCATGATAAAATACCTGCTATATTATAGGTTATTTTTATGTGTGGTTTTTAAAATGAACACTAAACATGGGTTCTTGAGGAGTATGGGCTCTCAAAAAACATAAAATGGTGGATAATTGACTTGTATTCTTTGTTATAGCGTGTGTATGATTCCAATCATTGGTTTGCGGGGAGTATAGTCTCTCACAGATCGGAATTTGGCACTTAGGTGTTGGTTTCAGTGTTTTTCTTGGCTCTGGAATAAATTCTAAGGCTTACTATCCTGAAAAACCCAGAATACATGCCTTTTAGTTTATACTACACGCCATGTACTATTTGGTTTCGGAAGAAAAGAAAAAAATTATGTACATGCCGTGTACCTTAAGTACACGATGTGTAGTTCCAAACCATGTCATAGGGCATGTAGGCAGAAAGACGGGTTTGGGAAAACTCTAGAGGGTGTTGTACCTCTCGAACCCCTCAAGGTTTTATTTTCATGATCACAATCACCCTCATATTTATCTAATCCTCTTTCAAGTGTTTTTGGTTGATAGGAATCAAATCAGGTGGCCAAGGAATTGGGCCAAGAAAGAAAGAAGGCAAATTGGACTGAAATTCAGTCCACCGGCCAACCGGTGGCTTCACCACCGGTCAGCCGCTGGAGCCTGGACAGAAGGAATCCTTCTGTCCAGACCACCGGCCAGCCGGTGGCACACCAGCGGCCGGCCGGTGGCACCCTGACTCAAGGCTGAGCCACTGCCTCCCCACCGGCCAACCGGTGGCCTCAGCACCGGCCAGCCGGTGGAACCCAGTCTCAATAGTGAAGGCTACTGCCTCACCACCGGCCAGCCGGTGGCTCTGGCACCGGTCGACCGGTGCGGCCTGGGCAGAAGCTCTTCTCCTCTGCCAAGGCACCGGCCAGCCGGTGGAGCTGCACCGGCCAGCCGGTAGCCCAGTCAAACTAGCCGTTGGCTTTGACCAGTCAACCTTCTTTTGGCCTCCAACGGCTCCGAGGACTTCTCAAACGGCTCCGAAGCCTCCCCAAGGGTTCCATGCCTATAAATAAAGGCCAAGGAAGCCCCGGACACCCACCGGAACTATACGGAAGCCTACGGACACCTTGTTGATCATTTGGCGTACCTCCGGCGGACTTCCTCAAAGGAACCCACCTAGCTCCATCCAATTCCACATCCAAGGAGCTCCTTCAAAGAAGCTTGGAAGCAGCCTTCATCATCTCCAATCATCAAAGGCGCCCAAGGCTTCTCCTCATATACGGTTTTTATTGTTTATTATTTTTGAGCTTTAAAATTGGGTTTGTACCTACAAACCCCAAACACTTTTCTCATCCCCCTTTCTTTTGGGTTCTCACACCACCACTAAGGTGTGAAGAGGTTCACAAGCTTTTCCTCTAAAAAGCTTGAGACAAAGGTGAGCTAGCCTTCACCCGTTAAAAAGGCTAGTGGGTTCTTACTAAACCATTAAAAGTAAGTGGGTTCTTGCTTAACCACAAAAAGCAAGCTGTAATAGGTCCTAGTGCTACCTCAAAGCCTAGTGGGTTTCTTGCTAAAACCATTGAAAAGCAAGCGGTAGGAATCTCTCAACGGTTGAGTTGGGAGCGGAGACGTAGGCCGGGTTTTGGCCGAACTCCGTTATCAATTTCTTGTGTGATTGCCTTTTTATTTTCCGCTGCATTTCAACTTTGATTTTTAATTTGTTAATCTTTTTTTTAAAAGGCAATTCACCCCCCTCTTGCCATCATTCCCCGTTTTCTTCCGACCCAACAATTGGTATCAGAGGGAGTATTTGAATAATTCCCTAACCGGTTTCAAATTAAAGATCCTATCTTTTTTTGATGGCTTCTACCGCTTCTTCCTCTCAATCCCTCGAGGGCTACTCTTTGGATCGTGCTCCATTCTTTGATGGAACCGATTATAGTTTTTGGAAAACCCGCATGACCACATTTCTTAAAAGTATTGGCTATCCAATTTTTAAAATTGTTATGCAAGGATATTCCCTCTCCTCTCCCGATGAGTCTAAATGGACCCCCAATGACATTGCTTATTTTGAGCTTGATGGCAAAGCCATGAACGCTCTTCATTATGGTCTTGACCGTAATGTTTTTAATTGCATTTCTTCTTGCACTACCTCTTATGATATTTGGAAATATTTAGAGCTAACCCATGAAGGTACTAGCAAGGCTCCAAAGCAAGAACCCGCTCCAAAGCAAGAACCCGCTCAAGAGCAAGAACTCGACGAAAAATCCGTACCCGCTTGCCCACGTCACAAGAAAAGGGCCAAGAAAAAGGAGAAGAAGAAAGCTTCAAAGGAAACATGGAGTGATAGCTCCACCTCATCCTCCTCCTCCTCCTCCTCGAGCGTCCAAGGTAAAAAATGCCTAATGGCAAAACATGAGGTATCTTCCTCCTCTTCCTCCTCCTCCTCCTCTTGTTCTTCAAATTCCAATTCATTTAATCATCTTTCTTATGAAGAACTCTCACACGCTAGAGACCAACTAGAAAAAGGTTTTCATGAGCTTTCTTCAAAATTTGTTGCTTTAAAAAAGTCTTTCAAAAAACTCTCTTCCGAAAAAGACCAACTTCTCAAAGAGAAGGAGGAACTCTCCCTAAAAATCCAAAATTTTCCAAATGTTGATTCTTTGGAATCAACCATCAAAGACCTTAGAGAATCCCTAGCCAAGTTCACCCAAGGTGAACAAAATTTGTCCAAACTTTTAGGTTCTCAACGAATATCTAGAAACACCAATGGACTTGGCTACACCAATATAGCCTCCTCCTCCCATGCACCCACTGTTTTTGTTAGGGGGAGCTCTAGCTTTAAATTTTGCAATTATTTTAAGAAAACCGGGCACCTTATTTATGAATGTAATTGCAAAAACGCCCGGTATGGTAGGCCCAAATCGATTTTTTATTCCGACGAATTTTATAGGAGAAGACCCGCTACAAGGCAAGTGTGGATTGAAAAATCCCTCTTAGCGAGTCTCTCCGGGCCTAAAATCATCTCTTTTCAAAATCCCTCTCCCCGATGACTTTTTGTTTTTATTTAGGGGGAGTTAGGATCTTTTAAGTTTTTTTAATTTCAATATTTTCGATTCCAACTTTCAATTTCAACACTTGGTATCAAAATTTTCATTTCAAAAATTTCATTTGGTTTCAAATTTCAAATTTCAAATTGGTTTTTGATTCAAAACTTTCAATTCAAATTTTTCATCTCAATTTTGATTCAAAACTTTCAATTCAAACTGTTATTCAATTTTCATTTCAAAATTTTCAACAATTGGTTTAAAATCTTGATTTTCAATTTTTTCCCTCAATCAAGTTTTATGCCCCACGCTATTTTGATAATCACAAAGGGGGAGAAATTTCTTGATTGATTGGGGGAGAATCCTTTTCATCGTGCTTAGCATTTCCTTTAATTTAAGTATTTTACATTGTTTGTTTCGGTGATTGTGATCATCAAAATAGGGGGAGATTGTTGTACCTCTCGAACCCCTCAAGGTTTTATTTTCATGATCACAATCACCCTCATATTTATCTAATCCTCTTTCAAGTGTTTTTGGTTGATAGGAATCAAATCAGGTGGCCAAGGAATTGGGCCAAGAAAGAAAGAAGGCAAATTGGACTGAAATTCAGTCCACCGGCCAACCGGTGGCTTCACCACCGGTCAGCCGACGGAGCCTGGACAGAAGGCATCCTTCTGTCCAGACCACCGGCCAGCCGGTGGCACACCAGCGGCCAGCCGGTGGCACCCTGACTCAAGGCTGAGCCACTGCCTCCCCACCGGCCAACCGGTGGCCTCAGCACCGGCCAGCCGGTGGAACCCAGTCTCAATAGTGAAGGCTACTGCCTCACCACCGGCCAGCCGGTGGCTCTGGCACCGGTCGACCGGTGCGGCCTGGGCAGAAGCTCTTCTCCTCTGCCAAGGCACCGGCCAGCCGGTGGAGCTGCACCGGCCAGCCGGTAGCCCAGTCAAACTAGCCATTGGCTTTGACCAGTCAACCTTCTTTTGGCCTCCAACGGCTCCGAGGACTTCTCAAACGGCTCCGAAGCCTCCCCAAGGGTTCCATGCCTATAAATAAAGGCCAAGGAAGCCCCGGACACCCACCGGAACTATACGGAAGCCTACGGACACCTTGTTGATCATTTGGCGTACCTCCGGCGGACTTCCTCAAAGGAACCCACCTAGCTCCATCCAATTCCACATCCAAGGAGCTCCTTCAAAGAAGCTTGGAAGCAGCCTTCATCATCTCCAATCATCAAAGGCGCCCAAGGCTTCTCCTCATATACGGTTTTTATTGATTATTATTTTTGAGCTTTAAAATTGGGTTTGTACCTACAAACCCCAAACACTTTTCTCATCCCCCTTTCTTTTGGGTTCTCACACCACCACTAAGGTGTGAAGAGGTTCACAAGCTTTTCCTCTAAAAAGCTTGAGACAAAGGTGAGCTAGCCTTCACCCGTTAAAAAGGCTAGTGGGTTCTTACTAAACCATTAAAAGTAAGTGGGTTCTTGCTTAACCACAAAAAGCAAGCTGTAATAGGTCCTAGTGCTACCTCAAAGCCTAGTGGGTTTCTTGCTAAAACCATTGAAAAGCAAGCGGTAGGAATCTCTCAACGGTTGAGTTGGGAGCGGAGACGTAGGCCGGGTTTTGGCCGAACTCCGTTATCAATTTCTTGTGTGATTGCCTTTTTATTTTCCGCTGCATTTCAACTTTGATTTTTAATTTGTTAATCTTTTTTTTAAAAGGCAATTCACCCCCCTCTTGCCATCATTCCCCGTTTTCTTCCGACCCAACAGAGGGTACACTCCATGTACCGATTGTACACGGTGTGTTGTGTTGACCCTATTTCTTCCATGTAACTGACAACACAGATGGAGGAATCTTCATTTAAACACGCCGTGTAGTACTTATACATGTCGTGTAGTGTAATATGGGGATATTGGTCATGTAACTAACAACACTAGTCAGTTTTATCCATTCAAGTACAAGTTGTGTCCATGTGGAACACATCGTGTAGTGTGAGCCGGGTACCCGACCCTGTCTCAAACAACATGGGTAGGTAAAGCTTGTCTAGTACACGCCATGTAACTGAGGGACACACCATGTAGTCTTGACCAGAGAAAGGTCGTGTGGACTTGGTCGTGCGGATGGGGAAATGAGGTGGTGTACATGCCATGTGCAGGTGTAACATGTCATGTAGTATCAGCCTAGTAGCAAGTCATGTCACTAACAACATGGGCATTTGGAATCTAAGTCATACACGCCGTGTCTATATGGAACATGCCGTGTAGTTTGAGTTGTGTACCTGGCCATGTCGTAGACAACATGGGTCGGTGAATATCCTCTAGTACACACTGGGTAGACGTTATACATGCCATTTAGTCTCGTTTAAAAGGGATTCGTGTGGCTAAGCCATGTATAAGGGCTCGGACAAGGAATGCAAATTCAAGTATACCCCATGTGTGTGAACAACACGCCCTGTGTTTGGGGTGTTACACGACCAGTTTTGGAAGAAGTACATGACCATGTGAAAGACTTCAGGGAACGCACTGTGTAGTTATTATACATGCCGTGTGGTGTAGTTTTGTAAAACATGAATGTTTTATTTTCCAAGTCCATTCTTACGCATTCAGTTCTTAGTCTTTGTTGATCTTAATATAAGGCATGTTTTTACATTATAGAGTCATGCCACCGATATGACCTCGATTTCTTCGCCAAGAGAGCAGAAACTATTATACTCTAAAGATGGTGGGCCATGGGATACCGATGGATCCTCCTGCCGATCAAGATGCAGTGCCAGCCGTTATACCAGACAAGAGCGTGGATGCGCAGTTCAATGAAGGCTTCATGCGGTTCATGGAGACCTTACAGAAAGAACCGTCAGCTGCCACATCTATGGAAGAGATGATGTGTATATTCCATCAGCAAAATCCATCTACGTTTTCAAGGTTTGGTGGACCAAAAGCTACAAAGTCTTGTTTGGGTTCTATGTAGACTATCTTTGATCATCATGAGACGCCTTCTAGGTGGAGGTTCCAGCTCGCTACTTATAAGATGCGTGATTCCACCATGAGATGGTGGGATGTTACCACCCAGAATGAACAACACGGAGACATGGCGTTTTATGTTTTTCAGGCATTCTTCTATCAATTTTTCTATCCGGAGATGCTAGGGGAAGATAGTTCTCTAGAGTTCATGAATCTGCAGTAGGGTGCCATGTTAGTGAAGGACTATTCTGCCCACTTCACCAAGCTACAATGTTTTTCACCTATTCTAGTGGGTGATGAGACGTTGAGGCCTCAATACTTTGCATATTTTCTTCGATATGACATATAAGTTCTGTTGAACATTTTTAGGTTGCCTAATGTGCATGCTATTGTGAACCAGGAACTGATTACTGAGTGGAACCTACGGGAAGCTAGTTCTTCATGATAGGGCGATGTGGCACTACTTTCTGGTAATATTTCTACTAGTAAGAGAAAGAGGCAGATAAATTTCTCTCACGGTGGTAGTACTAGAAAGAGTAATTCTTCAGGTGGCCTAGTTATGTGTTACTAGAGTGGTAAAGAGTGGAAACAGAGACCTTAGTGTCCCTATGACCTAGTGGAGTGTCATGCTTGTGGAGAGATGGGTCATCTGTAGCGTTTTTGCAGCACGTTTCCAGCAGTGACTAGTGAGAGGGGTTCTCTGCAGACTCCACGTGCAAGAGTAGGGCCAATATCTTCTTACCAATCAGGTAATTGGAATATGTCAGGACATTCAGGCCGAGGTGGTTGTCATGGCCGTGTTAGCCAGACACCAGGAACTTAGAGAAATCAGGGCGGGTCAGCTCAATGTAGCTAGGTTGTGTCACAGGACCGCGTCACTAGGCAGGAATATACAGTGCAATAGACCCCACAGGAGTAGGATCCCAGACCTTCCACTGTTATAGGTACTAATCTTTTTTCCTCTTTTTATCTTTTGTACTTTTCGATACTGGTGCTACACATAGCTTTATATATTTTCCCGTTGTTTAGAGGCTTGGGCTCTGTGTTTCTTCTCCTTTTTATGTCATGATACTAGACACTCCATTGGGGATTAGAATGTCTTGAGTGAGTCAGTTCAAGGAGTGCCCCTAGAGGTTGGTGGGTGTCACATTCTATGGGACCTCGATGTCCAAGAGATGACGAGCTATGACGTAATTCTTGGGATGGACTTGTTGGTACCCTTTCGAGCCTTTGTAGATTGCTATCCTCACAAGGTGAGTTTCATGTGACCATAGGGTGGAGAGTTTCTTTAAAAGGGTGAATGGGATGTCCAGATGAGCCAAGCTAGACCCGAGCATCGTGGGTGAGGTGGAGTGACAACACAGATTGCAAGATTATATCTGGATGACAAGGGAACTTGTAAAAAATATTTCCCTCCAGTAGTTGATGGATTCAAGGAGGTATTCCCGAACAAATTCTCACGTCTACCTCCAAAGAGAGAGGTTGATTTCTCTATTGAGCTTGTGATAGGAGCGGCACCCTTGTTCATTCCTTCTTACAGTATGGCCACACCAGAGTTGCAGGAGCCCAAGATGTAGTTGGAGGAGTTACAGGAAAACGGTTTCATTAGGCCTAGTACTTTTCCTTGGGGTTAACCTTTCCTGTTTCCAAAAAAGGAAGATGGTACCCCCCGACATTGTGTGGATTATCAGAAACTGAACCAGTTGTTGGGTAAGAACCGATATCCCTTGCTGACGAATGATGGTTTTTTTGATCATCTTCTGGGATCATGAATGCTCTCAATTATTGACTTGAGATCCAAATATCATCATTTTCATGTTAGACCATCATTTATAATGCTCACAGCCTTTCAGAGCATAAATGTTCAACACGAGTACTTGGTCATGCTATTCGGACTCATGAACGCACCAACGGTTTTCATGGCTATGATTAATCGTGTTTTCCATCCCTATGTAGATTCTTTTGTGGTAGACTTTGAGGATGATATCATTGTATACTCTCACACTCAGCACGACCATTCCACCCATATTGAGATTGTATTGAGTACACTAAGTGATAATCAGCTCTGTGTTATGCTATCAAAGTGATACTTTTTGATGGACCAGATACACTTCCTGGGACTTATCATCTCAGAGGAAGGAGTTGTGGTAGGCCAAGAAAAATTGAGAGCTGTAGTTTATTGGGAGAATCCTAATAATGTGTTTTATATATAGTGTTTCTTGGGGATGTATAGTTAATAAAGGGGCTTTATATAGGACTTCTCCATCTTATCAATGCCGTTGATGGGTTTGACTAAAAAGGGTGTTATGTTCGTTTGGTCAGATGCATGCGAGATAGCCTTTCCGGGGATGAAGGGAAGGTTGACCTCATCCCTAGTCTTGATACTTCCATAAAAAGGGAATTGCTATACAGTTTACTATGATGAATCAGGTATTGGGCTAGGAGAAGTGTTGATGTAGGGTGATCAAGTAGTTGTATATGGGTCTCAGTAGATGATGCCACATCAGAGGAATTACCCGACACATGATCTTGAGTTGGCTCTAGTTGTTCATGTTTTATGCTATTGGAGACATTATATCTTGGGAGAACATTTTGCGGTGTTTATAGATGAAAAAAGTCTCAATTTTGTCTTTTCCCAACGTGACATAAATTTGAGACGGAGAAGGTGGGTTGAATACCTTCAGTCCGTCGACTTTGAGCTTTCCTATACACTTGGTAAGGGTAACGTAGTTGCTAATGAACTGAGTTGGATAAATCAGATACATGTAGTGTAGGAGTCCAGTGGTGAGTGGAAGCTGAGGTATTAGTTCTTTGAGATGCATTTGGAGGTGCACGATAGACAGGGGCGATCCTATCTTTCATCCTTAGCTGTGACTTCTACCCTTCTAGATAGATTGAGGATGAGACAACTATCAGATTCATAAGGCCTAGTTCTATGGGCATCAGTGGAAAGTGAGGACCCTCCTCGCAGTTGGAATATAGGATATGATGAGGTACTGAGTATCCATGGACAATTGTGGTTTCCAGGGGATATACACAAGGAGTTGATGTGGTAGTTCCATGCTTCAGCTTGGGCAGTGCGTCATAGAGTTACCAAAATGTACCCTTACTTGAGAGGTTAGTATTGGTAGATGGGTATGAAACGTGAGGTAGATGGTGTTGTTATGATATATTCCACTGGTCAGCAGGTGGTTTCAGAGCATCAGAGGCCAACAAGATTACTATTATAGTTACCCATTCCTATGTGTCAATGAGATGATGTCGTGATGGACTTCATGACCGGGTTACCAAGGTAACCTCAAGGCAATGATGTTGTATGGGTTTTTGGGATAAACTTACGAAGTTATCTCACATTTTTCTGATCAAGGAGACCTTCGGTGTAGATGATCTGAGGAATTTTTATATCTGAGAGGTAGTACGTCTACATGGGGTCCCTCGTTCTATCATTTCTGATAGGGATGCATGTTTTATGTCTTGATACTGGTATAGTTTTCAGATGGCACTGTGTACATCGGAGATTATGATCATAGCTTACCACCTTCAGACAGATGGCCAGTCAGAGCGTATGATACATGTGCTTGAGGACATGTTGTGTTCATGCGTCCTAGACATTGGGGGCTCTTGGGAGAAGCACATACCCCTGGTTGAGTTTGGCTACAATAATAGTTTTCATGCAACTATTGAGACGGAACATTACATGGATTTATATGGTTGGCCATGCTGATCACCCTTGTGCTGGTTGGAGGCTGATGAGACAGCTTTACTGGGACAAAATCTCGTGTATGAGACATCAGAGTAGGTCCAATTGATTTTGAAGAGGATTACTACTGCACAGTCTCGTCAGAAATCTTATGTTGATCACCGCAGATGACCCTTGGAGTTCATGGTCGGGGATCAGGTTTTCTTGTGTGTTTCACCGAGGATGGGACACAGGTGGGCCAGGCGATAGGGTAAACATTCACCTAGGTATGTTGGGATTTTTGATATTCTGGAGAGAGTTGTTCTAGTTGCCTATCGGTTTTAGTAACCACAGAGTTATGGGGACATGCAAGATGTCTTCCATGTATCTCAGTCGTGCTGTTATCACTAAGACTTGTCTCGTGTTTTTCATCTTGAGGAGTTTAAACTTCAGTCTGATGCATCCTTTGAGGATCATCCAATTCGTATTGTTTATAGGATCAATAAGCTTCTCTGAGGACGGTCAGTTCCTTTTAAGGGTGTTATGACATCATGTCTGAGTGCATGACGAAACCTAGAAGCGATAGACCGGCATATGTGCTCAGTGGTCGGAGTTGTTCTCATCTTTATCTTCACAACCCATGGAAGGGATATTTGGGGACGAATTTATTTATTGGGGGAAGTTATTAAGAACCCGGTTTTTATTCTTTAGGTACAGGGTTCTTCTTTTCCTTTTTCCTTAAGTGTTTTTGAGAAAATAAGGAAAATGAGGTAAAATCCAAAATTTTGTGGGTACATGTCGTGTACTTTTCTACACGCTGTGTACTTTGGCCATGTGGGATAAGTACATAGGGCATGTATGCCTGTAGGAGATGAAGGGTGTATAAACTGACTACACGCCATTTACATAGTATATAAATGTCGTGTAATCAATTGGAAGGTGAACATTATGGAAATGGAAGTAGCCGCCAACAGAACGACAATACATGTTGTGTACTAAGAAGTACACACTGTGTAATCATGTCGGATAATGAACGGTGAGGCGGTGGGAAGTGGCCACCATAGGAACAGTTTAAAAAATGGAAACTACACGCTGTGTACTTGAGATTACAGGTCATATAGTTATGTTTTTTCTCTTGAAATAGGCAGTAGCCTCCTCTTTCGACAAACGATGTTTAGAACTCGGTTGGAGAACAATAGTGGAGGCTGAAGCTTGGAGGATCTCCCCATTGTACACCAGAACATAGATTCCTTCACCGACAGTCTTGTTTGAACCACACGAGTGAGTTATTCTCTCTTATTGAACCTCTCCTAAAAATTATTTCCCGAGGGGACATTATTTGCGTATGAATTAGTATTTTTTTAATCCCATATCTATGCCATTCTTGGTTGTTTCCGGAGGCGCCGTGCATGTATATCGATCAATGGAGATCGAGAAAGGTGGTTTGATATTTATTTCCAACTATCAGGTGGTTTTTGTGTACCATTGTGCTATGCGCCCATGTTTGGGGTGTCGTATGGCTAAGGACTTGACTGATTAAATAACTAGACTTGCATAGGTAATTTAATGAATATATATAAACTGTTGTTTGGGATCACTGCCTTGATCCAGGGCCACCCCAAGGGTGAATTTCCATTGTTTAGTCGTTAGGCCAAGATACCTGAGGGTATGTTGTGATTATATCATGCTATGAGTTTTCTAGAGAGAAAATCTATATATAATTTCTTGCTTCTATGTTGGGATCGGCCCTGTTACTTGCTTAGCCTGAGGGAAGTGTTTTGATTATCCTGAGGGAATGGTTATCTTATTCTTGAGGGTAAGTGTCTGTTTATCCTAAGGGTAATCACTTGTGGGATTTGTTTCTATTTCACCTAAGGGAAAGGACTAAGGGAGAGGTTCTGATTGGCCAGAGGGCGTGATTCTGATTAGCCTGAGGGAATGATTTTGTTTAGCCTGAGGGCATGATTCTGTTTAGCCCAAGGGAAAAGGTTCTTATTTTTGAGGACACAGTTTACTTCATATATTCACTATGTCGATTTTACATGTTATACCTGCCAAGCTAAAGCACAGGCTTGGTACTGTTCACCTTCTACATGTTAGATATCTTGTTGCGTGTTTTTCTTTGGCACTGTATAGGAGATTTATGGTTGAGGCTGAGTCTCAGAGACTTAAAATACAATTGTATTGAATTGTTAAATAATAATCAAATTGAAATGGAACTTGTAGGAGTATCTGAATTTGAGTACTTCATAGTTTACTACATTTCATTATTGCACACTTCTGTAGCACAAATTCACTGTCAGTTGGGAACAACCCTTTGGTGGATGCCTATTGAGATTTATTTCTCACTCCCTCTTCGGGACTTGTCTTGGGCCTAAACAGATTATATTATTTTAGGTGTTGATAAGTAAAAGAGTTCTTATACAGGGAAATTATTGTTGTAGAGGAGTATAAGAGTATGGGACTGAGCTTAGGCTTGCGATGATGCTGAGTTTTTGCTACACTATTTTGCATTGTTTTGCTATATTTTTACGTGTACTATATTGTTTTAGATTGCAGTGTATCCTGTTTTGGATTCATTCTTAGACATAGGGACAAATTACATCATTATGAATTATTGTTGGTCATTTTTTACTTCAGAAGTATTTTCCATTTCATCTTAGTATTGTTTACTACTTACACTATTGTATATTAATATTTTTTTCCACTGTGCTACACTTTGACAAATGGGGGCATAGTTTCCCCACTATCACACCTAGGCCATCGCTTCTAGTCGGAAGCTTCTGGCATTTGGAGAACTGTGCTTGAGGTCATGTGACCAACTGGGTTTTGAGCACCCGCTGAGTGTCACCTGGATCCGGGACATTACAATTATAGTACGGTTAAAAAATAAAAATGGTTTCATGACCATAATTGAAGACGATAATAGAAATTGAAATTACATTGTCATTGAATATGATAAATTAACACATCTCTGATTGTGTTTTCATTTCTAGTATTAATGAATGTGATAATGCAGATGATGGCAAATTATTCCATTATCTTAAAAAATATATCACATGTATGGTACTATAGTTATCCTAACTTTTGGATTAATGATTGAAAGTAAAGAAAAGGAAAATAAAGAAACTCAAAATAAAATAAATGAACAGAGGAATTTTCCTATTGATGTTCTCTTCCTTGAGAGCCTTTTTAGGGGAGAGGATACAATCATCATATGATACCTATATTTTTTTGATGTAGGGGGGATATTCGAAGATGATTTGATCAGAATTAAGACAAGCTAGATGACTTGAGAGGATTGAAGTGTAGAAGGAGTGGGGTGGGTATTTTGGGGGAGAAGTGTGATTTTTGAATATATTATTCATTATTTTATTATTTCCATCAAGACAACTAATAGTTATGATTTATGTGAACCATGATAGTAGTGAGTGAATTTTAGTTTAATCCATGTGTTCTTAAATCAGACATGATTCTTGTAATAGTAAACATAACTGATAATGTATATATACGGTAAATTAACATATTTTACTATTCATTTAAGATTCGAGTATTTCAAAAAAATCCCAAAAATCCACCTAAATCATTTTTTAACATGTAGATAGAGTGAGGATGAGATAGCTATCCGATTTAGATGGCCTAGTTCTACAGGAGTTGGTGGTAAGTGGGGACCCTTATCAAGATTGGACGATAGCTGATGATGAGGTACTGAATATCCATGGATGAGTGTGGGTTTCTAGGGATATACATGAGGAATTGATGTGGGAGTTCCATGATTCATCTTGGGTGGTGCATCCCGGAGGTACCATAATGTAACATGACTTGAGACGTCAATATTTGTGGCTGGGAATAAAACATGAGGTTGCTGGTTTTGTTAAAAGATGTACCACCTTTCAGCAAGTAATGGCGGATCATCAAAGGCTAGCTAGACTGCTGTAACAGTTACCCATTCTAGAGTGTAAATGGGATGATCTTGTGATAGTCATCGTGGCCGGGTTACTGAGGTCACCTCAAGGAAATGATGTCATATGGGTTGTTGTGGACATACATACAAAGGTAGATCACTTTTTACTGATCAAGGAGACCTTTAGTGTTGAAGAGCTCGAGAATTTGTATATTCGATAGGTAGTACATCTACTTGGGGTCCCTCGTTCTGTTGTTTTAGATAGGGATGCCCATTTTATGTCTTGTTTCTGTTTGAATTTTCAGGGGGCACTGGGTACACAGGTGCTTCTGAGCACAGCATACCAACCTCAGAACATTGGCCAGTCAGAGCGTATGATACATGTGCTTAAGGACATGCTGTGTGCATGCGTCCTAAACTTTGGGGGCTCTTGGGAGAAGAACATACCTCTGTTCATGTGTGCCTATAATAATAGTTTGCAGGAAACTATTGAGATGACACCTTATGAGAATTAATATGGTAGGCCTTTCCGATCACCCTTGTGCTGGTTGGAGGTAGGTTAGGGAGCATTACTGGGACCACGTGTCATGTAGAAGACATCAGAGTAGGTCCATTTGATTTAGAAGCAGATGACAGCTGCATAGTCTCATCATTAATCTTATGCTGATCACTGGAGACAACCCTTGGAGATCGTGGTCGGGGATCACATTTTCTTGTGTGTTTTGTCGAGGATGGGAAACAAGCGTATCAGGAGATAGAGTAAACTTTCACTGAGGTATGTTGGGCCATTTGAGATTCTTGAGAGAGTCAAACTGATTGAAAATTGGATAAAGTTACCACAGAGGTATCGGGCCACGGATGACATCTTCCATATATCTCTACTGCGTTGTTATCACTCAGACTCGTCTGAATTTTTTCAGCCCGAGCAGGTTGAACTTTTGTCTGATACATCCTTCTATGAGAATCTGATTCAAATTGTTTATAGGATCATGTTTTCTTTAAAGGTCAGTCGGTTACTCTTGTATGGGTGATATGGTAGCATGGACGAGTGGAAGACGAAACCTGGGAGCGGGAGACCGACGTACCTACTCAGTGGCCAGAGTTGTTCTCAGATTTATCTTCACAACCCTTGAAAGGGAAATTTGGGGATGAATTGCATTAATGGGGGATGTTTGTAAGAGCTTGGTTCTTATTCTAGAGTTACGGTTTTCTTCTTTTCAATTGTCCTTAAATGTTTTTGAGAAAATAAGGAAAATGGGGAAATCCATAATTTTGTGGTTACACAACCTGTAATTTTCCACACGCCATGTACTTTGGCCATGTGGGATGAGTACACATGGTGTGTAGGCCTGTCGATGATGAAGTGTGTAAAAAATGACTACAGACAATGTATTTGTATATACACACTATGAAATCAATCATCAGGTGAACAATAAGGTAGTGGAAGTAGCAGCCAACAGAACAACAGTACACACCGTGTACTCAGAAATACATGATGTGTAGTCATGTCGACTGATAACCGTGAGGCGGTGGAATGTGTCCGTCAGAGGAACCGTTTAAAAAATGGAAAGTACACACTGTGTACTTGAGATTAGATGTCGTATAGTTATGTTTTATCTCTTAAAACAGGCATTGGCCTCCACTTTTGACAGAGGAATCTTAAAACTCGGTTAGAGCACTATAGGGGAGGCCAGACCTTGTAGGAGCTCCCGATCATACACCGAAACTAGGATTCCTTTGCCGACGGTCTCTTTTAAACCTCACGGGTGACATCTTCTCTCTTCTTGAACCTATCCTTCCAATTATTTCTCTAAGGAATGTTATTTATTTTTATAAAATAAGTTCTTAATCGTAGATCTATGCCATTTTCGGTTGTTTCAGGATGCACCGTTCACATATATCTATCAGTGGAGATCGAGGTAGGTTGTCCAATGTTTATTTACAAAGGTCATATTGTTTTTGTTTACCACTTTTCTATGTGCCCATGTTAGGGGTGTCATATGGAAGAGGCCTTGAATGAATAAAAACTTAGAATTGCATAGGTAATTTAATGAATATGAATAAACTGTTGTTTTGGATCGCTGCCTTGATCCAGTGCCACCATGTGGGTGTGTTTCCCTTGATCAGCCATTTGTCCAGGATACCCGATGGTATCCCATGACTATATAATTATTTGTGTTTTTTTGAGAGAAATTGAAATTATAATTGCTTGCTTATGTGTTGGGCTCATCCCGGTTACTAGCTTAGCCTCAGTGTAGTGTTTTGATTAGCCTGAGGGCAGGGTTCTATTATGCCTGAGGGTAAGTGTTTTTTTAGCCTGTGGGAAATCACCTATGGGATTTGTTAATGTTTTTCCTAAGGGAATGGCCTGAGGGAAAGGATCTGATTAGCCTGAGGGTGTCATTCTGATTAGCCTGAGGGAAAGATTCTGTTTAGCCTGAGGGAAAGATTCTATTTAGACTGAGGTAAAATGTTCTTATTGTTTGAGGACACTATTTACTTCATATATTCACTATGGTGATTTTACATGTTATAAATGCCAATATAAAGAACATTATTGGTATTTTTTACCTTCTACTTGTTAGATATCATGTTGTGGTTTTTGTTGCGGCACTATATAGGATATTGTCGGTTGAGAATTAATATCGGAGGCTTATAATTAAAATATATTGAATTTTCAAATAATAATTAAATGGAAATGGGACTGGTAGGATTAGCATCTTTTGAGTACTTCTTAGTGTACTAAATATCATTATTTAACACTACTTTTGGACAAATTCAATTTCGGTTGGGCATGGGCCTTTGGTGGTTTTCTACTAGGATTTATTTCTCACACCATGATTGGGTCATGTCTTGGGCTCAAATAGATTATATTACTACAGGTGATGATAAGGGAAAAATTCCCTATACAGGTACTTGATTATTGCAGAGGAGTAGGAGATCATGGGACTGAGATTAGTCTTGCGATGCTACTGAGTTCTTGTTGCACTATTTTGATTTTTTTGATGTATTCGTAATTGTACAATATTGTTTTAGAGTGCAATGTATTCTATTTTGGCAGATTTCTTAGATATAGGGACATATTACATCATTATATATGACTGTTGATCATTTCATTACTTCAATAGTATTGTCCATTTCAACTTAGTATTGTTTACTTCTTTTTCTATTGTATGTTTATAATTTTTTCTCCTATGCTACACATTAAAAAATGAGGGCATAGTTTCCCCACTATCAGACCTAGGATCTCGCTTCAAGTCGGCAACCTATAGAGTTTGGTTAAATGTGCTTGAGTTCATATTCCAACTGGGTTCGGTGCACCTGTTTAGTGGCACCCAGATCCATGATGTTACAAAGTGGTATCAAATATTTTCATTTCTATGAGTTATTGTATTATTTGGCATCGATGGAAAGAGATATATTGTTATGGGGATCAGTAATAATAGCGCCTGAGAGTAGCTACCCCACGTACTGGTAAAGGCCGAGTAGCCTCGAATTAAATTGTGATATTTTGTTTATGATTATTACAGTTGATTTGATTTTTAATTTTGGGTGACACACTTGTGGTGTGCTGTTTATATTTTTATACTTAGGTTCTATTTAGTTGCAACACGTTGAGATGAGGGTATTCCACCTCATGAATCATTTAGTCCCATATTAGATTCACATGTCATGCATAGTTTCAATGCCATTTAGGTGCATTAGAACATTCATGTCGTTGTGATAGATGTTGTGATAGAAAATGCATGTTGTTGTGATAGATTCCATGATAAAATAACTGTTATATGATAGGTTATTTTTATTTTTGGTTTTTAAAATGAACACTAAACTTGGGTTCTTGAAGAAGTATGGGCTCTCAAAAAACATAAAATGGTGGATCATTGACTTGTATACTTTGTTATAGCGTGTGTAAGATTCCAATCATTGGTTTGCGAGGAGTATATTCTATCAGAGATCGGAATTTGGCACTTAGTTGTTGGTTTCATTGTTTTTCTTGGCTCTGCAATAGTTTCTAAGGCTTATAATCCTAAAAACCCCAGAATACATGCCTTGTAGTTTATACTACACGCCATGTACTATTTTTTTTGGGAAGAAAAGAAAAAAATTATGTATATGCCGTGTACCTTAAGTACACGCTGTGTAGTTCCAAACCATGTCATAGGCCATGTAGGCAGAAAGACGAGTTTGGGAAAACTCTAGAGGGTACACGCCATGTACCGATTGTACACGGTGTGTTGTGTTGACCCTATTTCTTCCATGTAACTAACAATGAAGATGGAGGAATCTACATTTAAACACGCTGTGTAGTCCTTATACATGTCGTGTAGTGTAATCTGGGGATATTGGCCATGTAACTAACAACACTGGTCAATTTTATCCATTCAAGTACAAGTCGTGTCCATGTGGAACACGTCGTGTAGTGTGAGCCAGGTACCAGACCTTGTCTCAAACAACATGGGTCGGTAAAGCTTGTCTAGTACACGGTGTGTACCTGAGGGACACACCAAGTAGTCTTGACCAGATAAAGGTCGTGTGGACTTGGTCGTGTGGATGGGGAAATGTGGTGGTGTACATGTCGTGTGCAGGTGTAACATGTCGTGTAGTATTAGCCTAGTAGCAAGTCGTGTCACTAACAACACGGTCATTTGGAATCTAAGTCGTACACGCCTTGTCTTTATGGAACATGTCGTGTAGTTTGAGTTGTCTACCCGGCCATTTCGTAGACAACACGGGTCGGTGAATATCCTCTAGTACACGCCATGTAAACGTTATACATGCCATTTAGTCTCATTTAGAAAAGATTCGTGTGGCTAATCCATGTAGAAGGGCTCGAACAAGGAATGAAAATTCAAGTACACACCATGTGTGTGAACAACACGCCCTGTGTTTGGGGTGTTACACGACCAGTTTTTGAAGAAGTACATGACCACGTGAAAGACTTCAGAGAACACGTTGTGTAGTTATTATACACACCATGTGGTCTAGTTTTGTAAAACATGAATGTTTTATTTTCCAAGTCCATTCTTACGCATTCAGTTCTTAGTCTTTGTTGATCTTAATTTAAGGCATGTTTTTACGTTGTAGAGTCATGCCGCCGATATGACCTCGATTTCTTTGCCAAGAGAGAAAAAACTATTATACTCCAAAGATGGTGGGGCACTGGATACCGATGGATCCTCTTGCCGATCAAGATGTAGTGCCAGCCACTATACCAGACACAGACACGGATGCGCAGTTCAGTGAAGGCTTCATGCGGTTCATGCAGACATTACAGAAAGCACCATCAGCAGGCACATATATGGAAGAGCTGATGTGTATATTCCAGCAGCAACATCCACCTACGTTTTCAAGGGATGGCGGACCACAAGCTAGAAATTCTTGTTTGGATTCTATGTAGACTATCTTTGATCATCATGAGACACCTTCTAGGTGGAGGTTCCAGCTCTCTACTTATAAGATGTGTGATTCCACCATGAGATGGTGGGATGTTACCACCCAGAATGAACAACACGAAGACATGGCGTTTGATGTTTTTCAGGCATTCTTCTATCAATTTTTCTATCCGGAGATGCTGGGGGAGGATAGTTCTCTAGAGTTCATGAATCTGCAGTAGGGTGCCATGTTAGTGAAGGACTATTCTGCCCGCTTCACCGAGCTACAATGTTTTTCACCTATTCTAGTGGGTGATGAGATGTTCAGGCCTCGACACTTTTCGGATGTTCTTCGATATGACATCTGAGTGCTGTTGAACATTTTTAGGTTGCCTAATGTGCATTCTTTTGGTAACCAGGAACTGATTACTGAGTGGAACCTTCGGGAAGCTAGTTCTTCATGATAGGGCGATGTGGCACTAGTTTCTGGTACTATTTCTTCTGGTAAGAGAAAGAGGAAGATAAATTTCTCTCACGGTGGTAGTACTAGCCAGAGGAATTCTTCAGGTGGCCTAGTTATGTGTTACTAGAGTGGTAATGAGTGGAAACAGAGACCTCGGTGTCCTTATGACCTAGTGGAGTGTCGAGCTTGTGGAAAGATGGGTCATCTGCAGCGTTTTTGCAGGATGTTTCCACCAGTGACTAGTGAGAGGGGTTCTCTGCAGACTCCGCGTGCAAGAGTAGGTCCAATAGCTTCTTACCAATAAGGGAATTGGAATATGTTAGGATGTTCAGGTCGAGGTGGTGGTCATGGTCATGTTAGACAGACACCAGGAACTCAGAGAAATCAAGGCGGGTCAGCTCAGGGTAGCTAGGCTGTGTCACAGGACCGCGTCACTAGGCAGGAATATGCAGTGCAATAGACCCCACATGAGCAGGATCCCAGACCTTCCACCGTTAGAGGTACTAATCTTTTTTCTACTTTTTATCTTTTGTACTTTTCGATACTGGTGCTACTCATAGCTTTATATCTTTTCCTGTTTTTTAGAGGATTGGGCTCCATGTTTCTTCTCCTTTTTATATCATGATGCTAGACACTCCATTGGGGATTATAATGGCTTGAGTGAGTTAGTTCAAGGAGTGCCCCTAGAGGTTGGTGGGTGTCACTTTCTATGGGACCTCGATGTCCAAGAGATGACGAGCTATGACATAATTCTTTGGAAGGACTTGTTGATACCCTTTCGAGCCTTTGTAGATTTCTATCCTCACAAGGTGTGTTTCATGTGACCATATGGTGGAGAGTTTCTTTACAAGGGTGAATGGGATGTCCAGATGAGCCAAGCTAGACCCGAGCATCGTGGGTGAGGTGGAGTGACAACACAGATTGCGAGATTATATCTGGGTGACTAGGGAACTTGTAAAAAATATTTCCCTCTAGTAGTTGATGGATTCAAGGAGGTATTCCCGAACAAATTCTCACATATACCTCCAAAGAGAGAGGTGGATTTCACTATTGAGCTTGTGCCAGGAGTGGCACCCATGTCCATTCCTTCATACAGTATGGCCACACCAGAGTTGCTGGAGTCCAAGATGTAGTTGGAGGAGTTGCAGGAAAATGGTTTCATCAAGCCTAGTACTTCTCCTTGGGGTTAACCTTTCCTGTATGCGAAAAAGGAAGATGGTACCCTCCGACATTGTGTGGATTATCAGAAACTGAACCAGTTGTTGGGTAAGAACTGATATCCCTTGCTGAGGAATGATGGTCTTTTTGATCAACTTTTGGGAGCATGAATTCTCTCAATGATTGACTTGATATCCAAATATCATCAGTTGCATGCTAGACCATCATTCATAATTCTCACAGCCTTTAGGAGCATAAATGATCAACACGAGTACTTTGTCATGCTGTTCAGACTCATGAACGCACCAATGGTTTTCATGGCTATGATTAATCGTGATTTCCATCCCTATGTGGATTCTTTTGTGGTATACTTTGTGGATGATATCATTGTATACTCTCACACATAGCATGACCATGCCACCCATATTGAGATTGTATTGAGTACACTAAGAGAGAATCATCTCTATGTTATGATCTCAAAGTGCTACTTTTTGATGGACCAGATACACTTCCTGGGACTTATCATCTCAGAGGAAGGAGTTGTGGTAGACCTAGAGAAATTGAGAGCCGTAGTTTATTGGGAGAATCCTAATAATGTTTTTGATATAAAGTGTTTCTTGGGGATGTATAGTTAATAAAGGTTCTTTATACAGGACTTCTCCAGCTAATCAATGTCGTTGATGGGTTTGACTAAAAAGGGTGTTATGTTCGTTTGGTCAGATGCTTGTGAGATAGCCTTTCAGGGGATGAAGGGAAGGTTGACCTCAGCCCTAGTCTTGATACTTCCATAGCAAGGTAAGTGCTATACAGTTTACTGTGATGCATCAGGTATTGGGCTGGGAGAAGTTTTGATGTAGTGTGATCAAGTAGTTTTATACGGGCCTCAGTAGATGATGCCACATGAGAGGAATTACCCGACACATGATCTGGAGTTGGCTCTAGTTGTTCATGTTTTACGCTATTGGAGACATTATATCTTGGTAGAACATTTTTTGGTGTTTATAGATGAAAAAAGTCTCAAATTTTTCTTTACCCAACGTGACATAAATTTGAGACAGAGAAGGTGGGTTGAATACCTTCAGTCCTTCGACTTTGAGCTTGCCTATACACTTGGTAAGGGTAACGTAGTTGCTAGTGCACTGAGTTAGATGACTTAGATACATGTAGTGTAGGAGGCCAGTGGTGAGTGGCAGCTGAGGTATTTGTTCGTTGAGATGCATTTGAGGGTGCACGATAGTCAGGGGCGAGCCTATCTTTCATCCTTAGCTGCGACTTCTACCCTTCTGGATAGATTGAGGATGAGACAACTATCAGATTCAGAAGTCCTAGTTCTATGGGAGTTAGTGGAAAGTGAGGACCCTCCTCCCAGTTGGAAGATAGGATATGATGAGGTACTGAGTATCCATGGAAAATTGTGGTTTCTAGGGGATATATGCAAGGAGTTGATGAGGTAGTTTCATGCTTCAGGTTTGGCAGTGCTTGATAGAGTTACCAAAATGTACCGTTATGTGAGAGGTCAGTATTGGTATCCGAGTATGAAATGTGAGGTAGATGTTATTGTTATGATATATTCCACCAGTCAACAGGTTGTTTCAGAGCATCAGAAGCCAACAAGACTACTATTACAGTTACCCATTCCTATGTGTAAATGAGATGATGTCGTGATGGACTTCGTGACTGGGTTACCAAGGTAACCTCAAGGCAATGATGTTGTATGGGTTGTTGTTGATAAACTTACGAAGTTATCTCACATTTTTTCGATCAAGGAGACCTTCGGTGTAGATGATCTCAGGAATTTGTATATCTGAGAGGTAGTACGTCTACATGGGGTCCCTCGTTCTATCATTTCTGATAGGGATGCCTATTTTATGTCTTGTTTTTGGTAGAGTTTTCAGATGGCACTGTGTACACAGGTGATTGTGATCATAGCTTACCACCTTCAGAAAGATGGCCAGTCAGATCGTATGATACATGTGCTTGAGGACATGTTGTGTGCATGCATCCTAGACATTGGGGGCTCTTGGGAGAAGCACATACCCCTAGTTGAGTTTGGCTACAATAATAGTTTTCATGCAACTATTGAGATGGAACGTTACGTGGATTTATATGGTAGGACATGTTGATCACCCTTGTGCTGGTTGGAGGCTGATGAGATAGCTTTACTGGGACAACGTCTCGTGTAGGAGACATCAGAGTAGGTCCAATTGATTTTGAAGAGGATTACTACTACACAGTCTTGTCAGAAATCTTATGTTGATCACCGCTGATGACCCTTGGAGTTCGTAGTTGGGGATCAGATTTTCTTGTGTGTTTCACCGAGGTTGGGACATAGGTGGGTCAGGCGATAGGGTAAACATTCACCTAGGTATGTGGGGATTTTTGATATTCTGGAGAGACTTGGTCTGTTTGCCTATCGGTTTTAGTAACCACAGAGGTATGGGGCCATGCAAGTTGTCTTCCATGTATCTCAGTCATACTGTTATCACTAAGACTTGTCTCATGTTTTTCAGATTTAGGAGTTTGAACTTTAGTCCGATTCATCCTTTGAGGATTATCCAATTTGTATTGTTGATAAGATCAAGAATCTTCTCCGAGGACGGTCAGTTCCTCTTAAGGGTGCTATGTCATCATGTCTGAGTGCATGACAAAACCTGGAAGCAAGAGACCGGCGTAGGTGCTCATTAGCCAGAGTTGTTCTCAGCTTTATCTTCACAACCCATGGAAGGGAAATTCAGGGACGAATTTCTTTATTAGGGAAGTTATTAAGAACCTGGTTTTTATTCTTGAGGTACAGGTTTCTTCTTTTCCTTTTTTCCTTAAGTGTTTTTGAGAAAATAATGAAAATGAGGTAAAATCCAAAATTTTGTGGGTACATGTCATGTACTTTTCCACACGTCGTGTACTTTGGCCGTGTGGGATAAGTACACAGGGCATGTATGCATATAGGAGATAAAGGGTGTATAAACTGACTACACGCCATTTACATAGTATATAAATTCCATGTAATCAGTTGGCAGGTGAACATTATGGCAGTGGAAGTAGCCACCATCAGAATGATAGTACATGCTGTGTACTAAGAAGTACACGCTGTGTAATCTTGTCGACTAATGAACGGTGAGGCAGTGGGAAGTGGCCGCCATAGGAATAGTTTTAAAAATGGAAACTATACGCTGTGTACTTAAGATTACAGGTCATGTAGTAATGTTTTTTCTCTTGAAATAGGCAGTAGCCTCCTCTTTCGACAAATGATGTTTAGAACTTGGTTGGAGAACAAGAGTGGAGGCTGATGCTTGGAGGATCTCCCCATCGTACACTAGAACTCAGATTCCTTCACTGATAGTCTCATTTGAACCACACGAGTTAGTTATTCTCTCTTATTGAACCTATCCTTCAAATTATTTCCCGAGGGGACATTATTTGAGTATGAATTAGTATTTTTTTTAATCCCATATCTATGCCATTATTGGTTGTTTCGGGAGGCATCGTGCATGTATATCGATCAATGGAGATCGAGGAAGGTGGTTTGATATTTATTTCCAACTGTCATGTTGTTTTTGTGTACCATTGTGCTATGAGCCCATGTTTGGGGTGTCGTATGGATAATGACTTGAATGATTAAATAACTAGACTTGCATAGGTTATTTAATAAATATATATAAACTATTGTTTGGGATCCCTGCCTTGATCTAGGGCTACCCCAAGGGTGAATTTCCATTGTTTAGTCGTTAGGCCAGGATACCTGAGTGTATGTTGTGATTATATCATGCTATGAGTTTTTAGAGAGAAAATCTATATATAATTTCTTGCTTCTGTGTTGGGATCGGCCCTGTTACTTGCTTAGCCTGAGGGCAGTGTTTTTATTAGCCTGAGGGCAAGGTTATCTTATGCTTGAGGGTAAGTGTCTGTTTCACCTAAGGGTAATCACTTGTGGGATTCGTTTCTGTTTCAACTAAGGGAAAGGACTAAGGGAGAGGTTCTGATTGGCCTGAGGGTGTGATTCTGATTAGCCTAAGGGAATGATTTTGTTTAGCCTGAGGGTATGATTCTGTTTAGCCCGAGGGAAACGGTTCTTATTTTTGAGGACACAGTTGACTTCGTATATTCACTATGTCGATTTTACATGTTATACCTACCATGCTAAAGCACAGGATTGGTACTGTTTACCTTCTACATGTTAGATATCTTATTGCGTGTTTTTCTTCGTCATTGTATAGGAAATTGCCGGTTGAGGCTGAGTCTTAGAGACTTAAAATTCAATTGTATTGAATTGTTAAATAATAATTAAATGGAAATAGAACTTGTAGGAGTAGCTTCATTTGAGTACTTCATAGTTTTCTGCATTTCATTATTGCACACTTCTGTAGAAAAAATTCACTGTCAGTTGGGCACAACCCTTTGGTGGATGCCTATTGAGATTTATTTCTCACTCACTCTTCGGGACTTGTCTTGGGCCCAAATAGATTATATTATTTTATGTGTTGAAAAGGAAAAGAGTCCTTATACAGGTAAATGATTGTTGTAGAGGAGTAGGAGAGTATGGGACCGAGCATAGGCTTTCGATGATGCTGAGTTTTTGCTACACTATTTTTCATTGTTTTGCTATATTTTTACTTGTACTATATTGTTTTAGATTGCAGTGTATCTTGTTTTGGCTTCATTCTTAGACATAGGTACAAATTACATCATTATGAATTATTGTTGGTCATTTCATTACTTCAGAAGTATTTTCCATTTCATCTTAGTATTATTTACTGCTTCCACCATTGTATGTTTATATTATGTTCCATTGTGCTACACTTTGACAAATGGGGGCATAGTTTCCCCACTATCACACCTCGGCCCTCACTTCTAGTCGGAATCTTCTGGAATTTGGAGAAATGTTCTTGAGTTCATGTGACCAACTGGGTTTTGGGAACCCGCTGAGTGTCACCTAGATCTGAGACATTACAATTATAGTATGGTTAAAAAATAAAAATGGTTTCACGACCATAATTGAAGACGATAATAGAAATTGAAATTCCATTGTCATTGAATATGATAAATTAACACATCTCTGATTGTGTTTTCGTTTCTAGTATTAATGAATGTGATAATGCAGATGATGATAAATTTTTCCATTATCTTAAAAAATATATCACATGTATGGTACTAGAGTTATCGTAACTTTTGTATTAATGATTGAAAGTAAATAAAAGGAAAATGAAGAAACTCAAAATAAAATAAATGAATAGAGGAATTTTCCAATTGATGTTCTCTTCCTTGAGAGCCTTTTTAGGGGAGAGGATAAAATCATCATATGATACCTATATTTATTTTATGTAGGGGGGATATTTGAAGATGATTTGATCAGAATTAAGACAAGCCAGAAGACTTGAGAGGATTGAAGTGTAGAAGGAGTGGGGTGGGTATTTTGGGGGAGAAGTGTGATTTTTGAATATATTATTCATTATTTTATTATTTCCATCAAGACAACTAATAGTTATGATTTATGTGAACCATGATAGTAATAAGTGAATTTTAGTATGATCTATGTGTTCTTAAATGAGACATGATTCTTGGAATAGTAAACATAACTGATAATGTGTATATACGGTAAATTAACATATTTTACTATTCATTTAAGATTCGAGTATTTCAAAAAAAAGCCCAAAAATCCACCTAAATCATTTTTTAACATGTAGAATTAAGAAAATAACACTGTTTTTTCCAAAAAAAACCTAAATATGGTTAATTTAATTTTTAAATAAAATCATAATTTATTCGAAAAAAATATTTAAACAGTAATTTATTTTATATATCCTTGAAAAAATAATCAAGAACTCATTATCTTATAACATTAAGACAGTAAAATAATAATATGATTTACTATTCAAAAGGGTAATATTACTATTAGTATCACTATTCATAATGGTATGTTTCTATTCACTAAAAATTCAGATTTTCTTATAAGACTCCAAATATCTTTCTGAACACAACTGTTTATATCGTTTTTTTGAAATTCATATCACATAGGTGGAAAACTATATTCACTGTATAGGTTATAAAAAGTCAATTTTTCTAGAGACTCATTATTTCATGTATTAAATATTAAATTTATTTATAAATCCTTGGGGTTTTAAATTGTTCACTCCTTAAAAAAGTTTCCTCAAAATTTCCAAATTATTACCTCACAAAAATGATTTGGGTAGTTCTTCAACATAAGCTTCTCAAGATCCCATATTTCTTCTTCAATTATATGATTTTTACAATGTACCTTTACCAGTTGGGTCATCCAATTCCTCAAAACCTGTTCCATAATTTTTAGAATCTAGATAGGCTCTTCACAATATGATAATATAGGTTCCAATTCTATAACATCAAAAGTGAGGACATGTATTGGGACTTGCATGTACTTTCTCAACAATGAGACATGTAACACATTGAGTACATTAGATAGGCTAAGTGGAATTACTAAATGATAATCCACATCTCAACCACTCTTCTGAATTTCAAAAGGTCCAAAGATAAATATTTCTCAGTTTTCCTTTCTTGACAAATTTTATAACACCCTTCCACGGATATACTTTTATGAAAAAAATGATCTCCCACTTGAAATTATAATTACTTCCTTCGATTATAATCAAAAAACTTTTTTACTTTTGATCTTATTTGATATGGATTTGAATTTTATTTACCTTAACTGTTGTTTCCTCCACATGCTCTGAACCCATATGTTTCCTATCACCAACTTCATCCCAACATGTTGGTGTACGAAATATCTTTCTGTATAATTCTCATAATGTACCATTTGAATTTTTTAATGGAAACTATTATTGTAGGAAAACTCCCCCAAAGGTCAATACTAGTCCCTTATTCCATGAAAATCATGTGATCATGATCTCATCATGTCTTCTAATGTTTGGATCATATTTTTTGATTTCCAGTCAGTTTGAGGGAGAGAAGTAGTACTCAAATGAAGCTCAATATCCAAATATTTCTAAAGACTTTTCCAGAATTTAGATATAAAACATGGATCATGATCATAAACTATTGATATAGGTTCTCCATTAAGTATTACAATGTCATTGATATAGATTTTTTCAAGGCTCTCAATTTGAAAATATTCCACTATTGAGAGTAAATGTAAATATTTGGTAATAGGAAAAGGCAGCATGAATCCTCTATGATGTTGTTCTTCAAACATCACCTTTTGAATGACTAAACATCTTGATACATAATCATAAATTTTCAACTTAATGTTGTCCAACCTGAAATTATCCCTCAAATCTATATACATATTCGCACTACCATGGTGTATAAAGAAATAAAACCTATGGTCATCATCCAATAACTCTATTTTTATTTCAGGTATATCTAGAACACAAATCCCCTTCCCAAATTTCGGAATTCCATATTCTTATACAATGTCATTCAGCTTCCCATCATCCACAATACTAATTTCCTTTTGAAGATTATCATTATCAAGTTGAGAGATTTTAATACATTCTAATAAAGATAGATGGGGATCCAATTGAAAATGGAATAATGTTTCTCCATCTTCATTAATTTTCATGTCCGTCCTTACTAGATCTATGAATATAAGATTAATTTAAATCCTCATTTTGTTTAAAACTCCATGATCCTTCCTACTAAATGCATTAGCTGCCTTATTTAACATTCCTAGGTGGTAGTGTATGGTACAATCATATTATGTGAGAAGCTCTAGCCCTCAAATTTTCCTCATGTTGATTTCTTTTTGATAGAAGATATATTTCAGAATATTGTGATCTGTATATATCTCACATATTTTACCATAGAGATGGTATCTTATTATTTTTAGAGAATAGATCACTAATACTAACTGAAGATCATGAGTTTGATTGTTTTGTTCATGAATTTTTAACTTCCGTGATGCACATGAAAAAAATATATCATTCTATATAAGGACAAAAACAAGTCCTTTATTTGATTCAACACAATAGATAAAAACCCAACATTACCTAATGGTAGAGTTTGGATCATAGAATTCAATAATATCATCATTAATTCTCTAAAACATTACACACATTTTTTTTCATTTCAATTTAACCCTTATATGAGTAATCTTGTTTAACCGGTTGGATAAATTAGTGAAGTTCTGAACGAAACCCATATAATAACCTACTAGAACAATGAATCTATGTCCCTTAGTTTTGTTCATTTGTGTTGTCCATTCTTGAACATCCTTTATTTTAACATGATAAATGGATATTCCATCATTAGAAAAAATACAACAATGAAAAGAATCTTATTGAATATTAAATTCACAATTTATAAACATCCCATATAATTCATTTTTCTAATAGTCTTCATAATATTGTGAAAGTGATATTCATGATATTTTTAGCATTTGGAGTATACCAAGATATCATAAATTAATACCACAATAAATTCATCAATATATTCAATGAAAACCCTATTCATTAGTTCCTTGAAGATAGAGGGTACATTAGTTAGTTGAAAAGGAATTATTTTATTCTCGTAATCACAATACCTAGTTTTAGATGATGTATTTAGAATATCTCCCTTCCTAAAACACAACTGATGATATCCTTATCGAAGCTCAATCATTGAAAACTATCGCGATCCATGTAGTTGATCAAATAAATCATTAATGCAAGGTAGGGTATAGTTTTTCTATATAGTTATTTCCTTGATATATCTATGGTCAATACACAACATCATATATCTAGATTTAATTTTATCAAAATGAAAAGGGAGTCACCATAGTGAGACCCTAGGGAGAATAAATGATTTATCACTCAATTCCTCCAGTTGTTTTTCAGTTATAATAATTCTATAGTTTCCATTCTATATCAAGTCTTTAATATAGGTCTAGAACTAGGAATTAAATCAATTGAGAACACAACTTCTCACTCTGGAGAATTTCCATGTAAATCCTATGGGAAATCCACAATTTATTTTTAAACAACTGGTACATCCTTCATTTGAACATTTCATTCCTCACTCATAGATATTGAGTTTCCATTATCCCCATTAATTGAATTTAGATGATCTACTGGGGGTGGATGTCAATAATAAACTGATGGTGATGCTTCTACTCTACAGATAAGCGATTCTATATAATTCTCAAAAATTGTAACCTCCTTCTTCTGGAGATAATTTTATGCATCACGATTCTATAGCTAGCCTATATCGAGGATTATATCAAATTAAATCATGTGTATAATGATAAAATTCCAATATAATTCACATTCATATTCCATAATGGGGACTTCCCAACACATCTTTGTTACAATGATAACCACCTTATGAGTTTTTTAATGACAACTCCTTTTTTAAATGAAATCGAAAATATATAATTTTATTTTAAAACTGGAATAATATGAAATAATACGATGAAACAAAATCAAATAAAGTAATTTCTATGTTGGAGGAAATAATAAAAATACATTCCACCAAATCATTAGTGACATCAATATTAGTATTTTTGATCAGGTAAGCTTGGCCAATCTATTTTTTCCTTCTTTGGGGATCACTTCCATGAAATCTATAAAAATAATTTTCATAATGTCCCCTCACATTGAAATTTTAACATTGAGAATAGTTAGATTCTTTCTTCCCCTTATAATCCCAAGATAGGTGGTCTTTTACTCCAAACTTTTAATAAACACTCATACCCATTAGTCGAGTTCCATGGAAACTCATCCCCCAACCTTCATAGGGTGGTAGTTCAACTATTACATTCTTACCCATTACCAAATTTCCATTTCAAAAGTTTTCAGCATACATATTTTTTCTTACATTCTATTAAAATCACAAGACATAGGGAATTTAATTTCTTTCTTCGTAGAACATGAGAAAATATATTCATATGACGAGAAACTTTGGGAGAATAAATCCATTTGTAGAAATGGTTTTAAACGATAAAATAATCAATCAACCTTGAACCTTGGATTATTTATGTAGTAAGTGACATGTCTATCTAACCTTGTGAATTTATCATCATACATTAGAGTACTATCATCTTATTTTTACTTAAAATTCAGAAAACTAACTTTCCATATCTACTCATTTTTCATGAGGGATGTAATTTTCTACGAATATTTCCTTAAAATACCTCTATTCTATTTCTTATATTTATTTATCCTTTTTTTGAAATAATGACCACTACCGATATGAATCTCCTGATAGATGAAAAACCACCATGACAACCTTCCCTCATTACATACATTAAAAAGAAAGAAATATATTCTCTAATGAACATAACCACTACTCTTCTATGAATGTGTTTTTAGTCACATTAAAATATAGAGGATGTTTTTAATTAATGAAAAATAACATACCTCCTCTATGTTTTGGATCTAGATGCTTCATAATGGTCTGGTTATTTTTCATAACATTAGTCAACTATCACAATATAGATATTAGTTTCTCAGAACCAATTGCAGAACTAGATCTACATCATAGTCTTGCATCAGAGACAAATCCATAAATGTGACACATGTGTTCATGCGGTATCCATTACTTACACTAGATTAAATTTCTAAATAATGGAATACAATAGATTAGGTTATGAATCATACTGTATAAATTCAGTGTATAAAATTATTTATCATTAATTGTAATCTTATACATTACTAATCTCAAAATAATAAACATGGATTATTTGATGAAAAATATACAACGAAATCCTTATTAATGGATTATAAAGTAAATGTTCATTATTCTAAGCATAAACCCCTAGAGTGTCAAACCAAGTGTGTATTAAGGCCCATTTTCTTATACTAAGATACCCCAGTTCATTCTTGAATCTTCTTGTTAGAGTTCTTACTCCTAGGAACATTTGTGCCAGAACCACTTCCACTTGTAGTATCCATGCAAGGATGTCTTTCCAAGAAATATCCATATAATCTATTATTTTTCAAAATTCAAGGACATTCCTGTATATTTACCCACAAAGGCTATCTTGGGTTTTGTTCCAAAATCTACATTTTCAAAATATAGTTCCAAGTATTCTACTAAATTTCCTCTGATACTAATAGTAAATAACTGACCCTATTTTCCTAGAGTCGCTTACTTAATTAATTATATTAGCATGATTAATAGATCTTCATATCCTGAAGGAACAAATAGTTCAGTATTTTTGGAAAACCAAATACATACAGAAGTTCATCCTTATAACTCGAAAGGAAATATAGTATATAAATTCCTTTGACAATATCCCTAACTCCTAGGTTATCTATGCATGTCATTCATAATATACATATTCATGTCCTGGTAAATTGAAACAGAAGAAAATGGGTGAGATAAAATTCTCATTAAGGGAAATAAATACAAAAAAGATATCATAAACATAATCATTAGTCATGGTTAATAACTAAAAAAATTCATTAAAAACAAACTCAAATAGTTTATTGAATGAATAAGAGATGAATAAATAATACCATAATAATTCTTAATCTGATGTACTCTACAAGTCGAATAACCTCATGAAATTTCAATTACTATTTTAATAACGAGGAGATGAATAATGTCATACATCAACACCATACCAATATCACCTCATTTGTAGACCATAAATAAACATTTTGTCAACACCTCGTGCCAAGACCCTAGTTTGTCTCATGAGACCTATCAATGGATAGATGGGACAAGGAGAGACCCTAATATCATATAATAACTCTAATGGATTCTTCATATGATCAGGTAAATACATAAAAAAACATATACATTCATATTGAAACTAACATATGAAATATTGAAAACTTAACTTGAACATTATTCATAAACACTAACTATTTAGAGTGAATTGGAGAATGGTTTTAAGATAGCACATCCATAATCAAACAAATCATAGACCATTAAATTATATATGGTATTTTTAATCATAAAATATTAATATCAATAATACATAATAATTAACAATAGTTTTGAAATAGATGAAGATAAATTTATAAAATCATCGAGTAATTATTTAGAAAAATACTCTTTTACTTTCAAAAGATATGTTTTTTGGATTAATTTTGTATAAAAACAAAATCTATGTATATAGTACTTTCTTAAAAAACTTATTGATTTTAGAAATATAATTTTTTCTAAAAACATATTATAGTGTTCCCTTGAAAATCGGTAGGAATTTGAGAAATTACATTGAATCAGGCATGTATTTCAAGAAGAATTTTTGAAAGGTCCTTTTAAAACCTATAACTCTCTCTAATTAATATTATGATTCTGGGTGGTAAAAATATATAGAACATTAACATAGAATTATTGAAGAGTAAATATGAATACATAATAATTTAATTGTGGTAGGTAGAGAATAAGAGTAACTTGAATGAAAATATAGGTTTGGGTAGAAAATCGTTACCTTATGTCTGTTGGTGTTCTTCACATTATCATAGTGTCCTGGATAACAAAATTATATTCATTAATTATAATTTCCAGAACATATTTTTTAGTTAATTTATTTATTATAGCCTTATTTAGTTCATTCCTGGCCTTCTTGATGGGATTAAAAGGATCAATTTAATTTTATGGGAGTTATTTCTTCCTTGGTATTCTTGACCAATCTTCTTTTAATATATGTAAATATAAAAACCTAATATGAGAATTGTTGTTGAGAATAGAATTTTTTATTTTTTATCATCCAAAAGATTACATGTTTATAAAATTCATTTGGTTAATTGGATGAATATGAATCATTATTTAAACATTAATGATAATTTAATGGGTTAAATGGAAGTTTTGATCATAATGAAATCATTTTGATTTATAAATTATCATCATGTTCACAAAAATATTACATAACATTACATGAGTTATAATAAATATATAATAGTCCTGTTAAACTATCAAAATGGTTTCATTACTAGAATTGAAGTTGATAATTGAAATTGAAATCTCATTCTCATTGAATGTAATAAATTACCTCATCTTCGATTGTGTTTTAATTTATAGTATAAAATAAATGTAAAGGAGATATGATAATGAATTATTACATTATAATAAAAAAATTCTAGTACATTTATGGAACTATAGTTATCATAAAATTTGGATTATATGAGGTGATGAAAGAAAACTAAAATAAAAGAACATGAAATAAAAGAAATGAAAAGAGGAATTTACCTCTTGAAGTTATCTTCCTTGGGAACCTCATTAGGAAAGAGGTTTTGGCCTTATATAAAAAAATGCCTTCTGGACGTGAGGGAGGATATTGGGAAGATATTTTTGAAGATTTTATAGAGGGAAAAAGCTTTCAGATGAGTGAAGAGGAAAGGGAGTGGTGGGGGGTTATAGTCTATGAGAGGAGTGATTTTCCAATATGTTATTCATTATTTTATTATTTCTTTCAAGACAATCAATAGTGTTGATTCATGTGACCCATAATAGAAATATGTGTGTGGGATTTTGAACTAGTTTTTCTTACATCAACCAGGATTATAGGAATATTTTATGAAACTGATAATGTATATATACATCAAATTAATGTATTTTTCAATTCATTAAAAATTCCTATATTACAGAAAAATTAAAAAATTTCCCCTAAATAATTTTTTAACTTTTATAATACAAAAAATAACTCCATTATTTCATTTTCAATTTCTAAATATTATTAACTTAATTTTTAAATAAAATCATATATTATTCAAAAAATAAAAATTTAATAACTGAATTTCGTTTCATACCTCCTTAAAAAATCAATCCCGATCTCATTTTATTATAACCATAAGGAAATAAAATAATAATATGATTTACTATTATTGAGGGTCATATTAATATTCATAATGGTATGTTACAATTCATGAAAAATTAATTTTTTCCTATAAAACTCTAAATATTTTACTAATCACAAATGAGTCTGTTAGTTTTTAAAAAATAAAAATACATAGGTGGAAAAATTATTATTTTTTGGATAGGTTATTAAAAATTAGTGTTCTGTAGAGACTCTGTGTTTATTTCATTAAATAATAAATTTATTTATAAATCCTTGGGGTGTTAAATATAATTCATTTAAAAGATAGACCAATAATAAAAAATTGTTTTTTTATAAATTTCAATATTACATTGAAATATGGTAATTTTAAAATAGATTATTGGAATATTCTCCCAGAGTACCTTTATTTAAAAATTAAAATTTGGTTGTTTAAATAAAGTTCTCATGGATTTTGATGACCCCTTTTACTTAACATTTTTTTAATTGGACCCATTATGGATTTATTAACATTTTTTATGGATAATGATATTATATGGGTTGTTCAAAGAGAGAGTGTTGGTTGTGAGGTCTTAGAAATTTCTTACATTCGTTTATGTGTTTATATCAATTTACTAGTCCCTACCATTCTTGATTGTTTTTTTGTGTATTTCTACATATCATTGTAGAATAAAGGATTAAAGAAAACTGTATATTTTATCTCTTTCTAGAGAGTAACATTGTTTCTGAGTGCACTAAGATGGTTATTATAGTTGTAGATATATGATTTAAAAATATTTTATGGATTATATTGTTCGATGAGACTACATGTATATGGTGGTTCTTCTCGGTCGACATTGTTTTTTTATATCTAGTTTAGGATCACATTATTTATGGCCTAGTTTAGTATCAAAGGAATCTAGTGTTTATATTTAGGGTTAATCATAGTCGCTTCACATATATAGTGTTTTTTATATAACATTTGTTTTATTTTTTTATATAACCTCTATGATTTTATTTTTCATAATATTTCAAAATTATATTGAACTGTTTGTTACTAATGACATAATATCTATTAAAGGGTATGTGATTAATATTCTAAAAATGATTAAATTGAAATTTTTTTTGCTATTAAATAATTTGTTTTATTATTTTGAAAAATGGTTTCTTAAATGAACATGAATGGAATTCATGATTCTTACACATAAAAAAATATTTTTGATTTATATTTGAGAAATATTCCCTTATTATTAAGATGATTATTGGGATTTTATTTTATTATGTGGGGTAAAAATTGAAAACATTAATATTTAGGTTATTTTCAAACTATAATTCATGGAATTATTATTTAAATGAATTTCATATACTTTGTGAATTAAAAATATTGGGGTTTCTATATCATTGACATATATATATCATAGGTAATGGGTTATATTTAGAATTATTTGTATTTGATTGGTCTATTATTGGGAATTGGTGATGTTTTTTGGAAACCTAGGATTTTATGGAGTAGTCTTTAGGATTAATTATATTTTAATTATTATTTATTTTAGTATCAATTATATCATCCAATTTGCCTTTTATTTATTTTTTTAGTTTATTTTATTATAATTTATGTTTATTCAGGATGAGTTATGTTGAATTATAAAATTATTTCTATTAAAATGATTATTGATGTTGACTTTTATGGTTTAATTATGCATTTTTCCTCTTATTTAATATAATATTGATGTCTAGTGTATAGATATTCCGCACTAGATTGTTAGTTTATGGACTATTTTATGATCAATGAATGGAGTTTGAAATAATTCCATGAGATATTTAGTTATTCTTAGGTAATAGTTTATATCTCATAGGGATCAATAATTACATTTGGGAAACTGGAATGTAGGGTTTGAGGAATGTTCTATATTTATCTTGGGTTGGTTCACTATAAAAATGCTATCTGCACCTAGGTTCATCATAAGGGAAAAAGTTTTATAGTATAAAATCATTTTATTCTTGATGGTTTTATGGTTTTTGAAGATAGGGATATCAGGAATAAATATTTACATGTAAGGAAGGGCCTAAGATGTTTTTTATTGTTTGGAACATATACCATCCATGGGTATTCATGTTTTTTGTATTTTACTTTCATTTCATTGTTTTATATTTTTTGTTTATTTTTAATCGGATGTATGAATTTTTTATTCCTAATGATTATGTAATGTGATTATGGGATTATCATTTTATTTTGGGTTGAGAATAAATTTGATAATGGTCTCGATGGTTATCATATAGTGTCTATATCATTATTTTAATTTGGTTAAAAAAATTGTGTGGCTATAAAATATATAGATAAATTTTCATTTTAAATTTAATATATTTTTTATTTTAGGATCTACGATTACCTAATATTTTTATAACTTATTGTGGATTTTTATAAGTGTGGTTTGTTTTTGTTTTGATGAATTTTTAATTTATTTTTATTGAGTTTATAGTTATCCATTGTTACCACTTATTTAAAATATATTAACATTTTTATTTTGATTGTGAAAAATTATTTACTGAGTGTTTCAGTTTAGAAAAAATGGATTTTGATGGCCTATTTGGAATGAAAATTCTAGGTTTCCTAGAATGTATTTTTATGTGGGTTATTTTATTACAGAATATGTTTTTATTTTGAAATTATTATATTATATAATATAATTTTTTAATATTCAATTGAAATAGTTAAGTGATTTTCTTATTTTGGTGGAATTTTAAATTTGGGTATTTTTTTTGGAAATTGAATGTGAATATTACAAATGTTGATTTATGATAAAAGAAAAGGTGATTTTTTACATTTTTATTTCTTATTGAAGGATATTTTTTAATATTAATCACTTTAAATCAGTTATTTTAATAAGGAATTTTTACAATGTGTAATGAATGTTTTTTAGTTTGGGTTTCATATTTTTGGTGTAGTCCCTTGGTTGTAGTGTGTATATATTTTTTTATTTTTGAGTATTTAATTATTTTTTCTCATTACTCATGTTTTTTATATTAATGCTTATGGAATAATTGAGAATATATATATATATGGATATTCAACAATTATTATACTTTTGGGGAGAACCCATTTTTAATAAAATTATTATCTATTCTATCTAAGTCAACCAAAAATATAAAAAGTATGGTGTATCAAATATCTCATCAATTTGTGATTTATTCTCTATTCAGACCATTTTAGTTATCCCTCTAAGTGTGATGAGTGTATTTTTTTAATGAATTATAGGGATTAATTTCATTTTATAATTCATATTAATAGCATTGATTTTTCTTTTGAGTATTTACTCTCATTTTATTGAATAATTCTAGATTGTGTTTTGTTCCATTTGTTGTTTATATTTCCATCTTGTTGGAATTAGTTGCGTTTGGGAATTCCATTAGTTCTTGGGATGGATTTGGTTCCTTTGGGTTTGTGTTATATATTATTCATGTTATGGTTAATCACCAGTTACTAAATTATATGTTACACATACATGTGTGAATGGGATGTTAGGACCATAGTACCCCTTTTGGGAGAATATAAGAGTGCTGGTTTTGTTTTGAACAGTTTATGTACTTTGGTTCCCCATATTACTGGTCATTGATTACCCATTTGGATTTATGGTCGATGGTGAGTTCTCATGTTATTTTTTTTACTACTTGTTGTGGATGGTGAATTTTTTTTATGTAAATGGTTGGTTATGTTGATGGATTTGGGATGTATTGTTTTGGATGTTCATTGGTAGGGTTTGTGTATCCTTTTTATTTCAATCTATATTTCATGGATTTTTTTTGTTTGGTGATTGTTTTACATTAATAAATGTTTAATTGATGTTTTTTTGATATGTCATCTTCCTAAAAAATATTTTTCATTAACATACTATTTTAGAAGAATTTTACACAATGGAATAACCTTTTTTAGCTCTCTCATATCATAGGACCCTTAATTTTATTGTTTATTGTTCTTTGAATGGTTATTTGAGTTTTTATTGTTATTTGATTCTATTAAACTCTCTTTTTTATTAATTTTGTTCATATGATCCTTATGGTGGATTGAGGGGTGGGGGGTTGACATTGTTATGTTAATTCGTTTTTCCACTAACCCACCCAATTTATTCTTTGGGTGGAAAGGGTTCACTAATTTTGTTTCCATCTATTTTCTACCATTGTCTATCGTGAGTTTGAACGAATTAATCTATGAATAATTATAAACATTATCATTAAAAAATAGTGGTATTATATATTATTATTTTAATTAGGGTTTTATTAAGTTTATATATTTCAATTCATTTAATTTTGAAATTTTAAATGCTTATTTTGGGTTGTTTCGTTATTAATCACTTTTTGGTAAACAATTAGGTTCATGTGTTATTGTGGAAAAATATTATTAATTCCATTTATAATAGTTTTATAATGGATAATAATAACATGTATGCTTACATAAGAAACTATGTGGGGTTTCTATGATATTATAGGGAGGGAAATGTGGTTGTAACCCAATTTTATAATATGTGTAAAAAAACTATCTTATCTGACCATATTTTAAAATATGGATTATTTATAATAACATAATCTTTATTTTAATTCAATGTCTCCACTTTTATAGATATTTTTAATAGAATTATTAATAATTAAAAGTTTTTAAATAATATTTTTTAGCTATGTGGTGATTCCGTGTGAGATTTTATGGTAAAAAATGTTCATTGTTGATTTGATATAAATATTAAAAATATTATACCAATGTAATGATATTTTAAAATTTAATAGAATAGCTCTAGAATGGTGTTCTTCAATAGATATATGAGACTCCTATTAAGTATTAAATTATGATTTTACACTAGGCATGACAAAATATTTTGTTGTTTTGGGTGTTCTTCTTGGGCACAGTCACGGGTGGAATTATAATTAAATAGATTTATAAATATATTAAAATGTTATTATTAAATCCAAAACCTAAACCTCTCTTATATTATCCTATTTATGTATATATCATAGGGATTTTCTCATAACCCTAGTGATTAATGGAGGGTCATTGAAGGAGATTCCCAAAAAAGAAATGTAAGATAGAGGATTGGAAATTAGAGTTCCAATTGAAGATTGTGGATCACACCAACGATTGCATCATGTAACTATTATATATCGGAAATTAATAAAAATTTCAAGGTGGGTAGTTTTTATACATTTCTAATACCCTATTTTATTTTCCCATGATTTATATGAGTTAAATATACTAATATATTGGTTCACTAGTCGATTATGCATTGTGGTTGTGGGTTTAGCTTCCTGGGAATTTGGGAAATTGCAGTTATTTTTATTATATCATTATTATTCATTCAACATTATATTAGAAAAGAATCAACGCAATTCCAAACAATGGAATATGATAATTCAAATAGTGTTATTTACATAACACCTTCTATTCATATTTCATCCATCATTGCCTATCCATTTGACCAATGCTTTGACAATTTCTTATTTGATGACTATTTCACAATTGTCTGATTGTTCAATAGATAGTCAATGCACATTGAAGATCTTGAACAGTGGAGAATTCCATATTTATGATTATTATAATGGATAAGGATTAGATTGGTAGTTCATGTTTCATAGATTTGGAATCTCTAAATGGAAGTGATATGGTATATTCTTCCTGATGGGATTTGGGTGGCCAGAATCCGATCATCAATAATGGCTAGGATTAGATGATCCCAAATCTATGTTCATCAGTGGGACTAATTGAAGAATAGATGATTAAAACCAAATAATTAAAATATGAATATGGAGTATTTATTTCTAAAAAATCATGATTACTAGGAATGTTATCTGATTCACACACACTGTGTAGTCTCCATAAGTTGCACTATGATTTGGGAATCGAGAAATGTATCAAACTCTATTTGAAATGAGTTCCATTTCATGTGTCCCATGGATACTTGAAATGTATGTACCTTAGTGGTATACACTATTAGACAAGACCAGATGCATGTTCATGACCATAATATAGTGGAAAATATTGATACTCAAACACTACCAAAGTAAACAGGCATGACCAAAGTAAAAGGGAAGATGCAAAGTAAATTAGTATGGCCTGAAGTACATAGGAATGAGAAAGAGGGTAACTAAGTTCTTACCCGAACTCTAAATGCATTGTATCCAATAATTTTACTATGTGTATATGGAAAAAAATTATCTCCTGAGATAGATAGAAAGGGGAATACCCTTTCTATAATAGTCAAGTTCCATGAACCATATTGGGGTGCCATCCAACTCGACACCCATCTAGATCCATGGAATGGACCGAAGGGCTTTCCCAATGCCCTTAAGATGAAAAATAGTTCTTGGGTGTCGAAATAATTATTTAAGAACAATTTATCCCACATTAATTATCATACCAAATGAATAATAATAAACATCACAATAACTAATAAGCATAACCAAATAGGGAACAACAATTTCAGATTCTATGTTTACAACTTTAACCAGAACCAAAAGTATTACAATAAAATATGAATTAAAAAAACATCCCAAAATTTTCTATGAATCATGAGGGAAATCACCCTTAATCCACCACTACTAAAACTTGTATGAAGTGGAACCCTTGGAACCAGATCCACCACAACTACCTTGAAAGATCTTGCCTTTGTCATGGTCATACAGAAAAATGTTTACATAAAACCAATTTTTTATGTAGGTTGTGATCCAAATACAAGTAGGATTCTTCCCAAAATAAAATATTAGTTGCTATATAATTTGAATAAATATACACATAAACATTTAAATTAGAATAATTGAATCATTTGCAATAAAACATTTAAGGAAAACATTCAAATGAAATACTTTTTATGAAAACCCATTTTTTACAAATAATATTCTTGAAAAAAATTCACATATAGTCTAATTTATACTGACAGCTACTAGAACATCCGATAAGCATCATATCGCATGAGAGAACCATGAGTAATCCCCTATAGGTAACTAACACAAGTTGAACACTATGACCCTAATACAATGGTGATAAAAATCCCCCATGAAGCTACTAATAATATCCTCATGCTTGATCTATTAGAGGGGATCCAATCCCAATGTTTAATGGTCACCATAACATAATCCTAAACAAAAAACATTCCAATTAATGATAGAATAAATGGTAAGACATCCCAAGGTATAGTGGTCTCTGATAGTGTCACATGTTTAGTTATCGTTTCAATAAATTATCATGATAGTTGAATTAAGGCCGCAGCCTCTTCAGAATCTACTAGTGTAATAGTTGTAGTTCTCTCACCAATATACTCAGGATTACCATTGTGAACAAATTAATTTTCAAATGTCACATAAATCATCACATTCACACACACATTCCAAGAATCAAAATCTAATAGGGAAACCACCACTTTCACTTTTTCACATTGATCCAACAATCCAAACTCACATAGAAACCAAAAATTTTTTCATAAATAACTAATTTCCATTTCCAACACACACAAAAATATGGAAATGATTTTTGAACCACTTTATCAATTTATAAAACCCATATGTAAACACAACAAGAAGAACACATATGTAAAACCATCATTTCAGTGGGAAAATCACCTTTCAAATCCATACTCAAGTCAGATAAATTTTTTAACATGCTTCACATCACATTCCCAATTCGAAAAAACATTCAAGGTGAAAAAAAAGTGAAAACATGAAACAAATACAAAATTAACATAGAAAATATAATTTTAACATATTTTAAAACTTAAATATATTTGAAAATGCAATTTACACATTCCAGAGATGCAGTAAAACATTTTTATGAAACACCACAATGAAGCACATAAGAAATCGAACCTATTTATTATAAAAAATCATATTTTATCATATAGGAATCTCAAAACCCTTTAAAAACATGATTTAAACCATAAAATAATCCATTGATCATATATGAGAAACCATGAAAGCACATGAAAATAATCTAATAATGTAAAAACAAGGAACCATCTACCTTTCACTTGAAAACTTCAACCAAACAGTTAGAAACCAAACCAAAACCCCTATAAGACCATATAAAATCAAGAACAAATAATAACAATCAATATTTCCTCCAACTACACAAGATCAAGGCCTTTTTTTCAAACAACCTATGGGATAATAGGTATTCAAGAAAGTAGGTAGGAAAACCCTAGAAAGAGGGCGAAATCAAGAGAAAAATGAATTATATAGTGATTTCTTGAAGAAACAAGGTCAAAACCACCCAAGGAATATGTCTCAAGAGGTTAATGAATGCTTTTATGAGGCTCCCATGGATAAAAATCTCAAATTGGGAGGATTAGAGGTTACATATTGTATAATATGAGGAGGTAAAAAATGTAAATGTGCAATTTTTAATGACCAATAATGGTCACATGGTTTTCCAACATAGTTTTCCAATATGTGTGACAACTGTGTGCCCCTCACTTACCAAGAGGGACATGGCACATGGTTATCCTACATTTTTTCCAAACCATGCACCTACCAGGTGGTCCCCACTATCTAAAATGACCATTTCTATACATTTACATAGATGAGGGCCATTTTTTTCCATAATTGTGCACCAACCATGATCCACCTAATGTTAGGATAAAAATATCCATTTCTCCCTAAAACCACATGTCAAGACTATGTGATAACTATTAGAAGAAAATAGATATGAGAATAACTAATATTATTAAAGGAATGTGAAAATTATCCCCACCATGGAAACATTCCACCAACGGAAAGTCAACATGAAGTTTAATCTGGCATGACCCATCACTCAGGGCCCCTATCGTGACTACCCCAAGCCCGCCTTCCATAGGCCATCGGATGGAGAATAACACTGGATCGGTATATACCTATAATAAGAAGGCATTTCCTTTAAACAAGCAAAAACACATAATCCATTAACACAACATGAAGAAACAATGAAGTAAACTACTGTAGTAAAAAGTGTACTGAAAGTAAAGGGGCTAGAATACATGCCCAACTGGAAAGTAAAAATACAGCTGAAAGAGAAGAAAACTCATTGAACATCCATCGAGGATCCTGCCTGCATGGTTGGTACAACTCATGATCAGTAGTCACTAAGGAACGTCGTGTCAAATGGTGCACCTCAAGCACCATCCAGTACAGGATACCACATCCTCGATCAACATTTTCCATAGTCTACACATGACATAGTAAGGTGTGGGTGTAGCTCGTTCATGGGTGAGTATATCAATACTATGTAGGGACCTCGAGACCCCCGAATGTCTCCTAGAGATCCACAAAGGAAAAACCACAAAGAAAGACCTCAATTGCAAAGCAAAAAGCTATCAGAAAATCTACTTATGTATATTTCCATACATATACCTATCTTATCAAGATATACTCATCTCATAAATGAGGAAACCTAGGGATACAACTTTTAAGTCTTTATCACTACTGATCCATGAGGGAAGAATACCAAAAATGTAACACCGTGAGGATAACACAATGAAGGTAACACCATGAAGAAAAAAGTACACAATGATAACACCACGTAGGTAAAAGTTCAACAATGGATACACCATGAAGGTGACACCATGAAGGTAATTGTACCACAATGGTAACACCACGAAGGTAAAGACTCAGCTCGCACCAGGTATATAACTAAAGTACAAAAGTACATATGGTTAGTCAAAAATCAAGATCATATTATTCTTTCAAGAGACTCTACAGCTGACCCACATAGGATGGAGAGATGCTGACCCACACAGGATCCCTAGACACTAACCCACACAAAATCTATAGATAATGTCCCACACAGGATCGCTATGCACTTACCCACACATGATCTATAGATGCTAACCTACACAATATCTATGTTCTTTATTCATATTATAGTCATCCAAGAGATTTATGCACTTTGAATGCTTGATTTCGATAGGATCCACACTCAATCCATTGGTCAAACCTCAACTATGCTGATGTTCCATGAAGAAGTCTCCAAAAGGACCTCAATGTCATAAGGGTTCCAATGAGAGAGACGGTGTGTCAATCAGACGCTAGTCTGTGACTTATAAGCATTTTAATACTAATTAACTGGATTGATTCGGGATCGATCAAACTTTGACATGATGAAACATCCAACCAACATCAAGTGGAGTATTCCAAAAGGACAGTCTCACTCCAAAGATCCCTGCGTCGTAGACGGTTTTTCAAACGAACGCCCAGTTCAAAAATAATGGTTATTTTAGAAAAACTGGTCCTAAAAGGGTCCTGATGTAGTCCAACCCAGTCGGCCCATCCCATGCCGACCCTGTCTTGGCCGAACCACCCTAATCTGGGACTGATTCGGCCAAGGCCAGTTCATCCTGGTCTTACCTTGTTTGGCTGGGCCACGGTGGGTTGGGCCCACTTAGTTGCGGTGGGCTAGGCTTGCTGGCCCTTGGACTGGCCCAAACCACCTATGTGGTGCAGCCCGCTAAGCTCATGCAGCCTGGCCTGCGAAGGGCATGGCCTACTGGTCTCACATGACCATATCTTCATAGGGGTGCAGCTTGCGGGACTCGCATGGCCTTCTTGGCTTGCGTGGCTTGTGTGGCCCGACCTACGGAGGGAGCAACCAGTTGGCTGGCTCCCACCCCAGCTGGGGGGGGTGAAGCACGTGGTGTCATGGCAGCACACCGCTCCACCTCTGCCTGCGGCTGGCCGGTGTCGGCCACCACTATCTACTGTGGCTACGACCGCCGCTGTCACCCACCAGTGTTGGTCGTCGGGGTTGCGGTGCCGGAGTTGCGCCAGCAGTCTTTTGCGGGTCACCAGGTGAGCTCCAGTGGCTAGTTTTTCTGTCAGAAGGTACCAAAGGCCACCCTAGGATTCTCTCCTCAATACTTGACCCTCCGTTCGGGGTTCTGTCCATCCCAAGTAAAAATTCCATGAAGAACACATAGTTAATCAATGTAGAGGAGGGACCAAGCCTTCTTTGTAATGCCCGCGTCCACCGTGTTAGCTTTATATCATGAGGGAAAAATAGGATTAAACAAACTATTGAAATTAAAACAAGGCAAATCCCTACCTAATGATCATTGGAGAATGTTTGTTCATGAATAAGAGTCGGTGTTCGTCGGTTCGTGATTCGGTGGTGTTCTTCACAGCCTACTGGATCTGGACTCGTCCTCCAAGGGGTTGGCTTCATGGTACTTTGCTTGAGATTAGTCTCTTGGTGATTTTGTGTCAATACCCCTCCCTAATATCCATATAAATAGGAGACAATTTGGGTTTGTAACACACATGAAAATAATGGGGTTCATTTAATTAACGAACTTTCATAATTCCAATGGTACGATTACATGAATAATGGGGAGTCAAGCCATTTAATGGCTTGACATGTTGTTTTCCCCACCACTGCTGCTTGTTCATTGGATAAAATAAAAAAGGTAATAAAATAACTTAACATGTTATTTTATTTTTATTTTTCAAAAGTCCTCAAAATAACCTTTTCACCCGACCTACTACGGTCGATGTGAATCCTCTCTTAAGTGAATCCCAGTGCGGAGGATTCAACTGTGCCCTCAGATTTCTAATACGTGCACTAGTCCAAAATATAGAAAATACAGCCCATACGTTTACTGAACGTACCTTATAAAAGTTCATAAATTCATTCCCGACACACTAGGCCTCGAAATTACAGGCCATGATTTTTCAAAGACTCGTAATAATTCCATATAAATAAAAAAAATTAAAATAAAATCCTGGTCTTTACATTATCCCATCTTAGGGATTATCATCCAAGAAAGACACACCATAGAATAAGGGAACATATGAGGGTATTAAGCACAAATTTGTGTCTCCCGCTACCATGTGCTCTCCAAAAGGATCCCATGCTTCAAACGAATGTGCACTAGAGGAATAGATCATCCCCAAAGGACCTGCTCTTGTTGATCCCCAATCTCCACTAGGACCTCTATAAACATCACCCCATCATCAAAGTACATCTCTCCATCGATGAAGATATGAGATGGGTCCTGGAAAAATCTTCTTAACTGGGATATGTTTAAGACGTCATGCACCCTATCCAACTTCAAAGGAAGTTGCAAGTAGTATGCCACCTCGCCAATCCTTCGAAGTATCATAAATAGTCTGATAAACCTCAGTGAATGTTTTTAGCCTAAGGCAAATATTTATAGTCCCCATTGAGGTGATACTTGCAAGAATACATGGGCCCCCTCCTCGAAGTCCAGAGGTCTCTGTCTCCTTTTAGCAAAATAATTATGCCCGCTCCCTGTAGTCTTCATCCACTCCTGGATGATATGCACCATCTTAGTGGTATCTCGTACCAACTCTGGTCCTATAAGATCTCTGTAACTCCCTTACCCCATTTACCTAGAGTCGGTGCATTATTACATAACATTGGAATGGTCACAAGAAAGATCAAATCTCGAAAGACCGATTATTTTATTAGCCTTGGAAATACTAGATATATACATAATGTTTTACATTACATTATAAAAATGAAAACTACAACAACATAGTCTTCATAGTCCACACTCTTATCCCCTCATACTATCCCTGTAGGTCATTCATAATTTACTTTTTCACATCCTGGGAAAAATAAAACATAGAGAATGGGTGAGCTCAAATGCCCAGTAAGGATAACAATATAACGGAAACTTTCATAAATAATAATAAACATTTAAGGCAATGTATAACTAAAAAAAATCCTTTTTAAACATGAACTTAAACATAGTATGGAAAAAATAAAATGAAATAATTCCATTTACTTATTCACATTGAAATTCTACTAATCGAATAATCACATGAAATATCAGTAACCACTTTCATAATGATGGAATGCATAATGCCAGACTATCATAACCACATAGCCAAGGCCTCGTGCCAAGACTACAAATAAGATTTTGTCAAGGCCTTGTGCCAAGACACTAGATTGTCTCATGAGACCTACCGATGCATCGAGGAGCTATAGTGGACTCGAACTGTCACATATTAAGTCCAATTAATTACCATATGAAAAGTTTTAAACATAACATAAACATTCATATTAAAACTAGCATACGAAATGTGAATACTTCATCCTTAAACCATGAATGGTATAAAAATAACACATCCACATTCAAACATATCATAAAACCTTCAATATAATATAGAAGTTTTGTATTATAATAAATCAACTTCAATTAAGCGTAAAATCCATCAAAGAACGTTGACATAGATGAAATCAAAATTCTTTTTAGAGAAATATCTCTTTCTATTTTGAAATCATTTAAGAGTCATATATTTATAAAATAAATCATTTTCTTTGAAAATATTCTTATAATCTTGTAAGGGAAGATTCGACGATTTTATAATGGTGGAAAATAGCCGCACCCTCCGTATAAGTTAAAAAAACATTCTTACCTTAATTCTGTCGAAAAGGTTAAAAAGAACATTTTTTGGAAAATGACAGAAAGATTCCTTTGTAAACTTATTATAAAAAGTAAAGAAGGTTATAAATGAATTTATACCATAGTATTTAAAATATTAAGAATGATTTGAAATACATTTTTAAGAAACATGGATGTGGATGATAATGAGGTCCCTGTAGATAATCGCGTATAAACAACCTCGGATAATGAAGAGATTGTGAAATGACCCTTACCAATTTGGTAACTTACGAAACATACACCCCATGAAAGAGGTATCATAAAATGAATATGTAAATACACATAAATTAAAGTGTATTACATAAAGAATACAATTATAGGCAGTAAATACACCACACAAAAGGTAATAGTGGCAATATGGCATGAATCTCACGGGAATAAGGAGTGATATAAAAACCCCTTAACTTTTACTTTTCCTTGGTTGGGGTAGGTTAACCTCCGGTATAATGGTGAAAAATTTTTATTATATTATACAAGAATCATATAAATTAATATGATATCATATATGATCCTTTAACATTGATTTGTTAATAATATCTTAATATTATCGTTGTTTCGGGTGTTAACTTACTAATTTTCTTTTATATGTTTCTTAAGTAAGCCATGTTTGTCATGGATAGGTTGTATCTTAATCATATCCATCATGATATCAAGTCCTTAGGTACTATTATTAATCATAAAATGAGAATTACACTTGAATGGATACGACAGAGAATGAATCTCAACACGTTCGTGGAGACTGTAGTCCGTACGTACGCACGAGCGACAATATCATACTTTTGATATTAAAATAATATATAATTGGATGGTATATCATATATACAGAATAATTATCTTGTTATATTTATTATTTACATGAATTACACATCATTATTATACCCATCCAAATAATAATTTATTTAATAATAATTACACCACGACGTGGAGACGGTAAGCCGTACGTACGCATGTATGGTGACATGTTATTCAAAGGATGGATAGAATAAGGAAAATGGTTGTACCATATTTATAATAACGTCACAGTATATATAATATACTGCAGTTATTATTTTATAATGGGAAAGAAATAAGAAGTTGAAGAAGAATGGAACTTGAAAAAGGGTGGTGAAATCATTACCTCTTCTTCAGGTTCTTCCTTTTGATTTGATCAAAAGGGCTCCTTAGGTTGGCTTTCTGACTAATGTAATGCCTCTAGGATGATTTTAGGAAAGTTGAGGGAGTATTTGGGTAGAGTTTAGCAGAACAAAAAGGCTTTATAGGTGTGAATTAATGAGAAGGGGGAGTGCCCTTTTATAAGAGGGGTGAGGGGCACCTTTGGAAAAGCTAGAAATATTATTTTATAATAAATTCATATTCGATTTATAATGGCTCCAAAGTGAATTATTTAAAGTTTAAGATGGTGATAGGTCTAAAACCACTCAACAAATATAATTTAGTCAGGTTTGGGTTATTATATTAACCTTATCTTTAAGTATTAACTCTTAGTTAATTAGTTTCACTTTTACAATGTCTCTTTATATTTTTATATTATATGGTTATTATAAATACTATATACATCCAAGAGACCCCCAATTGGTACATTAATGATACACCTATCATGATATAAGTATCTTTTCTGATCCTTAGATTTTTAAGAATTTAATATCAATTAATAATACAGTATTTGTTTTTAAAACTCTTTTATGTCAATTTTGACACTATTCAATAATTGATTTTTGTAAAAATCATAACACAATGATTACTTCGAGAAAAGATAATTAAATCAATCCTAACATGTCATATTAACATATAAAATTATTGTTATTCATAAAAAGTCTCCAATTACATTTATTTGTGTATTTATAATATCCATTATTATAATTTTTCATTAATTAGGTAATTACATCATCACCATTGTGTCATAAATAAATTAAATTATTTAATGTCTATAAATTATAAATAAAATAGCATTATTTAAGAAATATTTTTATATTTCTAATGAATATTTACAATCTAATTTATCTTATGTATAACCCTATGTTAAAAATGTTTTAGTAAATAATCTTTGTTTTTAACTATTTTAACTCTTCTTTGCATTAAATAATAATAAATGTCCTAATCTAATACAAGTGAACCTAAATGATAATAGTTTACTCCTAAGGTTTTTTTTGGTCGAGGTACACTTGTCCAATAGAATTAGGACATGTGTTAGATAATATTAATATCTTTTTTACCCTTAATTACCCTATTTACTTTTAACCGTGGTAAATAAAAGTAAAAAGTTACTATTCACCAAAAATTATTTTCATCTCATTGAACCACATTTTACACCTTGATATTATCCGTGTCTCTCTGATTTTCAAAATTCCACTCACAGAAGCGGTAAAATTATGTTTTATGAAAAATTCAGTTTTTTAACTATCACTGAGTAGTTTCACTATTCATCAAAAAAAATGAATGTTTCCAGAAAAATACCAAAAATTAGGCCTAATATATATATGATATTATGAATTCAAAATTGATTTATATATTACCAAATTCAAAACATATCAGTTGCATTGATTAATTTAAAAATTAATTCTCGTCATCAAAACAAATAGCGTGTTTTTAAGAGATAAAAACTATCAAAATATTGACATTTGTTTATGTCCGGTTTAATTATGAAATTATGTACAATGACCAAAATTGTATTAAATGGTAAAAATATATTCTAAATATAATTTAAAACCACTCAAACTCATAATTTATCAATAAAATTATTTCGATTTAAAAAGTTTTTTTTAATTAAAATTTAGTAATTTCACTATTCATCAAAATATAAATGTTATCCGAAAAGTTCAAAAATTTCACCTTAGGATAAATTTGATACTCCAAATACAAAAATGAATTCCATTTTGAGAGATAAAATTTATAAAATTTCAAAAATTAGGTATTACTGTTCATAACGGCTAGTTTGATCGGTTGTGGTGTGTGTTAGAACTCAAAGTTGCATACAACACACGCTACTGTATTATTCAAAGGAAAGCGTACCATGGAAGTTTGGGATGTTTCATTGTAAATTTTTTTCTGTCCCCATTCTAAAAACAAAATTTATTTAGTCAAATTGAATAAAATTTTAAAATATTGGATTTAAAAAGCGTTCACCATTAAAAGTTGGTAAAAGTGTAATATTGAAAATGAATTTGTTCTTATATTATATCTAAGAAACTCATAATATGGATTCTAAAATTATAAGGATTATATAAAGTTTAAAATTTAGTAAATACTATTTATAACCTCTTTTGAACTGCTTGTTTGGTAAGGCATGGTTCCCTTGAACTCGGTGTTGTGTGTAGTGCAAGTTATTGAATTATTTTGAAAAAATAATACACTATGAAATCTTGGGATGTTACATTCTCACTCTCCTAGGTTTGTCCAGCATAGAGGTGATCTTCAAGGTCGAATGTACAAGGCATCAAATGGTTCCAAACCGATGGTGGAGTGATATATGTTTTTGTATGCGAACTCCACCAAGGGAAAGTGATCCTACCAACGGTGGGGAAAATCTAGGATGCAAGAACGAAGCATTTCCTCTTGAGTCTGAATGGTCTGCTCTATCTAACCATCTATATGGATGAAAGGCAGTGCTTAAATGTAGCATAGTTCCAAATTCCTCATGTAACCCCTTATAAAACTTGGATGTAAAATGGGTTTCACAGTAAGAGATGATTGTCGATGGAACCCCATGAAGCTGTTCAATCTCTTATACATAGAGGAATCCCAAACCATCAACTAATCCCTACTCACAGATGGGTTGGAAGTGGGCCGACATGGTGAGTCGGTCAACGATCACCCATATAAAATCATGTCCCCTTGACATACATGGAATCCCAGTCACAAATTCCATGGGGATACAATCCCACTCCCAATCTAGAACCTCTAGTTGATGCGCTAAGAATACTAGAACCTTCATTTTCTGACAAGTGAGGTATTGTGAAAAAAACAAAACCACTAATTTCTTCTTCCTTGGCCACTATTACAGAGGCCAGAGATCTTGGTACATCTTCTCCACACCAAGATGTACCATCAGAGGGGACGTTTGGAACTCCCTCAACACCTCCTCCTGTAGTGCTACTTGTACCACAATGCATCCTCTAAAGAGAACAAAATGTTACCCACCTTCAAAAAATCTTTTAGGTTCCTGTCCTGAGGATATAAGAGAACGTGGAGCCTCATAGTCAATGTCCACATGTTGTACCTCATGAACTCGCTGAAGAAGTGGGGGAGTGACAGTAATAGACTGGATGTAACCTGATTCATCTCTATAGTGCGGCTAGCTACTCTGTCACCTAACTCAGCAACTATTTACTAGACCTCATGCTAAGCGGGTCTACTACTACGTTCCCCTTCCTAGGAGTGTATACTATCTCAAAGTCAGATTCCTAGAGGAACTCTAGCCTACGTCGATGTCTCAGGATCAGGTCTTTCTGTGAGAACATATACCTGAGACTCTTGTGATCATTGTAGACTGTAAAACTTTATCATATTAATTTATGTCATGAAATTTTCAAGGATAATACCACTTCTACTATCTCTAGGTCATGGGTAGCATTTTTTTTCTAATTTTGTCTCATATTTCCTAAAACATAAGAAATCACTTCTCACTGCTTCATCATGACACATATATGTCTGGTCCATGATGAGTCTCCATAGACTTCATACACAATACCTTCTTATGGTAGCCTCAAAATGAGGGTACTCATCAGTCTCTACCTCATCTCTTGAAAAATCTGCTAGAATCTGTCCATCCATACGAAGGGAAATCCCTTCTTCGTCAATGTTGACAAGGGTGCCACAACTCAAGAAAGTCGGTTATGAATCTCCAGTAGCACCTAGACAATCACAGGAAACTCTGCAACTCGGTCACAGTCCTGGGTAGATACCTAGCTTGCACAACCTCTATCAACGCTGGATCTACCACAACTCTAGCCTCTAAGATAACCTTTCCTGGAATGCAGACATCCTGTATCCTAAACTGGAACTTTGAGATATTACCATAAAGCTAGTTCTCTAGGAGTGTATCTATAACTATTTTCATATGATAGGCATTCTCTTCCTCTGATGCTGAGTATATAAAGATGTCATCGAAGAATACCACCACAAAACGAATGAGGTATGGTTGAATGATCATGTTCATCAGTCCCATGAACATTTCTGGGGCATTGGTCACACATAATGGCATAACCAAAACTCATAGTGGCCATACAGACATCTGATGGTCATCATCTGTCCATCCTCATCTCGTACCCTAAGCTGATGATAGCCTAATATATGATCAATTTTTGAAAACCATTGAGCTCTCTTAAGATGATCGAAGAGATCATTAATCCATGGAAGGGGATACATGTTCTTCACGGTCACCTGGTTCAGGCACCGACAGTCCACACAGTGTCTCAAACTCTCATCATCCTTTTTAATGAACAAAATCGGGGATGTTCATGGAGAAACACTGGTCCTTATTAACCCCATAATCAGAAATACCTCTATTTGTACTGGTATCTCACGAATCTCTGTGTGAGCCATCTGATATGTTGGTGTAGATTTCAATTAATTCCCAGGGTACAAGTCAATTTTATAGTCTACTTCTCTATGTGGAGGTAGTCCCAGAACATTATTAGGAAAGACACCGGCATATTGGTCCACCACTATAGGATATCTCATACTCTCAACATCAACAAATCAAAGGGTAAGGCTATCCAACTGACGTGGGATCAGCTATACCCTCCTTCGGGAAAGTCCAACCTATGCTGCAAAGGTTCCCTTCACACCAGTGAAGGAAAACCAAGTCATATCCTTGTGGACACATCTCACTTTGCGACTAATACATTCAATTTGAGCATGGACTATGGATAACTAGTCCATACCCTATATATGGTCGTAATGCATTGGTGCCTATAATAGAAGATCAAAGCTGAAGCTTTCTCTCCTAGAGTAATATCACACCACCTGGACAAGTGTGTAATCGTAGAATCCCCTCCCATTGGATTCTTTAGCTGTAAGGATCAAGCCAACATCTCTATTAGAATCTCTGAGCTTCGAACGAGTGTCATGGCTATGAAAGAGTGACTGGAACTAGTGTGTATAAGTACTAAAACTAAGGTGTAGTAGACGCATATCACACCTTGAATCATATCTGGAGTGTCGTGGTCATAGGACTAATCTATCGGGAGATGATCTCGTCTCTTTCCACCTAATCCCTGTGGTCGGGGTGGACCACCTTGAGGTGGTGGTGGTTGCCACTTGAATCACTGACCACCACCTACTACACGACCAACTCCTCTGACATGTCTGTTGCCTTGTGTACTTCCTTTCTTGAACCTCTGCCTCTTCTTCGGTGTTCCCTCGACCATATACTTGTCATCTATTTGGCGGGCCAGGCAGTTGTGATCCATGTGACCCTACCTACCATAAGAGTAGCACTACCTGCTCGTAATCTGTCCTCCTCTGTCCCGCGAGGCCCATACCATCGACCCTATATCCTGTGGTCTTCCACCAGAAGGTCTGGCTTGATTTGGCCACTGCGTAATCTGTCTACTTCTTGCTGCCGATGACTTTGCTAGCTGAAATTCAGTGGTGTCTCTCGTTATCATTGCCTGCTCAGCTAGAAATATCTCCACCAAAAGTTCTTGTTATAGCTCCCTATCCTATGTCTGAATGCAAAGAGATATCATCAATACTCTAATCTCCCATCATAGACCCTACTCAAATGTTTGGGCCCCTGAAGAAATGGTCTCATACAATGTTGGTGGAGTAGCAGGAGAGATCCGGGAACCTTGCGAAGTACTGGGCCCAAGTCGTGCTACCCTACTGTAAATGAAGATACTATTTTATATGCACTGAGTGTAGGGTCGCTGGGATGAACTCTACCCTAAAAAGTCCCCCGAAGTCCACCCAGGTGAGGGTCCCCTTGTTGCATATCTAGAGTTTCAGGCTCCACAATCTCCCATATACTCCCTCGAATAGACTATCATCTACGATCACCATCTGATCCGCCAGTGCCCCAACTATGCGAAAAACTCTGGCCACCGCCTCCAGCCAGACCACAGCCACCTGGGGATTGATCTCGCCTAGGATACTTAGTGGCCTCTTCCATTGAAACTAGTACCATGTTCTTATTCAGTAAGCACCCTCAACCGGTTGATCCAGTGAAACAATTTCCCAATGGGTAATGGTGCTTCTAGTACACCACCCTAAGGGGCTAACACCGTAAGACGGCACTACACCAAGGCCTCATCTCTCGGTGGGGCCTCATCATGTACTCTATTAGGAATCATGGATGGATTTCTACATGGCTGCATCTAGAATGAAAATAGGTGCAACATTGTAAATATGTTATAACTAGTGAGATGACTCAATAAAATCATAAGAAAAAAAACAAGTCAAAATACGCACAATCAGTGTTTTCATGAAATAAGTCCTAAATTAGAATTCAAGGTCCTAGTGTATGGATACATCAGCTACCACACCAACACTAGATTCGCCTATCTAAAAACCTCACACATAACACATTACACTCTTGGCACATAGAAATGATCAGATTCGTAGTTCTTAGGTAGAACTGAATCCTCTAATACCACATTATCATGACCTGTCTCCTAGGGCATGTGCTATGACTACCCCAATCCCACCTTACATATGACAGAGGATGATGACTAGCACTGGAATGGAATATCCCTATTATGGGAAGATATTGTATATAAATCTATATGAACACTAAATACAACAACGCAACAAGAAGAAACCATGATGTAAACTACTTTAGTAAAAAGTGTAATGAAAGTGAAGGTTTCGGAATACAAGTCCATATAGAATGTAAAAAGTACAACCAAAAGAGAACACAAATCCTGGATAGTTCACTAAGGATACTACTTATAGGGTACGTATAACTCATGATCAGTAGTCATTACGACACATCACGTCAAATGGTTCACCTCTGAACCCCGTCTAGTCCTATCTCCCTTAGCCTTGATCAACGTTGTCTGCCATTTTTATAAGACACATCAAGGTGTGGGTGTTTCCCGTGTAGGGGTGAGTATAACAAAACTCTGTAGGGACCCCGAGAACCCCAAAGGTCTCCCAGAGGTCCACAAAGGAAAAACAATCATGAACTCAATCACTATGCATAAAGTAGTCATCAACTCTACTTAGGTATATTCCCAAACGTACACCTAAGTTATCCCAATATACTCGTCTCTTACATGATGAAGTATAAGGCTCCAAATTTTATGTCTTTTGAATAACTGATCCATGAGGCAAGAATACCACAAAGGTAACACCACGAGGGTAACACCATGAAGGTAATAGCACCGAAAAGGTAACACGATGAAGGTAACACCATGAAGGTAATAGTACCATAAAGGTAGCACCATGAAGATAAAACCCCAAAGGTAAAAGTACCACAATGTTAACACCATGAAGGTAACACCACAAAGGAAAAAGAACCAAAAAGGTAAAACCAAGAAGTCAATGCCATGAATGTAAAGGATCATATCACACTAGGTATATAAATCAAGTAGATAAGTACAAATGATTACTCATAAATAAAGATCATCTTATTCTATTGAGTGGATATGTTGTTCACCCACACATGATTGATAGATGCAGACTCATGTAGGATCACTAGGGACTGACCCACATAGGAACAATAGATACTGACACACAAAGGATTGCTAAGCATTGACCAAATAGGGTTGATAGATCCAGACCCACACATGATCGATGTTATGTCTTCATGTTAGAGACAACCACGAGATTTCCATACTATGAATGCTTAATTCCAGGAGGATCCACCCTCAAGAAATTGGTCATACCTCACCCACCACATTCTTCGACAATGAAGTTTCCCAAAGGACCACCATGTCACAGGGGTTCCATCTCGATAAGCGACGGGTCAATCAGATGCCTGGTCTATGATTTATAAGCATTTTAGTACCGAGGGCGTGATTGGATTGGGGTTCAATCCCACCCGACAATACCCCAACTTCAACCAAAACACATGTGGAGTATACAAAAAAACCATCTTACTCCATGGATGTCAATGTCATAAAATGTTATTCAAACGGATGCCTGATTCACATGTTATGGATCTTTTACTGAAACTAGGACTGAAAGGGTCTGGGCCGACCCGGTTCAGTTCGCCCGACCTGGTCTGGGTCTGACTCGGCCTGGCCTAAACTATCTTGGGTAGGCCCGGTTGGGATGGGTTATGGTGGGCTCGGCCCGCAGGGTCATGGACTGGCCCGTCCTTCCTGGGAAGTGTGGCTCATTGGGATTTGGCGGCCCGACCCACGGTGGGGCACGGACGGCTGGGCTCGCGCGGACCAACTTGTGGATGAGCGCGGCCCGATAGGCTCGCGTAGCCCTGCTCACGGAGGGTTTGGGCTGCAAGCTGGGGCCTGCCCTAGCCCGTGCGAGGGGGTGGGGGGTAATTCTCCCCCTCTTCTCTTGAATGTCTTAGCCTTTCATGTAGTGAAGCTTCGGCGCTACATAGCACTAACTAGTTTTCATGGGACCCGTAGGGGTGGTTCCCTTTTCCTCCAACGTGGCTTCATGTCATGGCCTTCTCTAGCGGCATGCAATAGAGTACTATTGTCCGATGTGGCTATGGCCGCACCCTCCTCATCTGGCGGCATGTGACGATGCACCACCATCTATTCCGCGGACAGTCATTGTCGGCCACTGCCTTCACTCTCCGGCACTGTTCGTCGGTGCTTTTGTGCTAGAGCCATGCTAGCATACTTCCAGAGATCACCAAGTGAGCTCTGTTGGGCCATTTTACTATCAAAAGGTACCAATTTTCTCTTGCCCTCCACACTGCATGACCCTATGTTCTGCGTTCCGTCCAACTTGATTAAAAATTCCATGAAGAACGCATAGATCACCAAAGTAGTATAGGGTTCAGGCAATGTTCATTTTTCCCACACCCTCCACATTAGATTGATATCATGAGGGAAGAATAAGATTGAAAAAACTCTTGAAATTAAAACATCATGAATCCCTACATAACTATTGTTGGAGAACATCTGCATTTGAGGAGGAGTTAGTGTTCGTCAGTTAGTGATTCGGTGGTGTTCGTCACCGCCCACTGAAACCGGTCCCATCCTCCAAGGGGATTGCATCGAGAAACATTTCTAGAGCTTCATGTCTTAGTGAATCTGTGTCAATACCACTCCCAACACTCCATATAAATAATGGAGGGAGAGGGTGAGTACCGCACAAGAAATAAATGAGGTTCAATTAATTATGGAACCATCTTAATTACAATGGTGCAGTTACATGAATAAAGGGGAGTCAACCACTTAATAGATTTATGTGTTGTTGGTCCCACTAATGAAGCTTTTCTGTTGTAGGAAAATAAAAAAAAATAACTTAACATGTTATTTTATAATTTTTTTTAAAAAATATGAAAAAATAACTCTTTCACCCAACCAAATGTGGTTGTAGTAATTCCTCCCTTAAGCATATCACAGTGATGCATATTCAACGATGCCCTCATATTTTTAATCCAAGCACCGGTTCAAAAGATAGAAAAATCATCACGCGTCTTTACTGAACGTACCTTAAAAAATCTTCCAAAATTAATTCTAGGCACACCGGTTCTCGGAATCACGCACCGTCAATTTTCACAGACTTGTAATAATTCCATCTAATTAAAAAAATTGCATGAAAAATATGGGTCCTTACATAATCAGATAACAAAAATGGATAATCATTCTCAATACAATATTTATTTACTGATGTTTCTTTCATATCGCTACCATGTTTCCAACGAACTCATACCAATAGAATTGACTTCCCATAAAGCACCTTCTTTTGAGAATCCAGAATATATAGATGATTCTCGAACACTAACAACTCATTATCCAAATCCAAATCCTCCCAATTCATCATATTTGAATGTTCCATATTGTACTATCTCAATAAAGAGGAAATGTAACACATCCTAAATTGACGTCAAATTAGAAGTCAACGCTAACATGTATTTCACCTTAACAATTGGTTTTCAATCTAAAAATGTTTTATATACCTCTAAGTTAGCTTCCCTTTCTTTCCCAAATAGAGATGACCCCAGCTAGGTTCCAATTTTAAAAGCACCCATTCAATAATAGAAAACAGTAAATATCCAAATATCTAATTGGAAAAAGACTTCTGATGAATTTGGGATGTCAAAAAATGATACAGAATTAACTAAAATTTATTAGAATATTCTTTAATAAGGTTCAATCCCAACAGTGAGGTGTCACCCACCTTATCCAAATGTAAAAGAGGCCCTCATGGACAACCATTGAATGCGTCAAAGGGATCCATTTGGATCCGGTATTGGAAATTATTTTTATATGAGAAATCAAACAATCCCAAATGGATATCCCAAAAAACATTGAAAGCCATGACACAAACCTAGAGCATGTCTTCCAAAATCTGATTTTCCCACTCCATCTAACTATTTGTTTAAGGATAATATGTCAAGATCAAATTGACTTGAAAACCAATATTCTTATGAATTCTTTCCCAATAATGAGACGTATAATAGGGGTACCTATCAAAAATAATTACAAATTACACACCATTTTTCCTCACAATCTCTTTCATGTACAACTGACTCAACTCATCCACCTTGGCCGAATCCCTAATTAAAATCAAATGAGATGATTTTTTTTGATGTTAAATAACTAACCAAATAAAATTATTACGCTAGGGTGTATGAGGTAAAATATCAATAATGTCCTTGGTGATCTCATCCCACTTCAAGGTAAGAATAGGTTGTGGTGGAGGAAAACAATAGTTTCTTTGGTAATCTGATATAACCTACTAACATGTATAACACCATGGTACAAATTTATCTATATCCCACCTCATGCATGCCTTCCAATACATCCAACTCATTTCACAGCACATCATGGTTACACCAAGATAAAAATACCACTATGACTGGTGGCTTTCTTGCGTCACCATGTTCCTCAATGTCAACGGCATCTTCAAGTGAACCTTAAACAAAAAAAAAATCTATCAGGAGACAATGACCCTTCACAAGACACCTCAAAAACATTAAAAAAATACATAAACAAATGACATAAATCATCACTAGTCTAATCCCACAAATTAAATTCAATAAAGGAATGTGTCCGGTGAACACTAGAAAATAACACACCTCAACTATCTTCCTTGGACTCGAGGTGCATCTAGAAAAAAGGCTCATCATAGTTTACTCATCACTATACTCTCTAATGCCTACACTAATACTTTCTCGGTAAAATAATATTTCAAAACATTTTTTTCATGGGGTATAAAATATATCAATATCAAACCCCAATGATACTCAACCCAACTATGTTTCACCAAATTCAGATATTTCTAGTAGAAAATTTCATTCATGATCTGATGTTCTCAATAAAGAAAAAATTTCTACCCCAAAAGACAATGGTGTAATATATTCAAGTCATTCATAAAAAAAAAGATAACTCCAGGTCATAGGTCGTTTAATTATATTCAATTCATTAGAGTTGGAATGTACTATAAGCCAGCATGTGGCAATCCTGCATCATCACACACCCACGTCCCATGCTTGAAGCATCGTAATAGACTAAATATCCCTTACCAGATTTTGGAAAGATAAAAAGATGATTCTTGTTAATGAACATCATAATATCATCAATGTATGCATGACACTCTAGAATCCATTAGAAATTAATTCCTTTCTGGGTGAATACCATCATGGACAAAGAATGATTATATAAAATTTTTACGAACCACCTATAATACCCTAATGATCCTAAAATGCTTCTGATTTCTAGCCCATTATTTGAATTATCCTATGAAATCCCAACACTGGACTTCTTGGGGTCCACCTAAATCCATAATAATGAGATCATGTGACCCAAAAATGTAACCTCTATAATACAAAATTTTTATTTATAGAACATTTCATGGTGATAATGGTCCCAAAGAGTGCCTAAAACAAACTTACAATACATCTCCTGAACCTCCTCAGTTCCAAAATAGACCTAGATTTCATCCACATATACCATGAAAAAAGACTCACGATACTTATGGATCACATTATTCATGAGTTCCATTAAGACTGATGGATCACTCATCAACCCAAAATGCATGAATAAGTACTCAAAATGGTCGGACCTCCTTTTAAAGACTATTTTCAGAACATCTTACACTCAAATCCTAACTTTATTACACCCATAACAAAAATAAATAATGGAGAACCACCTTTCCCTCTTAATCTAATTGAAAAGGTCATCCATATGGGAAAATTGTAATTATTCATTATTTTTACATTTTTATGCTTTTGATAATCAATTCACAACCGGAGAGATCTATCAAACTTATTTACAAATATAATAAGGGTGGACCAACATGAGAATCTTTGGGAAATTAATACTTTTGATTCAAAATCGTCAAACTCTACCATTAATTCCCCCAAAATAGAGGGGACATACGGTATGAGTGAAGAGATATAATTTCTCTTTCCAACACTGAATAAACAGAGAACTCTATGTCCCGCTCTAGATGAAAACCCAAAAAACCCTTTAGAAAAAACTCATGGAACATACCCTCTATAAGAGGAAATCCACCGTCTAGGGAACCATGATCATCATAAAACAAAAATGACATGATCTGATAAACCGTATTTCCTAATTCATTAAGTGAAGGATCAGAATGACACGTCCGAGTATACCACTCACCATTAAATAACATATTTACTTTTATTAGGTTCCAAAATCACACTCTCCACCTATAATAATGAATGCACATGTGAAATAAAACCATAAACTCTGTTACAAGGATCAAGTCAAAAAGTACCATCTCTAAAACAATGAAATCCCAATCTAGCTTGAACCCAAATATACTGAGTGCACAAGATAGACACCTAAAACCCTTCCCTCACTTCATACCAAGATTTGTTACAAACACCATCACAAAAGGCATAATCTCAAAGGTAATATTTAACACATCCAAAATGATGGAATAAATAAAATAAAATAAATCACTAGTATCAAATAATACAACATATAAGGATCATTAAATAAGAATGGAACATTGAAATGTTGTAGGAACTGCATCTAATTCAACTAGTGATCGATCCAATGCATGAAGTTTCCACATCAAATATAGATTTTTAGAAAGACCACTATAATTATACTACACCATAAACTGAATTTCCCCATAAGGTGTTCATAACCTTCTTCCATGACCTCCTAACCATTAACCCATTATTCATATTGGTTATGACTATTTGAACATCCCAATTTATGATGCTAACCTAGTACAACTCAAAGATAGGCTTTCTACCTTGAATAAATCAATGAAAATTCCCCATATGTATGCATCGGTGACATGGTCTAGGTGGATATGAACCAGAAGATTGTATGTTCTGGGAATTTCCACACTAATGTAATATGACTGAAGTAGCATCTGAAGCCAAAGAAGATGACATCTATGAAGGATGGAAAGAATTTTTACCTATCTTCTTCACCAAATCTTCGCACATCCTCTTCTTATCACATGAACTGTCACTGAACATAACATTTAATACACCAGAGACATAAGATATTCATTTATGATTAATTTATACCATCCTAGAAAGGCCAAACATCAAATAATAAATCATTATCTTGATCAATAATACATGTGATCGAATCATTAGACACAAACCCATTACAATATTTTTATCCTTCATCTTCTCATTAGTAAAATTCTCGAGTGCGTACCAAACTGACCCTACAAAGCATTTAGCATACAAATTTATGTTTTGGTCTCCCTATATATTCACCAAAAACATCCAATATATAAAGATGGAAAAAAATATTAGGACAGTATTTCTCATTGAAAACAAAATTGAAGTCTTTCTGTCATATCTTCTCATGCTTTCCAGCTTCCACTACTATGTCCCACAACTTCTGAATGGAACCCTCCAATAAGAATGAATAACCCTTTACCTTGTCCTCCATAGGATTACCAAAAATATTTAACCTAATCCCTTTATTAACAAGAAAATACTCTACTTCTCTAGTGATCTATTATACCACATAATGAATGAGTCTTGTTCTTGAGGAATTCTTGATATTTTTCCTTTCTTGGACCTGGTTCAACATCCTAATGTCGAGCAGGACTAGATCCATATCCTTCCCCCAAAGATTATACATCCCAAATCACTAAATCCAAAAATATCTAATAAATTGGTGAGGGAGAACTATCTATGACCTCTTCTCAAGGTTTCACAGTAAGTCTTTGGGGAGGAATCTTTCTATGAAAAGAACAAACCACAAGGGAAACCATCAATAATAACATTCTCAAAATTTTCAGTAATAACCACATGTCCATAAAATAAAACCTAATAAAATGTCAATTCAAACCACTCTAGACCACCTAGTTTCCATATACAGGCTTCATCTTTTACGTTTCACTTGGAGGATAAGTCAGAACAATTTTCCCAAGAACCCATGGAAAAATGAGTCCTATCACAAGGTGTGTTGGAAAGACACCGCACTTGCAAATAGAACCTCATGATCTGATAATCCTAGAATTTTCCTATCCATACTCCTCTTAAATTACATGATCCAAAAAGGACATGACCTTTTATGATACCATTTATTCACTATTCAAGTCAGGGTTCCATCCAACTCAACACATGACCTGATCCATGGAATGACCTTAAAGTATTTCCTAGTATCCAGAGACTTGAAACCGGTTCCTTGGTATCAAATATATTCTTTGGGAATAATTTATCCCACTTGTATAATCTTAAACCACTAATAATAATAAACATCAAAATAACTGATAAACACAACCTAACAGGGCATAAAAATTTCATATTCAATGTTTACCACATTATTCAAAAGAAAAATTACTACCAAAAAAAGTGAATAACAAAACCATCACAAAAAAACCATGAAAAATGAGGTAAAACACCGAAAATCTACCACCATCACAAAAATCTGCAAGAAATAAATCGCTAGAAAGTTGATCCACCATCACCACAAACATCTGCAAAAAAATCAGTCGCTAGAAAGTTGATCCACCATCACCACAACAAACCATGTTTCCTTTACGAAGGACATACAATACAAAGTCTATATACACCAAATGGTGTTTATAGGGTTATATTCATGGATTAGTAGGATACAAACAAATATAATAGATTCCATGATATAACATTAGAAGACAAACTACCATGCACATTTTAATAAGAATAATTGAAAAAATGCCATCAATTGTTTTTGGAAATCATCATAGAGAAATCATTTTTAATATAACCGTTTTTAAAAATAAGATTGCTTGAAATAAAAATGAAAATGAGGTCTACTATATACCAATGGATAGAACCACATCACATAATCATCCTATTAAGAGAAAGTGCAATGGTTAATTCCCTATGGGTAACTAGAACATATAGAACACTATGATCCTCGTACCTCAATGATAAAAATCCTCCACTAAACTACTAACAACATTTTAATGCATGATCCCTTAGAAAAGATCTCATCCCAAGGTTTAATATTCCCCATATCATAATCCAAAAAATAGCATTCCCTTGCACAAGCCACTCGAATGGAACGCATCCCAATGACTACTGGACACTGATCATATCACACGTTTAGATAGTGATGCAATCATCAATATTGTTAGAAAAACCTAGGCCTCAGCCTCCTCCAAATCAACTAGAATACTAGTTCTACTTCTACCACTAAGATACATGGGATTCCCTTTGTCCTTAAATTCCATTTCACATATCACATTAACAAACACAATAAAATAATCACAATAACATATGGAAACCAAAAAATTCAGATTTTCACAATCATTTAATGATCAAAACTCACATGGAAACCACTCTTTTTCGAAAACAAATCCACTATCCATTTCTTGCACACAGTAAAACCATTTGGAAATAAATTTATCACCACTTTTAAAATTTATAAAACCAATTTGGAAACACATCAAGAAGAAAAAAATATGTGAACCTGTAATTTCATGGGTAATTCCCCATTCAAATTCAAAGTCACATCAAAACCATTTTATAACATTCTTCACATCACTATCTCAATTCCAAGACACATTAAAGGGGAAAAAATTTCCATCATGAAACAAATATCCATTTATATTATAAAATCATCATTAAAAACATTTTAACCATTACATATATTTTAAAACACATTTCCAAATGCAATATAAGGAATAAAACATTTTCAAGAAACACCATAATGAAGAACCTAATAAATACAACCAATTTATTTTCAAAAAAACAACTTCAATCACATAGGAATCTCAAAAACCTTCCAAAACATGTTTTTCACCACACAAATAATCCACAAATCACATATGTGATACAAAAAATCAAATAAAAATCCTCTAATAATGTTAAATCATGTAACCACTTTAATCACAAATGGAATCATTTGGATATCAGTGCAAAAACACAATAATGCAACCACAAGACCCCATACATGAAAGGTCAAACAATAAACATCCATATTTCTCTCAAACACACAAGATCAAAATCCTATTTTGTTAAAAAAAACTTACTTCAAAATAGGAACTCAAGAAAGAGTGAAGAATAACACAAGATAGAGAGAAAAATTAAATGAAATTAGACATAACTGATGATATCTGAAAGAAATAGTGTCAAAAACACATAATTAATTGGGATAAAATTGTGCAAAATAATTTATAATGCTCCAATAGTTGGAAATCTTTAATTGGATTGATGAGAGGTTATTTGGGGTTACATTTTAGGAGGGAATGAAAATAAATTATCACATTTTAATGACCTAGACAGGTCACACGATTTGACTACACGGTCCTCCAAACTAGGTGGAAAACATGAAACCATAACTATCCCAGAGGGAAATTCCAAATAGTTAACCCAAATGGTTTTCCAAACTTTTTTCAAACCATGTGGTCTCTACTCTTGGAAATTACCATTTTTTCACTGATAGTTGTAGGAGGGCATATAATTTCCCCTTATCGTGCGCCAACTGTGTGCCACTAACTTTCAAGAAAAAATTATCTATTTTCTCTAAAACACATGGGAAAGATATGTGATAAATATAAGAAAATATATAGAATAATACCTCAAATTGAATGGCAACATGCCATGGAATCTCATATACATGTTGTGTATTTTTTATAGGAAATGTTGATGCCCATAATGTTTTCAGTCCTGATAATTATAAGTTGAGTGTTCGTCCTTAGTCCATCCCCATGGGGGTATAGTGTGGAATTAAATACAAATACTAGGAATATGATCCCATTTACTAGTTTTTTCATGGATATATTTTCATAAATCCATCTGTGTGACATGGGTGGGGAACTCTACTATTTATTCATCTTCTATAGGTGGGTTTTGGTTAATCATCAAGAGAACATTTTAGGGGATTACAATCCCCTAATTATATGGTTATTCCATGTAGAATCTGGTATACCATTGAGGCCTTGATTTAGATCCTATATATGTGTATCAAAATAATTAGAGTCTAATTTAATACATCTTTTAGAGGTCCGATAAGAATGACCTCTTAGATTAGGGATTTCAGTTATCACATGGAATATATAGTGAGTTATCCAAGATGAGCATTACTATGAAACATTGTTGTATGGTTGAGAACCACTTGATACATGTTTTATATCATGATTTTATATGGGTTTCATGTGGATATGTCTCTTATTATTACTGACATTCATATGTCATAATGAATGCACTACTCTCTTGATGCTTTTTTTTGTTATTTTCTGGGTGTCCTACGAGGTATTGTTATACCCACACTTTCATGGGATATTCCAACTCATATAAATTTTTAAATAGATGAAAAACCATTTAAAAATATTCTATGAGTATGAATAATTTGAGAATAGTGATCCAGTATGATAGTGGTTCATGCATGGTGTTTCATTTTCCACCTATCCCTTTCTTCTTAATAGGTAGGATACTTTGGAAGTTTCTTGGTGTGATTATATTCTAAACACTTTTATTTATTGGATATATATTATGTGTGAATTATTAAATCACATATATTTTTACCTTTTATCATTGTATGAGTGTTTTGAGATGTTAGTGTGCATGTGTGTACTAGTACCTTAGGATATGGCCTCGCTTGTCTATGATATACCAACTCAACAATGGTTTATATCTCGTTTCCTTTTGGAGGTGGGATTGGGGGGTCACACATGTCTTACACAATACTCTTCAATATCTAATGGTATTTTTCAAGTTATTTTTTTATAATAGAATGGTATACATATTTGGACCGTATTTTATATATATATATATATTTTCTATGAGTTTTTTTGGGAACTAAGGAAACTATGTTAATGTGTCATGAGTATGAATATCAAGATAAAGACTCTAGTTATAAAAAAATAACCAATGTATCTATCCAATTATACTTTTACAACCTACTTGTAGGCTAGGTGTACAAATGAACTCATTCTATGGAAAACATTAGTACATAAATCATTTGGAATGGTTTGTTTTTTCCATGACCTTCTTGAGTTTGCTCCAAAAATATACTAATTGATTATTATATTTCATTATTTTATTTCAAGAATAATCCATGATGATTACCCCCTAAAATTCAATATTTGTATAATTATGATTATCCTCTTAGTGATGAGGATTTAGTGCATGGCCTTGTTTATGATGGGGTACAGCAGGGTGGTTTTTCAATCCTTCCACCACTCATTAAGAAGAAGGTTTCATCAAAACTATAACACCCTAATAATTTATTATAAAATATAATATATATTATTTATATTATTCAACACACAACACCTAGATAAAATTAATACTGACATATATTTCATTAAATAATATGTGGAATAAGAGACCCCTTGTATTAATGAACTGTAATACAGTATACCATTATAACATAACCTTTAAATTACCCTGTATGAATAACGATAACAATATAATTAAAATGATATGGATAAACATGTAAAAAAATAATTCAATTCCTTTTTATAAATTATTAAAATAAAATAAGAAACATTTTAAATAAAAAAAATGTTTTTCTGAAATAAAAAACTATTTTTAAAAGGTTGTTTCTTCTCACTTATCCAGAATAAAAGAAAAATAATTTTTAAATTATTTATAAAAATTAATTTTTTTGAGATAAATTAATTTATTAAATCACAATATATAAATTTACTAATGGTAAAAAATTTGGTAATTTTTTCAAAATATTGATATGTTAATGAATAGTGAAAATGCCAATTTTGTAAAAATGTAATTTATTTTCCAAAAATTATTTATTTAAAATGTAAAGTTATGTTTTAAATTTTATATAAATTAACTTAAATATTAATTATTTATATTTAATCACTTAATTAATATTTAATAAAATTTATAATTTATATTATAAAAATTTAAATCGTAAGTATAAAAAAAATATTTTTTTCTGAAAATGGTTTTAATGTGCATAATGTTTCTCCATTTTAATTAAATAAAATCCCCATAATGTGTAATTATTTAAATGAAATTTATATATTATATAAATATATATTAATTTAAATTAATATAATATTTATTACTAATTTTTTATCAAATATAAATTCATCATTTTCTTGAGAAATACACATCTGGAAAACCTGATTTGTTATCACCTTGGAGGGTTTAATATTAAATTGAAATTTTACAAATATTTTCATTGAATATTGCAAAATATATTTTAAATTTTTAATAATTATAATATATATTATATAATAATTTCATCCAACTATTTGTTCATTAAGGATATTGAAGACATTAAAAATATTTTAGAGTGGTCAAGGTAAAAACAATTTTACCAGGGAGTCAATATAAACACTTAAGAGATAAAATAAAACAAACACGACATAAATATATATATTATGGAATTATTAAGATCATATAGTTTATAATTACCTGTGATTATTATTATTATTTTCTTTTAGAATGTGAAAAATGTGGTTAGATCATTTTTTATTAAATAATTAAATTTTTCCCATCCCATAACTTATAAATAGAAATCCCTCCTCTCTTTATCAAATAAATAAATCCCTACAGAAAGAACAATAACAAACCTAATATGTTACTTAATTCCATTCCCACATCTTATAATCCATTTATTTTTCATAAATTTATCCTATTAAGGATTTTACTATTAACCTCATGAGATTGTCCTAAGAGGAGGTGTCGTGTTTACCATGAGATTTAATTTTATACCATACTCCACCTCCTTAAAATTATTTAATTATTTTGATATAATGAAATTATTATTTCATATATAATGATATGATATTTTATTAAGGAATAAATTAAATCGATCTCTTCTTCCATCGAATGGGATACAAAATTATCATATTTGTGTAAGGCAGACTACTACATTGCTAACCAACACAATTCATTTTCAATCCTCACCTAATAAATATGATTATAAGGATATATTTAAAGAAAATATAATATATTTTAACATATTTATACGTTTTTAGTTATTATATCACATATAAATACTTATATTTCATTTAATGGGGGATACAATTACATCACTCATTTTTTACAATGGACTAGCACCACGCAAAGTGTTGTGATTCGAATTTCACTAACTCATTAAATGGAATTTATTAAGGGTAAATGTAATGAATAATAATGATATTAAATAAATAATTATAATCTTTATGGTATATTTATCATTATGAATTGATATATATCCATTTATTTCTTTCACATAAAAATGATAACTTCATTCATGCATATATGTGGACTATTCCAACATGAAGAATTGTAATTCATTTTTCATCACCACAACAAATGAGTAATATATAAATAAATATTTATTTTATTATATGGTATTTATTATATTATTATCAAAATTTAAACTTAAAATATTACTGACAATAATTCTATAACGATCATTGAAAATTATAAAAGTTTCCTATGTGCACATATATGATACTATCTCCATGATCATAATATTGTTCATTATTCAAAAATATAGTATAGAATTGGTTATAAATGTATAAATTACGAATAAATATAATATATATGTCATGAATATATTCTAAAAATGATGGAAAATGAATTGTTTTCCATGTTCAACACACCAAATCTATTTTGAAATAATGAATCGAACATCCTCAAAACACATGACGTAGACATAAAATATTGTATATTTAATTATTTAATTAAAAATAAACAAAATAAAATATTTAATTATATATTATAAAACCTCTAAAATTTCATTGAGGAATAAAATAATTTTTATATTCTTATGATAAAAGAGTTTATGTATATACATTGAATGTCTAGACTAATGGTAAGGGAATTTTTCTTTTCTTCCATTTATTGAGGAATATTGGAATATTATGCACCTAATTTCATATATATGGTGTATATACATCACCTTTTACTATTTATATCATGAATAATTAATTAAAACTTTTATTTTAGAATTAAATTTTAATTACTTTATCAAAAAATATTTTATATGAAAGTAACCAAGTCATAATGAATTTCAAAACTCAATTTATTTTCACTGGTTTACATTACATTGTAATTTTTATTGATATTATAATGTTATATGGTTGAATAATTGTAATTAAAATATATTTATTTCCACTTTATTATATTTATTTAAATTTTATACATATAATAATTTCGATAAATAATTTTCCAAATATGTGTTACGATATTTTTTAGGGTTATTCATCTCAAATTTATCTTTATTGAAGACATACAGTTTTGATTTCCACATAGATTCATTTGAGAGTTGTATATAATAACCTTATTCTTTTTAATTTAATGTATATACTAATCTACATGATAGTAAATCTTTCATTTTGAATTACTCTTTAATGTGGCTTATGATTTAAGTGTTACCAAAGTAGAAAATTCCTTAATTTAAAATATCATTTTTTTAATATTTTTGATGCTCAAGGTTTCATCAAATGAAATCATATTCTCTTATTTACATTATCCACATATCTATCTTATACAATGGTTGTGATTTTTATAAACTTGTTTTATTTAGATTTCATCCAATATTTATTTATGAAATATCATTAATGATTTTTATGTGATATATATCTTGTATATTTCTTTATGATTTGGAATATTTATCTACAATATCAATTTTTTCTAAAATATTTTCAAATATTTTCATTTCGTAAAATAATTTATTTTAAAATTTTGTTTAAAATATCAATTAATTAATTATATATGGGTTTGAATGTAAATTTATTAACATTTTCCAAATGGGTCACTTTTGACTCGCATTACAAAATATTAGAAAAGTTTGTGTACTATTAACATTTACAACCTAAATTGATTTTCCAATGATCCTGAATTTAATTATACTTGACGTTTTTGTTTACTTATAAAATTAAATTACCAATGAGTATTCTTTTAAATATATATTTTTAACTATTAGTTTTTAAAATTTATTATAAAAATTAAAAAGGTTATTTTCAAAAATATGTTCTTAATGAAAATTTAATGGCATTTATCTTCATTAATGAGAAAAATAAGTGTTATTATGTACACTTCACTAATGAATGTGGTTCTGATACCATCCTTGATCATTATATGGATGAATTATATGATTGATATTGAACAGATTTTATTTACATGGTTAAATCATGGAATGATTTAAAAATTGTTATTGTTATGTTGAAAATTAAATTATTCTAAATTTTATATTCATAAGCTATACATAATAATTATTAATGATCATCAGTGATCCCATTATATATTATATTATGGGTTATCTCATATGTCCCAAGGATAAACCGATATATATTATATGATGGGTACATAATGATAACATTAGGTGATCACAATTTTTCTCATTTGATGGTTGAACCCAGATTGTGCTGACAGACTTGGTAATTTTCATTTTCATTAGATGAATCAGGGATAGAGTTACTATAGGGTTTCTATTATGGATTTAACTACAAAACTTTACTTCTATTATTAGTTTAAAATGGGGTTTGATGTTCATTATACAATGATACAAATATGTTTTCTTTCTTCTTGCTAGGGGATTTTAATGATTCTATAAATAAATAATAAAACCAAACAGATCATGATTATTTATTATAATGACTATTTTTTACTAAATAATTATACCATGATTTAATTTTGATCATCAGGGTATTGATGGTTATGAACTATATTTTGTTCTTATCATCACTTTCATTATGTCATCATAATTTATTTTCTTATTATGCTCACTGATGACATTAAATTGATAATGCTAATATTTAGAATTATAGTTAATTTATGCTCACCGACTTATATTTCATACTAATTTGATTATGAAAAATAATAACCATATTTTTTTGTCTGGAATGTTTTATAACATGCCGATGTTTTAGGGAGTAGTTGAAGACTTAATATGTATTATGAAAAGTTGGGAATAGTGGCTTTAATAATCTGTTGAATTCATGGTTATTTTTATTTTTCGTTTCTTTACAAAATCAATAAAACCATAAAGATAAAATTTTATTGGTTATGTAAGTGTTCCAATATTTCCTTTTTATGTTTTATGTTTGGGATTGAAAAAATCAAGGTATCTTTTTTGGTAACAAATCCAGAGATGCAATTATTATTCTTTTGGAATCAGATCTAAGAGTGTGAATTTCTGGCTATGAAATTTTCTATCATGGTGTTTAAATCTATATTCATATAAATACTCTTTTATTAGAGTATTTTTTATGATATATAGATACAATCTAGAGTTTATGGGATTACTGATGATTATTTTTTCGTTATCTCAGTCTTCCTTTTAGAATTATTAAGTGATAGGTCCTCAAATAGATTAATTAAATTTTATTAGATGTTTTATTTGGTTAATGTATATGTTCAGAATTGGTTTAACATGATGTATTACTATAAATTTTATCGAAATTTATTTTAATGATTTGGTAACATTTTGGTATTATAGGATTTTTGATATTGATATAATTTTGGAAACACATGTTTTATCATATTGATAACTAAGTGATTAAAAGGTGACTTGGTGACAATGTGATAAATGTCATTTAAAAACAATATCACCTTATTTTGGGCAATAAAATTTGTAATTTTTGAGATAACCATTTGTGTTAAAAAATATTTAATTTTTAGTTTATTGAAATTATTTGGGATATTTATTTATAGAATGATTTTTGTTTAAACTATTGGTATTACTTTTGAAATTTTGATATTAATACATTATTTTATTATATTAATGTTTAAACATTTTCTTAAACAACCTAACATTTGATTATTATTTTGGTATTGGTTAATGTATACATACAGAATGAATAGAATCATTATGCCTTTAGTGGTTATGTGGTCCCTTAAATTGTGATTTTTGTGATTCATAAATGATAAAAATAATCATGAATACTCATAGTTTGGAGAAAATTATGAGATTGTGGGGGAAATTTAGTAATATATGAACTTCTACTCATCAAGTAAGTATATTTACTTATTCTCATTGTATAGATGGTAAATTATCTCATAAAACCGGGGAAAATATCATGAAAAAATGGGCTCATATTACCATAATCTCAAGTTACATCAATGATAATGGTTCACACATTATTGGTTTTTTATTGCGTCTTTGTTGACTTTCTCAAGATCATTAAATTTATTGTGACCAATGATCTCTATCAATATCTATAGTTATTTGGGTATTACAATTTTATTCCATGTCCATATCTTGAAATCCCTCCAAAGATTTCCTGCATGGGAAAAGATATCTGAATTATTCAATTTGATATTTTTACTTTAGTTTCTCTCTTCTTATGAAGATTTTTGTTGACCTCTTAAGAATTTGGGTTCTTAAAAAAATTGTTTTCAAATATCAATCCCTTAGTAAGTGGTATGAATAATTTAATTGGGTGTGTAGAAAATAAAACCCTGATAATTTTCATAAAAAATGGAATCTAGGTTCAATAGATATTCAATATTAAAACCTGATCTTAAATGACTAGTGAAAAATATATTTAGTTAAATATCTCACAATAGATGAAACTTCGAGTATAAATGATCTTTAATATAATATATCATTATAACCATGACATTAAATTTGTGGGAATGAATAAGATTAAATATATTTTGAAAATTATATTTTATAAAATATTATAAAATAAATTCAATAGTTATTTTCTTAATTTAAAATGAAATATGATCATTTTGAATAAAAGAAATGTTTTCTAAATAAATTATATTTTTTTAAAAGGTCGGTTCGTCATGATTTGTGCACATAAATGAAAATTTATTTTTAAGAAATTTATAAAATTTGTTTTTCAAAATGCAAATAATTTTTCAAATCATCATAAGAAAATTTATATAGGGATAAATGTTTTTATATTTTTTAAAATATTTAATTTTCAGTGAATTGTAAAAAATACTGATTTTTGTCAAAATGTCATTTATTTTCATTTAATTAAGTTATTTAAAAGACAAAATATGTATTAAATATAATATAAATTTACACAAGTATTATATAGATACTTTTAATCTGGGTAATTAATTTTTATTCAACAATATATTATATTTTATTATAACATTATTTTTCTGGTTACTAGTGGTGTTTTTCTGAAAACTATTTTAATTTTAATAATGTTTCCCAATTTTAATTTATTAAAAAATCATTATTTTATAATCATTTTAATGATATTTAATAATTCTATATCTTTAATTTTTTTTAAATTATTATATTTATTATTTAAAGTCATAGAGATCATATAAAATCACATTCTCCTTGAAAATTACACTTTTTAAAATCTTTATTTCTCATCACATTTATATGATTAATTTTAAATTAAAATTTGTAATTTATTTGAATATTATTTTTTATAATATATTAAACAGTTTTACTAATCATTATTTAAAATATATAATAATTTAAATTTAATTTTTTTTATACTAAATACTGAATGTAATGAAAATATTTAACCATAGTTGTGGTAAAAATGATTTTACTTGGGGTTAAACGAAAATAATAAGTGTTAAATTGATATTGAAAATTTATTAAAATGTATAGGATGTAAATATTTAGTCATTAGTATTCCTACTTATCAATAATGGTATATTTTTGATCATTTGTATATTAAAAAACATGGGTAATCCTTTTTATTTTAAAAAATTACATGTCTGACGCTCACCTCAAATATAAATTTCCACCACTCTCCTATGCTCTTCACCCCATGAAATACATTTTTATCTACAAATACCTATAATAATATATTCAGTAATTACATACCTACATCCTAAAATATTTTTTTGATCCAAAATCTATCTTATAATGGATGTTGTCACTAACCTAAGGAGGTTTTCCAAACTATAAGTATCATGCTAAACTGAGATTTTTTATTTTATTTGTTCTTCCACCTTCACGGAACAATTATAAATTATTATTACATAATAAAAACTGTATTTGACATATAAATAGTCATCATTATGTTTTTTAATAAACAAAATCAATCCAATCATCTACCAAATGGGATATGAAATAATCATTTGTGTGTAAGGAGGACTACCACCTCACACACTAGTGTCATTCGTTATCCATCACCACACCTCAAAAATTGTTATAATAATGAAATCAATGTACATATCTGAAAATTTTCCCATATTTATACTTATTTATTTTTTATAACATATATAACTTCTTACTTATTATTTCCAAGGGATAAGATAACATCACTCTAGTGTATAATGGACTACCTCCTCGAGAAGCGATGTGATTCATTTTTCACTAAAGCATAAATGGAAGGTTATAAGTATAATTTCAATGATTATATGTGATAGAAAGGAAACAATTATGAAAATACTATAAAATTAATTATTTAAAAAATTTAATATATCATTTTCTTTCTTACACTGAATAATGATAATGCCATTCGTGTGTAGGTGTGAACTACCACCACCCCGAAGTGATGTGATTCCTTTTTAATCACCAAATGTCATTAAAAAATGTATATTAGTATTAAATTGAATATAATGGTATGTATTATTTTATTATAATGGTGAAATCATAAAATATTACATACTATTTTTCAACTATCATTGTTGAAAAATGAAAACATTACTCACACATACATACAGCCTACTATCTGCATGATCATAATATCATTTATTTTTCGACAAAAAATTTCATTATTTGTTATAAAATTAAAATTTTTCTATATATATTATAAAATATTTCAGTACTTTCATTCTAGATATGATTGAAAAATTAACTCTTTGATGTGGACCAACACATCAATTCCATTTTAAAATAATGAACATAACGTGTTCTAAAAAAATGATGTGGACATAACTGATTAATTATTTAAATATGCCATTATAAATAATTAAAATATTTTATTTAATTATAAATTATATAACATGTATATATTATTATGTAATCACCTAAATTATGTAAGATTATTATATAGGATTTAAGGGACACATGTTGATAGTTTGGACTCTAGAAAAGAGACTTGGGGGAATCTTGAGGGGATGAAAACTCATTCTTCAGGCCTCTATTGGGCTCTCAACTCAACTTGGTTTACTCCTTCCCCTAGGGTTTCCTCTCTCCTATAAAGTGTTGATTCATCTTCTTTGATTCCTCTCTCTATCTCTATAGTTCTAGGCCCCCTCTCCCCGGCTACGTGAAGTCCTTTCAATGGCAACCATTCTGTGATCTGGACTTCAGTTCCACCACTTCACTCCTAGTCAGATCCAGTGTGATAGGAACACTGAGGCTTTGGGATGGATATTTGGAATTCAAGGGCCCAATCGACGTCTCTTTTTTCTCCCCTTTTAGAATTTCCAACCCCTGGTATCTTTTTAGGGTTTAATCCATTTTCTATTGTAATATTCACATGTTTTGAATTGGGTTATTTCCTATTTTTTCTTCTAAAATTTTGGTGGTATTTAATTTTTTCTGTTAGTTTTTGCCTTAGGAAGAGTCTGTGTTACATTGAGGAAGACAATGGAGAATGTGATTCGATGGAAGGGTAGCCTATATTCTTCCTCGATATAGATTCATTGATGGTCATATTTTGTATAACACATTATTATAGGAGGTGTTTCGGGAGTTCATCTTGTGCTGTTAGAGGGTTTCAGTGGATTTAGACTCAACTTCACTGGTAGTTCTATGGTTGGGGCTAGTGATGATGGTCGCACCAGCATGGCAGTTTGAGGAGGTCGATTATGATGGTTGATTCTTATTTTTTAGTCTAGTGTTCGTGTGTCCCTCTTTTGGGGTTTGGCTAGAACAACAAGAACAATCTGTGATGATGTGTTCATGTTTTGGAGTGGTTGGCGGTGATGACATGACAAAGACAGATTTGATATTGAATCGAGGTGGTTCAGTGGTTAGAGTGTCTTGCATGATTTACTGGATCCTATTGGTTTTGATTAATATTAAATATTAATTATTTAATTAGCTCCAGATGGATTGTGAGATGTTTTGGATTATTTGATGTTTTGAACTATGTGTGGTTCCCACTCTAGTTGTGAATGGAGTTTATGAAAATAATAAAAAAATTATTTAAAGGGAAGAGAATTCAATTCAATTTAACTTCAATGAGGCATATTTAAATTCTATGCCACTAATTTTATTATATGGTGTATATAATACCCCTTTTACATGTAATATCATTAATAATTCCCACATACATTTTTATATTGTATTTGTACCATTTCATCCAAGGGGACATGAATTTAATGTTTCCAAGACATAAATAATTTCATAAATAAATTTATTATCATTCAGTTATATTTAATATACATTTTATTTGATATTTTATAATTTTTGAATAATTAATTTTAATTAAATTATGTTTTATTTCCACTTTTTTATTTATATATACATTTTATGCACATAATGGAATCATTGAATAATTATCAAATTCAATGGTATGATATTTTTATGGGTTATTGGTCTAAAATTATCATTCATTGAGACATAAATTATTTATATGACCCTATACTTATTTATGATATATATATATACAATTGTATTTTGAATTGTTATATTATGGATCTCATCATGTTAATGATATTTTTGTTTTTCATTGGAATATATTCTGTCATGGGTCTTACAATTGACTATTTTCTAACATGGAAAATGCCTTATGATATAATTTATTTTATTCAATGATTGTTTTTTTTTCAAATTCTATTTTTTGTAAATCCAATTCTCTTATTTTCTTGATCCGCATATATTTCTTTTTCGATAGTTATTAATTTTTTTAAAAAAATTTATTTCCATTTCCAACCATAGTGACTGAATAAATATCATGAAATATGATTGTAAGTTATATGGAAATTGTATAATTTTTTAAGAATAGGAATCAGTTTATTCCATATAAATGTGTTTTAATTTTTTTTTAAAAATGATACTTTCTATATATATAAATGATTTCTGAAATCCATTTTACATGATCCTTACAATTTTTGTAAAAAACATTAAAAGAAAAATTTATATCATTTTCCTAATGGGTCATTTTTTATTCTCCTTACAATGTGTTTTAAAAGAAGTATTCGTTCTAAATTTACATCATTAATATATTTTACTTACATCCTAAAAAATATTTGATTTGATGATTTTTTTATGAATATTTATTTTCAATGAAAATGATTTTGATAATTTTTATTTTGAATATTTAGTTATTGAAATTCATTTTCCAAAGGAAGATATTTTCTTTTTCTCAAATATATTTTTATTGAAATTTTAATCGTATTTAATCTCATCATAAAAAACATTGATTTATTTTCCCTACACACTACTAGGGATATATGGTATTGATACCATATTATTTCATTATATGGATGGATTAAGAGATTGACATGGAAACCTTTTCTTTTATATAGGAAAATCATGCAATGAAAGAACAATGATTATTGTTTTGTTGAATAGTAAATGATTTAAAATGTTTTTCTCATGAATGGTATATGTCTATTATTTATGATAATATGTGAGAACAATAAATATTATGTTAGTAGTATTCTATGATTGTACATGGTGATCCCTATACCGCTTATACATATAGGTTTCCATGAGAGTGAAGATTAATTATGATATAGATTAAAGGATGGGTGTGTCGTGATAGTTCTCTTGTTAAATTGGTAAAAAAAATTAATTAAATGTAAAAATGATGGAGTTAATATAGGGTTTCCCTTATGGATGCTACTAGTATATAGTTACTTCTGACACTGGTTTAAAATGGGTTTGAATTTGATGTCCTTATGATAACAATACATTTTATTTATTCTCGAAATGGGTTTTTAATGATTTCGTGGGTATAGAAAAGATCCAATATTTCATTTTTATTATTTATATTTTATATGTGGAAAATTACACCACCATTATTATTATCAAATATACAGATTTAATGTTTCAATTTTTATCATCTGATCAAGTATTTTAGGTTTTGCGCCATTGTAGTCAATATTGGATAAGTACTTTTATACGATGAGTAAATATCACATGTATTAGAGGTAGATACCTCAAAGGTTTTGGGGTGAAAAATAACCATTTGTTAAATATGACTTCCATTTGGTAGTTACACGATTTTTCCCCTTGTTTGAAAACTTCCAAATCAAATAGTGAACCTTATAGCGAGACATTATCAGGGATCCTCTAAATGATCTTATAGTTTCATAAAATAGGAAAGTGATAATAAACCACTCTTAAAAAAATAATTTTAGGTTCAATTAATAGAGTATTTATATCAAGAAATATTGAAATTGGTCCATATACAATATATTTTTCAAATTCAGTGGGGCATCATGGAAGTGGTATAGTTTTCATCTAGGTTTGTAAACCTCTTTCTATACACTCTAGATAAGGATCAAGAATATTTCTTCCATTCACAGAACAGTTATTGGGGCCAACACCAAAATAAAAAGGTTGGAGTGATATATCATTTAGTTTCCTCCTATAAAAGATTTATTGAGAAGTCTTTGGTAGGGGGACTTTTAGCTGAGAAGAGATGAATGTTGGTGTTGTTTGTGGGAACTCATAAGTTCAGACATTGGTAGTTAGTTTCCAATGGTAGACACACGGATTTGAGAATATGATATTATTTATAATATTATTTTATGAAAGGAGTTCTATAGTTTAATTCATCATAGAATGTTTCTAATTATCTTATAGAGAATAAATGATTCTATTATGATCATCGAATAAATCTAACGTTGGATTAACTAAATAATCCTACAACTGATAGGGAGATTATTGATAGATATAATATGAAGAGTAACCGATTAGATCATGGAGGTTATTAATGTGGAGTACCTGTATGTGTAATAAGGATTGTATCAGGATGTGGAAGATAGGAAAAAAAATTCAACCCCTACCTAATGTAGTACGTGCCTTTCTCAGGGAGTAGGTGGAGAATGATGAAGAAAACAACAAGACATGGTGCCCTATCCACCATGACTCTCTTGTGATGACTAGAGTTATGATATATTTATTTTATATTATATATTTATTATTGATATAATTCGGCCCAAAGATGTATTTTTTCCCATATCTAGTTCGAGTCTAAATGATTCCATTTGAGCCCTTAGCTCTACCCTTGTGTTTAGAGTCTCCTATGGTAGGAGATTTTGGGATCACCCAATTTTTATGGTAGTATTATTTAACACAGGGAGGAGATATATTCCTATATAATATGATTATAGTAGTGTTTAGGTATTAAAATGTCATCATATATATGACTTGGGTATTCATAGTTCTTGCCCAAATTGACAATTTCATGTTAAAGATATCGTGTTTCCACGGTTATAAAATATGTTTTTACATCATGGGTGAGAAGGAAACACATACATAGTAGGATGAGATCATAAGTATTATCATACATTTGATAAATCATTAATTTTCTATTAACACACTTAAAATATTTTATTTTATGGGCTTTCAGTTTTCTATAGTTGTTGGAGAGTATGGGGAAGTCTTTACTGATGACATGTTGGGATTACAACCTATCCCGAGCATAGACCTCTGTATAGACTATCACTCGGGGAATAAACTAATATCTAAAATAGAAAATCATATATCTCACATTTAGCATCTTAGTTAGAATGTATAGATAGAAATTTCTTATAACGATATTTGTAAGACTTGGTGTGTCCCCCAATGCATGATTTGTGTAGTTATCTAAGAGGATATATTAGATCATGATGTTGTGAGTGGATTACTATCATATGAACATGGTGACTATGTTGTATATATATCCAATACCAATGATTGATGAACTCTATAACCATTTTATATGGATGAGATGGTTTTCAAAGATTTACCTGAGGCTATGAGTAAAAGATATGTTTTTATCAAGGATATAATTCTTGATTTTTATATGGTCATTTTGATTAAGTGTTGATCAATTTCTATGATATCAACTCCAAAATGTGTATGTGGGACTAATGAACTAGATATTCCAGTCTCTATTGTTCTGGTATATGGTGTTCTTTATCAATGAAATTATAGTGTTCTCGGTTTCCTTGTAGATCAGTGTGAGACACATGAGGGTATTCATGTACATACTGTAGGAGCACAAACATTATGGAATGATCACAAAGTGTTAGAACTGTATTTTAGATGTGAAATCTGTGGGACATTCCATCTTAGTAGAGGTTGTGGTAGTCAACCAGACAAATATTTAATAATTTATATCTTGGGATCTATCCATGATAGGGATATAGGTACATAGTATCATTATGTTAGTCGGATACTATATGATATTTTTGAATAATATCACTACGATACTTACACCCTTGATTTCATTTCCGAGTCAGGAAAATTTTCACATAGATAGATATTTGAAAACTTTCCATTTAATATTTTCACAATAGGTTGAAGAGCACGCCCATCTTGAGATCTCTAAAGGACAATATTGAATATGTTGTTTTCTGAAATCTGTTAAGGATGAGGTTTATTTGTGTTCTAATGAAGATGTATACAATTAATTCATATAGATCTCAATAATTGAGACCACATGAGCAGAAATAAATAACAAATAATCTAGAGCTGGTAGTGGTGGTCTCCAAAATAATGATGTCGCAACACTACCTTTTGGATGAGTGGATTATTGTTTATTCTGTCTTGAAGGATATCATGTAAATATTCTCATATAAATATCTTAACATAATATATAGAGGATTTATAGTGGTCTTCATGGTTTGTGTCTTTGAAATAATGTATAATCTTATGATGGGTAACGTGGTTGATGATGCACTCATTTAGAGATCTTATTCACTTTTCTGGTCGAGGAATTTGTATGTTTGGCCTCATTATATTTTTTTATATTAGAAGATGATGGAAAAATTACCTCTAGATTATTTTTTTGACCCCACTACTCCTATTGTGGGTTATGGATTATCATATTATAGATAAAAACTATGAGTCATTATTGGAACAATTATCCATAGGTTGTCCTTATGATTGATTTTATATAGGGGGGAATGCATCATACTTTCTAAAATATGGATGATCTTACTAGTTATTATGAATGATGTGGTTATGGGGATGTTTCATACAACCTCATAGTATATATATCTAGGTGTGGAAGAGTTATACTAGAAACATTAGTTCTAGTTTTGGTTTCCAGATATGAATAAGGGTATACCAGAGGTTGTCTCTTGATGTCCCACTTATCATCCTATTAAGAATGTGCACTAGGTTATAGTGCATTTAGCTGAACCCATTGATTTTCTACATTTTATTTCTGATGGTATATATATTTACATTATGATGGGGTTTCCAAAAATATAAAGAGGAAATAATTATATTATGATGATTATAGAATGACTCAACATGTTTTCAAACTTCCTATATGTGTGAGAGTAGAACTCAACAGAGAGATTGAGACACTATTTTGTTTTGGAGATATGACCAACTTCACAAGGTTCATCGATGATAATTTCAAATGATGATTCTTGATTCATGTCATGATTATGGAAATAATTAAAGGAGACCTTTGGGAATCAGTTTAATTTAAACATGGAATTTCACCCTTAGACTAACGACTATACTAAGAAAACTGTTTAGGTTCAAGAGTGCATGGTGCATGCTTTCATATTGCATTTTTGACATGGTTGGGTGATCCCAAAACAATGGGGGATTTTTCATATACAAATTACTAAGATTACAATATTTGTATGGAATGATTAAAATACATACATGGGAGGATATTTAGGTTATAATTATTTTGGACTGGTCAAGGAGAGTTAGTACTTAATTCCCAAGAGATGGTTTGAGGGGTGAAAAACTGGTTTTAGTATTGCAGGAGAATATGAGGTCTACCCATAGATTTTATAATTAAAATTAGGAATTATAATTAATTACATTATTTTTCAAGTAGAAATACAATGTGTTCCTGAATTAATCACCTTGATGTGGATTTTTGAGATTTGACTGAGGATTCAAGTTATCACTATGATTTATTCTCCCTTTGAATGGTACTAAGTACAGTTGGAATGTTGGTATACCAGTTGGCCCTACAATCACTTTTATACAATCTACACAACAACACCTTGTGTCCTAGATATGAAGGTATGTTCAAGAACTATCATATGTTATTGACATGGCTTATCGTTAAATCTATGATAGTGATACCATTCCATAGTACCCAATATAGATAGAGGATAAAAATGAGAAGATCCTCTATTAGTGAGTGATTCCCTTGGGGAGTGTCTACTGGATGTATGAGAATATTTATGAGTTCACCTGGGTGAAGGAGACACAAACAGAAGGATATTACCCTCATCATTTTTATTAGGTGTTTTTATTTTAAGGATGAAAATTATTGAGGTGGGGGAAATTTAAGGACTCAATTTTTTCTATTTTTATCTATAGAATAATTGAAATAATATTTTTGAATCCAGGTGTTGAGTGAAAATAAAAATCCAATGATTGGGTATGAACAATATTGATATAATAAAAATAACAATTATAATGTATCACCATTATATTTTTTCTAAATTAATGGTATAACTCCTAAATAGGGTATAATATCTAAAATATAAGAGTACCATTAAATTCCAAATTCCAGATTTTACAATTGTATTACATAATCGTTGATTACGTCGACTATTCAACTAGGTCACCATCATGGGAAGAATAATAATTAAATTCATTAATATATTTATTTTATATCTATAATTAAATATTAAACCTAATCCACTCATATGTAATCCCATTTATGGAATACCCCTACTGTATTCCACATTACTATAGGAATTGAAAGTGGGGAATTGGAGTAATATTACCAAATAAGAAATGATATATCATGGATTGGAAATTGCCATTCAAAGCCATTAACTAGTGATGGATAGTATTTAGTGATAATAGATTTTTGTTTAATAATGGTTATGACGAAATAATTGATAGATTATGTGGTGCAAGTGGAAGACAAATGATGCTTTTGTATTTTGTAAAAAATCATAACTACACTTCCTATGGTCCATAGAATGCACATTTTGTAATTCCCTCTTGTGGAACATGGGATTATGAATGGTGAGAATTATCTAATGTTTAGTGACTTCTGTCTCATTTCTAGTAGATTATTGTAAATAGTAGGGTTAAAATTTAACTAACATGATCAGGAAAAGGTTCATATCCATAATAAATAGAAATATCTTAATACTCAGGCATGACCAATGTACACAGGCATAACAAAAGTACTCATACATAACATAAAGTACATGTGAATGACCTAAAGTATAGAGGATTAAGAAATTCTAATTCCTATTGATGAATTGAACTTTATATAACATATATCTCAAAATTACATATCGTGTATATAGAAAAAATCATTACATGTGAGACAACAAGACATGAGATGACCCTGTTCAAAAAAGACATGCATGTATTGTCAATTCCATTCCATGTACCTTTTCAAGGGTTGTTTGTAGAATTTCATCTAGATAAAATATCAGTATGTTGTGTTCCCTTGGTCAGTCCCCACAATGGTACAATATGGAATTATGTATTGTGTATATGATTATGATAAAATAGATATGTATTTTCTTGGAAAAAGTTTTCTGAGTCTCACTATATGTGTATGGTGGGATCCCCTATCATCCTATCATCTTCCCTTGGCTATATTTAAGGAATATTTATGACCAATATACACATATTTACAATTCCCTATATTGTGGTCTATTCTATGTATCATCATGTTTACTCTAGAGGAAAAGGTTTAGATCCACTAACTACATATCAATATTTTTTTGTTCCAATACATACATCTATTGTGGGTCCTGATGAGAATGACATATCCTATGAGTGACCATAGTTATAGCATAGATGATAGTGTGAGTTCTCCCGGACATGCATTGCCATGAATCCTTGAGAATAATCCTGGTGTTAGTAGTATGGTTGAGGCCTTTTTTATTCCATTTTTCCTATTATTAGTTTTTCATGGTGTTCTTATTTGTTTGTCTCTATATTCTAATTAACATTCCAATGTCACAATGAACTAACTACACTCTTGTTGATTGATGATTGGATATTTTTAGGATATTTTATTGTGTATTATTATACTCACCTCTGCATTTGATCTTGCCACACGTGTTATAGGTAATTCTGATGAAAATATTTAATAAAAACTAATAGGATGATAATGATTTTCTTGGTAGAAAATGGTTCATGCTTCGTTTTCTAAATCTGTTTATTCCTTTATTTCATTATAGGATGGACTCATTTTTGTTTGTTATTGGGAATTTATTTCTTTTATTATTATTTCTCGTACATTTATTAATTTTCTATGTGGTGTAGATTTGATTCGAAAATTATAGTATCACCACTGTTTTTACATTCATCATTGTATTGGTGTTTGGAGATGTGTGTGTGTATACATGTACCTTATTCGAATGCCTCCCATGTTTGTGCCATTCTAACTCGGCATCAATCTCCATCCCTTATCTTATTTGAGGTGGGCTTTAGGTGTCACACATACCTTAACACTGGACATCATGGCACTGTTGGTACATGTTTATACACCCACCCTCTCTCTAGTCATTGGTAATTGGGGTGGGGGCGATGTAAGTGATCCAATCTCTTTCCTTATTTATTTCGAAGGACTCTCCTTAGAATATTAATAGGATTACATGGTAATTATTTTCTATTTCACTCTTCTTAAAATATCCCCTCTCAATCACTATTTTCCAATTTCATTTTCTTTCCTTACTGAAGAACTAATCTCTTTTTATTATTGATAATGTGTTTGGGTTAGTGAAGTATCGTGGTTTTTGATATGTAGAGTTTGTTGATTGTGATTATTGGATAAATTGGTTGTTCTCCATAGAAGGAAATAAGTTGTAACATCATTTTGGATTCCTGAGATATGGGTTTCTCTAAATTTCAAATAATTTTCAATTCATTATTTTCGTTGGTTTTTGAAATCCATTTTTAATTAATTTATAAACCTATACATTTAATTTTTTGGAAATATATATCATTTTATTGATATTTTTACATGTCATAGATAGTTGTCTTATATATTTATTTTATATTTATTATGAGTTCAATTATTTTATCCTTATTTTTTAAAAAAAACGTTTTAATGGTATTTAAAAGGTTTTGATATAAAATCCTGAAGATGTTATCATTGTTTATTTTCAATGCTAATTTCCATGTTTTTAAGGATGGTATTAGATTTAAAATGGGATATGTGTTCTGTAATTGTGGATATTTTTAATGGTTAATCATTTTATGAAAATTAATGGAATCATAATCCTAGCAATTTTTATAATAAATGGAAAATCTCAAACATAAAAAAATTTGTTTTTTAGTTGTCCCTATATGATTTTCTAATTATGTTAATTGGGCCTAATTTTGATTTTTTTATCATATTATTACTAGTTTTGGATTTTTGGGTGATATTTTATATGATTATATTAGTTGCGTGGTGGGGGTAGTTTTTATATTCATCTGTATGTTTATTTAATTTTATTTCACTACTCATTGAATAATTATTTGTTATTGGGAGTGATACGTAATTAAGTAGAGACCTGTATGATTTAAAACATTACATATTCTAGTGTGTAGCTAGAGTGTTACTAGGAATTGTAGTGTGTCAGTATGGTCAATCCCATGGTAGCTTTGGTAACCTAACATATTTCAGGGATCAATTAGTTATATTAGAAAACTTTTAAGGGAAATAAAATTTCTATTGTCATATGGTCATTTTCACTAGTTATTGTTCATAAATAATTAATACATAGGTTTGTATCCAATGAAACTTGTTCTTTGATATTTGGTTTAACATAGAAGTTTATCTTCTTTAGTATTCAATTCATAGTAATTTTATTTTTTTTCTACTATAACATTTATGTTCTTTTTTTTCTTTAAATGGGTTGACAAGATTTAGGAAGAACATGACTTTGATCACATATCTATGGAAAAGAATGATTTTGAAATTATTGAAACGTATTTATACAAAAGTATTTTTTTATTATAATGGAATTTTTAATTTGGTTTTCAAAAATGGTTTTTGAACTTAAAATGTATAAAAATTATAATACTTAGTTTTATTATAACTGGATTGGAGTAAAATTTGAGATTTGTTATTATTATTTGAAATTATTATCATCATTTAATTTTATGATAGATGATAAAAATAAGAATCCTTCTATTCATTATTTTATTTTAAAATTACCATTCATGATAACATTATATAATGGAATTTGGTAAACAACGTCCTTAGTGACTCACTGGGATTGAAATATCAGACCAATATAGATTATATGTTCAATTTTATATTATAATTTATTCATATATAATTGGTCATAAAATTGGGAGTTGGGTTGTGGGGTGAAACCCAGCGTTCCATAGATTGTTCTTTAGGATTTAGTTTATTTTATTTTATTTATTTAATTTTACTTTTTCATGTAAATGAAAATATTGATTTTCATTATTGGTTTTTTTTAATTTATTTAATTTTTAGGTATATTCTAGATGATTTAGGTTCAATTAAAAAATGATTTAGATAATGGTGATTTTTTATGAAGACTATTTTTATGTAATTTTATTCTTCATATTTAAAATTTCATGGATCTTCAAAGTATGGATAATATATATAGGATTATAAGTGAATTTTTTTATAATTTTAAACTATGATTCGATGGTAAACCATTATTAATGATTATCGTTTATTCCCCAGCACATGAGAGTATCCCATGAAGATTCAGAATTCCCTTCAGACCAGTGACCAACTATGTTAGGTGTAGGCTCTTGTTTAATCCCATTCTGGTTCATTACTTATTCAATATAAATTTATTTTTTTCCAATAAAGGCAAATGATTAACATAGTTAAAAAATATAACATTTTCATAGAAAACATGTTTTTCAAAGGGTTCACTAAAAAGTGGTAATCCAAGGATCATAAACCTAGTGGTGTGTCGATGTTCCTAAATCTATAATACTCATGTTTGATGTATCCTTTTTTATATCACATTATTTTCATTCCATGTTTAACTGACTATAATAGATTAAGGATTTTATCAATTCTGATTCATGGTACGCTCCCTCTTTTAATAATCCTTTACAAACATCATTGGTGAGGGAAATACTCAGTTTATATAAATAAGGGTGTTCCAATGGTCAATATTATATTATTCTATCATCATAGCTCAATTTGTAAATCTTCTTTTATATACACATTCACTTTACTTTTAATCCTCCATATCCTAATAATATCAACATCAAAATATAGTTATATAGTATTTATCTTTATAAAACCATATTATACTCACATATACAATATATACTAAAAATTACACAAAATAATTATCTTGTTGAAATACCTTTCTACAATAGCTATAATTATAAAGGATACTCAATTTATTTATTTTTCTATAATGATTTCTATCTTGAATAAACAAAATGTGTCCATATAATATTATATGGATAAAATTATTCCTATATTATTGATATAAAAATATAATTATTCATTTTTTATTCCTCAAATTATGATATAATAATATTTCGCATTTATCATCATTCATGAACTACAACTATCAATTTTTACAAGAATCTATGTTTCCAAGCCAATTATTTCTATTTTTTGGAATAAAAATCCAAATATAAATCACTAATATTATTGTTTTTATACCACAGTAATAATGTTATCATTAACATGAATTTAAATTCATGTAATCATCGATAAATCATAGAATACATTCACTTATTATATCTTAGAAAATAATCATGAGATTCAGAACATAATTATTTTCATGGAATGATGAAAAATATCATGGCATGAAATCTCTTTCCACAACCTGACTATGTCGTGTTATCAGTGTTGTCGGCATGGTTCTAAGTCAAAATCAAGATCTATAAAGTTTGATAAAAAATCATTCTTGTTTCAACACCACTATTTCTCTACGATCTATTGGAAAAGCTATCAATTGATATAATGTTTCATAAATATATATGTATATGATACTTATTTTGAGGCATTTCAGTCTAATATTTAGTTGACTCATTCTCTAAAATAAATAAATGATATATAATTATGTATTAAATTCAATAAAATTTTTCACATATTAGAAATGTTTCCAAAAAACATTAATCATTACCCATAAAAACATGGGAATGAAATTAATTTTTCTGGGAAACCTTATATATAAAATGAAATCCAAATACATCTATAATGAAACATAAATTATAATATGTGTACTTCACTTTCAAAATCAATTCCCTCTAAAAATAAATAATACATCACCAGAAAACTTTATTCATATAAGGGAAGCCCATAAGGCATTGAAAAATACTTGTATTATAAATAACATCGACATCATAGAAATATATTTCATATACAAGAATGAAATTATGACATTGTTAAAGTTTCCATACAATGAGAATATTTTGTACCGGAGTGTATCCTAAGTAAAATTTCTAGTTTTTCAGCACCACCAACATTGAGTAATCCTTCTTTTGGGGTCGTCCTAAAGAAAGATACTTTGCTAATATCATTGATCAAATCGTAAACCAACTCACTACATGGAATGGGAAATCTCTCTCCATGGATGGAAGAATATGTTTGGTCAAATCGACCATTGTCTCTAAAATGGTCTACTCTCTTATGATTTATAAATGGCTTGTCGGCATCTTCAAGAAAATTAATACTTATATTAAAGACTTCAAGGTGGAATTGGTATAAAAAAATTAAAGATGTTCTATAATGCTCTTCAAGCCCATCTTACTTGGAATATTATTAATTGTACATCTAAAGATTATGAATTCTTGAGCCATAGATTCCTCGTTAAACACTTAAATGGGAATTTTAATTTCATCAACTCTTCGATCTGACCTTCTATTAGGGACTCGTACCGCAAGATCATGGAAAATTCTAGATGGATGGTTAGTGATGATTCTTCCATTAATTTTTGGTGTGAAAAATGGTGTTAATGCCCTGATATCATTATTACCTCGTAATATTATTCCTCGTGATACTGGTCATTATGTAAAGAATGTATTACAATTTCATTGACATGACCTCCCTGAAAATATTACGCAGATCATCGATAATCACCCTTTTTCTTCTAATGGTGACTTCCTTGTTTGGGAACCTGCATCAAATGGCATCCTAGACTCTAAAAACTACAATGAACATAAGTTCTCGAGAAATGAATATAATTATCAATGGGTGAGTCAATATAAAAATCCTTGGTTCAAACCTTCTAGTCTCTCCCTTATTTTGAGCATTTCTCATAATATATTGCCTACTAAAATCGGTCTGCAAACTTTTAGCATAAAACTCTTCTCTAAATGTCACTTGTGTAATCAGCACAGGGAGGATGATGATCATCTTTCTTTGTCTTGTGTGACGGGCTCTACTTTATGGAATTATTTTCTTGAATTATTTAATTACAGATGGCCCTTATCTGACTCTATTAGTTTGTTTTTAAAAAAATTTATTAGATTTGATGCCTCTCTACAGGTTCAAAATATTTTTCCTGCGATGGTGGCGGAACTCCTGCATGAGATCTGGTACATTAGAAATGATCTTATTCAAAATAAATGCTCATTTAGTCTCAATAAAAGAAAATATTGGATTCTTATTACGATTTATGAAGCTGCTTCAATTCAAAAAGACTTTTGCAATAACTCGGTTGGTGACTTTGAGATCCTTCGTCATCTCAGTGTGCCTGGCATATACCCAAATCCCAAATGTTCCTTTGAAGTATTCTGGCAATCAATGATGTCGGGATGGATCAAAGTTAACCTTGATGGTGCTTCTAAAGGCAATCCATGCCCTGTCAGTTGTGGTTCCATCTTCAGATACTCATCTGGCCAGTGTTAGGTTTTCTTCTATGTTGGATGTGGACATTCTTCATCTCTGGAGGCTGAAATGTTGGGGGTCATCCATATAGTTGATTTTTCGCTTCAAATAGGTCGGAGAGAGCTTTGGATTGAATGTGATTCTAACACTATCGTCAATTCCATCTGGAATGGCATCATTCATATTGCCTGGCCACTTACCACACTTTGGATGAATTGCCTGAACTCGCTCCATGGGATTGATTACATAGCTACTCATTCCTACCATGAAGTGAATGTTGTTGCAGATGCTCTTGTTAACAAAAGAGTACATCAGAGCATGACTTGGCTGGACACTCTGCCAGCTGACATATTCTATCTGTTTGAAAAAAGCATTATCTTTTAAAAATAATAATACAATTCTATATAAATTTCAGGATCTTTATTGAAAAATAATAATTGTTAACATATTTAATTACTGTAAGAAGAAAATAATTCCATATCAAATAATTAAAAAAACTATATATCCAAGTGTATCACTATCATTATTTCATATAATTATTGTTGATACTTAGAACACACAACTACCTTGTTTCAATATATACCATTCTAAAATACCTTCAATGAATTTAATCAAATAGAACTTAACATAGCAATTCTACATGTCCTCATATATTTATTCCATTATGATGGTGGCTTTCAAAACGTGGAGAGCGTCTCTGATGAATATTTGGATTGTTATATTTTCTTTTTCATAACTAACCAATATACTTAAAATATAAAAATATCATCAAAAACAAAATATCAATGTATAAATAAATGGAATTAAATCCATAATAAAAGAATTAATAAATAATTGGTACACTTAATATTATTAATGGTTAATTAATTTATACACACATTGGTCAAAATTTATTTTCCTCTACATCCATCCAACATTAACTTTTTATTATTTCAAGGTGGGAAAATCCCTACACAGAACAAACCTAAGGAGGTCTAAAGTATTGGAGACCCAATGCATCTGCCCTAACAAAGTTACCACATGCATGTGGAAGAGACCCCAGCCTGGAAAAGAAAAAATTACGATCACCATTAGTAATTCCTGAGGCGAGGAAGTCAGCCACCATGTTCCCCTATTTTCCTCTACATCAATTACGTGATAAATATAAAAAAAATTACACATAGGCCCTAATAAAAATGATGAGGATCACCTCATCCATAACTCCTTTCCAAGTATGAGTTCTAATACTATATTTCCTGGGAAACCATAAAAAATTTCAACATGAAGGTTCATAGATGAACTATGAAATTGGTGGAGGGTGTGAGTGAGAAACATAATATGGGGAAAAACATATCCCTTAATATGCACCATAATATACCTCTTCATGAATGATTAATAATAAAAAAATATAAATGATGTTCATACAAGAATACATGTTTCATTATATTTTGACAATAAGGTGATCTATCCTACTTTTATAAAGGCCTAATTTTTTTTACATAGAATAACTTGTAAAATAGAGATAGGTCCACTCACTATGGAGTTAAATATATTATGAATAAATTAATAAAAAATCAATTAAATAAAAGTACTAAAATAAAAATAAATAAATGAAGCACATTGAATAATGATGTATAAGCGATAATAGTGAAACAAAGATAAAAATAAAGCATTTATAGATGTGCATGATAAAAATACATGGGTAGAGATATGTAAAATTAATTAAATAGAGATGAAAAAACTAATTTTAATTTAAGAAAATGAATATTGTTCATACATTAATGTTTATCAAAATTGTATAATGTATTGAAATGATAATAAATTAAGTAACCTCATTGTCAATTTACTCGAAACATTGTTTTGTAAACTTTGTGTGAAAATATTAGTCATTCACAATGAAGATAAAGTATAATCCTTTTCTAATTTATGTACATCCCTAAAAAATAATAAGATAAAAGGCTCATATTAAATATATTATCGTAAATAATGATATTGTAACGAGGTTCTCATGAATAATTCAAAAATGATAAGTTGTATAAATGATTTATCTCATCCACTATTCTAATTATCTCCCATATCGATCAATTTAATGGAACATTATAACCTAACTGGTTTCTCCCCAATGAAATTAGACACAAACTCTGATCAATTATAAAAATATTAATGAAAATTTCATCAACAAATTAAAAAAATTGAATGAAGAGTTTATGTAGATGGATATTCACATTTGATATTTTCATCCCTTTGTAGAACCACGTCACCAAGAAACCATTTCTAATACTCTTCTTTCCAATATCATCAAACCATGTATCTTTCATGTCGGTTTAATGAATAAATAAAAAATACATAAAATTTTAACTGAAAATCTAAATAAAATATTCCAATATTATTTCCAGAAAATCATCCACACACCATCTCTCACTCTATATATCCACTAGGAAAATGTTTCATAATTGTATCCATTATAATCACATGATAAGACTTGATAAAAAATGATGCATACAAATTTTACTCTACATCATGTCATAGTTAGATGAACAATGAAAAATTCTAATCATTATTCAATAATACATGATTATAGAAACAATTTGAATATTTAACTATGTACTCTATACAATCTACCTACTATATACTTTTATTTTATTTTGTGTGGTGAGAATAATAATTGAAAAGTAGTACATACAAGGTATCTCAAACAGTTCATTCAAACATGAAAGGAAAACAAATATATTATTTTTCAATAATTTAGTTTGAGTAAATATTTTTAAACCATTGAAACTCTTGTATTTTGAAAAGGTTGGGATTCATACATATCACCTACAAACCCTTACTCATAAATATGTGAATCTGTAATAATAATTAAAAGGGTAAGATAATTAGGATTCATAATTCTTGTACTTAATTTTTAAAATTATATGAATCATATATATCCTACTTGTTCTTGATGGAGCCATTATGTGTAACTCTTCAACATGAATTATAAAATTTATTAGAACCTAACATATCACTATATAACATCATGGGTTCCATTAGGGATCACATTCACACAAAGTAAAAAAATATTGAGCCCCTTACATATCAGCTTCTAACAACAATGTTAACTTTATATATGATATAATCTCTTTTGGAACATAGTTCAAAGCCATATCTAGTGTAATATTGAATTTATAAATGTTAAAGAAACAAGTTATATTTTTTCCAATTTAATATAATTGAGAAATTACAATGGAAATTTACAAATTCTTATTCAAAACCCAGAATCATTATAATATATTCTAAAAAATATGCTAATTAAAATTAAAAAAAATTGAAAATGTAGAAAAAGTCATGAAATAAAAAAAACATCCATTAAGAAAAAAAATCTATATTTCTATAGAAATAATCAAAGAATTATATTTTCAAGCCAGAATATTCTAGAATATATTATAAACCTATGAATTCATATATTGATAATAAATTAAACATATTTCATCTAAAATGATTTTGGAAAATATATATATAACACAAGTATATTAAATTCCCAATATTTAATCAATTTATTTTCATAATGAAATTAATTCAAAAAAGAAAAAATATATAAATTTTACTTAAAATAATAAGATAAAATATATAATAGGGATATAATTTTCTGGATGAATTTTCAACATTGATGCATTCTAGAAAAATTGGATCATTATTCGACAATAAATGAATTATTTGGTAAAAATATGCATTATAGTTATGAACAGGATTATAAAATTTTAAAATATTAAATAGAATATAGAAAACCCTTTTTTCAAAACAAAAACTCTAAAAAAATTCTTTTTTCAATAGTGAGGATACAAACAAAAAATAATTTAACACATATCTTTTCATCACGGCTTAATTGAACACAAAAAAAGCTGGATGAGCTCATTCAATCAATAATAAAATGGTCATCATGATTAAAATAAATAATCAGTTTTAAAATAAAAACTATACTACAAGTAATGGAAATTTAAAAACCCTTTGAATGCAATTCTTATCATTTTAAATTCCATTAAGAAAATAAAATTTTATTCATAATTTAAAATATTAAACAAAAATTTCTCTATGAAACTAATTCTTAATATAGAATTAGAAAATATGATTCAATATATAATCCATGGTGATATAAAAATGATAATCCACATAAATGAATTGAAATGTATATCCAATTTTATGATCAGTTTTTACCAATAAATAATGAAATATACTTCTCAAAAACATAAAATTTGGAAAAATGTGTCATAAATTTTGCTTTTTATTATAATAAACACAGCTTCCAATAAATGATGAAATATTAATTATATTAAAAACAATAAATTTCATTAATTTTATTCTTTAAAATTAAATCGTCATTAAAAATATTATATATTCCAAATAATAATAATTAAGAGTCTAAATAATTCATAAAGGGTTACAACAAAGCACAAATAATTTAATTCTTTCAATATTTTTATCATACTATTAAAAGAGGAATTTGTAATTTATTGTATATTAATTGTTACTAATCATAAATATACTAAGTATAACAAAAAAACCTAAAAATATTATTTCTAAAATTATATAGATCTAAGAAATTCTTAAAAAAACTTTTACAAAAATTTCCTTGTATAACATCACATTTTTGGGTAATATTTAGAAAATTATAATCTCAAAATAGAATAAAAATGACATCCCCTTGGAATTTATTTCTCCATTGGTGAAGTTAAAATTTATTACACTACTTTATAAAATTCAAAACCAATCTTATTTTCAAAAACATTCCCACATATAGAAATATAAAAATTTAATCATCAAATATAATCATTCAAAATTAATAAATTGGAATTTATATAAATTTAATATTATGTAGGAGTGAAGTTATTATAACCTAACTAATAAGCTAAAAAATTTATTTGGTGGATCATAAATATTCATTTTATAACAAGGAATATGTGGGTGTGAAAAGATACATCATTATAAAGAATGTTAGCCTACATTTAACAAAAGGATTAAGGATTTTTATTTGAAAAAAATGAATTTTTGAACTATTATTTTTAAAATTTATATTAATATATTTAATTCCACCATCTATAAAACCTCTAATGATGTGTAACCTTGATCATATAGATTTACTAATTTAATATTCCATCTTAATTAATTTTTATTTATTAAAACACATCCTAGTTGAATTTAAATTCCATAAATATTTTAATTATGTGATATATTCTAATATTCATTTAAAATAGTAAGATTTTTTCATAATATGATTCCATATCTCTATGTATAAAACATATCAAATATATAAAAAATTCACAATATTTAAAAAATGATAAATAAATAAGTATTAAAATCTTGTTATTGTCACCCCACCTTAGACACCTAAAAAGTCTATTAAACTGGTTCATTTACAATATATCTTATAAACTATGACACAACCCCCTCCCTAAAAGTATATCATAATTATAGAAGAGAGATAATGACCCCCATGTCCCACTTTTATCAGGCCCCTAGAAAGTTACTACTATCGAGTGTATAAAAATCAAAAAATGTTGGAGGCATTACCAGAAAAAAAACAAACATCATTTGGATATAAGATAAGAAAACACCAAAAAAATAAACATAATATAAATTTAAAACAAAAACCATCCAAAAATGCATGAATAAATTTAAACTAATACATATATATCTCTACAATGAAAATCCCAAAAATACAAGTCTTTGGAAGTGACTCCACAAGAACTCAATCCTGAGTAGCAATTACCATATAAATCACTAAATTTCTACTAGATACGTGACAAAAGATTAAATACATATTGTGGGAATAACAATGATCATTAGTAGGGACATAGCCAGGACCTCAAGAACACATGTGAAATGTAAATGTTAATGTGCTATTAAACAAAAATAAGAACCAACAAGAACCTACATAGGCCATCTAACCAAGCCCATCCTTACCATGGGTCACTCAAAAAATCAATCAACCAATATAATAGTTTAATATCAAGATCATAAAAAATAAAGGCACACTTCTGCGTCTTCCCCCACTTACTTGCTACTCTCATGACCAAATGTCAGATATCATATGCTCCCTTCACTTCGACACATATCACATCCCATCCCTCCATTACACACCTATGTTACACATCATATCACATCATATCCTATATGTACACACCTAGTATATATATCATAGATCATTATAAATACACCATGTAACACACATCACATATCATCCCGAAGACACCTAATACAACACATCACATCTTGCGTGAAATCACATGGGCCACATATCACATTACATCCAACCCACACAAACCTGGAACCCACAACACTACTGAAAGAAGTGGGGGGAGTGGGTACCTAACCATTCATATTACTACCATTTTGGATGATGAGTAAATCATACATAATGGAGAGCCACTAAAAGTTGGTATGTTTATCCAACTCAGGTGGGGGAATATAAAATTAAATAAACATATATGATATAAAGATAACACACAGCACCTAGCCACATGTTTGAGATAAAAAACGCATGACCACACTGCATCACAACCATATACCATACATCAAAAATCACCACTGCTGCCATCACTACTTGAAACACACTGACCAACTTCCACACAAGAGACACATCATTATACACTTTCAACTTATAGGTTCCATATATTTTATTCAATGAAATTTCTCTTTGAAATTATATCATCCATTAAATTATATTTGACCCATTCATCACAAAACATATCCATCCTATTATTATTAATATATCCTCTCATCAAATTCCATTATTATTTATTCCATGGATTCTCATTAAAATATGAAAAACACACCACAAAACAATATACATATCACAACACATCCACCATCGACATCCCAACACTTTGTCTAAGACATATCTCCACAAAAATCCACTACTCCAAAATATCATTGCACCATAACACACAAATTACCTCATTGTTCTATGCCAACAAACCTCTACAACATTTACCCTCACACTGCACAACTTAGACGGTCAGATTTATCATCTCATAATAACTGAAAGCCACAAAAATTACCACAACAACCACAATGAGAAACAACAACAATGCTTTCTTAATAAACATTTATTTAAAATATTAAACACATTACTTATTTATATTAGAATTTTTATTATCCAAAAAACCAGATATCTAGGGGAAACCAATTATTTTCCAATTATAAGTTCTTCAACTATTTATCCATGGTAAAATCATAAAAACGTACAATGTTCCACCACATATATCCAATACAGAAAAAAAAATCTTTTAATAGATTTCATTTTTAGAATTAGCAATAGGCATGAATAAAAACATCACCATCATATAATAGATTAAAATATCATGTGATGAATCCCCATACATATCATTTTAAGATGCTAAAATTAATTATATTATTACACAAACCCTTACTACATAACCAATGGTAAGAATAATATTGAAATTCCAATACATATAATGTATATAGGTTGATAATTAGGATCTCATACTTCAAAAAATAATTCTAATATTACTATGCACCACATGACAACAAATAAATTCTTGAGACTGCAACTGCACCATGATAAACCACATATCAACTTACAATACACCCAAAAGTTATCGTAGTGTTTCCCAAAAACAAAACCAAAATCAAAATGAACCCCCAAAAGATAAATCTAAGAGTTTAATATAATAATATGATAGAGAATTAGGAGAGAACTCACCTAGGATCATTGAAATGAAGCCAATGATAAAATTTTGGAATCTATATATCAATAACCCTTTAAAAATTCCAAGAACTTAAAGTGGAAGCCCAAGATATTCTAGAATTAGAGGGAGTGACACTTGTGTTTTTTTATAAATAAACATGAGGAATACAAAATATAAATACACTTTTTATATGGTAATTACATAACGTGTAATCCCCTTTCATGTCATGTAATCTCCAGGGTTGGGTTTCACTGAAAATGTATCACCATTTTATTATTTATCCTACAAGTCATAAACCAAACCTATAAAATCCATAAATATTTTTACTTGTCACGTAATCCTTTCATTGTCTGTATTACATTTTTTATATATTATTAACAAAAGAAATATAAAATAATCTTCTAGGCCTCCTCCAGGAAAAATCAACACACCAAACCAGAGGAGTAACAAATTAAGAAGGAACAAATCGTTACCAATCAGTCAACTATATTCCTCGAAAATAAAAAAAAATTCTTAAGTGAAGGGGTCCAAAAAATACCTCATAAAATACCTATCAATGATCTTTCCATACCTAAAATTCTACCACCATCCAAGCACACCAACAAAAATAGTCATTGAACACTAAACAACTGCACTACCACCTCCCATTGGTATCAAAACTTCATCATCCCATAGTATCCTCAACCACTACTTTTCCATAAAATCGCTACAAAAATTTATATCCTCTACACATATCAAAACAAATAACCACTTTATATTAAACATATGAAAGAGGGAATATCATCCTCCATTCCATGATACTATCCACTCTAGTTTTCACTGAATAGATTGCAAAGGTTTAATCAATTCGTAGTTTATCCAAATAAATTAGGATTTATGTCCTACCATTTTCATATCGAGGAATATTATCATACATTACAAATAAATGAAAAAACTATTTATCTTATAACACATAAATATCTAAATATCAAATCATAAGAAAAACATGGAATAGAAAAACTCAAAATATAGTATGGTGTTAGTATCTCAACAATATCTATCACTCCCATCTACTCTGCTCTAGGTCATCGTTCATACACATCACACAAAACAAGGGTATGTTTGATCCACATAAAACCTTATCTCAAAAATCATGGATTCTTATTGACCACTCCACAATCATTTTATCATCATCAATATACACCTATCTGTTGGATCTTGAATATTTAGATTATAAATAAGAGGGGGGGTGAATTGTGTCATTCAGATGTTCTTCACAATTGCAACAGCACGCAATTGACAGAAGATGGATCGTCATCTCTAAAAATATTGATTTTCAAGTCGAAGAAGTTTTGAGTCGATCCGATTGTAGTATATATAGATATATAATTTAAAAATTCAGCAGTAGTAGATCCACAGTAGATATTTGATGTAGAACTAATAAATCTTCTATCGAGTTCCTTCTTCTTCGTAAAATATACAGAGATTTGATGCTCCTTTTGAATCAGCAGAACGGAGTGCTTTTTGATGTCTCTTTTTTCCACCTTTTTTGAATAATCGATTGATCACCACACACTTGTGCCTGGTGTTTTAGAGAAAAGATATATAATAAATCATAGAATATTCCCTGCAAATTTAGATCCATAAAAGTTTCCTTTTTGATTCTCAATATTCAAAAACTTGTATTTACAAAGTAGTCATAACATCCCTGAAGACTCGGCCTAAAAATCTCCTTTTAATTAGATTTTTAATCCATTGATAAAACGTCTTTGAATCGGTCAAAGTCATATTTTAAAATTGACTTTAAATCTGGCTTGAAATCCGCCTAACAATCAGCTTGCTGACCGTTGCATAAAAATATCGTCTTTCAAACTTTCTGATGCCCAACATAAGGTTGATGACGTGGCCTCCAAATGTAGGATTGACAACGTAAGGTTGAGCATAAACGTAGGGTTCATGTTACTTTATTCAAACGTAAGGTTGATCATAAATGTGGGGTTTATCATCCATACATTTTCTTCATATTTCAAACATACGGTAAAAGATCCATACTTCTACTTGATCCATACATTTCCAAGAATGTGCGGTTGCTTACAAATGTAAGGTTGATTAACCATACTTTTGAGAAACAAACGTAACGTTTAATATTTACATAAAATTCTCCTTCTATTATTTTCAGATAACCCAAACGTATGTTTCCTTCCTCAAGTAAGTTTCTTCTTCCACTATTTTCTAATAACGTATGGTTGATTAACTATACTTTTCTCTTATCTCAAAAAGTATACATGAATTTCATCCTTACACTACATTTATCCACATAGGGTATGAACAGTTATTCCAGGACATGCTAAATCAGATTCTGACTAAGTAGTGTATGAATAGTGATTGAATAACATGCTAAATAAAAATACTTTAACAATAAATTCATGTAATTTCAAGAGTAAAATAAAATTTAAAAATCCTACAAAATACTAAATAAAATCATTATATAATAATTATGGGTATTTGTGAGCATCAAAATTATCATAAAGAGACAGAGTATTATTTTCAATAATCTCCCCCTTTAAATAAAATTATTATTTATTGTTGAAAACAATACTTTTCTCAACACAATCTATATTCAATGACTTGGGAGCCATCATGGAAATTCTAATGAATCTATGCGATGTGGAAATCATCATAGATCGAGTCCAGTAGTGGTGGTAACACCATGTGATATACCACCTCTCATACAAGCCCCAAAACCTCAATTTTCTCTATAAACATGTGTGGAAGCTAACATATTCTACCAAACCTCGGCATCCCACAACAAGGGGAGAATCTCAAGAATTCAACACCTCCAAAATCAAACTCTAGGTGACTGCGCCTACAATTTTCATTGGCCTTATGATGGTCATGATCCACCCTCATCGTCTTTTGGAAAAAATAGATTTTTCTATCATGCTCTACACTACATCAGGACAATGTTCTACTGTCTCTCTACATTCCATCCATCACAATGGACAATGACATGGTTTCCCATGAAATTCCCCAAATTGAACCAGTCCAATGGACATCTGATAGTTATTATTATATCAAAAATAGACCAAATTCATTTTTCATACTGAAGATCCCCAAAAGGAAAATATTCATGCCCATAATATATCCTCAAGCATCATATTGGTTTTCTCCATCTACCAATATGTTTATTTATAGAAAGGAGAGATAAGGCACAACTGTGATCCAAAATAATGTTTTAATCCCCTCAAACTCACTAGGTAAAGTGAGGATCCCAATAAAATATGATGTTTCCCGATACCATTGAAGAATAAAAACGTCATACATGTACCACCATGACAAATAATCCATGGAACTTGAAACATAAATCACTATAAAGTGATATGATTTCATCAGTAGATCCACTTATACCAAAACTGCATCATGACCTTCCTATGCCTCAGAGGGTACCTATGTCAAAATCCATCAATATGTCCTCCCATTTCCACTTGGGAACATAAAAGGACATAAATAATCCTTATAGAACATAGTTTTACACTTTCACCTAATGAAAAACAAATCATCATTCCACAAACTCCACCAATAGTAATTTCATCCCTGACCACCAAATATGTCTCCTCAAGACATGATAAATTTTTTTTACACAAGGGTATATTACTAATGGTGAGTTATGAAACTAACTCATATCTCTCTCATGCATAACCCCAGGGATATAAAACCACCACTATGAAACAACATTTAGTTTTGATTATCCTATAACCATCCCACGTGAGCATCATAATGGATGACATGATTATGAATCAAATTTAGTTCTATGTTTTCCCACTGAGATTCATCCACCTGTTGCACTAGGGGACACTCCATAATCATTTGATTAATACATTTGTGAGCACTTTTGTTTTTAATTTCAATATTAATTTCATCAAGAACCTCCATTTCTTTCCATTAATTCATAGAATATCAATCCATATCCTCTTAAGAATTCCAACTCAAAGCATTATATTCTACATTACCCTATGCTGGGGTGTAAGATATCTCAAAATCATAATCCCAAAGATTCAACTCCCACCTCCATTCGCATATATTTACATACTCTTGAGATAAAACATATATAATTCTTCTTTTAGTCCATGAAAACCTCAAATCACTCAATATTGTAGTAAATCTTCCCCATCTTTAGTGTGAGCACAACCTCTTCAAACTCTAGATCATGAGTGGAATGGATTTTCTATTGGGGATTTAGATACCTAATCCCATAATATATAACTACCCTAAGATTCATTAATATGCATATAATGACACATACTTTACATACATTGTTAATACTTCAAAATTGAAGCATACTTATTACAACCTATAACAAAACCACGAAAAGACCGTATAGGTATAGTATCTTTAGAAATTGGGAAACATAAACAACTGGTTCATAAAGTGTCTACACTGTCTCCCATTTATTTCATCATATCTATAGTCCCTTTTGGCATATCTTACTTAATAACCTTCTTCCTGACCTGGGGAAAGAAAACATACAAAAGGGTGAGCTCAAATTCTCAGTAAGGGTAAACAAAAGAAATATCAATCACATCATATACATAATCACATAACATTTGGAAATCTTAACCTGCAAAAGAGATCATAATTTCATAACATGGGATAAATCATGGCAGTGATATGTAATCACAATAATCATAACTTAAAACATGAAACTTTGTGTCGTACACACATAATCATAGAGAATCATATATTATTAGTCAAGACTCATTTCCAAGACTATCTTAGTGGACAAAGTCCATTTCTAAACCGAGTCACCCTCGTTTCAGTCCTGTTTCACTGAACTGGTATAACCTACCGTTCCATCCATGTCTATCTCATGAGATATAAAATCTTTACTCAATGCATTGGAGGGAGATATAGGTCCCACCAATCTCATAATGATACCATTCTTATGTGTGCCACAAAATCATAAATCATACATCATTACATAACCCATGTAATAAAAATGGAAATCTTAAACTTCGTGACATCATAAAACAATTCATATAAGATAAAGGAATTCATAACAATATTTCCATCACAACATAATCAAATCCATGTAATAATAGGGATAGAAACAGAACCCTATATTGTCTTAGATGGAAAATAATTTTGATAAAACTCTTGAACTCCATTCTTGAGGAAAATATCCTTTCTACTTCAAAAACATTTATCCTTTCATAACATGTCATAAAATTTCAAACTAAAAGAAGTTGATTAAAAATAAACTTGAAAACTTGTAAAGGAATATTCTTGAAAATATTGTTTTAAAAATCCATTCATTCCGTATAAGTTAAAAAAACATTCTTCTCGTACTTTTGTCGGAAAAGTCAAAAAAGTACCTCGTACGAAAAACGACAAAAGATTCCTTTCATATCTTTTACTAAAAACTCAAAGAAGGGTAAAATAGGATTTAAACAATTTTAGGTGAATGGAAATAATATTACATATTGAGGAAACATGGATTTGGATGATAAAATACACCCTAGAAAATGCCAAAGTATAAACAATCTCGGATAAAAATGAGATTGTGATATTTCCCTTACCTTAGGTCCGTTTTGCTTCATAAGTGTCCGAACCTCCTGTATAATGATTTAAATAATGTTATTGACTTATTCCAGAATCATAATTATTTTTATTATATCATATATGGTCATATTCTTAGCTTCTTAGTAGTAATATTTCATTGCTACTTGTTATTCGGGTATTTATAACTTTTTGTTCTTATGCGTGTCTTGTCGAATAAATTCTTATTCTTCTCTTTAGGTTATAGATACCTAATTTCTAGAATGGTATTAGTGTAATATATATAATATTCATTCATTCAATTCATTTATATAATCATTATGAAATGAAGATGATGTAGAACGAGTCGCATCACATCGTGGAGACGGTATTCCGTACGTACACACGAGTGATGGTATCGTTCCGATGATCATGGAATTGTATTGGAGTGTAGGTATACTATTTCAGAATCAGTATCACTTTATAATAGTCACATATAGTCATTATTTACACCATTATATCCATCCATGTAAGGTGGTGGTGGAAAATAGATTACACCACGGCGTGGAGATGGTATTCTGTATGTACGCACGCGTGGTGATTTCTTTTTCCGTAGGATGGATAGATGGTGAAATAGGGTTGTTTCATACTTATAATAACATATCCATATATGATTGATACTGATGTTATTACTTTATAATGAAACAACTAAATAATAAGAAGTGGAAGAAGAAATAAAGATGAAAGAATCGGTAACGAACATTACCTCTTCTTTGAAGAGCTTCTTTGAGACCTTCTTTTAGAGCACTAAAATTGGTCTTTGAAGAAGACCAGGACCTCTAGGATGTCTCTAGGGAAGTGTATAGGACGAATCGGTAGGGGTTGGCCGAGATTTAAGGCTCAAAGTGGTGTGAGGAAGAGGGGGAGGAGGTGCCCTTTTATAAGGGAGGAGAGGGGCACCTTTGGGAAAACAAAAAATATTATTTTATTATAAAGTCAAGTTCGGTTTTAAATAGCTACAAATTGATATATTTCGATGCTAAGGTGGGGATGGGTCGAAATACTCTCATAAAATAGAATTTAGACAAGTTTAGGTTCCTATTTTAACCTTATCATTTAGATTTAACATTAAGTTAAATAAGTTTACTTTTACCGTGTCTTCTTGTGTTCTTATACTATAAGGTTAATAAACATACTATAAGAAGCCAAACGAATCCCAAGTTGTTTATTATTAATATATATAAACTTATCTAAGTCATTTTGCCGAACCTTAGATTTTTAGGAATAAAATAACAATTACTAATATAATATTTGTTTTAAAAACTATTTTATGTCAATTTTGACACTATTTAGTAATTGATTTTTGTGAAAATCATAACAGAATTATTAGTTCGAACCAAGATAACTAACATGTCATATTAACCTATAAAATTAGTCTAATTCATAAAAAGTCTCAAATTACATTTATTTTTGTGTTTATAACATTAATTATGTCAATATTTCATTAATAACATAATTACTGCATCATCTTTGTGTCATAAATAAATTAAATTATTTAATGTCTAAAAATTACAAATAAAATTCCATTATGTAGGAATTCTTTTTAGCTTTCTAATGAATATTTATAGTCGAATTTATCTTATGTATAACCCCATATTAAAAATTATTTACTTATTAAACATTGATTTTAACTATTTTAACCCTTCTTTGAATAAATTAATAATAAATGTCCTAATCTAATCCAGGTGGTCCTAAATGGTCATATTTTATTCCTAAGATTATTTTTGGTCGAATTACACTTATCCAACAGAATTAGGACATGTGTTAGGGTAATAATAATATCATCTTTACCCTTAATTACCCTATTTACTTTTAACCGTGGTAAAAAAAAGTAAAACGTTACTATTCACCAAAAATTATTTTCATCTCATTGAACCACATTTTAGTCCTTGATATTAACCGTGTCTCTCGGATTTTCGGAATTCCACTCACAGAAGCGGTAAAATTATGTTTTATGAAAAATTCAGTTTTTTATCTACCACTTAGTGGTTTCACTATTCATCAAAAATTGAAAGTTTTCAGAAAAATACCAAAATTTCACCCTAGGCTAATTTCGATATTCCGAATCCAAAAATTAATTCCATTTTGAAAAATAAAATTTTTAAAATTTTAAAAAGTGGTTATTACTATTCATACCGGCTAGTTTTAATAATATTTTAATAGCATATCGTTGTTTAGTGAAACTCGGTATTACGTACGACGCAAGCTATCAAGGTCGTGATTTCGTGTAAAGCAAGCCAAGGAAGTGTTGTGTAGAAAAAGATTCCTTTGATGATTTATGTAATGCCCCGACCCCAGTTACCCATAGTCGGTGCATTAATTACATAACATTGGCATGATCACAAGAAAGATCAAATCTCAAAAGACCGATTGGTTTAGTAGCCTTGGAAACACTAGATATATTCATAAGTTTTACATTACATCATCAAAACAAAAAAAACTACTATAAAAACATATTGTCTCCATAGTCCACACTATTAACCCCTCATAATATCCCTGCAAGTCATTCATAATTTACTTCTTCACATCCTGAGAAAATAAAACATAGAAAAGGGGTGAGCTCAAATGCCCAGTAAGGATAACAATATAGCGGAAACTTTCATAAATAAGAATAAACATTTAAGGCAATGTATAACTAAAACAAAAGCCTTTTAAACTTTAACTTCAACATAGTATGGAATAAATAAAATGAAATAATTCCATTTACTTATTCACATGGATATTCTACTAATCGAATAATCACATACAATATCAATAACCACTTTCATAATGATGGAATGCATAATGCCAGATTATCATAACCACATAGCCGAGGCCTCGTGCCAAGACTACAAATAAGATTTTGCCAAGGCCTTGTGCCAAGACACTATTTTGTCTCATGAGACCTACCGATGCATCGAGGAGCTATAGCGGGCTCCACCCGTCACATATTAAGTCCAATGCATTCCCATATGAAAAGGTTTAAACATAACATAAACATTCGTATTAAAACTAGCTTACGAAATGTCAATACCTTCACCATAAACCATGAATGGTATATAAAAAATAGCACATCCACAGTCAAACATATCACAAAACCTTCAATACAATATAAAAGTTTTGTATCATAATATATCATCCTCAAATAAACGTAAAATCCATTAAAGGATGTTGACATAGATGAAATCAAAACTCTTTTTAAAGAAATACCTCTTTCTATTTTGAAATCATTTAAGAGACATATATTTATAAAATAAAACATTTTCTTTGAAAATATTCTTATAATCTTGTAAGGGAAGCTTTGATGATTTTATAACGGCGGAAAATAACCGCACCCGCCGTATAAGTTAAAAAAACATTCTTATCTTAATTTTGTCGAAAAGTTTAAAAAGCACCTTGTTTGGAAAACAACGGAAAGATTCCCTTATAAACCTCTTATAAAAAGTCAAAAAATGGTATAAATGACTTTAACCCATATTCTTTTAAATATTAAAAATGTTTTAAAATACATTTTGAAGAAACATGGATGTGGATGATAATGAGGTCCCAGTAGATAATTATGTCTTAACAACCTCGGATAATGAAGAGATTGCGAAATAAACCCTTACCTTGAACTTTCCCTTATTCGATGGTATGTTAACCGCCTGTATTATAATTAAAACATTGTTATTAAATTATACAATAATCATATACATCAATATGATATCATATATGATCTTTTAACATTGCTTTATTAATAATATCTTAGTATTATCGTCATTTCGGGTGATAATCGATTCGTTCTTCTTAAATGTTTGGTTACGTAAGACATGTTTGTAATGGATAGATTATATCTTATTCATAATCAGAATGATATTAACATTATTTTTAACCCTAAAATTAGAATAAGACTTGAATGGATACGATGGAGGATGGATGTCACCGTGTTCGTGGAGATGGTAGTCTGTACGTACGCACGAACGCTACTTCCATTTAATTTTTCATTTTAAAAGAATTGAATCCAAATAATACATAGGTATATTATTATTCCAGTATAATATAATATTTTATATATGTTACTTATGTTCATTAACAACATTCTTTATACGTTCCATGTGTGGTATGAACGAGTCATATCATTTTAAGGGGGCGGTAGTCCGCACTTCCTCAAATGAAATTATCGTATGTATATACAACATGAAACGAATAATGGTATGAAATAAAATGGAATTACAGAAGCTTATATATAAAATATTTATCATTAATATCACACTTAATTACAGTGCCATCATAATGGCCACCATGAGAGGCGGTAAGATGTATTTGAACAATCATCGTTTCGTGAGGCGTTAGTTTGCCATTCACAGAAACATTATGTTCATCATCCATTAGATGGAGGTGTGTGTATGTGTAGTTCTAATAATTCTTATAAAAACATCCTAGTATATTGAGGATACTTTTGTTGTTACAAAAGAAAGGAAATAAAAAGAGTTTGGGGGTTGGAGAAGCAAAATAAATGAAAATAATTTAAGAGAAATCGTTACCTTTAATTTAGGTAACTCACTTTGGTTGGAACCAAAGGACTTCTTGAAATGCTTTCTGCCTAAGGGGAAGATTCAAGGAGGAGGAGAGGGATGTGGGGAGCTTATTTGGGCAGGTTTTGGACGATCCAAGTGGCTTGAGAGGTGTGAGGAATGAGTAGAAGTGATCTCCTTTTATAAGGGAGAGGAGGGGCTCTTTAGGAAAGAGTGAAAGTTTTTCTTTATAATATAATTAAATTCGGTTTATAATGGTCCAAAAATAATTGAGGTCGAAGCTAAGATGACTCATATTCTAAATAACATCAACCAATAAGAATTGGACAGGTTTTAGATAATATTTTAATCATTATAATCTTATTTATTTAAATGATTTATTAATGAGGTAAACATTGCATCATTATTGTGTCATTAATAATTTAAATTATTTGATGTCTAAAAATTATAAATAAAATATAATTATGTAGGAAATCATTTTATCTTTCTAATGAATATTTATAATCGAAAATCCAACATGTATAACCCTATGTAAAAATTGTTCTTCTAAAAGATGTAAGCTTATTCCATTGTTATTTTTATTTTAACTTTATTAATATAATGTGTCCCTACCACATACAAGTGTCTCAAAGGGGTCCCCAAATCAACCCAAGGATGCCCAAGGTCGGGTATGTGTCCACCAATAAGGTTAGGACACGTTTTAGGGTAATTTTGTATTATTATAATATTATTTTTTAACCCTTATTTACCGGATTTACCCTTTAACCATGGTAAATAAAATATTTACCGCAGTAATTATTCAAAATGTGTAAAAATAAAAGTTACCTATTTACATAATTTGGACATCCTGATTCCAAATATGTAATCCATTTTTCCAAATTCAAAACACAGAAGTGGCAGAAATTAATTTAAAATTAATTCCCGTTGTTAAAATAAAAAGCGTGTTTTTAAGAGATAATAACTATCAAAAGATTGACACTTGTTTATGTCTGGTTTAATTGTGAAATTATGTCCAATGACAAACATTAAATTAAATGGTAAAAACATATTCTAAATATACTTTAAAACCAATCAAATTCATAATTTATCAATATTAATTATTTTGATTAAAAAAGTTGATTTTAATTAAAATTTAGTAATTTTCACTATTCATCAAAATATAAAAGCTATCCGAAAAGTACCAAAATTTCACCCTAGGCTAATTTCAATATTCCGAATCCAAAAATGAAGTCCATTTTGAAATATAAAATATATATGATTTCAAAAAGTAGGTATTACTTTTCACAACGGCTAGTTTAATTAGTTGTGGTGTGTGTTAGAACTCGAGGTTGCGTACAACACACGCTATCGCATTATTCGAAGGGTAACGTACCGTGGAAGCTTGGGGTGTTACATTCTCCCCTCTTTCAAATAATTGTGTCCTCGCAATTTCTAGGGTATTACTGCATAAAAAGACTCGGGTGGTTCTTCATCATAAGTTCCTCGGGTTCCCACGTTGCCTCTTCCATCTTATGATTTCTCCACAAAACTTTTACCAGACGCGTCATCCGGTTTCTTAGTACTTGTTCTCTTGTATCAAGAATCCTGACAGGCTCTTCACAATAAGACAGATCGGGTTCCAGTTCTAATTCCTCATAGGTGAGTACATGCGTTGGGTTAGGAATGTATTTTCTCAATAGAGATACGTGGAACACATCGTGAACTTTGGAGAGACTTGGCGGCATTGCCAATCGGTAAGCTACAGCCCCAATTCGTTCTAGAATTTCGAAAGGTCCAATGTACCTGGGACTCAATTTACCTTTCTTACCAAAATGTATGACTCCCTTCCATGGAGATACCTTCAGGAAAACATGATCACCAACTTGAAATTCCAAATCCTTCCTTCTATTATCGGCATAGCTCTTCTGCCTACTTTGAGCTGCTTTGATGTGATTTTGGATTACCTTCACCTTTTCCACCGTTTCCTCCACCAGTTCTGGGCCTACAGGTTTTCTTTCACCAACCTCATCCCAACATGTTGGTGTACGACATCTCTTTCCGTATAACGCTTCATATGGTGCCATCTGAATACTCGAATGGAAGCTATTGTTATAGGAAAATTCTACCAGTGGTAAATACTGATCCCACATACCCTGAAAGTCATGTGAGCAAGATTTCAACATGTCTTCTAGGGTTTGAATAGTCCGTTCTGATTGTCCATCTATCTGAGGGTGGTAAGCAGTGCTCAAATGAAGTTCAGTATCCAGGGATTTCTGAAGACTTTTCCAAAATCTTAAAGTAAAACGGGGATCACGATCAGAAACAATCGATAGGGGTACTCCATGAAGTCTCACAACTTCATTAATGTATAGTCTTGCTAGACGTTCCTGGGGTAGATATTCTCTTATAGTAAGAAAATGTGCTGACTTGGTAAGACGATCAACAATAACCCATATTGCATCGTTCCTTCTAGGAGTCTTTGGTAGCCCCATGACAAAGTCCATCGTAATATTGTCCCATTTCCACTCCGGTATGGGAAGAGGTAGCATGACTCCTCCAGGATGTTGCCTTCCAGCTTTCACTTGTTGAAAAACCATACATCTTGACACAAAATCAGAAATCTCCCTCTTCATGTTGTCCCACCAAAAATGTTCCTTCAAATCTCTATACATTTTGGTGCTCCCAGGGTGTATAGAGAAATTGGAACTATGAGCATCATCCAGCAATTCCCTTTTCAGATCAGGTAAATCGGGAACACAAAGTCTCTTCCCGAATTTCAAAATTCCATCTTCATACACAAAGTCTCTCAATCTCCCATCATTCACAGCTTTAATCTTCTTCTGAAATTCTTCATCATCGGTCTGAGAACTCTTAATCCTTTCTAGTAAAGATGGTTTGGCAACCATTTGAAAAAGCATTGATGTTTCACCTTCCCTGGTTATTCCCATGTCCATCTTCACTAGATCCATGAAAATTGGATCCCTTTCAATTCTCATCATGTTCAAAACTCCATGGTCTTTTCTGCTCAAAACATCTGCCACCTTGTTTTCTTTCCCCGGGTGGTAGTGTATCGTGCAATCATAATCCTTGAGTAATTCAAGCCATCTCCTTTGCCTCATGTTGAGTTCTTTTTGTGAGAAAATATACTTCAAAATCTTGTGATCAGTATAAATCTCACATTTTTCACCATAGAGGTAGTGTCTCCATATCTTCAAAGCAAAGATCACAGTTGCTAACTCAAGATCATGAGTAGGATAGTTTTGTTCATGAATTTTCAACTGTCGTGATGCATAGGCAATAACTCTATCATTCTGCATAAGGACACAACCAATTCCTTTCTTTGATGCATCACTATAAATAACGAACCCATCATTCCCTGATGGTAGAGTCAATATAGGAGAATTGACTAATCTTCTCTTCAGTTCTTCGAAACATTCTTCACACTCTTTTGTCCAAACAAATTTAACCCCTTTACGTGTGAGCTTCGTTAATGGGTTAGCCAATCGGGCAAAATTCTGGACGAAACGTCGATAATAACCTGCCAAACCAATAAAACTACATACCTCAGTTATACTCATAGGTGCTGGCCATTCTTGGATTGACTTGGTCTTAGAAGGATCAACAGAGATTCCATCTTTAGAGACAATATGGCCAAGAACAGAAATATCCTGAAGCCAGAATTCACACTTGCTAAACTTCCCATATAATTCTTGCCTCCTCAGAGTCTTCAAGATAATGCGCAAGTGATTTTCATGATCTTTGTAGGTTTTGGAGTATACCAAGATATCATCAATAAATACCACCACAAATTCATCGAGATACTCCTTGAAAACTTTATTCATCAGATCCATGAATACAGAGGGTGCATTAGTCAATCCAAACGACATTACGGTAAACTCGTAATGCCCGTACCTGGTTCGAAATGTTGTCTTCGGAATGTCTTCCTTCTTCACACACAACTGATGGTATCCAGATCGAAGGTCAATCTTTGAAAAGTATTGAGCTCAATGCAGTTGGTCAAATAAATCATCAATACGAGGTAGGGGATACTTGTTCTTTATCGTTATAGCATTGATCTCCCTGTAGTCGATACATAACCTCATAGATCCATCTTTCTTTTTAACAAAAAGAACAGGGGCTCCCCATAGAGAAACACTAGGGAGAATAAATCCCTTATTACTCAATTCCTATAGTTTTTTCTTTAGTTCGACTAATTCTACAGTGGACATTCTATAAGGGGTCTTCGATATAGGCCTTGATCCAGGAATCAAATCAATGGAAAGCTCAACTTTTCATTCTGGAGGATGTCCAGGTAAATCTTCCGGAAATACATCTACAAATTCTTTCACAATAGGTACATCCTCTATTTGAACATTCCTTTCCTCACCGACAGTTATTTCATTCTCTTCCTCCCCAATAATTGAATTAAGTTGAGGTACTGGGGGTGGATCTAAATAAGAATTAGGTGGTGATGATTCTGCTCTAAAAATAAGGTGTTCCTTATCATTATCATCGAGAATCGTAACCTCTTTCTTCTTACAATAAATCTTCGCATCATAGTCCGAAATCCATTCCATACCGAGGATTATATCAAACTCAATCATAGGTATGACGATGAGATCAGCAGATAAAGAAAATGTATGTGCTCTAATGGGGACTGATTCACAAAACTTTGTTGCAATGATACTTCCCTTAGGAGTTTTAACTGACAACTCCCTTATTAAATCAAATTGGAAATATCTAATTTTCTTAGCAAACTGGGAAGATATGAAATAATGCGATGGTCCAGAATCAAATAATGCATTTGCTAAACTTGAGGAAACCATTAAATTACCTGCCACCACGTCTTTCGGAGCTTCTACCTCAGCAGTAGTGATAGCATAAGCCTGGCCTTGATCCCTTGGCCTTTTCTGAGGTAAGTTCTACTGACGCTTAGGACATTCATTTGCATAATGCCCCATCTCCCTGCGATTGTAGCACTGGACGTTGGTAGATTCTTTCTTCCCCTTGCAATCACGAGCTTGGTGGCCTTTTTCACCACACTTGTAACAGACTCCCATTCCCTTCAAGAAAGTACCAAGGTGTTTCTTCCCGCATTTACCACAGGATGGATATTCAACCTTTCCCTTCTTCCCCTTATTTCCATTCCCAGATTGATCAGCAGGTCTCTTCTTCTCTTGCTTTGCTTTAAAGTCATAAGACTTAGAGAATTCCTTTTCGGTCTTGATAGCACATGAGGCAATGTCTTCGTACGATGAAAAGGATTGTGAGACTAATGATCGACGGAGAAATGGTTTTAACCCATCAAAGAAACGATCAATCTTACTTCTTTGGTTACGTATATAATCACCAGCGTACCTTGCTAACCTTGTAAAGTTAGCCTCATACTTTGCGACATTCTCATCCTCCTTCTGTCTCAGACTTAGAAATTGCCTTTCCATATCTGCTCGGTGGTCGCGAGGGAAGTATTTTTCTAAAAACAGATCTTTGAACTCCCTCCATTCCATATTTGATACTTCATCATCTTCCCTCATGTTTTGAATCAATGACCACCATTGATCAGCATCTCCAGTGAGGCGGTAAACTGCCATGATAACTTTTTCCATTTCACTGCTCCCCAAAGCCTAAAATATTTTCTCTAGGGAATTTATCCATTGCTCAGCTACTAAGGGATTTGTACTCCCATTGAACGTTGGTGGTTGTTGCCTCATGAATCGATCTAACATTGATCCTCCACGCTGTGGATCAGGGTGCTCCATACGGGTAAGGTTATTTTTCATAACCTGGGTAAGTTGTCCCAGTATGGTGATTAGCTGATCGGCACCAGTTGCATCACCAGCCCCACTATAATTATCTTGAGCAGGAGGGCAATCCCTACATGGAGTGAGTGCATTGATACGGTTTCCATTTCTTCCACTAGGCGCCATTTCTAAACAATGGCATAAACTAGATCAGTTTATGAATCAAAATACATAATCCCATACTTATAAAACACATAACATAAATTGAACTATTTATGGATATAATCCATAATCATAAAAATGTTTTCTTTAAAGAATTATATACTCATAAACCCTTCATAATGATTTGTAAAGAAAATGAGAGTTATCCTAAGCATATCCCTCGGGAGTGTCGTAACCAAGAGTGCAGCAAGGCCCATTTTCGTGCACCAATTCCCGTTCGAGTCTAGCTCAAAGCGGTGTTTTCGGGTTTTACCCCTAGGTACATCTGTGCCAGAGCCGCCTCTACCTGCTCGTATCCAGACAGGGATGTATTGCTCGGAAAACTCACAAAATCTCTACAATACCAAAATTCTAGGAAGTTCTTCTATACTAATCCTCAAAGTTCATCTTAGGTCTACATGCTCTAATTAGAGTTTATCTAAATCTAGCTTCCAAGGTTTGTACTAAACTTCCTCTGATACCAACTGTAACGCCCCGACCCCAATTACCCAGAGTCGGTGCATTAATTACATAACATTGGCATGATCACAAGAAAGATCAAATCTCGAAAGACCGATTGGTTTAGTAGCCTTGGAAACACTAGATATATTCATAAGTTTTACATTACATCATCAAAATAAAAAAAAACTACTATAACAACATATTGTCTCCATAGTCCACACTATTAACCCCTCATAATATCCCTGCAAGTCATTCATAATTTACTTCTTCACATCCTGGGAAAATAAAACATAGAAAAGGGGTGAGCTCAAATGCCCAGTAAGGATAACAATATAGCAGAAACTTTCATAAATAAGAATAAACATTTAAGGAAATGTATAACTAAAACAAAAGCCTTTTAAACTTTAACTTCAACATAGTATGGCATAAATAAAATGAAATAATGCCATTTACTTATTCACATGGATATTCTACTAATCAAATAATCACATGCAATATCAATATCCACTTTCATAATGATGGAATGCATAATGCCAGACTATCATAACCCCATAGCCAAGGCCTCGTGCCAAGACTACAAATAATATTTTGCCAAGGCCTTGTGCCAAGACACTAGTTTGTCTCATGAGACCTACCGATGCATCGAGGAGCTATAGCGGGCTCCACCCGTCACATATTAAGTCCAATGCATTCCCATATTAAAAGGTTTAAACATAACATAAACATTCGTATTAAAAATAGCTTACGAAATGTCAATACTTTCACCATAAACCATGAATGGTATATAAATAAAAGCACATCCATAGTAAAACATATCACAAAACCTTCAATACAATATAAAAGTTTTGTATCATAATATATCATCCTCAAATAAGCGTAAAATCCATTAAAGGATGTTGACATAGATGAAATCAAAACTCTTTTTAAAGAAATACCTCTTTATATTTTGAAATCATTTAAGAGACATATATTTATAAAATAAAACATTTTCTTTGAAAATATTCTTATAAGCTTTTAATGGAAGATTTGACGATTTTATAACGGCGGAAAATAACCGCACCCGCCATATAAGTTAAAAAAACATTCTTATCTTAATTCTGTCGAAAAGGTTAAAAAGCACCTTGTTTGGAAAACGACGGAAAGATTCCCTTATAAACCTCTTATAAAAAGTCAAACAAGGGTATAAATGACATTAACCCATATTCTTTTAAATATTAAAAAAATTTTAAAATACATTTTGAAGAAACATGGACGTGGATGATAACGAGGTCCCAGTAGATAATTATGTATAAACAACCTCGGATAATGAAGAGATTGCGAAATAAACCCTTACCTTGAACTTTCCCTTAGTCGATGGTATGTTAACCTCCTTTATTATAATTAAAACATTGTTATTAAATTATACAATAATCATATACATCAATATGATATCATATATGATCTTTTAACATTGCTTTATTAATAATATCTTAGTATTATCGTCATTTCGGGTGATAATCGATTCGTTCTTCTTAAATGTTAGGTTACGTAAGACATGTTTGTAATGGATAGATTATATCTTATTCATAATCAGAATGATATTAACATTATTTTTAACCCTAAAATGAGAATAAGACTTGAATGGATACGATGGAGGATGGATCTCACCGTGTTCGTGGAGACGGTAGTCCGTACGTACGCACGAACGCTACTTCCATTTAATTTTTCATTTTAAAAGAATTGAATCCAAATGATACATAGGTATATTATTATTCCAGTATAATATAATATTTTATATATGTTACTTATGTTCATTAACACCATTCTTTATACGTTCCATGTGTGGTATGAACGAGTCATATCATTTTAAGGGGGCGGTAGTCCGCACTTCCTCAAATGAAATTATTGTATGTATATACAACATGAAAAGAATAATGGTATGAAATAAAATGGAATTACAGAATCTTATATATAAAATATGTATCATCAATATCATACTTAATTATAGTGCCATCATAATGGCCACCATGAGAGGCGGTAAGATGTATTTGAACAATCATCATTTCGTGAGGCGTTAGTTTGCCATTCACAGAAACATTATGTTCATCATCCATTAGATGGAGGTGTGTGTATGTGTAGTTCGAATCCTTCTTATAAAAACATACTAGTATATTGAGGATACTTTTTTTGTTACAAAAGAAAGGAAATAAAAAGAGTTTGGGGGTTGGAGAAGCAAAATAAATGAAAATAATTTAAGAGAAATCGTTACCTTTAATTTAGGTAACTCACTTTGGTTAGAACCAAAGGACTTTTTGAAATGGTTTGTGCCTAAGGGGAAGATTCAAGGAGGAGGAGAGGGATGTGGGGAGCTTATTTGGGTAGGGTTTGGATGAGCCAAGTGGCTTGAGAGGTGTGAGGAATGAGTAGAAGTGGTCTCCTTTTATAAGGGAGAGGAGGGGCTCTTTAGGAAAGAGTGAAAGTATTACTTTATAATATAATAAAATTCGGTTTATAATGGTCCAAAAATAATTGAGGTCGAAGATAAGATGACTCATATTCTAAATAAAATCAACCAATTAGAATTGGACAGGTTTTAGATAATATTGTAATCATTATAATCTTATTTATTTAAATGATTTATTAATGAGGTAAACATTGCATCATTATTGTGTCATTAATAATTTAAATTATTTGATGTCTAAAAATTATAAATAAAATATCATTATGTAGGAAATCGTTTTATCTTTCTAATGAATATTTATAATCGAAAATCCAACATGTATAACCCTATGTAAAAATTGTTCTTCTAAAAGATGTAAGCTTATGCCATTTTTATTTTTATTTTAACTTTATTAATATAATGTGTCCCTACCACATACAAGTGGCTCCAAGGGGTCCCCAAATCGACCCAAGGATGCCCATGGTCGGGTATGTGTCCACCAATAAGGTTAGGACACGTTTTAGGGTAATTATTTGTTATTATAATATTATTTGTTAACCCTTATTTACCAGATTTACCCTTTAACCATGGTAAATAAAATATTTACCGCAGTAATTATTCAAAATGTGTAAAAATAAAAGTTACCTATTTACATAATTTGGATATACTGATTCCAAATATGTAATCCATTTTTCCAAATTCAAAACACAGAAGTGGCAGAAATTAATTTAAAATTAATTCCCGTTGTTAAAATAAAAAGCGTGTTTTTAAGAGATAATAACTATCAAAAGATTGACACTTATTTATGTCTGGTTTAATTGTGAAATTATGTCCAATGACAAAGATTAAATTAAATGGTAAAAACATATTCTAAATATAATTTAAAACCACTCAAATTCATAATTTATCAATAATAATTATTTTGATTAAAAAAGTTGATTTTAATTAAAATTTAGTAATTTTCACTATTCATCAAAATATAAAAGTTATCCGAAAAGTACCAAAATTTCACCCTGGGATAATTTCAATATTCCGAATCCAAAAATGAAGTCCATTTTGAAATATAAAATATATATGATTTCAAAAAGTAGGTATTACTTTTCACAACGGCTAGTTTAATTAGTTGTGGTGTGTGTTAGAACTCGAGGTTGCGTACAACACACGCTATCGCATTATTCGAAGGGTAACGTACCGTGGAAGCTTGGGGTGTTACATTCTCCCCTCCTTCAAATAATTGAGTCCTCGCAATTTCTAGGGTATTACTGCATAAAAAGACACGGGTGGTTCTTCATCATAAGTTCCTCGGGTTCCCACGTTGCCTCTTCCATCTTATGATTTCTCCACAAAACTTTTACCAGACGCGTCGTCCAGTTTCTCAGTACTTGTCCTCTTGTATCAAGAATCCTGACAGGCTCTTCACAATAAGACAGATCGGGTTCCAGTTCTAATTCATCATAGGTGAGTACATGCATTGGGTTAGGCATGTATTTTCTCAATAGAGATACGTGGAACACATCGTGAACTTTGGAGAGACTTGGCGGCATTGCCAATCGGTAAGCTACAGCCCCAATTCGTTCTAGAATTTCGAAAGGTCCGATGTACCTGGGACTCAATTTACCTTTCTTACCGAAACGTATGACTCCCTTCCATGGAGATACCTTCAGGAAAACATGATCACCAACTTGAAATTCAAATCCTTCCTTCGATTATCAGCATTGCTCTTCTGCCTACTTTGAGCTGCTTTGATGTAATTTTGGATTACCTTCACCTTTTCCACCGTTTCCTCCACTAGTTCTGGGCCTACAAGTTTTCTTTCACCAACCTCATCCCAACAGGTTGGTGTACGACATCTCTTTCTGTATAACGCTTCATATGGCGCCATCTGAATACTCGAATGGAAGCTATTGTTATAGGAAAATTCTACCAGTGGTAAATACTAATCCCACATACCCTGAAAGTCATGTGAGCAAGATCTCAACATGTCTTCTAGGGTTTGAATAGTCCGTTCTGATTGTCCATCTGTCTGAGGTTGGTAAGCAGTGCTCAAATGAAGTTCAGTATCCAGGGATTTCTGAAGACTTTTCCAAAATCTTGAAGTAAAACGGGGATCACGATCAGAAACAATCGATAGGGGTACTCCATGAAGTCTCACAACTTCATTAATGTATAGTCTTGCTAGACGTTCCAGGGGTAGATATTCTCTTATAGTAAGAAAATGTGCTGACTTGGTAAGACGATCAACAATAACCCATATTTCATCGTTCCTTCTAGGAGTCTTTTGTAGCCCCATGACAAATTCCATCGTAATATTGTCCCATTTCCACTCCGGTATGGGAAGAGGTTGCATGACTCCTCCAGGCTGTTGCCTTCCAGCTTTCACTTGTTGACAAACCATACATCTTGACACAAAATCAGCAATCTCCCTCTTCATGTTGTCCGACCAAAAATGTTCCTTCAAATCTCTATACATTTTGGTGCTCCTAGGGTGTATAGAGAAATTGGAACTATGAGCATCATCTAGCAATTCCCTTTTCAGATCAGGTAAATCGGGAACACAAAGTCTCTTCCCGAATTTCAAAATTCCATCTTCATACACAAAGTCTCTCAATCTCCCATCATTCACAGCTTTAATCTTCTTCTGAAATTCTTTATCATCGGTCTGAGAACTCTAAATCCTTTCTAGTAAAGATGGTTTGGCAACCATTTGAAAAAGCATTGATGTTTCACCTTCCCTGGTTATTCCCATGTCCATCTTCACTGGATACATGAAAATTGGATCCCTTTCAATTCTCATCATGTTCAAAACTCCATGGTCTTTTCTGCTCAAAGCATCTGCCACCTTGTTTGCTTTCCCCGGGTGGTAGTGTATCGTGCAATCATAATCCTTGAGTAATTCAAGCCATCTCCTTTGCCTCATGTTGAGTTCTTTTTGTGAGAAAATATACTTCAACCTCTTGGGATCAGTATAAATCTCACATTTTTCACCATAGAGGTAGTGTCTCCATATCTTCAAAGAAAAGATCACAGCTGCTAACTCAAGATCATGAGTAGGATAGTTTTGTTCATTAATTTTCAACTGTCGTGATGCATAGGCAATAACTCTATCATTCTGCATAAGGACACAACCAATTCCTTTCTTTGATGCATCACTATAAATAACGAACCCATCATTCCCCGATGGTAGAGTCAATATAGGAGCATTGACTAATCTTCTCTTCAGTTCTTCGAAACATTCTTCACACTCTTTTGTCCAAACAAATTTAACCCCTTTACGTGTGAGCTTCGTTAATGGGTTATCCAATCAGGCAAAATTCTGGACGAAACGTCGATAATAACCTGCCAAACCAATAAAACTACGTACCTCAGTTATACTCGTAGGTGCTGGCCATTCTTGGATTTCCTTGGTCATAGAAGGATCAACAGAGATTCCATATTTAGAGACAATATGGCCAAGAAAAGAAATATCCTGAAGCCAGAATTCACACTTGCTAAACTTCCCATATAATTCATGCCTCCTCAGAGTCTTCAAGATAATGCGCAAGTGATTTTCATGATCTTCGTAGGTTTTGGAGTATACCAAGATATCACCAATAAATACCACCACAAATTCATCGAGATACTCCTTGAAAACTCTATTCATCAGATCCATGAATACAGAGGGTGAATTAGTCAATCCAAACGGCATTACGGTAAACTCGTAATGCCTGTACCTGGTTCGAAATACTGTCTTCGGAATGTCTTCCTTCTTCACACACAACTGATGGTATCCAGATCGAAGGTCAATCTTTGAAAAGTATTGAGCTCCATGCATTTGGTCAAATAAATCATCAATACGAGGTAGGGGATACTTGTTCATTATCGTTATAGCATTGATCTCCCTGTAGTCGATACATAACCTCATAGATCCATCTTTCTTTTTAACAAAAAGAACAGGGGCTCCCCATGGAGAAACACTAGGGCGAATAAATCCCTTATTACTCAATTCCTCTAGTTGTTTCTTTAGTTCGACTAATTCTACAGTGGCCATTATATAAGGGGTCTTCGATATAGGCCTTGATCCAGGAATCAAATCAATGGAAAGCTCAACTTCTCATTCTGGAGGATGTCCAGGTAAATCTTCTGGAAATACATCTACAAATTCTTTCACAACAGGTACATCCTCTATTTGAACATTCCTTTTCTCACCGACAGTTATTTCATTCTCTTCCTCCCCAATAATTTAATTAAGTTGAGCTACTGGGGGTGGATCTAAATAATAATTAGGTGGTGACGATTATGCTCTAAAAATAAGGTGTTCCTTATCATTATCATCAAGAATCGTAACCTCTTTCTTCTTACAATAAATCTTCGCATCATAGTCCAAAATCCAGTCCATACCGAGGATTATATCAAACTCAATCATAGGTATGACGATGAGATCAGCAGATAAAGAAAATGTATGTGCTCTAATGGGGACTGATTCACAAAACTTTGTTTCAATGATACTTCCCTTAGGAGTTTTAACTGACAAATCCCTTATTAAATCAAATTGGAAATATCTAATTTTCTTAGAAAACTGGGAAGACATGAAACAATGCGATGGTCCAGAATCAAAAAATGCATTTTCTAAACTTGAGGAAACCATTAAATTACCTGCCACCACGTCTTTCGGAGCTTCTACCTCAGCATTAGTGATAGCATAAGCCCAACCTTGATCCCTTGGCCTTTTCTGAGGTAAGTTCTCCTGACGCTTAGGACATTCATTTGCATAATGCCCCATCTCCCTGCAATTGTAGCACTGAACGTTGGTATCTTCCTTCTTCCCCTTGCAATCACGAGCTTGGTGGCCTTTTTCACCACACTTGTAACAGACTCCCATTCCCTTCAAGCAAGTACCAGGGTGCTTCTTCCCGCATTTACCACAGGATGGATATTCAACCTTTCCCTTCTTCCCCTTATTTCCATTCCCAGATTGATCAGCAGGTCTCTTCTTCTCTTTCTTTGCTTTAAAGTCATAAGACTTAGAGAATTCCTTTTCGGTCTTGATAGCACATGAGGCAATGTCTTCGTACGATGAAAAGGATTGTGAGACTAATGATCGACGAAGAAATGGTTTTAACCCATCAAAGAAATGATCAATCTTACTTCTTTGGTTACGTATATAATCACCAGCATACCTTGCTAACCTTGTAAAGTTAGCCTCATACTTTGCGACATTCTCATCCTCCTTCTGTCTCAGACTTAGAAATTGCCTTTCCATATCTGCTCGATGGTCGCGAGGGAAGTATTTTTCTAAAAACAGATCTTTGAACTCCCTCCATTCCATATTTGATACTTCATCATCTTCCTTCATGTTTTGAATCAATGACCACCATTGATCAGCATCTCCAGTGAGGCGGTAAACTGTCATGATAACTTTTTCCCTTTCACTGCTCCCCAAAGCCTAAAATATTTTCTCTAGGAAATTTATCCATTGCTCAGCTACTAAGGGATTTGTACTCCCATTGAACGTTGGTGGTTGTTGCCTCATGAATCGATCTAACATTGATCCTCCACGCTGCGGATCAGGGTGCTCCATACGGGTAAGGTTATTATTCATAACCTAAGTAAGTTGTCCCAGTATGGTGATTAGCTGATCGTCACCAGTTGCATCACCAGCCCCACTATAATTATCTTGAGCAGGAGGGCAATCCCTACATGGAGTGCGTGCATTGATACGGTTTCCATTTCTTCCACTAGGCGCCATTTCTAAACAATGGCACAAACTAGATCAGTTTATGAATCAAAATACATAATCCCATACTTATAAAACACTTAACATAAATTGAACTATTTATGGATATAATCCATAATCATAAAAATGTTTTCTTTGAGGAATTATATACTCATAAACCCTTCATAATGATTTGTAAAGAAAATGAGAGTTATCCTAAGCATATCCCACGGGAGTGTCGTAACCAAGAGTGCAGCAAGGCCCGTTGTCGTGCACCAGTTCCTGTTCGATTCTAGCTCAAAGCAGTGTTTTCGGGTTTTACCCCTAGGTACATCTGTGCCAGAGCCGCCTCTACCTGCTCGTATCCAGACAGGGATGTATTTTTTCGGAAAACTAACAAAATCTCTACAATACCAAAATTCTAGGAAGTTCTTCTATACTAATCCTCAAAGTTCATCTTAGGTCTACGTGCTCTAATCAGAGTTTATCTAAATCTAGCTTCCAAGGTTTGTACTAAACTTCCTCTGATACCAACTGTAACGCCCCGACCCCAGTTACCCAGAGTCGGTGCATTAATTTCATAACATTGGCATGATCACAAGAAAGATCAAATCTCGAAAGACCGATTGGTTTAGTAGCCTTGGAAACACTAGATATATTCATAAGTTTTACATTACATCATCAAAATAAAAAAAAACTACTACAACAACATATTGTCTCCATAGTCCCCACTATTAACCCCTCATAATATCCCTGCAAGTCATTCATAATTTACTTCTTCACATCCTGGGAAAATAAAACATAGAAAAGGGGTGATCTCAAATGCCCAGTAAGGATAAGAATATAGCGGAAACTTTCATAAATAAGAATAAACATTTAAGGCAATGTATAACTAAAACAAAAGCCTTTTAAACATTAACTTCAACATAGTATGGAATAAATAAAATGAAATAATGCCATTTACTTATTCACATGGATATTCTACTAATCAAATAATCACATGCAATATCAATAACCACTTTCATAATGATGGAATGCATAATGCCAGACTATCATAACCACATAGCCAAGGCCTCGTGTCAAGACTAGAAATAAGATTTTGCCAAGGCCTTGTACCAAGACACTAGTTTGTCTCATGAGACCTACCGATGCATCGAGGAGCTATAGCGGGCTCCACCCGTCACATATTAAGTCCAATGCATTCCCATATGAAAAGGTTTAAACATAACATAAACATTCGTATTAAAACTATCTTACGAAATGTCAATACTTTCACCATAAACCATGAATGGTATATAAAAAATAGCACATCCACAGTAAAACATATCACAAAACCTTCAATACAATATAAAAGTTTTGTATCATAATATATCATCCTCAAATAAGCGTAAAATCCATTAAAGGATGTTGACATAGACGAAATCAAAACTCTTTTTGAAGAAATACCTCTTTCTATTTTGAAATCATTTAAGAGACATATATTTATAAAATAAAACATTTTCTTTGAAAATATTATTATAAGCTTGTAAGGGAAGCTTTGACGATTTTATAACGGCGGAAAATAACCGCACCCGCCGTATAAGTTAAAAAAACATTCTTATCTTAATTCTGTCGAAAAGGTTAAAAAGCACCTTGTTTAGAAAACGACGGAAAGATTCCCTTATAAACCTCTTATAAAAAGTCAAACAAGGGTATAAATGACTTTAAACCATATTCTTTTAAATATTAAATTTTTTTTAAAATACATTTTTAAGAAACATGGATGTGGATGAGAACGAGGTCCCAGTAGATAATTATGTATAAACAACCTCGGATAATGAAGAGATTGCGAAATAACCCCTTACCTTGAACTTTCCCTTAGTCGATGGTATGTTAAACTACTGTATTATAATTAAAACATTGTTATTAAATTATAAAATAATCATATACATCAATATGATATCATATATGATCTTTTAACATTTCTTTATTAATAATATCTTAGTATTATCGTCATTTCGGGTGATAATCGATTCGTTCTTCTTAAATGTTTGGTTACGTAAGACATGTTTGTAATGGATATATTATATCTTATTCATAATCAGAATGATATTAACATTATTTTTAACCCTAAAATGAGAATAAGACTTGAATGGATACGATGGAGGATGGATCTCACCGTGTTCGTTGAGACGGTAGTCCGTACGTACGCACGAACGCTACTTCCATTTAATTTTTCATTTTCAAAGAATTGAATACAAATGATACATAGGTATATTATTATTCCAGTATAATATAATATTTTATATATGTTACTTATGTTCATTAACACCATTCTTTATACGTTCCATTTGTGGTATGAACGAGTCATATCATTTTAAGGGGGCGGTAGTCCGCACTTCCTCAAATGAAATTATCGTATGTATATACAACATGAAAAGAATAATGTTATGAAATAAAATGGAATTACAGAATCTTATATATAAAATATATATCATTAATATCATACTTAATTACAGTGCCATCATAATGGCCACCATGAGAGGCGGTAAGATGTATGTGAACAATCATCATTTCGTGAGGCGTTAGTTTGCCATTCACAGAAACATTATGTTCATCATCCATTAGATGGAGGTGTGTGTATGTGTAGTTCGAATACTTCTTATAAAAACATCCTAGTATATTGAGGATACTTTTGTTGTTACAAAAGAAAGGAAATAAAAAGAGTTTGGGGGTTGGATAAGCAAAATAAATGAAAATAATTTAAGAGAAATCGTTACCTTTAATTTAGGTAACTCACTTTGGTTGGAACCAAAGGACTTCTTGAAATGCTTTATGCCTAAGGGGAAGCTTCAAGGAGGAGGAGAGGGATTTGGGGAGATTATTCGGGCAGGGTTTGGACGAGCCAAGTGGCTTGAGAGGTGTGAGGAATGAGTAGAAGTGGTCTCCTTTTATAAGGGAGAGGAGGGGCTCTTTAGGAAAGAGTGAAAGTATTACATTATAATATAATTAAATTCGGTTTATAATGGTCCAAAAATATTTTAGGTCTAAGATAAGATGACTCATATTCTTAATAACATCATCCAATAAGAATTGGACAGGTTTTAGATAATATTTTAATCATTATAATCTTATTTATTTAAATGATTTATTAATGAGGTAAACATTGCATCATTATTGTGTCATTAATAATTTAAATTATTTGATTTCTAAAAATTATAAATAAATTATACTTATGTAGGAAAACTTTTTATCTTTCTAATGAATATTTATAATCGAAAATCCAACATGTATAACCCTATGTAATAATTGTTCTTCTAAAAGATGTAAGTTTATGCCATTTTTATTTTTATTTTAACTTTATTAATATAATGTGTCCCTACCACATACAAGTGGCTCCAAGGGGTCTCCAAATCGACCCAAGGATGCCCATGTTCGGTTATGTGTCCCCCAATAAGGTTAGGACACGTTTTAGGGTAATTTTGTATTATTATAATATTATTTTTTAACCCTTATTTACCGGATTTACCCTTTAACCATAGTAAATAAAATATTTACCGCAGTAATTATTCAAAATGTGTAAAAATAAAAGTTACCTATTTACATAATTTGGACATCCTGATTCCGAATATGTAATCCATTTTTCCAAATTCAAAACACAGAAGTGGAAGAAATTAATTTAAAATTAATTCCCGTTGTTAAAATAAAAAGCGTTTTTTAAGAGATAATAACTATCAAAAGATTGACACTTGTTTATGTCTGGTTTAATTGTGAAATTATGTCCAATGACAAACATTAAATTAAATGGTAAAAACATATTCTAAATATACATTAAAACCACTCAAATTCATAATTTATCAATATTAATTATTTTGATTAAAAAAGTTGATTTTAATTAAAATTTAGTAATTTTCACTATTCATCAAAATATAAAAGTTATCTGAAGAGTACCAAAATTTCACCCTAGGCTAATTTCAATATTCTGAATCCAAAAATGAAGTCCATTTTGAAATATAAAATATATATGATTTCAAAAAGTAGGTATTACTATTCACAACCGCTAGTTTAATTAGTTGTGGTGTGTGTTAGAACTCGAGGTTGCATACAACACACGCTATCGCATTATTCGAAGGGAAACGTACTGTGGAAGCTTGGGGTGTTACAATTTATATAACATAAAAGTCTCGGGTGTTACATTCTACCCCCCTTAAAATGTATTTCACCCTCGAAATTCGTCACTTTGTAACAAACAGATGAGGATACCTCTCCCTCATCATATCCTCAAGCTCCCATGTAGCTTCTTCTAAATGGTGGTTCCTCCATAAAACTTTCACCAATCGAGTGGTCTTGTTTCATATGAATTTTTCGCTATGATCCAGAATCTCTATCGGTTGTTCTTCATAAGAAAGATCTTGCTCCAACGGTACAACTTCTGAGCTATGTACATGTGAAGGATCAGGTATGTACTTTCTCAGGAGAGATACATGGAACACATCGTGAACTTGAGAGAGATTCGGTGGAAGCGCCAATCGGTAAGCTACCTTCCCAACACGATCCAGTATTTCGAAAGGACCGATATATCTAGGGCTCAACTTCCCCTTCTTTCCAAATCTCATAACCCTCTTCCAGGGAGATATTCGTAGGAACACTTTATCACCCACTTCAAACTCTAGGTCTTTTCTTCGGTTGTCGGCATAACTTTTCTGTCGACTCTGAGCTGCTCTTATGTGTTGTTGAATAGATCTGACCTTTTCTGCCATTTCACCAACGAGATCAGGTCCTAATAGCTTTCTTTCCCCAACTTCATCCGAGCAAGTTGGAGTCATGCATTTCATTCCATAGAGAGATTCATAAGGAGCCATCTGAATACTGGAATGAAAGCTATTATTATAAGAAAATTCCACCAAAGGTAGGTGTTGATCCCAACCACCTTTGAAATCCATAGAGCAAGCTCTCAACATATCTTCTAGAGTTTGAATTGTTCTCTCAGACTGACCATTTGTCTGAGGATGATAAGCAGTGTTGAAACTCAACTCTGTATCCAGAGTATGCTGAAAACTTTTCCAGAACTTCGAGGTAAATCTCGGATCCCGATTAGATATAATAGAAAGAGGTACTCCATGTAATCTTACCACTTCATTTACATATATCCTAGCAAGCTGATCCCGAGAGAAATCTTCTATAATAGCAATGAAGTGTGCAGACTTTGTAAGACGATCAACTATGACCCAAATAGCATTATTGCCTTTGGATGTTTTAGGAAGTCCTGTGACCAAGTCCATAGTGATGTTTTCCCATTTCCATTCGGGTATGGGTAATGGTTGTAACATCCCCTTAAACTTCTCTCTCTCAGCTTTAACTTGTTGACAAACCAAGAATCGAGAGACAAATTCAGCAACATCTCTTTTAATGCCATCCCACTAGAAGTACTCTTTCAGGTCCCTTTACATCTTCGTGCTTCCAGGATGAATAAAGAATGAAGAACTATGAGCCTCATCCAGTAGCTCCTTCTTTAATTCGGGGATGGGAGGAACAAAAACCCGATTCCTGAACATTATTATCCCATCACAATCAAGGTTTAATTCAGGAACATTTCTCACCTTCTTTTGTAACTTGACATCTTATTTTTATGCCTCTTTAATCTTCACATGTATAGATGGTTGAACATTCATTTGATAAAGATAAGATTTTTCCCCTTCCATTATAATTCCAAGATCCATCCTTTGTAAATCCATAAATATTGGATCTTTTTTGATCCTTATTATGGATAAACTGGCATGGTCTTGTCGAATTAATGCATCTTCCACCTTGTTTTCTTTCCCAGGGTGGTAATGGATTGAGCAGTTATAATCCTTAATCAGCTCCAACCATCTTCTTTGATGCATATTCAGCCCTTTTGTGTGAAAATATACTTTAAACTTTTATGATCAGTATAAATATCACACCTTTCACCATAAAGTTAATGCCTACAAATCTTTAATGCAAATATTACCACAGCTAACTCCAAATCATGTGTTGGGTAATTTTGCTCATGGATTTTCAACTGTCGTGAGGCATAAGTTATCACCATATCATTTTGTATAAGAACACACCCCAATCCCTTCTTGGATGCATCACTATAGATCACAAACCTTTCTCCACTACAAGGCAGTGTGAGCACAGGTGCACTGGATAACCTTCTTTTCAACTCCTTGAAATTCTCTTCACATTCCTCCGTCCAAACAAACTTAACTCCTTTCCGAGTCAACTTGGTGAGTGGATTATATAATCATGAAAAATCTTTCACAAAACGTCTATAATATCCAGACAAACCAAGAAAACTTCGGATCTCAGTTACTGTTGTTGGTCTCGACCATCTTTCGATAACCTCTGTTTTTGCTGGATCCACAGATATCCCCTCTTTTGAGATTATGTGACCCAAAAATGCAACTTTTTTAAGCCAAAATTCACACTTGGTAAATTTTTCATAAAGCTTCTCCTTTCTCAGGGTCTTCAATATAATTCTCAAGTGATCTTCATTTTCTTCCTTGATCTTTGAATAGACAAGAATATCGTCTATAAAGACTACCAAAAATTGATCAAGATAGTCTCTAAAGACTCTATTCAGTAGATCCATGAAGATAGCAGGGGCATTAATAAGACCAAATGGCATCACTATAAATTCATAGTGTCTATACCTTGTACGGAAAGTTGTCTTTGGTATATCCTCCCTTTTGACACTTAATTGATGATACCATGAACGAAGATCAATCTTGGGAAAGTATTGAGCTCCTTGTAGTTGGTCAAATAAGTCATCAATGTGTGGGAGAGGATATTTGTTCTTGATAGTGATCTTGTTAAGTTCTCGATAATCAATGCAGCGCCTCATTGATCCATCTTTCTTCTTAACAAATAGAACAGGTGCTCCCCAAGGTGATGCACTAGGGCGTATGAATCCCTTATCAAGATTCTCTTGGAGTTGCTTCATCAATTCCTGCAACTCAATTGGGGTCATTCTATAAGGTGTCTTTGAAATAGGCAAAGCACCCGGTACGAGTTCTATTGAAAACTCAACTTCACGATTCGGTGGAAGACCTGGTAATTCCTCCATAAAGACATCATCAAACTCCCGTACAATGGGAACATTAATAATCATGAGTTTCCCACCAACCATTTGAGATAAATAACCTTCATTTAGTTGAATCAATACCCATAAAATGGAAGAAATTTCCACTGGAAGGTTATGTTTATCCTTACATTGATAGACGATCATAGATTGATCTGGAATATGAAATGTGACTTCCCTTCTTTGGAAATTGATATGAGCTCCATATAAAGAAATCCAATCCATGCCAAGAATCACAACAAATTCCACTATAGGAAGGATCACAAGATTTGCAGGAAGCACTTTCCCACAAACTTTGATCGGAGAATAATTATAAACTTTTGAGGTGACTGTTGTGCCATTAGGTGTTGTCACAGCTAACTCAACATCTAATTGTTGAGGTAATACGGTGATACCCTTAGAAAATACTTCAGAAATAAAAAGAGTGGGTGGATCCAGAATAAAATAAAACATTTTCTACTTTAGAGTGGATGGTAAGTGTACCTTTCACCACATCGTTATCGTACTCCACATCACTGATAGAAATTGCATGTGACTTTCCTTTGTCTTTAGCCTTAAGAGTTTGTTGATGTCGACCATCATCATCAACCCTTGGATTAGGGAATTTATTGGCATAATGCCCCATCTCCTTGCACTTGAAACATTGAAGTGTAGTAGGGTCATTCTGTGTATCCCTTCCTTTGTTTGCATCATTAGACATCTTTTTCCCATCATCGTGGCATTCAAATGCCCAATGACCTTCCTTTCCACATTTGAAACATTTACTTGTCCCTTTAAGAAAACTCCCTCCATGTTTCTTTCCACACTTTGAGCATAAGGGAAATCTCATCTTCTTTTCAGTGTGCTCTTTAGATTTTCCTTTGAATTCAATTTTCCTCTTCTTATGAAACCCATATGACTGATGGGTCACTCCAATCTCCATCTCAACTTTGAGAGCACATCGAACGATTTCCTCATAGCTATTGAAGTCCCTTATGGCTAACGCCCTTCGAAGACTTGGTTTTAAGCCAATAAAGAATCGATCGATCTTACTCTCAGGTTGGATAATAATACTAGAAGCGTACCTTGAAAGTCTTGTAAAATTTGCTTCATAGGTACCAACAGATTCATCATCCTTTTGCTTCAGTTCAAGAAACTCTTTCTCCATCTTTGTTCGGAGAATACGAGGGAAGTACTTATTGAAAAATAAGTTCTTGAACTCGTCCCATTCCATGGACTCAATTTCATCCCTTTGCCTCGTATTCTTAATAAGATTCCACCATTTATCAGCATCACCTTCCAAACGATACACTGCTAAGATGACTTTATCATGCTCAGAACATTGAAGAACTGATAATATCTTTTCAGTGGTACTAATCCATTGTTCAGCAACTAATGGATCAGTAGACCCGCTGAAATAATGTGGATGCTGCCTCATGAAGGATTCAACCGAATGTTGCTCCTTCCTTTGCTCGTTTGGAAGTCCTGCATGATTCATAGCTTGAGAAAGTTGTGTGAGCAGGGCTACAATATTTTTCATTCTAGCTCCCATAACGTTTGGTTGCTCAGGGGGACAATCATTGCATTGCCCATCGCATTCCTCATTAACACGATTCCTTCGTGTTCTAGTCATTGACTGAACCCAAGTAGAATAGTGTGAGCAACAATAATTATAATAGGAAAACCACATAATCAAGAATAAGATTTCACACTTAAGGTCTTATCCTAGGTTATTCATGGCCATTTCTAAAACACTAAGATTGTGTTCTATGCTTACAATTATCCTTAGGATTCTTACTAAGGCTTTCGCATCCTAGTTTCCAAAGGTTGACTATACCTTTCCTCTGATACCAACTATAACGACCCATACTTTACATACATTGTTAATACTTCAAAATTGAAGCATACTTATTACAACCTATAACAAAACCACGAAAGGACCGTATAGGTATAGTGTCTTTAGAAACTGGGAAACATAAACAATTGGTTCATAAAGCATCTACACTGTCTCCCATTTATTTCATCATATCTATAGTCCCTTTTGGCATATCTTACTTAATAACCTTCTTCCTGACCTGGGGAAAGAAAACATAAAAAAGAGTGAGCTCAAATGCTCAGTAAGGGTAAACAAAATAAATATAAATCACATAATATACATAAGCACATAACTTTTGGAAATCTTAACCTGCAAAAGAGATCATAATTTCATAACATGGGATAAATCATGGCAGTGAAATGTAATCACAATAATCATAACTTAAAACATGAAACTTTGTGGCATACACACATAATCATAGAGAATCATATCTTATTAGTCAAGACTCATTGCCAAGACTACCTTAGTGTACAAAGTCCATTTCTGAACTGAGTCACCCTCGTTTCAGTCCTGTTTCACTGAACCGGTATAACCTACCGTTCCAGCCATGTCTATCTCATGAGATATAAAATCTTTACCCAATGTATTGGAGGGAGATATAGGTCCCACACATCTCATAATGATACCATTATTATGTGTGCCACAAAATCATAAATCATACATCATTACATAACCCATGTAATAAAAATGGGAATCTTAAACATCGTGACATCATAAAACAATTCATATAAGATAAAGGAATTCATAACAATATTTCCATAACAACATAATCAAATCCATGTAATAATAGGAATCTAAACGGAACCCTATATTGTCTTAGATGGAAAATAATTTTGATAAAACTCTTGAACTCCATTCCTGAGGAAAATATCCTTTCTACTTCAAAAACATTTATCCTTTCATAACATGTCATACAATTTTAAACTAAAAGAAGTTGATTAAAAATAAACTTGAAAACTTGTAAAGTAAGCTTCTTGTAAATAATGTTTTAAAAATCCATTCATGCCGTATAAGTTAAAAAAAACATTCTTCTCGTACTTTTGTCAGAAAAGTCAAAAAAGTACCTCATTTGAAAAATGACAAAAGATTCCTTTCATATATTTTACTAAAAACTCACCGAAGGGTAAAATAGGATTTAAACAATTGTAGGTGAATGGAAATAATATTACATATTGAGGAAACATGGATTTGGATGATAAAATACACCCCAGTAAATGCCAAAGTATAAACAATCTCGGATAAAAATGAGATTGTGATATTTCCCTTACCTTAGGTCCGTTTTGCTTCGTAAGTGTCTGAACCTCCTGTATAATGATTTAAATAATGTTATTGACTTATTCCAGAATCATACTTATTTTTATGATATCATATATGGTCATATTCTTAGCTTCTTAGTAGTAATATTTCATTGCTACTTGTTATTCAGGTGTTTATAACTTTTTGTTCTTATGTGTGTCTTGTCGAATAAATTCTTATTCTTCTCTTTAGGTCATAGATTCCTCATTTCCAGAATGGTATTAGTGTAAAATATTTCATATTCATTCATTCAATTCATTTATATAATCATTATGAAATGAATATCATGTAGAATGAGTCGCATCACATCGTGGAGACGGTATTCCGTACGTACGCACGAGTGATGATATCGTTCCTATGATCATGGAATTGTATTGGAGTGTATGTATACTATTTAAGAATCAGTATCACATTATAATAGTAACATATAGTCATTATTTACACCATTATACCCATCCAATTAAGGTGGTGGTGGAAAATAGATTACACCACGGCGTGGAGACGGTATTCCGTACGTACGCACACACGGTGATTTCTTTTTCCATAAGATGGATAGATGGTAAAATAGGGTTGTTTCATACTTATAATAACATATCAGTATATGAGTGATACTGATGTTATTACTTCATAATGAAACAACTAAATAATAATAAGTGGAAGAAGAAATAAAGATGAAAGAATCGGTAACGGACATTACCTCTTCTTTGAAGTGCTTCTTTGTGACATTCTTTTAGGGCACTAAAATTGGTCTTTAAATAAGACCAGGACCTCTAGGATGTCTCTATGGAATTGGAGAGGAGTAATTGGAAGGTGTTGAACGAGCTTGAAGGCTCAAAGTGGTGTGAGGAAGAGGGGGAGGAGGTGCCCTTTTATAAGGGAGGAGAGGGGAACCTTTGGGAAAACTAAAAATAATATTTTATTATAAAGTCATGTTCGGTTTTAAATAGCTCCAAATTGATATATTTCGAAGATAAGGTGGGTAGGGGTCGAAATCCTCTAATCCAATAGAATTTAGACAAGTTTAGGTTCCTATTTTAACCTTATCATTTAGATTTAACATTAAGTTAAATAAGTTTACTTTCACCGTGTCTTCTTGTGTTCTTATACTATATGGTTAATAAACTGACTATAAGCAACCAAAAGAACCCCAAGTTGTTTATTATTAATATATATAACCTTATCTAAGTCATTTGGCCGAACCTTAGATTTTTAAGAATAAAATAACAATTACTAAAATAATATTTGTTTTAAAAACTATTTTATTTAAATTTTGACACTATTTAGTAATTGATTTTTGTGAAAATCATAAAAGAATTATTAGTTCGAAACAAGTTAACTAACATGTCATATTAACATATAAAATTATTGTAATTCATAAAGAGTCTCAAATTACATTTATTTTGGTGTTTATAACATTAATTATGTCAATATTTCATTAATAAGATAATTACTGCATCATCTTTGTGTCATAAATAAATTAAATTATTTAATGTCTAAAAATTACAAATAAAATACCATTATTTAGTAATTATTTTTATCTTTCTAATGAATATTTATAGTCGAATTTATCTTATGTATAACCCCATATTAAAAATTATTTACTTATTAAACTTTGATTTTAACTATTTTAACCCTTATTTAAATAAATTAATAATAAATGTCCTAATCTAATCCAAGTGGGCCTAAATGGTCATATTTTATTCCTAAGTTTGTTTTTGGTCGAATTACACTTATCCAATAGAATTAAGACATGTGTTAGGGTAATAATAATATCATCTTTACCCATAATTACCCTATTTACTTTTAACCGTGGTAAAAAAAAGTAAAAAGTAACTATTCACCAAAAATAATTTTCATCTCATTGAACCAAATTTTAGTCCTTGATATTAACCGTGTCTCTCAGATTTTCGAAATTCCACTCACAGAAGCGGTAAAATTATGTTTTATGAAAAATTCAGTTTTTTAACTACTACTTAGTGGTTTCACTATTCATCAAAAATTAAATGTTTTCAGAAAAATACCAAAATTTCACCCTAGGCTAATTTCGATATTCCGAATCCAAAAATGAAGTCCATTTTGAAAAATAAAATTTATAAAATTTCAAAAAGTGGTTATTACTATTCATAACGGCTAGTTTTAATAATATTTTAATAGCATATCGTTGTTTAGGGAAACTCGGTATTGCGTACGACACAAGCTATCGAGGAAGGTCGAGATTTCGTGTAAAGCAAGACAAGAAAGTGTTGTGTAGAAAAAGATTCCTTTGATGATTTATATAACATAAAAGTCTTGGGTGTTATAATGCATCCTAATCATATAAGGTATTTTTCATAGAAAACCTCAAAGAACAATCTCTCTGGGAAAAACTGACGTTTTGGAAAACTAACCAACTTCTATTTTATGTCAATGAAAGATTTATGGAACTATTATATCCACAAAAAACCTAGGCCTTCATATTCAACACTTTTTTGAGACTATGACTGAAGAATAATCATGAAAAACACTCCAATAATATCCTACATTTCCATGGAAACTATGAAACTCTTCCACATTCATGGGTTCTTACCAAGAAACAACCACTTCAAACTTTGATGACTCCACTAAAAAACCTTATAAGACACCACATGTCTATGGAAAAACACCACTAACATCAATAAATCACACTTGGACAACATCCAATGATGGTGATGGTGTAAAAAGATCCTGTGAATCAACTCTGAGATATTCAGCAAGATTCTCCTTGGGTTTTGAGTATACTAATATATCATTGATGAATACAATGATAAACCTGTCCAAGAACTCTTGAAAAAATATTTCATAATTCCCATGAACACTTTTGGTGAGTTCATAACACCAAACGACATATCCACAAACTCGAGGTGCCCATACCATCATTTTAAGGAAGTCTTACTAATATCATCATCTTTAACCCACAACAAGAGATAACCATACCGCATATACATCTTTGAGAACCAAATAGATCATCTAAACTTGTCTAATAGATGATTGATCCTTATATGTGGGTAATGATTCATGAATTTTACCTAATTAAATAGACAAATATTCTATAAACAAACTCACACTACTATCATCATTCTTGGATAACAACACTGGATCATGCCAAGGAGACGCACTAGGTCAGATAAAACCCATCCACGCCAGGTAATCCACATACATATTCAACTTCCAAACTCTATGGGTGTCATCTAATAGATAACCATCGATATCAGAGACACACCTAGATATAACTCTATTCTGGACGAAACATCATGTTGAGGATGTAGAGTCATAAAAATTCCTTGAAAACATTTTTGAACTATTCAAAAACCCCTGGAACACTCCCACCCCAAGATAATATAGATGACTACACCAACTATGAAAAAATAGTTTCCAATTTTCTACCACCCAACTGATGAAATTTCTCTATAGTGAACACCAATCACTAGACCCCCACATCCGAATACTATACCCTCTTATGAAATTAGTATATTAATACATTGATGGAATAGAACTACTCTATACCAATGATAATATTATTTGGTTGTATCTACAATAAGAATAAGTCCCCCATTGACTGGTGTTTTTCCATTACTAGACAACATTTTAGGCACACAACAAACAATGAATCCATGAAAAAATAATAATAGATGAAACTAAGGATAATTGAATCCTCTCCACAATAATTCCCTATATACAAAACAATGTAGGAGAAACAAATGAGTGTGTGGTTCCTGAATCAAGAAAAGGAAATATAATGGTATATGATAAACTAATTATACCTTGAACAACTCCTAAATCTGATAACATTATTGCATCTAATGCACGAATTTTACAAATCATCGATCCTATAACTCCTTATTTTATGTATATATGGATGCACTATAGCATAGATCCATGTGGACAACTATCATGACCAGACCTAAGCTGGGGAATGAGTCACAAATACAAATAGCTTTCCTTAATAGGCTTTGAATTGGCGAAAATTGCTGAAGGCCTAACTAAATCAAAGTGGACTTTTCCTATGTACATGTACTAGGAAACAAAAATTCATTCAATGAATATATGAATTGCGAAAGAGTAAAATATGTTACATATCTTGAATTAAAACCATGAAATCATAACCTCTAGGGTGTACAATAGTACGATAGTGAAAACAAAAAAAAAGAAAAGGGTAATAATACATGATCAATGAAAAATAAGTCTCAATTTTGATGAACAAAGAATGTAAAATATGAAGAGAGTCAAACTATGGAATACTAATATACAACCACCATAAGTGGTCCGAATTACAAGGTATCACTAAGATCATGTGATGTCACTACCAACCTATCCATCATCTACATAGGACAAGATACATGTGGTGAAATCCCATGTAGATGTGAGTATATACATATGAAGTAGAACACCACATAATATTTAGGTGGAGTAGTAAGATATACAATAGGAGATAAATATAGTTTATTCAAGTTGCATTGAATGAAAAATATATGAACATAATCAAAGAGAGATTAACCTCATCCAAAAATAATGGACTCAACACAGTGGGTATATGAACTACACATCAAGTCTTCACCACCTATAGTAGGAGAGTAAACTCATCCAAAAAAAATGATTAACCTAGAAAGAATGTGGGATACCCCATGCATCTACACCTCTCATGAATGGAGGGAAACCAACTCCAATAGTATAGATACATAATAAAGTATATATAATTTGTCAAAAGAATCCCAAACAAGAGTGTAAGGGGATATTCATCACACAACCCAACCCAAGAGGAAGAGTATCCAATATTTCCAAATGTCTATGAATGATGCCTAGAATCTCTTGTAACTTACCAAAGGTAACCATACAAGTAAAAAAACATCGTATAACTATGCCACACAATCGAGTGGGAACAAACTAGAAGTAGATGACATACACCCAAGTGTGACAGGGGGTTTCCACTCTAATAGTGTTTGTAGAGTACCCAATCCCTAGTGAATCAAGGGGTGTTCTACTCTAGTAGTAGTAAAGGACCCACTTGCATGCTATATTAGAGGGTAACACAAGATTCTCAAGAAGAAATCCACTAACTATCTATACTAGAGGGTCAACTCAGATGCCATCAGGGGCTCCACATCATATATCTACTAGAGTTTTAACTAGGTATGCATCATGGACTCCCCTAACCAGCTTTAATAGAGGTTCAACTCGATAGTCTCTCGTTATATTTCTTTATCACTACCATCATCAAGCATCACATATCCATGCAATGTTCTAGGAATATTTCTGGTCATATCTAAAAATCCAAAAATTGGATCTCCATTATGTAAAAAATACTCATTATTGGCTACTCCCTGGATAGACCATCCAAATGATCATAATTAATTATATTAAAATATTAATTAAATAAATTTTATGTACCATCAATGGGTGAGGAGTCTGAATTCCCCGCACTGACCCCTTATAGGTCACGTCTAGGGGAAACACCATATTATAGACTCAACTGTGGTATTATATTTCTTATTCAATATTTTATTTAAGAGTTGTCCTATTTTCATTTTGAACTTGTGCACACTAAATATAAAATATGTTCTATATTTTTATAAAATTAATTTTTTGGACACCGGGCCATGGAGTCACACTCTGTCTCAACAACTATATTTGGGAATATATATTTAAATATTTCAATGTCTTATAATAAAAGACCTAGGTCTCAACATTATTATATATTTAAATATTTTCATCAATGAAAAGTAAAACTATGTAAAAACATGGGATAATGAGTAATTAATTGGCCCTACCAGTCCCTAGAACTCTTCAACAAGATCTTGTGCTGCCAGAACACAAAGATCAATTGGATGGTCTATCCATGTAGGGTCCTCCAATGTTGATCTTCACTCTCCATCCAGTACTTCATGAATGTGTATCCATACTTGATTTTTGGATCACCTTCGTCGATGACATGGGTGGGGTCATGCATCTATCTCTTCATATGAGACAAGTGGAGGGCATTGTAAAGGCACTCCAATTGTTGGGTAGGGAGAGATAATAATAATACTCACCAAACCTCTACATGATCTGGAATATCATGATGAACCATGGGGATAACATGCATCCCTAAATGAAACCCTTAAAACCTCATTGTTGGATACTCCCATGAAAACGCTGTCTCCCTACATGAATTCCAAGGGACTGCAATGGAGATCTTCAAATGATTTTTGTCTTCCCTAGGTCATCCTCATCCACTCACAGATGAATTCAACTTTCTCCATCATCACCTCCACCATCTCTGGGTCCACATGATATGCCTCTCTAATCTCTATACAACACAACGATGACCTGAAAGGTATCCCATAATGGGGCATAAAATATGATAATCTAATGGTAGAGTGGTATTTGATGTTTTCTGCATTCTCTACCATGTTCAAGTTATCCTCCCATATCAGGGAAATGTCTAAAATGAAATAGTTCATCATATCTTCTAAAACATAGACAATTCATTAATTCTTCCAATAGTTCTGGGGGTAAAGGGATGTAATATTCCTCATTTGGGTCATGAATGCCTCCATAAGGCCTCTCCAAAATCATGAAACAAGTCATGCATCCTGATTAGAGACAATTATAAAGGGAACCCTAGGATGGTGAATGATCTCTCTTACATAGAACTTCCCCAATCATTTCACTGATCTATGCTCCCTAATATATCTAAAATGTGTAAAAAAAAATCCTTCAACTATCACCTTGATGAATTCATGGAACTTAGTTATGTGTGAAATAACTATAAAAAAATCCATGGATATTCTAACCCACTTCCACTTGGGATATCAAGTGGTTTCAAAAAAACCTGTCAGAACATGGTTCTTACCCTTCACTTAATGATAAGTGAGGTACAAAGAGAAGATTTTTTTTACACTTCATCTCATGTCAGACCACCAAAATATCTTTTCATGTTATCAATATATCCTCCCACATCAGGATGTCCAACTAGTGAAAAGTGTGGAACTCCTGGATCTTCTTCTCCGGCATCGTGACATGAAACATCATCCATCCCTGAAAAAATATGTCATTTTTTCCTCTTTCAAAATTTGTATCTGAGGAGTATACAATAGATATGTGGTCATTTAATAACTCACATTAGGTGTATCATAACAGAGACTATCCCAAATTCTTTATAAATGAATTATTCAAAACCATTTATAGAATAATACATGTACCCTCTTGCTCCACGAGGGTTATCTGCAGGGAGGACAACTACTCTGAAGCCTGTTGCATCAAGAGAAAGTTGTAATTACAACTATGGTCATTTTCTACTATGTTCGAATTTTCCATATCATAGACTATATTTATATCACAGTGCTGTAGGAACTCCAACCAACACCACAATATTTGGTTCATGTCTAGCTACGTGAATTCATACCTGAGACACTTGTGGTTTAAGTATAATAGAATGTGATCTCCCATAAGGTAGTGCCTCCACATACTCAGGGATAAGACTACCATTTCCAGTACTTGTTTGTGATTTTCTTAGTTATACTAATGTTGTCTCCACTAACTCAACCTGGATACGATAACTTTCTACTGCTCCATCATCATATAGTTGACTGAATCTCCTAAAATTCCCTCTAGCACTATTCATACTTGGTAAACACATTCCCTTCCCATGTAATCGGGGTCATAGAGGTTGTGATACTATATAAGTATTCCAACAAACACATGTGGTACCCTATTATGACATGAACTCTCTACCCCTATAACCTGATCATGGGTGTATCCCCATCAATAACATCATTGACCATTACTGGTTCCATGTTTAAAAATTCATATAAATAAAATTACTTAGAAAATGATCATAATAAATATAGAACTGCCACTTCGAGTGATTCTAATAAAGTCATTTCTATCAATGAAAATCTAAAACCACCCTATGTGATCTACTTGTAACTCGTATGATGTAGATTAAATTAATATTTCATTGATGAAGAAGTCAAAAAAATTGTCAAAGTACATCTTGAAGACCTGGTTCATCATATCCATAAACATGACAAGAGAATTCATCATACCAATGGGAATCACCAAGAACTCATAGTGTTTGTAGTGACATCAGAATAAAAAATTTGGAATATTAGCTGTGTGAACCTTAAAATAGTGGTAGTCATACCTAATAGAGATCTTCAATAACCATCACACACCATGAAACCGATCAATGAGGTCATAAATCCTTGAAAATTTGACAACGTTATTTATCATTTCCTAGTTCAGAAATGGTAATCAATGCAATGACACAAAATCCCAACCTCCTATATAATGAATAACACCAATGATACCTAAGGGGACACACTAGATATTATAATACCATTCTCTCAAAGGGCCTCTAACTATAACCATAGATCATGGATCTCAATAGCAGCTATCTAATATACCATATAACATATCAAAGAAATTTTGTGAAGAATGACGATGAAAAACTCAATCTCCCACCTAAGATGTAGTCCCGGAACATCTTCAGGGAAGATAACCAGATTATAATCCAAAACTAAAAAAATCTAGATACTTGAAGAGCATTATTCACCAATTTCTATACTCGATAACTACTGGGTGATGGGTTTTAGCCTCCTTCTCCAAGCACCCACTTTCCCTGTTGTGATACCTCTCTCGATAGAAATGGATAATCTCATCCCATTGTGGAAAACATATCTAACTTGTCTATGGTGATAGTCAATATGGGATTTGAATATGGAAAACTAGGGAATTCCAATTATGATTTCATAGGGTTCTATAAAGATTACCCAAAGGTCCCATGTGAACCTATCTTGATGAAGAAATATCTCATACCACTAGAATATGAAATATATAGAAGAAGTGTTCCTTATAAGAACCTCTGGGAAAATATGTTCTTATAGGATATCTATTGGGGTCTTCATCTCTCACAAAGGAAGTATAGAGATAATGGAATGAATGGATCATTTACTTACCATTACTGAATAAATATTAGTAAACAAAATGATCGTACATCTAGTCATATTGTGCACTACATGGTCATAAACATCCAATCCATGTAGCTGTTTGCAAACCCGACCTCCAGCTCCATGAGTTATATGTGGGTCACCTAGTGGTGGTGGAGGAAGAATATCATATCATCATCCACCACGCATAGCTCCTCTTTATTTTATTCCAACTCTTCCTCGCCATGGGACACCTTGTACTCTCATGGAAGATCCTTGATCACGACACTACCACTGCCATTTTGGTCTATTAGGTATCATCCTGTGCGAATTGAAATATCTAGTTGGGTAGTCTTGTAATATGCAACATTACCCATCAAAAGAAATGTGATTCCCCTCTTCGGGCTTCCCTGATGGTCTTCATTATCCATGCACTATATGACCTTTATTCTATGCCTGATTTTGAAAGTTATTCCTGTGTTGAGGTCCCATCGACATGTTCCTGATGTCTTCTTCAAATGGCTTTGCATGTGATGACAACTGGTTGATTCAGTTATCTTATTCCCTTCAAATAGATGTCTCTGTCGCAACATACCACCCCACCACCACATCCAAGGTGGGGATGCAAAATGGAATTGTGTTGGAACAAATCTCATTATAGAGTCCTTACCCAAACATCCATTATCAAAACTATCCATAAAATATCATATAAAAGGAGTACCAGGAATGGACTATGATCCTAGTTGAATACACATCCAATGTCATCACTCCCTATTGTATCACTATAATCTCATGAATCTGGACTGGGCATAAGTATGATGTGTAATAGTCCTCATGGAATTATTGCTGGAAGTCTGGCCAGAAGATTATCGACTCATCATGCGTTAACATAATTAGTATCCACCAATGACTAACTTCTCTAAGGAAAAGGATAAATTCAGTTAAAACCACAAAATGAATCAGGGTCCAAAAATTACTAAATATGTGAACCACCGACACTATCCAATCATTTTCATCCTAAGGATCATTCTCAATGTGTAACCTGGATAGCCTCTGGTGTTGGAACTCATGAAGGATGCTCAGATTTTGTGAATCATAATCTTTCTCTACTAAAATGATCAACTAAACAGTAGGACGATATGATGAGGCCTTCTTACCTAGAGGAAGGGGGTCACATGATGGACCCTAAACTAAGGCCTCATCTCTCATCAAATCATCTTCAAGATCTAGAGCTTGTATCATGGATAGATGTCGTCATTGATGTGTTAAGAAATTTATCAATACGTACAATTGTCAGTTGATCACACACAGATATATACATATATACATATATATATAATGGGGCTCTGACTCAAGAAGGAAAATTAAAGACTCAATCATTTATGATTCATGCAACATTGATCCCTACAAAAAATGTCTTAGTATGTCGATTAAACAACTTGGTATTCTAGGTAACAGTAAATGGATACGTAGGCTACCCACTCAAACATATAAAAAACCTTATCCAATGACACTTAATTGAGAAACATTTACATTGTTTTCCTAAATCGAAAACAAATTCATTTATGGGAACTCTTCTGAACAATTCCCCAGGGAAAGAACTCTCTCTGATATGAGTCTATCATGACTCGACCCATGCTAGGGATCAAGTCATAACAACCCCAAGCCCACTTTGATAAGTCTAAGGGTGAAGATACATTATGAATGAGTAATTATCTTGGGGAGGAATTATCTTAAATAATTTTACTAACCCACAAAACCATCTAAATGTATTTGTTCAGAGAGAAAGAGTATAAGATAAAAATACAACTATAAATTAAACAAAGAATGCAAAACTTCTAGGGAGTAAAACAGTATGATTGTGAAAACTGAAAAGTAAAGGGGAAAAATACACTCCAAACTATAAATATATACCAACCTAATAGAACTAGAAAATGAACTGTTGAGAGATATTATCATCAGAATCCCAATATTCCACCACTGTATGTGTTCAAATGTGCGATGATTTACTAAGATCCACTGATGTCACTGTAGAACAAGCTTTCATCTTCATAAGACATGATACATGCCAGAAAATACCATTTATGGGTGGTTATATACATAATGAATATGATTCCCATAAATCTGAAGGTGGATAATTAATAGATTCAATAAGAAAGTAAGAAATTAGATGCAAGATTCAGTCAAGGAGAATATGATCAACCCAAATCAAGAAAAAAATTATAATTGAATAATATGGGTCTCAACATAGTGTGTTGATAAATTACTTGAAGTTACATATCCACCAATGCTAGGAGAGTATAATCATCCAATGATGATGAGATAGAAATGAAAAAAATGTGGCATACCCAATGCCTTTTTGAATCTAATGGAAGGAGAGGAACCAAATACAAGGGTATGGATACAAAATAATATATATATGATCAGTCCAAAGAATACCAAAACAATAGAGTTTGGGGATCTCTATCTCATAACTCATCCCAAGAAGAAGAGAAGAAAATAGTTCCAAATATCCATCAATGATTCCCAGCATCCATAACATCTTTTCAGAAGTAACCGTATAAGTCAAACCTAACCACATCACTACGTCGCACAGTCGATAGGGCACAAACATAATGTACATGACCCACTCTCTAGTTTGTTTTGGGGTTGAAATCAGATAGTATCCATAGAGGAACATATAACTTGTGAATCGAGTGGGGGATCCATTATAGTAGCTTTCTAGGACCCAATACACATCTCTATTGGAGGGTAACACTCGGTTGTCAATATGGACTCCACTTAACAACTCCATTTGAGGTTAAACATGGTATTAATTGAGGACTCCACAACCTATCTATACTAGAGGGTCAAATAAGAAGTCATAGAGGACTAAGCTACCAAAATCTACTATAGGGTAAAATTTATAATATCTACTTATCCATCATGATCGATGCCATCATCATGCACCACATATCCGTGATTAATATTCATAAAATTTCACATAATATTTAGAAATCCATAACTGGGGAAACCATCACATTCTAAATAAAAAATACTTCAGATAGGCTACTCATGGGCCAAAATCTGATTTCAAATGAATGATATATAGAAGTATGAATTTTTAAAAAAATAAACTAAGGGATACATTGTGGGTGAGGGGACCCACAATGTGTGTGGTCTATATCCTCTTCCAATCCATGTGATGGGGGTACATGACTCCCAAGATATGTAAATGTACATGGCATGTAGTTTTTCTACACAATGATTCTAAGAAAAATAGGATTGGGCTGCATCCTTATGGATGTGTATGTGTACTTGGTATATGGCATGCTACCTCACACGAGGTGCTTCCTGTGTGACATAGTCGTGTCTTTTTACTTGGGCATATGATTGTCTACATGGTTGTGTACATCAACATCAGATCTTATATATCTGATCCACCACAGTGGTATCCCATCCACGGAAGGGTAGAGACTAAAATGATGGATAAAGTACATACCATCTTTATCTTTTTTTTATAACCCTAGCTGCTCTACCTAAGGATACACATCATGTGATCATACTTGTACGTGGCATGTAGTTCAATTTTTAAGATAAAGTTGGATTTAATTCCAATGCATCATATCTAGCCTCCCCACATTATTTCCAACCTTATCTCTACTTTAAAATATGGATCTAGTTATGGATCATGGTTTCCGACCACTATTCACCTAAAATGATTCTTTGATTAAGGTCATGAGAAAATGTACACTGACGCACATCTCCAATCCAAGAAACATTGATTAATTGACAATCGATCATTGAAACAATCATCAACCACACATAAATATCGAAAATCTCTATTCAATTTGTAGATATATTTTTTGTGATCTCATTATAATTTTGGGGGTCCAATCGGGCTTGGTAACGCCTGAAAATGTCGAACAAGGACTGTAAGGTCCAACCAGTGAAGAACATGAAGATGAAGTGGGGGAAAAGAAAAAAAATAATAAAGGATCAAAATCAAGCCTTATTGGCCAATATATCAATAATGGGGAAACTAGTGTTAGAAAACAATTGAAAGAAATAATGTTTCTGTACACTGCCACATACAATTGGCAAATAATGGAACTGATCAAAGAACATGGATTGATATTCTCAATCCATTTGTTCAAAAGGGTGTAAATCATCAATTGATGAGTCTTACAAGGATATTGGATCATTCATCATTGAATAACACACACCCCAATGATTGATGAATTTCATTGTGTTAATTGTGCTCTAATATTCCCCAATCTGGAATTTTTTTAGTATCTAATGTGATCCACCAACAAAATGAGTAAGGAGAGCATCATTTGTGATTCTAGGATTATGAGGCTAACCCCATGAAATTTCCATTATTAATTATTTATAGTTACTATTTTGGTTAATTTGGATTAATTAACTAGTATAATAAATTAATTTAATCCACTAAATGTACCGCCAATTAACGATGAGCCTGAATGCCCCACACTGACCCATTTTATGTCATACCTAGGGTAATCACTACAGTCCAGAATCAACCATGATCTCAGATTTCTAATCAATTATTCCTTTTAATTTTTATCAAATTTACTTTAAAAAGATATGCACATGCCTTATTAAATATATTTTATAATTTTATTAAATTATTTGATGGCGCACCAGACCTCGGAATTGGATTCCATATCTATTCCTAGCATTGAAAATATAAATAGAAATATTTAAAAGTTTTACATGTTAATAAAAAGTCTCTAAAATGGGGACCATTATGAAGATTCCATCTTCCAAATTCTATTTCACTCAGCTGTGAAACAATAACTTGTTGTCCCTATTGTTGTAAATGTCTATAAAGAAACTTCTACTGCTAAAAATAGGACAAACCACCCATATATTTCTTTCCCCCTATGTGTCCTGACACTGAACATGGTGGATCCCATATATACCAAAAATATGGAATGAAGATGGAAAACACTGAAAAGGTTGTTAGAAGCCACATTTCTCTGATGGAATAGAAAAAACTATCATAGTCAGTTTTCTAATGAACGAAAAGTTGAATACCTAAACACCCATGACCCACATCTTGAGTCCATCCTCCTTGAAACAACATGGAATCCAATATCATGGGGATCACCTCCCATATAAATTATCCTCTCAATAGAAACATCCTTTATACACACCTTTAGATCAATCGTGATTGTAAACAGTGTGATTGAAAACATTATCACTATACGAAATGCCTCCTCCCGATGTCATGCTTTAGACTTCTCACCTGGGAATGTATCTAGAGAAATTTGTAGGAGATCCTTGAAGCTGATCTGATGATACTGCATGCTCAGACTCCCCTAATCAAAATATAATAGATCCGGCCTCTTGGTTTCCCTCATGTTCTATGTCAAAAACTCCACCTAAAATTCCCTATGAATGTTTGACTGTGACACATTTTCATACTTACAGTCACCAAGAAATAGCATCAACCACTAACACATAGCTACACACATCCAACTATCTTCCCAAGTCACCCAAAACTTAGATCATTCTCAAATAAAATAAATGATATATTTAGATCCTCTATCTAGTGTAATGTTTCAGAATCTATGATTCTTCCATCACACATACCAAGACTCTTCCAATAAGAAGCATGCAAAGTCCTTTTCCATGCCTTGTCAAAATGTGTCTGTTAAACCATCTAACAATAAAATAGAACATCCTACTGAACCTCAACTTCAAAAAAATTAAAATATTAAATATAATATCCATTTCAAAAAATTATATAACATCCTATGCCTGGATCCTTGGAATTTTATGATTGATTATTTAGATTTTATTCAATTTATTCAATTTATTTTCCCAAAAAACACCTAATAAAAACATGAAAAAAATTAATCATTATTCTTGTACCACCCATATGTATCTACCTTGAAAATAGTTCCACCTCACATGTTTGTTCAAAAATATAAGAGCTCGGGTAGTGAATCATAGCGGGAAGCTAATATCCTATGTCATATACCATCCCTCAAGCTTATGTCATGTGCCAAGGTCAACTAACACAACTTCCAAACCCACCCATAAAATTTTCTCTATTCATTACTCCAAGATCTTTCATATCCTTAATCCATAATATATAGTACCACTATTTCATGACCCCCTCCATCTAATAATTCTGCAATGAATGGAGGAAGGGAATTACCCACTAGTCCGACCACCTGTAGGTCCTATGGTGGAAACATGCATTAAGGGGATAAAAATCTCACAATATGGGAAGATTGTGAAGAACATATGAAAAGGTTTTTTTATTTTGAAAATACTTTCCATATGTTCTTCACAATTGCAATAGAACGCAATTGACAGCAGATGGATCGTCGTCTCTAGAAATATTGATTTTCAAGTCGAAGCAGTTCTGAGTCGATCCGGTTGCAGTAGATATATATATATAATTCAAAAATTCAGTACTAGTACATCCACAATAGATATTTGATGTAGAACTAGTAAATCTTCTATTGAGTTCCTTCTTCTTAATAAAATATACAGAGCTTTGATGCTCCTTTTGAATCAACAGAACGGAGTGCTTTTTACAGTCTCTTTTTTCCACCTTTTTTGAATAATCGATTGATCACCACACACTTGTGCCTGGTGTTTTAGAGAAAACATATATAATAAAGAAGAGAATATTCCCTGCACATTTAGATCCATAAAATTTTCCTTTTGATTCTCTATATTCAATAATTTTTATTTACAGAGTAGTCCTAACATCCCTGAAGACTCGGACTAAAAATCTCCTTTTAATTAGATCTTTAATCCATTGATAAATCATCTTTGAATCGATCAAAGTTGTATTTTAAAATCGACTTTAAATCCGGCTTGAAATCCGCCTAACAATCAGCTTGCTGACCGTTGCATAAAAATATCATCTTTCAAACGTTCTGATGCCAAACATAAGGTTGATGACGTGGCCTCCAAACATAGGATTGACAATGTAAGGTTGAACATAAATGTAGGGTTCATGTTACTTTCTTCAAACGTAAGGTTGATCATGAATGTAGGGTTGATCGTCCATACTGTTTCTTCAACTTTCAAATGTATGGTAAAAGATCCATACTTCTACTTGATCCATAATTTTCCAAGAATGTACGGTTGTTTACAAATGTAAGGTTGATGAACCATACTTTTGAGAAACAAACGTAACGTTTAATATTTATGTACGGTTCTCCTTCCATTATTTTTAGATAACCCAAACATAAGGTTCCTTCCTCACATAAGGTTCTTCTTCCATACTGTGCTGATAACGTATGGTTGATTAACCATACTTTTCTCTTATCTCAAAAATTATACATGCATTTCATCCTTATGTGACGTTTATCCATGTAGGGTATGAACAGTGATTCCAGGACACGCTAAAGCAGATTCCGACTAAGTAGCGCATGAACAGTGATTCAAGAACATGCTAAATGAAAATACTTTAATAATAAATTCCTATAATTTCAAGAGTAAAATAAAATTTAAAAATCCTACAAAATACTAAATAAAATCATTAGATAATAATTAATGGTATTTGTGAGCATCAAAATTATCATAAAGAGACAGAGTATTATTTTCAATAATCTCCCCATTTAAATAAAATAATAATTTATTGTTGAAAACAATACTTTTCTCAACACAATCTATATTCAATGACTTGGGATACATCATGGAAGTAATAATGAAGATAATGGATTTGGAAATCATCATAGATCGAGTCCAATAGTGGTGGTAACACCATGTGATATACCACCTCTCATATAAGCCCCAAAACCTCAATGTTCCCTATAAACATGTGTGGAAGCTAGCATCTTCTACCATACCTCAGCTTCCCACAACAAGGGGAGACTCTCAAGAATTCAACACCTCCAAAATCAAACTCTAGGTGACTGCGCCTACAATTTTTATTGGCATTATGATGTTCATGATCCACCCTCATCGTATTTTGGAAAAACTAGATTTTTCTATCATGCTATACACTACATCAGGACAATGTTCTACTGTCTCTCTACATTCCATCCATCACAATGGACAATGACATTGTTTCCCATAAAATTCAATGAATTGAACCAGTCCAATGGACATCTGATAGTTATTATTTTATGGAAAACAGACCAAATTCATTTTTCATACTAAAGATCCACCAAAGTACAATATGCATGCCCATAACATATCCTCTAGCATCATATTGGTTTTCTCTATCTACCAATCGGTTTATTGATAGAAATAAGAGATAAGGCACAACTGTGATCCAAAATAATGTTGTAATCCCCTCAAACTCACTAGGTAAAGTGAGGATCCCAATAAAATATGATGGTCCCCGATACCATTGAAACTAAAAACATCATACATGTACCACCATGACAAATAATCCATGGAACATGAAACATAAATCACTAGAAAGTGATATGATTTCATCAGTAGATCCACTTATACCCAAACTACATCATGACCTTCCTATGCCTCAGAGGGTACCTATGTCAAAATCCATCAATATGTCCTCCCATTTCCACTTGGGAACATACAAGGACATAAATAATCCTTATAGAACATAGTTTTACACATTCACCTAATGAAAAACAAATCATCATTCCACAAACTCCCCCAATAGTCATTTCATCCCTGACCAACAAATATGTCTCCTCAAGACATGGTAAATTTTTTTACATAAGGGTGTATTAATAATGGTGAGTTATGAAACTAACTCATATCTCTTTCATGCATCACCCCAGGGATATAAAACCACCCCTATGAAACAACATTTAGTTTTGATTATCCTATAACCATACCACATGAGAATCATAATGGATGACATGATTATGAATCAAATTTAGCTCTATGGTTTCCCACTGAGACTCCTCCACCTGTTACATCATGAGATACTCCATAATCATCAGATTAATACATCTGTGAGCACTTTTGTTTTTAATTTCAATATTTATTTCATCAAGAACCTCCATTCCTTTCCATTCATTCATAGACTATCAATCCATATCCTCTTAAGAATTCCAACTCAAAGAATTATATTCTACATTACCCTATGTTGGGGTGTAAGATATCTCAAAATCATAATCCCAAAGATTCAAATCCCACCGCCATTCACATATATTTACATACTCTTGAGATAAAACATATATAATTCTTCTTTTTTGTCCATGAAAACCTCAAATCACTCACTATTGTAGTAAATCTTCCCAATCTTTAGTGTGAACACAGCCGCTTCAAACTCTAGATCATGAGTGGAAAGGTTTTTCTATTGGCGATTTAGATACCTAATCCCATAAGATATAACTACCCTAAGATTCATTAATATGCATCCTAATCATATAAGGTATTTTTTATAGAAAATGTCAACGAACAATCTCTCTAGGAATAACTGACGTTTTGGAAAACTAACCAACTTCTCTTTTATGTCAATAAATGATTTATGGAACTATTATATCAACAAAAAACCTAGGCCTTCATATTCAACACTTTTTTTGAGACTATGAACTAAGAATAATCATGAAAAACTCTCCAATAATATCATACATTTCCATGGAAACTATTAAACTCTTCCACATTCATGGGTTCTTACCAAGAAACAACCACTTCATCCTTCGTTAACTCCACTAAAAAAACCTCATAAGACCCCACATGTCTACAGAAAAACACCACTAACATCAATAAATCACACTTGGACAACATCCAATAATGGTTGTGGTGTAAAAAGGTCTTGTGAATCTACTCTGAGATATTCAGCATGATTCTCCTTGGGTTTTGAGTATAATAAGATATCATTGATGAATACAATGATAAACCTGTCAAATAACTCATGAAAACATATTTCATAATTCCCATGAACACTTTTAGTGAGTTCATAACACCAAATGACATATCCATAAACTCGAGGTGCCCATACCATCATTTGAAGGAAGTCTTATGAATATCATCATATTTAACCCACAACGGGAGATAACCATACCGTATATACATATTTGAGAACTAAATAGATCCTCTAAACTTGTCTAACAGATGATTGATCCTTATATGTGGGTAATGATTCATGAATTTACCTAATTAAATAGACAAATATCTATAAACAAACTCACACTACTATCATCATTCTTGGATAACAACACTGGATCACTCCAAGGAGACACACTGGGTCAGATAAAACCCTTCCACACCAGGTAATTCACATACATATTCAACTTCCAAACTCTATGGGTGTCATCTAACAGATAACCATCGATATCATAGACACACCAAGATATAACACTATTCTGGACTAAACATCATGTTGAGGATGTAGAGTCATAAACATTCCTTGAAAACATTTGTGAACTATTCAAAAACCCATGGAACACTCCTAACCTAAGATAATATAGATGACTACACCAACTATGAAAAATAGATTCCAATTTTCTACCACCAAATTGATGGAATTTCTCTATAATGAACACCAATCACTAGACCCCCACATCCGAATACAATACCCTCCTTTGAAATTAGTATCTTAATACACTGATGGAATAGGACTACTCTATACCTATGATAATATTATTTGGTTGTATCTACAATAAGAATAAATCCCCCATTGACTGGTGTTTTTCCATTACTAGACAACATTTTAGGCACACAACAAACAATGAATCCATGAAAAAATAAGAATAGACATAACTAAGGATAATTGAATCCTCTTCACAACCATTCCCTACATACAAAACAATGTAGGAGAAACAAATGTGTGTGAGGTTCCTGAATCAAGAAAAGGAAATATAATGGTATATGATAAACTGATTATACCTTGAATAACTCATGACTCTGATAACATTATTTCCTCTAATGCACGAATTTTAAAAATCCTGGATCCTATAACTCCTTATTTTATGTATATATGGATGCACTCTAGCATAGATCCATGTGGACAACTATCATGACCCAACCTAAGCTGGGGAATGAGTCACAACTACAAATATATTACCTCAATAGGATTTGAATTGCCTACAATTGTTGAATTCCTAACTAAATCAAAGAGTACTTTTCATATGTACATGTACTCAGACACAAAAATTCATTCAATGAATATCTGAATTGGGAAAGAGTAAAATATGATACATATCTTGAATGAAAACCATGAATTCAAAACCTCTAGGGTGTACAATAGTACGATAGTGAAAACAAAAAAAGAAAAGGGTAACAATACATGCTCAATGAAAAATAAGTCTCAATTTTGAAGAACAAAGAATGTAAAATATGAAGAGAGTCAAACTATGGAATACTAATATGCAACCACCATAAGTGGTACGAATTACAAGGTATCACTAAGATCATCTGATGTCACTACCAACCTATCCATCATCTACATAGGACAAGATACATGTGGGGAAATCCCATGTAGATGTGAGTATATACATACGAAGTAGAACACCACATAATATTTACGTGGAGTAGTAAGATATACAATAGGAAATAAATATAATTGATTCAAGTTGCATTGAATGACAAATAGATGAACATAATAAAAGAGAGATTAACTTCATCCAAAAACAATGGACTCAACACAGTGGGTATATGAACTACACATCAAGTCTTCACCACCTATAGTTGGAGAGTAAACTCATCCAAAAAAACATGATTAACATAGAAATAATGTGTGATACCTCATGCATCTACACCTCTCATGAGTGGAGAGAAACCAACTCCAACATTATAGATACATAATAATATATATATAATTTGTCAAAAGAATCCCAAAAAAGAGTGTAAGGGGATATTCATCACACAACCCAAACCAAGAGGAGGAGTATCCAATATTTCCAAATGTCTATGAATGATGCCCAGAATCCCTTGTATCTTACCAAATGTAATCGTACAAGTAAAACAAAACGGTATAACTATGCCACACAATCGAGTGGGAACAAACAATAAGTAGATGACATACACCCTAGTGTGACAAGGGGTTTCCAATCTAATAGTGTCTATAGAGTACCCAATCCCTAGTGCATCAAGGTGTGTTCTACTCTAGTAGTAGTAGAGGACCCACTTGCATGCTCTATTAGAGGGTACCACATGATATCCAAGAAGAAATCCACTATCTATCTCTAATAGAGGGTCAAATCAGATGCCATCAGGGGCTCCACATCATATCTCTACTGTAGTGTCAACTAGGTATGCATCATGGAGTCCCCTACCCAGCTTTAACAGAGGTTCAACTTGATAGTCTCTCGTTATATTTCTTGATCACTACTATCATCAAGAATCACATATCCATGCAATGTTCCAAGAATATTTCTTGTCATATCTCAAAATCCAAAAATTGGATCTCTATTATGTAAAAAGTACTCATGATTGGCTACTCCCTGGACAAAATCCATGTTCAAAAGAAGGAGAAAATGAAACAAGACATTTTTAAAAAAAATAACCAAAGGATACACAACGAATGAGGGGACCCACACTATGTGTGGTACATCTCCACCACCTTGCCATGTCCCTAGGGGTCATAGATCTAAATCCACATAGTAGTACATACCGTTTAGGTGAACTACAAAACATGTTCAAGATAATTGGTATCAGGTCATTTTCATCAGGTCATGTTTGTGTACTAACCTTTTGTCTGTGTACTCGGTACAGAGCATTCCACCTATCATGGGGTGATTCTCATGTAACCTGGTCATGTCTGAGTACCTGGGTACATGGTCATGTACCTGGCCATGTACTTCTACATAGGATCTCATCTATGTGATCCACCACATGAGTTTTCCATATGAGGAAATGGTACGCAATTTGTAGGATAAAAAAAACAATTCCACCATTATATTATTTCCACAACCCTAGCTATCGGACATTTGGTTTCACACACCAATTGTTCATCCTTATACATAGCGTGTAGTTAGGTTTTACAAAAAAGGTCTGATCGAATTTCCACACCACATATAAAACCTCATTGCTATATTTCATTCCCTATCTCCACATGACAATTACGAATATGGCTATGTATTTTGGTTTCCATCCTATGTTCTCTATAAATTTGTCTCTTATTGAGTTTGTGAGAACTAGATGCCACAACATGTCCCCAATCTATCCCCCTTCAATTAATTGATATCCAATAATTGAAATTCATATTAAATACCAATTAAAATTCTATATCTATGATTGGTTCATCGATATGTTCATCACTTGTAATTTCATTATTAATACATGGGTCTGACCGGGCTTAGTACCACTCGAATATGTCGAACCGGGGCTTCAATGATCATTTGGGAAAAATGAGAAGTAGATGATTGGTACATGAACAAAACTATGGTTTTTGTTTCGATTGAAAGATTTCTTATCCAATCAATCAAGATTGTGGAATCAATAGAAATAATACAATTGAAACTTATTATGTTCCCAGAAATGGGTGCATGTAATTGGCCAAAATTTTTGCAAATCCTAGAACAATGATCAATCATATTAATATAATTAATAAAAAGGGAGTAAATCACTTATTAAAAAGTATTTCCTGTATATTTTATCATTCATCATTGATGAACGTTCTCACCAATGATTTAAGGGAATCATTTCATTCTTTGTGCTCTGATCTGCTCCGACCTAGATTTTCATCATCGTCTAATGTGATCTGAAAATGAATGGAGGAAATATATCATCATTGGTGAATCCAATATTATGAGTATAACCCAATAAAATATACCATGATGATTTATTTTTAAGAAATATTTATACCAAATGATCATAATTAATTATATTAAAATATAAATTAAATAAATTTTATGTACCATCAATGGGTGAGGAGTCTGAATTCCCCGCACAGACCCCTTTTAGGTCACGTGTACGGGAAACACCATATTATAGACTCAACTAAGGTATTAGATATCTTATTAAATATTTTATTTAAGAGTTTTCCTATTTTATTTATGAACTTGTGCACACTAAATATAAAATATATTGTATATTTTTATAAAATTAATTTTTTGGACACCAGGCCATGGAGTCACACTCTGTCTCAGCAACTAAATTTGGGAATATATTTTTAAATATTTCAATGTCTTATAATAAAAGACCTAGGTCTCAACATTATTATATAGATATATAATTCACAAATTCAGCAGTAGTAGATCCACAATAGATATTTTATGTAGAACTAGTAAATCTTCTATCTAGTTCCTTCTTCTTTATAAAATATACAGAACTTTGACGCTCCTTTTGAATCAGCAGAACAGAGTGCTTTTTATAGTCTCTTTTGTCCACCTTTTTTGAATAATCGATTTATCACCACACACTTGTGCCTGGTGTTTCAGAGAAAACAAATATAATAAAGCAGAGAATATTCCTAGCACATTTAGATCCATAAAAGTTGCCTTTTGATTCGCGATATTCAAAAATTTGTATTTAAAGAGTAATTGTAACATCCCTGAAGACTCGGCCTAAAAAGCTCCTTTTAATTAGATCTTTAATCTATTGATGAAACGTCTTTGAATCGGTCAAAGTCGTATTTTAAAATTGACTTCAAATCCGGCTTGAAATCTGCCTAACAATCAGCTTGTTGACCGTTGCATAAAAATATCGTCTTTCAAACTTTCTGATGCCAAACATAAGGTTGATGACGTGGCCTCCAAATGTTGGATTGACAACGTAAGGTTGAACATAAATGTAGGTTTCATGTTACTTTCTTCAAACGTAAGGTTGATCATAAACTTAGGGTTGATCATCCATACTTTATCTACAACTTTCAAATGTATGGTAAAATATCTGCGCTTCTACTTGATCCATACTTTTCCAAGAATGTACGGTTGTTTACAAATGTAAGGTTGATGAACCATACTTTTGAGAAACAAACATAACGTTTAATATTTACGTACGGTTCTCCAACCAATATTTTCAGATAACCCAAACATAAGGTTCCGTCCTCACGTAAGGTTCTTCTTACATACTTTGCTGATAACGTATGGTTGATTAACCATACATTTCTCTTATCTCAAAAAGTATACATGCATTTCATCCTTATGCTACGTTTATCCACGTAGGGTATGAACAGTGATTCTAGGACACGCTAAAGAAGATTCTGACTAAGTAGCGCATGAACAGTGATTCAAGAACATGCTAAATGAAAATAATTTAACAATAAATTCCTGTAATTTCAAGAGTAAAATAAAATTTAAAAATCCTACAAAATACTAAATAAAATCATTTGATAATAATTAAGGTTATTCGTGAGCATCAAAATTATCATAAAGAGACATAGTATTATTTTCAATAATCTCCCCCTTTAAATAAAATTATTATTTATTGTTGAAAACAATACTTTTCTCAACACAATTTATATTCAATGACTTGGGATTCATCATGGAAATACTAATGATGCTAAGCGATGTGGAAATCATCATATATCGAGTACAGTAGTGGTGGTAACACCATGTGATATACCACCTCTCATACAAGCCCCAAAACCTCAATTTTCCCTATAAACATGTGTGGAAGCTAACATCTTCTGCCAAACCTCGGCTTCCCACAACAAGGGGAGACTCTCAAGAATTCAACACCTCCAAAATAAAACTCTAGGTGACCGCGCCTACAATTTTTATTGGCCTTATGATGGTCATGATCCACCCTCATCGTCTTTTGGAAAAACTAGATTTTTCTATCATGCTCTACACTACATCAGGACAATGTTCTACTATCTATGTACATTCCATCCATCACAATGGACAATGACATGGTTTCCCATGAAATTCCACAAATTGAACCAGTCCAATGGACATCTGATAGATATTATTTTATGGAAAACAGACCAAATTCATTTTTCATACTAAAGATCCACCAAAGTACAATATGAATGCCCATAACATATCCTCCAGCATCATATTGGTTTTCTCTATCTACCAATCTGTTTATTGATAGAAAGAAGAGATAAGTCACAACTGTGATAAAAAATAATGTTGTAATCCCCTCAAACTCACTAAGTAAAGTGAAGATCCCAATAAAATATGATGGTTCCCGATACCATTGAAGACTAAAAACGTCATACATGTACCACCATGACAAATAATCCATGGAACTTGAAACATAAATAACTAGAAAGTGATACTATTTCATCAGTAGATCCACTTATACCCAAACTGTATCATGACCTCCCTATGCCTTAGAGGGTACCTATGTCAAAATCCAACAATATTTCTTCCCATTTCCACTTGGGAACATACAAGGACATAAATAGTCCTTATAGAACATAGTTTTACACTTTAACCTAATGAAAAACAAATCATCATTCCACAAACTCCACCAATAGTCATTTCATCCCTGACCACCAAATATGTCTCCTCAAGACATGATAAATTTTTTTACACAAGGGTGTATTACTAATGGTGAGTTATGAAACTAACTCATATCTCTCTCATGCATCACCCCAGGGATATAAAACCACCCCTATGAAACAAAATTTAGTTTTGATTATCCTATAACCATCCCCGTGAGCATCATAATGGATGACATGATTATGAATCAAATTTAGCACTATGTTTTCCCACTAAGACTCCTCCACCTGTTGCATCATGGGAGACTCCATAATTATCTGATTAATACATCTGTGAGCACTTTTGTTTTTAATTTCAATATTAATTTCCTCAATAACCTACATTCCTTTCCATTCATTCATAGACTATCAATCCATATCCTCTTAAGAATTCCAACTCAAAGAATTATATTCTACATTACCCTATGTTGGGGTGTAAGATATCTCAAAATCATAATCCCAAATATTCAACTCCCACCTCCATTCACATATATTTACATACTCTTGTGATAAAACATATATAATTCTTTTTTTGTCCATGAAAACCCCAAATCACTCACTATTGTAGTAAATCATCCCCATCTTTAGTGTGAACACAACTGCTTCAAACTCTAGATCATGAGTGGAATGGTTTTTCTATTGGGGATTTAGATACCTAATCCCATAAGATATAACTACCCTAAGATTAATTAATATGCATCGTAATCATATAAGGTATTTTTCATAGAAAACCTCATAGAACAATCTCTCTAGGAATAACTGACGTTTTGGAAAACTAACCAACTTCTCTTTTATGTCAATGAATGATTTATGGAACTATTATATCCAAAAAAAACCTAGGCCTTCATATTCAACACTTTTTTTGAGATAATGACTTAATAATAATCATGAAAAACTCTCCAATAATATCTTACGTTGCCATGGATACTATGAAACTCTTCCACATTCATGGGTTGTTACCAAGAAACAACCACTTCAACATTCGATGACTCCACTAAAAAACCTTATAAGACACCACATGTCTACGGAAAAACACCACAAACATCAATAAATCACAATTGGACAACATCCAATGATGGTGGTGGTGTAAAAAGGTCCTATGAATCAACTCTGAGATATTCAGCATGATTCTCCTTGGGTTTTGAGTATACTAAGATATCATTGATGAATAAAATGATAATCCTATCCAAGAACTCCTAAAAACATATTTCATAATTCCCATGAACACTTTTGGTGAGTTCATAACACCAAACTACATATCCACAAACTCGAGGTGCCCATACAATCATTTGAAGGAAGTATTATGAATATCATCAACTTTAACCCACAACAGGAGATAACCATACCGCATATAAATCTTTGAGAACCAAATAGATCCTCTAAACTTGTCTAACATATGATTGATCCTTATATGTGGGTAATGATTCATGAATTTTATCTAATTAAATAGACAAATATTCTATAAACAAACTCACACTACTATCATCATTCTTGGATAACAACACTGGATCACTCCAAGGAGACACACTAGGTCAGATAAAGCCCATCCACACCAGGTAATCCACATACATATTCAACTTCCGAACTCTATGGGTGTCATCTAACAGATAACCATCGATATTAGTGACACACCTAGATATAACACTATTCTGGACTAAACATCATGTTGAGGATGTAGAGTCATAAACTTTCCTTGAAAACATTTTTGAACTATTCAAAAACCCCTGGAACACTCCCAACCCAAGATAATATAGATGACTACACCAACTATGAAAAAATAGTTTCCAATTTTCTACCACACAACTGAGAAATTTTTCTATAATGAACACCAATCACTAGACCCCCACATCCGAATATAATACCCTCCTATGAAATTAGTATATTAATACATTGATGGAATAGAACTACTCTATAACTATGATAATATTATTTGGTTTTATCTACAATAAGAATAAGTCCCCCATTGACTAGTGTTTTTCCATTACTAGACAACATTTTAGGCACACAACAAATAATGAATCCATGAAAAAATAAGAATAGATGTAACTAAGGATAATTGAATCCTCTCCACAACCATTCCCTACATGCAAAAAAATGTAGGAGAAACAATTGAGTGTGAGGTTCCTGAATCAAGAAAAGGAAATATAATGGTATATGATAAACTGATTATACCTTGAATAACTCCTGACTCTGATAACATTATTGCCTCTAATTCACGAATTTTAAAAATCATGGATCCAATAACTCCTTATTTTATGTATATATGGATGCACTCTAGCATAGATCCATGTGGCAACTATCATGACCCGACCTAAGCTGGGGAATGAGTTACAACTACCAATAGCTTTCCTCAATAGGCTTTGAATTGGAGAAAATTTCTGAAGGCCTAACTAAATCAAAGAGGAATTTTCATATGTACATGTACTCAGACAAAAAAATTCATTCAATGAATATCTGAATTGGGAAAGAGTAAAATATGATACATATCTTGAATGAAAACCATGAAATCATAACCTCTAGGGTGTACAATAGTACGATAGTGCAAACAAAAAAAGAAAAGGGTAACAATACATGCTCAATGAAAAATAAGTCTCAATTTTGAAGAACAAAGAATGTAAATATGAAGATAGTCAAACTATGTAATACTAATATGCAACCACCATAAGTGGTTCGAATTACAAGGTATCACTAAGATCATCTGATGTCACTACCAGCCTATCCATCATCTACATAGGACAAGATACATGTGGGGAAATCCCATGTAGATTTGAGTATATACATATGAAGTAGGACACCACATAATATTTAGGTGGAGTATTAATATATACAATAGGAAATAAATATAGTTGATTCAAGTTGCATTTAATGACAAATAGATGAACATAATCAAAGAGAGATTAACCACATCCAAAAAGAATGGAATCAACACAGTGGGTATATAAACTACACATCAAGTCTTCACCACCTATAGTAGGAGAGTAAACTCATCCAAAAAACATGATTAACATAGAAAGAATATGGGATACCACATGCATCTACACCTCTCATGAATGGAGATAAACCAACTCCAATAGTATAGCTACATAATAACGTATATATAATTTGTCAAAAGAATACCAAACAAGAGTGTAGGGGGATATTAATCACACAACCCAACCCAAGAGGAAGAGTATCCAATATTTCCAAACGTCTATGAATGATGGCCAGAATCCCTTGTATCTTACCAAATGTATCCGTACAAGTAAAAAAACACCATATAATTGTTCCACAGAATTGAGTGGGAACAAACTAGAAGTAGATGACATACACCCTAGTGTGACAGGGGGTTACCACTCTAATAGTGTTTGTAGAGTACCCAATCCCTAGTGAATCAAGGGGTGTTCTACTCTAGTAGTAGTAAAGGACCCACTTGCATGATCTATTAGAGGGTACCACATGATAGCCAAGAAGAAATCCACTAACTATCTCTACTAGAGGGTCAACTCAGATTCCATCAGGGGCTCCACATCATATCTCTACTAGAGTGTCATCTAGGTATGCATCATGGACTCCCCTACCCAGCTTTAACAGAGGTTCAACTCGATAGTCTCATGTTATATTTCTTGATCACTACCATCATCAAGCATCACATATCCATGCAATGTTCCAGGAATATTTCTTGTCATATCTCAAAATCCAAAAATTGGATCTCCATTATGTAAAAAATACTCATGATTGGCTACTCCCTGGACAAAATCCATGTTAAAAAGAAGGAGAAAATGAAACAAGACGTTTTTCAAAAAAATAACCAAAGGATACACAATGAATGAGGGGACCCACACTATGTGTGGTATCTCTCCACCACCTAGACATGTCCCTAGGGGTCACAGATATAAATCCATGTAGTAGTACATGTCGTTTAGGTGAACTACAAAACATGTTCAAGATAATTGGTATCAGGTCATTTTATTCAGGTCATGTTTCTGTACTAACCTTTTGTTTGTGTTCTTGGTACAGAGCATGCCACCAATCATGGGGTGATTCTCATGTGACCTAGTCATGTCTGAGTACCTGGGTACATGGTCATATACCTGGCCATGTACTTCCACATAAGATCTCATCTATGTGATCCACCACATGTGTTTTCCATATAAGGAAATGTTACGCAATTTGTAGGATAAAAAAGAATTCCACCATTATATTATTTCCACAACCCTAGATGTCGCACATTTGGTTCTACACACCAATTTTTCATCCTTATACATAGCATGTAGTTAGGTTTTACAAAAAAGGTCAGATCAAATTTCCACACCACATATAAAACCTCATTGCTATATTTCATTCCCTATCTCCACCTGACAATTATGAATATGGCTATGTATTTTGGTTTCCATCCTATGTTCTCTATAAATTTGTCTCTTATAGAGTTTGTGAGAACTAGATGCCACAACATGTACCCAATCTATCCACCTTCAATTAATTGATATCCAATAAATTAAATTCATATTAAATACCAATGAAAATTCTAGATCTATGATTCGTTCATCGATCTATTCATTACTTGTAATTTCATTATGAATCCATGGGTCTGACCGGGCTTAGTACCACTCGAAAATGTCGAACCGGTGCTTTAATGATCATTTGTGAAAACTGAGAAGTAGATGATTGGTAGATGAACAAAACTATGGTTTATGTTTCGATTGAAAGATTTCTTATCCAATCAATCAATATTGTGGAATCAATAGAAATAAAAAAATTGAAACTTATTATGTTCCATAAATGGGTGCATGTAATTGGCCAAAACTTTTGCAAATCCTAGAACAATGATCAATATTCTTAATCTAATTAATAAAAAGGGAGTAAATCACTTATTAAAAAGTATTTCCTGGATATTTGATCATTCATCATTGATGAACGTTCTTGCCAATGATTTAAGGGAATCATTTCATTCTTTGTGCTCTGATCTGCTCTGACCTAGAGTTTCATCATCGTCTAATGTGATCTGCCAATGAATCGAGGAAATATATCATAATTGGTGAATCCAATATTATGATTATAACCCAATAAAATATACCATGATGATTTATTTTTAAGAAATATTTATACCAAATGATCATAATTAATTATATTAAAATATTAATTAAATAAATTTTATGTACCATCAATGGGTGAGGAGTCTGAATTCCCCACAATAACCCCTTTTAGGTCAAGTCTAGGGGACACACCATATTATAGACCAAACTGTGGTATTATATTTATTATTCAATATTTTATTTAATAGTTTTCCTATTTTCTTTATTAACTTGTCCACACTAAATATAAAATATATTGTATATTTTTATAAAATTAATTTTTGGACACCGGGCCATGGAGTCACACTCTGTCTCAGCAACTAGATTTGGGAATATATATTTAAATATTTCAATGTCTTATAATAAAATACCTAGGACTCAACATTATTATATCTTTAAATATTTTCATCAATGAAAAGTAAAACTATGTAAAAACATGGGATAATGAGTAAGTAATTGGCTCTACCAGTCCCTAGAACTCTTCAACAAGATCTTGTGCTGCCAGAACACAAAGATCAATTGGATGATCTATCTGTGTAGGGTCCTCCATTGTTGTTCTTCACTATCCATCCAGTAATGCATGAATGTGTATCGATACTTGATTTTTGGATCACCTTCGTCGATGACATGGGTGGGGTCATGCATCAATCTCTTCATATAAGACAAGTGGAGGGCACTGTAAAGGCACTCCATTTGTTGGGTAGGGAGATATGATAATAATACTCACCAAACCTCTACATGATCTGGAATATCCTAATGAACCATGGGGATAACATGCATCCCCAAATAAAACTCTTAAATCCTCATTGTTGGATACTCCCATGAAAACATTGTCTCCCTACACGAATTCCAAGGGACTATAATGGAGATCTTCAAATGATTTTTGTCTTCCTTAGGTCATCCTCATCCACTCACAGATGAATTCAACTTTCTCCATCATCACCTCCACTATATATGGGTCTACATGATATGCCTCTCTAATCTCTATACAACACAACGATGACATGAAGGGTATCCCATAATGGGGAAAAAATATGATAATCTAATGGTAGAGTGGTATTTGTTGTTGTCTGCATTCTCTACCATGTTCAAATTATCCTCCCATCTTAGGGAAATGCCTAAAATGAAATAGTTCATCATATCTTCTAAAACATAGGTAATTAATTCATTCTTCCAATAGATCTGGGGGTAAAGGGATGTAATATTCCTCATTTGGGTCATGAATGCCTCCATAAGGCCTCTCCAAAATCATGAAACAAGTCATGCATCCTGATTAGAGAAAATTATAAAGGGAACCCCAGGATGGTGAATGATCTCTCTTACATAGAACATCCCCAATACTTTCACTGATCTATGCTCCCTAATAGATCTAAAATGTGTAAAAACAATTTCCTTTAACTATCACCTTGATGAAGTCATGGGACTTAGTTATGTGTGAAATAACTATCAAAAATCCATGGATATTCTAACCCACTTCTACTTGGGATATCAAGTGGTTTCAAAAATCCTGTCAGAACATGGTTCTAAGCCTTAACTTAATGATAAGTGAGGTACAAAGAGAAGATTTGTTTTACACTTCATCTCATGTCAGACCACCAAAATATCTTTTCGTGTTATCTGTATATCCTCCCACATCAGGATGTCTAACTAGTGAAAAGTGTGGAACTCCTGAGTCTTCTTTTCCAGCATCGTGACATGAAACATCTTCCATCCCTGAAAAAATATGTCATTTTTTCCTATTTAAAATTTTTTTTATGAGGAGTATCCAATAGATATGTGGTCATTGAATAACACAAATTAGGTGTATCATAACAGAGACTATCCCAAATTCTTTAGAAATGAAGGATTCAACACCATCAATAGAATAATACATGTACCATCTTGCTCCACGAGGGTTAGTTGCAAGGAGGCCAACTACTCTGAAGCCTGTTGCATCAAGAGAACATTGTAATTACAACTATGGTCATTTTCTAATATGTTTGAATTTTCCATATCATAGACTATATTTATATCACAGTCCTGTAGGAACTCCAACCAACACCACAATATTGGGTTCATGTCTCGCTACGTGAATTCCTACCTGAGACACTTTTGGTTTATGTATAATAAAATGTGACCTCTCATAAGGTAGTTTCACCACATACTCAGGGCTAAGACTACCATTTCCCGAACTTGGTTGTGATTTTATTAGTTATACTAATGTTGTCTCAACTAACTCAACCTGAATACGATAACTTTCTACTACTCCATCATCATATAGTTGACTGAAGCTCCTAAAATTCCCTCTATCACTATTCATACTAGGTAAACACATTCCCTTCCCATGTAATCGGGGTCATAGAGGTTGTGAAACTATATAAGTATTCCAACAAACACATGTGGTACCCTACTATGACAAGAACTCTCTACCCCTATAACCCGATCATGGGTGTATCCCCATCAAGAACATCATCGACCATTACTGGTTCCATGTTTAAAAATTCATATAAATAAAATTACATAGAAAATGATCATAATAAATATAGAACTGCCACTTCGAGTGATTATAATAAAGTCATTTCTCTCAACGAAAATCTAAAACCACCCTAAGTGATCTACGTGTAACTCGTATGATGTAGATTAAATTAATATTTCATTGATGAAGAAGTCAAAAAAATTGTCAAACTACATCTTAAAGACTTGGTTCATCATATCCATAAACATGACAAGAGAATTCATCAGACCAATGGGAATCACCAAGAACTCATAGTGTTTATAGTGACATCAGAATAAAAAAATTGGAATATTAGCTGTGTGAACCTTGAAATAGTGGTAGTCATACCTAATAGAGATCTTCAATAACCATCACACACCATGATACCGATCAATGAGGTCATAAATCCTTGAAAATTTGACAACATTATTTATCATGTCCTAGTTCAGAAATGGTAATCAATGCCATGACACAAAATCCCAACCTCCTATATCATGAACAACACCAAAGATACCTAAGGGGACACACTAGATATGATAATACCATTATCTCGAAGTGCCTCCAACTATAACCCCAGATCATGGATCTCAATAGCGGTTATCTAATATGCCATATAACATATCAGAGAAATTCCGTGAAGAATGTCGATGAAAAAATCAATCTCCCACCTAAGAGGTAGTCTCAGAACATCTTCAGGGAAGATAACAAGCTTATAATCCAAATCTAAAAAAAATCTAGATACTTAAAGAAAATTATTCACCAATTTCTATACTCGATAACTACTAGGTGATGGGTTTTTTCCTCCTTCTCCAAGGACCCACTTTCCCTGTTGTGATACCTCTCTCGATAGAAATGGATAATCTCATCCCATCGTGGAAAACATATCTAACTTGTCTGTGGTGATAGTCAATATGGGATTTGAATATGGAAAACTAGGCAATTCCTATTATGATGTCATATGGTTCTATAAAGATTACCCAAAGGTCCCATGTGAACCTATCTTGATGAAGAAATAACTCATACTACTAGAATATGAAATATATAGAAGAAGTGTTCCTTATAAGAACCTCTGGGAAAATATGTTCTTATAGGATATCTATTGGGGTCTTCATCTCTCACAACGGAAGTATAGAGATAATGGAATGAATGGATCATTTACTTACTATTACTGAATAAATATTAGTAAAAAAATGATCGTACATCTAGTCATATTGTGCACTACATGGTCATAAACATCCAATCCATGTAGCTATTTGCGAACCTGACCTCCAGCTCCATGATCCATATGTGGGTCACCTAGTGGTGGTGGAGGAAGAATATCATATCATAATCCACCAAGCATAGCTCCTATTTATTTTATTCCAAATCTTCCTCAACGTGGGACACCTTGTACTCTCATGGAAGATCCTTGATCACGACACTACCACTGTCGTTGTGGTCCATCAGGTATCATCCTGTGTGAATTGAAATATCTATTTAGGTAGTCTTGTAATATGCGACATTACCCATCATAATAAATGTGATTCCCCTATTCGGGCTTCCCTGATGCTCTTCATTATCCATGCACTGCATGACCTTTATTCTATTCCTGATTGTGAAAGGGCTTCCTGTGTTGAGGTCTCATCAACAGGTTCCTGATGTCTTCTTCAAATTACTTTGCATATGATGACAACTAGTTGATTAAATTATGTTGTGTCCTTCAAATATATATCTCTAACACTACATACCACTCCACCACCACATCCTAGGTGGGGATGCAAAATGGCACCGTGTTGGAACAAATATCTTTATAGAGTCCTTACCCAAACATCTATTATCAAAATTATCCATCAAAGATCATATAAAAGGAGTACCAGGAATGGACTATAATCCTAGTTGAATACTCATCCACCTTCATCACTCCCTATTGTATCACTATAATCTCATGAATCTGGACAGGTTATAAGTATGATGTGTAATAGTCCTCATGGAATAGCTGCTGGAAGTATGGCCAGAAGAGTATCGACTCATCATGCGTTAACATAATTAGTATCCACCAATGACTAACTTCTCTAAGGAAAAGGATAAATTCAATTAAAAACACAAAATTCATCAGGGTCCAAGAATTCCTAAATATGTGAACCACCGACACTATCCAATCATTTTCATCCTAAGGATCATTCTCAATGTGAAACCTGAATAGCCTCTGGTGTTGGAACTCATGAAGGATGCTCAGATTTTGTGAATCATCATCTTTCTCTACTACAATGATCAACTAATTAGTAGGACGATATGATGAGGCATTCTTACCTAGAGGAAGGGGGTCACATGATGGACCCAAAACTAAGGCCTCATCTCTCATAAAATCATCTTCAAGATCTAGAGCTTGTATCATGGATAGATGTCGTCATTGATGTGTTAAGAAATTTATCAAGACGTACAATTGTCAGTTGATCACACACAGATATATACTTATATATATATATATCAATAATGGGGATCTGACTCAAGAAGGAAAATTAAAGACTCAATCATTTATGATTCATGTAACATTGATCCCTACAAACAATGTCTCAGTATGCCGATTAAACAACTTGGTATTCTAGGTAACAGTAAATGGATACGTAGGCTACCCACTCAACCATATAAAAAACCTTATCCAAGGAGATTTAATTAATACACAGTGACATTGTTTCCCTAAATCGAAAACAAATTCATTTATGGGAACTCTTGAGAACAATTCCCCAGGGAAAGAACTCTCTCTGATACGAGTCTATCATGACTCAACCCATGCTGGGGATCAAGTCGTAACAACCCCAATCCCACTTTTATAAGTCTAAGGGTGAAGATACGTTATGAATGAGTATTTATCTTATGGAGGCATTATCTTAATTAATTTTACTAACCAAAAAACCATCTAAATGTATTTGTTTAGAGAGAAAGAGTATAATATAAAAATACAACTTTAAAATAAACCAAGAATGCAAAACTTCTAGGGTGTACAACAGTATGATTGTGAAAACTGAAAAGTAAAGTGGAAAAATACACTCGAAACTATAAATATATACCAACCTAATAGAACTGGAAAATGAACTGTTGAGAGATACTATCATCGGAATCCCAATATTCCACCACTGTATGTGTTCAAATGTGCCAAGATTTACTAAGATCCCTTGATGTCACTATAGACCAATATTTCATCTTCATAAGACATGATACATGCTGGAAAATACCATGTAGGGGTGGGTATATACATAATGAATATGATTCCCATAAATATGAAGGTGGATAATTAATAGATACAATAAGAAAGTAAGAAATTAGATGCAAGATTCAGTCAAGGAGAATATGATCAACCCAAATCAAGAAAAAAATTATAATTGAATAATAGGGGTGTCAACATAGTGTGTTGATAAATTACGTGAAGTTACATATCCACCAATGCTAGGAGAGTATACTCATCCAATGATGAGGAGATAGAAATGAAAAACATATGGAATACCCCATGACTTTTTGAATCTAATGGAAGGAGGGGAACCAAATACAAGGGTATGGATACAGAATAATATATATATATTCTCAGTCTAAAGAATCCCAAAACAATAGAGTTTGGGGATCTTTGCCTCATCACTCATCCCAAGAAGAAGAGCAGCAAATAGTTCCAAATATCCATCAATGATGCCTATCATCTATAACATCTTCCCAGAAGTAACATTATAAGTCAAACCTAACCACATCACTATGTCGCACAATCGATAGGGGACAAACATAATGTAGAGAACCCACTCCCTGGTTTGTTTGGGGGTTAAAATTGGATAGTATCCATAGAGGACCATATAACTAGTGAATCAAGTGGGGGATCCATTATAGTAGCTTTCTAGGACCCACTACCCATCTCTATTGGAGGGTAACACTCGGTTGTCAATATAGACTCCACTTAACAACTCCATTTGAGGTTAAACATGGTATTCATTGAGGACTCCACAACCTATCTATACTACAGGGTCAAATAAGAAGTCATAGAGGACTACGCTACCCAAATCTACTATTGGGTAAAATTTATAATATCTACTTATCCATCATGATTGATGCAATCATCATGCACCACTTATCCGTGATTAATATTCATAAAATTTCACATAAAATTTAGAAATCCACAACCGGGGAAACCATCACATTCTAAATAAAAAATACTTCAGATAGGCTACTCATGGGCCAAAATCTGATTTCAAATGAATGATATATAGAAGTATGAATTTTTTAAAAAATAAAATATGGGATACATTGTGGGTGAGGGGACCCACAATGTGTGTGGTCTATATCCTCTGCCAATCCTTGTGATGGGGGTACACGACTTCAAAGATATGTAAATGTACATGGCATGAAGTTTTTCTACACAATGATTCTAAGAAAAATAGGACTGGGTTGCATCCTTATGGATGTGTATGTGTACTATCCTTGTGTATGTGTACTTGGTATATGGCATGCTACCTCACACGAGGTGCTTCCTGTGTGACATAGTCATGTATTTGTAATTGGGCATATGACTGTCTACATGGTTGTGTACATCAACATCAGATCTCATATATCTGATCCACCACAATGGTATCCCATCCACGGAAGGGTAGACACTGAAATGATGGATAAAGTACATACCATCTTTATCTTTTTTTATAACCCTAGTGGCTCTACCTAAGGGGATACACATCATGTGATCATACTTGTACGTGGCATGTAGTTAAATTTTTAAGAGAAAGTTGGATCCAATTCCAATGCATCATATCTAGCCTCCCCACATTATTTCCAACCTTATCTCTACTTCAAAATATGGATCTGGTTGTGAATCATGGTTTCCGACCACTATTCACCTAAAATGATTCTTTGATTAAGGTCATGAGAACCTTTACACTGACGCACATCTCCAATCCATGAAACATTGATTAATTGACAATCGATCATTGAAACAATCATCAACCACACATAAATATCAAAAATCTCTGTTCACTTTGTAGATATATTTTTTTGTGATCTCATTATAATATTGGGGGTCCAATCGGGATTCGTAACGCCTGAAAATGTCGAACAAAGACTGTAAGGTCCAACCAGTGAAGAACATGAAGATGAAGTGGGGGAAAAGAAAAAAAAATAAAGGGTCAATATCAAGCCTTATTGGCCAATCTATCAATAATGGGGAAACTAGGGTTAGAAAACAATTGAAAGAAATAATTTTTCTGTACACTGACACAGACAATTGGCAAAAAATGGAACTGATCAAAGAAAATGGATTGATATTTTCAATCCATTTGTTTAAAAGGGTGTAAATCATCAATTGATGAGTCTTACAAGGTTATTGGATCATTCATCATTGAATAAAACACACCCCAATGATTGATGAATTTCATTGTGTTCATTGTGCTCTAATATTCCGCAATCTGGAATTTTTTTAGTCTCTGATGTGATCCACCAACAAAATGAGGAAGGAGAGCATCATTTGTGATTCTATGATTATGAGGCTAACCCTATGAAATTTTCCATTATTAATTATTTATAGTTACTATTTTGGTTAATTTGGATTAATTAATTAATATAATAAATTAATTTAATCCACTAAATGTATCGCCAATTAACGATGAGCCTGAACGCCCCACACTGACCCATTTTATGCCATACCTAGGGTAAACACTATAGTCCAGAATCAACCATGATCTCATATTTCTAATCAATGATTCCTTTTAATTTTTATCCAATTTACGTTAAAAAGATATGGACATGTGTTATTAAATATATTTTATAATTTTATTAAATTATTCGATGGCGCACCAGACCTCAGAATTGGATGCCATCTCTATTCCTAGCATTGAAAATATAAATAGAAATATTTAGAAGTTATAGAAGTTAATAAAAAGTCTCTAAAATGGGGACCATTATGAAGATTCCATCTTCCAAATTCTATTTCACTCAGTTGTGAAACAATAACTTGTTGTCCCTATTGTTGTAAATGTCTCTAAAGAAACTTCTACTACTAAAAATAGGCCAAACCACCCATCTATTTCTTTCCCCCTATGTGTCCTGACACTAAACATGGTGGATCCCATATATACAAAAAATATGGAATGAAAATGGAAAACACTCAAAAGTTTATCAAAAGCCACATTTCTCTGATGGAATAGAAAAAACTATCATAGTCAGTTTTCCAATGAACGAAATGTTGAATACCTGAACACCCATGACCCACATCTAGAGTCCATCCTCCTTGAAACAACATGGCATCCAATATCATGGGGCTCACCTCCCATATAAATTATCCTCTTAATAACCACATCCATTATACACACCTTTAGATCTATCGTGATTGTAAATAGTGTGATTGAAAACATTATCACTATACGAAATGCCTCCTCCCGATGTCATGCTTTGGACTTCTCACCTGGGAATGTATCTACAGAAATGTGTAGGAGATCCTTGAAGCTGATTTGATGATACTGCATGCTCAGACTCCCCTAATCAAGGGATAATATATCCGGCCTCTTGGTTTCCCTCATGTTCGATGACAAAAACTCCATCTAAAATTCCCTCTGAATGTTCGATTGCGACACATTTTCATACTTACAGTCACCAAGAAATAGAATCCACCACTAACACATAGCTACACACATCCAACTATCTTCCCAAGTCACCCAAAACATAGATCATTCTTAAATAAAACCAATGATATATTTAGATCCCCTATCTGGTGCAATGTTTCTAAATCTATGATTCTTCCATCACACATACCAAGACTCTTCCACTAAAAATCATGCAAAGTCCTTTTCCATGCCTTGTCAAAATGTGTCTGTTAAACCATCTAACAATAAAATAGAACATCCTACTGAACCTCAACTTCAAAAAAATGAAAATATTAAATATAATATCCATTTAAAAAAATTATAGAACATCCTATGCCTGGATTCTTGGAATTTTATGATTTATTATTTAAATTTTAATCAATTTATTTTCCCAAAAAACACATAATAAAAACATGAAAAAAAGTTAATCATTATTCTTGTACCCCCCATATGTATCTACCTTGAAAATAGTTCCACCTCACATGTTTGTTCAAAAATCTCAGAGCCCGGGTAGTGAATCATAGGGAGAAGCTAATATCCTATGTCCTATACAATCCCTCAATCTTATGTCATGTGCCAAGGTCAACTAACACAACTTCCAAACCCACCCATAAAATTTTCTATATGCATTACTCCATGATCTTTCATATCCTTCATCCATAATATATAGTACCAATATTTCATGAACCCCTCTATCTAATAATTCTGAAATGAATGGAGGAAGGTAATTACCCACTAGTTCGACCACCTGTAGGCCCTATGGTGGAAACATGCATTAAGGGGATAAAAATCTCACAGTATGGGAGGTATTACTCTCTAAAATCTAATAAGATCTAGGAATAGGATAATAAAACCCCAAATAACACCAATAAACTATATAATGGTTCCCCAAAAACGATCACATAATGAATGAATAAAGTTAAACAGATTCATATAAAAGTGTCCAATGCAAAAAAAATAAAATTCTACAATAGCGACTCAATATCAACTCCATCCCATTTCATAATGTATATATTAGTACCCAAAGTACTACTAGAATCCTAAAAATAGGTTATATACTTATGTTGAGCATGACATGTATACTCATTAGGGACATGACCAAGCCCCCATGTTTATATTTGAAAATATAATGCTAATGCACTATTGAAAAAATAGTAGAACCGAAAAGATCCTGTAGATTTCATCTATCCATTCCATCCTCACCTTGAATTATTCTCCAAATCATACATCCAATATAATAATATAATTTTTAGATCATAATAATGAAATGAACCAAGATACCTCTTCCCCACGGATTTTTTTCTATCATGCCCCAACATCGAACATCCTATGATCTCATCACTTCCACACATATCACATCACATCCCAGCCACACACACCTAGTCCACATATTAAATCACATCATATCCCACTCACAAAAACCTAGTCCACACATCAAAACTCATCCAAATGAAACTTGGGAACACACATCACAAATATTTTTGAATACACGATAGACCACACGTCACATATCTCTAGAAGGAACATGGTCCATCTATATCATCACATCCGACCCAAACACACCAGATCCACAAGACACTAATATTGAAAGAACATGGGAGATGAGGTTTCTAGAAATTTGTATTAACACTGTCCTGGAGATTGGGACGACCACCCAGAACATATAATATTTGGGTGTTGGTGAAGCTATCAGACTCAAGTGGGTATGTATAATATAACATAAACATTAATGATATTGAAATATCATAGAATAATATATATAAGGGTTCACATAAATAACACTAGAACAGACCACAACACAATCATGTACCATACATCAATCATCCTAACTAATGACACAACAATACGAAACACAATACACAACAACCACACAAGCCAGACAATATTTTCTACATTCAAATTACATGTTCCACCAATATTTTTAATTAGCATTTTCATTTAACTTTATATCAATAATTAAATTATATCAAATCAATTTATCACAACCTGGTATCCAACCATTAATATTTTTTGTACATTACATTTATTTTTTTATTTTTTTCATGTATACCTGGGAATCTATCAAAACCACATGACACAACTATCATCGTAGAACCACACATCCACCATTGTCATCGCAACATGTCTCCCAATACATCTATCCTGTACATGCCACTTATTCATAAACACTGCATAAAAACTCGATGAACTACCATACCCAACTTTACAAACATTTCCACGGGGACAAACCATTGCATCTCTTCCCCACACACTACACAACCCATCCGGTCACATCAATCATCACACAATAACCACAAGCTGCCTAAATAATCATAATGAGAACTAGAAAAAGAAACACATTACGTCTTCTCATTTATTTAGAGGCATAATCATATTAATTTTTAATATTATAATGGGTATTATTACACAAACCTAATATCTATGGGAAACCTATTTTTATCCAAATCGATGTTCAATATCATTTTTTTTCAGGGTGAAATCAGACAATAACATAAAAAGTTCCATCGTATATGTTATCTACAACACAATAAAGGATTTCAATGACCAATATGTACAAAAACAAAAATATAATGGCAGAATAACATCAGAAAAATATAAAATAATAACAAAGCATTGGATAAAATCTCATACCCATCAGTTTAAAGCATACCAATTAATTATATGGTTACACCAACCCATACTACTAACCAGTGGAAAGAAAAATAATGATATTCTCAAATGTTGCAAATAAAAACTATGAGAACAATGGGTATCCTAGTTATAAGAAATTTTCTTATAATTCTGTAAACCATAGTGAGAATATGAAATTACTATAATGAAAACCACACCATGAGAAACCACATATCAACCTACACTACACCCTATGATCACCAAAACATTTCCCAAACAAATAACCAAAACCAAATTGAACCACGACAATGAACTCTAAGATACAAATGGAAGAAAATGGATGAGAACGTTGGAAAAAATAAAAATAAATTTATTAATGGATAACATGGAGTGTTGAAAGGATGCAACTAATAAATCCCCATCGAAAAGAATTTAATGCACTTTATGAGGGAGTTTGGGATTTCTTAGAAGGATAGGGACTTTTTCTTGTGGTAGGTTATGAAAAGTAAACCTGATCACTCTAAAAAATAAGGAGTATATAATTTGTTTATTAAATAATGTGTAATCCCCTTCCATGTTGTGAAATCCTCAGGAATCAGTTTAACCAAAAAGGCACATCCTTTTCATTATTTGACAGCTAAAATATACACATTATAAACAAGACTGATACGCGATGTTAAAATCTATTACACGTCGCGTAAACATTACATGATGTGAATTCCATCTAATAATATATTTTTAAAATCAAAAACTTCCAAAAATTCTCAAGATTCCCTCGAAGAAACATTAACACCCAAAAATAAGAAAATAAATGACTCAGAAGACACATAACATTACACACTACCTCTATATAGTGACTTTAATTTTTCAATAGTTAGTAATCCACTACCATTTCCTCCTATAAGAAAAATAATATATATCATCATGATCTTCAAATAATTCCCTCTTATCAGTTAATGAATCAAAAACAATTTAATATGTTTGGATTGAATAATTAGACCTACATAAAACTTATACAACTTATAATATCCTATAAAAATTTTCATTTTTGAAATTTTTAAATATCGAAGGAAAATGTTTTTTACTCAGAATTTATCATGATTAAAATTATATTTCATTCATTATAGATGGTTTTCAAGCATGTGGTTGTATGTGGGAAAAATTACATATCTCTCCCAATGGAAAAAATGTATGAATTAAAAATGTTATCAAAGGAAAATGATTTCTCACAAACATGGTGTTTTGAGTGTTAAATAAATACTAATATAAAAATAAAACAAATAATATTTTATCATGAAATACCACTCCATAATCCTTATGAATAATTTGAGAAATTTTATACATAAACCACCTTAACCGTACGTATATAATAATGTAATGAGATTAAATATTATTATCCTAAAATTTCCCACTAAATGAACATTTAATAACATACCATTATTAGTTTAGAGTATCCTTCATAATAATATCTATAATAACCACTTTGAATATTATTATCATCTTATAAATTCTAGAAAATTTTGTTTTACAAAATTATTTAAAATCCTAAAATCAGTCACAAACCTGAAAAATTATTTTGACCATAAAATCAAATATTAAATACCAAAATATACCAAGGAAATGTTTTTCCATGGTTATTGGGATCATGTTTTGAAGAAATATATCATCAAATATAAAAAATAATTAATGTATCCTTTATAAATTATCTATCTTTTCATACACTCTCTTTGTGGGCTGATTATTGAAACTATCACCCAATGAAGTGAAACTATTGTATATTTCATTTCCTAAAAACTAGTGTGATAAAACAATGAGTAAGACTTTATATAGAAAAAATATACTGGGTCAAATAATAAAATTTTCCCCTTACTCTATCCAATACCTCTTAGTGTGATAAAATTCCAATTTACTTGTAGTTTTAGGGGGATAATTTCTTATAGAACAAACTTTTATTCCGTACTATTGATTGTGGTGGAAAATTACACTGGGTTATATTAATGAGACACGAATATTTCAAAAAATATCATATTTTTTTTACATTTTTAAAAAACCAATAATGGGAACATTCACATATTATTTATTGAACATTTCATGAATCGTGAAATTTATAGGTTCATTATTTGTTTTATAAACTCTTTAGGATTATGGAATTGAATGTGAAAAGTTATATAAAACATGTTGGTTCATATATTTTTCATTTGAGTCAAAACACCTTCATTCCTATAAAATTTTAAATGTCTTTTTTTTTTCATTTGTGTTCATAATGACAATAAATAACATCCATATTAGTTTTGAACACATTTTTTACTTTCCTAGAAATATAATTTACCATTTATTCATTTATTTATTCACGTAATTTTTTTGTCTTGTATTTTATAGGTTGCACCACAAAATTACCTTGTGTTTTCATAGAAGATATTCTTGGTACAAATATTGAATTTTCATAATTTTTCAATTTATTTTTACTTTGAAACTTATAAATTTTACTAAATTTCATGTATTTTTCAAGTTGAAATTTTTTTTACAAATTTTGGATCCTAAATCCATATAATCCTTATGTTAACAAAGTAAACCCATTTTGTGGTTCTAATTTTATAATGATTTCTACATCATCTCTTTAATATTTAATTGAGAAATTGAGGGATCCATATGATATTGATTTTTGGTTCATGGAATTAACTTATGTTTTATTTCGGTAAGAAGGTATCGTATTTATTGTCTACTAATTGAATGATATTTTTTGGTTGTCCTTGCATCAATGAGATTATTTATTTGAAAAAAGGATCATTAATAGATTTATACATATAAATATACCTAAAAAATTAGATTGTTCCATTTTATGGGTAGTTATATTAATTTTCATATATATGTTCTTAAAATCCCCATTTATAAGATAATGAGAACATTTTTTCCAGATGATTGATAACAGTTTTGACAAGAAACATTATTTAAACCAAAGTTTTTCTCTAATTTGTAATAATTTTATGTTATTTGTTCATTTTATTAAATCGAGAACTTATTTTCAACAATGAAACATTGATTTATCACATATATTGACTATTAATTTCAAAGATGATATTTTTTTTGAGGAAATTTCTTGCATATATTAAATTTAACATATTTCATTATAAGTATTTACAAGATTTATCTAGAAAATAATTATTAATTTTTTTAATATGTATGTAAAATAAAACATATAAGTTTTTACTCAAGTGAAGGTAAGGAATATTATGACTAGGAAAATAAAAAATAAAATCCAAAAATATATCATTGATTTCATATTATTCCTCATTAACATACTAAATAAAGCATGTAATATTTCTCCTAAGATCGCCCTTAATACATTTTGGGAATATTTTCCTAACATCATATTTGTAAACATTTATATAGGTCAAGACTATATTTTCATTGAGTTAGAGTGTCCCATTACTATAATTACAATTCAATAAATATTGAAATTAATCATTTTAATCTTATCATAACATATTGATTTTAGAGGAAGAAACAACAAAACAATGTAAAATTTTATATTGATTGCATCAAATCTCACATTAAAATATAATTAAATAAAGGAATTAGTTATAAGTTGGACTATTTAAACAAATAATTCCTTGTAATATTTGTTCATTAAGTTTATGATGTTTTTAAAAAAAATTAATTGAATCGCCCTCATTCTCAACCTCACTATGTTTTCCTGAACCATTGGATCAATGTTTCCAATAACTCTCTCCAAAAAGTCAACCATTTCAGATTTTTTTGTGAGATATACAGTGGCTATTTTTATATATTATTAAACATGTTAAATATTTATTATTTTTACCCTTATTCATATAGAAATATTTCTTTCAAATTTTTTAATTTTTTTAATTTTAATTCTGTTTGAATTTATTCTTTTGGACACAAGTCAGCTTTCTCAACAATATTGTTAGGGAGTTATTTGAAATTCATTATCAAAGGATAAAAATGAACTTTTTATACATACTCTAATAATTAGAGTGTTAATATGTAACCTCCATAGGAATAAAAACATAATGGTTCCCTGAAAACATAAAATTCATTAAAAATAATATTGTAAAATGTAAATTAATTTCTGAAATTGTTATATGTGATTAAAATCAATTTAAATTGTAATGAAAATATTGAACAATAAAAAAATGTTGGTTATAATAACATGTGGTAAGATAATAGATGGATAATTCATAACCCAAGGACTATAACATAATTTAGAGTTGATGATAATGTTTTTTATAAATTATTATTAATCATTAGTGTGAAAAAGGCTAAAGGGAATCACCTCTATGTATCTCAATGATAAAAATGTTATATAAATATTTTTGAACTAATTATACATTCAATGAGATGATGACAAGACATTAACATCCTAATTTATGTTGTTTAAATTAATCATATAAGTTAAATTATTCAATTCCAATAAAAAGGAAATATACAGGGGATAATCAAGTGAAGTTTATGAGGAAATTAATATTTATTCAAAAAAATGATATATAGTTTACAGTATTCTAATTATTTCCAACCTTATCCATATAAACAATTTGTGTTAATATAATTGGTTACTCACTGAGGAAATATATATTCTCTAATGTTACCTAATGGTTGATAATTAGAAGAAAAGTTTTTATAATAAGAAAAAAACAATGAATAATAATTTCCAATCATGAAAATAATTATTAGGTATACAGGTAAAGATTATCAATCCATTATAATCTTAAATCCCTAAATATATGTTCTCAGATTCCATGATGATTTTTTTATCATTTCATCTAAAAACTAGAAAATAAATTAGGAGAGTGTATAAATTGCATAATATTATCAATCATGATAGATCCTATGTCTAAGGTTCCACAACCCTTTTAAACCATAACTCATGATATACTTTCATAAGTCATCACCCTATATTACTCTATTGTCTCTTCATTGAATAAATTAATTTATCCATAAAATATTAATCATAATTAAAAATAAATGGTTTTCATGTGACTTTTGGTTAACCATTATCTCATTAACACAATCCATATAGATCTAAATAGAAGCCATAACTATTTATATTCATCATTAGTGTTACTCAATATGACGCCACAAACAGATTACAATTCCGTACGTGAATCCATGTAATACCCTAATAAAAATTACAATGCCATTGTTTAAAATTTATTCTTTATTCAAATATTCTCAATAAATTTTCAATAACGTCATGAGTACACTAATTTTTCAATATCAGTTCCACTTTTCTTTGATTTTGGGTACTGATAGGAGAACCTGAAAAATATTACATCATAGGATGCTCAAAAAATAACATATAATTTTAAAAATTCTAAAATTTTATATATGATGTACTCAAAGTGAGAAAATATTACATATCCTATATCTACATTGTTATTTTAATATAGTGGATCCATTACATATTAATTTAAAACCCATATGTAACACATTATTATGCAGTTGTTATTATCAGAAATTATAAGAAATTTATGAAATTTAATTATCATAAAAGATATCTTGATTTGGAAAATTGATTATAACATTGAAATTACCCTTTGGTTATGATTTCCGCATTACATATCACTAAACCTTTTTATTTTTAAAATGGGTGAGGCCCTGACATATAATCATACAATAATAAAGTAACTCTTATATATAAGTTTATTTTTAAATTATAAATGTTTGTTATACTGATGTATCAACATTAATAGATTATATACCTTTATATACTGTATCATATTCTATGAAACAATGTTCAATGACAAAACTAGATACATAATGATTTTACAAACTTCTAATAAAAAAATACAATAAAAAATAATTGAGATAGAAATAATGAACAATAAAAAGAAAAATTACAAAACTCAAAAACATTATAATTTCATCAATAAAAATATTTCCAATAATTATTTAATAGGATCATTAAAAATAATTTTTTAAAACCAATTAATTCATAATAAAATATAACCTTTTGAACTAAAACCAATATTATCAGAAAAATAATATAAATTAATTATAATTTTAAAATAAAATGGTCCAAAATTAATTACTTTTGATGAAATGATCATTATATCATATATAAATACATTATTAATTGATTATAATATTTTTTAAAATATATATTCCACAAAAACATCAACATGTAACCATGACATTGAACCAAATATTCTTCATATAATGATTTAAATATATGAATTATAGTCCCAAGTCATCTAAATCCCTTAAATAGAAATTTGGTATACATCATATGATTTGAATATGATGTAAATAGGGATCAATAATGATGATCCATATAATAGAAACATCCCAGGACCCATTATTAGATTTCCTTGAGAACATATTCAATAGTTACGATTTTGGACTTGTCTATAAGAACCTATATTTTAGTTACCCACTCTTAGTTATCCCTAAGAACATATCATATAGGAACCATACCTCAGTGGTGCTAAGTCACAAATCGCATGGGGAACCACTATTATAGTTCAATATATATATATATATAAGTATTTTATTGTTTCATTTATTTAAGTGTTTTCATTTATTTTAATAATTATTAATGTTATATAATAATTACATGAATTCTATAAATTTAAATATTAATATACTTTAAATAATTTTATACATTAATCTATGTTTTTATGTTATGTATGAAAATTTATTTATTTTTCATCAACCATTATTCATGAATATATTACTTTTTGGGTTGAATTGAGAAGTTAATTTTAATTTATAAATATTAGAAGATTGAATTGTAATGGAATTAAGATCCTTATTATTTAAAGAACTGTAGTTTGATGCACATTGGGTTGGATTTATCACTATCATGGGAGCATAGGTTCAATAAAAAACAATGAAGGTAAACTACCTATGAATCAATATTTACTCTTGGGAATTATATGTTACATAATATTCTAAACCATTACATGTATTATATTGACATACCATATATAGAAAATGGTTTTTTATATTTTCTAATATTGTGGACATTTAATACGGTTTAATAAAAGTTTAATGTATTGTGTAATGTTTTTCAAATCGATATGGTTTTAATGTAATAATAATTTGGTAGTAATAAGGATATAAAACATTGAATCATTAAAATTATACAAACATTTAAAGGGTTTTCATGATATAATATAATGAGATATTAAGTGTTGTATCCTTTTCAAAGCTAACCCATGTGACGAACAAGGCTGGGTCGCCAACCGACCCAGCGCCCGACCTAGTCTGTGAGAAGGCCTGAAGGGCATTCCCATTCCCCACTGGTTGGGACAAGTGCCCTAGTATCAAAAAAAATGTGGAAACGATTTACCCGAAACAATAGACAAAAAACAAATTACAAGATAAATAAACTACAACAGGAAATAGACAACCAAACACGCCATTAAACTATAAATAGGTTTAAAGTCTTCAATTCAACTAAAAACCCAAAGTGAAAAATCAAAAAAGATATTGATCTAAAAATACAATACCATCCTCTAAGAGACACTAGAAGATGAATCCCCATTCTACCAACACCAACCTACACACGAAGACCAACAGAAACTAGAAACACCATCACTAAGCACGATGCCCAATCTGAAATACAAAAAAGGAAATATCTCCATACACCCAAAGGTGTCTCTAGGGTGTGATCCAAATTCCCAGTAGGATACCAACAAATAAAAAGGTTCCATGCCACAACATCAAAAGTATAATTTAAATTGCCTAACAAAACCATAATTTTAAAATACTTTTAACGAAATCAATTAATGGTTGAAAGTAAAAAAGAAAAAAGAACATGAGAGGAGAAATCATTTCACAAACCCAACTTCAAAATGGAAGAGTAAAATCATAAATAACACACACATAATCAAGTGGTCCTCCAAATTCCGATGAAAGGCACCATGTTATGAATAATAGAGCACTGAAGGTTAATCCCCTAAGATATCTAGTATGCATGCTGCACTAGAGACATCGTACCTCGGTGTAAACGTGGCATTGGAACAAAACAATGAACGCTCTTCTACACAGGCCACTTATAAGGAAACACAACCATAACATAGTGGTATCCAATCATCACAAAAGATTAGTTAGTATGGTTTCATCAATATGGCTAGTTGAAACTGGGACAAACCACTTCCGTGTCATCTATAGTACTGACTGAAAATTATTTTTTTATTGAAAAAGGAGAAAAACCGAGGGGAACAATTCACGGGGGGCGAAAAAAATGAAGACCAAGTGCATCCTTTCGGATCACATTAACACACTCACACGGGAGGGAATTCAGACTGTCGAAAACAAGCAGGGTCTCCTCCGGCCTTCCCCCACTAGCCAAAACATCTGCCGCAAAGTTGGTTTCCCTTACACCATGATGGACCAGCTTACCCTGATAAGTCTCCATTCTGCATCATCTGAGAACATACATCAAGTTCCATGGCACATCACATTCCCCTTTGAGGGACCGAACAAGAATCTCCGAATCGGATTCAACCTCCGTCACATGCAAACCTCTTCCTCTGCATAAAATGATACCTGAGAGGAGGGCTCTGAACTCCGCACCTAACGAAGTACCCGGTCCATAGTAAGCGCTAAAAGCGATATGAACTGAGCCCGAGCTATCCCTCAGGAGACCACCACCTCTCATAATCCCCCTCGAGCAGGAGCCATCCACATTGAGCTTTAAACCGCTGGTTGGAGGCTGCCACCGAAACCATCTCCCTGATTGTGGTGCCTGGGCCCCCCGTCCCTCAACCATATTTCCCAGAAAACCCGAATGCATGCCCTTCTTGAAGAGACCGGCCAGCTCAACTATAAGCAGCTTCATACGAACCTGTAGAGCCAGCAGTGAGCGCCTTCCTCCCAGCCTCACCTGATTGCGCGCTTCCCACAGAGTCCAGCAAATGGCAATCAGAGCAACCAAACCTGCAGAGCGTTCCTCATCCTTGTTACCCAAGGCGGACAGCCAAACCATAATGTAACCACTAACCGAAGGAATCCCGTCCACAGGTGCTCTAAACTGGGCGAACTGAGACCATAAGAACACTGCCCACTGCCCCTGAAAGAACAGGTGCAACGTAGTTTCCGCCGATGGATTCTCACAACAGAAACAACGTGAGGCCATGCTGATCCCCTTCTTCATAATGTTCTCCTCTGTGGGTACCGCTCGGTTTTGCACTCGCCACAGCAGGAAGTTCATCCTCGTCGGGATTTTCTTGCCCCACGTCCCACTATGAACTGTTTCTCTTATAGGTGCCCTCTGAGCGATTCTTCTGAAACCGTTCTTGTTGAAACGGCCCGAACCGGAAGCAGAGAAGCAACACCTGTCAGGCACATCACCCATAACCACGCCATTGAAGGATAGAAGCTGCGCAGGGTTAAGATTCCCGTGGATGAACTCATAATCCTCACACGCATCCCTGAAAGAAATGGAAGGGTAAGGGCATCCCTCATAACCGAGTCGTTCTTCCAACAATGCATCGTCCCAGAAACTGATATCTCCGCGGCCAATCACCCATCTGGTGTGGCCATGCAGAACCTCCAAGTGTGAAGTGATGCACCTGGCGAGGGCCGTCATACAGAGCCTGCGTCGATCACCCTGTACTACGTACCTTGCCTTGTAGAATTTGGCCCAGAGGGACTTGCCCACTAACACTTCCCAAGCAAGCTTAGCTTGGAGACCCTGGATCGTTCCACCAATATCCCGAAGACCCACCCCTCCTTCCTCCACAGGTTGGGCCATCCTCTCCCAGGAAGCCCAGTGACATCTCCCCTCTCCTTTCGCATCCCATAGAAAACTCGTCATAATGCGAACAATCCTCTCCACCGTTCCCTTTGGTGGTTGGATGACAGCGAAGACGTGCATGGGGATCGAGAGGAGGACACTGTTGATTAAGGTGATCCTACCTCCATAGGAGAGTAACTTATTCTTCCAGTTGAAGATCCTCCCCAGTATGCGATCAACGCTGCCATTGAAGTGGGACTTCAGAATCCTTCCGCATGACAGGGGAACTCCTAAATACATGATGGGAAGCTGCCGTTGTCCGCATCCTAAGTCTTCTTGAATAGTTTTGCACCTCCGATCCGGGCACTTATTTGAGATGAACAGATGACTCTTGGACCTGCTAATATCCTGTCCACTTAGTTCCCCATATTGCGACATAATTCCATTGAGTATCCTCAATGATCTCTTTCCTCCGTTCGTAAATATTAAGATGTCGTCCGCAAACATGAGGTGAGAAACAATGAGGGAACACCTTCTTCCTCGAAACGGTTTCAACCTCCCCTGCAGGGATTCCTTCTGCAGGTTCCTAGATAGGGCGTCCTGGGCAAGTACAAACAGAGGGGGGGAGAGTGGGTCGCCTTGTCGGACCCCCCTTACTGATTTAAAAAAACCGAAACACCTGCCATGAAGAGAGATAGAGATCCATGGAGAGGCAAAGCACCTAAAGCATAAATCACAAAAGGACTCTCGAAATCCGAAGCCCCTCATCACCCGCAGTATGAAACTCCATTCTAGCTTGTCATAAGCTTTGCATATATCCACCTGCCATATCATATTAGAACCCACAGCTCGCTTGTTCAGATCCTGAACCAATTCACTAGCAATCGCAACCGCCCCCTGAATACCCCTCCCCTGGATGAAGCCGTGCTGCTCCTCAGAAACCAGCCTTGGAATCACATTTGCTAATCTCCTGCTAATGGTTGTTGCCAAGATCTTATAAGATACGTTACACAGGCAAATGGGTCTGAACTGACTAAAGATAGTGGGATCCTTAACCTTCGGAATCAGAACCACCCTCGAGGAGACAATCCCTCTACACAGAGGAGCTCCCCGAAAGAAGTCACCGATGGCTTCAACCACACAAGGTCCCACCACATCCCATGCAGCACAGTAAAAAGAAGCCGGGAAACCATCAGGGCCTGGGGCGCTCTCCTTCGGCATGCTACCCAGGGCCTCCTTAATTTCCTTCTCGTCTGGAATTCTGGACAGCTGCTCGCTCTCAGAGAGGGATACCAAGCAAGGTAGATTGTCCAAGAAAGAAGATGCCCCTAAAGACTCCCTACGAAACCCAGACGAGGTATCACCTGCCCAAATGCCTTCAAAGTGTTTCAACGCAATCTTACCAGCCTCCATAACATCCGAAGTGAACTCCCCATCATCTTTTTTTATGTTGATCTTCGAGGTCCTCCTTTCTTTGATGGAGGCTTGAAAGAAGGAGCTGTTGCGGTCTCCCTCTTTAAGCCATCGCACACGGGACCGTTGAGCATAAACCCTTTCCATCTCCAAAAGTTTCTCCACCAGAATAGCATTCCTATCACATAGCTTAGTGAAGGTATTCTCATCTCAGGACACCTGTAGACTCTCCTCCAGCCTGTGAACTTCCTCTTGTAAGTTGGATATTCCATTGGTCCTGTCAGGTTGCTCCACAAGCCATTGCTTTATACCCATCTTTAACCTTTTGAGTCGGTTGGTCAGCCCATCCCATGATGACTTACCCTCCTCCAGGAGCCAAGAGGACCTTACCAGTTCCATGAACTCTTGATTTGAATGCCACACACTCGAATAGTAAAAGGTCTGTCCAACCACACTTTCACGTTTTATCTCCAATAAAAGCGGTGCATGGTCCGATAGTATACGGGGGAGATGAGTAACTGAGGTCTTGGAGAACATGTCGAGCCCATGTAGATTAGTTAGCCACCTGTCCAGGCGGCACCAGACCCTACTCTGGCCTCTCCTGTTGTTGCACCAAGTGTATCGCGATCCTTCGAATACTAGATCCATTAGTCCCGCCTGCAACACACATTCCTTAAAATCCATCATCCCATCAAGAGAAGCACCCCTTCCTCCTTTTTTCTCCAAAGGTTCCATGACAATGTTAAAATCACCCCCCACAAACCATGGCAACGGCCCTGCCTGAACCTCTTTCAAGTGGGTCCATAGCTCCCTCCTTTCCAATGGTTTATTGCTCGCATAAACCAAGGAGAAAAGTACATTGATACCATTCAGTTGGATCTTAACATCGATACACTGCTTGGTCACCTTAACAACCTCCACCAGAAGAGGGTCTCTCCAACCCACCCAAATCTGGGCATTAGTAGGTCCGCCCTGGAAACTGTTTGGGAAACCCAGTTTTCTCACAACATGCTGCGCCTTACAGGCATCCAACTTTGGTTCAAGAATCACCAACAAAGAAGCTTTGGCCTTCCTACCCTCCAGCGAAATGAGGGCCCTCTTCGCCTGAGCCCCTAGCCCACGGGCATTCCATAAAATAACTGAAAGCATTAAAGGATCGACTTGCGGGCCTTCGGAATCACCGGCGAGTCCAGGCCATGCAGAGCGAGCAGACCCTTCCCCTTAGCCTTCGAGCGAGTGATTGGTCCAGACACGATAGACTCGTCTCTCCCCCGTGGTCCGTCCAGCAGACCCTCGCTACTCAAAACATCCAGTTCTTCCAGCCGAGGCCTTCTACCAGATGGAAACCGAGGATGCTCATCACCAAACCCCCCCTGGCACAACGACATCCAAACCCTTCGTTGCGGCGACCAGCGTGAGGCTACCACTTCCTTTTCAGCTCCACTGATCCCACCAGCCATCTCCCCGCAGCCACTAGTGGAGACCACCATATTGCTCACCAGGCAACTTCTTATCGATCCTGGCGGGGGAGGAGACGAGAAAACGAAGGAGGGGGTGGCGGGGGAGAGAAACCTGTCCGGGCTTCCCAGTGAGAAAGGGACATGCAGCTCCAGTGCACCAGACGATACGTCTAGCCTAACACCACCCAAAGGCGTCCTTTGGGACAGAGGGCCCGGGGACCAAGAGATCAGATCTTTACTCCCCGAAGAAGGAACCGACCGCTTCCCAGAAGATGCAGACGACGTTTCCCCCGAAGACATACCAAAACAGGAAACACTGGGTAAATTCAAATTTGAAACCATAGGGGGTACAACGGACAGACCCAGAGAACCATCTTTACCCGACCCGGACGGGTCCTGACCCGAAACACCAAACTGGTCGCCACCGGAAGAAACCGCCACCTTCCTCCGCCGCCGGCAGCTCTTCATCTCATGCCCATGAAGACCACAAAGCCCACAGAAGCGGTGGAGCTTGCGGAAAAACAACCGCTGCCTCCAACAGAAGCCATCCTCCGTGTCAAGATGCACCCATGACGGTCTCTTCAAAGAAAGGTCCATTTCCACACAAATACACGGGTTCGCTGCCGCCCTGAAGAACCTCGTATCCTCATCCGCACAGAGAAAGGTCCCAAGAGAGTTTCCGATATCCTTCAGCAGAGCCGGGTTTTGGAACGGGAGAGGAAGGCCCGGAAGAGAAAGCCACACCGCCTCAAAAGGGGATTCCCGCCCCCTGTGACAGTCCCAGGACCATCTGGATAAAGAGAAGCTCCGAGAGCCACATCTACGAGCTCCCCAAGCCCACGCTCTCACAAAATCCTCCCGGGAAGCCAGAAGAACACAAAAGGCCACACGCGACAAATGAGAAACCACAGCAGGTTGCGACAGCCCCCACGAATCCACAAAGCTTCTGAAGACGTCCAGGGACGGTTTGGCATGCCCAAAACGTGCCACCAAGGTGAGCTCATGGAAGGAAGCAGCCTCCTGCAGCTCTCTGGACGAGAAGCGCACCACAGGACCCCCAGGGAGCATCCTAGGGTCCCTAGGTTCCACCACAACCGGAGGAGCCTCCCTTCCAGCCTGAGGAGCTAAAGGAGGACAGGCGCTGGTCCCCCCCGCAAGGCCCCTACAGAGGACCTCCTTGAAAGAAACCCCAGACGAGGCACCCCCAGCAGATCCCTCAACACCTCCGACCGCGGGCTTCGAAGCACCAGGCAGAGCCGCCGCCGACTCCCCTCCGACAACCCCTTCAGGGAAAGAGTGTATCTCCATCTCTGGGATACGCTTTTTCTCATCTATAGTAAAAGTCATAATCCACCACCTAAGTACATAGAGTTTTATTTTTTGTGATCAAACAAATATCACATTCACATCATGTATCACTTTCGCATATCACAAACCAAACAAGAGATCACATCATAAGCAACCACTTACACAACCAGACTCCTCTTTAAAGATCAAACGCACACCAATATCATTTCAAATATAAATTTAATCACTTTAAAATTTTAATATATATAATTTAAAAACATAATAAAACAATTACAGGAGACATTGCAAGTCTTTACAGAAAAAACTCACTAGTAATACAATTTTTAAACCAAGTGCGCACCAAAACATTTTCAATGTATATTTCTTACACAATCACAAATTAATAAATCATCTAGATAATTAATAATACATTTTTAAAATTCCTAACTTGGTTTTAACCTATAAACATATTCAATTTCCATTTCTTTAAATTCAATTGTGCCAGACACAAATTGTTCCTTTTTCCCAAACATGGTTTGAAACTCTAACCAAAAATAAATAAGCCAATAAAAAACATATAAAAACAATTTCAACAACATCACCAAATAATATTAAATCAAAATAGTGACACAAAACCGACATGTCAAACAATCCGTCCTCGAATAAAGAATCGCATTAAAATACACACACTTCATCTTTCATATCATAGACCAAAAACATTTGAAGACACCGCCATTAATTACTAGAAATCATTATTTTTTCTATTTCGCACACATCGTAGAAAAACAAGGCAATGGTCATGCCCCTTTATAACATCAAAATACTTAAAAACAATTTTCCAAAACAAGCTTTGCACAATTTGTTTTACAGAACAAAACCAAGATAGCATGCCAAAAATGATTTGCTACTCATTGAAAATCCACATTTTAAACATACAAAACTAAAATACTATTATAAACAAAGTTTGTACTGAGAAAACAACCCGAAAAACCCACATTGATAACATTTCACCAAAACAACACAAAACATTTACATATCCAAAACCAAAAATTCATTTTTGACTAGAAAGAACACTAATCAATAAAAAATTCCATTTTCACCAAAAAATTAAACTAAAGAACACATTTATAAATTAAAATAAGCATAGTAAATTTATAAAATGGTAATAAGGCATAGAACCACCTATCTCACACGAATACATTGTCGAAAAGTGGTGAAAAACCTCCTCTACACCACAATCGCAGCACGAACAAACCCTATAAAGGATATAAAATACAAGAGGATGTCACTCGCGGCTTAAATTCTAAAACCAACATGCCTCACATTAGAAATTAATGGCTAAACATATATTTCCTTATACCTAATACTAACTCGTGAAACTTAAACAAATTATGCATAGTGAATTGGAGATGATTCTACTAAAGAACATAACAATCCATGAAATTAAAAAAAATTAAACACACTAAGAAAGGATGTATAATACATATCGAAGGAAGGGGTTCTCTAGGAAAAGACAATCAAAGGGAAGTAGGGGTGGCACAATAGCTAGTCGGGGATGACAGGGATGAGGGAGGTAGTGGACGACGTGCGAGGGAGAGGGTGGAGTCAGATGAAGGGGGGGATCGAGGAGGCTGATGAGGGCATCACCAACAGTTGAGAATTCTGGTGAGTGTGGAGGAAGAATGAAACTGCCTGATGAGAACCGGGGAGGCCGAGTCTTAGGCACGATGAATGGAGGGGAAAGAGGAGGGATGTAATGGTGATGCCTGAGGAAGAGATGGGGTGTGTCGGCAGAGAATGGACGAGGGGTGTTGAAGGGGGAAGTAGGGTGGTGTCCTTCACTGCGTAGGTCAGGGGGGAGCCTTCCAATGCGCCTCAAACAAGACCCGAGGGGGGGTCCGAAAATCGTAAGGGAAAAAAATAAAAAAAAATAAAAAAATTGGAAAATAATAAAAATAGTAAGTTCTAACAACTATAATAATAACAATAACAATAATAACAACAAGATAATAAAAAAATTAATAAACTAAATAATAATGTATACAATAATCAACTTAATAAAATTCTATTAATAAAAAAATACTCTTAAATAAATTATTATCGAAGATAATAATGATAATATTCTCACGTGACATTAATAATATTATTATTATTATTATTATTAAAATTATTAATTCATCAAATTTTATTAGTTGATGATCAGGAAGGTTGTGCGGTTAACTTGGGGAGATCGCTTGGTGACCCAGCCGAGGCCGCGTGGCTTCGATCACAGTGCGCTAGACACAATCAAGGTAAAAACACATTTTAAAATAATAACTAAAAAAATTTAATTTTGGATTTAACCCGAACTACCCACCACCATGAAAAATTAATAAAATAAATAATTTTGAAAATGGATGTCATGACAATTCTCCCCACCATAATGCTTTCCATCCCCAAAAATCCAGAACTAAGGATGAGACTCAATGTAAAAATCAATACCCCCTTAAGAATCAAAGATGATCCCTTAAAAACAATCAGAAAGAGGCATAGGAACCGTGCATAGAATATGTGACTCAATTTACAACATCAAGAAACTCAAAAAAAAATACGTTATGATATGTGTCTCCTGCCCCAAAGATCTAGAACACCTCCAATTGACTGATCAAGGAAAGGAACTCTCACACCCCTAGAAACAAACATCACAAGCCGAAATACCTCAAGAACTATAAATGAAATCCACGCCATTTGACTGGAACAAACAAACAAGACCAAACACATCCAAGGAACACTCTTATCACGCCCTACATAGCTATATTTAGGAACATATTCAAAAGGTCAACAAGGGGATAGCCCGAAGGGGCTCCCCACAATTAGAAACTCACTGATGCCCAAGACAAAACTAGAAAATTGACACGAGGAGGCCTGAGAGGACACCCCACCATTATGAAGAAGGAAACACCGATTCATTCTAAAGACTTTTGAGTGAGACCCATTGTGGGTCCCCCACCATTATAATTGACGAAAGATATGAGACACTGAAAATTTTCTAACGGTGTCCAAACACCCCCCCATAAAGAGAGGGGAGGGATGGGCCCTACTACCGAGGTTTCAAAAGCATGGATAAAGACAGAACAACATCTCCTCATCCCTAGATTATCACTATATAACTTTGAGATCGATTTACCCAGCATACCCCATAAGTACCACTAAATAGATTACATCTACTGGGACACATCCCCCAAAAATTTAAGGTAAGGAAACGACAATGCCTCATCATAGCCATGGGAGACCTCATGTACAGAAATGGGTTTTCTCGAATAAAACAACTTCAAAGATAAATTTAGTGTGCCTTCACCCTCAATACCGATGACAAAAATAAATTCAGGGTCACATAACTCCTGGGGTTCCTGACCATGTGCTAGCTTCACTATGAGGTCGATGGCTGGAGCCCTACTTTTGAAGAATATCATTCATTGCTTTCAGGTATTAAAGAATCTCAAATGGAGATTCTACTTTCCTGGTGCTACAATAAACCCCACCAAAATAGAGACAACACTAATAAACATAAATCACCATGACTTCCAACTACTCCCTCATGGAATATCAACCAAAGTTGGTGTTTTGAAAATGCCCATGCGTCACCTATTCACCTTATATAAGAACATAATAATGGAATGACGCATGAAAAACACTCCCCCTTTAAAAGAAAACATAAAACTCCCTATGAGTTGGACACACTCCCATGAAAACAGGGATTCCCGAAAGACTCTATAAAATCCACCTTTTCTCTTTGAAGAGAACTCACAGAGAAAGTTTTCCCAAAACATGACCCTCACAGCCGATGAAATCACTACCAGCCTTTCTAGACATTCGTCAACATCGATAATTTCAAACCACCATCACCCTTCCCTTGTGTAATTCCATTCACTGTTTCCAGGGGTGACCTTTAGACGCAACATTGTCAAAATTCATACCTGATGTATAGTAAAACTCGAAGAGACCAAAAATCCCTTCAACTCTCCTCACGCCTGTCATCCCACTACGAGGAGATATATATAACCGAAATAGAGAAGAGAAAAACCAAGCACTATCACTATGATGGGAGAGTCCATTAATCAGCTCGATGGCCGGCCAATGGTAAATTGCCTATAGTTGCACTTCAATCGCATGTTAACGCTTTATAGGGGTGTAAACTAGTAAAGATGAACATATACACAGTAAAAATGGTCCTATGGTCAAGACATAGAGCAAGAGAACACTAAAAATGCAGGGGGAACCACTACAAGGGCTTCCCGAAGCACTTTAAAAAAACCACTAATATTAGACTTTTACACCAACTAACAAATAATAATTCAAAGTTAGGACACAAATCATTCAATAGGGATTCACAGCTCGAAATACCTCTCATCCAACACTTCAAAAATACAGCAACAGACCACACTACCATTGATTATTTTAACCCCAAATATTCATTTAACAAATCATTTTGAAAATAAACAAAGTTGGTGGGTTTCACAAACACCAATGGTATATCGTGGGTCTCACACATGAATTTTCACATGTCACTCCCAGAAATCCAGCTCACGTCTACCCCTTATCTCATCCTATCATACCATTAACCATTTCTCTTTCCATATACTCTAATGCATGTGGTTTTCCATGAGATCACCAAGGATTAAAACTATACCTTTCCATTTTTCAAAAACAAAACATTCATCCCACACTTTTCTAACATCATACAACATTTTCTTTTTAAAGCATGTCATTTAAAAACATTTTCCAAGAGAAAATAATTTTTACATAAAAATCGGATTACCATAAATCCAAATCATAGAGACGAGGTATGATGTAAGAGGAGAATAGTGTCAGTGGGTGACTAGGACATATGGTTGGTTACCATACTCCAATCATGCCACCACCACAAAGAGTTTTCTAGGAAAGCTTCTCTGACTCCACCTGGATTTCCAAACAATAAGAGCTCACTAGGACCACTGACCCCTCTCCCTTTTTATTTCCATGAAACATTTTTAACCGCAGGGAAAAAATACATTGAAAAAACACAACTTAACCTGGAAACTCTTATCCCACCATAATTTTTGCGGGCTAGGAACCTTGCACGTAGCTAGAATGTTGCCTTCCGACACCCTTAACTTTTTTCTACCCTGACTCTATCCTAATATAACACAATCCTATAGGGAAACCCCCCTTTGATACCATTTTTTCACGAACCAGGATGGGTCACCATCCAAACCGGTGCCTGAATCTGTCCATAGCATGGAAAAAAGGGCGTTACCAATCCACATAGGTTCACACAATTACCTATCTACAAAATTAATAATTGGGAATTATTTACTCAAAAAATGATATAAAAATAACTAACAAGATAAATAAATTGAAACCTAAAATAGTCAGTCAAACATGCCTGTAAACTATAAATGGGGTTGAAGTCTATAATTCCATTAAAACCCCAATGTGAACAACAAAAAAGATAAAGAACTAAAAATCCAATACCAACCTCCCAGCGAAATGATAAGCCACCTCCCCATGCTACCAACACCTACCTGCACGTGAAGACCAACAACAAAAATAACAACAGTCACTAAGCATGATGCCCCAACCTAGAATACACAAAGGAAAAGATATACATACACCTAACAGTGTATGTAGAGTGGGAGCTAAATACCCAGTAGGATACCACCAAATAAAAAGTTTACATGCCACAACATCAAAAGGAGAATTTAACATGCTTAAAAATACCATACTTTTAAAATTCTTTTATAGAAAACATTTAATGGTTGAATGTAAAAAAGAGAAAAGAACACTGGAAGGTAAAACATTTCACAATCACTACTTTAAAATAGAATAGAAAAATCATAATGAACACACACAAACTCAAGTGATCCTCTGTATGTTGACGGAAGGTACCATGATATGAATAGTAGAGAACTAAAGGTAAATCCCCTAAGGTAGCTAGTATGTGCGGTGCACTAGAAACATCGTAACTCAGTGTTAAAGTGGCATAGGAACCACAATAATCAATATTATTATTCACGATGAACTATATGGAAAAAAACCCATAACCCAGTGGTCTCCAATCATCACAAAAGTTTAGTAAGTATTGTAACTTCAATCCTGGCAAATAAAACCTGGATAAACCACTTATGTGTCATCTAGCGTACTAGTCCTAATCTGCACACCTATGTTCCTAGGGGTTCCCTTCTTTGTGATAAAAAAATTTTTAAATTCACATCGTGTATCACTTTCACATATCACAAACCAATAAAGACATCACATCATGAGCCACCACTTGCACAACCAGACTCCTCTTTAAAGATCAAATTCACACCGGTACATGAAATGCATTAAGGATTTACACAAAAAATACACCAAAAATAAACTTTTTAAACCAAGCGCACACCAAAACCTTTTCAATGTATAATTCTCCCAACACTCACAAATAAATAAATCGTGTAATTAATTAGTAATACATTTCTGAAATGCATAACATGGTTTTATCCTAATTACATATTCAATGTCCCTATCTTTGAAATCAACCGCACAAAAAAACATTTGTTCCATTTTTTTTTCAAAACACTGTTTGCAAATATTACACAAATAAATAATTCATTAAAAAAAATTATAAAAACAACTTTGACAACACCCCTAAATGATTTTAAACCAAAAGATCTCCCCGAAAACAACATTTCAAACAATCCATTCTCAAACTAAAATTCACATTAAAATACACAGAATTTATCTTTCATATCAAAGATCAACCGCTTTTGAAGAAACCACCATTATTTAAAAGACATGATTTACTTTTAATTTTGCACATCATGTCTAATAAAAAGACAACGGAGAAGCCCCTTTATAAAATCACCAAACTTGAAACACATTTTCCAGAACAAGCTCTGTCCATTTATTTCAGGAAAACAAAACCAAGCCATCATGACCAAAATGATTGGCTACTTGTTAAAAATCAACATTTTAAATATACACAAGTCAAATACGCTTGTAAAAAATATTTGTACCAACCTAAAAACCCCTATAACCCACTTTGAAAACATTGAACCAAAACAACACAAACATTGACATATCCTTAACAAAAAATTCATTTCTGACTGGCGAGCACACCAATCAGTCAAAAAATTCCATTCACACCACAAAATGAAACTAAAGAACACATTTATAAATTCAAATACGCATAGTAAATTTATCAAATGATGATAAGGCATGGAACCACCTACCTAGCAGGAAGACATTGCTGAAATGTTGTGCAAAACCACATATGCACCGCAACCGAATCACCAAGAAACCCTATCAATGCCAAAAAAATCCAAGAGGCTGTCACTCAAGAGAAAAATAAAAATCTCATCATGCCTCAAAATTGAAATTAATCAGTAATCATATATTTCCTACCCAATTCTAAACCGTGAAACCTAAAAAAAAAAAGTGCACAGTGAATTGGAGATTCTTCTGCAAAATCACGTCACAATCCGTGGAATTAAAAAACATTAAACAAACGAATTAATGATGTATACGTCTTATCGGAGGGATGAGTTCACTGGAAAGAGACCGGCCAAGGGAAGAAGGGGCGGCGCAACAGCTGGTCGGGGATGATAAGGGGGAGGGAGGTCATGCATGACATGCGAGGGTGAGGGCAGAGCTGATTGAAGTTGGGGTGGGACAAAATGGACCAAGGAGGCTAGCAATGGCAATACCGCCAGGTGAGAAGGCGAGCGAGGGTGGAGGCATGCCTCAGCTGCCTGATGAGAACCGGGGAGGCCAAGAGCTGGGGACGATGGCTAGAGGAGAAAAAGGCGGGGTGTGCCGATGCTGTCCAGGGAAGAAATAGGGTGCGTCGGCGGGGCTGGGGGGGGGGGGGGGGGGGGGGTCATGCGGGAGTAGAAAGGAGATCTCCAGCACGTATGGCAACGGGAGCCTGCTTGTGTGGCACGGACAAGACCCCGGTGGAGCACAAAACCTATGAAAAAAAAACATATACAAATAAATGGAAAATAATAACAATAATACGTTTTAACAATTGTAATAATAATTATAATAACAATAAGATAATAAAAAAATTAAAAAACTAAATAATAAAAAATACAATATTCAACTTAATAAACTTCTATTAATAAAAATATTACTCTCAATTAAATTATTATCGAAGATAATAAAAAAATATATTATCAAGTGATATTATTATTATTATTATTATTATTATTATTAAAACCATTCTTAACTAATCTTATTTCATTAGTTTACCATCGGGCAGGTCGTGCGGTGAATCGGGTGAGGTCACACAGTCACCCAGGTGAGGTGGCGCAACATCGACTACTGTTCGTTGGACGCAGTCAAAGAAAAAACACTGATTTTAAAATAATAACTCAAAAATATAATTTCAGTTTCAACCCAAACCACTCAATGCCATAAAAAATTAATAAAATAAATATATTTGAAATTGGCCTGCGTGACAATTCTTCACACCAAAAAACATTCTTTCCATAGAAATCCACAACTGAGGATGAGACTCAAAGTAGAAAACAATACCCCCTTATAGTTCAAAGAGGATCCCTATGAAAACAAGAAGAAATAGGCAAACACACCATGCATAGAGAATGTGACATAAGTGACAAACTCATGAAACTCAAAATAATAATAATTTCTGTTATGTGTTTCCCTTCCCAAAGAGTTAGAATTCCTCCAGTAGACTGATCAAGGAAAGGAACTCTCACACCCATGGATACCAACTTCAAAATCTAAAAAACCTCAAGCACTATTAAATGAAAACCACACCGTTTGATAGCAATGATCAAACAAGAACAAAAAAATACATGGAACACTCTTATCACACACCACATAGCCATCATTAGGAACAAAATCTAATGGTCAACATGGGGAAAGCCCGAAGGGGCTCCCCACCATTAGAAACTCACTGATGCCAGAGTTGAAACTGGAAAACCGACACGAGGATCCCTGAGTGGACTCCCCACCATTATGAAGAAGGCCAACACCGATTCATTCTAGAGTCTTTTGAGTGAGACCAAATGTGGGTCGCCCACCACTAGAATCGGTGAAAGATAGAAAACATTGAAATTTTTCTAACTGTGACCAAACACCACAACACAATGGATGGGGATGGTCGAGCCCAAATACTGGGGAGTCAAAACCACAACCAATGATTGACCAACATCTCCACATCCCTGGATGATCACTATTCGACTTTAGGACTGATTTACCCAACATACACCATAAGGACCACTAATGTGATTACATCTTGTAGGACGCAACCCCCAAGGCATTAAGGTAATGAGACAACTATGCCTCCTCATAGCCATGGGAGACCTCACACACCCAAACAAGTTTATTGGAAAAGAACAACTACATTAAACAATTTAACTGCCTTCACCTTCTATATTGATGACATAAATAAAGTCGAGGTACCATAACTCCCAGGGTTCCTGATCTTGCGCCCGCATCACTCCAAGGACAATGGATGGTGCACTAATATTTTAAACATCTCATGCCTCACAGTCAGGTATTTAGGACTCTCGAATAGAGTTTCTTCGTTCCTAGTTCCGTAAGAAACCACACCACAATTGAGACCACACCAATAAACATAACACAACACAATGTCCAACTACTCCCTCGTGGAACATCCACCAAAAATTCGGTTTATAATATGCACATTCATCACTTATTTACCTTAATTATGCACATAAAAAAGTATAAACACAAAAAAAACACTCCCCCATTAAATGAAAAAATGGAACTCCATATGAGTAGGAAACACTCTTATGAAAATACGGATTCCCAAAGGACACTAAAAAAATCCAATTGTTCACTTCAAAGGTAACTCACACCACAAGACGTCACCAAACACGGCCATTGTGGCAGATGAAAGCAGTACAAGACATTCAAGACATTGGTCACCTCTGATAATTCAGAACCACCTTCACCCTTCCCGACTGTAATTCTTTTCACTTTTTCCAGGGCATGACTTCAGATGAAACAACGTCAAACTACATAGCCGATGACTCAGAAAACTCAAAGAGACAAAAAATCCCTTCAAATATCCTCGTGTCTGCAATCCTACGATGAGAGGATCTGCTTTACCGTAATGGAGAAGAAACCGACTTTGCACTATCACTAAAAAGGGAGGGTCCATTAATCCACCGGTGGGTTATCCAGTGGAGAATTATCTGTGGCCACACTTCAATCACATGGTAGTACTTTATATCGGTGTAAACTAGTTATGAAAACCATGGACTCAATCAAACTAGTCCAATGGTCAAGACATACCGCAAGCGAACACTAAATGTGCTAGGGGATCCAATAAAAGGGCTTGCCGAAGAACTTTTCAAGAGAAACCACTAACCACATGCTTTCACATGAACATAAAAATAAGAATTCAAACTCAGGATAGAAATCGTTCAGTAAGGATTCACGACTCAGAATGCCTCACTTCCAGCTTTTTCAAAATACTAGGACACACCACAAAACCATCAATTATTGAAACACCAAATATTTATTTAACAATTTTTTTTGATAATAAATGGAGTTTGTGGGTTGCAAAAAAACCAATGGTGTATCATGGGCCACACACATGAATGTTCTCAGGTAACACTGGGCAATCCACCTCATGTCCTCCTAGTAACTCATCCGCTCATAACATTAAACATTTGTCTTTCGATATACACTCATGCATGTGGTTTCCCATGAGAACACTGAGGATCAAAACTAGTGCTTTCCATTTTTCGAAATCAAAACATTCAACCTCGACATTTCAAAAGTCATACATCATTTTCATGTCAATGAACATAATTTCAAAATATTTTCAATGAACAAATAATTTTTTCATAAAACTCCAATTTCCATATATCTGAAACAATGAGATGAGGAATGGTGCAAGATGAGACTAGTGTCAGAAAATTATTGGGACATATGGTTTGCAACCATATGCCAATCATGACACCACCACAAAGAGTATTCTTGGACAATATCCCTAGCTCAAAATGGATTTACAGACCCTAAGAGCTCACTGGTACAACTGAACCCACTCCCTTTTCATTTCACCTAAGCATGTTTAACTACAAGGACCAAAGAATCAGAAAAACCTCAATGTACCCTGGAAACACTAGTGCCACATGAGGTGTGTTGGCCAAGCATCTTTTTCATAGCTAGAAGATTGAGTTCTAACACCCTTAACTTTGTTCTACCATAACTCAATCACAAGAGAACACAACCCATTAGATAAAAACCCCTTTGATTTTATTTTTTCACAAAATAGGTCGGGTCACAGTCTGACCCGACACCCAACTCGGTCCGCGACAGGGCCTGAAGGGCGTTCCCAATCCCCACGGGCTGACACAGGTTCATGGGTATCAAAATAATACATTGGAATGATTTACCCAAAACTAGAGATAAAAAACAAATAACAAGATAAATATACTGAAATTGAAAACGAACAACAAAACATGCCTAGAAACTATAAATATGTTTAAAGTATACAATTAAACTAAAAAAACAAAGTGAAAACCCACAATGATAGTGAATAGAAAACACCAAAAGAAACCTCCAAGAGACACAAGAAGAAGAATCCCCAAGCAACCAACACCATTCACCACGAGTAGACCAACAGCTACCAGAACCACCATTAATAAGCACAAAGCCCCAACTAGAATACACAAAGGAAATGATCAACATACACTCAAATGTGTATGTAGGGTCTGATAAAAATACCCGGTAGGATACCACCCTATAAAATGGTTCCATGCCACAACATCAAAAGGATAATTTAACATTCTTAAAAAAACCATACATTTAAGTTATTTTTAATGAAAACATTCAATGGTTGAAAGAAAAAAGAGAAAAGAACACTGGACGAGAAACCATTTCACAAACGCTACATTAAAATGGAAGGGAGAAATCCTAAAGAACACACACATACTGAAGTGGTCCTCCATATACTGATGGAAGGAACCACATTATGAATAATAGAGCACTACAGGTAAATCCCCAAAGGTATCTAGTTTGTGTGGTGCACTAGAGACATCGTACCACAGTGTAAATGTGGAATATGAACCAAAATAATCAACACACTTGTATATGATCCACTAGTAGGGAAACCCATCCATAACCTAGTGGTCTCCAATCATCGCAAAAGTTTAGTTAGTGTTGTAACATCAATCCTTCTAGATGAAACTAGGACTAACCAATTATGTTTCATCTTGCGTGGTAGTCGTAATCCACCCACCAATGTACCCGAGGTTCCCTTTTTGTGCTCAAATTTTTTTTACATTCACATCATGTATCACATTAACATATCACAAACCAAATAAGACATCACATCATTGTTGGGTTTTTATAGTGTATGATAATATCATATGATACCAACTAATGGACCGAAATAATACTGTAGATACTCAATATACAAGTGGGGGTGAATTATATACTTTAAAAAAAATCCTTACAGAAATTTTTTATAAAAAAAATTCACAACAAATCTTATATTAAAAACATGATTAATTCCAGAAATGTGATTCCAAGAACTCAATTCCAGAAAGGTGAATCTGGAAATGAAACATAACAAAAGTTTACACAGATAAAGATTGTACCTTGAAGCGTATAGAATCTTACTAAATCATAGTGTACAAGTATCAGGAAGTATCCAACAACCTTGGAAAAAGTTAAATTGATTTATACACTCAAGAAAGTATGTATTACACACACCATAGAGAGCCCACAACACGAAGATTAGATTCTGTCTTGATATCCCCACAAGCCCTCAACTTCTAGGTAGTCAGCACCTCTGTCTTCCTCAACAAGGTAGTCCTCGAACTTTAAGGTAATCGGTACCTCTGTCTTCCTATCCCCAGAAGCCCTCGAATGTACTCAGTAACATTTGGAGTCGAATGAAGACAATATTAACATGATGCTCAGTACAAACTAAGCATGAGAGAATATCTCAAGAAATTAATTCAACAGAATGTAATCACTAGAGTCATGGAATAGTCATTCAAAAGTTCTCAGAAGCTATGAGCTCATTCTAATGTGCTCATATTTATAGGGACAACTCCAACGGTCTACTCCCTCCTCCAACGGTCATATTTTTCTTTGAATTTTAGAGGGACCTGTATACGTGTCACTCAAAAAATGGTTAGTTAGTAACTAAATGCACGACATCGTTTTATAGCCAATACATGAGTAAGAAAAAATATGGTTACTTAAAAAAAATTCATTTTTTCAGAATGTAAGGAAAAATGAATTTTCGGAGTCTACCCAAAAACTATTAGGAGTCTATAATACAAGGATATACAGATTCTATTTTTTGAGGAATTTGGAACCTAAATTCTATTGAATTCTAGAGTATGCATTTCAAGGAAATTCAGAATTTTTATTCACAAGAATTCAGAACATGAACATAGAATCTTCGGAATATGAATTCATAATAATTCAGAGTCTAATGACATTGATGTTCAGAGTCTGAATTCATCAGAATTCGGAGTCTGAACTCATAGACGTTCAGAGTCAGAATTCATAAGAATTTGGAGTCAGAACTCATAGATGTACAGATTTTGAATTCATAAAAATTCAGTGTCAGAACTCATAAGAGTTCGGAGTCTGAATGCAGAGAAATTGGAGTTAGAATTCGGATATTGAAAATCGAATTCCCTATATATATGTATTATATGATTCTGAGGATTTAGATATGAAACCTAATTTTAAACTTAGACAATACAAAATGAATAATGAAAAACATGGTAAGGATAAATTTCCTTGGAGAAAGAAAATTTTTATTATGAGAGTAAAGCATAGGGTGAAAATGATTTGCCTTAAGATAAGGTGTTTTTGATTTTCAAAATAATAAGGAATGGAAAAGTCATATGGAAACCTTATTGACTCAATAATCTCAACAAACAAAAAGGAATGGAAAAGTCATAAGGAAGCCTTAGTGACTCAACAATCTCCCCTATTTGGAAAGCAAAAACATCCTTATGAAAAAATATATAAGGACTTAGAAAATATTTTTCTGTACATTGAAAGTAAAACTTATCTCCCCTCACACATGAGCAATTAATAATACAACTAACTCCCCCTTTGGTTTTGGAACACTAAGAATGTTATTCTATATTTCAGGATTGGGAATTGACATTTTATTTCATACAGAAATCTTCTTGGATACATACCCCCATTAGATGAACCCCCCTTACATATGGACATATGTTCTTTTCTTAGTATTCTATTTCATTTCTCCCCCTTTGTTATTTTCAAAAAGGTATACATGAAATTTAAAATAAATTATAGTACCTGAAATATTAGTACAACACATCAAAAAGACAAGAAACCAAATATTTAACTATTATAGGAAAAATTTATACATGGAAGGACAATACAAAAAAAGATCGGATTGTGTCTATCATCCTTCCTTTTCTTTGGTAACCAACTTCTTCACAATGGTTTTCATCTTTTTAGGGTCCTTCTGATCTTCCTCAGCTCACTTTAGAATCTGATCCTAATCCCCAGCTTTCTTCTCTAGAGCATTTATTTTATCTTCCTAATCCTTGAGGGATTCATCCTGACTCTTTAGAGCTTCTTCCTTCTTGACTAGCTTTAATTTGATCTCTATCCTGAGATATATTTCTCTTTTCCAACATTGGGCAACAGAATATATCTTTCCATTCAAATCCTTCACTTCGTGAATCCGAGAAATTTGTTCCAAAGTCATCTTTTCTTCAAAAATGCTTATGAGGTCCCTGATTTTACCATATTCAATGTTAAATTCCTCCTTGACACTATCTTGGAACTCATCAAGACATTTCATATCCTCTATGGGTTTCCTTGACCAACTAGTCATATTCCTGTATGATCTGTTATGGGCTTCATAGTTAATTAAAAAATTTTTGAAATCCACCTCATGCTTGACAGACTTGTCCATCACCATTGACACTGAATCTGATTTTTGGTTTATGGTGTGTTGAAACATCTGGCATCTGGAGTCAATGCTGTGAAAAATTGGAATGGTCCCAACAAGCTTCTTCAACGACTGAACAACAAAATCATGTCCAAGGGATGATGATTCCGAATCTGAAATTTTCTAGGTAAGGGATCCTTATCTAGATCAGTATGTTTAAACTTTGAAGATCCACCAGCTTCCTTCTTCTTTATAACATCTTTAGTATGTGTATCAACAACCACCTGTTTACCCTTATCGGTTTTCAGAATGGATTCCTCATCTGGAGATTCATGATCATTGTCAGACAGCTGAACAACATTATCTTCATCCATATATTCTTTCTCAACTCTTTTTTTAGCGTCCTCTAGATGTATGAAATCATGATTAGAACATTCATCATCAAGCACCTAATTTACTTCTTCTTCAACCTTTTCATCTTCTCATATTTCATCTAACCTAGGTGTAGCCATCATTGATGATTCTACTTCAGATGTTCAGATTGAGAGCTTCTCAGATGGACTTTCATTCTCATAGAAATATTCTACTTGCTTAATCAACTCTATGGTGTCACCACTACTTTCTTCTTCTTCTTTAACTTCTTACACTTCTTTTACATATTTGACTTTTTCTGGAGTGACAAATTATTTCTCCAGAGTTTCAGGTAATGTTTCTACCAGGAAGTATTCTGGTATTGGAATATTTTCGGATGCATTCTTATTATCCCTCAAAAGAGATTGCACAATCTCTACTTCATCTATTTTCTTATTTTTATTCTTTTCATTCAATTACTATTCTTGATAGACAACTGTCATCTCCTTCAAGGATTTTTCTTCAGCAGGGTATAGTCCAAACAGGGTCTCCCATTCTTTCCTGTTCTTTTCATCTTCCCTCCACATAGATACTACCTGATCCTGATATGATTTTTTCTTTCTTAGGTTTTGTGGTTTCAGATTGGATTTCCTTGGGCTCAGCAGTTTTTTCTTCCACTACTACTTCGTTCAACTTCCTCTTCCTTCCCCACTTTGTGGAAGGTTTAACCACTTCATGTATTTTGGGAACAACTTCATCTTCTTCCACTAGTATGTCATAAAATTCACCAAAGTCTGTAGAAAAATAAATTTTCATCCTCTTCAGGGTATCATCACTGACTAACATGACTTTTCAATTCCTTGGCTTCGAGTTTCAAGGAAATTTAAAACATTCTAAGCACCAGACAAATAACCTAGAGGGAATGGCTGGATACATGATTATCTGAGCCTTCAAGTTTCCATTCTTAATATTCTCAATCATAATGAGAATATGTTTAACCATATTGACCTTACTTTGGTTCACCATGAAATCCAAGATATACATGTCACTCTTATTCAATGTTTCATTGTACCATTTTCTAGAAATTACAAACCCCTGAACCCATAATTCAAGAATCCAATGATTTGTAGACTAGTGGGCGATATTTAGAGTCTTTACCTCAGAGATTCCAAGACATGACATAGCCTTATCCTTAACAAAACTTCCTTTGACATCTGGAAACTTATGAGAATAGAACTAAGTTTCCCCTTTGTATGGAATACCAACCAAATTAGCTGCCTCAGTATATGAAAGTGCATAAGTCTTTACATAGCTTTTGAAAGAAAACATCTCTCTAACTTCTTCCTTAAAGAAAGAGACTGATTCATAAAATTCAACTAGCATGTCCAGATATACTAAATCTTGAGCCCCTAACTTTGATAAACAAACACTCTCCAAACCATTCATCTTACTGTTCTTCAAGATGATTGAATCATACATAGCGAAGAAGTTCAGATGCACCAACCTTTCTCTATAGACCTTCCACTCTGAGATTGGATTGAAAGTAGACATATCTTTCTGAGAGGATTCTTCTACAGACATTTGGAATTGAGAAACCATAGAAAAACTGGTATGAGCTTACGTAGAAGAGCAGAACTTCAGCACACGAGAGCTTGAAATTCTATGTGGGACAACCATCAGGGGGTCCTTTATATAGGCATATTATGCGACTTTTTATCTTCCAAACTTAATCCAATAGGTGAAAATCCTTGTAATCAGATATGAAGGTTGATATGATAGCCACAAAGAAATATTGGATCAGATCTTTTGAGGTTTTAAGGAAAACATTCATATTTAAGGAAAAGAGAATCCGAAAAATTTAAAAACAAAAGAAACTACCAGCAAGTAAAGGATGATTACGAAAACTCAGGAAAGGAAACATACCTTTCGGATTTCTAGGATGATTTTTCATAATGGGGAAAAGTTTTATAGAATAACTTTAGATTACGAAAAAATTTAGAAATAGATTTTAAAAAACCTGACTATGAATATTTAGAAAATCATCGTTAAGAAAAATTTAGAAAGTATTCATTACGAAATTTATAAAATAATCATTACAAAATTTTGAACTATAAAAATTTTCATTACGAAAAATTTTCATTATGAAAAATTTTAAGTACAAAAATCTTTATTCTGAAAAATTTTTATTACGAAAAATTTTAAGTAAAAAAATATTCATTCTGAAAAATTTCTATTACAAAAATTTTTATTACAAAAATCTTCATTACGAAAATTTTCATTACGGAAAATTTGAAGAACAAAAATATTCATTAACAAAATTTTCATTAAGAGAAATTTTAAGGAAAAAAATATTCATTATGAAAAATTTCATTATGAAAAATTTTAAGTACAAAAATCTTCATTATGAAAATTTTTCATAACAAAAAAATTTTAAGAAATAAAAAAAAACGGAAAAGAATAAGGCTATGAATGATTTTTTGAAAAAAAATTATACTATGAATTTTTTTACAAAACTATGAAACAAATGTACCCCCACTATGAAAAGTAGTTTATTACTGTAAAGAGATTGTTTCAACATGATGTTAATAAGGATGATTAAATTACGATTATCATTCATATTTTCCTATTTAATGTATTCAAATCTATTTGAGGGTAATGATTTTGTGAAAATATCAGCAAGTTGATCTTGTGTTCTGATAAATTGAAGAATGATATCTCCTTTTTATGTGTGATCCCTAAGAAAGTGAAGCCTAATATCTATGTGTTTTGCACGGGAGTGATGTGCAGGGTTTTTACTTAAGGAAATGACACTAGTATTATCACATAAATTTTGTGTTTTGGTAAAACTCATACCATAGTATGTGAGTGTGTGTTGCATCCACAACACTTGAGAAAAACAACTTCCCACTACTACATATTCAGCTTCAGTAGTGTAAAGTGCTACTGAGTGTTTCTTCTTACATGGCTAAGAAACTAATGAATCTCATATTAAATGACACATTCCAGATGTACATTCTCTATCCATTCTACATCCACCAAAGTCAGTATCTGAAAAAATTATCAAAACAAAATCATTTCCAAAAGTATAAAAGAGTCCAAAATCCTTGGTTCCCTTTAAGTAGAAAAAAAATTCATTTCACTTCATTTAAGTGAGATTTCTTAGGATTGGATTGATATCTTGTGCAAAATAATACTGAAAACATTATGTTTGGATGACTAGATGTAAAGTAAAGCAGACTTCCTATCATTACTCTAAAAGATGTTTGATCTACTGGTTTCCTGGCTTCATCAAGATCTAGTGAATTTGAGGTACCGATGGGAGTACTTATACTCCTAGGGTTTTCATATCCATTATTTTTAATATGATCTTTAATATACTTATGTGGTGATATATAGATTCCTACTTGTTTTTGAGAAATTTTAATACCAAGATAAAATCTTAACTCACCCATCATACTCATTTCAAACTCAGATTTCATTAGATCCGCCAAGGAATCAGTTAATGATTGCTGAGTTGAAAAAAATATAATGTCATCCACATAAAATTGAACAATCAAAACATTTTTCTTATCTTTCTTTATAAAAAGAGTTGGATCTAAATTTCCCTTAACATAATTATTTGGAATTAAAAATCGTGTAAGTCTACCATACCATGCTCGAGTGGATTTCTTAAGTCCATAAAAAGATTTGGTATGTTTGTAAACATGTTTAGGATGTTTTAGATCTTCAAAACAAAGAGGTAGTTCAAAAAAAACATCATCTTGAACATAACCATTAAGGAATTCACATTTCACATCCATTTGAAAAAGTTTTAAATTGAAGAATGCTATAAAGGAAAGTATAATGCAAATTGATTCAAGTCTAGCTACTGGAGCATAGGTTTCTTCATAGTATATTTTTTCTAGTTGATTAGGGCCTTTAACAACTAATCTAGCTTTATTTCAAACTATGATTCCATTTTAATCACAATTACTTTTGAAAACCCATTTTACTCCAATAATAGATGTTTTCTTAGGACTTTCAACCAGGGTACAAACATGATTCATTTTGAAATAATTTAGCTCATTTGGCATAGCTTTTATCAAATCATCATCACCTAAAGCTTCATTAGGGGTTTTCGGTTCTAATTGGGAATAGAATTCTAGATGTTCTACATTATTTCATAAGGAATTTCTAGTCCATAAAGGTTGATTAACATCACTAATGATACTATCAGTGGTAAGATTCTTTAGAAACAACAGGTTTGGGTTTTGTAAAACATGTTCATCAAAAAAGGGTAGAATGTATTCTGGGGTAAATGTTTCAAAAACATTTTCTTGGAAATTTTCCGTATCAGAAGGATATTCTATCAAAGGTTGATAATCTATTTTAGAAAACACATCCGAAGATGTATGTTGAGGTGGTTTGAAAACAAAAGGGTCGGTTTCATCAAATTTGGCATGTCCTCTTTCTTCAACAGTACAAGTGATTTTATTGAAAAATCTATAAGCCTTAGAAGTTGTGGAGTTGCCTAAGAGAATTACTTCATCTGATTTTGGAAAGCATTTTTGTATATTATCCTTAGTATTCAGATTGAATTCTGTGCAACCAAAAACCTTTAAGTAGGAAAGTCTAGGTTTTCTACCATTCCATAACTCATAAGGGGTTTTATTAAGAAAAGGTCTAATCAAAACTCGATTTATAGTATAACAAGTAATACATACAGATTCAGCCCAAAAATGTTAGGCTATGGAATACTCACTCAACATGGTTCTTGTTATCTTTTGAAGAATTATATTTATTCTTTCAATAAAACCATTTTATTGAGGGGTTCTGGGTGTTGAGAAGTTAGGAGTAATGCCTTTTCTGCTACAAAAAGTTTCAAAATCAGAATTTTGAAATTCTCCTCCATGATCACTAGGAATAGTTATCAAAGGAAGGTTTTTCTAATTTTTAACTTGGGATATAAAACTTTTGAAATAAGAAAATGATTAAGATTTTTTTGATAGAAAATAGACCCACATAAATCTAGTGTAATCATCAACTAAGTTAAATACAAAATATTTGCCTCCAAGGCTTCCAGTTTGTGTTGGAATAAAAAGATCCATATGCACCAAATTTAATTCATCATTGGTTGAGACATCAGAAACTTATTTAAAACATGATTTATGTTTCTTTCTAAAATGACAAGGATCACATACTTTTGATGAATCAAATCTATACTCTGGTATATCCTTAACTAGTTTTTTCTTAGAGAGTTTGCATACGTTCCTATGTTTACTGTGTCTTAATCTTCTATTCCACAACCAATAATGGTATTCCATTACACTAAGGCGAGGTAAGACTTGCCTCCTAAGGTCATCTATGTTTAGTGTTTAAACATTCTCTTTCCTATGGGATGAAATAATAAACTCTTCCTTGGAATTATGTACTAAGCACTTGTCATTCCTAAAATTCACAAGGTTACCTTCATCACATAATTGACTTATGCTAATGAGGTGGTGCTTAAGAACATTAAAAAATAAAACACTTGAAATCAACATTTTTCCAAGAAGAACAATGTTACATATACCTATAATTTCTCCCTTATCATTATCTCTGATAGTTACTTTTCCTCCTTTCATCTTGATAATCTTTTCAAAGAAGTTTTTATTACCAGTTATAAGCCGAGAACATCCAATATCTAAGTAAGTAGTATTGTTGTTGGTTATTTCTTTATTTTACTAAAAATATGAATTTTATAATTTTGGAATCCAAACTTTCTTACATCTAGAAATTTTAGAAAACAAAATCATTAGTACCCACATTTTCATTCAAAAACACACTTTATGAAATCCTAAGGACTGGGTTTTGTTTAAGGAAAATCTTTTTGACTAGTTTCCACCACAGTAACACTTGGTGAAGAATGGATCACTTTGAGGAACAAAATAAATGTTACTAAAAATAGTTTTTGAACTTGTATAACCAAAACCAGAATTATACATAAGGGGTCGGATTTGAGAATACAACTTATCAAAATTTTCTTTACATAAGGTAAATTTTGACAAACACTTCCTCAAGGAAGATATTTCTTACTTTAGTACAATAACTATGTTATTATCATCCAAAACATTAGTTTTTGAACTAGTGTTAGTGTCGAAAACATTTTTCTTATAAATTACATTTTCTAGATATTTAGAAATTTATTGATTTTCAGAATTTACTTTCTCAAGATTTTTTGAAATACATTAAAGGTCAAGGAGTTTCTTATCAAGATCTTTGGAAAGATCTGATATTTCATTAAAAAGAACAGTATTTATAGAATTTGTTTTATCATTCCTTTTCATGTGTTTTGAATTCTCATTCTCATAGAGTTTTTCAAATCTAGAAACTTCTTCATAGGCAGGTAAAGTATTATCTTCATCAGAAGACGATTCATGATCAAAAGAGTTATAATATTTACTATCACTATAACTAGAAATCAAAGATACATTGGACATGGATTCAGCATTGTTTACCTTATACAGGAAGCAATTATTTTCAACAGGTATTATGACTATTAAGCCATGATTCTTCTTTCCAGAAGATTCATAATCTGATGATTTATCTGAAGAGTCACCACCACTAGCACTCCAGGTGTCATTATATTTCAAAACATTCATTGATGTATCTTTGTAATACATATTTATGTTTCTATCAGAATGCGTTTCCATTATTTTCTTTCTCATAAGCAAGGGGTAGTTAGGTATTATATGTCCAACACTTTTGCATTCATAACAAGTCACTTATGAATCGTTCTTATATTTCCTTTCTTTCTATTTGTATTTTGTTTGAATTTTATTCTGTCCAAAAATCTGGATAATTCTTTGAGGAAGATTGGATAACTCATTTTCTAAAGATGCACTTCCACTAGATTCAGATTGAATAACAACATTCTTATATTTGGATCTTGGAACTCTATAAGGAGTCTTTGCTTTCATACGATTTTACGTTTTTGTAAAAGAAAATCCTCCAATCCCATTATTTTTCTTAATATTGACAGCATCTCTCTTTATTCTGGTCTCATGTTGGAGAAGAGTTCAAAAAAGTTCATCAATAGAAATCTGAGTAAAATTTCTATTCTCATATATTGCAGTTCTCTTGGATTCCAACTCATTAGGTATGAGTTCTATGATCTTATCCACAAGAGCCTCGTCATATAATCCTTTCTCACCCATGGATTGTAAACTGTTGACGATAGTCATAAATATTTTTTTCATCTTACATATGGGTTCTACAATAGGAATGAAGAACCATGATATTCATCTCTGAGTATGGATCTTCTAGTTTCAATAACTTATAAAGTTACAAAGTTGTTATCATCATGTTTCTTCCAAATACAATTTGATGCTTCCCAAGATGAAATATGGCTATATATATTTCTTTTCATAGAAAAAAACTATTTATTGTGTACATTATAATTCAGTTGGTATTCATGCTATTCTTGATTGGTGAAAGTACTAACTTCCTAGTGAGGGATTTTATATCCTCTAGTAAGAATAACAAAATTATCAACTTCAATATTGATAATAAATGTCTTCATGCGATCTCTCAAATATTTCTAATCATTCCCATAAAAAATAGGCGGTCATGTTGGATTCAGTTTGTCTATGAAACCAAAATTGATTCCTACTATCTCAAACAGAATATCTTTCCACACAAACTTGTATGTAATAAATGTTTGTAAACGAGTAAAAAAATATCCTAAGAAAATAAATAAAACTAGAGTATCTCTATGAAAAATATGAATCCGAAATTGTAAGTTCGAAAATCTGATTCCAAATATAAGAAGAAGAAGACTTCTCTACTTAATATAATCATGAGATTAATTCAGATTGAACCAATCCTCTGATACCAATTGTAGGGTTTTAATGGAGTATGATAATCTCATAGGATACCAACTAAAGGATCGAAATAATACTTTAGATAGTCATTATACAAGAGGGGGGGGGGGGGGGGTGAATTGTATACTTTAAATAAATCCTTAAGGGAATTTTTTTTAAAACCAAATTCACAACATCTCTAGTTCTATAAATTTTCTTGATTCCAAAAATGTAATTCCGATAATGAAATTCCGGAAATGTGGATCCTGAAATGAAACTTAACAAATGTTTAAAAAGATAATGAATCTACGTTAGAGAATATAGAATCTTACTAAATCAGAGTGTAGAAGTTTATGGAAGTATAAGATAGTTATACTTTCCTCAATAATCATAATACAGCTGAAAACATGAAACAATACAAGTAACAAGTAGTAAATCTTTTAACCCAAAGATAAGAGTATCCAACAACCTTGGATAAAGGTCCCTTGATTTATACTTTCAAGAATGTCTATCTTACTTACACCAGGGTAAGCCCTCGATACGAAGATCGGAGTCTGTCTTGCTATCCCCGCAAGCCTTCAACTTCCTGGAAGTCGGCACCTCTATCTTCTTCAGCAAGGAAGTCCTCGAACATTAATGTAGTCAGAACCTCTTTCTTTCTATTCTTGGATTTCCTCAAATGTACACAGCAACATTCAGAGTCGCATGAATAAAATCCGAACAAGATGTTTAGGACACACTAAGCATGACCGTCTCTCTCTATAAATCACTTCAACAACATGTAATCACTAGAGTCATTGAAAAGTCTTTCAAAAGTTCTCAAATGTTTTGAGATCATTCAAATGAGATCATATTTATGGGCACAACTCTAACGGTCAGCACCATCCTCCAATGGTAATATTTTTCCTTGAATTCAGAGGGACATGTATATGTGTCACTCAAACAATAGTTACATAGTAACTGAATGCACGACATCGTTTTAGAACCAAAACATGAGTATGAAAAAATATGGTTACTTAAGAAAATTCATTTTACTGAATGTAAGAAAAAATGATCGTTTAGAGTCTACCCAGAAACTATTTGGAGTCTATAATACAAGGATATTCGTATTCTGTTTTCCAAGGAATTCAGAACCCGAATTCTATAGAATTCCAGAGTTTGAATTTCAAAGAAATTCGGAATTTTGATTCACAAGAATTTGGAACCAGAACGTAGAATGTTTGGAATCTGAATTCATAAAAATTTGAAGTATGAACTCATTAATGTTCAGAGTCTGAATTCCTAAGAATTTAGATTCTAAACTCATAGAAGTTTGAAGTCTAAATTCATAAGAATTCGGAGTCAGAACTCATAGAAGCTCAGATTCTGAATTCATAAGTATTCAGAGTCAGAACACATAAGAGTTTGGAGTTTGAGTTCATAGAACTCGGAGTCAGAATTCGGATCATGAAAAAAGAATTCTCTATTTATTAGAATTTTATGATTCCAAAGTTTTAGATATGAAATTGAAGTTTACACTTAGACAAAAAAATAACGAATAATGAAAAACATGGTAAGGGTAAATTTATTTGGAGAAGGAAAATTTTCCTTATGAGAGTAAAGAATATGGTAAAATATATTTTCCTTAAGATAAGGTGTTTGTGATTTTTAAAACAAGAAGGAATGGAAAAGTCAAAAAGAAACATTATTGACTCAAAAAACTCCACAAACAAGAAGGAATTGAAAGTTATAAGGAAGCCTTATTGACTCAACAATAATTAGCCACCACTAGCAATACCAACCTCAAATTTAAAGATCAAATGCACACCAAGACCATTTCAAAGTTAAATTTCATCAGTTTCAAACTTTAATATATATAATTTTAAAAAATAATAAACCATTCCATGAGATTTCACAAGGATTTAAACCAAAAAAACAGAAAAAATCCAATTTTTAAACCAAGCACACACCAAAACATTTTCAAAGTATAATTCACACAACATTCTGAAATTAGTAAATCATCTAAATAATTAATAATACATTTATAAAATGAATAAAATGGTTATTACCTAAAAACATATTAAATTTCCCATTCAATAAAATAAAATCCTCTATAAAACATTTATTTTTTTCCCAAACTTGGTTTTCACCACATAGAAATATAAATACACCATTAAAACAACATATAAAAACAGCTTCAACAACACCCCAAATGCATTTAAACTAAAAGATGGCCAAAAAAACAACATGTCAAACAATCCATTCATGATTGAAAAATTGCATTAAAATACAAAAACTTCATCTTTCATATTAATGACAAAAAACTTTTGGAGAAAACACCATTATTTATGAGGAATAATTTTTTTTCATTTCGCAGACGCCATAGAAAAACCAGACCACAACCAAGCCCATTTATAAAATCACTATACTTAAACACCATTTTACAAAACACGCTCTTCCCCATTTTTCACAAAAAAAACCAGGACATCCCACCAAAAATGATCCACTGCTCTTTAAGAATCCACATTTTAAATATACACTAAAATAATCTTCTAAACAATGTTCTTACCAACCAAACAACCCCTAAACTCCACATTGAAAACATTGCATCAAAACAACACAAAACATTAACATATCCTTAACCAAAAATTCATATATGACTACAAAGCACCCCAATAATTCAAAAAATTCCATTCACACCACAAAATGAAACTAAAGAACTCATTTATAAATTAAAATAATCTTACTAAATTTATTAAATGATGATAAGGCACAAAACCACCTACCTCACATGATGATCTTGTTGGAAAGTGGTCAAAAATATCATCTGCACTACAACTGCATCATGAAAAAACACAATAAGGGCCATAAAATCCAAGTGGATGTCACACGTGGCTTAAATACAAAACTCTTCATGCCTCACAATTGAAATTAATGGCTAAACGTATATGTCCTTCTACCCAATACTAACTCGTGAAACTATACAAAAGGATGCATAAAGAATTGGAGATACTTATTCTAAATCACATTGTAATCCATGGAAGTAACAAAAATTAAACACTCTAATAAAGGAATTATAAGGATTACTAGAGGGAGGGGTTCACTGGATGGAGATAGGCCAAGGGATGAAGGGTCAGCGCAACAGATGGCCAGGGACGACAGGGAAGAGGGAGAATGTGGACAACATTCGAGGGTGAGGGACGAGGTGACTAAAGCAGGGAGGACTGAGGTGTCTTGAGAGGGCATTACTGACTGGTGAGAAGGCTGGAAAGGGTGGAGGAAGGCTACGACTACCTGATGAGAACCAGGGGGCCAAGAGATGGGTGCGACAGCTAGAGGGGAAACAGGAGGGGTCCGCTGGTGGTGTTCGGGAAGAAATGAGGTGTGCTAGCAAGGAAATGGCAGAGCGGGGTGGGGGGGGGGGGGGGGTTCAAGGGGTAAAGAGTTTGGTAGTCTTTAGCCCATAGGGTAGGGGTTCCCCATAGGCATAGCACCAACAAGACCGGTAGGGAGGTTGGTCAAAAACTAAGAAAAATAAATAAAAATAAATAAAAATAAATGAATAATAATAATACTGAGTTCTAAAAAATGTAATAATAATAATAATAACAATAAGATAATAAAAAAAATTAATAATCAAAATAATAACCAATTAAATATTCAAATTAATAAAATTCTATTAATAAAAATTATACTCTTAATTAAATAATTATCCAAGATAATAATTTTAATATTCTCAGGTGACATTATTGTTATTATTATTATTATTAAAACCATTATTAGTTCATCTTATTTCATTAGTTGACCAACGGGTAGGGCGTGTGATGAATGGAGGGAGGTTACACGGTGAATTAGGGGAGGCTGTGTGACTTTGATTGTGGTGTGCTGAACGTAGTCTAGGCCAAAACATGCGTTTTAAAATAAAGACAATAAAATTTATGTTGGGATTCCACCCTAACTACCTCATGAAAATAAAAATTAATACAATAGATAAATTTTAAAATGGAATGTGTGACAACCCAAGTCAATTCCACAATCTTTGAACATTTTATTTTCATAATAAACAATTTTACAATGCAATATCTTGTGTTTGGAATGGTGTAAATTGTTAACTATATGTTTTAGGTAAAAAAATATTATTTTTTTATTTTTCATATATATAGTTAGTAAATCCAACATGATATGATAATAGGGGAAGAATGTTTGGTGACTCTATTTGATGGATTATGATAATGTTTTATTTTATCAACTATATGATACTCATCTTTAATATAATTATAATAATAGAAAACAATAATTACTAATTTATAATATAATAAATAATGTGGAAATAGTAATACTATAAATCTTGTTTAGATTATACTATTGGATATTGAAGTTTGAGAAGTGATTAGTATTTTAGAAGATACACATTTATAATATGACTTAACTAAATTATTGTAAAACATGGTACTCATTGAACGAAAGAATGTTTTTTATATAAAATGGTATCATCCTTATCTAACATAAAAATCATAGAAATCTTAAAAACAAAAAAACAATTAACTGATGAAACCTTCAATAATTGTGTGTAAAGAATGATTGATTAAAATATAAGAATTGAAAATTAATTTTTTTTGATAGACCACTTTATATGTAATAATTTATTGAGCTTTTTCAACAATCAAATCCCTTTCCATAAAATAATACTAAAATTAATTTAAATAAGGTTTCAATGAAATTTATTATATGTAATAAAACATATGAAATTTTCATTCTGCACTAATGTTGGAATATATTTAGGTATGTTAACGACTTAATGAAATAGAAGGCTTCATTTAATAATAATTCTAAAAATGGAAATAATTCTATAGTCATCATTGAAAATGAAATTAAATTTGAATGCGTTTAAAGAAATTAAAGAATTATCCAAATGTGCTAAGAAGATATGAATAGTAAAAGTGATTTTTTCTCTACGGTACTAGGCAGAAGATATACGTGGGGATTTTTTAATGCTATGAAATTAAGAATAAATATAATCATAGTTAACGATGGTTATTATAAACCCACATGGGTTGTTAATACTTAGAGATACTATTTCCATAAATTATAATTTTTTATGATACATAATTTTGTTTTAAGAAACACTATGGATGTTCAACAAAAGAAAAATGTTATAGAAATAAAATCAATGAATTTGAAAGGAATATAATACAAAATATATATTTCAAAAATTATATTATTATAATGGTGTTTAAAATAATACTAATAATTAATGGGGACTATCTATTGTAACAAATATAGAAGAATTTTTTTATTAATAATAATTGGGATTTAATGGAATATTTCATGCATTGATGGATCATTATAATGGTTGTATATAGTTACAGAATATAATTTATTTGATAATAGGATAGACCTATTGAAATTCTTTTTAAATTTAAAAATGGGATGATAAAAATGGTTTGTGATTCATACGTCTCTATAACATGTTTTAAAAAGGATATATTGATAATTTTTTTACTTCTGATAATTTATTTGCAATAACATTTGTTAAAAAATAACAAAAGTTCTAAAATCCATTAGTATATATATTTTCTTAAAAAATGAAATTAAAATTTACCTCATGAATCTATAAGAACACAAAACACCATATATGATATAGTTTGAAATATTTATTATTTCCAAACATTTTCACTAAACGAAATACATGTCACTTCCTAAGAAAATGATGTTTTATTATATAATAATTATATTATAGAGACAATATATTTTCCATAACTCTATTGGTAGTATGTTTATAAATTGAAAATGACAATATATAATAAATTTGGTGTTGTAATAGTCAAATCTATGAGTAAATATCAAATTTTATCAGAAACTGTTTAAGGTAATATCAGTATATAAATAATGTAACATGTTATTTTATGTTACCAAAAATTAATCAAAAATAAAATTTATATTGAATTTTTTCATTAATTATGATAGTTATTAAACTAGAAATGATTATATGTACTATACATATGGATATGAACATCATTAAAATTTGTATTTATTGTAAAATTGAGTTTGAATTATATATTGTTGGAGAAAATAACTAGAATCATTAGTCAAAAGTATCATGATTATTCAAACAATATTTCATCATAGATTATATTCACTAAACTATTTTAGCGTTTTTTCATTTTTAGATAGTATCCTGGAGTCATGGATTGAATTATATATAGATGTAATAATTTAAAAAAAACAAAAAATAAGTAAATATAATGCATTAAAATTTTACAATATATGATATATGAGATAATATCATATATAATCGTTATTGTTATATTTTGAATGTTTTATAATAGTATATTAAATGTATCATGTAATAGAAAATGAGTTATACTTTTCATTATTATATTATATTGTATAAAAATACTGGGTTATGTTTAATTGTTGTTGAACTCAGAAAGTAAAAAATTGATTTATCCTTAACTAATTTTTATCATGGGTTAATATATATTTTGAAGAAATTTTAATGTTACAGTGAGTAGGATTTGGAATTAAGATACGAAATATACAAATAGGAAAAAAGATTTTTTCTTAGATGAAACACAATGTATATCAGAAGGAATATCATATACTATTTCATTATTGTACTATACATTGATATTTAACATTTTTATTTAACCAACATATATTATTATACAATATTAATTGAAAATTAGCCATCATATGTTTATACCATTATTACACTATCTATGAGGTCGAGGTAATAGGTCAGGTATATATTTTTTATTTTCATCTATTGATATTATTCAAGATGATAATGGTATACTTATATGAAAAGAACAAAAATATGTCCCTTTATTGAGATATATTAAATGTGTGTATAATTATATATAGATAAGTGATATGTAATGTTCATGTATGTTTTATGTGCACAATGCGATATTCCAATATATCTTGGTGAATCGTATGTGGTGTGTTCATCACATTAATTATTTTGATATTTTTATTTTTCTAAATATCATTATACGAATGATATATACTATGAAATGTAATTAATTAATGTCTAGGAAAATGGGATTCCAAGAAAATGCATTCATTTATATGATATAACTAGTTGATATAGGTATAGAGATGGCTATTTTTTATTGGTATCAGTTGAGATCCATTTATATATTTAGTATCACATATTATTTTTAGAGTGTCTTTTTTCCCCCAAATTTAATAAAATAAAAATTCATTCATTTTATATAATATATAGGTATTTTAGGACATAGTTTTATTTTAATAAATGGATATTATTTTAAATATGACTCCAAGACCATCAATAGAAGTGTTTAGAGTTTATCTAAATTTTGTTTTACATGGATATTCACATGGTATTTCATAGTTCGTTATATATTGGAAAGTTGATGATTAATTTAAAATAGTTTATTAGAATAATATAAAAATGTGTTTCGGATATAGTATCAAATGAGATTCGATATGATACAATATAAGGATAAATTGGTCAAGGATTTTTAGGCTTTAGTATATGTGGGATCTTGGTAGAGATATTCCCTAAAGAATTATATATATGTTATAAATAAAAGATCTCATCATTAAACATAAATGTGATCCTCAATTATATTTTTTGATCACTTGTAATTTTATGATCATGGGACATGATTTACTTTAGTCGATGTCATATAGGTTTTATTGTGACACAGAGAGCTGGGATAGCTAAATGAAATAGTTTTCCTACCAAAATCTAGATACAGTCATTCAATTGGATAACTGGTGGGTGACCATGTAAACATATAGGGATACTATGATCAAACAATCTAGATAGTGAGACCCAATGGATAGTCTATGAGAATATTTATGAAGAGTACCTATATAAGAGACTGATATGTTAGATGGTGGATAGCCACATAATAACAAGGTGGGTGTCTAGCTATGCGGATGAACTAGGGAACACCACCGACCACTTGATGGTTCCAAATCAGCTACCTAATGGTGTTTGGTTGGGAATTTTAATTGAGGGGATTGATGTTATTTTTCCTCTACATACCTTATTTTAACTCATTTAATAAACAATTATATCCCTAATTCAATATTTATGATTTTTTAAGGATTTATAAAGATATTTTGGATTCTCTAATACCTATCTATAATTTACTGAGTTTTTATTCAATCATAATGACTTCTTTTTTAGATTATACTTTTTTCACACAGATCTGGTACATGATCTTGGATTCAACTACTCCATGCCATAGGTTGGTGGTATAAAAAATCTCTTTATGGTCTAATATGTCTTATTATTATGAGAAATGTTACAAACCACAATATAATTATAGTCTTGCAAAATAACCTACTTGTTTATGATCTTATATTGATGAAAATGTATGCCTAGACCTCCCATAGTTCCCATTGGTAACATTATCATTGAGACCCGTACTACCTACCACATTATAGGTGTTGATATTATTGGCACTATTTTGTTTTGGTAATCATTAATGTGTGGATGTGATTAACATTAAAATTGAATAATATGATATTTTTTATGATAGTATTTAAAATGATACATGTCACATGAATGTGGTTATTTTTCAGTGTAAATGGATTATTATTATAACATGATCGATAGTGAATATAAGTGATTTGGAATGGGAGAGTTAGATTATTTTACATGTGTTGTGAGTTATATTGATAATTCAAATAATTTATTGCCTTATTTTGATTGTACAAGTGATTTTTATAATTGATGATTCTCTTAATTGTTTAGTATGGAATAAAATTACGTCTTTTAAAAGATTGTTTAACGGTATTATAATTTTGGTACATTAAATTTTTATGGAACTTTGATTATGTTGATGCACAGGGAATGGAAAATTTCATGCTAACATAATTGTTAAGGGATAAATATATTGTAACATACCGCTTGAGGGATAGATGCGTGGTTATATACCACAGAATGGAATGATTCTTGGTACATACAACATGAATGATAGAGGCATGGTTAAGGTAAAAATTCATTATTATTTGATAACTAAGATTAGATGTATATATATAATTGATAGATAACGGTGAGATTGAGGAATAATGGATTTTCCATGGGAATGTTACACTTCTTCATGATTCAAGATATCGATGATTTATCCTAAATAGGATAATAAATTAGAATTATGTCGGAGATATACTAGGATGATGAATCCTCCAATTGATAGAGATATCAAAAAATATGTCAAATAATATTTTGGATTAACCTTTTATTTTATACCATGATCAATGATAGGAATGATACCTGATGTCCTATCTTAATTTATGATTTAATTCCCCTTTTATCATATAACTTCATGAACTATTTATTCAACTATATTTTTTAAACATTACGGGTGTCGACCTACTGAGTATTACCCACACAATGTTAGAGATACATTTGGAATCATAATAGACATCATGGATAGAGGATTGAATAATTTAAATTGGAACTTAATTGTTTTGGTTACATTTCGATAAGATATTATAGCCTATAAATGAGAATGGGAATGGGGTTAATGAATAGGGTTTTAATGTCTCGGAGGGACCTGTATAAGTTTCACTCAAACAACAATATTAATTTTCTTTGAATTTCGGAGGTACCTATATACATGTCACTCAAACAATAGTTAGTTAGTAACTGAATGCATGACATCCTTTTATATCCAATACATGAGTAAGCAAAAATATGGTTACATAAAAAAATTCATTTTTTCAGAATGTAAGAAAAAATGAATGTTCGGAGTCTACCCAAAAACTATTTGGAGTCTATAATACAAGGATATACAGATTCTATTTTCCGAGTAATTTGGAACATAAATTCTGTAGAATTACAGAGTATGCATTTTAAGAAAATTCAGAATCTGTATTCATCAGAATTCGGAACCTGAACGTAGAATGTTCGGAATCTGAATTCATAATAATTCAGAGTCTGAACAAATTGAAGTTTAGAGTCTGAATTCATAAGAATTCAGAGTCTGAAATCATAGATGTTCGGAGTCAGAATTCATATGAATTTGGAGTCAAAACTCATAGATGTTTGGATTTTGAATTCATAAGAATTTAGAGTCAGAACTCATAAGAGTTCGGAGTCTGAATATAGAGAACTCAGAGTTAGAATTCAGAAAATGAAATTTGATATCCCTATATCTAAGTATTATATGATTCTGAGGATTTAGATATGAAACTTAATTTTACACTTAGACAATACAAAATAAATAATGAAAACATGGTAAGGATAAATTACCTTGGAGAAAGAAAATTTCCATTATGAGAGTAAAGCATAGGGTGAAAATGATTTTCCTTAAGATAAGGTGTTTGTGATTTTCAAAACAATAAGGAAAAGAAAATTCATAAGGAAACCTTATTGACTCAAAAATCTCCACAAACATGAAGAAATGTAAAAGTCATAAAGAAGCCTTATTGACTCAACAATCTCCCCTAATTGGGAAGCAAACACATCCTTATGAAAAAATATATAAGGACGTACAAAATATTTTTCTGGACATTGAAAGTAAAACTTATCTCCCATCACACATGAGCAACGAATAATATGACTAACTACCCCTTTGTCTTTGGAACACTAATAATGGTATTCTATCTTTCAGGATTGGGAAATGAAATTTTATTTCATACATAAATCTTCTTGGATACATACCCCCATTAGATGAACCCCCCCTTACTTATGGAAATATGTTCTTTTCTTAGTATTCTATTTCATTTCTCCCCCTTTGTGATTTTAAAAAAGGTATATAGGAAATTGAAAAGAAATTATAGTACCTAAAAAATTAGTACAACACATCCAAAAGACAATAAACCAAATATTTCATTATTATAGGAAAAATTTATACAAGGAAGGAAAATACAAAATATGATCAGATTGTGTCTATAATCCTTCCTTATATTTGGGAATAAACTTCTTCACAATGGTTTTCAGCTTATTTAAGCTCCTTATGATCTTCCTCAGCTCACTTTAGAACTTGATCCTAATCCCCAGCTTTCTTCTCTAGAGAATTTATTTTATCTTCCTAAGCCTTGAGGGATTCAGCCTGACTCTTTAGAGATTCTTCCTGCTTGACTAGCTTTTATTCGATCTCTATCCTAAGATCTCTTCCTCTTTTCCAACATTGGGCAACTAAATATAGCTTTCCAATCAAATCCTTCACTTCTTCAATCCGAGAATTTTGTTCCAAGGTCATTTGTTCTTGAAAACTGCTTGTGAGATCCTTGATTTTACCATATTCAATGTCAAATGCCTCCATGACACTATCTTGGTACTCAGCAAGACATTTCATATCCTATATGGGTTTCCTTGACCAACTAGTCATATTAATGCATGATCTTTTATGGGATTCATAGTTAATTAAATAATTCTTGAAATTATCCTGATGCTTAACAGACTTGTCCATAAACATTGACACTGAATCTGATTTTTGGTTTAAGGTGTGTTGAAGCATCTGGAATCTGGAGACAATGATGTGAAAAATAGGAATGGTCCCAACAAGCTTCTTCAACGACCAAACAACAAAATCATGTCCAAGGGATGATGATTCCGAATCTGAAATTTTCTAGATGAGGGATCTTTCTCTAGCTCATTAATTTTCCACTTTGAAGATCCACCAGCTTCCTTCTTCTTTATAACAACTTTAGTAGGTGTATCAACAACCACCTGTTTACCCTTATCGGTTTTCGGAATGGATTCCTCATCTGGAGATTCATGTTCACTGTCAGACAGCTGAAGAACATTATCTTCATCTATATATTCTTTCTCATCTCTTGCCTTAGCGTCCTCTGGATGTATGAAATTATGATTAGAACATTCATCATTAGACAGCTAATTTACTTCTTCTTAAACCATTTCATCTTCTCATTTTTCATCTTACCTAGGTGTAGTGGGCTTTGAAGATTATGATTTAGATGATCGAATTGAGAGCTTCTCGGATGTGCTTTCATTCTCATGGAAATATTCTACTTGCTTAATCAATTCTGTGGTGTCACCACTACTTTCTTCTTATTCTTCAACTTCTTACACTTCTTTTAATTCTTTGACATTTTCTATAGTGACAAATTTTTTCCACAGAGTTTCAGGTAAAGATTCTACCAGGATGTATTCTTGTGCTGGAATAATTTCGGATTCTTAGTATCACTCAAAAGCGATTGAACAATATCTGCTTCAGCTATTTTCTTATTTTGATTCTTTTTTTTTCAATTCCAATTCTAGATACACAGTTGTCTTCTCCTTCAGAGATTTTTCATCAGCAGCGTATAGTCCAAACATGGTCTCCCCTTCTTTCCTGTTCTTTTTATCTTCCCACCACATAGCTACTACCACATTCTGATATGATTTTTTCTTCTTAGGATTTGGGGTTTCGAATTGTATTTCCATGGGATCAGCAGTTTTTTCTTCCACTTCTACTTCCTTTAACTTCCTCTTCCTTCCCACCTTTTTGGAAGGTTTAACCACTTCATGTATTTTCAGAAAAGCTTCAGCTTCTTCCTCTAGTATGTCATAAAATTCTCCAAAGTCTGTAGAAAATGAAATTTTCATCCTCTTCAGGGTATCATCACAGATTAACATGACTTTTCAATTCATTGGCTTCTAGTTGCAAGAAATTTTAAAAGATTCTAAGCACCAGACAAATAACCTAGATAGAATGGCCGGATACATGATTATCTGAGCCTTCAAGTTTCCATTCTTAATATTCTCAATCATAATGAGAATATGTTTAACCAGATTGACATTCCTTTGGTTCACCATGAAATCCAAGATATACATGTCATTATTCTTCAATGTGTCATTGTACCCTTTTCTAGTAATTATAAACCCTTGTACCCATAATTCAAGAATCCAATGATTTTTAGACAAGTGGGCGATCTTTAGAGTCTTTACCTCAAAGATTCCAAGACATGCTATAGCCTTCTCCTTAACAAAACCGCCTTTGACATCTGGAAACTTATGAGAACAGAACTAAGATTCCCCTTTGTATAGAATACCAACCAAATTAGATAACTCAGTATATGATAGAGAATAAGTGTTTCCATAGCTTTATAACAGAAACATCTCTCTAACTTCTTCCTTAAAGAAACTGAATTATTCATAAAATTCAACAAGCATGTCCGGATATACTAAATCTTGTTCCCCTGACCTCGATACACAAACACTCTCTAATCCATTCATCTCACTGTTCTTTGAGATGATTGAATCATACTTAGCGAAGAAGTTCAGATGCACCAACCTTTCTCTGTAGACCTTCCACTCCAAGATTGGATTGACTATAGACATATCATTCTGAGAGGATTCTTCTACAGACATTTGGAATTGAGAAACCATAGAAAAACTGGTATGAGCTTATGTAGAAGGGCAGAACATCAGCACGTGAGAGCTTGAGATTTGATGTGCGACAACCATCGGGGGTCATTTATATAGGCATTTGATGTGACTGTTTATCTTCCAAACTCAATACAATGGCTAAAAATCCTTGTAATCAGATATAAAAATTGATATGATAGCTGCAAACAAATATTGGATCTGATCTTTTGAGGTTTTTAAGAAAAACATTTAGATTTAAGGAAAATAGAATCTGAAAAATTTAAGAATAAAAGAAAATACCAGCATGTAAAGGATGATTAAGAAAACTCCAGAAAGCAAACATACCTTTTGTATTTCCAGGATGATTTTTCATAATGAGGAAAAGTTTTATAGAAGATCTTTAGATTACGAAAAAATTTAGAAATAGATTTTAAAAAACCTCACTACAAATATTTATAAATTCATCATTACGAAAAATTTATAAAATCTTCATTACGAAATTTATAAAATCATCATTAAAAAATGTTGAACTACAAAAATTTTCATTACGAAAAATTTTCATTATAAAAAAATATATGTACAAAAATCTTCATTCCGAAAAATTTTTATTATGAAAAATTTTAAGTAAAAAAATCTTCATTCTGAAAAATTTCCATTACGAAAATTATTTATCACAAAAATCATCATTACGAAAATTTTCATTATGGAAAATTTAAAGAAAAAAAATCTTCATTAACAAAATTTTCATTAATAAAAATTTTAAGGAAAAAAATATTCATTAAGAAAAATTTCTTTACGAAAAATTATAAGTACAAAAATCTTCATTATGAAAATTTTTCATTATAGAAAAACATTAAGTACAAAAATCTTCCTTATGAAAAATTTTCATTACGAAAATTTTTTAAGAAATAAAATAAAATTGGAAAATAATAAGGCTATGATAGATTTTTTGAAAAAAAATTATACTACGATTTTTTTTAGAAAACTAAAAAACAAATGTACTCCCCTATGAAAAGTAGTTTATTACTATAAGGATATTGTTTCAACAGGATGTTAATAAGGATTATTAACTTACGGTTATCATTCATATTTTCTTGGTTAATGTAGTCAAATCTATCTGAGGGTAATGATTTGGTGAAAATATCAGCATGTTGATCTTGTGTTCTGATAAATTAAATAATGATATCTCCTTTTTGTGTGTGATCACTAAGATAGTGAATCCAAATATCTATGTGTTTTTCACAAGAGTGATGTGTAAGGTTTTTACTTAAGGAAATGGCACTAGTATTATCACATAAATTTTGTGTTTTGGTAAAACTCATACCATAGTCTGTGAGTGTGTGTTGCATCCACAAAACTAGAGCAAAAAAACTTCCAATTGCTACATATTCTTTTTCAACATTGGAAAGTGCTACTGAGTGTTGCTTCATACATGTCCAAGAAACTAATGAATCTCATATGAAATTACATGTTCCAAATGTACTTTCTCTATCCATTCTACATCCACCAAAGTCAGTATCTGAAATAATTATCAAAAGAAAATCATTTCCAAAAGTATAAAAGAGTCCTAAATCCATGGTTACCTTTAAGTAGAAAAAAATTTATTTAACTTCCTTTAAATGAGATTCTATTGTATTGGATTGATATCTTGCACAAAATCATACTGAAAACATTATGTCTGAATGACTAGCTGTTAAGTAAAGTAGACTTCCTATCATACCTCTAAAAGATGTTTGATATACTAGTTTCCCGACTTCATCAAGATCTAGTAAATTTGAGGTACCGATGGGAGTACTTATACTCCTAGGGTTTTCATGTCCATACTTTTTAATATGATCTTTAATATACTTATATTGCGATATATAGATTCCTATTAGTTTTTGAGAAATTTGAATACCAAGAAAAAATGCTAACTCATCCATCATACTCCTTTCAAACTCTGATTTCATTAGATCCGCCAAGGAATCAGTTAATGATTGCTGAGTTGAACCAAATATAATGTCATGAACATGAAATTGAACAATCAAAACATTTTTCTTATCTTTCTTTATAAAAATAGTTGGATCTACATTTCCCCTACCATAATTATCTGGAAGTAGAAATCATGTGAGTCTATCATACCATGCTCGATGGGCTTTCTTAAGTCCATAAAAAGATTTGGTAAGTTTGTAAACAAGTTTAGGATGTTTTAGATCTTCAAAACAAGGAGGTAGTTCAAAAAAACTTCCTCCTGAACATAACCATTAAGGAATGCACATTTCACATCCATTTGAAAAAGTTTGATATTGAAGAATGCAACAAAGGCAAGTAGAATGAGAATAGATTCAAGTATCGCTACTGGAGCATAGGTTTCTTCATAGTCTATTTCTTCTAGTTGATTAGAGCCATTAATAAACAATCTACCTTTATTTTTAACTATGATTCCATTTACATCACTCTTACTTCTGAAAACCCATTTTAGTTCAATAACAGATGTTTTCTTAGGACTTTCAACTAGGGTCTAAACATGATTCATTTTGAATTAATTTAGCTCATTTTTCATAGCTTTTATCTAATCATCATTACTTAAAGCTTCATTAGTGGTTTTTGGTTCTAATTGGGAAAGGAATTCTAGATGTTCTACTTCATTTATTAAGTAAATTCTAGTCCTTAAAGGTTGATTAACATCACCAATGATACTATCAGTGGGATGATTCTTTAGAAAAAAACGGTTTGGGTTTTGTAAAACCTGTTCAGCAACAAAGGGTAGAATGTATTGTGGTGTAAATGTTTCAGAAAAATTTTCTTGGAAATTTTCCATATCAAAAAGATATTCTATCAAAGGTTGATAATCTATTTTAGAAAACACATCTGAAGATGTACGTTGAGGTGGTTTGAAAACAAAAGGGTTGGTTTCATCAAATTTGGCATGTACTATTTGTTCAACCGTACAAGTGCTTTTATTGAAAAATCTATGAGCCATAGAAGTTGTGGACTAGCCTAAGAAAATTCTTTTATCTAATTTTGGAGCGAATTTTTGTATATTATCATTAGTATTCAGATTGAATTCTGTGCAACCAAAAACCTTGAAGTAGGGGAGTCTAGGTTTTCTACCATTCCATAACTCATAAAGGGTTTTATTAAGAAAAGGTCTAATCAAAACACGATTTACAGTATAACATGTTGTACATACAGATTCAGCACAAATATTTTTGTCTATGGAATAATAACTCAACATGGTTCTTTTTATCTTTTGAAGAATTCTATTTATTCTTTCAATAAAACCATTTTGTTGAGGGAAACTGGGTGATGAGAAGTTAGGAGTAATGACTTTTTTGCTACAAAAAGTTTCAAAATCAGAATTTTGAAATTCTCCTCCATGATCACTAGGAAGAGTTATCAAAGGAAGATTTTTCTCATTTTTAACTTGGTCTCTAAAACTTTTGAAATAAGAAAAAGATTAAGATTTATTTGATAAAAAATAGACCCACGCAAATCTACTTTAATAATCAACTAAGACAAATACATAATATTTGCCTCAAATGCTTCCAGTTTGTGTTGGACCAAAAAGATTCATATGCACCTACATTAATGCATCAGTGGTTGAGACATCACCAAATGATTTAAAACTTGATTTATGTTTCTTTCTAAATTGACAAGGATCACATGCTATTGAAGAATCAAATCTATTATCCGGTATATCCTTAAATAATTTTTTCTTAGAGAGTTTTCATAAGTTACTATAGTTACTATGTCTTAATTTTCTATTCCAAAACCAAGAATGGTCTTCCATTGCACTAAGGCGAGGGAAGACTTGGCTCCTAAGGTCATCTATGTTTAGTGTGTAAACATTCTCTTGCATATGGGAAGAAAGAATAAACTCTTCCTTAGAATTGTGTACTAAGCACTTGTCATTCCTAAAATTCACAAGGTAACCTTCATCAAATAATTGAATTATGCTAATGAGGTGGTGCTTAAGACCATTGAAAAATAAAACACTTGAAATCAACATTTTTCCAAGAAGAACAATGTTACATATACCATTAATTTCTCCCTTATCATTATCTCTAAAAGTTACTTTTCCTCATTTCATCTTGATAATCTTTTCAAAGAAGTTTTTGTTACCAGTTATATTCCGATAACATCCACTATCTATGTAAGAAGTATCTCTATTGGTTATTTCTTTATTTGCCTAAAAATATGAATGTTAGACTTTTGGAATCCAAACTTTCTTAGATCCCAAAATTTTAGAAAACAAAATCATAGGAACCCAGATTTTCTTTCCAAAATATGCGTTATGAAATCCTAAGGACTGGGTTTTGTTTAAGGAACATCTTTTTGCCTAGTTTCCACCACAGTGACACTTGGTGCAGAATGGAGCACTTTGAGGAACAAAATAAATGTTTCTAAAAATAGGTTTTGAACTTGTATAACCAAAACCAGAATTATTCTCAAGGGGTCAGATTTTAGAATACATCTTATCAAAATTTTCATTACATAAGGTAAATTTTGACAAACACGTCCTCAAGGAAAATATTTCTGACTTTTGTATAATAACTATGTTCTTATCATCCAAAACATTAGTTTTAGAACTAGTGTTAGTCTCGAAAACAATTTTCTTATAAATTATATTTTCTAGATATTTATAAATTTAATGCTTTTTAGAATTTACTTTCTCATGATTTTTTGAAATACTATCAAGTTCAAGGAGCTTCTTATCAAGATCTTTAGAAAGATCTGATATTTCATTAGTAATAATAGTATTTCTAGAATTTTTTTTATCATGCCTTTTCTTGAGTTTTGAATTCTCATTCTCATGGAGTTTAGCAAATATAGAAAATTCATCATAGGTAGGTAAAGTATTATCTTCATCAGAAGAAGATTCTTCATCAAAAGTGTTATAATATTTACTATCACTATAACCAGAATTCAAAGATACATTGGCCATGGATTCAGCATTTTGTACCTTAGTCATGAAGCAATTATTTTCAATAGGTATTTTGACTATTAGACCGAGATTCTTCTGTCCAAAAGATTCGCAATCTGATGATTCTTTTGAAGAGTCTCCACCACTAGCACTCCAGGTGTGATTATATTTCAAAACATTCATTGATTTTTCTTTGTAATATATATTTATGTTTCTCTCAGAATGCTTTTCCATTCTTTCGTTTCTCATAAGCAAGAGGCAGTTAGGTCTTATTTGTCCAACACTTTTGCATTAGTAACAAGTCACTTCTGAATCATTCTTATATTTACTTTCTTTTTATTTGTATCTTGTTTGAATGTTATTATGTCCAACAATCTGGATCATTCATTGAGCAATATTGGCTAACTCATTTTCTGAAGATGCACTTCCACTAGATTCATATTGAATAACAACATTCTTATATTTGGATCTTGTAACTCTATCAAGAGTCTTGGATTTCATATGATTTGAAGTTTTTGTAAAAGAAACTCCCCCAATCAAATTATTTTTCTTAATATTAATAGAATCTCTCTTCATTCTTGTCTCATGTTGGAGAAGAGTTCAAAAAAGTTCTTCAATAGAAATCTGAGTAACATTTATATTCTCATATATAACAGTTCTCTTGGATTCCCACTCATTGGGCATGATGTCTATGATCATTCCACAAGAGCTTCGTCATCTAATCCTTTCTCACCCATGGATTGTAAAATATTGACGATAGTTATAAATATTTTTTTCACCTTACATATGGGTTCTCCATAAGGAATGAAGAGCCATGCTATTCAGCTCTAAGTATGGATCTTCTAGTTTCAGTAACTTTTAAAGATACAAATTTTTTATCTTCATGTTTCTTCCAAATACAATTTTCTACTTCCCAAAATGAAATCTGGATATATATATTTCTAGTCATAGAACAAAGTAATTTATTGTGTAAATTATAATTCAGTTGATATTCATGCTTTTCTTGATTGGTGAAAGTACTAACTTCCTGGTGAGAGATTTTATATCCTCCTGTAAGAATAAAAAAATTATCTACTCCACTATTGATAATAAATGTCTTCATGTGATCTCTCTAATATTTGTAATCATTCCCATAAAAAATAGGTGGTCTAGTTGGATTCAGGTTGTCTATAAAACCAAAATTGATTCTTACCTTCTCAAACAAAATATCATTCCACACGAACTTGTATGTAATAAATGTTTTTAAACGAGTAAAAAAATATCCTAAGAATGGAAAATAGAACTATAATCTCTATATGAAAAATATGAATCCGAACTTTTAAGTCTGAAAATCTAATTCCAAATATAACAAGAAGAAGACTTCTCTTTTGAATCTAATCATGAGATTAATTCAGATTGAACCAATCCTCTAATACCAATTGTTGGGTTGGTTTGGAGAATGATAATCTCATAGGATACCAACTGAAGGATTGAAATAATACTGTAGATAGTCAACATACAAGAGGGGGGGTGAATTGTGTACTTTAAAAAAATCCATATGGAAATTTTATATAAACAAAATTCACAACATCTCTAGTTCTACAAATTTTCTTGATTCCAGAAATGTAATTCTGAGAATGAAATTCTGGAAAAGTGAATCCTGATACGAAACTTAACAAATGTTTACAAAGATAATGATTCTTCCTTAGAGCATATAGAATCTTACTAAATCAGAGTGTAGAAGTTTATGGAAGTATAAGATAATTATACTTTCCTCAACAATCAAAATGCAGCTGAAAACATGAAACAATACAAGTAAAAAGTAGTAAATATTTTAACCCAAAGATAAGGGTATCCTACAACCTTGGATAAAGGTCCCATGATTTATACATTCAAGAATGTCTATCTTACATAAACTAGGGTAATCCCTCGATACGATGATCAGAGTTTTTCTTTCTATCCCTGTAAGCCCTCAACTTAATGGTAGTCGACACCTCTATCTTCCTCAGCAAGGAAGTCCTCCAACATTAAGGTCGTCGGCATCTCTGTCTTTCTATTCTTGGAAGCCCTCAAATGTACTCATCAAAATTTGGAGTCGCATGAAGAAAATCTGAAAAGGATGTTTAGGAAACACTAAGCATGACCGTATCTCTCTAGAAATCACTTCAACAACATGTAATCACTAGAGTCATGTAAAAATATTTCAAAATTTCTCAAAAGTTTTGATCTCATTCAAATGAGATCTTATTTATGGGAACAACTCAAACAGTCAGCACCGTCCTCCAATGGTTATATTTTTCATTGAATTCAGAGGGACCTATATATGTGTCACTCAAACAACGGTTACTTAGTAACTGAATGCACGACATCATTTTATAACCAAAACTTGAGTAAGAAAAAAATATGGATACTTAAGAAAATTCATTTTTCTGAATGCAAGAAAAAATGAACATTCATAGTCTACCCAAAAACTATTCAGAGTCTATAATACAAAGATATTCAGATTCTGTTTTCCATGTAATTTAGAACCCAAAATCTATATAATTCCAGAGTCTAAATTTCAAAGAAATTCAGAATCTAGATTCACAAGAATTTGGAACCTGAACTTAGATTGTTTGTAATCTAATTTCATAAGAATTCGAAGTATGAACTCATTAATGTTCAGAGTCTGAATTCCTATGAATATAGATTCTGAACTCATAAATGTTTGAAGTCTAAATTCATAAGAATTCAGAGTCAGAACTCATAGAAGTTCAGATTCTAAATTCATAAGTATTCGGAGTCAAAACTCATAAGAATTTGGAGTTTGAATTCATAGAACTCAGAGTCAGAATTCAGATCCTGAAAACACAGTTCTCTATTTATTAGAATTTTATGATTCCAAGGTTTTAGATATGAAAATGAATTTTAAACTTAGACAAAAAAATAATGAATAATGAAAAACATGGTAAGGATAAGTTTATTTGGAGAAGGAAAATTTTCCTTATGAGAGTAAAGAATATGGTAAAAGAGATTTTCCTTAAGATATGGTGTTTGTGATTTTTAAAACAAGAAGGAATGGAAAAGTCAAAAAGAAACATTATTGACTCAAAAATATCTACAAACAAGAAGGAATTGAAAGTTATAAGGTATTCTTATTGACTAAACTATCATTATCCACCACTAGCAAAACCAAACTCAAATTTATAGATCAAATGCACACCAAGACCATTTCAATGTTAAATTTCATCAGTTTCAAACATTAATATATATAATTTTAAAAAATAATAAAACCATTCCATGAGATGTCACAAGGATTTAAACAAAAAACACACAAAAAGTCCAATTTTTAAACCAAGCACACTCCAAAACATTTTCAAAGTATAATTCATACAACATTCTAAAATTAATAAATCGTCTAAATAATTAATAATACATTTCTAAAATGAATAACATGGTTTTTACCTAAATTCATTTAAATTTACCTTTCATTAAAATAAACTCCTCTACAATACATTTATTTATTTTCAGAAACATGGTTTTCACCTCAAAGAAAAGTAAATACACAATTAAAACAACTTATAGAAACAGCTTCGACAACACCCCAAATGCATTTAAACTAAAGGAACGCCAAAAACAACATGTCAAACAATCCATTCATGAATGAAAAATTCCATTAAAATACAAAAACATCATCATTCAAATTAATGACAAAAAACTTTTGGAGAAAACACTATTATTTACAAGGAATCATTTTTTTTAATTTCGCACACGCCGTAGAAAAACCAGACCACGACAAAGCCCATTTATAAAATCACTATACTTGAAAACCATTTTACAAAACACGATCTTCCACTTTATTTCACAAAAACAAAACCAAGGAAACCCACCCAAAATGATCCACTACTCATTAAGAATCCACATTTTAAATATAAACAATTCAAATACTCTTCTAAACAATGTTCCTACCCACCAAACAACCCCTAAAATCCAATTTGAAAACATTGAATCAAAACAACACAAAACATTAACATATCCTTAACAAAAAATTCATATCTGACTAGAAATCACACAAACCATTCATAAAATTCTATTCTCACCACAAAAAGAAACTAAAGAACTCATTTATAAATTAAAATAATCTTAGTAAATTTATCAAATGATGATAAGTCACAGAACCACCTACCTCGCATGATGATTGTGTTGGAAAGTGGTGAAAAATATCATCTGCACTGCAAAAGCATCACGAACAAACCCTAGAAGGGCCATAAAATCCAAGAGGATGTCACTCATGACTTAAATACAAAACACTTCATGGATCACAATTGAAATTAATAGCTAAACATATATGTACTTCTACCCAATACTAACCCGTGAAACTATAAAAAAAGATGCATAAAGAATTGGATATACTAATTTGAAATCACATTGTAATCCATGGAAGTAACAAAAATTAAACACTCTAATAAAGGAAGTATAAGGATTACTAGAGGGAGGGGTTCACTAGATGGAGATAGGCCAATGGAAGAAGGGGAAGCGCAGTAGATGGCTTGGGATGATAGGGAAGAGGGAGGATGTGGATAAGATTCAAGGGTGAGGGACAAGGTCACCAAAGCGGGGGGGGGGGACTGAGGTGTCTTGAGAGGGAAGTACCAACTATTGAGAAGGATGGAAAGGGTGGTGGAAGGCTGCAGATACCTGATGAGAACTAGGGGGCCAAGAGCTGGGTGCGACAGCTTGAGGGGAAACAGGAGGGGTGCGCTGGTGGTGTTCAGGAAGAAATGAGGTGTGCTAGCGAGGAAAAGACAGAGCGAGGGGGGGGGGGGTTCAAGGGGTAAAGAGGGTGGTAGACTTTAGCCCATAGGGAAGGGGTTCACCACAGGTGTAGCACCAACAAGATCGGCAAAGGGGTCGGTCAAACCATAAGAAAAAAAATAAAAAAAATAAAAACAAATGAATAATAGTAATAAGTTCTAACAATTGTAATAATAATAATAATAACAATAAGATAGTAACAAAATTAATAATATAAATATTAAACTATTCAATATTCCTATTAATAAAAATTATACACTTAATTAAATAATTATCCAAGATAATAATATTAATATTCTCATGTGACATTATTATTATTATTTTTATTATTATTAAAACCATTACTAATTCATCTTATTTCATTAGTTGACCATCGGGTAGTGCGTGCGACGAACCGAGGGAGGTTATGTGGTGAACTAGGGGAGGCCGTATGACATTAATTTCGGTGCACTAAATGTAGTCAAGGACAACACAAGCGTTTTAAAATAATAACTATAAAATTTATGTTGGGCTTCAACCCTAACTACCTGATGCAAAGAAAATTTAATACAATAGGTAAATTTTTAAATGGCATGTGTGACGACCCAAGTCAATTCCACAATCGTTGAACATTTTAGTTACATAATAAAAAATTTTACAATGAAATATCTTGTGTTTGGAATGGTTTAAATGGTTAAGTATATTTTTTAGGTAAAAAATATTATTTTTTTATTTTTCATATATGTAGTTAGTAAATCTAATATGATATGATAAAAGAGGAAGAATGTTTGGTGACTCTATATGATGGATTATGATAATGTTTTATTTTATCAAATATATGATATTCATCTTTAATATAATTATAATAATAGAAAATAATAATTACTAATTTATAATATAATAACTAATGTGGGAATAGTATTATTAGAAATCCTGTTTAGATTATACTATTGGATATTACAGTTTGAAAAGTGATTGGTATTTTAGTAGATACACATATATAATATGTCTTAACTAAATAATTGTAAAACCTAGTACTCATCCAATGAAATAATTTTTTTTAAATAAAATTGTATCATCCTCATATACCATAAAAATGAGAGCAATCTTAAAAACAACAAAACAATTAACTGATGAATCCTTCAATAATTGTGTGTAAATAATGATTGATTAAAATATAAGAATTGAAAATTAATTTTTTTGATAGACCACTTTCTTAGTAATAACTTATTCAGTTTTTTTAACAATCAAATCCCTTTGCATTAAATAAAAATAAAATTAATTGAAATAAGGCTTCAATGAAATTTATTATATGTAATAAAACATATGAAATTTTCATTCGGCACTCAAGTTAAAAATATATTTCGATATGTTAACGACTTAAAGAAATAGAAGGATTCATTTAATAATAATTCTAACAATGGAAATAATTCTTTATTCATCATTGAAAATGAAATTAAATTTGAATGTGTTTAAAGAAATTAATGAATTATCCAAATGTGTCAAGAAGATATGAATAGTAAATGTGATTTTTTCCATACGATACTAGGAAGAAAATATATGTGGGGATTTTTAATGCTATGAAATTAAGAATAAATATAATCATAGTTAACGATGGTTATTATAAAACCACTTGGGGTGTCAATACTGAGAGATAATATTTCCCTAAATTATAATTTTTTATGATACATAATTTTGTTTTAAGAAACACCATGGATGTTCAACAAAGGAAAAGTGTTATAGAAATAAAATCAATGAATTTGAAAGGAATATTATACCAAATATATATTTCAAAAATTATATTATTATAATGGTGTTTAAAATAATACTAATAATTAATGGGGACTATCTATTGTAACAAATATAGAAGAATTTTTTTTATTAATAATAATTGGGATTTAATGAAATATTTCTTGCATTGATGGATCTTTATAATGGTTGTATATAGTTACAGAATATAATTTATTTGATAATAGGATAGACCTATTGAAATTCGTTTTAATTTAAAAATCCGATAATAAAAATGTTTTGTGATTCATACGTCTCTATAACATGTTTTGAAAAGGATATATTGATAATTATTTTTTACTTCTGATAATTTATCTGCAATAACATTTTAAAAAAAATAAAAAATGTTCTACAATCCCTTAGTATATATATTTTTTTAAAAAATGAATTTAAAATTTACCTCATGAATCTATAAGAACACAAAACACCATATATAATATAGTTTGTAATATTTATTATTTGTAAATATTTCCTCTAAACGAAATACATGTCACTTCCTAACAAAATGATGTTTTACTATATAATAATTATATTCTAGAGAGAATATATTTTCCATAACTCTATTGGTAGTATGTTTGTAAATTGAAAATGACAATACATAATAAATTTGGTGTTGTAAAAGTCAAATCAATGTGTAAATATCGCATTTTATCAGAAAAAATTTAAGGTAATATTTGTATATAAATAATGTAACAAGTTATTTTACATTACCAAACATTCATCAAAAATAAAATTTATGTGGAATTGTTTCATTAATTATGATAGTGATTAACCTAGAAATGATTATATGTACTATACATAGGATATGAACATCAATAAAATTTTTATTTTTTATAAAATTGAGATTGAATTCTATATTGTAGGAGATAATAAATAGAATCATTAGTCATAAGTATCATGATTATTCAAACAATATTTCATCATAGATTATATTCACTAAACTATTTTAGAATTTTTTTCATTTTCAGATAGTGTCATGGAGTCATGGATAGAATTCAATATAGATGTAATAATTTAAAAAAAACCAAAAATATGTAAATATAATGCATTTAAATTGTACAATATATGATATGTGAGAGTAGATCATATATAATGGTTAGTTTTTATATTTTTTTATAGTTTTATAAGAGTATATAAAATGTATCAATTAATAGAAAAGGAGTTATACTTTTCATTATAATATTATATTGTATAAAAATACTAGGTTATGTTTAATTGTTGTTGAACTCAGAAAGTAAAAAATGGATTTATCCTTAAATAATTTTCAACATGGGGTAATATATATTTTGATGAAATTTTAATGTTATAGCGAGTAGGATTTGGAATTATTATACGAAATATACAAATAGAAAAAAAGATTTTTTCTTAGATGAAACACAATGTATAAATGAAGGAATATCATATACTATTTCATTATTTTACAATACATTGATATTTTACATTTTGATTTCACCAATATATATTATTATACAATATTAATATAAAATTAACAATCAAATGTTTATACCATTATTACACTATCTATGAGTTTGAGGTAACTGGTTGGGTATATTTTTGTTATTTTCATCTATTGATATTATTCAGGATGTTAATGGTATACTTATATGAAAAGAACAAAAATATGAACCTTTATTGAGATATATTAATTGTGTGTATAATTATATGTAGATAACTGATATGTAATGATCATGTATATTTTATGTGCACAATGCGATATTCCATTATATCTTGGTGAATCGCATGTTGTGTGTTCATCACATTAATTATTTTGATAATTTTATTTTTCCTAATTGCATTATATGAATGATATATACTATGAAATGTAATTAATTAATGTATAGGAAAATGGGATTGTGGGAAAATGCATTTCTTTATATGATATAACTAGATGATATAGGTATAGAGATGGATATTTTTTTATTGGTATCACTTGATATCCATTTATATATTTAGTATCAAATATTATTTTTTAGAGTGTATTTTTTCCCTACATTTAATAAAATAAAAATTCATTCATTTTATATAATATAAAGGTAGTTCAGGATATAGTTTTGTTTTAATAAATGGATATTGTTTTAAATAAGACTCCAAGAACTTCACTAGACGTGTTTTAGAGTTTATCTAAATTTTGTTTTATATGGATATTCACATGGTATTTCAAAGTATGTTATGTATTGGAAAATTGATGATTAATTTAAAATAGTTTATTAGAATAAATTAAAAATGTGTTTTGGATATAGTATCACATTATATTGTATATGATATAATATAAGGATAAATTGGTCAAGGTTTATTAGGCTTTAGTATATGTGGTATCTTGGTAGATATATTCCCTAAAACATTATATATATGTTATAAATGAAAGATCTCGTCATTAAACTTATATGTGATCCTCAATTAGTTTTGTTGATCACTTGTAATTTTATGATCAGGGGACATGATTTCCTTTAGTCGATGTCATATAGGTTTTATTGTGACACATAGAGCTGGGATAGCTAAAAGAAATAAGTTTCCTACTAAACTCTAGATACATTCGTTCAATTGGATAGCTAGTGGGAGGCTATGTAAACTTATAGGGATACTACGATCAAACAATCTAGATGGCGAGACCCAATGGATAGTCTAATAGAATATTTTTGAAGAGTACCTATATAAGAGACATATATGTTTGATGGTGGATAGCCACATAATAACTAGTTGGGTGTCCAGCTATGCGGATGAACTGGGGAACACCACCGACCACTTGATGGTACCAATCAGCAACCTAATGGTGTTTGGTTGGGAATTTTAATTGAGGGGATTGATGGTATTTTTCCTCTACATACCTTATTTTAAGTTATAAATTCATTGTTATTTGATAATTAATATTAGATGTATGTATATAAATGATAGATGATGGTGAGATTGATGAATAATGGATTTTTGAAGGAAAAGTTACACTTCTTCATTATTCAAGATATTGATGATTTATCCTAAATAAGATAATACATTAGAATTATGGCGGAGAAATACTAGGATGATGAATTCTCCAATTGATAGAGATATCAAAAAATATGTCAAATAATATTTTGGATTAACCTTTTATTTTATACCATGATCAATGATTGGCATGATACCTGATGTCCTATCTTAATTTTTGATTTAATTCCCCTTTTATCATATAACTTCATGAACTATTTATTAAACTGTATTTTTTAAATATTACGGGTGTCGACCTACTGAGTATTACCCACACTATGTTAGAGATACATTTGGAATCCTAATAGACATCATGGATAGAGGATTGAAAAATTTAAATTGGACCTTAATTGTTTTGGTTACATTTCGATAAGATATTATAGCCTATAAATGAGAATGGGAATGGGGTTAATGAATAGGGTTTTAACGTCTCTATATTAAGTCAATTTTAGTTGATTTTATTTATGAAACATATTTTTAATTTAAAATAAAATTCTAATATTTCATATTACTATATATATTATAATATTTTCATAGAATATGTTCCAGAGTGGTATGTTGTGATTTATATATATATATATTTGATATATATTCTACTCTAGAAGAAATATTCTCTTTACTATATTACATAGACTCTTGCTATGATTTCATAGAATCTAGAATATGTAGAGGACTTCCTGAGGTTCTGTAAATACCTTATTTTATAATGTTAGGGAAAATTAGGATAAGGTCATTACAATTTTCATTCATAGAATATGTCATTTTTGGTTTTTTGAAATTTAAGGAAGGTAGAAAATAGACTAAGGGTTGCAGAGGATTGGCAATGAGCATAGACATTGGATTTACTAACACATGTCTAATTGATAACCCATGTACCATATGTTTGTATTACTGATAGTTATGGTCACTTTTTTTTACTTATTATTTGACAATTGGTGATGTTTTTGATATGTGATGTAGCCATTTAATGAGATTTTGTGCAGATACTGGTATGGAATGAGATGTATTTGCATACTTCATGGTAGGGACATAAGAAGACATGTTTACATTAATAATTTATTATAGGGGTATATTTACCACATATAATTTATTTTCCTATATAATTTGTGATATTTAATCCCATGAAAAATCAGATAAAATAGAATAAAAATAACTTTTATGAAATGTTAATTCGTATGCTAAGCCACGTTTTGGATAATCTTTGTGCTAGTTGTTCTATATAATTATGTGGATATGTAGAGGATAATATAGATCTATTTGATATCATATGAAAAGTGCTCCCACCAATTTAATTAAATCCTTTCATTCTTTATTTATATTGATTATCATGCAAGAAGTAACTGTCACACCCTCACATAATTTAGTAGATACAATATACTATCTCGTTAAATCATATGGATGAGTAGGTTCATGATATTTTTATACAGGTTATGTAATGCATGTGGCTTTATTCGATTAGGTCTATCCAAGAACTGGTGGTAGGTCCACAGGAATTAAAGATATAAATAGAATCTAACATTGAATTACATCTACGTATTCATCATGGTTCACATATATAATGATTTTCAGTGATGAGAGGGCTTACTATTTCATGCAAATAATGTTGGGAAGTTAGTAAGTGATGAACTATAATTTACATTTTAATAACCTGCAAATTTTTTGTCAATACTTTATAATGGATGATATATTCAGGGAAATCACATCCAATAGGGTATTCATTATGAGATCCTATATTAGATGTAAATAATTTGGAAAAGAATCATTATTAACATAATTAAAATGTCTATTATCACCGAAGGGGTCTGGATCCTGGACTAAAATGATAAAAAAGAAATATTAGTAGGATGATAAGGGATGTCTCTATTTCATTGAAATAATTACTTATATAATATGTTTTTCAAAATATAGTTTCGGGTAGAGAAACTCAGGGGTTTGAAATATTCCTCACATATTATGCTAGTTCAAGAGTTTTCAATGTGGTTGGAATGGCCACAGAAACCTCCTATTTTTATTACTTGCTATGTAGTATTGTTCTTCTAGTATGTGGGACAAATTTATATTTTCTAAAGTGGAAAATAGAATTACTATTGTGATATTTGATTTGTGATAGTACCAAAATCTAAGAAGGACTCAAATACCCATATTCATTCAATAAGATGGAGGTCCTCTATATGATTAGGCCATGGTAGTGGATGTGATACCATGACATAAGAACAATCGTATCATCATGAGGGAGCATCAAAATAGAGTTTCACTCGAGCCTACGGTATATGGGAGAGCTATATGCATGTTATATAGTGTACTCCTACAATCATGGATTCATGACTATCCACTATTATTGGTATACTTCTTCGGTATTCTACCCATTCCAATTTTTTTTGATTTAGATGAATAACATTCTTCTATATATTCTTAGTTTCTATAGGGTTTTGAATGAATTTTAAGATATTACATAGTGTAATGACCATTGAAAAAACCTTAATGATTCATTTCAGGTGTATCAAAAACATAGGAAGTGTCATCTCGAATTTGGTGGCTACAATATCTTTTTAGAGAATTTTTTTTGACAATTACAATATTGGATTTTGGTTGTATAGATTAGATAGGTATCTACTAAGAACATATCAACTATTATTATTGGATAAATACATTTATATCACCATAAAGTGGTAGATATATTCGTCATGGTGTATGAGAAATAAGTTATTTCCATTTAAGATATATTAATTTATAAGTAGAGTTTTTCACATCCCAGATGGAGAGCCCTATTTTCTATGATAGTGTGTTTTTTGTATAGTTATTTTCCTCTAATAATGGAATTATTTATACAAATATTTACTAAATTGTTCCCCTAATTACTATGTGAGTTGAAGATCAACTTTAATATCAATATGTTTCTAGGAGTAGATCCTATTTATCTCTTTCTGTATAAGATGACACCAAAAGAGAATAATGAGCTGAATATATAGTAGGATGATCTAGCGAAAAATATATTCATATAAATTATAAATTAACTACATGGTTCTACTATAATTTTTTATAAGATTTTTTTAATTTTAAATTACAATTATGTGTGGATTATGAATGACTAAAACCAATGATTTTCAACAATTGGTTTCCCTATGCATGCATCAATTATCTCTTTGATCAGTAGAGATGGGCCTATATATTCTAAACAAATGAATTGAGTTAAGGGTTTCATTATATGTGGGTGACACCATCATAAATTCATTGGTATGCATTTAAAGTTATTTATGACTACTATGATTTCATGGGATGTTTTTCCCTAATGAACAGACCTACGGTATTCATATCCAAAATGAATATTATATTCCATACATATCTAGATCATTTTATGGTGGTTTTCCTTGAAGAATTCTTAGTATACTCGTAAAATAGATATGATAATTCCATCAATTTTACCATCATACTATATAATCTAACATAAAATTAGTTATCCATAAAGCCATAAAATTTTAATTTTCATATTAACAATATACCCTTTATGGTCCACATTATCATATAGGTTTCGATTTCAGCGAATCCTTAGAATGTGGAAACTATGGAATCTTAGGAGTACCCAAATTATTTCTTCAATATTACAAGAATTTTTATTATAGTAGGTTATTATCATTACTTCATTAATTAATTGTCCTATTTAGAATCTACAATTATCCTAATAAACAATGTGTTCTGTATTTAAATAGTTCATTAGAAAAAAAATATGAAACTCATGGAATATTCAAATTATAATAACATTTAAGAATTGATACAAATTTATTAATTATTTTATATTAGTGAAGGAAATATTGTTTACATTTGGGTTAGTTAGATGCATTTCAGTAAACTCTAAGAGGATGTAGCCTCATGTATAAGATTATTGAGTAGTTTATGTTGATTATAATTTTATTGATGTCAAAGAAAACTATTCAAAAATATATTATGAATCATTTCTACTGATCTTTTAATTTTTTTGTCATGCAATATATTTTCTATCAGTGTCATATGGGATGTGAAACCTGGTATCTATAACTAGATAATGATTGTAACCATGTACATTAAAAAAGTTGATATTGTGGGGAGTGTTTTCTAGTGGTGTATCTATTTTTACTCCCAGGATTCTATAGTTCGAACAAAATGATTTATGTTTCACAAAATCATATAAATCACCTTTACCTTCTCATGTGGTTTTTGTTGACGATGTTAAGAATGATGTTAATGCATCATTTTAGGATAATATAATTCATATTAAAGACCATTGTGATATTAATATTATTTGGTAGAATATTAATTTTATTTATGAAATTGTACACTTGTGTGTGTTTGTAACACCCCAAGCTTTCATGATACGCCTCTCTTTCAATAATGCAATAGCTTGCATTGTATGTAAGTTCGAGTTCTAACACACCGTGACTAATCAAAAGTAGCTGTTATGAATAATAATACCCACTTTTTAAAATTATAGAAATTTTATATTTCAAAATGGACTTCATTTTTGTATTTGTAATATCAAAATTATCCTAAGTTGAATTTTTTGTAATTTTCTGAGAACTTCCATTTTTTTATGAATAGTGAAAAATACTTAAAACAACTTTTTTAATCAAAATAATTTATAGTGATAAATTATACTATTGAGTGATTTTAAATTATAATTAGAATATATTTTTACCATTTTATCCAATGGTGTTCATTAGAATTAATTTCACTTTGAAATTATAAATAAACAATCGTCAATCTTTTGATATATATTGTTTCTTAAAAACATGCTATTTGTTGTGACAGCGGGAATTAATTATAAAATTAATTAATGCAACTTATATGTTTGGAATTTCATAAAATAGACATCATTTTTGAATTCGGAATATCAATTATAGATTAGGGTGAAATTTTGGCATTGTTCTGAAAAACTTCAATTTTTGATGAATAGTGAAACCACTAAGTCGTAGTTAAATAACTGATTTTTCGTTCAAATAAAATATTACCACTTCTGTGATTTGATTTTCAAAAATCTGACATAAATGGTAGTCATTAGGAAGTAAAATTTGGTTCAATGGGATTAAAATAATTTTTTGTTGAATAGTAACTTTTAAGTTTAATTAATCGCGATTAAAGGTAATTAGTGAACTTTAAGGTAAAAATTAAATTATAAAAATATGAAAATACCTTTACACTTGTCCTAACCCTATTTTATAAGTCATGGCTGACAAAGAAAATCCATGGGTCAACTTGGGGACCCCATGGAGCCACTTTGGTAGGAAAATGACATTAAAAACTTTTTATTTAATGTTAAAATAAAAATGTCACAAACATGAGTTGTTTTACGAAAACAATTTTTAAATGGGGTTATACAAGTCATATTTTTGAATATAAATATTAATTAGAAATATAAAACGATTTCCTACATCATGATATTTGTTTCATAATTTTTAAACATTAGATAAATTAAATTATTTATGACACCATGATGATGCAGCGATTACCTCATTAATTAACGATTTTAATAAAATGGAAGGATAATATAAAATCTAATAATTACACTTGTACAAAGCCTATGGGATGAGTATATTTCGAACCCTTATCAACTTAGTCTAGAGTTATATATGTGTGGGACCTTTAGAATCTGAAAATCATTGTATAATAAAGTAACATTTCATTACTTTCCAAGAGTGCCCCTCCTCTCCACTTATAAAAGGCCCCCAACTCTACCACCTTATTCACACTTTCAAGCCATTTTTCTCGGACAAACTCTGCCCAAATACTCTCCCAACTTCCCTCCCTTACTCTTATAAGCCTCACTTTGGGCAGAATGCTTCCCAAGGAAGCCTTTGGCTCGAATCAAAAGAGTTACCCGATTTTAAGGTAATGTATTCTCTTATGTTATTTTATTTTATTTTTCTTCTCCAACCCCATAAACTCTTTTTATTCATTTATTTTGTAACAACACCAGTACCATCAATATACTATGATGTTTTTATAAGAAGGATTCGAGCTACACTTACACACACCTACATCTAATGGTTAAAGAACATACTGTTTCTGTGGATGGCGAATTTCTGCCTCACGAAACGATGATTGTTCAACACTCATATAACACCTATAATGGTGGCCATTATGATGAAACTATTTTTATATATGATATATATTATGTTTTTGTTTTCCTTATTATTTTGTATTTTTTATTCATATCATAACTTTATGGTTTCCATTATGGGTAAACGCGATATTTTCATTTTAGGAAGTGCGGACTACCGCCCCCTCAAAGAGATTTGAATCGTTAATGCCATATGTGGGATGTATAGAGGATAGAGTAAATGATATTATATATGATATTATACTGGAATTATAATATAACATTATATAATTATTATTTCATTCCATTAAATATGAAATAGAAATGAAAGTAGCATTCATGCGTACGTACGACTTACCGTCTCCATGAACGGTGCATTTCATTTCTTACCTCTAAATGTTACGTAATATTATGAATGAATTTATATACGGGATATATATGATATATATGATATCTAATTCATGAATATAATCCTGGATATAATGTATATTTTACCACATGAACAACTTGTAATTATAAGAAGTTTATTTTTGACTCAAGTACCAAAGGTCGACAAAACGACCGTTATTAACATAAATAATTACATAATGTTTAGAACATCGTAATAAGTGATATAAAAGGAATAATGAACATGAAAAAGCTTCTTAAGAAAATAGAAATTAACTCTAGTTTATCATTTAGGAGGTTAAAGAATGATCGAGTCAATTCGGACACGAGGTAAGGGAACTTCTTAACCCAATTTCCATTCTTTGGGTTAATCTCCTATTTTAAAATTATGTCATGATATTATTATGTACAATATTGTATTTGTACTTTATTTAGGTGTACTTATCGTGAATACACATAATTGATCTATTTCATTCAAAAAATGATCTTTGTAAGGGACTTCGTCTCAATCTCCTTTCATTGAGGCAAATTTTGTTTTATACACAATTTTCCATTATACAGTGTATAAAACCCTTTGTCTTTTACATATATTCAAAACGTTCTCTTTTATAATTATGTGATTTTGAAATTATTTCAAGAAAAGAGATATTTCTCTCAAATATATGAAAATCCAGTGCAAATGTATATGTATTTAACGCAAGCTTAAAAATGTTTTCAGAAAACCCGACTCTCAAGTGTGGTATATAGGAAGGGATTGGGAGTGGACCCATCATGGCCTGTAATTAGTCGAGTAGTCTCAGAATTAGTTATTTTGTTTTCAGAAGCTTTCATATTGTTTTCAAAAAAACACTAGAGTATATTTGAGAAATTTTAAACGTAATTATATTCTAAAAAAATTGCATCGGAGGTCTCATGAGACAAACTAGTGTCTTGGCACGAGGCCTTGACAAAATCTTATTTGTGGTCTTGGCATGAGTCCTTGGATACGTGGTTATGATAGTCTGGAATTATGCATTCCATCATTATGAAAGTGGTTATTGATATTGCATGTGATTATTAGACCAGTAGAATAACCATGTGAAGAAGTAAATGGAAATATCTCATTTTACTTTTTCCATATTATGTTGAAGTTCAAGTTTAGAAGGCTTTTGTTTTAGTTATACATTGCCTTAAATGGTTATGTTTATTGATGAAAGCTTTTGCTATATTGTTATCCTTACTGAGCTTCTGAGCTCACCCCGTTCAATGTTTTAATTTTTCCAGGATGTGATGAAGTATTATAGGAATGACCTGTAGGGATAGTCTGAAGGGGATATGAGTGTGGAAAATGGAGACTTTGTTATTGTAGTTTTTCACTTTATGATGTAATGTAACGTTTATGAATGTATCTAGTGTTTACAAGGCTAATAAACTAATCAGTATTTCAAGACATGATCTTTTGTGATCATGACAATGTTACGAAGTAATGCATCGACTATGGGTAGCTGGGGTCGGGGCGTTACAGTTGGTATCAGAGGCAGTTTAGTACTAACCTTGGAAGCTAGATTTAGATAAACTATTATTAGAGCACATAGCCTGAAGATAGACTTTTAGGACAAGTATAGAAGAACTTCCTAGAATTTTGGTATTATAGAGATTTTGTGAGTTTTCCGAGCAAAACATCCCTGTCTGGATACGAACAGGTAGAGGCAGCTCTGGCACAGATGTACCTAGGGGTAAAACCCAAAAACATCGCTTTGAGCTAGACTCGAACGGGAACTGGTGCACGACAATGGGCCTTGATGCACTCTTGGTTACGACACTCCCGGGGGATATGCTTAGGATAATTCTCATTTTCTTTACAAACCACTATGAAGGGTTATGAGTATATACTTCCTCAAAGAAAACTTTTTTTATGATTATTGATTATATCCCTAAATAGTTCAATTTATGTTAAGTGTTTTTCATGTTTGTTATTATGTATTTCTATTCATAAACTAACCTAGTTTATGCCATTTTATAGAAATGGCGCCCAGTAGAAGGAATATGAACTCCATCAATACGTACAATCCAAAGAGTAAAAAGGATCATATCTTTCACGGTATTAAGCCAACATTTAGAAGGGAAATAGTCACCCATGTGTTCTAAACATATGAAGAAATAGTATCATGTGTTAATAATATAAGTAGAGAATTCTCTAAGTCTTATGGATTTGAAGGGATGAAAGAGAAGAAAAGGATGGAAGAGAGAATGATGGGTAAAGGGACGAGGGAAAAGAAGAATTTTCCAATATGTGATAACTGTGGGAAGAAACACCTTGGAACTTGCCTGATGGGAATGGGAGTTTGTTATAAGTGTGGAGAAAAAGGACACCAAGTGCGTGACTGCAAGGGTAAGAAAAAAAAGTTTCAAATGTAAATTGCTTCATCTGCAAGGAGTGGGGACAATACAAAAACCAATGTCCAAATCATCAGAGTATACCCCAAATGATGTTATTGGATAATAATCAAGTTATGATACTACCACAGATGAGGAGGAATGATTAGAGTTTTTATGGTGTTATTAAATAATTTTTTCATTTGAGTGTTGTATCAATGATGTACTGGTTATAATAATTATGGAATATATAAGGATTGTACTGCAGTACTATTTCATCAAGGACTTGAGATTGTGTGGAACCAAGAAAAGTGACTCCACAACAGATTAAATTTTTGGAAAATATATGGTTGAGATAAAGATAAACCATAATATGGTTCTAATACCGAGATAGTGATTTTGGAATAATACATGATTGATTTGGATAAATTATATTGGATATTCTTAGCTTCCTTGAAACTGATTAATGATTTGTATACATTTTTGGATAGAAGGAGTATATCTAGTATTCTATAAGGAATAAGGGATCATGAATGTAATCAATAAGGATTTATGGTAATTCAGGATGTTTTAGTGTTTTAAAAGAATAAATGATGAAGGTGTTCACATGTTGTTACGCAGAAAAAAGGATCTTTATTATGTTTACATTCCTTATAAAATTTCGACTGTGAGTCGGACATAAGTATTTTGGATAACTATAATGGTTGGAATGGATTATGTTGATCTTTGGATAGTATTGTTTAAGGTTAAAACATTTCTGAAGATTATTTTTGGAATATAATAATACTATCGTTTTAGGAAAAGGACAACCTGCAGGGTGGGGCATAACCTGTCGCGTTGGACAAAGCTGCAGGAATCGAACCCACAACCATAGTGCGACATGCCTTTACTACCTAGAACTATCCTACAAGAAGTCCCTGGTTATTACAAAATAGTTTTACTAATCTAAATGGTATGTGTTAATATTTGGAACCTCATACAATTAGGATAAACAGAATATTTTTGAGTTCTATTACCTTTTAGAGTGAAAGATGGGTTTGTGGAAAAAATTTAATAAAGAATGAAAGTCTACATGACAAGTATGTATATTCCCTTACATACATAGTAAATCTCCTAAATAAACTCCTCAACTTTATAAAAGGTAACTTAAAACAAAAACGTTGCCGGTTAACTTTTCCAACCGGGGATTCAATGACCGTTTAACCAATCACAAGTTTATGATTTTCTTATGGTTAACTTTCTCCTAATACAGGTTTCTACAACTCTCCATCAGACCTTGATGGTTTTTTTTCTTCCATATCCATATTTTCATAGAATCCTAGTATGGGCTATCTCGGGTGACCTTTGTACTTATCTTTCTTTCTTTTAATGTTATATTCTTATTAACCCTATTTCCGATGTGGGTTTTCCACAAATGTATTTTCTGTTTTCAACCTTTTATTTTCAATGAAAAATTTAAAATTGCGAGGACACAATTTATTGAAGGAGGGGAGAATGTAACACCCCAAGCTTTCACGATACGCCTCTCTTTCAATAATGCAATAGCTTGCATTGTACGAAAGTTCGAGTTCTAACACACCGTGACTAATCAAAAGTAGCCATTATGAATAGTAATACCCACTTTTAAAAATTATAGAAATTTTATATTTCAAAAAGGACTTCATTTTTGTATTCATAATATCAAAATTATCTTAAGTTGAATTTTTTGTAATTTTCTGAGAACTTCTATTTTTTATGAATAGTAAAAAATAATAAAAACAAATTTTTTAATCAAAATAATTTATAGTGATAAAATATACTATTGAGTGGTTTTAAATTATAATTATAATATATTTTTACCATTTTATCCAATGGTTTTCATTAGAATTAATTTCACTTTGAAATTAGACATAAACAATTGTCAATCTTTTGATATATATTGTTTCTTAAAAACACGCTATTTGTTGTGACAGTGGGAATTAATTATAAAATTAATTAATGAAACTTATATTTTTGTAATTTCATAAAATAGACATCATTTTTGAATGAGGAATATCAATTATTGTTTAGGGTGAAATTTTGGCATTGTTCTGAAAAACTTCAATTTTTGATGAATAGTGAAACCACTAAGTGGTAGTTAAATAACTGATTTTTTATTTAAATGAAATATTACCACTTATGTGATTTGATTTTCAAAAATCTGACATAAATGGTTGTCATTAGGAAGTAAAATGTGGTTCAATGGGATTAAAATAATTTTTTGTTGAATAGTAACTTTTAAGTTTAATTAATCGCGATTAAAGGTAATTAGTGAAATTTACGGTAAAAATGATATTATAAAAATATGAAAATACCTTTACACTTGTCCTACCCCTATTGGATAAGTCATGGCCGACCAAGAAAATACATGGGTCAACTTGGGGACCCCATGGAGCCACTTTGGTAGGAAAATGACATTGAAAACTTTTTATTAAATGTTAAAATAAAAATGTTACAAACATGAGTTGTTTTACTAAATCAGTTTTAAATGGGGTTATAAAAGTCATAGTTTTGACTATAAATATTATTTAGAAAGATAAAAAGATTTACTACATCATGATATTTTTTTCATAATTTTTAAACATTAAATAAATTAAATTATTTATGACACCATGATGATGCAGCGATTACCTCATTCATTAACAATTTTAATAAAATGGAAGGATAATATAAAATATAAGAATTACACTTGTCCAAAGCCTATTGGATGAGTATATTTCGAACCCTTATCACCTTATCCTATAATTATATAAGTGTGGGACCTTTAGAATCCAAAAAGCATTGTATAATAAAGTAACATTTCATTACTTTCCAAGAGTTCCCCTCCTCTCCTCTTATAAAAGTCCCCCACCTCTACCACCTTATTTACACTTTCAAGCCATTTTTCTTGGACAACCTCTGCCCAAATACTCTCCCAACTTCCCTCCCTTACTCCTAGAAGCCTCAATTGGGGCAGAATTCTTCCCAAGGAAGCCTTTGTACCAAATCAAAAGAGTTACCCGATTTTAAGGTAATGTCTTCTCTTATGTTATTTTATTTTATTTTTCTTCTCCAACCCCATAAACTCTTTTTATTAATTTCTTTTGTAACAAAAACAGTACCCTCAATATACTAGGATGTTTTTATAAGAAGTATTCTAGCTACACTTACACACACCTACATCTAATGGTTAAAGAACATACTGTTTATGTGGATGGCGAATTTATGCCTCACGAAACGATGATTGTTCAACACTCATATAACACCTCTAAGGGTGTCCATTATGATGAAACTATTTTTATATATGATATATATTATGTTTTTGTTTTCCTTATGATTTTTTATTTTTCATTTATGTCATACCATTATGGTTTCCATTATGGGTAAAAGCGATATTTTCATTTTAGGAAGTGCGGACTACCGCCCCCTCAATGTGATTTGAATCGTTAATGCCATACGTGGGATGTATAAAAGATAGAGTAAATGATATTATATATGATATTATACTGGAATTATAATATAACTTTATATAATTACGATTTCATTCCATTAAATACGAAATAGAAATGAAAGTAGCGTTCATGCGTAAGTACGGCTTACCGTCTCCATGAACGGTGCATTTCATTTCTTACCTCTAAATGTTACGTAATATTATGAATGAATGTATATACAGGATATATATTATATATATGATATCTACATCATGAATATAATTCTAGATATAATGTATATTTTACCACATGAACATCTAGTAATTATAAGAAGTTTATTTTTGACTCAAGTACCAAAGATCGACAAAACGACCGTTATTAACATAAATAATTACATAATGTTCAGAACATGGTAATAAGTGATATAAAAGAAATAATGAACATGAAAAAGTTTCTTAAAAAAATATAAATTAACTCTAGTTTATCATTCAGGAGGTTAAAGAATGATCGGGTCAATTCGGACATTAGGTAAGGGAACTTCTTAACCCAATTTCCATTCTTTAGGTTCATCTCCTATTTTAAAATTATGTCATGATATTATTATGTCCAATATTGTATTTGTACTTTATTTATGTGTACTTATAGGGAATACACATAATAGATCTATTTCATTCAAAAAAATGATCTTTGTATGGGACTTCATCTCAATCTCCTTTCATTGAGGCATATTTTGTTTTATACACAATTTTCCTTTATACGGTGTATACAACCCTTTGACTTTTACGTTTATTAAAAAGGTTCTCTTTTATAATTATGTGATTTTGAAATGATTTCGAAAAAAGAGATATTTCTCTCAAATATATGAAAATCCAGTTCAAATGTATATGTATTTAACGCAAGATTAAAAATGTTTTCAGAAAACCCGACTCTCAAGTATGGTAGACAGGAAGGGATTGGGAGTGGACCCATCATGTCCTGTAATTAGTCGAGAAGTATCAGAATTAGTTATTTTGTTTTCAGAAGCTTGCATAATGTTTTCATAAAAACACTGGAGCATATTATAGAAATTTTAAACGTAATTATATTCTAAAAAAAATTGCATCGGCAGGTCTCATGAGACAAACTAGTGTCTTGGCACGAGGCCTTGACAAAATCTTATTTGTGGTCTTGGCACGAGGCCTTGGCTACATGGTTATGATAGTCTGGAATTATGCATTCCATCATTATTAAAGTGGTTATTGATATTGCATGTGATTATTCGACCAGTAGAATATCCACGTGAAGAAGTAAATGGCAATATCTAATTTTACTTTTGCCATATTATGTTGAAGTTCAAGTTTAAAAGGCTTTTGTTTTAGTTATACATTGCCTTAAATGTTTATATTTATTGATGAAAGCTTCCACTATATTGTTATCCTTACTGAGCATCTGAGATCACCCCTTTCAATGTTTTAATTTTTCTAGGATGTGATGAAGTATTATAGGAATGACCTGCAGGGATAGTCTGAAGGGGATTTGAGTGTGGAAAATGGAGACTTTGTTATTGTAGTTTTTCACTTTATGATGTAATGTAATGTTTATGAATGTATCTAGTGTTTCCAAGGCTACTAAACTAATCGGTCTTTCGAGAATTGATCTTTTTTTATCAGGCCAATGTTACGAAGTAATGCACCGACTCTAGGTAGCTGGGGTCTGGGCGTTACAGTGTTCAAAAAGAGAACTTGGAGATGATATATGATATGATGGAATAGTTTTCTTATATGTTTTTCAATACATATAAATTATTATATTGATCATATCTCAGAGATGAGCTATTATATAGTGGTGTAGATGTTAGATCCCATATTTATAACTTGGAAGATTACCCTTTTTTATATATCCTCATTAATTTCATAATAAAGGCCATATCATTATCTAATCTAGGTATTAAAGATGTTTTTGGGATCATAGGAGTTGGTTTATAAAAAAACTAGATTTTATAAATAGTATTGTATGTATTATAGGGCCACCAGCTTGTCAGTGTTTTCCACTATCTAGCTGATCAACGACCTTGTTGTCTTGTAAGGCTACAATAGTCATTTCATATTTTCAATCAGATCCAACAAACAAATGATGGAATGAAAGAATAAGGTGTCCCCAACAAGTTACCAACAAACTAAAAGATAGGGTCTCTAACCACGAAAACATACTTGAAGACAATATTATCTACCTAGTTTGTCGGTATGAGCCACATATTTGAGATAATGGAATAATGTTTCCTCCCAGAAATCCCCATTTAATAAGTTAAATCCCCAATGACAAAGAACATATTGGATTTCTTATTTCTAATTACATAAAAATCAATCATGGATTCTCCATTACCTATCCATGATATCTAATTAATTCATTGATATGGACAAATTGATTTGGAGATCTTGGTGTTGCATATTGGACATGTGATCAATATGCGTTTCAATAATCTCCATTATTTAGGTTGGTGGTATATAACATCCCCATATGGTCTGATATTCTATTTAATTATTTACAATGTGTCTTATCATGGGGTAACACGAGGCACACTATATATCATAATTGATATACTTATAAAAATGATGCATCTATATTCATAGACCTACCAATGATCCCATTGGGTCCATTTCTAGTGATACTAATGCATTCAGCCACCTTAGATGTGTGCCTACCCCAGATCCTTTTTCAAGGAAATGGTTAATGTCTGAATTCACATAAAATAGAATTAAAAAATCATAGTAATTAGGTTGATTATCTAGAGAAAGTATCCCACCACTAATTTTTTTTATATTTCATATAAATGGTTTGGAATGATAACTCGATTGAATTTGATTGTAATGGCATGAAAATTGAAAACATGGATTATCTAATATGTGTAATGAATTATTACAATTATTTTAATGATTGGAAATTTTTTCCAAAAAGATAAAATGGTTCTTAAATTGGTAATTTGATTTAGTAGCCAATATTTATTATGTAAACACAGTTGGAATGTTTTCTGGTTGGTATTATTCATGCTTTTCTTATAATATTGTCTTGTTATGATTATTCGATTTTATTTTTTCTTCAATTTTAGGATCATATTCACATAATTCATGAGGGATATAATAATGTTAATATAAATTTTGTGGGATAGGTTCATGGTACATATCATATCAGCTCTTGATGTATGGGTAAATACTACCTAAAGGTTATATAGATAATTACATAATGTGTGATGGTGAGATGTATGTTTATATTTGATTCATGAGTTAGAGATTCTTGGTAACTAGATTTCCTAAGTGTAGGTGAAACTATTTCTTAATTATTTATATAGATTATTCATCATTGAAAGGATAATACATAAGAATTTGGGTGATTAATCCTAGGAATGAGATTCTACCAAATAAAAGATACATCTAAAATTATATAGGAGCATGATTAGATGACCTCAGGTATCAACTAGGATCTCGAAGTTTGGATGGTTATTTGTTTTTATTCTATAATTGATTTATTATTTCCCCCATCTATCATATTATTACATTAATTGTTTATTTATAATTTATTTTTTTCAAACCATGAGTGTCAACATAATAAGTTGCAGTATCAGACTATTTGGGTTTCCTTTGGAACGCTAGAAGTTTTCAAATATGAAGGTATAGATTAAGGAATGGATCGAAAAATTCAATTTATTTCATTAGTAATTGGGATTGGAGGACATATATGAGACCTTCTATAGAGTTCAAGATGGTTTATTTAGATTCATTAAATTATAATGTGTTTTAATTGATTTTTTTGTATGAAAATTTGTTTACATGAAGTATGAAATATCATGGTTATTAATTCTTATTTGGATTGATGCGTATTTTACTTTAATATTATTCAGTTTCATTTTTTATTTATTTAAATGATTTATAAACTCATATCCAGGGGATATACTCTACCCATTATATTATATATATCATCATTGTTAGTTGGTATCCTCTAGAGAATCGGGAAGCACAATTTAGGTCACAAACCTATATGTCTATGTCAGATAAGGGAGAACCAATAAGGGGTTGATATGATATATATTATAATATATTTTACAATATCATAATGGGATGTTTCATTGAATGGTATCATTGATATAAAATATGTTTTTTATTTAATGTGCTTATGTTTTCTTATCATATAGTAATATCATAATGTTTATCAATCTAGACTATTTTAATATATGATATAGTGATATATTAAAAAAATATCATAGTATTATGATATGATAAATCAGGTTTTACAATTTATATGGTGGTTTATTATAATTTTTTTTTAGGAAACCATAAATTTTGATGTTCAATTTCTCAAAGACATAAGATCTCAGTAATCATATATATTGAATATGATGTAACCATTTAGCATTGAACATTTTTAATAACATTTTCATTGGGGGTTTTGACAATAACATTTATAAATATATTTATAACATTTCATTATATTTATTGATGTAACAACAATTATTATTATTCCATTCATTTGAATGGTTCATTTTCATATATCCAACATGGAACTGAAAAATATTGAAATCTATATAATAAAATAATAAAATTTCACAGTATATTATAAATACCAACACACTATGATAAGGAATCCTATAACATAAATTTTGTAAACTAAAACTGAAATAAAATTAAATGTTGGCAATAATATTATGAACATTAAACATTTATCCTCATACTTTTCTTCAATAAGATGATACCACCGTTTATAACTATATTAGGAAAATAAAAAATCTCAAGTATAAAAAGTATTTAAGGAGGAAATAAATTAGAAGGATAGGTGAATTTTATTGATGATTTGATGGTCATATATATAAATAATTTTTTACTGTTATGTGTATATATTTATTAGATGTATGGTGGAAAGATATATGGTGTTTGGATATGTGATCATTTATATATATGAATATAATATGTATATTGAAATTTTTTATATTTATTGTTAAATATTAATTTCCCAAAAAATTTGTTAAATATTATTTACAGAAAATAAATTAATATGAAGTAAAATACAGTATCCCAAATTCATTTTTTAAATTAGATAATATTTTCATGAAATATTCTTTTTTCATATTGTATTATAAATTAATGTACTTTCTTTTACTGAATACTTTTATAAAAATATATTTAAATATTTCCATGATACATTATAAAAATATTTAAAAAATATCCAATATATAATTAAATATTTTTACGGATGTTAAATAAAAAATATCATTGTTTGGATAAAACTTTTATTTATAAGAAATTCTTATTTTATGTATTATGTTATTACATAAAAGTTATAATTCTCATATTTACAGTATAAAATATAATAACATGAACTATTTATATATATATATAAAATAACATCTTTACAATGGTTCTCATAATTGTTTTTCAATCATACACTATTATTTGAGAAACTAATTTAATCACATTGGAAATTTTAATTTATTAAAATTTATTTTATATTTTGAGTCATGGAATTGAAATCAGGCTAAAATGTAATTTTCATTTTTTGGAAACCATGTTACGCGAGAAAAATTTTAGTTTTTAGGGAGAGGGGACAATGCGACAAAAGGTGTTAATTTAAGGGTAAATAAATAAATTGTACATAAAAATAGCATTAATTTGTGTAGATTAGTGTATGAATATCACATATTTGTTTCAAAGTTTTAAATTTTTTTTTTTAAAATTTTATTCCATACAAATTACATAAATTAGATTATTAGAAATTCAATCAGACAGAACTCTAATATGACTAATCAATCAGTGAAATCAAATCCAACATTTTCTTTTGTTTCCTCAGGAACTCCTTATAATATTCCCTCTATTAATTTATTTTTATATGTTTTGTGGTCGTTGTTTCAATGAATGGTTACTAAATGTTTCATTGTGAAAAAAAGCAATTAGTAAATGATAGAATTAATCGATGTACATACCTCATACCTATCTATCATTTTAAATTATATTCTCATATACACTACTTTTAAACAAATTTTTTAAATTTATTTATATAAATAATTTATAATATCATCAACACATACATCATTATTGAGTATAATGAGATTAGTATAAATAATATATAATATTAATGAATAATTTTTATAATTCATATGGTTTTGAATATGTGAATAAAATTAAGGGTAATTATAAATCAATTTGTTGATATCTGTAATTTACATAAAACCTTCTCCTTGTGAGATCTATTACCATGATTCAGAACCATAAAAATAATCATATTTCCCAGGAAATACATAAATTATTTGAACATAATTATTCAACTACATTTTTTATAATGGAATGATGATCTGGTTTTCCAATAATGAGTATCTACATTGCTATTATGAATTTTGTATAATTAATCATAATTACTATCACTGAATTATGAAATTAAAAATATATAAAACCAATAGATATGTAATAAATTTTTATTATTTAATTACATTTATATTTCTGAATAAAATTATGAAATAATTCATTATAATCTCATTGACATTTTTTTGACAAATATATAATATTTTATTATAGTGTGTGTAAATGTAACAGTTTATCATCTCAATTTCATTTCATAAAAATAACTTTCTTATTCAAAAAATTGTTCTTATAATATTTCTATACTAAACCAATTATTTATGAAATCATAATTTTTAAAAAATTCATTAATTTTTAAAATAGAAAACATGTTTTCTCTATTATTGAATTTTGATTGAAAGTTGTTTCTCCCAGGTTCACTATTAAATTATGATATGATCTATTGGTACGATTATAATGGGAGAATATGTATAAATGTTCAATTTAATCTTTAATAAATTTTCTCTCATGGTTATAATGGGTCTGTACATGTCTACATATGATAACATGTCACATTATTCAAAATTTACCTGAAATGATTCTCATAAATATAAATTGACCTATATATTCATTTTAATTTTGAATATTTTTCATCAATTTAAATGTTTTCAATATTTGAAAAAACATTTATTATCAATAATTATTTATAATTATATGATACATTAATTGAAAACTTCAATAGATTTTTAAATTTCCGTTAAAATAATATGAATCTTTTTACTACCCTTTATTGTGTTTCTAACTCAGTAGTTTTCTCCAAGAATATTTGAGAGTTTTAATTATGAATATACCATTAAATGTTCTCATAAACCATAAAATTATCATTCTAATTTTATATTTCTTATATTAAAAATATTAATTAATATATTAGTTTATTTTCAATTTAAAAATAAACTAAAAAATATTCGATTTAATTTAATAAATAATTTTGTAAAATCATATAAAGTGTTTTCATCTTCTATGGTTTCGTTTAATGTAACTTTTATTTCACTAAGGATATATTTTAATGATATTTTCCACATTCATAATTTTCATGATTTATTGATTCCCATTTTAAAATTTTATCAACCTAATTTTTTCATAGGATATTTATGATACTAGTGATTTATGAAAGTGATAATGATCATGTGGAAAAAATATATATGGTTTAGCATAATGTGATTGGTGATATAAGAATTATCTAACCCAACAATGCATTGGGTAATGATTTATTTTTCTTTAGATTATATATATTTTACATTCGAGTAAACCCAATCAATTGTGATTATTGTAATATTTATTTAACTCAATCCACTACATGTTGATATAATATATAGTAATCCTTCATATAAGTAAACAATCGATATGTTTATGATAATTTGTTATTCCAAATTTTTATTTCATGGATCTTTATTATTTTATAATTTTTCCATATTTTAATTATTCCCTCATGATTTCTTCTAAAAACATTATTCTATATCTATATGTATGACACATTTTGAACACATTATGAATTGTCTATTCTTTACACTAATACATTTATTATGATCTCATAACCACATGGTCAATATATTTTCACCTACGATCCCTGACTGGTATTTCTTAGTTTTTATCTCTAACTCTGCATTAGAGCTAACTATTAATTATATTTTCATTACATAGGTTATTTATAATAGCAAAACATATGATATTGGTATAATGGGATCACTATGGTGGAAATATAGATAAATATTTACAGTGATGTAAAATATTAGGTTTTTATATCTATTATCTATTGACACCAAACCTATGGGTTCTATAGTTTACTGTATTGTGATATGTAATAGATATTCATGTTAAATGATTTATTATGTATGTATTTTATGGAGTAGTTATCTCAAATTATACTATATTACAGTTTAGTTAATTTTATAAATGTGGTTAATAATAATTAGAGGATAAATATCAATGAATCCTAGTATCAATATTGATTAATTGTTAAGTGCTCTTCAAAAAGTGTTATAAGTTTAATAATAATTACCAATGGTTTTGATATGGTGTTACATAATAATTAATATTAGTTATAGTTTTTCATATTCATTTGAGTTTTGACATAGATTCAAATTAGATATTATTATTTTTAATCATTCTCATTGTTTTAGTTTTTGTAAATGATTTGATCCAGAAAAAAGGGAGTTTAATTCTATTATAATAAATTTGTATCCTTTAAAATATATTACTTCATAATTAAAGAAAATACTCCATTAAATCTGGAATATCTTCCAATCTATAAATCACCAAACTAATGTTTTGTTATAGAATTATTATTAAAAACACGCACGGTTTTGATGATTTCATCCCATGTCTACCGCTAATTTCATATTTTGGTTTTTTGAAATTTTTTCCAAAAAAATATTATAATATTTAATTTTGATTATATTATATTATTTTTATTATGGAATTTTTAAATTAACATGGAGGTCATATAGGTTTTTAGGTTAGTGATATAAAATTTTATTTCCAAAATATAACCACGTGCATCTATCAGTTTATGAAGGAAGATGAACTTCATATAAAGACCATTTACCTTACACATGTATTAATAACCTATCATTAAGGGTAGTTAGCTCAAATGGTTAGAGAGAACCCTAATAATTAATAAATTAAAATTTTATGGGAATATGTCTATCTATTTTTTGATGTGCTTTCTGGACCTCATATAGATATTGAGGTATATTCAATAGGGGAAAAAGGGCTTTTTTGACGGGCCTTTTGCGATGGGAATAAGTCTCGTCGCAAAAGGTCCGTCCAAGAGGTTATTTGCGATAGGTCGTTACGCCCATCGCAAATAACCAACTATTTGACACGAGATTTCATATCCTGTCACAAATAGTTTGGCTCGGATAGCGTGCCAAACCGTGTGAAGGTTATTTGTGACGGTGGGATCCCACCGTCGCAAGTAGTTAAGTATTTGCGACGGGGCCCGTCGCAAATAACCGATGGCAGTTTATAGCATTTTGCAACGGAATGTCATCCCATCGCAAAAGGTTTTCGACAGGGAATAATTGCGATGGGTCCCGTCACAAATAACTTTTTAACTGCCGACAGTAATTAATGCGGGTGTAGGTATTTGCGACGGGTCCTGTCACAAAAGATACTATTTGCGAATGAAAACCTGTCGCAAATAATCCCATCACAAATAATCTAACCTATATATACCCCCATCCGTTTTCCTCTGATTCCTGTCAAATTTTAGATCCAGTTTCTCTCTAAACTCAGATTTTAGAGAGAGAATTTTTCTATGTTTATTTTGTTGTTGATGAAGAAGTTGTGAAGTCGGCTGCATCAATAGAAAATCAGTCTTAAAGGTATTTATGTTTTTAATTTATTATTTATTTCATTTTCTTATGATAATTTATTTTTTTGTTGATTAGTTATAATTAAATTAAATTTAAATTGTTTTGTCATTAATCATTATTTGTACTAATAAATTGAAATTTTTAATTTTAATTTTTAATAATTATTAGTGATTATTAATTATTAACGATAATTATAAATGTATATGATTAATTTGTAGTAATTAATAATAATTGGTAATAAATATCAATATATAGTAATAAATAAGAATAATTAGTAATTATTATGAATAATTAGAAGTAATTAGGAATAATTAGGAATAAATATTAATAATTAGTTATAGTTATGAATCATTAGCAATAATTATTAATAATTAGCAATAATTAGTAACAAATAGCAATAAATAGCAATAATTAATAATAATTAGTAATAAATTGTAACAATTAGTAATAAATTGTAATAATTATTAATAAATACTAACAATTTCTAATAATTACTAATAAATAATAATAATTAGCAATAAATACTAATAATTTGGAACAATTTGCAATAATTAGAAATAATTAGCAATAATTAGAAATAAATTGCAATAATTAGCAATAATTAGCAATAATTAGTAATAATTAGCAATAATTATAAATAATTAGAAATAATAAGGAATAATTAGCAATAATTAGAAATAATTAGCAATAATTAGGAATAATTAGCAATAATTAGCAATAAATAACAATAATTAGTAATAATTGGCAATAAATAGTAAAAATAGGAATAATTAGTAAAAAACAGGAATAATGAAGAACAATTAATAATAATTATGAATAATTAATAATAATTAGTATTAAATTGTAATAGTAAGTAATAAATTGTAATTATTAGTAATTAATTGTAATAATTAGTAATAAATACTAATAATTACTAATAATTACTAATAAATACTAATAATTTGAAATAATTAGAAATAATTACGAATAATTAGAATTAATTAGCCTTAAATAGAAATAAATATCAATAATTAGCAATAATTATGAAAATTTAGAAATAATTAGAAATAAATTGAAATAAATAGCAATAATTGGAAATAAATTTCAATAGTTAGTAATAAATAGAAATAAATAGGAATAAATCGGAATAATTATTAATAATTAGGAATAATTAGTAATAATTAATAATAAATACATATAATTAGAAATACTTACTAATAATTAGAAATAATTAGAAACAATTAGGAATAATTAGCAATAATTACGAATAATTAGTAGTAATTAGTAACAATTAACAATAATTATTAATAATTAGAAATAATTAGAAATAATTTGCAATAATTAGCAATAATTATTAATAATTAGTAATAAATTGTAATACTTAGTAATAAATTGTAATAATTAGTAATAAATTGCAATAATTAGTAATAAACTGTAATAATTAGTAATAAATACTAATAATTACTTATAATTAGCAATAAATACTAATAATTAGCAATAAATAGGAATAATTTGAAATACATAGCAATAATTAGGAATAATTAGCAATAATTAGAAATAATTAGCAATAAATATTAATAAATATTAATAATTAGTTTGGAACAGTTAGATTTTTTTAATAAATTTTAATAAATTCCAAGAACCTGGCACAATATCTAGTGGATTGACGACACTCCTTTTGTTCGATGACTTTTCTCCTTTCAACTGTCACCGACTCAAAAAAATTTAAAAAATGTGCTGCTACATAGGCATATTCAATCTCGTATACACGAAATTGGATATGAAATTATGGGATCATATTTTTTATAATGTTTGCAGGCGATGACAGTTGGAAGAAGATGATTCATCAACGAAAAAGGGGCTCTTTTGTCTAACAGATCAATTACTTGCATCTTTCTCACACTGAAATGAGCATGAAGAATCTCGTCGGAGATACGTATATTCATTCTCGTGCATACGAAAATGAATATGTGTACCTCTGACCAGATTCTTCATTGTGATTTCAGTGTGAGAAAGATGAAAGTAAACGACTCGTTGAACAAAAGAGGAGCCTTCAGTGCAATGGAAAATTGTGTCGTCTTCAATTAATAGTAATTTTTAAGAAGAAATAGTAATTATTTATCTTCTTTTTTCAGATAGTATTTTTATAATTTCAAATTATTCAAAAAAAGTGGTGATTTTATATTTTGTAGAAAAATATGGAACAAGGAAGTCGACATCAGTCATTATTAGATGATCACGCTTGGATAAATCAGCGCAGAAATCAAAATGCTTCGTGCTTAAATCTTGTATGTATAATGGGTGTTGAATCTTTCTTAGCATTTGCATCATCAAAACCAGAATATGTTTCAGAAGGAATAATTAAGTTTCCTTGTAAAAAATGTGCTCTAAGAACGTTTGACACATTAGACAATGTTGGGGGACATCTCTTGTGGTTTGGATTTCAACAAGAATATGTTTTTTTGTATCAACATGGTAAACACAGTTCCAGATAAGATACTAATAACTTGATTATGAATTCATCACAGTTCTAAAATTTAGTACATGTTAATGCAGGTCCATCTGTTCAACAAACTGAAACTCACGATGATATTGATTTAACTCTTGAGTTGGAACCATTCAAATTTTATGAGTTGTTGAGGTCTGTTGAGGATGCATTATATCCTGGATGCTAGATAATAAAATTAGAAGCGGTTGCAAAATTTATCGCTGTTAAATCAGATAATGCAATGTCATACAACTGTTTTGATTAGATATTTTCTTTGCTTAAAACACTGTTACCTGAAGCAAATGTGTTGCCTGTAAATTACTAGGAGATCAAGAGGTTGGTTCGTAACCTAGTACATAGTTATCGAAAGATTCAGGCATGTGCCAATGATTTCATCTTATATTCTGGTGAAAATGATTTGTTGGATAGTTGTCCAACATGTGAACAATCGAGGTATAAAAAGCTCAACCAGGGAAGTTTGGATCGATTCCTGTAAAACAATTGAGATATTAACCCCATACACCCATACAACAACGTTTATTTATGTCTCATAACATAATGTCAATGATGTCATTGCACAAAACCAATATTTCAACCTGTAAAAGCTTGAATCATCTATCTGATAGTGATTCATGGAAACTTTATGATCATCTGCATCCGTCTTTTACTTTAGAATCCCAAAACATGCGATTGGGTCTTTCTACTGACGGTTTTTGTCCATTTGGTTCTTATGGTAGTTAGTATTCATGGTGGCATATCTTTATAACTCCGTAGAATCTAACTCCATGGCTATTGATGAAGGAGCCCTATATCGTTTTGACTTATTAATCCCAGGACATCGGAGAAAGAATATTGGTGTTTATCTGAATCCATTGATTGATGAGTTAAATACATTGTAGAGTAATGGTGTTAGTACATATGATATTGCTGCGAAACAAAATTTCACATTAAATGCTGCATTGATGTGGATTATTAGTGACTTTTTGGAATATGACATGTTATCTTGCTAGAGTACACATGGTCTGAATTAAGGTCCTTACTATATGAAAGACAACAATGATTTAATGCTCGTCAATGGAAAAAAACTTTCTATTTTGACTATCATAGCATATGTCTTCCAAACGATCATCCTTTTCAAAGGAACAAATCTCATTTCAAAAAAGGAACAATTGAAAGGGATAAACAACAAAAAATGATCTTAGGTACAGAGATAAAATTAGTTGTATTTCTATTACCTCCCATCACATTTGGGCCAATAGTAAACCAACAAGAAATTTATGGCTTTGGGAACGAACATAATTGGATAAAATGAAACATTTTTTGGGATCTCCCATATTGGTCTGATTTTTTGGTCAACCACATGTTGGATGTCATGCATATTGAGAAGAACTGTTTTGATAATTTATTTCATACAGTTTTGGATACAACAGGTAAGACCAATGATACTGTAAAAGTATGATTAGATCATTCCCAAATTTGCAGGCAACCAAAACATGAACTATTTGAAAATGTTAGATCACAGAGGTTAATGAAGCCAAAAGTAGCTTATACACTGTTAAAAGTGTGTCAATTATTATTTTGTCAGTGGATTACAGATTTGATACTTCCAGATGGCTATGTTTCCAATTTGGGAAGATGTTTTAAGAATGGTCATATTACCGTATTAAAAAGCCATGATTTTCATGTTATAATGGAAAAACATATGCTGATTTGATTCATAGGTTTGTTCAATTCCATGATTGGGGATTTGATAAAAGACATATTATATTTTTTCCGATACATTTGTGCAGCAACAACTGACTATGATGCGCTAAGTAAACTCAAAGAAGATGTTGCTGTAATTATATGTAAACTGGAAAAAATATTTCCACCTGCTTTCTTTGAATCAATAGAACATCTGATATTACATTTTATATCTGAAAAATAATGTGGAGGTGCGGTACAATTTCAACGGATGTACCGATTCGAGATATGCATGCAGAAATTGAAGAAAAAAGTATGTAACAAAGCATCAATTGAAGGCTCAATTTCTGAAGATTATTTTCAAGAGGAAATTACTTTTTTCTTCTCTCACTATTTTTAATCTGAATGTCCCTAAAAAAAACCGCATGGGATGAAACGAGGGAAATGTTAATGATGAAATTGGCAATCATTTATCAGTTTTTAATCTGCCAAATCTTGGCTTTTGTGAAGTTCATGAATGATGTCTTTCAGACGATGGACATCACATCGCTCTTACTTATGTTCTGCTCAACTGTGAAGAACTGACCACATTTGTATTGTGATTACTTCTATCATTTATTCTATAATTTCTTTTACAATATGTAAACTTATTTTATTTGTAGGTAATATGATAATCATATCACGAAAAAAGTTCCCCAAATTACAGTAGCTGCTCTTGAAGAACGCAGATATTTTTTTTTCTCAATGGTATCAAAAGATGGTAATATAAATTATTGATGGTTTAATATCAATTCCGTTTACTATTTATTATATTGATAATTGTTTTACAAATTTTCATGTGTCTCAACATGATGATAAAATTGATAAGAGGCTGTGTATATTGAATAACCCACCATCCAAAATGGTTAAATGTTATAATGAATATGTGGTAAATGGTTTTTGATTTCATACATGTGCATATGGGGACTAAAAAAAATAATGAAAAATGGATTTTGTTTGAGAGGATCGCATCATAGAGAAATTGAAGTTGACTTTTATGGCATTCTGGATGAAATTATTGAGCTATTTTATCTTGGAAAAAATTACACAATGATGTTTAAATGTCGGTGGTTGGATACTGATAGAGGCTTGCATGTTCATCCAACTCATGGAATCGTCGATACTAAATATAAAGTTATTATTTCAGTAAATGAACCATTTTTACTGGCTCAATAGGTACATCAAGTTTATTATGCAATGTATTGTGCTACTTCAAGAGACCTGGGTGATTGGTGGAGAATAATAAAAATGAAATCTTGGAAAATCAATTTTCTCAAACTGAATGTGGTTCTGCTGAAGTGGATGAAATTGAAATTTTTCAAGAGACTACTCAAAATCCACCTTATTCAAAAAGAAGCATGAATATCAATAAGGACATCCCACAATTAAGGTCCATGGTCACGAAGATGTTAATGATGTTACAAATGAAATTAAAATGACAGGGGATGATGAAAGTGATAATTAAATTGATATTGATGACACCGAAGAGGAATATGAAGACATTGACATCGTCATATTTGAAGATTATGATGAAGGTGAACATTGACATAGTCAAATGCTGGTTATGATCATAACTAATATATATATATATATAATAGTTATATTCAACTATCTTCTAATAAAAATCATTTTGTGTTTCAGATGGATTCTGATCTATTACGTGAGTTAGAGGAGGCAAAGCTACATTTGGATGATGGGGATGTGGGATCATCTGACCCTCAGCCTACTAGTGGTACAGGAGGTACGCGGAGGGGGTGCGGTCTTGCACAAATGATGATTCCTGACCCTATCCCCGAGCGAAGTCCACGTTTTGGCTTCGATTAATGCACACAGAGGTATGGTAACCTATATATTTTAGTTTTATTTCATTAATTTATGTATATATATACTAATTGTGTGATTATTTAAACTTTATTAATAGTTTTGTGCATGTAGCTATTGGACAGTGGAGTGCTATCTTGTGCAATTATTTTTCTCACCCATAGACCACATGGGAACAAATTTCCGTTGATGTGCAGCTCGACATGTACAATCATTGGCTGGTACGAAAATAAATAATATTTATTTTGAAATTTATTTGATTAATAACTTGATATTATAAATTATTTATAGGGTTTATGGTATCCCATCGAGGATATCATGCATGACGCTATTCATGCAGCATGAGAGGTGGCTATGCGTGAGCGTTTGTGTCAGTTTTTTCCCAATTTGAGAAAGAAGATCATTAAGAAAGAAGAAGAAATAGTATTTGATGAGTCATGTAGATACCCCCAACCAGAGTACATTTCATCTCAGGTTTGGGATGGATTATGTTCACACTGGTAGGGTGGTAGATTTCAGAGCAGGTCTACATTGGGTCGGCAGAACTGGGGGAGACAGGAGGTGAGGCATCACGTTGGTAGTCGTACATTCAGTACGCATAGAGATCATATGGTATGTATTTATTTAATATTTTATATAAATTCAAATATAAAAAGTTTATTTTATATTCATATAGGCAGTCCAGAATCTCGATATTACAGAGTACGATGTTTATCAGAGGATGTATAGAGATCCGTCCACTGGAGTGATTAGAGGTGATCATCAGCGTCAGATTGTGGATAGTCTTATTTTATTAGTTTTAAAATTAACTGCATATAATATTTTCACAATTTTAATTTCAAATTGGAATTGAAGGAGTTATATGAAGATGCGACTTCTCAGACACAGGCCGAGGGTCAGGACGAGAGGACTGATCAGACCAGTGCCCACCATTTCGACGATGCGGCATGGATGCAGGCGACTCAGTAATGCTTTTACAAGGGCCTAGTAGTTGGTATCAACTCTCATGTGACTCCTGGTACTTATTATGGTACTGCTGCGATATCGGCGTCCAGCTCAAGGGGAGCTCGTGGAGATGCATTATCTTCTTGCTCACAGTATGAGGAGCAGTTCTAAGCTCAGAATGAACCTATAGAGAGTTTGGAGAAGCAGCAAGAAGTGATGTGTCAGTAGCAGGAGGAGGAGGAGATGAGTCGATGGCAGCATCATCATCACAAGTAGATGGAGTACATGCGTCGTCTAACTCATAGTTTAGGGATAGAGTTTCATCCACCAGCTCCTTCAGCTCTTCCACCTCATCTAGAAGATGGCCCCCAATGATTTTTTATGTCAAAACATTTGAATTTAAATTTTTTGTAATATGAACTATTTACAATTTCTTTCTTTTATATCGGTGTGATTATTACATAATTTAATTTATAATATTTTATGATTTTTTTGTGAATATTGTGAATTTTAATAATTTTTTTATTTTAATAATATTAATATTATTGTTTCATTAAAAATAATTTTATTAAATATATTTTTTTTCAGTGCTTTATTTTTTAATATTTGTTTATATTACTAATAATAATAATAATAATCATCATTTTTTTTATATTTTTGTATATTTTTTTGTGAATATTGAGAATTTTAATATTCATTGTTTTTATTATTATTTTAATAATATTTAAATTAATTTTTCAATAATCATAATACTATTTTATGATGTTATTATTATTTTTTTGTGAATATTGATAATTTTAATAGTTTTTTTTATTATTTTAATAATATTAAAATTATTTTTTCAGTAATCATAATTTTATTAAATTTATTTTCTTAAAAAAATTATTTATTATTTGTGACGGGATCTGTTGCGATGGGATCCGGTTGCAAATAGTCTAAATAATTTTTTCTTATAAAAAGGTATTTGTGATGGGATTAGGGGCCCATCGCAAATACTATTTACGATGGGCCCGTCACAAATAATCTGAGTAAATATTTTCAAAAATCATATACGACGGGATTACGGGCCTGTGGAAAAAGAGTATTTGCGATGGGCCCCACTCATAAGAAATTATATATAAATAAGTATATAATCGGAGACATATTTTCAATGGTGAAGTTTCCGGTCGCAAAAAATATTTTATTGCGACGGGCCTGTCGCAGATAATATTTTTTGTGACAACATTTTCTGCAACGGGCTATTTACGATTGGGCCCCATCGCTAAAGCTTATTTGTGATGGGGTTCCATCGCGAATAACCCGTCGCAAATACCATGAATTATTATAGTGATTTTTCATCTAAACTCATAAAGAATAATTAGAAATGTTCAATGTCTCATAATATAAATTCCCTAATTAAGATGTTGAAATATTGGAATAAACTCCTTTCGAATTTGGAAAATATTTTTATATTACTAACTACATTTCCAAGGGGTTTAATCCTACTATTTTTCAAATAAAATGTTAAAAATATATGTGTCACAATTTACTATCATGTATAGAACAACATCACTAAAAACTACAAACATCATCTCGATGTTTCACTGATAAGTATTTTATTCATTCTCTCCCCATCTTAGCTGAGATCTCTCTCTTGAGGGTTTCCATCCATGATATTCCTTTGGGGTTATTCCTATATTGTTTCTGTTAATATGTTCAATAACTCATCCATGTTCTCTATAATTTCATAATTATTTCCACCCACTAGTTTGAGGTTCATATATATATTTCCCACCATAACATTTGTATTTTATTAAATAGATGATTTCCCAACTCAAACAATCATCTCTAATGTGAGAATGGCATATCACTTCTCCCACATGTACAACCATTGATGTGTTGATGTGTCATAAACCCCACCACAAAACTCATTAATCTGGATGGATTTTTATATTTCATCTCTTTAATGTTTATCCTTTCACCATCAACACTCAATTTTGGTTTGTATGGGACTCTAATTTGGTTTCCAATATAGGTTTTTATTTATTTTATTATATTCCGAGATATATGGTGCAGATATTATAGTGCATTCCATTTATATTAATTTGGGTCTCTAAGTTGGTAATTAAAAACATGATAAATCACTTGATTCCATCAATTGGATCAATACTCATCCTACTATTCCACTAACACGGTTATTAATCATGTATTTTTCTATATACAATTTCATCACTGTACTTCAATTAAAAATATTGAATTCATTTCTACACCATAATGTCTTTTACTTCTTCATTAAATCATCTTGTTGATAAAAATGTTTGATGTTTTTTTATTCTAGGGTTTCCTAGTACATGAAACAATTTTTTTTTCTTAAATTGATGAATTATAGTAAATGAAAACATGGATTTCTCCATATTGTGGGTTTCTATGTTTTTTTAGTAGTTGTGTTCATGTATAAATGTTTTTGGTCCAATATGTGCTATATTTTTGTTGTGTTATTCTTTTCTTTTGTTATTCTAATGTGTTTTTCATTATTTATTCATTGTATATTTAACCCATTTCCTATTGTATTGGTGGAAAGTATATTTAATTACTAAAATAATGATTGTTTTTATTTCAATTGGTGTTTAATTCCATATGTTTTTTTAAAATATAAACATTTCACAAGGGATTGGGATAATTGTTTAATTTTTATACACACTAAATTGAATATTTTAAAATAAAATAAATTATAATTTTAGATATGAATAACCCAAATGTACCACATACTACGTATTTTATTAATCAAAAATTAAATGTAAATGTTTAAGATTTAATATAAATATGATCATTAATGTGTGAAAATAGAGGTTATTAATATAGAATCCTTCAAAAAATATTTAGATCCTATGAGGTCATTGTTCTACCATATGGACTTGTAATTTATTAGGTTGTCATAATGGATTTGATCAATATGTTCCTTAGAGAATAACAAGGTCAATTTTCTGTTTTCCTATGTAGATGAAAATCATATATTTTTGAACAAAAATTATTAAATTGACTACCATTTTAGTATAATGTTTACATATGTATGAAAAAAATTATTGTTTTATTAATATATCATATGTGAATAAAAGTTACCAAATGTATAATTTTTAATTATTACAATCACACGTGAATGTAAATTTTTCCCCATTCAATGGTGGAAGTAATTGAATAATAATTTAGACTAGCCACTATTACCATGTTTTTTAGTTAACATAGATTCGATGGAAATATTTTTTGATAAAAGTATCCTGAATTTAAAATGAACTACGAATTTTTACACTGATGGGATACATGTTCCACTATATATAATAATGTGAAGAATGATAAAATGAGTTTAAGAAAAGTACTATTATTGAACTTGTATTTAAAATGACCTCTAAAAGAGATTGGTTTTTAACACACATTGATCCATTAGTGGGGTACATTGAATGTGATACTATGAAAAATGATAAGGTGGACTATTATGCCTTCTGTCAATTAACATTTTATGAAAACAATTAACTAAATAATGATTTTGAGCAACTAGTTATTATATTTTATTTATTATTATGGTTTAATTACCAATTCATCTAAAATTTTGATATTTATATATATTTATTTGAATAAAATAAAAGTTATATTTACATATAAGGAGATGAAAATGAAATAATGGAAAAAAATTATTTAAATAAGAACTACGAACATTCACTACATTACAACTATAGGACGAGAAATATGGTTGATGATTATTCAATTATGAAGGATTATGATAACCCATTTATGTTGAAAAATTAATAAGACCAAATACTACTTGATTTATAATGTAAAGTGTTTGATGATTAATGCGGAGGAGAGAAATATTATTTTTTCCAATGGGACATACCAACCATCCTTCCATACGATGATCAAGAAATTAAATAAGGATTATATGAAGGTATATATGGTTGTATGAAATATTTTAGAGTTTTTCTATTATAATGTTATAATATTATGATTCATAAAATAAATTTTTTTCCTTTAATAAAAATTTATAGGGGGAGATAAATGATGATACAATAAATCATAATTCTACTTATTTCTTAGATGTATAATGATATATCGAGTTATCAATGAGCACGTCTAGTGGGATAATATTAAGATTTATATTAAAGATTATTTATCACTATGCATGGTTTTACAATAATTCCTAGATAAAAATAAAATATCAATGGTATTGTCATTATTCATACCGAGTCACCCATGATAGAAAACCCATGTAATAATATATAAAGTACCGAAGGGCATTCTAAATCCCCACAATCTAGTACAATGCATCAGGGAAACTAAACATACTCATCTAGAATAATTTTTCCCAAATATAAAATAGTTTACTGATAGTATAATTTTACATATAATCTACTGTGCCATGTCCAAACATTATTCACCGATTTATAAATATATTATGTAAATATAAATAAAATAAAACCAAAATTTTCACAACTAAAATAAACTACCATCTTAATACGACCAAAAGTAGTTAAATATAAATAAATATAAATTAATAAAAACATGGTGGATATATAAATTATTAAAAATAATAAAATAAAACTAAAATACCAAATTTTTTTTATGACCTAATGTAACCCTTAAAAACAACTTAATTATGGGAGTACCTATAGAATAAGTCCATATCTTGGGGATTCATAATAACCTAAAACAAAATCATCAAAACATGATCAACCTATAAAAATTGAAGGGATAATTTTCAATATAAGAAAACCCATAAAAATAAAATTTACGTAAAGATAAAATGAATTTTTTTTAATAAATTACTAGAATACAAGTTAAAAAAGGATATTTTATGATAATTTGTCTATAATTTCTTGTATTAAAATCCAAGATCATTAATCAATATAATATTTTAATTCCACATAATGATTAAAAATATTTATCTATTACTTTAAAACAAGTTATTCAAACAACACTTCATGTGACCATTTAGTAATCACTTTTTATAAGTATTATGAATGAAAATATACACCCAAATAAATAGCAATATCTTATTTATAAGTAACATATATAAATATTGATGAAATAACTAATAGATATTCAATTGTATAATGAATTAATATATTATATGTAATTATCCAAAAATAATATAAAAAATAATTTTAAATCAATCATGAATGAGATCAAAATAACATATATTTTTTTTGATTAATATAGAAATAATAATGAGTAATAAATATGATGTTCAAAAATAATTAATTGAAATTAATGTGTTTATAATCATGGGAAACTCTTAAAGATCATGTTAGGTGATCCTGGGCATACATGAGATGGAAAATATTCCTACCAATTGATTCTTTCCATGTCTATAACAAATTGGATTACTCTCAAATATCCTCAATTTTAGAAACTAATATATTTGTTTTTGATATAATGCTCTAGAGTTCATGTTCATCACATATAGAGAATAATAGAGACCATCTCCCAATCACCAATAAGATGCCTAGAAGTCCCATCGTACTAGTAATAGACAAAGAGGAATGACCTATGGAATAATTGAACAAATTAAATAATCAATCTCAATGATAAACATTCTACTTACATACCTCAAACCAACATCATGCATTCTTATCACATAATACAATACATAAACTCAAAAAATAAGTTTTAATAATTACATCCATCATAAATATTTTTTTCCAAAATAGGTTAACTAGAATTATGTTAAGGTTATATCTTAACATACTTAGAACCACTTATATATGTTTCCAAAAAGGACATGATTTCTATTGTTAATAATTACTTCTCAAATAAATTAATTAATATCTATTCAAAAATTAGTTCCATTTTTAAATCTCATTTCATTATACGAAACCAAAAATCATTAAAAGTATTATAAATTTCAATATAAATTACTTTTTCTAACCATTTTGAAATCAACATTTCATTTTAAGAGAAATATTTAATTATATTAAACACTTTTTATAATGAACTATCATAGAAACTAATATGGATTACCAATTTAAAACCATTAAATTAAATATACCATAAAAATAATAAGTAATAACATTACAAAAAATTTATAAAATTCTATTATGACATTTATAATAATTAAATTATTTAAAAAAATAATCAAATAACATATATATATTTATAAAAAAACCCTAATCATAACCCCTAAAATCCCATTAATTCTTAACATAGATAAAATAATAAATTTACGAAATATTATTTAAATGCAATAACAATTTAGAAAAACTATATTATAGGTACATAAAATCATATTATTAATAATTTCTATGGAATTATATCTAGAAAATACAAGAATATCACATATTTCGAAAAAAAATTGAAAACGAATTGAATCACCTAAAAAATTTAAGTGTGATAGAATTCAAACCATATAATTTATAGAAAGATGGTTCTGAGTATGGATAGAAATTTTGTATAAACCTAATACACAATTTTTCTGATCTAACACCCCACCTTGTATTTGGAAAACTCTACAAAATAAAAGAAAAAAAAATGAGGGACATGATGAAATGAAGGAAATGATGATAAATATTACCCACCATTAGAAACTAACCTGGAATAATGAGACATGTATACTAAATTTTGGGGAGAAAACGTGTTCGTACATTGATCTGTCAAAAAATATGGCTCATGTGATTGGGGTGAGATAATGGCTTTGGATGGTTTAAATAAAAGTGGTCAGGATGGTCATTTCATAATATAAAAAAATTCTTATCACATTGTTTCCAAATTATTTACCAAATTATGTTCAAAACATGGGTCCTATATTAGAATCACTTGGGGAACATCACAAATATTGATACAAAATTATTAACACTATGTAAAAATTAAGATATCAAATTACAAATATACTATAGTTTTTCAATGATTGATCATATGGTTGTCACTAACCGTAACCCTACAATGATCCTCACAATATAACCTAAAAACATAAAAAATTCAAGAATATATTACTAAAAATTCAATGAATTTTTTTTAACAACGTTATGTTAGTAAAATAATAATGAATATAAGGGTTATTTTGTAATAATTATACCCATCATAAAACATCATTACTAAATAAAATCAAAAAATTAAAAAGAGGATCTCCAAAAAAAATTAGTATAGGGGGGATGAATGAACAACTTGGTATAAACCCAAGCTCATTGAGAAGTCAAAGAAACTATCAAAATTAATATAAATAAAAATCTATGAACATCCCCAAATCATTGATCCTAAAAATCGATAACCAAAACCTAGAAATTCTATTTGTTGATCTAAATATGTATTATATGGGTAACGAGATGGGAAATAATATTTGGATTCCGTATAACATGGTTGATCACTAAAGGAAAATATAATCCAGATAAAACACTGTGATAAAATAATTATCACTTCACCAAGGTAAAACCAAAATAACTCATCAAACTTTACACCATAGCCATATGTATACTATGCGAATTTATATCTATCTATAGTATTACAGGGAGTCGAATCACTTAATGTAAAAATACATCGATCGTTTAACATGGAAAGAAAAATAGAATTAGTGAATATGAATGAGGTAAACTCATAAAATATTGGTTGGAATACTAAATATATCCAAGATAAGGTATATATTATATATGTTAGTGTAAACTAAAAATAGAAATTTCGGATAATGGGTAAATTTACAATAACAATGGAAGGTCTTTGGGTCTCTTAAGCTAGAGGGAACAAAATTCCTAATCTAACCACACACTAATAGCATTCCAAATGAATCACTTTTACTAGATGAAGGGAAATATTAATAGAATAATTACATATATCTTTAAAATTTGTGAACTTGTGTTCTTTGTGATGTTTCTTCTTGAAACACTTATAACCATCCCTGATACTAACAAAATAGGGTCATCAACCTTATTTACTACTCCCATATAAAAAAAATCTATAATAAATGTATTTATAAATACATGATATAAAATTCTATATTCAAAAAATCATTTAATAAATTGAGATCAAAATTATGTCCGTTCATAAAATAATGAACATTCATCTTGTTTAAAAACAAAAAACATGGGATGAAGGGACTCAACTAATCTAAATGGGTAAAACACTCATTCATTATTTTATCATAGTGATATAGGTTCCCAATCCTACTCATTCTATATAAATATAAATTATAAGTAATATTAAACTCAATTAACATGGTATTAATGAATGGTCGTGATATGCAACAATTTACCCGATGTTTAATGATTGTACTCCACTATTCCTATCTCATTCCTTTGAACAAGCTCAAAACGATTTCCAAACATGTTCATTATATTGATTTATTGAATTTAAAACACAATAAATCATATATGTCCACTGAATTTTCCCTTTAGGACCATGAATAATAATAATGATGATTGAGTACATGGAAATTATTTTCTTTACCACACTACATGGTGTTTGTGTAGGATTGACTATTAGAAGACCTGAACAGATCCCTTAAAGGCAATAGGTAAAGAAAAACTCTATGATGAAAACATTTTCAATCACTCAATACATTTTTAGGGGTAATTATCTAAAAAATAGACCTAAGTATTAATTATTAAATTTAAATTACAACTATATCCTATTAATAGAGAACATGTTATAAAATTATGAGCACCCATTTAATAAAACCACCACTCAAATTTAAATTTAAACGTTTACCGTTATACCTATCATTGATATAAAATAAATTTACACGATTTTTTTTTAAATTCATATAGTTTTTATAAATCTTCTATAATATTTAATAATGTAAAAAAATTGAAATTGATCTTATCAAAAAAAATTATATATTTTAAAAAATAATACTTTAGTATTTATATTTATGTTTCCCACTTTAAATTGTCAGAAAATATAATGTTATTTTATTAAAAATTAAACAGCTCTCCATAATAATTTTTTTAAAAAAAACACATTTCCAAAAGAAACACAATGGATTGAGTGGAATGAAAATAAAAATTTAAGGGGTCAGTGGTTGACCTATTTTTGGCCACAGAGTTTGAAAAATTAGTAATCAACCATGTGAATTCCATTAGAATCATCATAGAACATTTTTCAAGAGCTAATAATGGATTTCCAGACCATGTTGTTGATAAAAAAAATTAATTTTATGAGTTTCACCATCACACGTCCATGTTAATGAAAAATTCCACCAAATAGTACGTTTACCATATTGTCCTATGTTATAGAAGTACTCTCTTATCAATTATGAAGCCATAAATTATTGATATTAGGTTATTTGGACATAATAGGTAGGTGAAGGGAGTTCATAAATATCCCTTTCATACCCTTATCCCTGATTTTATTGGGTATCTTGGTTTTGGTTTCTATTTTGATTATTATTTTTTTGATTGAGATTCATGATAGTGTTATTTTTATCATTAATAGAATGGTGTGATCTACGTCAAGAGATATTTTATGTTAATATAAATGTCTATTTCCTTTTATTTCACATAGCATTTAAAAATTATTTTTTGGGGGAATGATAGGTAACTAAGTAGAATCATGTATGATTTCAGACAATACTTATTTTTTTTTCTAGCTAGAGTGTAACAAGGCAGTTCATTGTGTCCAAATAGTTGTCCACCTAGTAGCTTTACGAATCAAACATAGTTTAGGGATCAATTAGTTAAATAATAATAACATGATGGGAATTTTTATTATTAACCTAAGGTAATTCTCGTATTTTTAGGGTCATAATACATTAATCCATAAATTTTTATCCTAATACATGTTTTCTTTGATATGTGGTTTAGCGTAGAGGATTATCTTCATTTATATTTATCTAATATCTATATTTTCTAGTGGAACCGTTATGTATTTTTTATATTTAAATAGGTTAATAATATTTAGGAGGAATAGGATTGTGACCTCATATCTATTGGATGGAATGATTTTGAAATAATCTAAAAATATTTATTTAATTTTTTTTGATTAAGTGGAAGATTTCAATTGGATTTAAATAATTGATTTTAAAATTAATATGATTTAAATTTTTAATAATTAATTTTAAGATAAATATATTTGATTAAAATGTGATAAATAAAATTATTTTATGAAATGATTTTAATGATATTTTTAGGATAGATGATAAAAATATGAATTATTATATTCATTATTATATTTTAAATAAACCATTCCTGATTACATTATATAATGGATTTACTTCAACTTAGTGGGTAGTGACCTACTAGATTTTATATATCATAAAATATATATTATTGGTTCAATTTTCTCTTATAATTTATTCTTATAAAATTGGTCTCAAAATTGGGAGTGGGTTGGGTGTGAATCCCAGGGTTCCATTGAATGTTCTTCAGTATTTGGTTTGTTTAATTTTATTTGTTTTATTTTACAATGTCATTTAAAATAAAATATGGACATTATTTATTGGTATTAAATTATGTTATTAACTTTTAATTATATTATGGATTACTTTTGTTCCCTTAAAAATGATACATATCCTGGGGATTTTTTATAGTGACAATTGTAATTATTTTTATACCTCATATTTACAATTTCATTGATATTCATGTTATGGAAAATCTATACCTGATTATAATTGGATTGTTTGTAGTGTGTTAATTATTATTTCTTGGTAATGCATTAATAATTTTCATCCTTGATTCACCGCCACATGTTACTAGTCTAAAGGGATTAGGAATTCCCTTTATACTAGTGGAAGACCATTTGAGTGTAGGATCAGGTGGAATCATTGCCAATTTATTAACGTATTCAATCTCAATTTATTTATTTTAAATAAGACCAAATATATAACATGGATACATAATATAATATTTTCATTGAGAAAATATTTTTTCACATGGTTCAAAACTAAAGGATAATCCTATTATCATACTCCTTTTGGTGTGCCTTTGTACCTAAATCTATAATACATTCATTTGATGTGTCCACGTTTTTCTATCATGGTCACTTCATTCAATGGTGAAATGATAATACATGTTTATCTAGTGTCTCAATTACGATCTAAGGTAAACTCTATCTTCTTATCTTCCTCTGTATACATAATTGGTTATGAAAAAAAATCAATTTATAGAAATTTTGGTTTGTTAATAGTCAATATGATATTCATCTAACATTGTATCTCCAAATATAATTATTCATTGATATACACATTCTCTGCACATTTAATCTTTCATGGCCGGATAAGATCAACATAATTATATATATATATATATATATATATTCTATTAAGTTTAAAAAACATACCAGCCTTACTTATTATATATATAAATAAAATTATCGATGGTAATTATCATGTTTAACTCCCCATATACAAAAGATTGATATTGATGTGATACTCAATTTTTTTTATTCTTTTATAGTGGTTGTTATCTGAATGAAACCAAATGTTTCCATCGAATCATATTCCAATATACTTCCTCTTCAATTGTAGATCTAAATATTTACATATCCCCCATAAGATTATGATATTATTATATTTCTCAGCTATATTAATTCTATAACTACTACAATATATTTTAATATGAATAAATTAATCAAAAATAATGATTAGAATTTGGGGATTAATACTCCCACTAAAAAATAACTTCATTTTTTATTTGTCTACCAAAAAGATAGTGTGGCTAGTAATATGAATTTAAATTCTTGTAATCGTCCCTAAATCATAGAACATTCTCTCACATTGAATTTAAATGAATTTTCATTATATTTGGAACATAAAAATTTCTTGGAATGATGAAAAATTTTATTGAATGAATTTCTCTATCCACATACTTTCAATAGCATATAATAAATCTTATCATCACGGTTCATGGATTTAATTGAGATCTATATAATTAGCTCAAAACATCACGATTTCAAAAACTATAGTTCTTATGATATGATGGATAATCTATCAATTGATATTGTGGTTGAAACATGTATATGTATCTTACCATTATTTTGAGTTCATTAAAGCTATGCGTTAGATGACTATTTCGGTAAAATAAATTAAGAATAAATTATTATGTATTAGATTCAATAAAATTTTAAAAATCTCTATAATGTTTTAAATAAAACTTTTGAATTGTCCACAAAATCTTGGGTATGTCATAAATTAATTTTACGATCCTCAATCACAAATAATAACTTTCAACATAGTTATTTACATTTAAAAGACAAAAACTTCTTATCAATTGATTCCAAAAACTCTAAATCCTCATATATAACTATCAGTATTTTCCAACAATTACTATTGAAACAATCAAGACACAACTACCTAGATCTAACCTATACTGTTATAAAACACCACGAATTAATTTAATAATATGGAAACTAAAATAGTGACTTTATGTGACCTTATATATTCTACGCATTATGATGAAGGTTTTGAACATGCAGATAAGTGATATGATCGATATTTGGAAGGCTATAATTTCTATATAATAGCTATAAAATTCACATGAATATAAAAGTATCATAAATTTTTTTATAATTGAATGAAAAAATTTAATTTAATCTATAATAAAACAGGAAAACAATTATAGGGTCTTATATTATTATTAACGAATAATTCATTTAATTAGATGATAAATATATAAAAAAATTCATAGAGGTCCCGACACCAACTACAAGGCTTATATTGTTCCTAAATCATATCACCTTATTTCTTATCACATTGGATTCACTGTGAAACCATAAAAAATCAACATCATGTTTCATGCAAGCATTGTGAAACTAGTGTAGTGTGTTAATGATTACTGTAGAAGTGGAAACAATGTATCAAAAACCTACACAATAATACATTTATACGTTTAAAAATAATAATAAAATGTATAGATTTCATTCATTAATTAAAACATTTTTCCTCATATTTTGATAACCAGAAAAACTATCCTTTATTTTTAAAGTCCTGAAAAAACATATTTGTACCTTGAATAAATCATACAATAATGATTGGCCCAATACCTAGGGAACCAAATATAGGATGATTCAATGAATTAGGAAGTGAATTAATAAATGTACCAAAACATAAGTTTGTTTAATAATGATTTATAAGTGAAATAACATAAAAAGGATAAAAATTATGACATTTTTAATGTGTGTGAGAAAAACACATGGGTAGGGATATGAAAAATTAATTAACTAGGGATGAATAGACTAATTTTAACAGATAAAAATGATTGTTTTTATGGCATTAATATTGATAAAAATAGAATAATGTGTTTTGATGATAAAAAATTCTTAGATTTAATATAAAATTTACTATAAATAGTGTTTTGGTAACTCTATGTGAAAATATTTATCATTCACAATGAAGATGAAGTATCATCTTTTTCTAATTTATGTATTTCATTTCAATATTATAAGATAAAAGGCTAAAATTATACAACTAATCTGATCCAATTATATAATAATGTGATAATTTGGAAAAATACAAAATGATAATATATTTTAATTATTTTTCACATCTTCCCTTAAAATTATCTCCCACACTGATCAATTTATTGAAATGTTTTAACCCAACTGGTTTCACACCAAAGGCATTTTAATTATGTAATTTCATATATTATATGAACAAAATATAAATATTATACCAAGAAAAACCCAAAGTAGTAATTCCTACAGCCATTAATAGAAACAAGTTCATAAATGATAAGGAATAGAAAATCATTTCAAATTAATTTTACTAATGTATTTAGACATGTATGTTGATAAATTATGTGAAGAATAATGAAAATTTAATTTGAGATTTTTTAAAATTTGATGGAGTGTCAACGTATAGGAAGTTTCACAATTAATATTATTTATATACCTATGTAAATCTCCCACACTATGAAACCATTGATCGTGATATGATTCCCCACATCATCAAACTATGTCTCGCCAATGTTAGTTCATTGAATAAATAAAAAATACCTCAAAATGAAATTTAAAATCAAAATAGAAGATTCCAAAATTATTTACAAAAACCATCAACAAACCACTTCCCACTCTATAGATATATGTGAAAAAATATATCTTCATTATATCCTTCTAGATCACCAGATAAAACACACCAAACTAATGATTCATACTAGTTTGACTCTACATGAGGTCATAGTAATATGAATAATAAACAATTCATAACATGATTTAATATTCGATGATTATATGACTATATTCAATAGCTTACTATGTTTTCATAAAAATCAACCTTAGATAATCATTTATATTATTATTATTTATGAGAATAAGAATTCAAAACTAGTGTGTAGTAGGTACATATAATAGCTCCCCCAAACATGAAAAACGATAATATATTAAGTATCAAGAATTCATTGTGAGGAAATATTTCATAACTATTAGTGACTCTGTAATTTAGATAAGGTTTGGACCCACAAATATGACCTTCAAACCATAACACATAAGTATGTGAATCTGCGATATCGATGAAATGTGTGAAACTGTTATCTTTCATAATTCCATTACATAATTTTTAAAATTACGGGACTCTTATATATCCCTTTTAATCATAATAGAACACTTATTTTTCACTCTACAACATGAATTAGAATAATTTTGAGAAACATACATATCACCTTTTAATATCAGTGTTAAATTTAGGTATCTCATTCCCAAAATGCTGAAAAATGGTGGGATCCTTATATATCAATATCTAACAATAACGATAAATTTATATAGGATATTATCACATATGAATTTTAGTTCAAATCATTATCTAAATTAATTATGATTTTTTAAATGTTCAAAAATTACATTAAAATATTTTACAATATAATATTATTGATAATAAACAATGGAAAATTAAATAGATAAATTTAAAACCATGAAACATTATAATATATTCATAATAAAAATTTAAATTAATAGTTAAAAAATTGAAATATTTATTAAAAAATTAATTAAAAATTCCATAAATTTAAAAATATTCATTCATCACCAAAATCCATATTTTGACAAACATATTCAATGAAATTTATTTTCAAGACATAATGTTCATGAATATATTATATACCTACACAATCACATATTGTGAATAAATTACAAATAATATAACTTGATTTTGGAAAACAAATTTAAAATAAATCTATATCAAATTCCCCAAAATGTGAACCATTTATAGACCTCATGAAATTAATTGAATAAATAAAATTTTTAAATACTACTTAAATTATGTGATTAAATTTACAATAGGGATATAATTTTCTGGGTGAATTTTCAACATTTTAACATTTTGGGGAAAATTTATTTTTGCACCATATAAAATGAATTATTGGATAAAATGTTGTATTCTTGTTTTGAAGAGGGTTACAAAATTTTAAAATATTAAATAGTATAGAGAAAATAATCTTTTCAAACAAAAGTAACTAGAAAATTCTAATTTTTAACCCGATTTGTATATAAAAGAAAAATAATTAAACCCACTAGTTTTCATAACATTATAATGAAACAGATAAAACATTTGATGAGTTCATTTAATCAATAATAAAATGGTAATCATAATGAAAATCAATATTTAGTTTTAACAAATAAACAATACTAGGATTTGTATTTAATTTTTAGATCTCTTTGATGAAAAATTTATAACCATAAATTTTATTACTAAAATTAAATTTGATTCATAATTTAAAAAATGCAACCAAAATTTAATCTTGAAAATAATTTTTAATAAATAAATAAAAATGATTATTGAAAATATAATCCATGGGTAATAAAAATGATTTTCAACTTCACTTAATGGATATATATATATAATTTATAGAATAATTTTCACATAATTAGAATGAAAAATACTTCTCTCCAACACAAAATTTTGAATAAAATTCAAAAAATTATGATTTTGATGATAATAAAAGAATATTTCCATAAATGATGACAAGTAACCTATACTAAAAACCATAATTTACAATAATTTTATGCTTAAAAATGAAATAATATTTTAAATAATATATATTAATAATATATTGTAGTTATGAATAAAAATAATTCATAAAGGGTTACAACAAATGACAACAATTTTATGCTTTTAATATTTTTAGCTTACAGAAAAATAAAAATGATTTCTCAAAATAATAAAGGAAAAAATGTGTATATAATCCTTTGAAACTTTTAAAGGCAATGTTAGATGATCCTAGACATACATTGGATGAATAATATTCATATTTATCAATTTATTCCATTTATATAAACAATTGGATTACTCTCAAAATATCACAAATTGTGGAATTCAGATATTCATTACAAATCAAATTCCCTAGGGTACAAGTTCTTCCTATCCAATTACGTATAGAAACCATATCTCAATCTTCTACTAAGATTCATAGTAGTACCCTGATACTACCAATATACAATGATAAAGGACTTGTGACATAATGGACACAAATGAATAATCAACCTCAATGCTAAACATTCCAAAGACATACCTCAACCCACCATCATGAATTATTCTCAAATAACCCCAATTAGTCTCAGGTAAAAATTATAAATAATTATATAAATCTTAAAAATTACATTGTAATTATTTTAAATATAATTATGTAAAGGGGGTAGCTTAATTTATAGATATCGACTTTTCTATGATTCTAAATAGGACTTGAGTTCTACTGTAAATAATCAATTCTCAAATAAAGTCATCAATATCCATTCCTAAATTAGTTTCATTTATAAATAACCATTTAAGATTCCAAAAGTGAAATCATGTAAAATTGTATATATTTCAATGAAAATTCATTTTGAAAACAATTTTGATATAAAAAATTAATTTTAATAAAAATCTTGAATTATATTAAACATTGTTTAATTTAATAAATATTTGAAACTAAGATGGTGTCCACCTTTAAAACCATAATATTCAATATACTATAAAATTAAATTAATAAATTTTCAAAAAAATAATAATTTTTAGTAATAAAAAATATAATCAAGAAATTAAAAATTCCAGATTCAAAGTATATATATATATATGTTAATTAAAAATGAAACCCCAAACCATAACACCTAATAAATTTTTTTTTTAATCCAGACGTAATAAGAAATTTAAGAAACCATATTTTAATAGAAATATTATTTTGGAAACCTATCTTTTATTTACATAATATCATAGTATGAATACATTTCAAATAATGATATCATGAAAAGAAAATAATCTTATGTATTTATAAAAAATAGAAAAACAATATTGAACCACCTAACATGTTCAAGAGAGATAGTATATAAACCATAAAATTGGTAGGGAGAAGGTACTGAGGAGGTATCCAAATTCTCTATAAACCAAAAACACAGTGTATCAGATCTAACATCCAACATTGTATTTGAAAAAACCCACACCATAATTATAATTAATTAGGAACACAATTAAATGAAGCAAATAAAGATAAATATGACACCCATATTAAGAATCCAACATGGAATTATTAGAGAGCTATAATAAATATATGGGAGAAGGTTTATTCATGAATGGAGATCCACACAACTATGTCTGATGTTATTATGGGGAGATAAAGGGTTGGAAAGGTTAGTATCAAGGTGGATTAGATGGTCATTTCATAATAATAAATAAAATCATATCACATAGTTGTGAAATGTTTAAAAAAATTGTGTTCTAACCATGTGTCATATTTTAGAAACACCTGAGGAACATCACATGGATGGATACATGATACGGGAAAAATGTGAAAACTATGATATACCATTAGAAACATACTACATGTTTTTCAAATATTGTCCACTTTTTAATCACTAAACATAAGCCAGTAGTGTTCCCCATAGTATAACCTCAAAATTTCAAAAATTGAATAATTTATTATCCAACATTCATGTAAAATATTAAATGTAAATATATTAGTAAAATAATAAATAATATAATGGTTATTTTATTACAATTCTCTCCACCATAAAAGATTCTTCCCCATAAAAATCCTTGAATAAAAATAAGGCTCTGTAAAGAAATTCATCATATGGGAAATGCATCAACAACTCATTATGAACTCAAATTCATTGAGAAGTAAAATAATCTATCATAATGAATATAAATTTTAATCAATGAACATTCCCAAATCCATGATCATGAAAATCAAAAACAATAACTAAGAAGTAACAATGTGTGGGATAAATATATCTTAGATGTGAAACAGACCATGGCATATCATATGGATTCAACATAACATAGTGGATCCATAAAGGCCAAAAAAATTAGATAATAAACCATAATAAAATTATTATCACTTCAACCAGGTAAACCAAAATATATTTAATCAAATATGACACCCTAACCATAAATATACAAAGAATATTTATGGGTATTTATAAACCAAAAAAGACTTTAATAACATAAAGTACAGAAGCATAGATCATGATTCCTGTGATAGTAAATAGATTATGTAAATATTAAATATGTGAACTCATAAAAAATTTATGTAATACCAAATATATCCAATATAATGTAACAATTCTTTATTTTAGTGAAAACACAAATTAAGAACAATTTGATGATGTCCCAATTAACTAAAACAATTGAATGTATTTGGGTCTCTTGGGATAGAGGGCTTCAAATTCCAGAGTAAACCACATTAATAGAATTCCAATGCAATTATCTTAACAAGAGGAATGGAAATATGAATAGTATAATTACATAGATCTTTTGGATTTCTAAAATTATGTTTTTGTTCGATATTTATTCTTTAAATACATTTAATCTTCAGTAATAATTTTTTTTGTTATCATCCATACGTTCAACTCTCATAGAAATAAAATACACAATAATGGTGTTTTTCAATATATGGTATACAAAATACAAATGGAATAAATAAATTCCAAAAACACATATAATAATGAAGGAACCTGATAAAATATTAAACCTTCATCATTAATATAAACACAAACTTGGGAGATAAGGGGCTCAACTGATAAATATTGTTTAAACCCACCATTATTATTTTAACATCGTGATAGAGTATCACAGTATTACCCCACATATATAAATTGATAATCCTAGGAAACATACACTAAAGAAACATGCTATTAATTAAATCTCATTAAATAAAAAATTTTCATAGATGTGAAATGAATTTCATCCACCAATCCTATATTATTCCTTTTAATATGTTCAAAACTGATTTCAACCCTAAGGATTATATTCTTTCAGTGAACTAATCAAACCTAAAATCATCTATTTCCAATAGATTTCATCTTTAGGACCATGATTACTTTGAATGATGTGTGAGTACTTGGAATTTATATTCTTTAGCACTCTACATTGACTTTGGGTATGATTGACTATTTGAAGACCTAAGACTAAGCCCTAAGTTGCACTAGGTTAAGGATCAACCCATGATAAAAAAATTTACAATCCATAAAAACATTTTTTTAGTAATTATCAAAATATAAAAGAAAAATAATTAATCAAACAAATTAAATTAAAACTTTATACTTTTAATAAAGCACACATAATAAATTTATAAACACCATATTAAAAAAAGAGGAACTCTAATTAAAATTTCAAAAGATCACCTTTATAAGCTGACTATAAAGTCCAAAGATTAACATAAATTTATTTTTAAAATCATATTGGGTTTTATAAATATATTATAATATTTTAAAATAAAAAAATGTATAATAATTATATTTTGAAAACATTATTATATATTAAAAAAACAAAGATTCAATTTTTAAATTCCATTTTCCCAAAATAAATTTTTGAAAAATATATATAATTAACACATAAAAAAATCTATCTATTATATGAAAAATATAAAAAAATTCTAAAATGAATCCATGCTAAAAGGGATATGATAAAACAATTAATGGGTTAGTGGTGGTAAAATGTTTGGACAAACAGTTTGAAAAATTATGAACCAATATTTTAACATCGAGTATATTTATTATAGAAATGTTTTCATATGACCTCCATGGATTGTCTGAACATATTGTCTATAACAAACTGAATAGTTTTTCTTGCATCCTAACTTATTATGGTTCATTATAAATTATTTCAAATAGTTGGTTCTCAATAATGGCATATGTTCAAGAAGTAATCTATTATTATTTTTGAATCCTTTTAGTTTTGATATAGGGTAATTAAGAATTAATTGTAAGGTGAATGGAGAACCTATATATCTCCTTCATTCCCTAATCCAAGAGTTTCCTTGGGTAGTTGGGTATTATTTTATATTCTGATTACTATTTTTAGATTGAGATTCATGATTGTGTTACTTTAATTCTCAATGGAATGTGGTGAGATACCTTGGGGGGTTTTATGTTTTTTTAGGATAAAAATGGAATTGAATAAGAGATGTTAGGATATACTTCATTTTTTGAAGAATAAATAAATTAAAAAACTATATTTTTGAATTTTCTCTGGAATTGAATCATGATTAGATCATAACCCTCCAAAACATCTGTCCATATGATGAATAGATCTACATCCCATTTTGATTTTTTTAGACCACATGTTTTTTCTATTTTATTATGTGATATTAGTAAATATAAAATAATCAATGTATTTATTATGATATTATTATGATTTTTACATGACATATATTTGTGATTAAATTTAAAATAATTTTCTTCTTAAAAGGGGGAATTTACGGGAACTGTTTTTATATAAATTTAAAAAATTCAAGAATATTTATAAATATTTTAAAAATAAGGTTTAAGGAGAATTATTTAATTATGAAATATTCAAATAATTTTTTTTAACTAGATGAGTATTTATTTTTCATGTACTTAACCATTTTTGCGTGTGTATTCCAAAATATATCCTTTTAAATTGACAATATTTAAGAAAAAATAAAGGATAGAATTTTATCAAACATTTTAGATTGTGAAGTGCTCTAATATGAATAATGTATTTCTATTGTGAATGTTTCCAATATATAAAGGTGGAACTATGTAATGGATTTGAAATTATTGAAAATGATATCGTTTACCCTTATAGAGGATGTAGAATATTTAAACTTTAATTTTATTTATATTGATGTGATATCATTTGAAATGATTTTTGAGAATCCATGGAATGGGTTCATTTTTCAAAATGGAATTTTTTATTTTTCCCCTTCATTGTTATTAGGATAGTATGATGTATTGTTTAATTATTTAAAAATATTTCATTATGATTCATGATATTTAATGTATGCCCCCTAGAAAGGAAAAAATTAATGTTTATATGATAATTTTTAGGGGTGGTCACATTTTTATTATAGCCTATATCCATATTTAAAATGGAATATATGGTGATGTAATATTTTCCTTATGGGTTAGTGGTTATTCTTGATATTATCCATGATAGTGTTCTCATGGATGATTTATTTGGGACCATGTTGGTCTATTTGGGGATACAGGGATATATGAGAATTAGAATGATATTAAATATAGTTATATATAATCATAATTAGTTTTTGGATGACTATTTAATTTTACACTCTTTCTCAATATGTTCAGAGTTTTTATGGAATTGACATAAATCCATAGCTTTAAATGTTACATAATGTTCAATTAAGTCAAAAATAAACATTGAGGATATTTTCAGGTTTAGAGGTTTAGAGAATTATGTCATAACTATTATATAACATATACATATAAATATAATGTCGACACTTCCAACAATATCTCTTTTATTCATAACATAAAAACTTCTATAATGAAACATGGTTTCTTTTAATGTTTAATCATCATTCCTTTTCTTGGATTCCAACCTTGATGTTAAACTCCCTTAAATCATGTGAATATATTTAAAAACATTGGATAATAAGACAATTATTAGTAAGGGATATAAAAATAAATAAAACCAATTAGACTATTTATAAACTGATATCCCATTCAACATTTTTTTAGTGGATGAAATAAAACATTTTTATATGAATAACACTTGTAATAGTTTTCCAAGGAAAAATAGTAAAACCAATAACATGAAATTGAAAATCCTTTAGGTGACTTATAGAATCATATACATATTTCCATTTCAAACATATTCCAATTAAAATTACAATATGGTTGAATCCGAAATTGTAGATCAATAGTGGCGACCACCCATTTTATAAGCTATATCAGGCTCACCCATGAGCTATAACGGGCTTCAGCACTTCATATATGTAGGGTCAGGCTGACCCTTGAGCTGTAATGGGGATCAAACTTGCATAAAAATTGTATTGGGCCCACATATAAGAAATAATGGAGCTCAAACCATTGTATAATCTATATTAGTGTCAACCATTTCATATAATGCTCATGTACCATTTCATGAATAAAATAAATTTATCACAAAACCCCTTTTTTAAAGCTTATTCTAATCCCACATGAAATTCATTTCTGTATAAAAATACTAATTTCATTTAAGAACCCATTTTCAATACCATTATACCCAAATAAAGGAATAAGTGGTTTATTTTCATTTTAAATTACATTACAACATATAAAGTAAGAAAGATATCAAAAAAAAGTTATGATAGTGGAGAAGACGTTGTCGCCGTATATGTTAACAAATAATTCGTTTTTTCATTTTTTTAATGAATGAAAAAACCATAATTTAAAACTAATCCTTTTGAAAACATTGAATGAAATTCATAATTTTTTTTATATATTCCTTTTATACCCATATAAATAAATATTTAATTTAATATCTAGAAGAAAAAGTTAGGATAATTAAATCTATTAATGTTCATGGGGTCCCATACCAAATTAAACATTTTAATATTAGTCTAAATGATTAAAAAATTAACATTATTATAGGTAAAATATGGATATGAAATGTAATAGTGGATCTATATAAAACTTTTAATGAATAAAGGTGCATATTATGAATAAATTCCTCAATGAAAGGAGATTGAGACGAAGTCCTTTACGTTGAGTTTGACATATATCATTCCATCAATAATTTCATGAATAATAAATATCGGTTAATTTATACATTCCATAGAACCTATTTAAATATTATTATTCATTTAATATTACTAATTTACAAGTTATATTAACGAGTTAATTATTTTAGTTAACATCGAACGTTTGTTATGCAAATTATCCCTGTAGTCATAAGTCCATTATCTCCAAAATATTATTAATGATTTAAATTTAATATACATCTAGTATATATGTATTTTATAATAGTCCATCACATTTTGAGATAATAAATGAAATCCACCGTTCATGGAAACAGTAGGACGTATGTACCAATGAATTCTACTTTCATTTCATTGTCATATTAAAGGAATGAAAACTAAATGATACATAGGTATAGTATAATTAAATTATAATTTATATTTTATATATATTACATAATTTAATTAAATTCATACTATATACATTCCATGCCTGGCATGAATGAGTCATATCACTTTGAGTGGGTGGTAGGCCACTCTTCTTCAATTGAAATTATTTTATTTAAACAATATGGAAATCATAAAGGTATGTTTCAAATAAAAATTACAGAATAATAGAGAAAATATAAATACAATGATTATCATATATAAATACAATGCCATCATAATTTATACCATGAGATGTGGTACGATAAAATTGAACATTCATCATGTTTTGAGAATGTAGTTCACCGTAGTCACGACACGTCCCCTGAGGCTTATGTCGTGACTACCCCAAGTATGCCTTTCATAGGCTAGGGGCTGGTGACTAGAACCAAAGGAATATTCCATAAAACTGGGAAGGCATTGCCTTTATTACCTGTAACACACACAACCACAGACACAACAAGATACGTACTCAAGTAAACTAAATAGTAAACAAAGTTTGTGAAGTTAGTAAAAAGGGGCTAGCATACAAGACCAACTGGAAATTATAGGGAAAACTAGAAATACAAGATGACTGATAGGTGAAAAGAAGCTCCTGGATCTTCCACCACTAATCCTACATGAAGGGTAGGTATATCTCACGGACGGTCATCTCTGCAATTCGCCTCATCTAACGCCCACCACCGAGCCACCTCCAATTCTGGTACTCTCATCCTCAGATAGCATTGTTCATCATCTGCACCAAAGACAATAGGGTGCGGGCATATCCCATGTAGGGTTGAGTATAAGGATACTCATTAGGGATCCCATGACCCTCATGCTCCCAAACAATCCACCAAGGATAAACCACACAACATGAAATCTACTGTCAACCCTACTTAGGTACATGCCCATACATATACCTAAGTTATCAAGTATACCCATCTCAATCGTGAAGAAAAAATAGAGTCCAACTAAAATCCAAAAGATCAACTATTCCACAAAGTAAGGAATACCACGAAGTCAAGTACCACACAGGTAAGCCTTACAGAAGAATACCACCAAGGTATTACCACAACGGAAAGTACCATATATGTACAAACTCAGCTCACACCATTTAATTTTTAGATACAGTATTAGAGATGATTAGATGTAACTAATGAATCATATTTCTCTGTTACATGGCTGAACCACAAATGAACACTAATCATCATCAGACCCACATAGGATTTCTAGGTGCTGACCCACACATGATCGCTCGGTGCAGACACACACAGGATCGCTCGGTGCTGTCCCACACATGATCGCTCAGTGCTGACCCACACAGGATCACTAGGTGCTGACCCACACATAATCTCTAGTTTCTAACCCACACAGGATTGCTCGGGTAGTCCCACATGGAATCTTAAAGAGGTTCCATGTGGGGCCCTCAATCACAGACCCACAGAGTATCTCATCCTCAAGTCATAACTAGCTACTGGATTCCCATGCTAAGCTTGCTCGTCTCTAGGAGGGTCCCCCCATCAATCCACTGGTTGATACTCCAACTACTATGATTTCCCACAGAAAAATATCCCAATGTACTGCCACATCATAGGGGTCTCAATGAAATACACGGTGTGTCAATCAGACACACGGTCTATGAGTTATTAACCTTTTAGTCATGAGGCCCTTGTTGGATTCATGCTCAATCCAATCCAACCATACTACAAATTTATCCAAATCTTCAGTGGGATATACTCCAAGGTACTATTTTTCTCCAAGGTTTCCAGCGCCACTGACGGTTTGTCAAATGGACTTCCGGTGCCAAAGTTATGGCCAAAAGAGCATAAATGGGTCGATGTGGGTTAGGGATTGGCCCGACATGGTCGGGCCAACCCCGCCCGACCGGGCCTGGGCCAACCTAGCTTGGGTCGACCCATCCTAGCTTGCGGGGCCTGGTCCGGCTCGGCCCATGCTGGGTGGCTCGACTGGGTAGTGGCGCAATGGGTGTGAGGGGCCGTAGTGGGCTGCAGGGGCCGCGAGGAGGCCGCGGGGGCCCGCTGGGTGGCGTAGAGGGCCATGGGCAGCGCAACAAGACTGCGTGGTGGGGAATCAGGACACGGGGTGGCGCAAAGGGGCACGAGGCAGCTCGGTGAGGCCGCTGGGCAGCACAACAGGCCATAGGATGGCACGACGAGGTCGCAGGGCGGCACACCATGCATCGGTGCGGCGCGCCGAGGCCGTAGGGCAGTGCAATAGGTTGCAGGGCGGCGTGAAGTGGAATTCGGGCGGTGTGGAAGGCAGCAGGGTGGTGAGGCCTTGGGGCAATGGAGCGCCACTTGGAACATGTTCCACATGGTGGCAGAGCACCGTGCCTTCACCGGCGGCCGGCTTGACCAGCTGCCGTTCGTTCATCAGCTTCGGCGCGATTCTCGAGTTTCACCATTTCCAACCACCGACACTGGTCACCATCACCATCGTGATTATCACACTAAGATCCACATTATTTTCAAAGATTTAGGGCCATGTTTGTTTGACCCATACCCTCCACGTTAGGTCAATTTCATACGACTCAAAGAAAAATGACACAATGTGAGAGGTAATTTATCATTGATCAAATTAAAACACTCCCATACCTCATTCATTTATATATGTTAAAGAGGAGGGAAGAATGGAATTTGGTAGCATCGGCATTTCCTCGATCATCGGTTCGTTGTCATCAATGATTTCCAACACTAGTTGCCTCCACAAGGTGCTTCCGATCCGGCTCAGGGTCAGTTTCCTCATTCTATGATCTCCAGTGGTCGTTCTTCGTTGGGATGTGATGTTATTCAATGGAGATGAATTTCTCCAAGCTCTACCAAGTGCCTTTCCAACCCTCTTCCCAATAAAAGAATCACCCACATAACAGAATATGTTGTTTTCTATTTAGTTTGTTGGCATAATTCAAATTTTCTTAATTAATTAAAGGAGAGTTGGCATGAATACTTAAGGGAGAGTTGGCCTAATAAAGGTAGGGAGTTGAGAGGGTTTTCTCCCATAAAGATGGGTGTTCAAGGGAGTTTTAGTCTCGGGTGGTCCCCACCACCATAACCCACATGGGAGGTTAATCCAACTAGTCCCACCTCCATAACCTCACGCACTGTAAATTTTCACACACTCGTAAAATTTCCATTTAATTAAAAAAATTAAATGGAAATTCTGGTTCTTTACATTATCCCCACCTCAGGGCTTTGTGTCCCCATAAGACACAACTCCAACTAAGGGAACAGGTGGTGGTACTAAGCATGAATCTAAGCCTCCCACTCCCATGTTTTCACATAGAGGTTACTGTTCTACCAATGAATGTGCACCAGAGGCATTGACCTCCCACAAATTACCCACTTATGTCGATCCTCAATATCTGTTGGAACCACCGTAAATGTTGCCCCACCATCGACATCCAACTCACCATGGTCGATGATGTGAGTCGGGTCGCACACATATCTCCTCAGCTAGGATACATGGAAGACGTCGTGCACCCGATGCATCTGAGGTGGAAGAGATAAGCAGTAAGCCACCTCACCAAATGTGCTAAGAACTTGAATGGGTTCAATGAACCACATAGATATCTTTCAACCTCGACCATATCTCCAAAATCCTCATTGAGGTGAGACCTGTAGAATGACATGGTCACCATCCTCAAACTCCAGAGGTCTCCGTCTAGGATTAGCATACAACTTCTGCCTGCTCTGTGCAGTCTTCTTCCACTCTTGGATGATCTGCACATTCTCTGTGGTAGCCCATTTCATCTCTGGTCCCACGAGTGCTCACTCCCCTGGGTCATAATAGTACAAATTTGTTCTCCAAGTTCTCCCATACAATTCCTCAAATGGTTCCATCCAAATGGTGGAGTGATAGCTCTTTTTTATGAAATCTACACCAAAGGAAAGTGATCCTCCCAGCCGTGACCGAAGTAGAGGACGCAAGCACGCAACATGACCTCGAGGTTCTGAATGGTCTGCTCAGTCTGGACATCCATATGAAGATGGAAGACAATGCTCAAATGATGTTGCGTCCCAAAAGCCTCCTGCAACCCATCCCACAGATAGTAAGTAAAATGTGTATCACTATCAGAGACAATTGTTGAGGGTACACCATGTATCCGCACAATCTCCTACAAATAAAAGCATCCCAAGCTCTCTAATGAACCCTGCTGTTGGATCGGTCAGAAGTGGGCCGACATGGTGAGTCGGTCGATGATCTCCCTGATAGAATCATGACCACCGGATATATGTGGATGTCCTGTCATGATTTCCATGGATATCCAATATCACTTCCACTCTGGGACCTATAGATGCTGAACTGAGCCTGCTGGTACCTAATGCTCCGCCATCACTTGCTGACAAGTGAGGCACCGAGAGACAAACTATGATACTTTTTTCTTCATACCCAGCCTCCAGTGTTGTCATTAGAGGTCTTGTTACATCTTCACCACTCTTGGATATACCACTAGAGGGGATGTGGGGAACTCCATCAACACTTATTTTCGAAGTGACACTGGTACCATGGTATGTCCATTGAAGAGGATGACATGCTCCCCACCATAAAAAAATCCATCAGGTTCTTGTCCTATGGATATCTTAGCATGTCATGTCTTACAGTCAGTGTCCCCATGCTCCACCTCTCTACATCGCTGAAGAAGTGGGGGAGTGACTATATAAGACTGATGAAAAGCTGCTCCATCCCGATCCACAAAGGATATCAGCAAAGTGGCCAGCAGCTCCGTTTCCTCGCCTATCAGCTGTATACCTGACCTACTGATAAGTGAATCTGCTAAAACATTCCCCTTTACAAGAGTATTGACTATCTCGAAGTAATAGTCCTGAAGGAACTCAAGCCAACAAAACTCTCTCATGTTTAGGTCCTTATGAGAGAATATATACCTGAGAATCATGTGATTAGAGTACACTATAAAACACTCACTCATGAAGTAATGTCTCCACATCTTCATGTAAAATAATTCTACTGATAACTCTAGTTCTTGGGAAGCATAGTTATTCTCATTATGTCTCCACTGTCGAGAACCATAAGTTATCACTGCTCACTCCTACATCATCACACATATGAGCCGAGTTCCTAATTCGTCACAATAGACTATGTAACCTATGCCCTCCTTTGGAAGCCTCAAGATGGGGGCACTTGTCAGCCTCTGACTTAGATCCTAAAAACTCCACTGTAAACTTAGACCATATAAAGGGTTTCCCCAACTTCTTCAACACTAATAAAGGTGCTGCAACCCCAGAGAAATCTTTCACAAATCTATGGTAGTATCCATCCAATCGTAGGAAACTATTTATCTCTATCACACTCCGGGGTGGCTCCCAAGTAAGTACCTCATCAATATTTACTAGATCCACAGCATATTTAGGTTCCGAGATGACATGTCCTAGAAAGTGTACCTCTCAAATCCAGAACTGGAACATTGAGAGAATTCCATAAATCTTTTTGGAGTCTGTATCCCACATCGAACTTGTGGTTCGATGTGGTTATTTTCATTCATTATAAAAGCATTCTGTCACCTCACTTTGAGGTAGGGAGGAAAAGTGGTTTCTCAACCTACATGGTATCAAAATAAATTAATCCCGAACCATCATCCTCTTGTCTTTTTTTCCGTCGGCCCCGTGAGCCCCTCCCTGTGAGGGGTGGTAGCCCCCCCTCATGTAGGACTGAGTTTTCTTTATTCTGCCGCCCCTCCGGGCTCTCTATTTTTTATCCCTACCAGCGGCTCTGTCAGGCAGATCTCCATTCTTCCTTTGACCTTCCCAATGGGCCTCCCTCATCCTATCCCGGTGGCCCGGTGTCTCCTCTTGGCGGCCCGTTCTCCCTCAGGCGGTTCCCCTCTCTTGCGTGGCTCCCTTCCCAGCGCCCTCTCCCAGCGGCGCCCTCTCCCCGACCCCCATCGGTGCCCCTCTCCTACGCAACTCCCTTCCCAGTGCCCTCTCCCAGTGGCGCCCTCACCCCGGCCCCCGTCGCAGCTCCCCCTCTGACGATCCTCCTGTGCGTGCATCACCTCCCATGGCTCCCCCCTGTGATTCTCTTCTCGACGACCCACCTCTTCCCTGCTGGCTCCCGGTGTGGCTCCCGTCCTCCATGCGCGCGGCTCCCCCCGGTGAACCTCCTCTCGACGGCCCGCCTACTTCCCCCGCTGTGGCTCTAGTTCCCGGCGACTATGGCTCCCACACCTCCCATCGTCCCCGTCTCCATTTTTCCGACGTGGCTCTACCTGAGCCAACCTCCTCAACGGCTCCCGCATTCCCCGATGGTATTTTTGGATCCCGTAACTGCCCACCACCAGCTCTCGCATCTCCCCCAACGGTTCTCCTGTTCGCATGGTTCTTCCCACGGATTCCCCGGAGGACCTCCATCCGCCTGTGCGGATCACACATCTCCATCCACATCTCTTATGCGGCTCCCGAATCTCCCCAGGTGGTTGCTCCTCCTCCCGATGCGACGGCCCAATGTGCCTCCTCACGATTCTCTCGATGCTTCTGCTTCTCCTCTAGCGCCCGCCTCCTATGGATTTTTCGGCGGTCCTACTCCCTGCGCGTGACTGCATGCCTCTTCCTGCTTCTCGAGGCTTTCCTACCTCAATCACAGACCTCATAATAAAACTTTCCTGGCCCTTTGATGACCGGCACCACCATTGTAGATTTCGTGGTTCTTTAACGATCGGCCCGACATTACAGATTTTCTGGCGCTCTGACGACCAGCCTGTAGTGTACACTTTCTCGACGCCCTGACGACCGACCCGCCAGTGTGGATTTCCCGGCACTGTTGTCCGGCTCCGCACGTTTCCGGCGATGACCCATCCTTTTTTTATCTACGGTATCACATTACAATCTTTAGGGGGAGAAACATGAATAACAATTTTATTTTTTCTGTTTCTTCTGTTTTTGTCTTGTATTTTTCATCAAGATGGGAATTTCCATATTGAGGGGGATTATTAGCATCTATTTTGTTGCTTTCTTTTCATTATGTGTCCATGATAGGTACACCTATCTTGAGGGTGAGTGTTAGAGTATGTATCCCACATCGGACCTATGGCCCGATGTGATTCTTTTAATTTATTATAAAAGAATTCCTCTGCCTCAATTTGAGGTAGATAAGCAAGGAGGTTTCTCTACCTACAAATATCATGCTCTCAGAGAGTGTCCAGTTCTACCCTAAAATGATAGGGATGCTCCTCCTCAATAGCCGAGTAGATCAAAATTCCATCCATGAATACTACTACAATGTGAACAATGTATTTTGGATAAATTGTGTTCATGAGTCCCATGAACACTAATGGAGTGTTGGTCATGCCGAATGGAATAACCAAGAACTCATAGTGTCCTTACTGACATCTGAAATCCATCTTCTGCACATCCCCGTCTCGTACTTTGAGCCGGTGATGGCCTGATCTAAGGTCTATATTCGAGAACAACTGTGCTCCCTTCAACTAATCAAAGAGGTTGTCAATCCTTGAATGTGGGTACTTGTTCTTCATTGTCTTATAGTTTATGCACCGATAGTCAATACAAATCATCAAGCTCCCTTCCGCCATCTTGGCGAACAAAATCGGGGATGCCCAAGGAGAAACACTGGGCTGAATAAACCATTTACCCTGTAAGTCCTCTAGCTGTACCCGTAGCTCACGAAGCTCTGCGAGAGCCATCCAATATGTTGGTGTAGATATCAGTGTCTTCTTAGGGTACAAGTCAATGTAAATGTCCACCTCTCTACAAGGATATAGACTTGGAACCTCATCATAGAAGACATCCGCATACTAGTCCACAACTATAGGATATCCCAGACTCTCTACATCAACTGCTCCTATGGTATGGCTAGCCAACTGATGAGTGATCGACTTCTCTCTCGTTCGTATAAGTCCATCCTCTACAGCAAATGCTCCCTTCATGCAAGAGGAGGTAAACCTAGTCCCTTCTGTTCCGTCACATGACACATTGGGTATAATACAATAAATTTGAAAAAGGATTGTAGATAACCAGTCCATACCCAAGATGACATCATAAGGCCTCGATGCTGCTACTAGGAGATCCCAGCCGAAGCTCTCACATGGTAGAGTAAACTCTCACTTCCGACACCAGTGTGTAATCATTGAATCCTATCCCGTAGGAGTCTCTAGTCATAATGATCAAGCCAACAGCTCTGTCATAATCACCATGATCTTAATGAGGGTAGTGGAAAAATATAATGACTTGGACATGTGTCTACAAGTACTGTAGATAAGGTGGAGTAGACATAGATCGTACCTTGTATCATATACGGAGCACCTTGATCGTAGGAATCATGTTCCTGGAGATGAGCTAGCCCCTGTCCTCCTACTCCCTATGGTCAGTGTGAACCTCCTGGTTGTGGTGGAGGTAACATGTCAAATCATCTTCTAACACCAGCTACACGACCATCTCCTCTGCCACGTCCGCCTGCTCCATGCGGAACTCCTTGGTCGTATCTCTGTCTATGCCTGGGCAGTCCTTCGTATGTCTGGTAATCATCGATATGGTGGGTCAGACTTTCACGAGTCATGTGACCCTGCCCTCCGCATTCATAACACTGCCTTCTCCTAGAATGATTTGCTCTTCCTCGGGTGCCCCACACAACCGATCATGAATCATGTGGTTGTCCACCTCTTAGACTGGTCCTTTTGGACCTCTATGTCATATGTCTACTTCCAGCTATAAAATATTCAACTACCTGATTAATGGTAGTGGGTCTCGCTGCTGGTGACTTCTTATAAAATAAACTCTCCCCTAAGAGGGATCTCTCTAACACCCTCACCTACGTCGGGATATTGAATGAGATCATCGATGCCCTGATATCCCGTCTGAGTCCCTGATCAAAGGTTTGGGCCCTGAAGAATGGGTCCCGTAGATATCAGTGGAGTAGAATGAGGGGTTAGTGAAACTCACTGAGTACTAAGCCATAGTCATGCTACCATGTTGTAGATGAAGAAGCTCTTGTATGTGCAATCTTATAAGAGTCTATATAACAATCTATTCCTGAAAGAGGCACTCGAAGTCTACCAAGAGAGGAATCCACTCACTGTGAGCCTGGACCATTGTGCTCCACCATCTACCTACTACTTTCGGTAGAAGATCGGTGGCATGAATACAATGAGATCGGCTGGTGTCCCTACCATTCGGAAGACTATCACCACAGATGCCATCCAATCCTCAATCGCATGTGGGTCCATATCTCCCCTGAACCTCGGTGGCCTCTAGTTATGGAACTCATGCAACGTGCCCAAGAGGCATGCCCCCTCTACTACTGGGGATGGTGGCATCAGTGGCCAAATGGGTAATGGTACCGCTTGTGCCTCTGCTGGTGCCTCTAAGGAAGAGGGCCCTGCACCGAGGCCTCATCGCTTGTTGGGCTGTTAGTGATTACTATATCCATAACCCTTGATGGTTGTCTTCGTTGTGGAATCCTGAAAATAAAAAGGTGTTCCACAGTCCCAAAGTTAAACCTGGTGACCTGACTCAAGAGATTACAAAGAAAACTCTTGAAAACACACACACAATCAGTGTTTTCATGCACTGAGTTAGAAATCAGAAGTCAGGGTCCTGGTGTATGGATATGTTGGCCGCTGCACCAACAGTAGATTTTATAAATTGATAACCACACTCACTACACTTAACACTATTTCCATTAAGAAGATCAGAGTCACGTGTTCTTTGGTAGAACCGACTCCTCTGATACAAATTTGTCAGGACCCATCCCTTGGGGCCCGTGCCGTGACTACCCCAATCCCACCTTATACAGGCCAGTTGATGGTGACTAGCACTCAAGGCGTATTCCCTAAAACTGGAATAGAATTTCCTTTATAACCTGTAACACACACAACCATGCACATAGCAAGATACTAACTCAAGTAAACTGAATAGTAAATAGAGTGAGTATAGAAAGTAAAAAGGGGCTAGAATATAATCCAAACTGAAATGTACAAGGAAAACTGGAAAGTACTAGATGACTGATAGGTGAAAAGAATCTTCTATATCATCCACCATGATTACTACCTGAAGGGTAGGTACAACTCACAAATGGTCGTCTATGTGGTTTTAACTGTCAAACGTCCACCTACGTGCCACCTCTAATCCTGGTACTCTCGTCCTCTGTCAGCGCTGTCCGTCGTCTGCACCAAACACAACAGGGTGCGGGCATAGCCCGTGTAGGGGTGAGTATAACGATACTCAATAGGGACCCCGAGACCCTCATGGTCTTACAAAATCCACCATGTATAAACCACACATAATGAAATCAACTATCTAACCTACTTAGGTATATGCCCATACAAATACCTACGTTATCAAGTATACCCATATCAATCATGAGGAAAACACAGAATCCACTTCAAATCCCAAAGCCCAACTGTTCCACAATGGAAGGAATACCATGATGGAATGTACCACATAGGTAAGCCACAAAGAAGAATACAACCAAGGTATTACCACAACGAATTGTACCACATAGGTAAAGACTCAAATCAAAGCTGGTATTTCATAGGTATAGCAGTAGAGATTATTATATGTAACTACTGAATCATCATAATATATTAAATGAAAGACCCACGAAAAATCACTAATCATCATCAGACCCACATAGGATCTATAGGTGTTGAACCACACCAGATCACTCGGTTCTAGCCATAGAGGATCGCTCGGTGCTGACCTATACCGGACTACTCGGTGCTGACCCACACATGATCGCTAGGTGCTGACCCACACAAGATCACTAGGGGCTGACCAACACACAATCACTCGGTTAGCCCGACATGGAATCCTAGAGTTGTTCGATGTGGGTCCCACAACCACAGACCCAAGAAGGATCTCTTCCTCAAGTCACAACCAGCTACTTGGTTCCTTCGAAAAGCGTGATTGTCTCCAGAAGGGTCCGATCCTTAGGCAATTAGTAGATAATCCAACAACTAGAAAGTCCCATGAAAAAGTATCCCAAAGGACCGCCACATCCTAGAGGTCTCAATGAAATAGATGGTGCGTAAATCGGACAGCCGGTATGTGAGTTATTAGCCTTTTAGTCCCAAGGGCGCGGTTGGATTCTTGATCAATCCATCCCGACTATACACCAAATTTATCCTAGTATACAGTGGGATATATGCAAGGGGACCGTCTCCCTACAAGGTTTCCATCACTACTGACGGTTCATAAAATTGACGTATGATGCCAATGTTATGGACAAATGATCGTAAATGGGTCGAGGTTGCTCGGGGTTCGGTCCAACCCATTCGAACCGACCATGTTCGACCAGGCCTGGCCCCCTGGTATCGGTCAATCCGGCCCGAATAGCTGGGTCTGGCCAGGATCGCACAAGGCGTCCCGACCTAGAAGTGGTGTGGTGGCTGAGAGGGGAAGTAGGGGGCCCCAGAGGGTGCGGGAGGCTTCAGTGGGATGCCAGGTGTTGAGGAGGGCCGCAGGCGGGGTAGAGGGCCACAAGGCGCCGTGGCGAGGCCGCTGGGTGGCACTCTAGGCCTCTGGCTGGCACGGTGAGGCTGTTGGGCAGCACGATAAGGTTGCCGGGTGGAGTAGCAGGTTGCGGGGCAGTGTGACGAGGCCCCTGGGAGGCGAGGCTGCCCACAAGGCGGTGGACCGTCGTGCCTCCACCGGCGGACGACATGACCGACCACCCTTCGTTCATTGCCTTCATCACGGTTCTTAAGTTCCATCGCTTCCAACCACAGACAGCAGTCGCCATCACCGTCGCGAAGATCACACTATGATCCACAAGATTTGAAGAGAGGTCGAGCCATGTTTATTTGGAACATACCCTACGCGTTAGGGAGGTAGCATACGACTTAAAGAAAATAATTCAATTGGAGTGGGAATTTAACTTTGATCAAATTAAAACACACCCCTACCTCATTCATTTATTTACATCAAAGACGATGGAAGAACATACATTGGTAGAATCAGTGTTTCCACGATCTTCAGTTCATTGTCATCGAAGAAATCCTACATCAGTTGCCTCCACAAGGTGTTTCTAATCCGGCTCGGGGTCAATTTCCTCATTCTATGATCTCCAGTTTTCGTTCTTAATTAGAAGGTGACATTCTTCATTGGAGATGAATTTCCCCATGCTCTCCCAAGCGCTTTGCTAAACCACTTCCCAACAAAATAATCGGCAACATAATAGAATATGTTGTTGTCTATTTAGTATATTTGGAAAATGAAAATTGGATTAATTAATTAATAAAGTGTTGGAATAATTAATTAAAGTAGTGTTAGCATAATTAAGGTAGGGAGCTGAGAGGTTTTTGTCCCATAAAGAAGGGAGTTCAAGGTGGTTTTAGCCTCGGGTGGTCCCCACCACTATCACCCACTTGGGAGGAAAATCTTGGTGGTCCCCACCTTCATAACCTTAAATGGGTTGTTTAGTTTTGATGGTCCCCACCTCTCAACATCCACTAGGGAGTTACAAATAAAATAAAAAGATAATTTTTTTTCTATTCTTTCATGAAAAACCCAAATTCTATCTTTTACCCTCGACCTACTACGGTTGATGTGAAGGTCCCCTTATGTGAATACAAACGTTGTGAGTTAAATGGTTCCCTTGGAATTAAATTATGATCACTGATTCAAAATTTAAAAAAACCATCTCGTACGTTTATTGAACGTACAAGAAAAAATTTCATAAATTCATTCGGAGCACTTTGGGCTTCAGAATCACACACCGTCAGTTTTTGCAGACTCGTAAAATTCCCATTTAATTAAAAACAATAACATGGAAATTAAGGGTATTTACAACCATACACATAAATAGTATGTTCATATCCATTAGATGGTTGTCAGTATAAGTGTAGTATTACTCCTTATTCTAAAAATATCTTAATATATTAAAGATACTATTTTTTTATGTATTCACTAAAAAGGAGAGCATAAGGAGTGGAGAAGGAAAATAAATGAAACAAGATTGAGAGAAGACACTACCTCTAAATTAGGAAACTCATTATGATTTGAGCGAAAATGATTTTGTAAAAATGTATAATAAAACGTTTATGGTTTATAAGGTGAATTGATAGATTTTGGAAGCTTTATTTAGTAGAATTTGGATGAGCCAATGGTATTTAGAGGTGTGTGTAAGTGTGTAGAGGTGGTGTACTTTATATAACAGGGAGGAGGGTCGCTTTAGGAAAGTCTTGAAATATTATTTTATCATATGTTGATTTTAGAAATATAATAGTTCCAAAGTGATAATGTTCGGGGAAAATATGATTATGGGTTGACATATGACAAAAAAAATAGGTTTTTGGCATGTTTAGGTCAATGAATTAACCTTATCTTTTTTTCTTTAAGCATTCGTTAAAAACATTAACTCTTCCTATATCTTCTTTTATTTTTATAATATATGGTAACTATAGTTACTATAAAATTCCAAGATAACTCCAAGGGGATATTTAATGAAATTATTATCATTATAAATGTAATTTTTATGAATCTTATTTTTTAGGACTATTGTATAATTTAATAATATAGAATTTGTTTTATAAACTCATTTATGTCAATTTTAAAACTATTTAGAAATTAATTTTTTAGTCTAGTTTTTTTTGTTAATTTGAAAAAAGGATGTTACTCATCCCTCACACGTCAATTTCCTCCAAAAAATTAATTTATGGCCTCAAAAAGTTCAAATTACATTTATTTTTTATTTTTGTAATATCATTTATTTGAATATTTCATTAATAATGTAATTGTTTCATCGTCATTGTTTCATAAATATATTTATATATTTAATTTATATAATTTTTAAATAAAATACCTTGATATTAGAAATAGTTTTAGATTTATAAAGAATATTTATAATTTAATAGATCATTTATTTAATCCAAATTAAAATTGTTTTAGTTAGGGGATACATGTTTATGTTATATTTCCCTTTTCATTAAATTAAATATTGTAAAAGGACATTATCACACCGATGTTCCTCCAAAGGGTGGTATATTCAACCCAAGGATGGTGTTGGTTAGAAATATCTCATCAAGAAGGATTGTGACATGTGTTAGGGTAGTTTCATATTATTATAGTTTTATTTTTTTACCCGTATTTAACTGATTTACCCCTTTAAACATGTAAAGAAATATTTACTGAAGTTATAATTCATAACGATCCAAAATAAAAGGTAAATATTTACATAATTTAGACATCAAATTCCAAATATGGAATAAAATTTTCCAAATTCAAAACATGTAATAGTAAAAAAATAATTTAAAATTAATTCATGTTGGAAAAACCTGAAAACATGTTTCTAAAAAGAAAAAAAAACTATCAAAATATTGACATATGTTTATATAGAATTTAAATGTAAAATTACACATAATGACCATCATTGGTTTAAATTATAAATAAATAACCCATTTATACATTAAAACTAATTAATGAGACAGTCTATTTATAAAAATAAATTAGATTCAAATGACATTTTGAATTAAAATGTATTATTCTTCACTATTAATAAAAATAGTAATTTCCTCAGAAAAATACCAAAATTTCAACTGAAATAATTTTTGAGGTCCATATTCTAAATAAGAAATTTATTTTCACAATTAAAACATATAAAATTGAAAAAAATATTTTTTAAAAGGTTCTACATCAAAAGGTTGTATGAAAACCTTTTAAAAATATTTGTGTTTTTTATTATTTATATTTGAATCATTCTCAATTTATACCTATGAAATTCATTGTATAAAAGTAAAAACATTTAACAAATATTTAAAATCAAAATATAGTGATTTCTGTTTATTCTATCCAATATAATTTCTAGGCATTAACTACCATTTAAAATTATAATACTATTATAGAATTATTTTTCGTTATAATTCAGTGTTGTTTGAATCGAAAGATTTCAGAGAAACCTGTTATTGCATTTTAGGTATGCTATCATAAATAGTGTCACCATTAAACTAATAATAATACAAAATTAAAAAATATAAATTGATATTAAATTTTATTATTCTATAAATACTTGTGATGTTACATCATTCCACTATTTTGGAAATTGCGTCACTGAAATTTTATAATTGAGCTTAGAAATATAATTGAAAATACCACATCAAAAATTGGCTAAACAAAAAAATCATAATAAAAGAAATAAAGAGAGTAATATGGTCAACAATATAACACACACAAGGATTACATATATAAAAACATTGATATAAAATAAAATCTAACTATATAGTTTTGATGGAGATTGATAGAAAAAATTATTAGAAGAATGTTAAAAATCATAAAACAACAATCATATGATTGGTTAAATTTTCTTTGATTTATATTTAGGAAAATTAAATGGAAAATTATTTTTTTCTAAGATAATTTTCATAAATTTGAGGAATTTATTTATGATCATGACTAAGAACATATTGAAACATAATTACTGGATGTATTTATATTTAATAAGAACAATTTCATTTATATAATTTTCCGAGAATATGATGTACATCTATATGATTAACATTATGTATAAAATATAACACGAACCATAAAGGTTATCAATATATTAAAATTGCGGTCTAAAGGAAAAGACATACTCCACATTTAAAAAATTCTATTCATAAACATAACCCCACAAAACATCTCCCTAAAATGTCTTTAAGAACATATTATCACATCACAGAAAACCTCAGATGGTTTTGCTAAAACCATGAACTTATGATTATCCTTCTAAAAATACCAGGCTCTAAGGAGCTCCCATAACATCACCCAATGTCTCAACATCATCAGTAGTAACAATAATAAAATTTCCCAATCTTTTTTCTTAATCATATTTATTTCCTTCCAATGTGATTATCTTCAATCACTTATCTATATAATGTCCCAAATCATTATAGCTAATGAATCTTACTATATACTGGCTATCTATTATCTCATTATTGGACTATTTAGGACACTTTTCATAGTAATCAAAATCCTTGAGACTAAATTTACCACACTAGTAACACTTTTCAGATCCTGACATACATTCCCCACGATGTATTTTACAAAACATTGAAATTTTGTTTAGCTTAGCTCTAAAATAATTAGTTGGTTTTTTCTCTATTTCTAGGCACCTTGAACATTTCTTACTCTTATTATCACATGGAACATATTTGATGGAATAGTCCATTTCAACATTCTCAGCAAAAAAAACCTCCTTTTCATTACTTCTAAATTCACAAGAGGCCAAATCTCTTCATTGGCCTGGATTCAATCCTGAGTAAAATCTATTAATTTTAATTTTAAAGTCTATAATAAAATCCAGAACACACATGGAAAATTGAGTGATGTTCACTTCATATGTGGAAACATAATCATCATTCTTTTTCTTTAATTCCATGAAAAGTTTCTCTTTCATATGATGAAAAATTTTAATGAAATATTTATCCAGGAAAATATCATTAAATTATTTTCATCCAATGGAATAAAGATCATTTCAATCCATAGTATTCTTAAGTAACAAACCCCATAGATCACCTTCTCCTTCAAAATGATAGATGGAAAGAGTTACATATGGATGTTCTGAACATACCTGGAGTTAAAATATCTTCTACAGGGTATTGATCCATCCTTCATCAAACACCGGGTCAGATGATCTATTCAATGATGAAAGATGTTGCCTCACAAAATTTTCAACTACTAAAAAATTATTTTGTGGTTGACCAGGGTGATCTTGTTCATGGATACCACGAAAACTTATATCCTGATTCATCTACTGCATCGTTATAAAAAATTGTACAGTTCTAATTACCACTAAATCATGTTGTTGATTTGAAAGTTTTCATTCCTCTCGTTGCATTCCCATTATAGGTTTTCTATTTCATCTATGGAAAAACCTTTTGAACATACATATTTTAGATCAAGCAACAAGGTAATCTTAAAATTATACATACTTTCAACGCAAAAATAAAGTAAAATCCTCTAATAGAAATAAATTAACACAATCATTACCTCTAATGTTATCTAAACCAACCTATGATACAAAATATATATTTCCCGTCCTTAAACGTTACATAATATTGAGTTATGTCAAGAATTCACATTGAGGATATTTTTAGGTTGAGTGCGTTAGACAATTAGATCTTATCTATTACGTTAAAAAAATACAAACTTGAAACATCCAACAATATCTGTTTATTCTATGGAGTAAAAATTTATAAAAAGAAACATGGTTTCTTCTCATGTTTAATCATCAAAACATTTCCTTGAATCCATTATTGACTCTATTATCCCTTGAATCAGGTGAAACAATTTTAATACGTGGGATGAGAATGAACTCATAGTAAGGGACATTAAAATAATGAAAAAGCATTAGAATCATTAAATCATGATAACCCATTCAATTTTCATTGAGTGGATGAAAAAAAAATTCACATGAATAAAACTCATACATTAGTCTAAAATAAAACCACTAAATCTAGTAGTATGAAATTAAAAATCCTCTAGGTGACATAGAGAATCGCTTACATAAAAACTTTTAAAACATCTTCCAGTTGAAATAAACATATGTTTGAATACCAAATTTGAGATCTATAATGGAGAACACATTTTGTATAAGCTATAAAGGGATCTTTCATGAGCTATAATGGGGATCAAACCTTCGTATAAACTATGTTGGGCTCACCTGCGAGCTTTGATGGGGACGAACCCTTCATATAAGATATATCGGGCTCACCCATGAGCTATAATGGGGCTCAAACCATCATATTAGCTATAAAAATCTTGCGCATTTCATATAATTCTTACTTACCATTTTAGGAATAAAACATGTTCATCACAAAACCTCATTTTTTTGATAGCATCTTCGATTCCCAACTGAATTTTTTTTATATAAATACCATTTTTATTTAAGAACCCATTTTCAATACCATGATACAAAAATAAAGTAGTAAGGGATTTATTTTCATATTATAAGTCATTAAGGATTATAAAAGAAGCCAAATATCAAATAACTATTATGGAGGTAGAGAAGTTATTGTAATCGTATAACTTAAAAACATTCACTATGTAATCTTGTAAATAATGTAAAAACATCATATAAAAAGATTAAATTTGAAAATATTGAATTGAATTCATAAAATTTCATCTATAATCCTTTTATACCGATATAAATAAATATATAATTTAATATCATGACGAAAAAGATTTGATAATTAAATGTTTAAATTTTCCTTATGTCCCAAACCACTTTGAACATTTACAAATTAATATCCCTAATTTGATGAATATCATTATTATAGATAAAATACTAATATGAAATGTCACTTTATTGGTATATACACCGTATAAATAAATAATGGTGCATATTATCTAGAAATTCCTCAATGAAAGGAGATTGAGATGAAGTCCCTTACATTGAGTCTGATATATCTCGTTTGTTCGTTAATTTCATGAAGACTAAACATAAGTTTTTTTACATTATATAGAAATTTTTTAAAGTTTATTATTCATTTTAAATCACTTATTAAAACGTTATATCAATTTGTTAATTATTGATTTTATATCAGATGTTTTGTCAATGTTTGGTATTTGAGTTAAAAATGAATTTGTTTTGGTGAAAATTATCAATGTGGTCATATGTCCTTTATCTATAGAATATTATTCAAGATTTAAATATTATAAATATACAATATATATTTATTTTATAATAGTCTATTAAATCTGGATATAAGAAATGTAATGCACCATTGATGGAGACGGTAGGCCGTACGTACGGATGAATGCTACTTTAATTTATTTTTTCATATTAACGGAATAAAAACTCAATGATACATAGGAATGTTTTAAATAAAATAAAATATCTATGTTATATATGGTAAATATTTTCATTAACTCCATCATTTATACATTATATGTTTTGATTGAACGAGTTATATTACTTTGAGTGGCAGTAGTGCACACTTCATTAAGTGAAATTATTATATTTACACATTATGGAAATCATAAAAATATATTTTAAATAATATTAATGAATCATTGAGATAATATAAATGTAACATATAACATATATAAATACAGTTCCATCATAATGGCCACCATGAGAGGTGGTAGGAAAAAATTGAACAGTCATCATCTCGTTAGGCTGTAGTACGCCGAACACAAAAACTGTTTGTTTGTATCCATTAGATAGAGGTTTGAGTATTTTTAGTTAAAATAATTATAATATAAAAATATTATTATATTGAGAATATTGTTTTTTATGTAATTATTTATTAATAAGAGCATTGGGAGTGGATAAGGAAAATAAATCGATGGAGTTTGAGAGAAGACACTACCTCTAAATTGGGTAACTCTTTTTGATTTGAGCCAAAAGGCATTCTTGAATTTCATTATGCCCAAGTTAAATCTTCTAAAAGTAAAGGAATTATTATGGGAGCTTATTTTAGTATAATTTTTATGATCCATGGGGCTTGATATGTGTGTGTAAGTTGGAAGAGATGGTGACCTTTTATAAGAGGGAGGTGGGGCATTTTAGGAAATTCTAGGAATTTTATTTTATTATAACTTGATTTTAGAATTTTAAAAGTTCAAATGTGATATATGTCAAAGATAATATTATTTTGGGTCGAAATTATATCTATAAATTTGTTTTTTGGAAGTTTAGTTCACAAACATAACCTTATCATTTAGCTATAACCATTAGATAAAAAAAACTCTTACTACGTGTTCTTGTATTTTCATAATATATGTTTACTATAGTAACTATAAAATGACAAAAGATACAAAATTGTATAATTATTGAAATATAAAACATTATATTATTCATTTGGATCAATATTTCACTGTTAGGACTGTAATAGAATATAATAAAATAGTATATCTTTTAAAATCTAATTTATTTAAATTTTGACACAATTTAGAAATTTTTTTCGTTAAACTAATATAAAATATATTCCTTAAAAAAGGAATTAAATAATCATTCACATTTAAATGTAATCCCTAGAAATTTTTTATGACATAAAAATGATCAAATTTCATTTATTTTATTATTTAAAATATCATTTATTTGAATATTTCATTAATAAGGTAATTATTGAGCCATCATTTTATCATAAGTATTTTTTTATTTAATTTATAAAAATAATAAATATAATACCTTGATATATAAATTATTTTTAGAATTATAATTAATATATATAGTCAAATATATCATTTATAAAAGCCAAATTAATATTTATTTAGTTAGGTGATAATGTTTATGTTATATTTCCCTTTTCTTTAAATAAAATATTATAATATGTCATTATCACACCCAAGAGGATACATGGGGTCATATATTAGACCCAAGAATGTTAATGGTTGTACATATCTCATAAAATTGTATTAGGACACGTGTAAGGGTTATTTTATCTTATTGTTATATTATTTTTTACACTTATTTAGCTGATTTACAACTTTGACCATGGTAAATAAAAATAATTATTAATAGTACTACTCATATTGTCAAAAAATAATAATTACCTATTCAAATAATTTTGACCTTCTAATTAAATCTAATGAAGAAAACTTTACAAATTCAGAACACATACTTGGAAGAAATCAGTTTAAAATTAATTTCTATTGTCCAAACCAGAAAATATATTTTTAAGAAGTAAAAACTATAAACCGATGGAAATGTGTTGAAATTAAATTAAAATATGAAATTACTTCCAATTATCATAATTATATTAAATGATAAAAATATAACCTGATTAAAATTCAAAAACCAATAAAAAACAATCTAACTATATAAAAAAATTAGACAGAAATGCTGTTTTAAATTATAATGCAGCATTTTTCACAATTAATTAAAATATATATTTTATCTAAAAAATTCCAAAATTTAAACCAAAGATAATTTTTATTTCAATATTCTAATTAATAAATGATTTTTATCAAATATATCATAAAAATTGACAAAAACTATTTATATAAAAGGTTCCCCATTAAATGGATGTAAACCAACCCTTAAAAAATATTAGAGTATTTTATGCATCGAATCAGATTCATTCACATTTAAACCTCAAAAATTCTTTGGATAAATGTATATACATTTAGAAAATATATAAAATCACAGTATATTTACTTATATTCTTACTTTCCTCTTCAACAGGTTAGTGTTAACAACCATTTAAAATAATATTATTATTTTTGTATTATTTTACGGTATAATTCATTGTTTTGGGTAACCTAACATTTTAGAGAAACTTGTCATTGCATGTCATGTAAGATATCATACATAGAGTACCTTTTAAACTAAAATTAATTTTAAATTCTAAAATATTAATACATGTGAAAGTTTATTACTCTATAAATACCTAGGATGTTATAAATGAGGTGGATTTTATTATGTTTGTCCCTCAAGTTCCCTATAGTTTCACTTATTTTAGTGATTGTTTATTTTTGATACTATCATTATGGGGGGTTATCTGCATGAGTTAGTGTTTGATGGATTGAACATGGAGAGGCTTAAGTAAGGTCAATGGGTTACTTAGATGTGTTGTTATTTTTTTAGACTATGGGAGCTACCCTGTAATAATTTTTTCAAGATCATTGGGAGATGGTCTTTTTTGATCTTGTAACATGTTACATAGTAATGAAGTTTCATGTTTCAATGTTAGTTTATGGTTTATAAAGGATTATAATTTTTATTTGATTTCACATGATTTGTATACTGTTATATGTGGTGCAAATGGTGTAATGATAATAAAATCATTGAATGTTTCTTGTTTTAGGGTCTTTAGGGTAACTTTTTGGATTATTATTCCATTATGTATTTTCATCAGGTTTATGAGTGGTGTGTTATGGTTAGAGTAATTTTAATTTTCCATTTTTATGATTTTTGGGTTCATTATTGATTGGAATGTTCTATCCTTACAGATGAAAAATTCAGTGACTCATCATTTTTATGGAATCCTAAATGGTTGGTAGGGAAACACAAGGTCATTTTTACAAAATAGATTTTATTAAATAGTTTCTTTTTTCAGATTTTTTATTGATATTCGGTGTCTATTTAGGATTTAACAATTGATTTCTAAGAGTGCTATTGTGAGTATTACTCCCTCTTTGATGGAGCATATTCTGATTTTCTAAGGCCTCTCTACAGAATAATGTATCACGGTGAAGAGAACTGTGTAACCCTCAAAAGTCTATTTTATTGTATATTATTTAATATTATATGTTATTTGGGTAAATATATTTATTTTAATTACTTAATTCATTTTGTAATGTGAGGGTGACCTCACCATGCCATGGAAATAGGTGAACTATTCCATGGTTATTATAACAACTCAAAAATTTATAATTTTTATTATCTAAATATATATTTGTGTCATAAATAGTAATGTAGTATTCTCTAATATTGATTCACCACATTATAGTAATTATAATAATTTATTAAAATATTAATTTCATTATTGTTAGATTATAAATAATGATATAATAATTTAATTTATTACAATGGGATAAAAAAACTTGTTAAATATAAAATGAAAATTCAGATATGATAAATTCCCTATAATAATCATATTAATGAACAACCCTGTAGAAATGGATCCAAAAATTTATAATGAAATATTCATCATGAAAATAAAAATATATATAACTTAAATATAAAATAGGATATATTGAATAATGAATTGAAATGATGTACTTATAGAATGTATGGAATTCATATATCCATTACAAGTCATTCTATTGGAATAGTGATCTGACTATACAAATAGTAATCAAACCAATTTGGAACAGTAACTTGATATTTAGGATATTATCATAACTTATGGGTATATAAATATATATAATTTATAATCATATGAAATTAAAATACGACATATTTATATCTCGATTCAAGTAATCAATTGGCTAAATATGATAAATTAATTTTTGTTTTAAATTTTTATAGAAAATAGAATGATATAAAAGATTAATTATTAATAAAAAATGATAAAAATTGATATTATTCTATATTATAATGATAATATTATTTTACATGACAATATGTAATTTTTTAAAGAGGCGTAAAATTAGTCAAAATATTAAAGTTGGAATTTTTTTCAAATAGAAAATGATCTAAAGTAAATATTAATGTTAATATATTTAGAAACTTATTTTCAAAAAATGGAATTAAATTTCTGAATCAACACATTGATGAATAATTATGGTGATTTTTGGAATTTTTCTAAAATTGTTAAATTCAATTTGAATAGTGAATTACTATAAGATATGGTATTTGAAATTATATGTTAATTATAAGATTTATTTCATACAGGATGATGTAATATAATATTATTTTACACTCAAATTTATAAAATAATTAATATATTAACTAAAATCAATATTATTGGTATAATTGTTTTATTATATTAAACTAATAAATTAAATATTAAAAAATCATCCCTCTTGAAGTCTTATAAAGACCAACCTCATAATGGATTGTTCTCACACATTTTAAGACTTAGAAAATTCAAAAACAATAAATAAATCTCCCTTACTATCACTCCCAATGTTCCTTTTAATATTTATTCTATGACAAATAAAAATCCCATGGTTCCCTAGGTAGAACCTTAAGAGGATACATCTATAAGAAAAGGTTACATAATCAACCTAGAATTCTATATTTTTTTCCATCATCTACCTCCTCAATCCCTATTTATCCATGATGGAATGATAACATCAATTTGTTTTCATAAAATGAACAATTATTATATCTATATAATATCCCCTTCCTATATTATAATATTCAATAAATTAAAACAGCTTCTACATTATGTCTCTTAGACACCTCTGTGGATGATTAGTTTTTCTTCTAAAACATATAATTCAAGGAATGTTTAAATTCAATTATTTTGTTTTCAAATTTCTTAAATATTTATATTATAATTTTTTAAAATTATGGAAGGAAAATCTTAAAATAATATTTATTAAAATTTATCTTGTTCATAATTCCCACTGAAACCCCCAACAGTGTACTAACTGTAGGAAGTCATATTTTTAATAAAATAATATTTATAATGTCAAACAATATGTGGATATTTCGGTACATTTAAATATATTTAATTACAATAATATCACTTTATATAACATCAATAACTGTATTCATTATTGATAAGGACATCAAAAATCATCCTCAATTGAACAAATACTATAAGCGTGAAATAAAATTCTTAATAATAGTGAAATTTAAATTTTTATAACATTGAAACAATTGAAAATATTCATGAATTAATTATATTAAATATAATATATTAGTAAATATTTATAAATTAGTAATTAGTTAATCTATACCGATTACACGGTATGTTGAGTGAAAGTGTAGAAATAATCAGAATATAATGTATGTGAACTATGTAAACAACCACAATTATATTTGGTAATGTGATTTCCCACTAAATTACATTTCTACATAGAAATATTCTCATGCAACGATTTTATATTATATATATATCTTATAAAATATTTAGCTAGTTATCCTGAACAATATTTGTTGGGATACTAATATTCTAATAGTTTCCCTCTAAATTTTATTGGTTAAGAAAAAATTATTAAAGTGGACTTCTATATTTCTTAACATTCCCCATAAACCAATCCATAATGTATTTGAAACCATATAATCTTTAGAAAATAAATCATTTATTATATTAAACACTTTTTATTTCATTTATTAATTGAAATTATTTTTTCCTTACAATTAGTATGTCTGCAGTTTACAAGGAATTCAATTCTTGTTGAGTACTTCATTGTTTAACTATGAATATCCAAATCTGATCTAAACCATTATTTTATATAATTAATTATGTTCTTCCATTTTATTATATAATATGATATGATTCTATATGATATTTCAATTTAATAGGTTTTTATGATACCTATTTTTATGTGTGGGTTCCTTATAAGAACACATATGAATGAAAATTTTATTTTGGGTTCAACCAGATAGAGATATAATGAATTGGGTACTTTTTGTGTCACATGAGAAATTTTATATGGGTCAGTGATTCATCCATATCCATGATGGGTCTGTTTTAATAATGTGACCTTTTCTTTGCAATTTTAATTTTTTAAAACATATGTCAAATTTTTTATAGTTTCCATATTCCTATATTTACCTTATATTATTATTACACATTCTTTATTTTATGCATCCATATTATTTTTGTTTTTACTAGTCTTTTATGATATGATCTTATTCCTTTTGGCTCATATGATATTCTTCATTATCAGGTTTCATCGTGGTTGTCAGTCTCTCTTATGGGGAGAAGTTTTTGGCTTCATTGAATTGGTCTGAGGGCACTAATTGGGGGATCCACTTTCCCCTAGACATTTTATTATATTCCAAGAGTCACTCTACAGAAACATGAAAAAAGATATTTATAGTTAGAATATCTTTCCTTACGATAACTTTTCAGGAAATGTATTTATCTCCCATATTATGTATGTGGATTATATTAATTTCAATATCAATTGAAGGCTTTATTACACCAATATAAATAATTGAATTGTGAACGTTTTTTTCATCTGGAGTGGTAAAAAATAACATTAAAAAAACTGTGTTCATCTTGAAAATATTCTCATCAAGGTATGCACGGTGCATCCACGATTTGATGGGGATGTATTGGAGAGAAATTCCAATGGATTATTTAGTAGCACCAATATCTAATGGGAATATTAAAAAAGAGTTCCATGTAAATATAAATAATCAGATAACTCAGCGTATATGAAATTTAATGAACTATCTCCCCTTATTCGGATATAGAAATAATCATTCTAACATTGTCCTTATGTAAATATAGATTCATACACTAGCAGCAATTAAAGCGCATAAAGTAAATCTCACTAGAATTGAGAAAATCTAAAATTATTTAATATGGGATAATAAATAGGCTATGTTTTACTGAGATTCCAAGAAAATATTAGAGAAATAGGTTGTTCATGGTGAATTCAATTTGAGAAATGTAAGAAATACAAATAAATGATTGCATGCTAATATTGCATGATATGTTATTGTTGTAAACTCTATTTGGTAGAGGTATTTGAAAGTTCAATATGGGCATGAATCGAGAAGATTGATGGACAAAAGAAGTCTGCTCTCATGTTTGACATGTTTCATACCTAGTGGATTTCAAATTCTAGATAATAAAATTCATTGGGTTATTTGGAAAGGGGGGATAACCTATTTTGGAAGAAAAACTTGGTTGTTCAAGCTCTCTAATATTTAGGATGCCTGACCCAATAAATTTTATTTTAATTTGCTTCTGAAAACCCAGGTCTCATTAACTCAATTCATAATGAAGTGAAAAATAGCATTCATGGAAGCGTAAAAATGGATGATACCACTAGTAGATGAATCATAAAGAACATTACTATGTGGATTTTCAAAATGAATAGGTTCTGTTCTTTAATCCATCATGTATAAAAAACAATTATTGGGTGGAAACCTTATGGTGAAAAGATATAGGAACAAAACATTACTTCATTATTAGGAGAATAAAAAATAAGGAAATCTCAATGGATGAAATTCTGTGAAGGAAATGCATTCACCATGCCTCACGATGCTTGTGTAGTGAGGGTTCCAAAATAGAGACGTCCAACATAGAAAAATCATGAAACCGTTCTTTAATGGTGGGTGGGATCAGTTTATCTAGGATCTTGTTTGACAACCCCTCAATATTCCATTGCAGAGAGGCTCCACCATAAACATCATTGTCTCCAAGTTTTTTAAAAAAAGAACAATTTTAAGGAAATGAAATAGCACAACATGAAGTTTTTAGTTGTGTGTAGGTTATCATGACAAAGTGGGAACCTAGAATTGTAGGGATCTAATTAAACACTTCTTCAAATTAAATTTTTTTGTCCCATCTATAGTTTTATATTTTGGGTTTCTATTTTCAGGTTGATGCTTAGCGGCAACCAATTATGGAAATATCCCTAGGTTCATGATGAACTATGTATTTAAAATATATGTTAGCCTATGAATATGGATAAAAGGGATCCCACTCTATGTAGTGTCCAAACTAAAATTTTATGGGACTTTCATTCAAGGTGATTTGCATGGATGCGGTCTGGCTCGTGATGGAATGGGATCAACACTGCTCATTTTTAGAACGTATTACATGGGTGTAAACTCCATATAGGCAGAAGAAATATCCCTACATAGTGGCCTTTCCTTAAATAGACTGTTTAACATTTCCATTGTAAAGGTGGAACCCGATTCCATAATTCTTGTGGACACTATAATGTACAAGTGCATAACCCCTTGGTACCATACTTATATCATCAATAAATTCTTGCTCCTTATTGGTCATAGTATAAAGGTTTGTAACACATTGATTGAGGGAAACATGGAAGAATACACCATGGAAAGAAAATAAGACAATATCGACTCAAATAAACATTAAAACGATATTCGATATTTTCCTAATTATTTTTACATTATTTTTAAACTATATTTTCTATGGCTCCATTATTTCAGCCCCCATGAGTTCCTAACTCTTTTATTTGTGAATTATTAATTAATATGGTTGTCTAAAAAATTAGCACTTTTGAAACATTGTCTATATTAAATAGTTCTTTATGATAAAACACATGAAATATTATTTGTAAAATTCGTATGTCTCTATAGGTATTTTCCATGAAGTTATATTAAGAGTTTAATTAGTAATGTTAGTGTTTTGGGTGAGGGTATTCACCTATGGGAAACATCAAGATCCAATATTATTTAGCCCAAATGCGGTGGATGTTTTGAAGAAAAAGGGGTTATACAACTCAATTGTGATATCCTCATTAGGTTAGTCATGAAAAATTTCTTGAATTATATGTTGGGGTGAGACCTATTAAGATTAATAGGTTTTTTCCAACTATAGATGTACCATTTCATGACGACTAAGGGTCGTTCCATAATGGTTACCTTTCTCATTTTTGAAATTTTTACAAAATATGTAATTTTACACATTAAGTATTATGGTATTATAGTACCCATATCTATACCCATTTTTATCACCTATAACATAGAGTAATTTAGGGATAACCCTATTTCATCCCCTTCAATTTTGGAACCCATTCTTCATCATTTCGAGAGGATTGATTGTTTAGTTTCCCTATTATCTCTTATCTTGTCTCCCTTATTCAATTAATCTTGATTTTACCATACTACAAGATCTATTACCCTAATGGGGAAATTTTTAGGGTTCAAATATAATGTTAACTTATGGAATTTTATGATTAAATCTTGGTGGGGCTATCTAATTTTTCAATTCTAATTTATTCGTGGATAGAGACATGTGGGATTTGTTGACACATGATTGAGGTATGTATTTTTAAGGGATTTATATTTATTTTATATGATGTATCAATATTTTTCTGCCGTAATGGAAATGATAATTATTTTTATATAAGTTATATACATAGCATTTGAAGGTACTTTTATAGATTCATAGTGGTTATTTTGAAATTGATTATTGGTTCATGAAACTTGTTTTCTTAAATCCATTAGTGATTATAAAATTGAAATTGAATAATATTTATTAGTTCACAGACACTTTTTATTTTAAAATAATGGTTTTATGGCCTTAATGGAGTTTCTAATAAATATGGTTGTCTATATTCATTATTAAATTCTATTCTGTCCCTTTGATTTTGTGGTGGTTTAGAAGTTATTTATATGAAATTGGTTACTTTCTGAATTAATTTACCGGCATAATTTCATTTTTTTCTATCATAGATTAGTTTTATATATTATTTAATGCAATATGATTTTAAACTAATATATTTTTTGTAAAGGAAACTTTTTACTCATATAAAGAAAATGATTTTTATTTTCAAAACCCTCTTTTGAGACAATTTTTTATACGTGACCAACATTTTATCCATGGGGGGTTGTTTTGTTATGTTCTTCCATTATGTGTTTCTCTTGATGTTTGATTTAACAATTATATTTATTATGAAGGAAAAATAGGTTATATGATGATTATATAATTTTTTTTATTATTGTTTATTAATATAATGGTCAAATGCCTTGACAAATAACACACCCCTTCATTTATATCCATGTATCCTAGGATTAAAATAATTAGGATTGGTTTTATAATATACTAGCTTGGTTTGCACACATTAAATAGATTCTTGAGAATTTTTCCCCCCACCCAAAATAAATCATTGTTCTCAATGATGTTAAAAGTGAAACCAATATTATTTTTCTAGTTACTCAATGTCAAAGTTACTTCTTTAGGTTATCCAATTAATATAGAATTTATGTTAGATCCTAAAAAGTTTCCCATAATTCATTGTTCGTTTATGGGATTATTTAGGGGATCATTTTCTATGAATGTTTCAATAATGTATCATGGATTTTATCATATTAAAAAATTATACAAATATTTTTCTTTTATTATTATTCATTGCAATCTTATTGATGGTAAAAATTTCAATAAGTAATTATGATAATTTATATTTTCCATTAAGTTTTTTTATAAAATGATTCTTCAATCATGGTTTGTAATGTACAGGGTAAATTATCTACTAAATGATTTTTTTTATATTTTATAGATTTTTTAAAATAAGGAAATTTGATGGGTGGTGTTTCATAGTTTTAAGGATCTATATTATAATTGTTTAAAGGAAAATTAAAATCCAATTTTCATTTAACATTTTGGATTCAAATAAATTTTTTATACTAAATATAACATGTTCTATGAATTTTTTATTTCATAGTTTTTAAAAAGGTAGTTGGATATTTCTTTTTTTTACATTCCATTATTTTTTGTTTTTAAAAATGCCAATTGTTTTCCATGTTATGATAAAAACTGAATTTTTGAGATGATTAATGTATGGAATTTTATTGGCCCTAGGGTGAGAAATGACAATGAATATTTTTCTCACATATTATATATTCAACATTATGTAAATGTATATGTAGATTATTTGTTCACTCAAGAGCCCATTTTTTTGTTGTACGTTAATATTGGAGTGTTAATGGATGGGTGATTATGAATAGTGACCATGGGTCATATGGAAAATGTTTGCGTTATTCTCACATTGTTCTGTTTTTATAATGTTCTTTCATTTTAATAAGAATATTTATTATTGGTATAATTTTTATTCGTGTTATTTTTTGTACATTATATGTTGTATAAATTTTATGATAAGGTTTTTTATTTCTCTTATTCCATATTTGGAATGTTTACTATTTTGGTGACTATTTATATACTAAAAATATTTTTCCAATGTATGGATATGTCATGCTAGATTTTAGAATATTTCAACTTATGGTATATATGTTATAAAAAAGTTTATCATTACCTTGGTGAATTATATTTATACCCAAGAACTAATTACTATACAAAGGTGATATTGATTTATCTTTATTTTATGTTGATATCTTTATAAGTTGATAGGTTAGGCTATACTAGGCCGATTCATTAAACTAGAAAACCGTGAACCACTATTATTCTTTTCCTTTAACCTCAAAATCATACATAATATGTAATTTTCTCATGTTATAACAATATAAATCAATAAATTATCAATTCAAGTAATAACATACCTGAAATAAAAGAATAAAAATTTAAATTCATGACTTAAAACACAACTTCCCTGAGTTATTGAGGTTTTAGAAAAATATTAACTAATAAATAACAGACTCATACCCTAGAACCAATAGTTTAATGATTTTGTCTTATATCTATGAAACAACCCAAATAGAAGTATATATTTTATTCTATTTTTTCTTTAACCTGCTCATGTCACTAGATTTGGGAAATTGAGTTGACCCATGGAAATGCTCGAAGGGAAATCCCAATCACCAGTAGTATGTAACATTTTTTGGGGAATAAAAATAAATTTATTTATGTTTAATTTTATTAGATAATCAAAATTAATAAATATATTGAATTATATCTATAATATATCATTGTAATTATATACATAAAACATCCTTGTATCTACCCAATAATAATATTTAATATAAAAAAATAAATAGTGGACAAACAAAATAAATATCAGTATTAATATAATTTGAAAAATTAAAAATAAAAAATTAATAAAGATATTGGATGATATATAATGATGTTATCATATTGAAACATGTCATTATTTTACACTTTCCATGTTCAAAAAAATATTTCACAAATAATCTCACAGTAAAATGATGTTAATGATTAGTGTATTTTATTTCTATATACATAATAAACATATATTACAATAGTTGTTGATATTTTTATATAATAGAGACAGAGTGGAATCCCTTTTAAACTCTTCATAGGTAGTACTCATATTCACAACCTAGGGAATAAAAACATAGTGAATGTGTAAGCATAAATGCTTAGTTATGGAAAATACATAAATATATAATAGAGGGTTTCATTATAATAATATGAAGAAATATTCCCATATCATAAATTGATTATTAAAATGAATATATAATTGAATTTAATGTCTATAATTAATAATAATAGGTTTAAATTAAATAAAAAAAACATATACCATAGAATACTTAAGTGTGCTAACAAACATAATACATTGAGAATAATCCTAAGCTCATGAAATTAAAATTTAATATTTCATGGAAGCATAGTATAAATAATATTTAGGTCATAAAATGATGCATAAATAGAATCACATTTATGAGAAACAAACATACAACAACACATAAGAGGAAACCTTATTAAAAATACATGTACCTAAATTTTTTGAGTTACACACTTGAACCGACTATTATAAGTCTAATTAATTTCATTCACATATACATATATCATTATATTAAAAAAATTACCAAATAATTAAATGGTGATATGGGGACCCTTCTTTCAATCATCTATTTATATGTGTTGCAAATTAAACCAATAATTCATATATAATTTCTTATTGATCCCTTGAGAATAAGATAGGTTTATTATAATTTTTGTTACAAATTATAATCAGTGTAAGGACCTACTCTCTAAAAATCATCTTTTTTTTATTGATTTATATGAATTTGTGGACATTGTTCATAATTTTCATCTTATCAATGATGAGAAGTTAAATCATAACAAGCATGACCTGTATTTTTTTTCAATTAATGTTTTTATGAATCCTTCCCAATAGGATGAGAATAACACCCACTCTAATTTCTGTGAATAATTATATGATGACTTTGATAAATCTAGTCATATTGAGGATGATTACATGATGTAGAGTACTAGAAATGGTAAAGTCCTATGGTTTGATTTAGATGGGTTCATTACTTAATATCCTAATAAGACCATAAAATTTATTTATTTATTTTACCCTGATATTTTTTTTATTATGTTCTAGAATCCTATAAGATTGAGAAATAGATATTCACCAAAACCTAAGCCCACTATTCGTTTTACTGAATCCTATGATTTAAAAGGAAGAAATTATGATTATTAAGTAGACCCTATTGTGAGAGATACATATCAGTTTGGTAATTAATTAATAGAAGATTTGTATTGTTAGATTGATGATCGTGATATAGTCATTTTAAAAAAAATACAAAACTAGTTAAATTACTAGAGAGACATACCTTCAAATTATAAAGAGATTGTTCATTAATATAGGGGATGAATTTAATAGAAATTTTGAATATAAAATATGGGGTATTCCATGGAAATGAATATTTACAATCATATATATATTAAAATAGATTTATCATAATTATAATTATAATTTGATATCATCGTATATTAAAATTTCAACAATGATGTTGAATTCAGTTTGTTTACTTTTTCTGTCATGGTGTATTTTCATGAGTTCAATCTTTCTTTTTCTCTAGACGAGTGTTTTTTGGTTTTGTAAAATATATTTTATGCTATAGTTTTTCTCTAAGATTCATTATTTCACATTCATATCTTCACTATGACATTTTTGGATCTATGTAAGAGGTTTTCATGATATTTTAGATGGATTATATGATTTTATTATGTATTGGCGGTTAGTTTTATTTTTTCTACATGTCTAATATACTCATCTATATGTTTTATATTCTTCATTATAGAATGTTGTACTGAGAACTTAATATTGATACTAGATATATTGACAGAATGGTGACATCATCACAAATTAATTAGATGCATTATTTCCATGTACAATTTTTATATATTAATGATTTTTCTTCCCCAGGATGTATCTGTATTCTAGGGTGATTTGTTATTATCCTATGAAGGAATGTCTATTTTTGATCATAAATGGAGTGATATTGTTATAATGATGAATAACTGTTTGATAATATGTTTTGTTATAGAGTTATTAATATATGATTATGTGTGTTTTTAGATCTTATGGATAAAAAATTAGAACTAATAAACAACCTGAACAATTATGGAATCAAAGATTCATATCAACTAAGGAAGATGATGCCTTCTTAATTTCGATAGATTGAATCAGGTTTATTGAATCTGTTCATTCCACTAATTGTGAATATTTTCAAATTTAATTGAACACTATTTATTAAATGAGATATAATTAAATTATTAAGGATGATTTTTTGAATTTTTTTTAACTGGTGAAATAACTAAGGATTATAAAATTATAGGCCTGAGATATTATATATATACAAATGTTGAATGATGGAAAATGCCCAAATTAAACTAATCATTTTTCATCTTTAAATTTTATGTATTTTTTTCTCTATGTTTAAATTTTTTTAATATCTAGATGTTGTAGTATCATTACACCTCATGTATTAATTATATCTCTTGATTCATTATCAAACTATGGAGAGATATGGATTGGTTAATGAACTTAATGCTCACTTTGATTAAAAAATATAAGTTTCTCATAATTTTGGTATTGGAATCACATAAACTGTATTAATTTATTAGATTGATTGACACAAAGAAATATCAATCATGAAAATATTATTTATTAGGGAATGTAGAGGGATATTAATGAAAGGTAACATTCCAAGGAGATATGTTCATTTCAGATTAATAGATATATTGATGTAAAACCATAAAAAACATTAAGGTAAGTTATTTTAACACTATATAATAATCTAATGTTACCAACCATTTTAATAAGTCATTTTCAAAAATATTAATTGACAATATAAAAAACAATAAAATTATAAATGAATGAAAAATAATGGATCATTGAAAATTAAATAATGGTTTTTGAAAATAATTGTACTCTACAATATAAAATATATAATTGGGACTGAAAAATCCACTTTATTAAAGATGAAATTGAATATAATCTTAAATAAAAAATATTTCACTTTCAAAATGGTAAAATATAAATATAGAATGAAGCATAAACATGGATATGGAGGAAAAAAAATAATTTCAAAATTATATCTATCATGCATATCACAATTAAATTTTATGAGGAAAGGTATTAATCATGACTAATACATAGAAAATAAATATTAAACCAAGTATCATATTATCATTTAAGAGATTAAAACTATATTGTAGAACCATAGTCAAAGAGAAACCATTATAGCACAATAAGAAATGATTAGTTTGAAAACCCTCTTATGGGATTCATATTACATGATGTAGGAAACCATTAAAATGATAATTAAGTGGTAGAAATTTGAATAAATATAAAATAGAAATTAAATTTATCATTCTGAAATAATATTGGTGAATATATCCAATATCTTATAATTTATCTAATAATGAACAATCATAACTCATTAAATAAAAATTGAGTTTACAAAACCCTGACATAGATCATAATTTATGAAGTTAAAATCATTGAAAAAGTGTTTTACAAGATATCTTGAAAAATACCAATACAAATAAACAAAACAAAACAAAATCAAATTATAAGGATGAATTTAAACAAATAATTAGAATGATATTCTATAAGAAACATTCTTAGTCAACAAAAGGGTAGCATCCTAAGAAACACCCTTATGGATATCATAGTCATTTAATGATTCTTTTTAAATGAATATAAATAGATATTTTTAATCAATATAAAATAATTATGGAATGAAATTATATATAATTATATTACAAAATACAAAATATTATTATATTTTTTGTTTATGAAATATTCATTATATGTCACATATAGAAAATTGAGTTAGGATAAACCCTTAAATTGTATTCTTATATAATTTAATGTGCTTTATAAATTTTTGTAAAAATAAAACCCATTTAATCTATTATTTAAGAACCATATTCATTTAAATTCCATGATATAATCTTTATATTTAATCATTAAAATACATTTATTTTTTGGATATAGTTTATTTTTAGTATGAAATGTTAGTGATATCAATTATTTTAAACATGTTTAAAGTGGTGATATAGATCTATATAAGATCATATACATGTGATAATTCATAAAATATTTACTACAACTTAATATATGATTAAAAAATAAATTATAATGTTATATTTTCCTTCTAGTGTGTTTTATTGGTCATTTTTGTGGATGATTTTAGTAAAAAATGAGTTTCAGGGGTAAATCAATTAATGAACTGTAGGTGGTATTAAAAATATGATAAATATGAACATAAAATTTATTAAACCATAAATAATTAATTAGTTAATTTTAAATTTCAAGATTACAAGTAATTTATCTTAATCTTCATATACGATAGTGATTTATAAGAATGATTATATAGGATGTTAAATTGACTCATACCAAAATAATCTATAATTTGTGGGTGAGTTTGGTTAGTAAAATGATTCATTTTGAATAATATCTCCATTTAATAAGTAAAATAGTATTATTTAGACTTTTTATTCTACGTAACCATATTTTTGGGGTATTAGATAATAAATAAATTTCTATGATAAAATGAAATGTGTTTTCTCATGGATGTGGTAGTTCGCACGTATATAGTGTTGACGATTTAATTTTATATAGATCAATATGAATTTAAGAATAGTATTATAATTTCATATTTTTAATTATTTTTTAGTAAAATATTTATTGATAATATAATATATTTGAACCAACCATGTCATTTTTTATCAAAAAAGGATTTCATCTCTTATGGAGGTGGTAGTCCATATACAACCCAAGTGGCATTTTTTTTTTCTGAATCATAAAGAGGATGATAGAAAATATCTATTCCATATATATAATAATTGTAATGTATTATTATGATAATGATTTAATAACTTTTAAATTGGTATATTAGAATCAATGGAGGTATAATTTGAATGAAATAAAAAGAAATGATAAAAATGTTAATTTAGAATTTTTTTATTAAACATGGGAGAACAATTTTGAATAAATAAGTTAATACATTTAGAGGTGTAATATTTATAAGAAAAAAAGTTTGAGTTTTATAGGAGTGATGTGGAATATTTTTGGTAGATTTTTTGAGATTATAAGAGTCTTGGGTTGTTAGGATATGTGTATGGTGATGAATCCATTTATAAGGAATAATAATGGTATTTTTTTAAAAAATATGTAATTAATGTAATAAATAAAAATTTAATCGTATCCATCATCATCATCAATTATAGTAATTTTATTAATAGAAAACAATACACATATATTCAAAATATTATCAAGAGGCCAAAAATAGGGTTGCATAAGATCATCACCCCTAACCAGGTATGCAATTTAGGTGGAAGGGAACCCAAGGTACATAAATGGGTTAAATGGTGTTTCATGTTGTGGAGTATAAAATAATCAGTGTCAAATGACACCAATAAAATGTTATGCTCATGAAAAACATAGATATCTTTGAGAAGGTTCAAATCCTCTTCAAGAAAGGAAGCATCATCACCAAAGGTTCTAAAAAAGGTTGTAATAATTGATCCATTAGAATATCTAACCACCATATCACCCAACATAAGTCTATATCTGCAAGACCATCATTTTAGAACTTGATATCCCTTCTTGTGGGTTACGTTTAATCTATCTACCATGGAGAAAAAACAATTAAAATGAGGGTAAAAGACTTCTAGAATACATACTCAGCCTCATGGGGGTTTTAATTTCCACAATATTTCATAATGTTTCCCGTTTTTGTTACTAAGGTACGATTCCAAGAAAAACGATTCATAAATTCCCCTTAAATCCAGAGAAAAATAGGTTCTTAATGACACATTTTGATTGGAATTGTTTTTGGAATTCCAAATACACCAACTAACTGAAAATAATAAGATCATCTAAGACTTACATTCCTAATTGTTTTCCCCACTTTATGAAAGAAGTTATCATGAAAATATCAATGAATAAATATGTGAAAAATGAAAATTATGATATCATCAGAATTTATCTAAACTAATATCACTGAATCATTATGGAAGAACAAATGTGAAGAAGGTTCATTATTTTAGTTCTTGAAAAAAATACACTCAAAGGCAAGACAAATTCCTTTATGTTTATTCCCCAAATTTTAAGAAATTTCATGAGATCTGATTCACCTTACCAATAATTTATATTTATCTAGGATATCCCTACACCATAGGATACAAACCCTATCATTCATCTTGGTATTTTCACACATATTGAAATAATATGTCTTGGATGAAAATAATCCTGATGGTGATCTTGGGAGAACAAGTTTATCATGTTCATTTTTCACTAATATATATCTAAATTGGATGAGCTGATGATGATCCAGGGTGGCACTGATAAATGAGAGATACAATATTTCAGGAAGAAATGTTATATTAAGAGTGAATCATGTCGAAAAACCTAGAAAATCATTGGCCCTGTTCTAATGACTTAAATTAATATTCCTATAGACAATGTTCCATCTAATGTGATGTTGAAGAACTAGAAAATGTTTTTGAATCATTTTACAGAGAATTAAGACAAGACCCTTTGATTAATTAATATATAAATCAAATTGACACACAATTAATCCATCCTACAAGGATCATACTTCCAAATAATATCATGCTAATTTTTCTTGTATATAGTGCATCAAGTCTTAAATGTTATTTACATTAATTCAACTAGAATATGCTGACTACTCCCGCTTCTCCCATGAAACATAATGGCAGTGACAATCCAAATTATCATTCTAAATGAAATTGATATTTAATTTTTTTATGTTCCACAATACATATTTTGGAACCATAACATTAAACAAAACATACAGGGGTGATCAATTAGAGGTCTCTATTAATGAGAGTTATCTAACCCTAGAAATAATATAACTCATATTTCCAATTGCTGACATAGATAGAAATTATATCCATAAAACCATCAATATATGAATATTCACTCATCATGGATAAATTAGAACACCCATGTAATCCATAGGTAATTTCTAGATCTAAATTAAATGTTTTCTTCAAGATAATTTTAACTTATCTTCAGTCAAATATTAGAAATGAAAATAGTACATTATTCTAGATTGATAATCTATACACTCTATTTAAATTATTCATCTAATATACTATTATGATCTTAAATGGATCTATTGTTTCCATTTAAAAAATAGAATGTCACCAAATAAACAATAAAAAATACAATTAAAATTTGGCCTGCATCTCATTTGGATAATGATTCCATTTGAAAAGTACAAAAAAGGTATATTCATATAATGTATTGAATAATAATGATAATTTTGGGTGACAAGGGATCTCCCTATCATCGAAACTGAACCAACATAAAAACATAATTTTTTCTAGTAAAATTTATAGAGATTCCTAGAGAGATAAAAAACCAGAATTGAAGGTCAGCCACCCATGTAGAGAATCCTATTAAAGACATAACCTGAAAAATGAAACTCCACTATAGAATATTGTATTCCTTGACTATGTCATCATTTCTTGCAATGTTGTTTCCTATCTATTCCGTGATGATTTCATAGATCATCTCTTAGTCCAATACCAAAAACCTTTTGGTTATATCATCCACTATTGAATCCTTGTTTTTCAATAGAAACATAACTATGAAAATAACTAGTAATCCTTATGCATAAAATTATTGAAATTATTTTTAGGGAAATTTTCATATTCTTATAATCCAAATGTTTTTGAGATAATAAGGGTCTTTGAACTTTATAATAATAATAAATGATTTCACACATACCCCTCTAGGAAGTGAACCTTCCATGAAAAAATCCATAATTCTTTCCACAAAATCCCTTTCAATAATCTCCCTATAAGACATATATAAAGGAACTAGAAATCCAATAGACCATGGTGCACTTTTAGAGTTTAGAGAAAAAAAAACATCCTAAATTTCAGTCCCATCCCACTTGGTCAATAGAAATAAGACCACATGGTCCGAAAACAAGTTGGATATAGAATATAAAAGTCTCCATAGCCCCTCAGGTACACATACTACATGTAATGATTATATTTATAAAAAAGAGACTTAATGTAATACACATAAATCCCTCCCATGATCATAGGGTATCTAGTGAATGATCAATTCTCTAATTGAATTTTTGGCTTATAATGTCTGCCTTTCTCATTGATACATGCCTCAAAATATGTTGAGTTACTATCTATCTCCATTACCCATAGAACACTGGACCATTTTTCAGTGACCATTTTCTCTTACAAAATCAATTTCTGATATCTCATTCCTTTTACATACAATATCAAAAAAAAATATTTCACCCCATATACAATTGAGACTCTCAATACATTAATTGATATCATTCATGATATACTCTTTATCTAGGGACTTTGAGGGTTGGTTGTTGTTATATGTTTTTAATTCTAATATTAGTTGTCTATTTTTGTGGTTTAAGATGACTAAAACACTATCCTTTTGGTGTTTAGACCATAATTTACATACCTACTAGTGAAAAATAGTATCTGAAGGCCATTAATTATAGAAAATGAAGTGTGTATTAAAAGAACTTCTGAAAAAAAAATTGAAAAGAAAATAAAAATGATAAAAAAATGTCTAGAATAAAGCGATACAATTTAGAATTTGGGTGTGATAAAACTTAATATAGTTATGAAAATAATTTCTCCATCCGAATCTAGATTCACAGATCTCCCTTCTAATTATTACACCATGTGAACTTATCAATAGAAAAAAACTTATCCATGGGACCATTACTGGATGAAAATCCTATGAATCCCTTACATTCTATACAAGGATTATAACATCCATATTTATTCTCTATTGAGTCCAAATTGATATTCAAATCCTCTCCTGAAAGCAACAATGAATCCCTCATTCTAAAAGAGAATAAATATTGTAAAATTGATTCTCTCTCAAAATAACATCAATTCCCAAACATAAATGATAAAAATAGATTTGGTTAACAAATATAACCTTTAAAAATATATTATATAATGAAACATCCATTCAACCCATAGATATCATATTATTAATAAAATCTAGATATATTTAATATAAGGTTCATCATTATTGATTTTTTTAGGACCTATGTTTTGAGAAGAATACTATATTTTGGATGGATGATGCTTGTTCTCCTACACCATAAGTCAATAATATTTATTATGAGATATTCAATGAACTAAAATATCAACCTTAACCATATAACATATGTTACTAGATAACTATGTTAAAAAGGAAATCATATCAGATGTTTTCACTTGGTTTTGGTCATAGGTGTCGAAAGGAACATAGTATGCCAAAAAGAAAAAGCCATATCTATTTTTTATTAGGATAGAATTAAAACATAAATTTTTTTATATACCAATACACCCAAATTATGGACTATATATTTAGATAATTTTGATGTACCAGAGGATCATTTGATACGTCGAACCATCAAAAAGTAGATCGAAGGGTTTGAGATCTCTAACCATGCAACAAGGTAGGTAATGAGGTGTCGACAAAAATTCCTTTGAGGGGAGAATTTATTATATTCACAGATAAAGTAATATGAGGATTATATCAAAAACTGATAGAGACCTAGCCCCATCACTGAATACTCTAATATTTTCCATAGCATTGAACACTATAATGGGCATAAAACCTAAAAATTGCTGGAGTGGTTTACTGGATGACTGGGAGGGGTTTGGTTAGAGAATCATGTGGGGAATTAAGTAGTGGAGAGTGGATATTAATATTATTGGTATATAGGGGTGAATTATTTGGGGGGGGGGTTGTTTGGATGGTCGGTATATATAGGAACTGGAGAAAGTAATGGATGTAAGGGAATTAAGTTTGTGATGTGCAGACATTGGGCATGGGATGGAAGAACATTTGATCCCTAGAGCATATAAAGATATATATATCTCTATGTATCCCTTTACCTATCTCTTATTCATATTCTTTCTAGATTCCTTTTTTATGTTAAAATTTTCTACAAATACCATGAAGGTTGTCTACCATTGAAAATGTTGGATTTTAGTCATTATCAATTGGTCCGATCTGCCAACCCCCATACATTGAGACATGCCAACTATCCCGATTGGATCTTGTCAAAAAAAAAAAAAATCAATACTGTTATAGAGAAATTATATTCCCTCTCCACATATGTCACCAATTTATCCATAGGCAGGCCAATTTCTTCTCTTACCTTCTGAGTAACATGTGTCGCCTAGAAATGCAACCCATTGAATCTAGTGCGCCATCCACGAAGCTTCGTGGCATGGGGGACCCATAAGAAGTGATTTATCTCACCAAGTAGTGTGGGAATTAGTTCCATACATCAAATTAGATCTAAAAAAGATTCATGATAGTGATCCTTGGAGATGAATTACGAAATATGAATTTCACTTTCAAATATAGAAAATTACTGAAGATTCAAAGGTACCTTCCATTCAGATGTCTTCTGAGGGAACTACTGAATACTTGATTTACATTATGTGTGATTTCAATCTGGATCTAGCTCGGCTAGTGTTAAATGATAAATTCATAAATCATTTATGAAAAAATGTAAAAAAAATTTGATTGTACCAATCCTCAAACATAGGTAGCTCATGATAAGATGTATTTTTGGATTCACCTTACCACCGTTGTTTCAAAAAGGACATTGGATCAGATTAGAATAGATAGTGTTGATGTTCACTTGTTTACCATCTTGGCTGATGTATACCCGAACCTCAAATGGAATGTGTTTCAAGAAGAACTCCTGGAGTGCTTTGGTTTGATCGATAATCACAATCAATGTGAGGATTTGATCATTCTTCATCCATGATATGTCATCCAAGAGTATACAATCCCATTCAAGAACATAGAGAAACAAATTACATGCCATCCTGATCTAATGAAAGAATCTCCTCCATCCTTAATCACTGATTTATTTATAGGTATGACATGATTTATACTTTATCAACAACTTATAACTCTTCCTGATTATGGTGTTATAAGGGGAATAGTCTTGTTTATCCAAACTAGCCAGAGTGTGATTGATGATTCAAAAAGTCATGCTGTGATTCATCCTAGTCACCGGGGTGCTGAGAATCCAATAAACATGAGAACTTCTTGTATAAACTAGGTTGATTTCCCCACAATCAATACTATTAGTTGGGGGCCTAAAATTTATCTTCCAAAATTACATCGACTTCATTTTCTTATGGAGTCAATAAATATTGATTACCTCCCAAGATACTGTAGCATGGAATTGAAAACAACTTGTAAATATATGTTTGTGCTTTTAAAAAGTATGGTGGGGGAATGATTTGAGTGGGATTTTTGTTTTATGTATAATAAATTTGTTGAAGAGTATGATGATAATTATGTGGTGTAATGTGGTCTCCATCCATGAAGAACTAAAACTCAAAAGATGAATAATAAAATTAGGATACAAAAAATTTCTACCTAAATAGATGGAATGTATATTCCTTTGGGGATTCTGGTTTCTAATATAATGGCTACATTTATAAATATACATTGTTATTTCAAAACCTTAATGTGACATACACACAATCAAATACTACTATGGATCAATTGTTTTTGATGAACACTTATTAATGACACAACCCACGCTGAATCATATTGGTTTGATATATTTTAATAGTAACAAATGGCTTGGTGAGGATGTTTTTGTGCAATATTACTGGAATATGTTTGAGATACCTAAGGTGGATCCACTACATGATCTAGTTGTCTTTGATCAGTTATGGTATATATTGAGGATCAAATCTTTATCCACGAAAATTATTTCTCCCAAGGCACTCAAAACTAGAAAATTCTAAACATGTTTAGGAAAGGTCCTTTAGTAGGCATGAGATAATGAAATATTTTGTGGAAGAACATAACATTTTACAGGTGTTCTAGGTGTCACATTTACCACAATGGTGGAAACCTGACCTGATCATAATAAAATAAGTGAAACATTTTGAAAGGAAAGGGATGTCAATTAATTATTTTGGTTGCATCTATATTTCAAATTTCTGGATGGGTAGTTTAGCATTAGATGACCAAGATACATGGGAAAAAGAATTTAAGCATGCCCCACTCCATTTTATTTTCCTTGTTCTAGAGGACATGACTGAATTTCACGGTGGGGAGTGTGGCAGAGACTTGGACCACCAACATTGAATACTAAAAAATAGGCCCTAAATTGGAAGTCTATATGTGTGGCATCTAGCATGAAAAAGGATGGACATACAAGAGTGGTTGGATAGACATTTGAGAGGGGTTTTTTAAGAGCCTCACATTGTGAATTAAATGGGGAGATGTGGCTATTAATATGCTTGGGATCATGGGGGAATATTTCAAAGGGGTCTAAATTTATTTGAGAGGTTTTTATAACAAGGATATGGAGAAGGTAATGGAAGGATGAGAATTTTGTTTTTGATATTTGGCTATCATCCATTGGGATTGTGTGGGAGGAAGTGATGACTAAAACTAACAGATGAAGAAAAATATCATTTAGTTATGGATCCTCACAACCATTCTAAATCAAATATGTATTAATGAACTCTACCGAGAATGATACTTCCATTGGAGAGGATGGGAGCCGAGCATCCTTCTACATGGAGGGAATCCCAAGTTAATTTCAAGTGGATATCTTTCTCTATAATGTCGTTATAATATTTGAAAATAATGGATTCATGAATTTGTTTGACTCTACATCCAGAATAATAATTTTTAAAGATGTATTTAGCATGATTTTAAATATTTTAATCATATATTTTTCTATTTTTAATTTTAGGATTTTATCATGGTATCAAATTTTTACCTTTGTAATTTAATTTTAATTACGATAAGTAAAATAGTTCCTATTTAATAATTTGGATCTAATGATTCAAAATATAAAATCCATTTTTTAAAATAATTGTTTTATGGGTTTGAAAAAATAATTTTTATATCCACAAAAATAACACTTAAAAACATTTTCAGATAATGTGTATTTTTATACATAAAATTAATGTTTAATATAAAAATATAAATGTTTTCTTCTCTCTATAATATTAATTTTTATTTTACTTACCAATTATTATTTATCTGAATTAAATAATAATTCAACAAATTTATTCTACATTGTTGTTACATCATCAAAATAATCAAAACAAAACATGTTCTTATTAGATAAAAATGTTACTTATATTTCGAAAATGATTGCTATAGATTTTATAAACTTGAATTTTGGTTTAAATGAATAACTAAATTATATAAAATTTTATGTATCTTAGAGAATGTTTTAAAACATTCTAATTAATACTCAGTTATATGTTCACAAACTTTTCTATGTTAGTGAAAAAAAATATTTCTCCTAACTCGCATAAAAATAAATTATTTCTCAAAAAATTGATAAAAAATAATTGTGAAAATTGAAATATTTGATGAAAAATAACTGATAAAAATAGATTCCAAATCACAAAACGGATAGAGGAGATCATAGAGGCTGAAATTTATGAGGTAAAAGGTAATCCCTTCAAAGAAAATCCTTTTAAAATAAATAAGAAGAGAGAAAATATTATAAAACATACTAATCCAGTAGTCCCTTTTATCTTTGGAAGTAAGAAGATATACCAAAATAATACCCTCACACCATGTGTCATGAACCATCATATTTGGATGAATAAGGGAAATGTAGGTTTAGATGTTATAAATGATATTCCAAGGAAAATCTAATTGACCATTCCAGTAATTTACTAAAATTTTCAAATATGATTCTAATTTAGAAAAATTAAGAAATCATGACTTATTGATATTAAAACCTTAAATCATGGTCAATGCATCTACCTCAAATAAATACCATATCCCAAAAGATTCTTGAAAATCCATGATAACTAAAACATGAACATTGTGACCAACACTCTTACCCATCATGATCCCTTTCACACGAGATACATCCCCTTTAAATATAAGACCATTAATAGAAGGTTTCTATCTTATCCAAAATCTAGTATCCCTACACTTAGGTGAAGCGACTTCTATTGAATATCTTGGAACATTGAGGTAGTGTAGGATCAGAGGCCAAATAACATATTTACACTCATAAATTAAATAATTAATAAGTTCTATAAATTTCCATCAACGGTACTATTGGTTTAGCTTAATTATCTGATGAAAAAAATAATTCCTCATTTCCTATATGGTCAAAGAAATAGTTGCAGTGAATATGGTACACCCATTGGATTTCACGTGATTCCTCACCTACAGATACAATCATAAATGAAGAAACTCCTTCATAGAAGTCACCTAGATAATAAATTCTGGAGTGGTAGTGAGATGAATCCACATATGGATAGACCAGTCACTAACATAGAATAGAGAGAAAACAAATTTAGATTTTTAAGTGGAGAATCACTTGCATTTCAATGCAAGAAAAATACAAATTTTATAAAGATAATCATCAATTAGAATGGAACAGTTTTATATTCCCTATAGAAGTCAGCTAAATTTAGGAAATATATCTTTAATCTAGATTCTTCTTTACAAAACTTATATATTATTAGAGGAATGAATCATAAAATAGAAAAAAAGTATTTCAACTACCATTTTTATGAAAAATTAATGAAACACTGATCTAAATAGTTAGAAAAATGAATGCTACATGTCACCTTCATTTTTTCCTCGTTAATCACCATATTTTTGGATTGAGGATGGGAATATTACATTTTTAGGGGATTCTCTCATTTTGGGAGAATTAAACCAAAGGAAAAAAAGAAATAAGTTGGTATTTTCTTTTCCAATGATCACTATAGCAAGGTGTCTTCTTCCATTAGTGGCAATCTGACAGGATTGACACCAACCAAAGTATTTGATAATAGCTGGGAACATGGGTTTTCAAGTGTTTATGAAGTAGTCAATACCAACCTTGGATTTCATCATGTATCTCAATCTATAAAATGGGATTGAATCACATGTTTTTGTAATAAGAAAAATACAAATTATAACACTATTTTGTATCCTCCAATGAATTTAACCAAATAAAAAATAGAAAACCCACCCTCCTCCTTTGGCTATAGATATCATTTACAAAACACATAAATCCATCATGTACACCATTTTTCTTTTTTTTTGTTTGATTTCATCGCCACAAAACATTGCTACCCCACCAATGTGGTATCATATTGTTCGAGTACGAAATGAAAAAGTGGCCACAACATTTACTAATAACCGGAAAATTGATGATTCATAGAAATGTTTGAGTCTAGATCCTAGAAGTACATGAAATGTTGATTCCAATTCAACTAGCGGTGTCAAAAAATGTATTTTAAATGAACCGAGTCGAGATGTTCAATGTTTCGGTCAAGCTGTGGGTGCTACAGTACACCCATGCTGGGGAATATGAGATGGTTCAGACTAGCAGTGATTTTAGCATGTTTTCTAGCCACTATTTTAATGAGCTACATTAATACCACATCAATAATTGATCATGAACATTGATTTTTTTGGCTATATATCAGCCAATCAAAGTTCGTTTGTAGCGATGTAGGAGTCGATTCTAACCATTTCGATCATTTTGTACACATCTGTGTGGTAAGAGTTTCTATATTCTCACTCTATCAAAGGATTAAAATACCAGTAATAGAATTAACCTTACCTTGCTTAATTATTCTATTTGGAAACAAAAAACTTAGGGTCTATTATTGTGGAATACAATAGTGGGGACCACTAAGACTATAGTTGAACAAATGAGGGAATCATCAAAAAGATGTAAACTTGGTGAGAAGGTATCAGCTGGTACCCTTCTAGTTGTTGCAGAGTGGGTCATGCTCAACAAGATGTGTGATGGCCAAATATAGAAGTTTGTCAACAAGAGAATATTCCAAAAATTGTCCAATTAAAATAATTCTTCCGTTCTATGGAAAACATTGAAAATGTTTTATGCGAGGAAACCATCAAAGAACAATGTGACCATGATATGCAGTTTTTTCAATATGAAATTCAATGATGGGAAAAACATCTTAAAGAAAATGAGAGTGTTCCAAGGTAATGTTGATCTAAATAAATCCTTGAAAATGATGATGGATGATGAGTTACAGGAACTGTTTATGCTGATTTCTTTACCAATGTTGTGGGAAACAATAGTTATGTTCGTTAGTAATTCAATCCAGATTGAACTCTAACTGTGGAGATGGTAAAAGACAGAATGATGAATGATGATTCCAGAAGGAATGATGGTGGATTTACACCTGAAACAGAGTATCTTTTCACTGATAAATATGGACAAAAAAATATAGGGATGATGCAGAGGAAGATAACCCTATGACCAAATTATTCATAGGAGGACGTAATTGAAATCATGGACAAGATATGACATTAAGTTCCACCATTTTGGCATGCCCAAAAACTTCATTTATGAGTGTATAAAGATGAAGGTAGAGTAGAGGAATATGGATGGTATGTCCCAAAATAATGAAGTTGTAGTTGTCAATGAAGAGATTTTTATTATTCCGGAAGACAATCATATCAGTCTTGGAAGCCATGACTCAACCAGGTTGATCAATTCTGGAACCTCCTACCATGTCACATCGAGAAGATATTTCTTCTCATATTATAGTTTAGGGAGCTTCAGATATGTAAAGATGGGAAATAATAGTTTATCCAACACTAATTTTATTGGTATTATTTTTCTAGAAACTAATATTGGATGTCGGTTATTATTCATGTATGTGAGGCATGTTTCAGATATTTTCCACAATCTGATATCCACTAGAATTATTGAAAACAATTGATATGTCTGTTTCTTAAGTGATGGTAAATGAAATATTACCAATGGAAACCATGTTATTTAAAATTGAATGAAATATTCTTCTCTTTATCTCATAGATGCATGAACATGTGGAGTAGAAGTTAATGTATTTATAAAAGATATTCCTGTAGAAGATTGGCACAGACGACTTGGTCACATGGGAGAGAGATGAATCAAAATGATCTCTAGGAAAGGTCTCTTTCCATGAATAATAGGTACAAATATGAATTCATTTTTTTATTTCATCATGTAAAAACAACACAGAGTATTGTTTCGTGGTTATTTACCATCCACAAAAGAAAAGGTTTTATATTTGATTGAAACAGATTTCTACATGTTGAGAACTAAAATGATGGGCGGTTTTATGTATTTTTTTTACCTTCATAGATGGACATTATATTAATGTTTCAGTCATATCATGGAAAACTAAAGATCAAGTTCATTATGTTTTCAAGAATTATCATGGGAAGGTGGATATAGAAACAAGAAGATGGTAAAAGTGTGTGAGATTAGACAATATATATGAGTATTGTGGTCTGTTTGATGATTACTCTATGAATTTTGGAATCATGATGAAAAAATTAGTACTGAAGACACCTCTATTTAACGGCTTTACTGAGTGGATAACTAGAAATTGTTTTGAGAGAATACGATGTATGGTCAAAAATGAAAAGATTCCAAACACATTCTAAGGGAGGAAATGAGGACTGTAGTTGATCTCATCTTCCTTTATCAATCAGTTCCACTAATCTACAATATTCTATAAAGTGTATGAATATGTAAAGATGTTTCATATAGGCACATGAGATTATTTGTCTAAATGGAATTTTTTTCACATCTTAAATTATGAGTGGGTGTGGCTGGATGGGATGGGAAAGTAGGGTATCTTTTTGGGATATGCTCAAGAAGAGTTTGGATACCAACTCTGGGATCCTGTCAGAAAGAGGATCATCATAAGTAGCGATGTAGGGATTCTTGAGTATTAGATGATTATATATTTTGAAAATATTGATAATGTAGAGAAGTCATAGTCTGAAGAAATTACAATTAGTATAGAACTAAAATAACCACCATCTGTACCATATATCAAGAGAGAGATATGGGAAAATAACAACACATCACTACCAGGTAATATGTCACCATTTGCTGATAGGTCTTCATCATATGAAATTTCATTACATATTCCCATATATTAAAATTTGAGGAGATCCACCACATAATGAAAATGAAGTCATCGATAATCACCACATGAGTATGTGATTCTCACTTACAAGGGATAACCGGACATTTATGACTATGCGATCAAGTGCTAGTAGAAGATGGAATTGAAGAAGGCCATGAAATGGGAGATGAGATCCTTGGTCATGAACTGTATAATTTTTTAGAGTTAAAAAATAGACAGAAGAAACTCAATAACATGTGGGTGTACAAAATTGATGTGGATATGGAAGGTCACATCCACACTATTGATCAAGAATGGTCATGAAGGGATTCAGTCAAAATAATGGTATTAAATTTGATGAATTTGTTCTCCTATGGTTAAAATGTCTTCTAACATAGTTTTTATTGGATTGGTGTCTAGTTTGAACATCGGGGTTTCAAAAATGGAAGTAAAGACATCGTTCTAATACGGTGATCTTGATAAGGAGATACATGTGGATTGTCTATAGGGACTTAGGTGAAAGGAAATGAAAACATGGTGTGCAAGAATAAGAAAATTTTATATGGTCTGAAATAGGAATCGATGCAATGGTATATTAAATTTGACTCTTTCATAAACAAATTAGTATAGGAGGACAAATTCTAAATATAGTTTTTTCATCAAGGAGTATTTTGTTTGTGATTTCATTATCTTGTTTCTTTATGTTTATGATATTCTAATTATTAGAATACTATCACCAAGATTGATAGGTCTATGAAAGAGATGTATATGTATTTTGAATTGAAGGACCTGTGAGACACTACTCAGATTAATAGTATTTCGATTACTAGTGAAAACAGGAATTAAAAGATTTGGCTATCTCAGGAGAAGTTCATTGAGATGGTTTTTGAATGATTCCATACGAGCTAGTAAAAAGTAGTAATCACTCCACTTGTGAGTCAGTTCAATATCATGAAAAGTTATGTTCTATTAACTATGAAGGAGAAAGTATAAATAGAAAATTTTCTTTATCATTAAGGAGTTGACAGTCCTATGTATGCTATGGTGTGAACTAGACCTGATATTGGTTTCACTATTTCGGTTATGTGCAGATTCTTATCAAATTTAGGAAATGATCATTGTTCAAAAGTAAAATTGATATTGGGGTATATCTGAGGTATATATAGTCATTTTTTATGTTTTGGAAGTGATAAACTAGTTTTAGAAGGATATATAGACATAGATATAGGTATAGTTATAGACACAAGGAAATACGTATCCGTGTACCTGATATAATTAATAAGGGGAGAATTCAAATGGAAATCATGACATTAGAAGTGTGTTTCCTTATCCACCACAGATGTAAAATATATCATGTTCATTGAAAACTGCAGGGAGATGTTGTGGATGATGAAGATTTTACAGGATCTTGGATAGAGTCATGAGAATTATATTATCATTTTCAATAGTCATATCTCTATTTATCTCAGCAATAACTTGAAATTTTATTCCAATTCCAAACACATTTATGTGTGATATTACTGGTTCTAAAATATTCTAGAAGCAATATAGTTGAATTTTGAGATAATCCACACCAATGATAATGGGGAAGACATTATAATGAAGGTTATATTGAAAGGGAATTTGGAAACCCTCAAGTAGATAGTTGGTTTATCTTCAACCCCAAATTGGTCATGAGGGGTACATTTTTGGGGGACACTCCCATTTTTGGATTATTCAAAAAAGAGAAAAAAAGATGATGCCAAGACTTTTTTGGCCGAAAACAATTTAAGCAAGGAGTATTCTTCTATTGGAGTGTAGATGATGGAATTAACACCAACTGAAGTGTTTGACAGTAGCATGTGATGTGGTTTTTAAGGGGATGATGAACTACTCCATACCAACCATGGATTACATTAGGTATCTGCATTTATAAAATGAGATTAAATACCAGGTTTTTAATCAGATAAAAAACTTCTGTAACACTAGATTGTATCCTCTTATGAATTTATCTGAAGAAGAAATGGAAATGTTCCCCTTCTCCCTTGGACGTAGGAATCATTTATATACCTCGTAAATCCCTTATGTTCTCTATTTTTTCTCTGTTTGTATTTGATTTCATCTCCATGAAGCTTAGCTACCACATCATCCATCCATACACTTATGTCCAAGACTAGATATCATCGAATAAAGAAGATAGAGACAACCTAATTTTTTAACTAATAAGAAATTTTTCCACAACCAATGATCCACTGGGAGTTCTCAGAAATTGGATGGAGAAAACTATTATGATTTTTTGAAATATGGGAGCCATTAAAACTACTTACCTAATCAAGGGAGAACTCCCCATATTCCCTCTGAATAAATAAAGGAAAAAGGAATTCAATGAGATTACCACTTACATTAATTAATCCTAAAAACAACATATATAATCTTAAATACCTTTTATATTGATACCTCTCTTGAAAATTACTTTTGAGTCACTGAAAACATTCAAATATATGAAATCATTCCCAATGATGACACCCATCGTTGTGAGAATCCAATATAAAACAATTTCAGAGACTTATAAATTTTTTTGGACACAAAGTTTTGAGGTATTCACACAGATAAAACATACATAGGAATGTAAGAAAGAACATTATTAACCATATTGTTCCTTCTCCCATTAGATAGAAAGTGGCTTTTCCAACTCAATATCCATCCCATTATTATATCCAAAATGTTATCATAAAAGTGAATTATAATATTCTATTTGATAAAGGAACACCTAAAAAATCTATTTGAAACATTTTTTATACATATTTTTCTCAAAATAGTGTACACAATTTTTTTTTCAAAAAATACAATGTGAAGAATATGATGTTTTAATTAGTTATTCCCCTCAACAATTTAATTTCTTTCTATTTTTTTATATATAATCAATAATTTTAATTATAACTAAATATCTGAAATCTAAAAAAATAGTTACAAAAAAATAATTTACATAATTTGAATCAATATTTTATATTATATTAAATTCTAAAAACAAAATATCTCCATATCACCATGTAATATATAATAATAAGACAAGATCTTCTGCCCATCCCTGGTTGTGATTGTTTTAGCATGGATCTCATTTATATTTATAATATATTAAACTTCACTCTCAATGCGTTTATCTCATTAAACAATTATTGGTGTTCAACTTATGAATTGTCTTGGGAAAACACGGGTGAAGGTCCCTCATTTGCATGCTAAAAATGATGAGATTAATTAAGATTTATCCCACACCATGGGGTCATTTCATCCCATTTTCAGCATAAATTTCATAATTTAATCACATTTATTGGTAAATAATACTTAAATATAAATATTATAAATGATTAAATTTAATAAAATAATTTTAATGTATTGTGGTTTCATTTTAGATAAGTTTTTAATTTTAATAAAGTTCTTAATAATATGTTTTAGGGAAATTAGTTCTAAAATAATTGGGTATTACAGTCTCCCCACAAAAAATAAATTTCTTTTTTCAAATGTTAATTATTTTTATTTCATTATAATAGTAAACAGAATATTAAAGTTAGATAAATTTCAATGTATAATTCCTAGTGTGTTACCATCCTATCAAAATGATAAAACATATATTTTCCCCCTAAAATAACATAATCCCGAATGTTATATTTTTCACTTAACTTTGGATCCATGATTTTATAATTATTTAGTATTAAAACCCACATTATATGATTTCATTCAAAAGGATTGTTATAATCATCCTTGCATTGATAGATGATCATTGGATGATATTTAATGCGATATCCTTATTCCTAAAATTAATTTCTCATTGATATATAGTGATCCATTACATTTCAAAAAATTTCAAGAAATTCATCTTAATGATGGATAATAATAATCTATCATGAATATTCAAATAATTTTAAACATTGGATACAGTAATCATACAATATGGTGTTTTATGTGAAAATAAAATCAATATGGTGGATATATAATGATATTAGAAAAAATCCTAGATATAATATTTTTCATATAATCAATATCCAAAAATACATCCATTATAATGTAGTGGAGGATATTTGGAGAATAAAATAATTTATAATGGTGATCTAAAATAGTGGATGTGATATCATAAAATCATCCCAATTCAAATGTACTAGGATACTAGTGAATCTAAACATCATTGTTCTCTCATTGGTTATTAAATTGAGTTATATTGTGAAAAAGTTTCCATCGTATAAGAAATTAAATTATAGGAGGTTTTATTGAATAAAATATGTTTCTGTTCATTGAAAAATATTTATTTCTATAAAATTGGTTACATGATGATCTCATTTACCACAAATAAAACAACATATAGTCCCATGAAGATATTTCCACTGAGGATTGTTCCATCATTTTTGACATATATGAAATTGATTATTCAATCAATTATCATCATTTTCAATTAATGATATGTGAGACTCTATCATTCTATTCATTTGTTGGTTATGAAATTCAACTACATTTAGAGTTTTAATTATAAATAATGATATATTTATTGAAATAATCAAATGAATTTTGACACTAACTCTTATCCAATAAGGAATTTGTAAGATACATTATTTCATGAATATACATTCTTGTATAAAATTTTTCATTTAATAGCTTGTTTTAGGTGAATGAATTGTTTTTTTGGTGTATGTGGGGCATCCAAGGTGTTTCGTTTGTTCATGACATGAATGGAAGGAAAAAGTGGGCCCATCTATGCAAGGCACACAATTTTCGCACGATTTGGTAAACCGATCGACCTACCCCATAAAATCATTCAACCATAAGAAATAGAATATAACATGGTTGGTGCAAGGTTTTCCAAACCGTGACACCTACCCATGTAACCATGCATCCTAGTTTCCCTTGGGCAGTGTCTTGCATACATTTTTAACCGAGTTTGGAAAACTGTGCTAATAGAGTGTGCAGCCCATTAAAGTTGGGAAAAAATAAAAAAATTCCATTATGATATTATTATGGTTCACCTGATTCATGTATCATTTATCCCCCTATCAACCCTAGACATGAACCAAATTCACCCTACCATTCCAAGCATGGTTCAACATTATTCTTGGACTTTTTTGAGCTTTTTTAGTTGTAGATCGATGCCCCAGGTAATTCTAACACTCCATTTGATTCTATTTTTCGGAGTAGGGTCTGTAGTTTCACCCATATTATTTAGAATTCGCAAAAACCCAATTTTTCTTATGTAATATAGGTTGGGGATTCAAGGGATAATTGAATCCAGATCTAAGTCTATTATTATGAGTGTTTTCATCATCATATTTGAGTTATGTGGTCTAACAGTTATATCCGATGGTTTTTATAGAGATATATGTATATCAAATTGTGTTCTTGTGTCCTTCATGTTTTGTTCTTGGTACCTTTATTTCGATCCTGAAAAATGGTTGTAAAAATTATAGATTGAATCCCTTATGGTCCACAAGGGTTTCATGGAGGATTACATGGAAATTTTAGGTCCACCTATGGGTGCACCGAGATTGTTGAACCTAGAGAATGGTAGGGTTATGTAAAGGGTGACCAAGTAATACTTTTAAGACCGTGAAAGATATGTTTTAATGGATGGTTATGTTGAAAATGGAATAATTATAGTTGTGAATAGGGAGATAATTGAATAATGTGTATTCTAGTATTACATGAAACATGTAAAAGGGGTTAAATGGGATTAGTGGGGATACTTAATGGATTTTGTTAAAAATGACTTTGAGGATTAGTTCAAGTGAAATGGTGAACTTGTAAATGGGTAATGCCAAGGGAAAATGGGAAATATGTTAAATGGGATGTAATAAGGTAATTGATGAATATGTTAAATGGGTTAGTACATTAGATATATGGGGTATACCTAACCTAATGAATGAAATAAAGTTGTTGGGATATCCGAATTCATAATTGTACTTGAACATCATATGTGAAAAAATTCATGTGAAATGAAAAAAGGGATAAATGGTCTAATAAAATGTACCTGATGAAGAATGACTAATATGTGGAAATGTTTTAATATATTTAATGGTTTAGGGTGTGAGAATGGGAATTGGTCCAAATAGATATGTATTGTATATGATAAATGTGTTCATGGGATATACCATTCAATTAATTGCCTTGATTGATGGTTATAGAATGTGGTTGATATTTTTATTGATTGTGTTTGGTTGTTATACGTTATGTGTATGGTAAATGGATAAATAATCATGTGCACAAGGATTGGTAGAGTGGTGTATTGAAGTGATGCTCTTCCCCCACATGTCGAGTTTTCAATGGCTCAATACTCCTCCCCAAAATGAATGTGTTAGGGAAGGGGATAGATGATCTATTCCCCAAATTTTTTCATTCCACTCAGACTAATATTTTTAGGTGAGGATAACGCCTTTATGTGATGTGTTTATCTCTAGTGCGATTAGAATTTATTTATTCATTTATGCACTTTGATTTATTGCCTTACACCCATGTTTAGATAATGTATACATGTAATATATAGAACACATAAAGACTGTGGATTATGTAATGAAGATGGATAAGTGGTGAGTATAATAATAATGGTAGAAATGGTTAGGATACACATTGTAAACTAATTGAAACTGATTTTTCCTTTTTTCTTACCTTATCATTTATTCATGCTTCAATACATTATCGATTTGACTAGATATTTTGTAGACATTGTTAGTGGTGGCCTATTGAGTTTTGTACTCACACCATGCTCAGGCCATCCTTGGGTACTCGAGAAGATTTTATGGTTGCATGTCAGGGATAGAGTAATGTCTCTACTCAATTATGTTGAATTAAAAATGGGATATGCACAGATGAGGATCCAAACATGGATTTGGGACCCATTTTGGTGATTTATCCATTTTTTGGGTGTTTTATTCAAATTTTCACTATTAGAATTTCATGAAATGGTAAATGTAGTGTTTTGGTTTATACCTAGTATGGGATATGTTGGGGTATAATGGTTTATTATTTGTTTCATATTGTTACCGATATTAATATTGTGTTTTATTTTTTGGATTAAATTTGTATTGAGGGTATAGTCTCCCCACATGACTTATTAGACCCTCACCACTGGTTGGAATCCTCTGGCATACGTGTAGGTGAGCATGCAGCAATTCGAAAACTCTACTAGGTGCCCTAGTTTAGTGGTTCTTAGGATGGGGATGTTAAAAAGTTGTACGATAGGTGTTTCCTGTCTCTTTCATTCATGTTACTATTTTTGGATGAACAACTAGAGACTACGAAGTATTGGTCCTTGGTAATAATCTCATGCTTGGGAGTAGTTAACCCATATAAGATGGAAAATCCATGTACCATTGGGTGGGAGTTGACGTGGATGATGTGTGTTGTTATAGTTGAATGTTATTTCACCAATGGGTGATGCAAAATGTGTGTTCCTTGAAAGATTTGTGATATTTTTCTATTTTTTGGATTGGCATGAGGTTGTGCATTCAAGCATCATTTTAGGCAGCTAATTATGTAGGTGATATGCATCATGATAGGCACACATGAGATAGATGTATGGGGCATAGAGAGTATAATTTATTTTACATCCATTAAAATTTGAAATAAAATGGTTTCTAGTAATGGTAATCCATATGGGTATATGAAAATAATGTAAATGAAATGTGATGAATGATTTGTTTAAAGAAATGTTATGATCATGATAAAATTTTTGGTAATGGAAAATTATAAATAATGATTCCTAAAAGATAAATAATTGCATAGTGACAGTGTAAACATTTATGATATTTTCCTAATGAAAATAGTATATGTGTCCAAATTATGGAAGTAACAAGTTTTAAAATAGGAAATATTCCTTAAGAAGAAATATTTTTCATCTAAAATAATTATTAATGGATTAAAAAGATGTTTAATGAAATATTATTTATAAATTAGTTTTTCCCTAATAGGTTCATGACATGTGGTATGAAGGGTTGGGGGTAGTATTAGAGATGTAAAAACATCCATTTCAATGGTATATGTGGAGTGTCTTAGGTATGTAAGGTAGTGAATTCTTCATTAGTGGTCTATAATGATTGGTCTTCCATTTAGATATTTGTCATTTAAAATGTATAGGAATATACATATGAGGAATGATTTTGAACGTTTTTGGAAAATAGAATGTTCAAAAGAATGAACCTTCATGTGTTCATCATTGTTTCATTAGTTAGGCAGTGGCCTTGAGGTTATATGGTGTTGTTTTATAATATTGAAGTAGTAATCCTCAGGGTTTGTAATTGTGTGGGTATTATGACAGACATAAGAATGAGTGTATTATTGAAGTGTCATTAGTGATGGTATTTTGTCATTGTTGGGGTGGCCCATGTGGGTTTAGACTATATGGGATGTATTTTAGAACATAGAATGGGGGTGTTTGGATCGTAATACCGATGCATGTGTACCTTTATTATGTAACCTAATGTAAATGCTTATTTGGTGCATTTGGGATAGTGTGTATTGAAACAAGGATGTGAGTTTCCTTCCAGAGCATTTTCTAATTCGAATCCCAATGTGTGTGGACTGGTGAGATAATTGATGGATTGTTTATACTGTTACTCCAGTTTATAGAGCTATTATCACTCGAACTTCATGGTTACCTATGGTAGAGGATTAATGAGGTTCATAGTGCTCTTGTGTGTGTGTGTCATATAGGTGGATGTATTAAACAAGAGATGTGGGATGAATAATATGTTTCTTAGCACAATCTTGGCATAGGGGTATACACATAAATATTAATGGTTGGTGATGCAACTCAAGCCGGGGTTACACATTAATAGTTTTTCAAAAATAAACGTTAACCACATTGGAGGATATCCCCATTATGCGGGTGACTTGGAATAATAATCATGGACTATTCTTTAGATGTTGAATCGGTTCATAGAAGTACCATCAAGTTTTGATAAATTGTACAAACATGTCCTATTTTTCAGAAGGGAACTTTAGTAGTTGTGGTAGGTTGTAAGGTTGTTTTCTAAGGTGACACCCAAGGTGAGGGTGGTTGTGTGACTGAGCATGTATTTACGAATGGTTGGGTTGGTGGATAAATTGTTTATAATTCCTTAGGTCCGATGAGGCTGACTACCCAAGAGGAATGGTTATGTGAGTAAGAATGTTTTGGGCTAGGATCAGGTGATGGTTGGATGGTGGGAACTAATTTCAGTGTAAGAGTGGTTGCATGAGAGTGTGAATCCTTGAGGGAAATAATGAGGACTAGATATGGGAATTCACTGGAAAGACATAATTTCAATCATATTAGTGTATATATATCTAAATGAAACCCGAGTGGGATGTGTGATTATGAGAGAGACTATTGGTTTGATTAGTGAAGATGACCATTGAATTTTGATTGTAAATTATAAGGGGTTTACCATAAGAGCTTGAGTGTTATGGTAGAAGTAGTGTCATACGAATCATTGGTTCTCAGTTGCATGGTGGATGGTCATTGATTGGTGGGGAGTCCTGGTTTTCAATCATGCCTGAACTATAGTGATTAAGTTCAAATGAGATGTTTGTAGTATGAGAGGCTGATATACTTTGTAGATCATGGAGTCCCATAGTGGGATCTGAAAATAAAAATGTATAAGTTGGTGTTGGTGTTGTTTGACAACTTTTTAGTGTTCCTTGGTTTGTGATGATCATTCCCAATATCATGACATCATACAGGTACATTGAGAAGATCTGGATTAACACATAGACAGATGAGGGTGTTTTGGATTTAAGATGAGCAATATGGATTTTACACTCATGATGGAGGTTTATGTGGAGCTGTATGATGGGATGTACACCATCGATAATTTTGGGTGAGGTCCACGATATTGACTCTGTGGTAATAAATTTCGTGGGTTTCATTCACAGATGCCAGAAACAGGCTCTTGGTGACATTTGATTCATTGTTAAGGGAAAATTAAGAGAACCATATATATGTTTTGGGGCTAGTATTTTAGATTATTGTAATCCACGGGGGATTGAATCTATCATTAAGGACAATGGGAAATACACTTCTAATGTGTTTAGTGAAAAATTAGTACTGGATGTAGAGAGGAGATTAATGAGTTGATTTAGAGACATCAGTATACCAATGAGGGTCCTATGAGGTGCATTCTAGGCTTTTCAGGGAGGCTTGGTGGGCCTCTATTATGGTTGATATTTGAGAGGAGTAATGGATTTGAGCTCAGAGTGGCTCCATGTGAAACAAAAGGTTTCTGTGTCAAGGTAACAAAGTGGGTGTTGATACATAACAATAGTTTGTGGAAAGAGAGGTTGGGTTTTATAAATCCAACAAATATGAAAGTAGACTTATGTATTTTATTAGGGTGGTATTATAAAATATTGATGTTTGAGGGAACCTTGGAAATGTTATGTAGTTCCATGCCAATGGTGAAGATATGCATTCCAAGATGGGACAACCAGTGATAACTCAACATGGAAAAGAGTGAAGATAGATGTAGAAAGTTGCAAATCACCTTCTTTGGATGATTGGGGTGAGAAGTACATTTCAAATTTTTGAATAGGTTATGGTGATATCCTAGAATTATTAGTTGGTGTATAAAAAGTGGATGTTTTTTTATTAGGAATGATAATGAGGTTGGTGAAGCTTGATGATGGTTTTGAGGAAAATGTTGCCATGGTGGAATACTTCTATCAGAAGATATGGAATAAACTAAATAGGCATGTTGGATTATAGAGGTAGTATTCAAGTCAATTAGTGCATTGGGATGCTAAAAATAGTGTATCTTTCCTGTATTGGGAGATGGTTGTTCTATGAAAAACCAATCGGGGAGCAGTCAAGCCTGGGATGGTAAATAGTATTGGTTATATTGAGATTAACCCAAATCCTTTTTGATGTTATAGGGGAAATTTCCAATTGGAAATGAAGTCATACTTGAGTGAGTATGAGTTTATCTTAGTCCAAATAATCTATATTCAAGGAATTTCCTCTCGGGTGGCATCAACTATGAGACTGGATTCCAAAATTTAACTATGTTTATATGGATCTTTAAACATGGTGAATTGGAACATGTTAGGTAAGTTGTGAATATTGACCTAAGAAATTGATGGTCTCCCTTAAACAGTGGGGGTTATAGATAACGAAATATGGTGGAGAGAACCATAATGGATAGTTGGATGGTTGATGATGTGATTATAGTTTCGTGTAGGAGGGACTCAAGTGATTACTATTTAGGTGAGTTGACCCTAATAGCGAGCATTGGTATAAGTCTAACTAGATGAGTGCCCAGGAGTTTTAGTTACACTATATGTAATGTCATGGAATGGGATCATCGAGACAGAAATGAAGGATTGATAGAAGTCATGATATGTGTCTGGAAGGTTTTTTTGGTAACCTGCAGATGATATTAGGTTTTTGTCACCATAAGTGTTATGAAAACAAAGTAAAATTATGTTAACTGTTTTGGGTCATGAGTGGGGAAATGATTTTAACAATGGGGTATTGATTGGTTCCAAGATGATGACATGAAAGGAAGAGGAAATTGGGAGAATTTGTGCAAGGCTCATGGTTTACGCATAGTTAGGTAAATAGTGCGCCCTACCCAGGAAAGTCGTGCATCCTTAAAAAGTGTCATATCACACAGCTAGTGAACTATTTGTCAAACCGTTCATCCTACCCCAGTATCCCTCTAACCTATATTCCCTTTAGTAGTGTACTGTGAACGATTTTCCCATGGTTTATCAAAAACTACGAGTAAACTGTGTGACCCTGTAATGTTTGGAAAAATTACCAAATTACAGTTACATGATTTATATATTCCACCCAATTCCTCCCTCACTTATCCCCTCTAATCCTGAGGGACGAACCAAATCAAATGAAGGATTCCATGTGTGGTTCTACTTCGATGCATTGTTTTTCGGAGTATTGTTGGTTGAAGATTGAATCCCCCAGTAATTCTAATACTCCTCCTGCTTCACTTTTCCGGATTAGGGTAATTGGTTTCTCCCATCTTCTTATGAATCCCTAAGACCATTTTTTGGTATAATATAGGTTATGTATTTAAGGGGAGATTAAATCCAGGTATAAGGATATGATTTAGAGTTTTTTCATCATTTTATTTGAGATATGTGGTCTATAAGTTATATCCCATGGTTATTATATAGATATGTGCATATGAAATTATGATCTTGTGTCTCTTGTTTTGTGTTTATGGAATATTTTGTGACATAAGATACAATGGGTGTCTAAAAAATATATTTAACCCCTCATGATCTCCGTGGAATTCATGGAGGATGACATGACCATTTTAGGGCCACTAATGGGGTGCGATGACATTCTCGAACATAGAGAATGGTATGGTTAAGTGAAGGTTTGCTAATTGATAATGTGGATCCCATGAAGAATATGTTTTAATGGTCAATAATGTTGAAAATAAATAATGATAGTTCTTACTATGGAGATAACGATGTAAAGTAATGTTTGGTATGACCTGGAATATGAAAAGGGGATTAAATGGTATTAAGTTTAATATATTATGTATTTTGTTAGAAATGCCTATAGGATTAATAAATGTGAAATATCGAACCTGTAAATGGGTAATGGAATGGAAAAATCAGGAAATAGTAAATTGGGATGTAATAAGGTAATTGATGAATATATTTTATGGGTTATTACATGAGAATTATGGTGTATACTGAAATGGATGAATGAAACAATGTGGTTGTGCTATATGATATAAGAATTTTACTTGAAAATAATATGTGAAAACATTCTTCTTAAACTATAAATGGGTTATATAGGATAATGGAAGGTAATAGATGAAATGTGGATAATATATAAGAATTGTTGAATATATTTAATGGGATACAGTGTGAGAATGGGAAATGGGATTAACATATATTTAAGGTAAATGATTAATGTGTCAATGCGTTATATCATACTAATAATTCCCCTGATTGATGGTTATGGGATATGGTTTCTATTTGTATTGATTTTTTTGGTTGTGATATGGTATGTACATGGTAAATGTATAAATAATCATGTCAACTCGGCTTGGTAGATTGGAGTATTGGAATTAAGTTCTACACCCACATGTCGATTTGGACTGAGACTATAAACTCCACCGAAAAATTCATGGGTTGGGGAAGGGGACAAAGGATGTATTCCCCTAAAAGTTTCATTCCCCTCAGACTGAGGTTTCAAGGTGAGGATAATGTTTTGATTTGATTTTTTTTCACTAGCGAGATATGGACTTGACTTCATCTCTTAATCATAGTGATGGATTTCCTTAGACCAATCTATAGATGATTTATATGCCTAACCTATGGAACCCATGAAGATAGTGAATTATGTAAAGAAGATGGGTAATTTGTAAATATAGTAATAATGATAAAAATGTTTAGCATACAAATTATAAACTAATTGATACATGGTTTTTCTTTTGGTCTTACCATGTTATTTATTAATACATGGATACATTATCGAGTAGATTTGAACATTTTTAGACACTGTTGGTGGTGTCCTATTGAGTTTTGTACTCACCCCATAATTAGGCCACCGTTGGGTAATTGAGAATATTTCATAGTTATAGGATAAGAAAAGATAAATGGCTCTATGCTAGGAGGTTGATTTAGGAATGCGATGTCAATAAATGAGGATTCAAACTTAGATTCTGGACCCGTTTTGCAGATTTATCCATTTGTTTTAATTTTGGTTTTTATTCACTATGGCATATTAACATTTCATGACATGGTTAATGTTGAATTAAGGTTTGTAACCATTTTTTAAGATGTTTCACTATGAATGTTTATTGGTTGTTTTGAATTCTTCCTCATATTTTTATTGTGTTATGGTGTGGATTACTTTGGTAAAGAGGATATAGTCTCCCTATGTGACATATTATACCCTATCCACTAGTCAGAAACCATTGGTGTCCATGGAGGTGTGCTTGGGGTCATTTGATAACTTGGCTCACGACAACTGTTTAGTGGCTCCTGGGTTGTGGACATTACAATTTCTCATCATGAAATTATTTTTGTGTCTATGGAAACCATTGTTAACATGTTAACATCATGATATAACTATTAATTATATACATGAAATATAAATCTATGAATAATTAATATGAAAACCATTCAAAAGAAAAACTATAAACATAAATTTATTAAATAATAATGTAAATATTATCCCAAAAATATAAAATTTTATGTTTAAATATAAGTTATTAATTTTCTATCTCATTTAATGTAATCTAATAATATAATAAATATAATCTAAAATACCTAATAATGGATTTTTAATTTGTATGTTAATCACAAAAGAATATCCATTTAGTGTCTCAAAACATGTGATCTGTTATAGAATATTTTCTAACATAAAGTGACATTTTATATAGTAACCAATATGACACATTTAGTGTTACTACACCTAGTTACAGCTGTTCCAAATCCGGAATACACATATAGAATAATGTAATTTATTTAATTTCTAGGAAAAAATAACAATATAAACATGAAAAACATTATGTTATTATCATACACAAAGAATTATCCATACAGTTTTATTAAAATTTCTCTCATCCAAAATTCCCATTATAATCTAAACTAAAACTAAAAACTTATTTAACCAATTTCTAATAAAAAATTAGGAAACCCATGTTAAATATATCATTAGTTTACATCATTTTAAAAAGATTAAAATATGTTATCAGAAATAGTCATAGAGTCCAAAAACATAATTTGTTGGTGTATATATAAAAATTCTATACATGGAACATATTTTACATAATATTTTAAAATTTCTAAATAATGGAGAAACATGTGACACCCTTTTGGAATTAACATGTGTAATTATCATTTTCTTAAATAATATAATGAATGAATGAGAAAGTGGGAGCATAAACACTAAGTACAATCAATAGTCTTCAATATATCATCATGGTCCTGATCATAATAAAATGATATGACATGATAATTAGAGAAATATCATATTAATATGATTATGTAACAATATGGGTATTCAAAATATTTGGATAAATGGGAATCTAACACAAATAAGGAAACATGTAAAATTGGATAAGACTGTGAGATAATATAAAAGATCCATGCAGCATAATCAATAGAATATTTCATTAAAATGTGTTATTTTTTAGAAACATAAAGTAATAATGAATAATGAAAAAAAATATTGGAAAAAAAGAACAAAAACTTTTCAAGGGAAAAAAATTCAGCCACACATTATATAATACATAATTATATGAACTTATATATCACATTGGAGAGTAATACAATAACACCCACAATTATGAGAAAACATAATTATTATTTCATAATAATATTTCATGAAATTAAACCAACTAACCAATGAAATAAAAGGTGATATAAAACCACACCAATACATCAGTATACCTATAAATCATTGACACATAAGTCTACCACTTTACATTAATAGCTCTTCATATCATAGATAACCTATTGAAATAAAATAGCTTTTATAACATTTCAAAAAATGGTATCATTCAAAATTTCATGAATAATTAAATTGGTTGATCAAAAAAACATCATTCACACAATAGATGATTTTAAAGGAAATTTATAGGAGATTAATGAAAAATAAATATCCATGTAGAATTTTCATTTTGATATCAATATAAAAATGGAAATGAAACTATAAAATTGTGATAAAAAAGAATAATTTTCATTTTCATAATCGTTGATGTTATAAGTGAAATAAAAAAGGAAATTTTAAAATGGTGATGTGATTAATTTTGAAAACAATAAAACCCGAATACAATAATTAACAATATATCCATGAAATAAACTAATTAGTTATAAAAATGAAAATTTTAGTGTAATACACAATGTAAAATATGGAATGAAAAACAATTTCCTCGTTTATTTAAAATAATATATGTTGAAACATTATTTTATAAATAGTATTGAATCATTAATTTGAAAAAATAAAAATATATATTCGAATATCACATGAAATAAAATATATTTTGATTTAAATTTATTAATGGATTACATTAGTGGGGATAGAGATTAAGGATTTTGAATAAAATAGTACATTGGAAAATGATGGGTATTATTATTAATATCATTAACATGTATGAAGAAAGGATTCCATTATTGTAATTTCAAAAAACGTGAGATTAATTTAATTATCTTATCATCATATAATAGAATAAAATAATCTAATAAGAAATAATCAAAGAGGAACCATTATTACACAAAAATAAAAGTTGATCGAAGAATGTCCCCTCACATGCATCAAATTTTATTATGTATATAATGATATAAATTTTATACATGTGATAAAAATGATAAAACCTTTATAATATAGATGAAATTAAACATAATTAAATCATATGGATGAATATACATTATATAAAATAATTAATCTAAAAAACAACAATCATAACTAAATAATGAAAATTGTGTTAACAAAAACCGTTGTGTAAATCAAAATTCTGTATGTAAGAAAAATATGAAAATTATTTTACATTATTGAAATTTAAATATTCATAAAAATATTTGATTTAAATCTTTCTAACATATTATAGAATTATTTTACTAATTTTAGAAATTATTTTCTAAAAGAATCATTATAAATGAATATATGTTTATTGAGTTAAGGAATAACCTTAAGAATATCATAATATATAAAGTATTAATCTGATGAAAAGTAATTCACAGAAGGAATTATAAATACATATTAAAATGTGTACATATAATATAATTCAATAATAGAATAAAATTACTGAACCTTGAAAATATTTTTCAAGAAAAAATCATTCAAACTCAATGTAAACATAGTAATGAAAACCCTTACCCTGTATCCATTCTAAATCAAATGTACTATAACATCAATTTTAAAAAAACTAACATATATAATTAAATATTTTATAACCATATTCATATATATTAACCTATAACCTATTCATTTATAATAATGTATATTGAATTTATTAAAATATTTTACATTATTTTTTATCATCAAAAGTTATAGATTATGATTGTTTGGTACATACTATAATGTGAACATGTTGACCAATAAGCATTGATATCATGTTTAAAATTACAATATAATTTATGGTATTTTAATATATTTTAAAAAATTATTTTTAATATCCTGAATTACCTGATGTATTATTACTATTATTATTATTGATGATGAAGTCTAATACATAATTGTTTTTGTAAATTTTTAATAAAAAATAGGTTTTATTATTGAGAAGTAAAATTTGAATATATCATGTATAGTAAAATAATCCAAAATTAGTTTTATCCTTTATATCTATAAGTAATATTTTTAACGTTTCCTTTTTCATTTATGATAAAAATTTATAACATTTTTCATTTAGTTGGTTATGTTGGCCCAAACAGTAACATTCTATAATCGATGGATATACATGAATTTAAAAGTGATTTCATTATCATGATATCATTATTATAGTTTTATGATGTTAATATTAAGATTTTATTTGTGATATTAGTCATATTTTATAATAGTTTTTTAATGGAAAATATTATAGATGTAAACAAATTTTGTTTCATACATGAAGTAGTCATTATGTACACATCAATGACTTTATCATAATCCATAAATCAAAATAGTAGAAGGATTAAATTATATTTTAATATTACTAATAATTTAATAAATATCATATTTATTCATTATAAAACAAATTTTACCCATACATATGGTTAGAGTGAAAAATAATTGTCATATCACATATGGAAGAGGTAGTTTGTAAATAACACAAGATGAAATTTAGTTATTAGAGTGTTATGGTTGAAGAATGAAATTTCTTATCCAATAAATATGATTAAATTTATTTATACATAAAATAATTATATATTAATATCAACATTTTAATGATAGATTATGAGGAAGTATAATATGATGGAATAGAAAAGAAATTAAAAATGGAGTAAATTAGACACATATCTTTATCCATGTTAGAAAACCTTTTCATATCTAATTAATCATTTATGATTTGATGTTTTGAGAAGTAAGAAGCATCTAAAAGATGGATAAAATTATTGGACATGTTATTTAAGTAGAGTTTTTTTTTCTAATTTGAGAGTTTGAGGTGTGATGAAAAGTGGGGTGGTGATGTCTCTATTTATAAGGGAGAAGAATGAATTTTATGTAATAATAAAAATGGTAATAATACTATTCAAAGGCAATGTGAATCGAATAATAGAAAATAATGTTGTGGGGAGGGGTTATGTTTATGAAATAATAAACAATAAATTTTTACTGTTGTTTTTATCATGTTTTTATGACTGTTATAGTTATATTTGTCGCTTTTAATTTTTTTTGTTTTTACAGTAATATATATTTTTAAAATAATTAATTATTATTTAATTACAAAAATCCAAATATGAATTATTAAAAAAAATTCATTTAACTGTATTAAATTTTATATTAATTGTGTAAATAAGAAATTGTAATGGTGGAAAATAATAATTTTGATACCAGTACACATAATGATTAAAAAACATTTTTAGAGAATGTTTTTATTCATAAATATTACTATTAAGATAAAAGTAACAATTTTGTTTATTTATATGACATTAATTGTTTTATTATTTAAAATATTAGAGTAATTTATATTACAATGTATGAAAAAAAATTAAACATTTTTGATACAGAGTGTAAACAATCAAATAATTACACTTCTTATTAGTCTGATAAATTATGAATGTATAAATAATGATTAAAATGGATTTTATAAATTTATTTATTTATTGTTTTATGAATAATTTTACACCTAAATACCTATTTTAACAATAAAAGTGTTTTAATGTTCTTAAAGCCTGCGTTACTTCATAATAAGGTCATAAATGCTATGCTATATTAAAAAAATGAATTTTTTTAATATTCAAATAAATATAATTTATTTTAGTATAATCAATAAAAATAATCCAAAAATTATATTGTTATTTTGAATAAAAAATTTCAGTAAATTTGTAAAAATATAAATTATCAAATTTTAGAAATAATTTTTTTAATCAAAACATTATAATATAATAAATATTGTATTCATATAAAGTAAACGTTTTTAAAATATTTAGAATTATTATTATTATTTCCTTTCAACTAGAAATTAAATTGAAATTTATATAATATTCATATCAATTATTTTAATTTTTAATAATATTCTAACTTTCCATAATAAAGGGAATAGAAACATATTTTTAAAAGAATACGTTTTATGCCTTACATGATCATATTAGTTATTCAGAAGCACTATTTTAATTATAAAATTGAATTATTATAATAAATAAAATTTCTTATATTTATATTAAATTAATAATTTTAAAAATTAAATATTATTTATAAAAAAATTTTGTTGATAAAAAATGTTTATATTAACATAATGTATACTTAGATAACATCTCAATATCACTATTTAAATAAAAAACATAAGGTTTGATATTACTATAATTATGGGTGTGTATTCCTATAGTATAGTCATCTTGGATAACACCATGAGTTTAAAATTACCTCAATATTTTGATCGGAAACAAATTTTTGGTGTTATACATTAAAAATGTATAAGGAAAACACTAGTGAATCTAACTCCTTTCTATGAATATAAATATGAGCTTTATAAGGAATACCCATATTAATTGATTCCATTTCATTTTTTTCTACATATATCTCATTTTTTTAAATGTTAGTCGTACATATTTAATTAATTATATATTATAAAAACTTTATTTAATAGTGATATTTTTATTTTATCATAGTTTTGTTTTAGTTTAGTTTTTTTAGTAGAGGACGACGTTAATAACATTATTTATTTTAATGTAAAATTAATTCTAAAATCTTTGTGACTTAAACATAAATGATCTAAAATAACAAAATTTACCAAAATACCAACCCTTTATCCCCTCACGACCAATTATCTACATCCATCACAATTACTTATTATGCATCCAAAAAGAAGAACTCCATATGTATGTTAATCCTATGAATCTAAAAAAAACCCTTTATAATCCACTAATATTATATATATTGAGTGGTGTATATAGATTTTGCTAATAAATATACAAATTGGTTTCAACTTTTATTTATTTTAATTTAAATTTTCTAAAAAATACTAATAATTTAAATTGAAATACCTTATTTGTGGTGATGATATGTAATAATTTTCATAAAAAATTATAGGAGCATTACACACACACATTTAAATCAAAATAATTCATATAAGAAAATAGAAAAAATATATATTTAAAAGTATTTTTAAAATAAATATTTACAGTACCATTTAAAAATTATTCTTATAATATACTAGAGAGGAAACCAAACCAAAAAATAAATATCAATATCAAAAAAATATTTACTCTTTATAAATATAGAATAAATGGGTAGCTAGATAATACATGACCAAATTTTTTAAAATGTAGTGATAGTTACAAATATATAACTAATAAAAAAAGATAATTTTATATAAAACAAGAAATTGATAGACATAAATGTTACACATCATTATGGAAAAAAATATATGTTGTAATGAAAAAAATCATCATGTTTCATAAATAATAATACAATGTATCTTGCACATAATCATGAGGATGTTCTAGACATACAGTGATATGATCCTATATGTACTCATATTGAACTATATATTGACCTGTTGATGCATCGCTTATCTATAAAAAATTATCTTTCTCTTTTCTAGAGTCAACAATTGTGATCATATAGTTAGTTCAAGAAGAATGCTGACTGATACATTTTCATACAATTTGTAAAATTTGAACAATTTTTTCTCAATATTATAATTCGTTTTCAAGGATTACCATGATAATAGTAATGGGAGGTGAGGTAGGATTTGTGACATATTAGACACATTCCAATAAAAAACCATAATGATAAACATGCTAATGAAAAAAATGAACCCATCCTTATATAAATATATCACAAAGGAACCCTCACAATCTAACACAAAACACACAAGTGGTCACATTCATCTCCAAACACAATTTAAATATTGTGTTATGGGGGTTATGTAAACAATGTATCTCAATTTACAAAGAAATTTTTTTATAAAGTTCCCACTATGCATTTTTTACAAATCAGAAGGTTGGATTTTTAAAAAAAATTAGTCAAACATCAATTATATACCAATATTATTTTTAAATATCTTGCAACAATTTTTTTTTATTCAAAAATTAAATTTAGATATTTTATTAAAAATCATTTTTATGAGCCATTATGATGTCCTAATTTACTATTATTTCCACAATTAAATTATAAGAATAAATATTTAAAAAAATAATATTTAACACTACGAGGAAGCCTCATAATAAATCCATTTAAATTTATAAAAAAATTTATGATAAATGGTAAACATTAAAACATATTTATATAAACAAGTTAATCTTTTATATTCAACAAAAAATATCCTATAAAATTCAAATTACACACACACATATATATATAGTAAAAATAGTAAACTCAAAAACCATAACCCCTTGAAACACTTGAATATTTTTTATGTAATATATATAAAATTTAAAACACCCTCATTAAATTCCAATCCCTTTTATGAAGCCTCCTATGAATTTACATTAAATATTATAATTTATATTTTTAATGAAATAAATATAAAAGAAATTATAATTACAATGATTCCTACAAAAAGAGGGGAAAACATGAAAATAAAAACCATGGACTATCATAGTGGAAAAAATCCTTCAAACATAGAAATAGAGAAGGTTTTAAAGAGGATTTAATGCATAGTAGAAGCCAAAGCAACACACATTTAAACTGAAAACCAACCTTGATTTTATCTTCTAACATGGAATAAAAGAATAAGAACAGAGGCCATAATGAAAGGAATAGAAGATATTCCTGGGCCTAACCATTAAAATTAAAATATAAGCATTATATTTTCCCTCAAAAAGCATTTAGGAGTAAGGGAGGTCACACATGGACCTCCCCGTTAATTAGTCTCACTAGAATTGATGCAAATTTGGAGTGAGGAGTATAAATATAGAATATGGTAGTATAATTTTTTAACAATTATAATAATATTGTAAAATGAAATTGGTCCAAGATTATTTACCCTATTGTGAAGAAACTACGTGACAAGAAATTATACATGCTAATTGTTTTTCAATGGTAGGTTTCATGGATAGAAATAAATATATTACAACAATATGAAAATAACTAAATATCACTAACCCTACTTACTAATGTAACCATACAGGGATTGTAATTATTGTAGAAATATAATGACCTCCAAATCCAACCTATAATGTCCAATTGTCGGTGTCATGAACCAAGTAGGGTCGCTATCTGAACTAGCTCCCGACTTGGTCTGTGGAATGGCCCGAAGTGTATTCTACATCCCCATAGGTTGTAAACTAGTATTAGAAATCACAATAAAAAAGTTGGGAATAATTTGGATTATAAACAATAGAAAAAAATAATTATAAACTGAAATGATATATAAATACTAGAAGATTAATTAAAAAATCTTTCAACAGCTAAACATACCTCTCTCAACGTCATAGATCTCCACCAAACATGGAACCACACTCTCTATAAAAGTTATCCAAAACATGAGGGGCCTAAAAATGAAAATATGGATAAGGTGCGATAACTGATATGTTCAGTAGGAAGGCCAATGACCAACAACTCCCTAATATCTTACCTTTAAAAAGAAACCCAAAATGTGATAGTCTAAAAATTAGACATAATAAAATAAGTTTTATCATAATTTTAAAATTTATGTAACATGTTTTCATTTTCATAAAAAGAATTTCGATTCCAATTAATTTTAAAAATAGGATCCATGTATGCATTAACATTTCCAAATGAATGGGGAACAATTTAGATTAAAAATATGGTTTTCAAAAAAGAGTGAACATGCATGAAGAAACTGAATTGGAAATCATATCTCAATACCATGGGAAATCCCTAAGAAGTTAGTGTTAGTTAGGGACCTAGGATCCATGTAACTTAGTGAAATTTCATATAATAACCACAAACATCAACATTATCATGCACAAGCTACAATTTAGGGACTCCCCAATTTCCAAGTTGTATCCAATCATCACAAATGTTTAGTTAGTGTTATTGAATCAATCCTGTTAGATGAAACCTGGATGAACCACTTCCAAATCATCAAGAATTATAGTGTTAGACTTTCCACCTAGGTAGATTTGGTTTCCCATGTGTATATTTCAATGTTCATGAGGTTTTTTTATGAAAAAACATATGAACATAACACTTTATTTACCGAAAAACCCATTCAACCTCTCACCACCATTCTCCCTCCTTAACCACAATACCCTATTTTATATCACACAATAATGCAGAATCTTGAAAACTAGGAACATATCTAAAATCACATCTTACCACCTTCATATCATTTCTCAAGCTAGGTGGAATGCCTCATGAGGGTTTTCCCACTTTCTCAAAATGTTATAAAATATCCAAACAAGTTCAATTACATACAACAAAAAAATTTTATTTTAGAACATATAATCACCCAACACATTTACGATTCCAAAACCGATTGAAATTTAAACTAAACAACCATGGTACTATATATTTTAAAACAATATAACCACCATGATAAAAAAGAAGAATTATTTATTATGAATGTAAAATCACCCATTTATATTTTTTTTCACATAAAAATCCATTATGGATATCACTTTGGAACCCTTTGAAAAAAATATAATGCATGTCATTAAACTTTTGTAACAATATATAACAAAAATCTACACATGTTTGGAAATACACATTTGACTTTCAAAATATCAAGGAGGACACTTTTCAGGATCCATGACCATTTATATATATATATATATATAAAACAATTTTATTTCAAAAAAAAGTAGATGAGGCACATTTTAAGAAAAAAAAAGAAATAATATAAATTTTAATTAAATATCAAGGAATATGGATCCTACCTTAAAGTAGAACAAAATAAAAAATTAATCTAGTTGGGATTTCTAGCTAGAATATTGCGGTCCCCCACTAAGCATATTCATTTTCACATACAAATAAGAACACCTAGCCTCTATGAACACACATGTATGTCCATGAACATGTGAAAGGGGATCCATAAATATTCCCTTATATGAATATACTAGTCACAACAAACCTACATTTGAATTTTCATTTATATACATGGTCACTCCTAAACCCATACATGTATATTAACTGCTGTGGATGACTATACATGTAACGGGGAACCCACACTTATGTTTACATACCTATGAAAACAAAGGCATGTCTTCTTAGATTCGGTGACTCCAAACCACATTATAAGTACTAGACACTACACATATAATATGATAAATCAATCACACTTAATAAAACATTTCCAAGGTGCATAACAAGAGTTCACCCCATAAAACACACTCAAATCCTTCTATATAAAATCAATCAATCACTGAAACAATTTGAAAATATATTTCACACCACCTATATAACACATAAATCGCAATTGAAAAAAAATAACACAATCTATTCAACCATATCGAATGGAAAAGTCCATTAAAATCCTCACATAAAATAATTTTACATTAAATAATGCTTCATATAATTTACAATATTCATAGACTTCATTAAATATGCAAAAAAATACAATTTTCGAAAGTAATCCATTTTATTTTGAAACCCCACATTCCAACTCGTTCATACATCATATGAAATTAAAAACACACTTTGCACATTTCAAACAACCCAAAATTCATTTTCAAAAACCACCACATCAAAGAACAGATGAAAGTTCACCATTTTACCATGAAAATAAAATTTCATCATATATGCATGCCAAAAAACATCCAAAATATGTTTCTCACATTAAAATTAAAATATAAAACACATATAATGAACCAAGAATTCATATTAAAATCATCTAATAATGATAAAACATGGATTCCCCAACCACATATGTTGAAATTACCTTCAAAAGTTGTAAAGCCACAACCACGCCTAACTACATCACAAGGAATCCAAAAAACAAACCCTAGTCATGACAATGGAACCTAAACTCATGATTAATCAAAAAATATTAAACCCAAAGGGATATAAGTACCCTAAATGTGTACCTATATGAGTGTGGCCACTAGAGGGCGGTGGCCAGTAGGTTTGGTGCACCGTGTAGGGAAGGAGACTGGCGGGTGGAGGGTTCCTCTTAGGGGAGGTAGCAGGATGGTGGAGGATGTTTCACACAATGGGGAAAAGAGGGGAGTAGGTAATGATGGTGTAAGAAGTATTTCGAAGGTGGTTCACTAGAAGGGGGTAGGCCATTTGGAGGGAGGTGTAGTGCGATTGAGATAGGAGGGGTAGGGGTTGATGAGAGAGGGGAGAAAGAGGGGAGGGGGATGAAAACCCTAACAGAAAAATGGTAAGAAGAAAAAACTACAAATTATTCTAATATAAATAATAATAATAAGATGATAATAATAAAAATAACAAGACAAAACAAAAACAAAAACAACAACATGATAATAATAAAATTTATAATAACCAACTTATTCATAATAATAATATTATTCATTAAAATAATATAAGCATTGTCATTATTTTTAAATCATTTTTTTTATTTTATTATCATTTTAATTTTAATTATTTCTTTATTATGAACACTCAGTAGGACGCAAGATAACCTGGGTGAATCCGTGTGGTTTCTCCAACCATGCTCTACCAGTGCTCCTAATGCTACCATGCCCAAAACATGTGTTTTGAAATAAAAACTCAAAAACATAATCTGGGATTCAACCTAAACTACTCGAGGCTAGGAAAATTAATAAATCAAATAATATAAAGAGGTTGAATGTGAAAATTATCCCCAATATAATTATTTCCACCATTAGAAATCCAAGACATGGTCTAGACCAAAAAAAATGATTTTCCTTCATAGTTCAATGAGATCCCAAATATAAGACAATAGAGATGAGGCAATCACACTACCTTAAAAAGAATGGACTTATAATACAAAATTAGGAGAAATAAAAAAGGACTCCCTGCCAAGTGTTTCCCTCCCCTAAAAGCTAAGACACCACCTATTGATAATAAAATTATAGGAACTCTCACAGTGCACCATTTCAAAATTCTGAGACAAAATTCAATAAAAATTCCCAATGATACCCATAAACTTATTGAGAAATAAGTGATGAATTCAAATGAGGCAACCTGAACCTTGCTTCACAACACCGTTAGGAATGTTTCGACCACTAAGTATTACTCAAGAGAGGGTTTTCTGTTACATAGCTCTAAATGAGACAACCTATCTCCCCACAAACACAAAAAAAATAAGCTGAATTACAAACACAAGGAGGACCAAGTGGAATCTCCACGTTAAGAAACAACATAATCCCCAACAAAGAACTAGGTCACAAACATGGGGATGACCGAATAGACTCCCCAACACAAAGAATTGGCTGAAAAAATTTCATTATAGTGCGGCTTTTAGAGAGACCAATGGCGGGACTCCCCACCATTAAAACTAAGAAGCTTTACCGACTAACACACATTGATAATAAATCCCCAAAATACCCAATCACAACTACAATATGAAAAACGAATGATACGCTAAATTGGAAGGAGAACAATACATGATCAAACACTCTTGTATGTCATCACCATTTTTGAATAAGTCTAAATAAAAAACCCAAATTAAAATAGACTTACATGGCTATTTATACATAGAAAACCTCATGACGATCCATACAAAAAAGGGTATAAAAATTCAGGTTCAAGAAAATGAGACAATCATGCCTCCATTTAACCTAGGAAAAAATATTCTACCCATGTGGGTCATGATGTGGTGTTAAATTATCCATGTATATTTCCACAAAGTGATTCAATTAAAATAGTGCGGCCACAATGAAATCACAAACTATCTCCGACTACATCAACAAAGATGGAAGTTAAAAAAAATTCGTTTACTGTCCTGGGGTTTCTTGACTACACACCATCTTCACTTTTGGACCTACAACTGGACCTATGATAATTTTAGCATCTCTTACTTCACAGTCAGGTGATATAAACACCCATATAGAACTTCTAGTTCTAGGTCCTTCTGAATTGACACTGCATCCTCTACAACACCAACTGACTCAACACATCCCATAATATTCTTACCTTACATTAAACCTTAGCCACTATAAGGGATTAAAATATTCATACGCATCACCCCTTTATACTTTGAATGAGAAACAATGGGAGGAAAGACACATAATATACTCCTTTATCTAAAATGAATGAATTCAAAATTTATTGATGGAAAACAATCTTATGTCAAAATAGAGGATCTCAAAATATTTGAGCAACCATCACCCATACAGTTGAGCGAGTAAATGACTCAGAAAGGTTCCCCAGAACATGAACATTATGATTGATATAAGCAATACATGTAGATAGACCATAAAACATGTCCCAAAGGGCATGAATTTCTTGCAAACAACCATAAAAACCTCAAACAACCAGGCTTGCCACATTGGGGGCCTAAAATGAGCCTTTTCATAAATGAATCTAATAAATGTCCAATAGGTTCTTAAAAATTGTATCCAATATAGAGAACTGCGGACTACATAAACCGTTCCACACAGAAATTTCCCTTTACTGCTTCCAGGCAGGTCGTTTAGGCTGGAAGACTCCCAACATAACCTTTGGAAATTCATGAAAATTAAGAAACCATAATTCTATTCAACAACATCCACATCCACTCTTCCACTACGAGAGGATATGCTTAATCCAGAAGAGAAGAGAGATAAAATCAATGCTGAAACCCAAGAATAGGGTATGTATTTTGATCAACTGGTAAACTTTCCAACAATAATTCACAAATGACCATACATAAAATATTCATTGATTTTTTAGGGGTGTACAATAGTTGGTGAGGAAAAATCAGAAGGACCCAATCAAATAGGACCTTTGAACAAAACATACCATAATCCAAATCCAGTCACACAAGGGGAGCCACTATAAAGGATTCCTAAAACACTTCTCAGAATAGATGAAATACCATTATTTCAAACCAAATTATCAATGATACACAATAAAAAACGAATCATTCAAACAAAGGGGTTTCAAAATCAATAAATCCCACAACAACATTAATAAGAATAGAAGAAGAAACATGATTATGTAAGAGGAAACTAGTGTTGATGGGTGACCAAGACATAAGGTAAGAGGTTATATGCCAGTCAGTACACTATCATAAAGAGTGTTCTAGGATAATGCCCATGGAACCACATGGATTTCTAGGCCCTGCGATCTCGCTAAGAATAATGGTCCAACCCACTTCACATTTCACTAACAATGAAAAACCATAAGGACTAAAATACTCAAATAAAACATGACTTCCCCTTGTAACTTGAGTGTTGTCATGAAGTGTACATGCATGAACCTTACTCACAATAACAAAATCAAATTCCAATAATCCTAGCTCTGATATATGTTGAATATTTCCCATGGAACATAACACAATGGAGTAGAACCTCACTACAATATAGTATTTTCTTGAATGAAGCCATGTCGATATCCAAATAGGTGACCAACCCGGTCCGTGACATGGCCCGCAAGGCATTCCTGATCCCCGAAGGATGGAAAATATTGTCGAGCATCAAAATTAAATAGTTAGGAATGATTTGAACCATAAACAGAAGTCAAATATATACCTATATGATGAAAAACATATATACACTAGTAGCTGAAATAAAATAAATTTCATTAGATAATTATAACACTATGCGACCTAATGGGTCACAACCAAACATGGAATAACACTCACCCTAATGAAATATAAAACTAGAGGGACCTAAAAATGAAAAGTTGAAGTACGCATGAGCAACAAGATGGTTAGTAGGAAATACAAGGATAAAAAACACTATATCCCATACCTATATAATGAATCCAAAAAACGTTATACATTGAAAATATGACATAATAAAATAATTTTTTCTACTCATTTAAAATTTACTTAACATGTTTTCATTTTCACAGAAATAATTTTTCATCCAATCCATTTTTAAAATTGGTTCCAAGAAAGAAATAACATTTATAAATGAAATGAGGCCAATTTAGAATAAAACTATGATTTTTACAAAAGATGGAATAAGAATGAATAGACTAAATAGAAAGTCATATCAGAAGAACCATGGGAAATCCTTAAGCAGCAAGTGTTAGTTGGGGACCTTGGATCCTCACACCTTAGTGGGACATGGTATAAAAACCACACAAACCATCATTCTCATGGACGAGCCACAAGAGTGGACAACCCAGCAGAAAACTAGATTCCAATCATCACAAATTTTTAGTTAATGTGGTAGAACCAATTTTACTAGATGAAATCAGGATAAACCATATCTAAATCATCTAGTGTACTAGTCCTAGTATTCCCACCTAGGTTCCCATTGTTTCCCAGGTGATCTTTTTCAATGGTGGTGATGATTTATTATGGAAATACATAAGAACCTAATTATTTCTTTACCCACAACCCATAGAACCTTCGACCACCATTGTCTATACTTAAGCACATTCCCCAATTTTACATCACACAACAATGTTGAAGCCTCAACACTAGGTTGATATCACAAATCCCATATTAACACTAACTTTAAATTTCTCCAAATAGTGGTGGGGGGGGGGGGGAATTCATCAATATGAGTTTTCGACAATCAAAAACCATTCTCCATTTGAGAAATGGGCTTAATTATAACCATGATTCACTTTTCATTTTTGAAAACATTATCTCCCAAAAGTTTTATGTTCTGAAAACTATCTTAATGTTCATCTAAACTTCCAAGGTACTATATATTTAAAAACATGCTAAAAAACACAAATATGATGAAGTAATCTTTCTTAATAATTTCAAATAACCCTTTGTTATCATTTTAACACCAATATCAATTTTGGAAATATCTTTGGAACCATTTGGAATAAAAATAAGGCATTTCATTAAACATTTACATGAAAAATCACCACAAATACCACACAACAATAGAAAATCCATTTCACATTCAAAACTTATAGGAGAATACATTTTATGAACAATGAACACTTATGTATATATATATATGTATATATATACAATATGTCCTTTTAATATAAACGAGGATGACACAAATTTAATGAACACCAATATATAATGGAAATTATAATTAATGATCAAGGCATAGGGAACTATCTCAGGGTGTTACAAAACTAAACTTTCATCTCCTGGTTCTTTCTAACTAGAATATGATATTCCCTACAAATCATATGATCGTTCACATATATATAAGGACACATATCCCCTATATAGTCACTCTCGTGGCCATGGATATATGAAATGGGATCAATAATTATATTCTATTATGCATATACTAGTCATAAATCACCTACATGTTCATTTATATATATATATACATGGGAACAGCTGGCACCATTAATGTATATTAAATACCATGGATGACTATACATAAAATGGGGGAACACACACAAATCTATATAATTAACTATGCACATGTAGGAGAGTCTCCATAGACCCAAAAACTGAAAACTGTAAAGTAGGGACCACACACTACACATATAATTTAATAAATCAGTAACACCTATTAATATATTTACAAGATTCATAACAAGACATTACCCTAAAAACACAGTAAAATTATTCTCTTTAAAACAAAACCCACAATAAAAGCATTTTTAAAAAAAATTTCAGACCACATAAATAAATCAGAATAACCATTTGGAAAAATTAAAATAAACAATAGACTAAATTTTAAGGGTTTTCAATGGCCAAGACACTTTCAAACAATCAAATAAAAAAATTTTACTTTAAATCATGATTCCTATAATTTATACAATTCAAAAATGCCCTTAAATGGTCCCAATAAAATACAATTTTCCAATGCAATCCATTTTCAATTAAAACACCACATTAAAATTCATCGAAACCTAATGTGCCATTAAAAACCACATCTCACCTTTCATACAACCATAAAATAACATTCATGATTCACCACATCAAATAACCAACAAAAGTTCAAAATTTTCCTTTACAAATTTCATTTCATCGTATACACATGCCAAAACACATCCAAAATACGTTTCTAACAACAAAATTAAAATAAAAAATAGTTATATATAATGAAAATAGTATAGTAAAATCATATATTAATGATAAAACATGAATTCACCTAAAACTTATAAATAAATTTCTAGAAAATATTGTGTATCCACAACCGCACATTAATATCATCATAAGGAAGCCAAAAAACCATACTCATGAAGATCAAACTCAAAACAAGATTATTCCCTAAAAATAAAGCCCCAAAGGGAAAGAAGAACCCAAAATGTCTACCTAGGAGTGTGAGACAACTAGAGGAGGTAGTCCAACACGTTTAGTGTGCCATGTAGTGAAGGATACCAGTGGATGGAGGGTTACACACATGGGAGGTGGTCAGCCGGCGAAGGAGGTTGTACACATTGGGGTGACAAGGTGATTAGTGAGTGATGGGGTAAGAAGAGAATGATTGTGTGGGAAGGGTGCCTCAGGTGGTGAGCTGGAAGGGGGCCGACCATGGGAAGGGAGATGCAACCTGATGGAGGTAGGAGGGAATTGTGTTTTTGAAAGAGGGGAGAAAGTGGGGAGGGGCTGGAAACCATATCAATAAAAAGGATATAATATAAACTACAAATAATATTGATATGAATAATGATAATAACAAGATGATAATAAAAATAGTTATTATATAACAATAATAATAATAATATGATAATAATAGACATTATAATAATCAATTTTATAATAATAATAATATTTATAATAATAATATTATCATTAGCATTATTTTGAAATTGCTTTCTTTTTAGTTTATTCTAATTTTCATTTCATTAAATTATTTATTTGGAACATTAGGTAGGCCGCACAGTAACCTGGGTGAAAGTGTGATGTTTCCTAGATTTTCTTCTGCCAGTGCACCTAATGGTGTCATGCCCAAAATGTGTATTTTTTAATAGAACTCAAACATTTCAACCACACATCAACCGGAACTACCCGAGACTACGAAAATTAATAAAATAAATAATTTAGAAAGGTCGGGTAAGACCATTGGATACTAGTTCTGGAAGGATATTATCACCAACATGGGATAAAATACCCACATAATCTTCATAGAAGTAAGAGATAAGATGATAATTTAAACCAGTCCACTATTACTCATTGATAATAAATAAGAAATATATATACATGACTCTTTTTCACATATAATTGTATACATGTGAAATGAAAATATAAAGTAGATAATTCTATGGTAGTGACCTTGTAGCTTAAACCGATTGTAGACATTTCGTCAAACATTTAATGTCTATCTAAATCACCATCCAACTACTACTAATAAGAAAAATAGTTCACATGAATGTAGGGTGAGCATTACATAAATTTTTAGTAAAAACCTACCAAAATAAACTCATAAAAAAATTTCAAATAAGCATAATAATAGGGTGTGAGTAGATAAATGAAACTAACACATCCCCAAAATAATTATCTTATTATTTTCCCATCCTCACTATTGTTCACTCACCAAATAATGCGGATAAGTATGGAAAAACATTGATAGTACACAGAAACACAGATATATGTATATATATATAAATATGGAATACCCATTATCACTTCTCCTCAAGTGTTCTTCTCAAATTACACAATATCACACATCATGAAATCTGATCCCTTAATTAAATAATCCTTCTGAAAAACAATTGGGAATTTGAATCATTGCAAGCACCTCAGGTGGCATATCATCGAATCCACTCCCACTATATAGAAACCATGATTATTTCAAAAAATACACCCTAAAATTTGTATTATATATAATAACTTAATCTATCAAAACATGTAAATAACACTCCTATAATTATCCGTTGGATATTAAATCCTCAATTTACCCTGTCATAATAATATTAATCCATCACAACCCATAGACAACATTTAAGGGGATTCCCCACCATGTATCAACTGACATTATACTGGGGAAGAAGAGTGTGAGGGGGAGAGTGTTAGTGACCCATATATTTCATAAATTTTTTTTTGGAAAAATAAACTAATATATTATGGTTTTGTTTCCATTTCCTTAATTGGTGTGGTTCTTATGAAATAGAAATAATGTAAAATAGATATAACTCCCAACCCCATGAGGACTAAATTTATATCATTATACTCATACATTATAATATTCATGTGGGACACTCATATAAAACAATAAAAGTGTAGATATTAGAAAATTATAAAAATACAAATATAAATTATATATTAATTTATATTATTCAATTTCATTTCCCAGATTAATATTAAAATATTCTAATCCAGTTTTAAAGGAACATTTAATTATTTAAATATTTTGAATAGGTTGTCTACATCATTAGCAATAATAATGAGGAAACTTCATTAATTTCCTAATTAATTTAACATATCATGGACATCTTGGAACTCTATATATCAGATAGATATACATCTCAAATAAATTACTCAACGTACATTTCATCAAACTACTTCGCACAGTTTGAAACAAGTCTTATAAATAACATTCGACCATGGATCCTCAAGAAACCATCATGATAGAATAAGTATTAAGTATATTGTAATGATTAGAACATATACTAATTGACATAATTTCCAACACCATTATGAGTTGAATCACATCTGACATCTCATACCAAAATCTTTATCAAAACATTCACCCCATGCCACCATCTTCATTATAACTATCACCCCTTTAATCCACCACCATCATAACTATAATCCAGTTCCACCATCAACAACATAAGCAATATCAAATGACATCATAGCCTAAAAAATCCCATTACCCTTAATAATCATCACCCCAACAATATTTTTACCAATAATTCATATCAATTATCTACATTATAGATCACATGTACTAATCAAAAGAATATTCCGCATATAATTTTTATGTAATATTTGTTTATATCATTAAATTATTCAATAATTATTCAATAATGAATGGTGTGTCCAAAACCCAATCAATTAATCCTCAAAAATAATTTATTTTCTTTCTTTAATTAAATTATTTTTTTTGAATTGGTTATATTATTTATGAAACCTATTTCATTATATAAATTCATCTATAATAAAAATAAAATTTTTCATGCAATATAAACATCATTGAAAAATTAAAGTATGTGTATTGACTCTTCTACCCATTCTAATTTAATTGAATTTATAAGATAATTGTTATAAATATTTCTTACCTATTTGATGATTTTTACCATATTGGACAAAAATAACGAAATATTTCCATGTAGATTACATATTATCATATATATGTCAATAGAAAACATAAAATACATTATATAACAATTCCAAAACCAATAATTCAATCTTTACAACATATAAAATAAAATTATGAAAACATGAGATAAGTATCATTTTAATTCTCATATATCAATACTTACAAAAAAAATTCTTATCCAAATTTATTAATAAATTTAACATTGTACCATGAAATGATCCCATAATAACAGAAAATGAATATAAAATGGAATGTTAATTTTTAATTCTTACCCATTGAAAATTAATAAAATAATTATCAATATTCAACAACATTAATTTTTTTTATTCTTATGATCACCCAAAAAATTAATAAATAACTACAATATTTTCTAAATAATTAAATTCAATTGTTTAATTATTATTTGAAATAATTTATATAAATTCATACATATGATTCAATTATCTAGAATAATCCTAATTATTTATAATAAAAAATATTACTTCTAAATAAATATCTAGGAATAATAAAAATAATTAGTTAACCATTGTCTTTTTAAAATTAAAATTTTATATTATTTCATGAAAATGTATTAAAAATTAATCTTATTTTACTCAATGAAATTTCATGATTATAACGAAGCAAAAATAATATTCTTCAAATTTAATTCATAATTTTAAAAATATAATCTTTTTATTAACAACATTAGTTCCCCATTATAAAATTATTAAATATCATTATAGTGAAAGAATTAATAATAATAAACATGTGATAACTACCTCAATATCTAGAAATTTACAATATAAAAAATTTAACTATCTGTATGCACTAATTTATTCTCTTTTGTGTTCCATGAATTTTTTGATTATGAAATACTATGAATATTATATATCATGATATTAATCTATAAAAACAATTAAAAATAGAATTAATTAGCTAATCCATTTTCCCATGAGTCATTCCAAGGTTATTTCATAATTATTTCTCATAAAAAGGCATGAAAATGAAATTCCCTATTTTAGGAAATTAATTTTCTTTCATGTGATAAAACAAGATTATTTATTTTTTAAGTGTATTTAAAACCATTTTGAAAAAGGATTGACGAAAATAGTCCAATTACATAGTAACTATAATGACCTGCCAATTATCATTGGCTTGAGAGCACAACGAGTCATTACTAGGCCTTAAAAGACATCCCCAAGGCGCCAAAGGATGTCGATTATTGCCAAAGGTTTTCAAGTACAAGTGGGTGACGATTTACCCATTAATAAATAAACCCATAAACCAACCATAACCAAACATTCACTATATTATGCATGAAAAAATGAATTCCCAAAAAACATTTCATTATTATCAAACTACATCAAAGTACACAATAGTGAAAGACCAAACTATGCATCAATTTACATAACAGATGAAAAACTCAAGACACTCAAAAGACACTAGAACTCCATGCTAAACAAGCTCCAAGCTCCCCAACATCTCCCTAGAATCACCACAATACACTAGCAATAAGATTATTTACTTTTAACTTTGTCCTGGAATACGACATCTGCAATGCACCAACGCGTCAGAGGAGGGGTGAGTATAAAACTCAGTAGGTTTTCCCCAATGAATTCCATACTAATGCCACTAGTATAGAAGAGTTATACACATTTATGTAAAAATAGCTTATATAAAACATTTTCTCAAAAGAAGTTTATAACTATATATAAACATGTTTCCTAGACCATTCATAACCAATGGCATTCCAGGGGTAATTGAAACCAATTTTCCAGTAAGTAATTTTTCCAAAAGAATAACCAAACAAGATTAAGAACAATTTCACAGGCATTCTTTTTTATCATACCCATCCATTTACCAACCCATGCTACCATCCATGCATTCTTCGTTATGACAGTTCTATATTCATGAGCGGTCTCTCTTCGATCTAGCAAGTCATCACAAGGTAATTGTTTCCCACGTGCCATCAATACTTTGGCACCGAGCACAAGGTTATATTTCAACAAAGCCACATTTCTATAATTCCCATGTTCCATTAAACGGTTGGCAGAGGGGACGGGGTCCTATTTCAACCAAGCCCCATATATGAAATATGAACACACAACACATATTCCCAATGATCAAGCCAAATAAACAGTTCAATAAAAAGTCCTTTTTATTGAAAATTATTTCCGTAAAAACCATTTCAATGCCAAAAAAATTTAATCCCCAAACTAATTGGATAAAACACAATTTTAATTGAAAACAATTTCTATTGAAAAAAACATTTTCATCAACCATTTATAAATTCAATAAAATCCATAATTTAAAATCATCATTTTGAATTAAACCCCCTTTTGCACAACTATTCAACAAGGTCCCAGAATTTCACAAAAACCATATATCATCACAAATGAATATTTTTAAATGAATTTCACAATAAATAAACCAATTTGAATCTATTACAATCAATTCTATCAAGAGGAGTTGAGAGAGAAGCCACCTACCTCGAAGGTCTTGACGAAACTTTAACAACAGACGAAGAACACACAAGAATGTGGGTCGATTATCCAAGAGTAGCCTTAGATCTCTTATCCGAGAAAGATCATGACTCAACATTAAAATATTTGGAATCATGAAATGTAGATATACCCACTATAGGTTCAGATCTATTAAATAATGGAGATCAGAGAAGTAGATCAAAGAAGATCTAAGAAATCATGACAAATCTGTAAAGAATGGTGACATACCTAAAAATCATACTCGAAATCACCAAGGGAAGGCTCAAGAATGGATTTAGAACGTGTGGGAAGGGTTTTATAGACTTTTAGGGCGATTAATCTCGAATTAGGGGCGTTTTTAACCCAAAACCAAATAAATAGTGTAAAAACGAGCAAGCTCTTAGAAAATAGGATCTAGATTTGACCTTTGCACATGATTTGACCACACGATTTGTGCCAACCGTGTATGGATCGTGCAAAATAAATTATTGTCCCAACACTCCTTATAAAACCCCACAATCTCTCCCATCCTTCACCTTTACCCTTTTATGGAAACACATTTTTTATGGAAGCATCACACTTTATGGAAACACCCAACATTATAGAAATGCCCTAATTTATGGAAACAACCAACAATATGGAGATATCCAAATTTATGGAAACAACCAACATTATAGAAATATAAAAATTTATGGAAGCTACCATCATTATAGGACCATCAAAATTAATGGTAACTATCTATATTATGGAAACTCTCTATTTTAAGGAAAATCTCTATTTTATGGAAGCTCTCTATTTTATAGAAAATCTCTATTTGTTACACACCAAATTAAATAAAAACGTGAGGAAATGGGTTATGTACCCAAAAATGGGGTACTACATTATCCCCACCATTGGTATTTTTTTCCTTGGAATATAGACAACCCTTGCTGGACAAAAAGAGTTCCAACCACCCCTCATTCATTTCCTTCTCACGTTACCAAGTCTCTTCCTGAATCTGACCAAGTATCCATAAAACACACACTAGGACGATGCTTTTACCACTCAATACATTCTCTCTTATATCCATGATCCACACTAGAATATATACCAGTGATGCATCCAGTTCTAGCTCAATATGATCCCATCTGATCACATGGTCAAGATTAGGTTGATACTTTTTAACTGGGATACATGGAACACATTTTTCACCGAACTAAACCGTGATGGTAATGCTAACCGATATGACACCTTTCCAACCCTTTCTAGTATACCAAAAGTTCCAATGTATCTAAGAGATAACATTCCCTACTTTTGGAAATGAAGAAGTCCAAGCATTGGAGAGATACTCATGAGGCATGATCACCCACAACAAATGATAACGGTCTTCGACGGTGATATGCATAATATTTCTGACGACTATGAGATGTCTCCATCCTCTTTGTAATCAAATAGATCTTCACTTTTTTTTTCATGGACAAGGCTTGGCCTGACTATTGATGTTTCACCCATTTCCACCCAACATAGTGTAGAACGACAAGGATTCCCATACAATGCTTGAAACAGAGCCATGCGTATTAAGGCATGATAGATGTTACTATATGAGAAATCAACTATGGGTATATGATACTCCCATGAGCCACCAAAATCCATTACAGAAGACCACAACATGTCTTCTAATGTTTATATTTTCAGCTTGGATTTCCAATCCATTTGAGAATGATACGCAATGCTCATAGTCAACCGAGTGCCAAGGACTTGCTCTAATGATTTACAGAAATGAGATGTGAACCTCAGATCTCCCTCTAAATCTATTGAAACTAGTACACCATGACTCTTTACCACTTCATGGATATATATTTTTGAATGATCATCCACCCTATGAGTTTCATGAATCAAGGTGAAATGGGCTGACTTTGTTAGATGATTCACTATAACCCAAATGGGATCATGTTTCCAGACCGTTCATGGAAGAACTATTTCAAAATCCATTGCTATTTGATACCATTTCCACACTGGGATGGGAAAATATTGTAACATACTAGCTTTTCTATGATTCTCTTCTTTAACCTACTGATAATTTATGCACCGTGAGAAGAACTCGAACACCTTCATTTTCATGCCGATCCACCAAAACTGCACCTTCAATGCCTTATACATATTTTGTGTGCCTGGATGTACAACCCATCTTGAATGGTGGTATGCATGAATTAGTAATTCCAGAAAAACCATTGGTACAACCATCCGATCTATGAAACACAAAATGGAACCTCCATCATGTTCCCATCCATCAATGGTCTCTCCACCATTGAGTTTTGATCTTACATCCAGACATTCTGCCTCATATGATTGTGCTTCTTTGATCATCTTTACTAAATCAGGAACAAGAATAGCTGAAATGAAAATGGCTACATCACCTCGGTCTCCACATTCTAAATGCATGTCAACTAAAACTGACATCAACTTTTATTCACCTGAAGCTCCTTTCACCAACTGAGCATATGACTTTATACTCAATGTATCCACCACTAAATTTCCATTCCACAGTGTGTACATTAAAACAAATTCAAAAATTTGGAGATACTTCATCCACATACTTTAACTCAGATTCAAATCTTGTTGTGATAAAATGTGTTTCAAGATTTTGTGATCAATAAACACAATAAATTTCTCACCAAAGAGATAATGTCTCCCTGTTTTCAAAGCATGGATGACTACAGCTAACTCCAAATCATGTTTTGGGTAATTATTCTCATGAACCCTCAACTACCTTGAACCATAAGCAACAACGTGACCACTTTTCATGAGAAGACAACCCAACCCTTATCCTGATGCATCACAATACACCTCATACCCCTGTCCGGATTCTGGAATGATCATGATAGTTTCCGATGTAAGCAGAAATTTTAGTTCCCCGAAGGTCTTTTGGCATTCCTCTGTCCATTAGAATAAAGCATTCTTAATTGTCAGAGATGTCATTGGTGAAGCTAGTTATGATAAAACATGCACAAAGCATCGTTATTAACCAATTGGACCAAGAAAACTGTGTATCTTGAACACATTATTCGGTGGTTACCAAGAGATAACAACTTCTATCTTTTTAGGATCAATAGAATCACCTTTCTACGAAATGGCATGACCAAGGAAACATATTTCCAGTATAAAAAAACACTTTCATAATTTGGTATACAAACGATGATCTCTCAAGATTTGTAACACTATTTTGAGGTAGGATGCTCAAGGCCTAGTAATGAATCATTGTGCTCCGATATGATTTGTAATGACCCACCGATTCTCATTGTATTGAGATCACAAAAAGTCATTATTAGGCCATAGGCAACATCCCCAAGTCACCAAAGGTTGGCAATAAATGCCGAAGGGTTTCAAGTACTAGTGGGGGATGATTTACCCTTTAATAAATAAACACATAAACCAGCCCTAACCAAACATGCACAATATGATGCATGAACAAATGAATGACCAATATACACTTCATTTATATCGATCTACATCAAAGTACACAACAGCGGAAGACCAAACTAAAAATCAAAGTACACAACGGATGAACAACTCAAGACTCAAAAAAGACACTACAACTCCATGCTCCACAAGCTCCAAGATCGACATTATCTCTCTAAAATTACCACAAGCCTCTACCAATAAAATTATTTACCTTTACCTATGTCCTGAAATACGACATCTGCAAAAGCACCAATGTGCCAACATAGGGGTGAGTATAATACTTAATAGGTTTTCCCCAATGACTTCCCTACTCACACTACTTGGATAAAATAGTTAGCCACATTTATATAAAAATAGTTTATATAAAACATTTTCTCAAAAGTAGTTTATTAATAAATATAAACAAGTTTCCAAAACCATTCATATCCAAAGGCATTACAAGATCAATTGAAACCAATTTTACAGCATGTTATTTTTCCAAAAAAATAACCAAACAAGATTAAGAACTGGTTCACAAACATTCTTTTTTGGTGTACCCAACCATTTCCCAACCCATGCTACCAACCATTCATGCTTAGTTATTACAGTTCCATACTCATGAGAGGTCTCTCATCGATCTACCAAGTCATCACAAGGTAATTGTTTCCCATGTACCATCAATCCTTTGGCACCGAGAACAACGTCATATTTCAACCAAGCCCCATATATGTAAATCCCATTTCTATTAAGCCATTTTCACCAAGCACGCAGTCATATTTCATCCAAGCCCCGTATAGTAAATATGAACACACAACACATATGACCAATGATCAAGCCAAAATAAACCGTTCAATAAAAACACACTTTTATTGATATTTATTTCCATTAAAACCATTTCAATGCCAAACCATTTCAAATCCAAAGCATTTCAACAAAACTCAATTTTTATTGAAATCCATTTCTATTGAAAACCATTTCTTCACCAACCATTTAATAATTCCAGAAAATACATAATTTAAAACCATCATTTTAAATTAAACCCCCCTTTTCACAACTATTCAACAAGGTCACACAATTTAACAAAAACCATAAATCATAACAAATGAATATTTTTCCATTAATTTAAAAATCAATAAACCAATTTTAATCTAATCCAATCAATTATATCAAGAGGATTTGAGAGAGAAGATTCCTACCTTGAAAGACTTGAAGAATCATTAACAACAGACAAAGAACGCACAAGAAAGTGGGTCGATTCTCCAAGAGAGGCCTTAGATATATTATCCTAGAAATATCATGACTCAACATTGAATTATTTGGCATAATAAAACGTATATCTAACCACTATAGGTTCATATCTGAGAAAGAATAGAGATCAGAGAAGTAGATCTAAGAAGATATAAGAAATCATGACAAATCCTTAAAGAATGGTGACATACCTCAATAAATGGAATGCATTATTATTCTATGTCATCATATCACACATGTTGATTCATCTACTGTCATCTTAATTCACAAGATATTTTAAAATTTCTATATAAAAAACCTAAATGATTTGGCTAGCTAATTAGATTCATGAGACCTGCGGATGCATCATGCGACTATCTATAACTGGGACCCACTCAAAGATTATTTTGTATTTTTTTTAAATATCAAATAATAAATATTATTCATTAATAATATTTCTTATAAAGATATATATTCATTGGGTAAATAATAAAAATTTATCAATATTTCCCCAGTTGATCAAATAACATTCAAATTATCAATGTATGTTAGAATGTTAAATAGTTTTCAAAATAATTATATCCATAAAACAATGATTATGGATGATCATGAATTGAATCATTGAAAAGTATAAATAAATTTGTTTTAATATTTAATAAATAAAATTTGAAATATATACTCTACATAAAATTGAATAGGTTCATATTAAAAATACGACTTAATGAAATAGAAAATGACCCGAGACTACATACCATGATCCTAAAGTTGAGGTGAGAATTTGTAACTTCCCTAGTAAATAAAGAATATGACATTTTCATATTTATGAATATTTGTAAATTATTTATTAATTTTACTTTAATGTGGATTCTATGTTTGATGGCATAAATGATACAAAACAACAGGTCTCTTTGAAATCTTACGTTGCATAATAATAAAAATATATTATTATTTTAAATGGGAGTTAACTCCAAATAATTGTATTAGAGGGAATGAACAGAACTAACTAGAATATGAATATATATTTTTGTTAAATTTATTTACGACTACCTAATAAATTTTAGTGGCTTAAAATAATAATGAATCTGATTTTAAACATAATTTACATTGACTGTTTGACTTACCACCTTTTGATGGAGAACCCTCTTTAAATCTAGTTTTGGTCACTTATATATATTCTATTTGAAATTTTTTTTTATTAATTATAATTGGGACTAAAAAATTTAAATTGGATTAAAGTTTGATATTTTTCTGATAAAGTTCATTTTTTATGAATAGTGAAAAATATTGTATTTTAATTCAAAACTACTTTTTAATCTAATTTATTTATATAGATAGATTATCATTAAAAATGGTTTTAAAGTGTGATTATATTTTATTTTAACCATTTCATCATATTTTGGTCATTAAAATAAATTTCATCTAAAAAGTTAACATAAACTAGTGTCAATATTTTGATAGTTATTATTTTTTAAAAACACTCTTTGTTTGGACTACGTGATTTAATTTTAAATTAATTTATGACACTTCTATGTTTTGAATTTGGAACAATGGATTACATATATGAATATGGAGGTCCAAATTGTGTAAATAGGTAACCTTTCGTTTTGGACATTATGAATATTTACTTTACTAAATATTTTATTTACTATGTTTAAAGGGTAAATCTGGTAAATAATTGTAAACAAATATTATTATTGTAATATTAAATTACCCTAAAAAAATTTCCTAATACTATTGATTGATACAAAGCTGACCATAGGAATCCTTGGGATGATTTTGGACCCCATGGAGCCACTTATGAGTGATAGTGACACTTAATATTAATTAATATAATGTAAAGAAAAAAATGTCATAATCAAATATCTTTTATTAAATCAATTTTTACATAGAGTAATATAAGTTATATATTCGACTATAAATATTATATAGAACTATAAAATGATTTAATATATCATTTTATATTAATTATATTTTTTAGACATCAAATAAATAAAACCATTTAGGACACAATAACGATGCAGTGTTTACCTCATTAGTAAATGATATAAATTAATAAGATTATAAAGATTTAAATAATATCCAAAACCGGTCCAATTCTTATTGGATGATTCTATTTCGACAATGAGTCATATTATCTTCGAATTTTATTATTTTTTTACCTTTATAAAATGAAAATAATTATATAATAAAATAATATTTTCACACATTCCTAAAGAGCCCTTCGCCCCTTATAAAAAGACCTCACTTCTAACCAATTCCTCACACCTATCAAGCCCCTCGGCTCATCCAAACCCTTCCCAAATAAGCTCCAAAGTTCCATATATTCATCCTAGAATACATACATAAAACAGAAGTTACTTCATTTAATCCTTTTGGTTTAAAACTAAGGGAGATACCCAATTTAAAGGTAATGTCTTCTCTCAGGTCCTATTGTTTTATTTAACATCTAAAACACCATAAAATCTCTTTATTACATTAATTTATAATGAAACTCGTATCCAAAATATACTAGGTTATTTTAATTAGAATTATTCTAACTACACTTACACACACCTTTATCTAATGGTTAAAGAACTTACTGTTTCTGTGGATGGAAAACTAATACCTCACGAAACGATGATTGTTCAATTATATCCTACCACCTCTTATGGTGGAAATAATTATGGAAAATTATTTAAATATGATATTTTTTTAGGATTTCATTATACTACTTTATTGTAAATTTATACCATACCATTACGTTTTCCATTATGAGTAAATGCGATAATTTCATTTGAGGAAGTGCGGGCTAACGCCTCCTAAAAATGATATGACTTGTTCATACCTTATGGGGGACATGTAACAGATGGTGTTATTGAAATTATATATTATATTATAATTTAATTATAATATATATATCTATCATTATTTTATAGTTCAATTAAAATAAGAAATAGAAATTAAAGTAGCGTTCATGCGTATGTACAACTTACCGTCTCAATGAACTATGTATTTCATTTATAATCTGAAAATGTTATGTACTATTATAAATACATATATACATATAATAGATATATATTATATATATGATATCTAAATCATGAATATCATTCTGGAGATAATGGAATCTTGACCACATCGACAACTTGTAATTATATGTTGTTCATTTTTGACTTAAGTACAGATATCTAATAAATGACCATTATTAACATAAATGATTAAATAATGTTTATAAAATGGTAATAAGTGATATAAAAACCAAAATAAACTTGAAAAGTGGTTCTTAATCAAGTATAAATGAACACATGTTTATTATTCAAGAAGAACTAGGAACAAAAAATTCAATTTGGACAGGGGGTAAGGGGGTTTCTTATCTCAATTTTAATTCTATGAGATTCCCATTGTTCACCACTTATTTATTGCATGCTATTTATTGAGTACGGATCGTGTTTTCGAGCGCGTCTAATTAGTTGTTTGATTTAGATTAGAATTTCTGTAGTATAGCAGCTACCCTAGGTCGTCTCTCAACAGAGCCTTAGATCATTAATTTGACAAAAATAAGGTTTTGATTATGAATGTAGAAAGGTAAATGGGGTTTTATAGTACTTGGGTTTGATGATAAAATTTGACAGTATAAAATGAAAGTGATAAAACAAAGTAGAAGTAAACAAGATTGATTAAACGTGATCCACCTGGGGAAGTCTCGTGATGCTCATCCTTCATCGCTTCAAGGGATGGGGTTATGATCTTTTAATACCTGGTTTGTAACACATATTAACATATTTTTACTGAGTTTAGGCTAGGATACCTCCTAGGGTTCATTAGAAAACACACAATGATTCGCCGAACACCACCGATGATTGAGTGATTTGTGTTCGACATCATAACTGATACTCACCAAGGAAACACACGAAGAACAAGATGTGTTGTCCAGGGATGTATGTTACTTCTTTCTGATACCATGACATAAATTTTCATTATCGTGACCGTTCTTATGTGAGTTCAATTGAACAATATGAACCACACAAACACCACAATTGAATGAGGGAAGAAAAAGGGATGAACAGTGTGTGAAACATCACATAAAAGGGTACCGCCAAACATGATCATTTGAGTTTAGTATAACATACTAGTATATAACTCAATTAAATAAAAATAGAGTATGGGGAAAAAACATACAACCTGGAATTAAAAATATCATTCAAAATAATACAAGTTTGAAGCTTGGGATTACATCACTTTCCTCCCCAAGTGATCACAAGTGGTTTAGAAACCCATGGGAGTGGAATAAGAAGAAGATGTTGATGTAGAACTTCCCATAGCCTCTATAACTAATAGGGATGTTGAGAAGACTCCTTGGGAACTCCAAAATGGCAGCACCTTTCCTCTTAGCTGAACTTACAAATCAAGTGCCCAAGGTGTCTTTTTATGGACAAAATGGGAAGTGGTTCTGGGCCCCCAAATTTTGATAAATCACTTGACGAATGGTTTTTGGATTTTAGACAGTCAAATATCACTTTTGAAAAAACTTGAATGTTGTATCCCCACGTCTTATCTATCACCACCGAATGTTTGGTATCATTTGAAAAAATACAGCTCGATATATTGATAAAATACAGAACACCACTTTTGACATTGTTCATATTTGGTGGATTGGACAGATCAGTTCAGATGGGCCCCATATAAGCCCAATCAGGATTGGGATCCTTAGTATGAAATGTATCCTCTTAAATTTTGGACAGGCTCACAAAATATCATCACATTTGGATGCATAGATTTCTTGTACTATTCAAAACAGTGGACAGATGTCCATGGATCAATGCAATTTTTGCCCATTTTTCTTCCAGTTCATCATGGGCCCTCCAAATCACCTCCACCTACATTGAAATAATAAAAAAAACTAACATTTCCCATTATAATATTGAATAAAATTAATTAATTTATTCAAAAATTAAGTGAAATTTATTATTATATTTGGAATATTCATTACAAAATAAGTTTAAAATAGCTGTGTAAGGGTGGAATAAAATAGTGAATCGTGGTACGATAACACCCCACACCTAAAAATTTGAACTCCTGTGAAAAGTCAGATATCCAAATAAAATGATTCATATATATATATATATATATTTACCAAATCATGATGATTTAACATTTGAGGAAATTTTAATTCACCAAAGTAATGTGATCAATGTACGAACCGCACCAAGGTGTTATTCCCCATGAAAATGGAAAACGATGTCTCATAAATCAAATCACAAATAAAATTCAAAGAGATTAATGAAACCAACATGAGCAAGGAATTCAAAAGACATCCATTACACTAACTCTCCATATGTGTCTGTGAAAGCCATTCCATGCTATTCTTTAAACTACTAATAAAATAAATATAGGTTATTTTAACATTATTCAGACTTAAATGATTTTTCACCGAACATGTCCAACATTCTTTGCAATCATATTTCAAGAACCACTCACTTAAGCCTTCCCAGAAGTCAAACCATAAGCTCCCGAACTATATATCCCTATATGTTGCACATTTCATCACTCCCCTCATTAATTATATTTTTTTTAAAGTTTCATTTGGAACTAATCTCACACTCATCTCTCAATCCTTGTTTGATCTCCTCACGACACTAATTTCAATAGTTATAACAAGATCAGAAGTTGAAGAGGGGTGTTTTTTGACCTGCCCAAGACACAAATTTTTTTTGAGGGAGTAAAACAGTCGTACATTAGGCACACACGCATAGGTCAATCTAGTACAGTAATGAAACAGATCATATAAGGAACGAACATATGGAAATATCATTTAAAGATGAAAAATATTAACCCAACAAATATTTACCTTATATTTAGTATGAAATATTCACACTTTGTGGTTTGGTTCAAAAATATGTGGAGATATTACTGACACAGTTTTCAAAAAAACTACTCACACAAGGGGCATAAATCATCTCCAAGGTTTCATATAGATACGACTATTTATATCTTTGACAAAAAACCATTTCACTAAAAATTACAAAATCACTCCCTGATGTTAAATTCATACAAATATTTTTTTTAGCCTTCGTTATGGTATTTTTAAATTCCCACCTTTATGGTTACCAAATCATCAAACTTCGAAATGTTTTATGGGGAATAATGAAAATACCATAAAAAGGATTAAAATAGAGGAAAAGATAAAACGATGAATATTTCTAACTAAACCAGGAATGTATCCACCCCCCACACCTAGAATGCATAGTGTCCTCACTGAAATTATTGAGAATGTGAGAAGGAAGGATAAAACCTGGTGTGTTTTATTGGTAAGATGCATTGAGAAGGCGGATTTCTTCTACCAGATTCTTCAGAAAATCCTCATAGAAGTGTTTAAGTTGCTTCCCATTGAAAATAATACCTCGTCCACTCTGTTCATGCAAAACATGTATTACACCGAATGGGTAAACATTAGTAACAATATAAGGACCGAGCCATCGGTAACTAAGCTTACCTGGATGGAGCTTAAGCCTGGAATTGTACATGAGGACCTTATCACCAATATAGACCTTCCGCTAGTGAATCATGATATCATGAATATCCTTTGAATTATCTTTATAGATCCAGGAGTTTTCATATCCATCACATCAAATTATTTCTAAATCATGAATCTGCATCTTTCTTTTCCCACCTGCATCTGAAAGGTTCATATTACATTGTTTAACAGCCCAATATGAATGGTTATATACCTCCACTAGGAGGTAAAAATCCTTTCTAAACACAATCCTATATGTTGACATTCTGATCGGGGTTTTAAAAGCATTATGATATGCCCAAAGTGCATCATCCAAGAAGAAACTCCAATCTTTCATATTGGGTTGTACCGTTTTCTACAAGATTCGCTTAACTTCCCAATTTGAAATTTCAACTTCTCTATTAGTTTGGGGATGATATGAAGTAGAGACTTTATGAACAAACCCATACTTAAATATCATGTTTTTCATGATATGATTACAAAAATGTGAACCCTAATCACTAATGATGAATCTTGGTAGACCAAACCTACTGAAAATATGGGACCTCACAAAATCAACAAAAACTCGATAGTCATCGGTCCTAGTTGCCTTTTCTTCCACCCATATTGAAACATAGTCAACAACTAGTAAGATGTACATAATGGAAAATGAATTTCGAAAAGGCCCCATGAAGTCAATGCAACATGCATCGAAGATTTCATAGAATAACATGGGATTTTGGGGAATTTCCTTCATCTTGGAAATATTCCCTATGAATTGACATCAAGTACATGATTTAAAAAACCTATATGAATCTCTATACAATGTTGGTCAATATAATCCAGAGTCAAGGTCCTTTCGAGCAGTACGTCGAAAGCCAATGTGGCCCCCACAAGACAATGTGTAGAAGAAGCTCAAAACTGAGGTGAACACATTGTCAGGGACACACCTACGAATAACCTAGTCACTAAAGATCCTCCACAAATATGAATTATCCAAAATGTTCCATCGAGAATCATGTTTAAGTATCTGAGATTGTGAAGTGATAAAATTAGTGGGGACCTAAGATGTTTCTAGAAAATTCACAATGTCCTCATACCAGGGGGTAAGTTCCACAACATCACACATGTTCTCATGAGGGAAGAATTCTCCAATGGGTAGGGGTGAGTCAATATGGTGATCCAATGGTGAGTAAATACTACTAATTTTTTCATATACCACATTATCCACCCCTCTCTTATCACTAATCTGAATATCAAACTCTTGGAGGAGGATCATCCACCGAATGAGGCGAGTTTTGGCTTCAGGTTTATTTTGGAGGAAACGAAGGGTAGCATGATCAGAGAAGACGATGATTTTTGACCTGAGAAGATATGAACAGAATGTTTCCAAGGAAAATACAATAGAAATGAGTTCTTTTTCAGTGGTTGTGTAGTTTACCTAGGCAGGTTCAAGGGTATGCAAGGAAAACACAATGACATGAGGAGCCTTCTCAACCCATTGTGATAAAACCGCCCCAACTAAAAAGCTAGAGGCATCACACATAAGCTCGAAGGGAAGATCCCACCTTGGTGGTTGGATGATGGGAGGTGATGTGAGACTGATTTTTAGTGAATTGAATAAATCCTCAAAATTTTTATCAATAACAAATTCAGAATCCTTTTGTAATAACCGAGATTAGGGAAGCGCGATCTTACTAAAGTCTTGGATGAATCTGCGGTAAAAACCAGCATGACCCATGAATGACCGCACCTAATGAACAAATTTTGGATATTTAAGGGATGAAATTAATTCAATTTTAGATTTATCAACTTGAATTCCATTATTTGAAATTATATTCCCAATAACTATCCCCCACTCAACCATAAAATGGAATTTCTCATAATTTTAAACACAATCATTTTTAATACAGTGATGAAGGAAATAACCTAGGTGTTCAGAAAAATCATCAAAAGAAGATCCATATATCGTGAAATCATCCGTAAAGTCTTCTATACAACTCTCAAGGTACTAAGAAAAAAATACTCAACATACATCACTGAAAATAACCTAGAGCATTACATAGACCGAATGGCATCCTTCCGAATGAAAATGTGAAGAATGGACACATAAATGTTGTCTTTTATTGGGCCTCAGGGGCTATATGGATTTGGAAATAACCCTAATATACATTAAGGAAACAATAATGGGACTTACAAGACAATCGTTCTAACATTTGGTCAATGGAAGGTAATGGAAGGTGGTCCTTCCACGTGGCTTGATTCTGTTTACGGTAATCCATACTGACTCACCAACTATTTTGAACACCTGTTGGAACCAATTCATTTATTTCATTTGAAACAACTGTTATTCCTATTTTTTAAGGCACAATTTGCACTGGTCTAACCAATTTACTATCAGATATAGGATAAATGATCCCCGCAGCAAGTAATTTACTGACTTCCAATTTTACCACTTCAAGGAGAGTGGGATTCAACCGGAATTGAGATTGTCTTATGGGCTTAGCCTCATCATCCAAAAGTATATGGTGCATAAAAATAGATGGGTTAATTTCTGGAATATCATCTAATGTCCATCCTATTGCCTTTTTAAACTCTCTCAAAAGATTGAGCAATTTCGATTCCTATTGTCGAGAGAGGTTATTGGAAATAATGATGAGAAATTGGTCAATACCATCAGGATATGAATATTTTAAAATTGAAGGAAGTTGTTTATGTTCCAACACCAGTGGTTTCTAGATTGAGGGAGGGGATTTAGGGGGAGTGAGGTCCATTAAACTGTCTATCTGCTCATGTTTATTCAATAAAAATAGAGAATCTATAGAAATGATATTTGAAGAATCATCGACGGTCATGGGTACCTCAGAATGAACACACTCATCAATTAAAGCACAAAATTTACACTATTCAGAACCCACACAACACTCAAAACATGAATCAAAACTCAATTCATCCAAGGGAGAAGAAAACGAAAATGGATCAGATTTTGGGTTGAGGAAAGAATTGTGTGTGTGTGCATAATTTGAGAGCACTTCCATCTGATAGATATGAAGAGTGGAGTGCTCTTAAATGGGGTGTTTCGTAGCCTCAAGGATGGTAAAACATACCTTTTCTCCTCCTAATTCCATGGACAGTGTACCATTGTGAATGTTGATGATCATCTTTGCTGTTTTTAGGAATTTCCTCCCATGTATGAGAGGAGCATGTCCTTGGGTTTTGGTATCTTCCATATCAAGAATGTAGAAATCACTGAGGAATATGAGATTCATCGCTCGTACAAGGACATCCTCAATCACTCATGTTGGATTCTTTGTACTTCAGTTGGAAATTTTCATGACAATTCTGGTTGGTTGAAGCTCTCCAACCTGGAGAGAATCATACACAGAGTGTGGCACTACAATAATAAAAGCACCTAAATCTAGAACTGCATCAGAAAAGAAAGTCTCCTCTATGGTACATGGTATCATGAATGTGCCTGGATCCTTGCATTAGGTTGGGATTGCTTGTTGAATCAAGGTCGAGACATTCCAACCCAATTTGACTCTCTCATTCATCCTCATCCCTCATCTATAGGTGCAATGTTCTTTAAGAAAATTGTCATAACGGGGAATTTGCTTGACTGCATCCAATAAAGGAATATTAACATGAAATTTTTAAAATATATCCATTATCTCATTATCAATATCACTATCACAATTTTTATTATATTTAGAGAGTCTTTGTGGAAAAGGAAGAGGCATTGATTGTTCATGGGAATCCTTAATGATAATATTATTGTCATTTTTTTTCTTCATTGGAATATTTTATGGGTGGATAAAAAGTGTTTACAAGAGGGGGACATAATTTTTGAGTAGAATCAGTAGAAGGAGAAGCTTCTTTACCACTACAAAGTGTAATTTCACATACGTTACCTTTGTCCTTAATATTGGAAATGGGTGGAGATGGTAGTTGTCCAGAACCTTGCAACTTAAGCTCACCGATGGTGTTTGCCAATTGTCCGACTTGAGTTCGCAAATCTTGAATTGCTGATTGTGCGGTCTATTGGAACTGGAGGTTCTAGGTTTCCATTTTCTTCACCATATCCTCGAGGCTTGGTTCAGATTTGGGAGGAGGAGGAAGATTGTTTTGAGACGTTTATGGATAAGAAGGTCGCATACCTTGGCCTTGTTGATACCAATTATTCATGGGGTAGATTGAGATTCCTCCTTGTCAGTACTAGGGTTGTGCTTGCCACCCTGGATTTGGATTTGGCCTTTATTATTCTTGCTTGAAGGGAGGTGCTTGTTGGAATGGACTCCCTAAGACACATCTGCACAAGACTCAGATGAATCTTGATGTTGTGGGCACTGGTCAGAAAAATGAGTGTTATCAGAACAAATACCACAATGTAATGGAATAGAAGTAGAGTGTGAGTTACCTTATGCTTGAGCTAATTTCATAAGAAGGGTATTCATATCATAAATATTAGTATCTACCTTTTGTTCTAGGGCTGAATGAATTACCTAATGAACTCCTCGGGTTGGTGCAATTTCTCATGTACCAAATTGTTGTGCATTTTGAGCCATGATGGCTATTAAGTCATGAGTGGCAGAAGGATTTTCATCAACTAGGTCAACAACAGCTGCAACATCAATCATTCCACGATCCATGGGAATACGTCCCTAATAGAAGTATTGGATTAGTAGTTGTTCAATAATCTGGTGGTGGGGGAAGCTTGAGCAATGTCTTTTGAATCTCTCCCAGTATTCATGAAGGGCCTCTCCTTGTGATTGCCTAATTCCATAGATTTCAATCCTTATTGATGCAGTTCGGGAGGCAGGGAAGAACTTCTCTAGAAAGAGTCTATTAAGGACATTCCAGCCCCTAATTGTGGTAGGCAAATAGTATATCCAATCTTTGGCTACACCATCAAGGGAGAAATGGTAGGCCATAAACATAATTAGGTCCTCAGACACATTTTGGGGTTTCATGGTAGAGAATACTATATGAAACTCGTTAAGATGTTAGTGAGGTTCCTCACCAGGAAGACTATGGAATTTAGGAAGAAGTTGGATGAAACCTGATCTCAGCTCAAAGTTGGCTGCTTCCTCGGGATATTTGATATACGCAGGTTGGTACTCCACATCAGGGGTGGTCAGTTCTTTTAAAGTTTGATTATTTGCAGCCATGTTTTCTTGAGTTTGATTGGGTTCAATTTTTTATTGGTTTAGAACCAAATGATTTTCCAAAATGGGTTCCTCAATGTTACTTGATTGACCTTATCAAGATGCCCTGATTTGTGTGTGAAGTGACTTTTTAATTTCAGGGTCAAATTCAAGTAGAGTTTCTTTACTAGATCGGGTCACGAAAATAATTTGTGATGTTTTCTTTTTCATTTTTGAATATGTACAAAATCACATAATAAGGGTGAAAAGATAATATAATTTTATAATATAGAATTATCGAGAGGTAGATGGAGAATAATAGAGATAGATAGAGAGATAAAGAACACGCAAAAAACAACCAAAAATAAAGAAAAACCCAAAACGAAAACAATCAAATGGGGGTGGACTATTTAAAGGAGTAATAATGAAGAATTAAAATAAATAAATATAAAGAAATAAAAAAAATTGATCTTGGCTCCCTGGAAATGATGCCGAAATTTTATCACGTTGTTGAGCGCGTCAAATTAGTTGTTTGATTTTGACTAGAATTTCTGCAGTATACCAGCTACCCTAGGTCATATCTTGATGGAGACATAGATCATTAATTTGAAAAAAGTGGGTTTTTATTATGAAAGTAGAAATGTAAATGGGGATTTATAGTACTTGGGTTTGATGATAAAAGTTGATAATAGAAAATGAAAGGGATAAAACAAAGTAGAAGTAAACAAGATTGTTTAAACATGATCAACTCGGCGAAGTCTTGTGATGCTCATCCTTCATCGCTTCAAGGGATGGGGTTATGATATTTTAATACCTGGTTTGTAAAACATATTAACATATTGTTACTGAGTTTATGCTAGGATACCTCCAAGGGTTCAGTTGAAAACACATAATGATTCACCGAACACCGCCGATGATTGAGTGATTTATGTTCGACATCATAACCAAAACTCACCAAGGCAACACATGAAGAACTAGATGTGTTATCCAGGTTTATATGTTTCTTATTTGTGATACCATGACATAAATTTGAATTATCATGACAGTTCTTATGTGAATTCAATTGACCAATATGAACAACACAAACACCGCAATTGAATTAGGGAAGAAAAAGGGATGAACTGTGTGTGAAACATCTAATGAAAGGGTACCCCCAAACAAGATCATTTGAGTTGAGTATAACATAATAGTATATAAATCAATTAAATAAAAATATAGTATGCATTAAAACAACATAAAACCTGGAATTAAAAAGATCATTCAAAATAATACATGTTTGAAACTAAGGATTACATCACATTCCTCCCCAGGTGATCACAAGGGGTTTAGAAACCCTTGGGAGGGTAAGAAGAAGAAGTTGTTGAATTAGAACGTCACATAGACTCCATAACATCTAGGGATGTTGATAATAACCCTTGGGGACTCCAAAATGGAAGCACAATGCCTCCTTTACGAACTTGCAAATGGGGTGCCCAAGGTGTCTTTTTATAGCCAAAATGGGAAGTGTTTTTGGGTACCCAGATTTTGATAAAACATTTGGATAAAGGTTTTCGGATATTAGACATTTGAGTAAATATTTTTAAAAAACTATAAAGTTTTATCCCCACGTCTTATCTATCCCCACCAAACGTTTGGCACCATTTGGACAAACACAGCTCGAGATATTGATAAATTACAGAATGCCACTTTTGACTTTGTTCATATTCTGTGGCTTGGACTGATCAGTTCGGATGGGCTGTTTATAAGCCGAATCAGGAATGGGTTATTTAATATGAAATGTATCCTTTTAATTTTTGTACAGGTTCTCAATATTTCGGCCCATTTGGATGCACGATTATCTCATACTATTCGAAACAGTGGACAAATGTCCATGGATCCATGCAATTTTGGCCCATTCTTCATCCACTTCATCAAGGGCCCTCCAAATCACCTCCACATACATTGAAGTAATAAAAACAAGTAACATTTCCCATTCTAATATTTAATAATATTAATTAATTGATTCAAAAATTAAGTGAAATTTATTATTAAATTTTTTATATTCATAACAAAAGTAGTTTAAAATAGCGGTGTAAGGGTGGAATAAACTAGTGAATCGTGGTACGATCAAGTACTTCCATTTGATATATATTATCAAGATTTTATTTATATTCACTATATTATGTAATTTATTTGGTGGTTATTATCATTTTTTTCATATGACTCGATTGATTAAAACGTGGTGAGGTATTTTAATCTCACTTTTTATTCTACTGAGATTCATTCTATATTAGCCACTATTTCCTTTTATGTGGTGTATGTACTTTCAATGATTGTATTCATGGCATAATATAATATAATTTATGGGTATTTACATATACATTGTATGATCCTTTTTTCATGGGGTGTAAATCATGTATGTTACCAAATCCGTAAGGAAATTTTAAATTTCAATTTCAACTCATTGGGCTTTATGAATACTTCATTGATTATTTTATTCCAAGATTATCTATAAAGTCACTCTTTATTTACAAATGTAGTAATTTCCACTCCTCTTTGTGTGGATATTATTCCAATATACATAATTAATACTTTGATATAGTCTCAAGTCATCGATATGCACATGATAAATGTAATTTTAACTCAATTCCCATTCATAGAGTTAAACTTCCAAGTAATTGGTTTTGTCTTAAAAAAGATCATGTGTGAATTTTCAATGATTGATTTACACTGAATATCTAATAATATTGACTATATTTTTATTTTTCACACCTTATTAGGTAATTTATTTATCCTTAATCTAAGGATACTATTTTATAAGTGATTTCGTCTAAATTTACATTCCATTGAGACATCAATGTTGTTATTCACCAATTCACTTTTATACAGTGTATATACTATCCTTTTACATATTATATCATGAATCCATTTATTATAATGATATTATAATGTTTTTATGGATTTTTAGTACTCAATTATTTGCATTAATTCATGTCTCATTAGGATAAGAACTCATTAACTAAAATATTGTTTTAATGATTCATTCTTCTAAATCATTCTCATTATTTAAAATGTTTTCAAATTGATTTTAACTATTTATTTATATGGAAATTAATTTTTTAAATTATTAATTCATTTAAAAGCATCAATTTTTTATGGGACACATTGATTAAAAAGTCTCTTTATTAATAGTTTTAAATGGTTTTGAAAATGGATTGATAAAGAATTGTTTATTTCAATATCTTGATTTTATATATTAGAATGTGGAAATGTTATATTTCCTTTATACTTGTGTTATGTGATATGATTATGTTATTGTTATTGGGAATTGTTTACATATGTGGGTGGTTCCATGATAAACCTATGGCGGGTGAGCTAGAGATAGCTCTCCAAAGCATTGGGTAACATGAAAGAGGTAAACGTTAATGTTTCACCTAAGAGATTTACGGAATATACTGTGATGGGTATTCCAAATGTGACTCCCGATGTAGCTGTGATAGATACAATGTAATTATGTTATGAATTCCATATGTTAATTTTATGATTTATGATTTGTGTGTGTTATTCATAAATCTTATGATTTCATAAGGTATGTTATAATTGAAAAGTATGGTTTCATTGATTAATATTTATTGATGGGAAAATATTTTCTTTCCTTAATTTATAACCCATACTGAGCTTTTTATGCTCATCCCATGTTTTTTAAATGTTCTCTATAGTACATAAAGATGAATAAGGTCAATGATAGAATCAAGGAAAATCCATGCTGTAAAAAACATAGAACTAGACATGTTTCTTTTAAAGAGTTTTTATTTTATAAAAAACATGATACATAGTAGTAGTGTATACATATAAAATTCATGTTTTTATGTAATAGTTATGGAATAATTCTATAAAACTCTAAACCTAAAAATATCCTCAACATTAATTCTTAACATAATTCAAGATTATGTAATGTTTAAGGATAGGTCCTTATAGTTGGTATCAGAGGTCGGTTAAGAAAAATTTAGGGATTATGAGTTTTCTTTAAACACATGGTTTGTCCCTATGTCTTTTATTTTAGGTAAATACTTATTCTATAGACATTTTCAGATCAAGGAATGTCGGTTACAAATGGAAGGACAAGGATCTCAAACAACATTCATATCTATTCTTGATAACATTATTGAAATAATTATTGCAATGTCTTGTTCATATGATTGTGAAACTTTTTCAAGCATACAACTCACTTGCCAGCAGCTGTTTGACATATCAAACACATCCCAAATACCTCGATATCATCGTGGATCGTGGGTTTTATTTAATCAAATTATATTTCCACAATATTCTCATATTTTCAAGAAAGTTAAATATTATCAAGGAATTTTAAAATATTTTACCTTATCAAAAGATTTTGATACAAATTTTGATTTTGAAAAATTTGCGGAAGAAGGTGACCCTTGCGCAACCAATTTATATTTTCTTTTACAATATAGAATTTATGAAAATTATAATGGTATTTCAAAAGGACCATTTATTGAATGTTTAAACTCAAACTCAGTCCTATAATTTTATTAAAATCATGTTTTATAAGATGTTTTGATATTATATGTCACGCATGATTGTTCTCCAAAACTATTTTTCTGTAAACACCCACATAACCAAGGTGTTAAAAGATGAATTTTGTTGAATGAAGCAAATTATATTGACGGATATCTAAATAATTATTGTATTTCCTGGACATTCTACCTACGTGAACAAGAAAATGATGAAACCATGGGGACACCATGATCAAGGTATGATGTTCTTTCTATTAATAATTCTTTATTTTATCATATGGAGGAGATAAAAAATGAAAATATATAAGATATTGTGGTGTTAATGTATTGGGATGAAAATGAATGGTATAAGAAAATAATTGGGGTTAAAACTTGTTATAGAAATTATTTTGTTTTATAAAAAGAACAAGCCATAAGATGGGGGATGACCCGTCGCGTCTGACAGGGCAACAAGAATTGAACCCACAACTGAATCTAACAAAGGCACATCCCATACGATTGTTCTACATAGAGTCCCTTTTTGTATGAATTATTCTTTTATGTTAAATGATTTTATGGATCAATAATATAATTATTTTGGGAACATATGTTTTATCAAATGGATATCTTTATTATAAGAAAATTATTTGGTGATTAAGTGATAATGGTTATTTTAAAAGATGTTTCCTCTTTTGGAAACATTATAAGCTTAGGGAAATAAATTACCATTGGATTTAATTTGTTGATTAATTGTTGAAATATTATTTTAGATAAATCTATATATTTATTGTTTACATAAGGTGATTTGGATTATTTATGTAAATAATTAATCTATCATAGAGAATTTAAGTTTAGGATAATTACACTTCAGTATGAGACTTTAAGAGTAGTCAATGTTATTTGGAGATATATATTGAGATTTATCTTGGAAGCCTATGTGATTAAATAATTCTGATATTTGGGTTTCAATCTTCGTTTTTATTACATTGAATAATTTTATGGACAATTTTTTATTGAATTATCTTTGTTGAAATTAGGGTATTGTTTGAAATTTTTTGGTGATTCAGAGTGGTTTTTCGTTTTGTAAAATATTATCCATTTTTAGGGATTATCTGATCTTCTACTAACCATTTTGGTTTTGGATAATGTCTAAAGACTATAAAAAAATATATTTCTTTTTTTGTGGATTATGTGATTCTCTGGTTTGATTATAGCACATTCAATGAGAACAAGTCATCTTGAATACTAATCGTTTGAAGAAAAAAATGTGTTTTTGGTTGGAATTTATAAATGGATAAAAGTCTACATGACAAATAATTATTGTTCCTTATGTGTTTAATTAAGCTCATAAATAAATTCCTCATCTTTATGAAGAGTAAAAAAAATATTGTCTCTTAACGTTTCCTAATAGGGAATGAATGATTGTTTAACCCATCACAAGTTTGTGATTTTCTGGTGGTTAACATTATTATAATATTGTTTTCTATCACTCCCCTTAAGAACATGATGGTTTTTTTCTCCTATATATCCATGTTTTCATGGAATAATAGTATATTTTTACTCAGGTGACCTTTTTTCTTATATTTTTTTTCCATTAATGTGATTTTTTATTTACTCTTTTTCTGATGTAGTCATTTCAATGAAGTATCCAATCCCAATTTTAAAATTGTGAGGAAATAATTCTCAAAATAGGGGAAGGATGTAACATCATAGGTAAATAAAAATATGAAATTGAAATATTTATAAATATTTTTAAATTAATTATTAATTTAAAATTGAAGGGTATGTTATGTTCGATGGAATACCAGATACAAAACAACATGTTTCTTTTAAATCTTACGTTGTACAATAATAATATAATATTATTATTTTATATGGTAGTTAATTTCTAGAAATAATAATGGTGGTAATGGATAGAAAAAACTGAAATATGAATATACATGTTTGTTAAATGTTTTTATAATAAACCATTAAATTTTAGAAGCTTAAAATAATAATGAATCCAATTTAAAGCATTATTTACATTAAATAGTTGATTTACGGCCTTTTAATGGCGTACCCTCATTAAATATATTTCTTGGAACTTTTATATGTTCTATTTCAAAAAATTATATTATTCTTTAGAATCGGGACATCCAAATTTACTTTGGATAAAATTTTGGTTTTTTTCTGATAAAATTCATTTTTATGAATAGTGAAAAATTCTGTATTTTAATTCAAAACTGCCTTTTAAACTAATTTATTTGTATGAATAAGTTAACTTTATAAATTTTATTAAAGTTTAATTAGATTATATTTTTTCCATTTAATATTATGTTGGTCATAAGATGTAATTTCACATTGAAATTGGAAATAAACTAGTGTCAATCTTTTAATAGTTATTATTTCTTAAAAAAACGCTTTTTGTTTTGACAGTGGGAATTAATTTTAAATTAATTTATAACACATATGTGTTTTGAATATAGAAAAATGGATTCCATATTTTGAATCAAGAGGTCCAAATTATGTAAATAGTTATCCTTCAGTTTCCAAAATTACGTATAATTACTTTGTAAATATGTTATTTACTATTGTTATGGGTAAATCTGGTAAATCTGTGAAACAAATTATTATTATAATAATATAAAATTACACTACTATGTGTCTTACTTCTATTGGTTGATACATGTTAGACCATGGAAATCTTTGGGTTGATTTTGGGACCCCATAGAGCCACATATGAGTGATAATGACACTTTATATTAATTAATTTAAAGTAAAGACACAAATGACATAAACTAATATTATTTAGTAAATCTATTTTCACATGGGGTTATATAAGATATATATTCAACTATAAATATTGTTTGGGAAGATAAATAGACTTACTACATTAGGTTTTTTTTTATAATTTTTAGACATTTAATAAATAAAATTATTTATGACACAATACTGATGTAGTGTTTACCTCACTCTGAAATGAATTAACTAAATAAGATAATAAAGATTAAAATAGTAACCAAAACCAGTACAATTATTATTGGATGATTTTACATCGACCATTAGTCATCGTATCTTTGACTTTATTAGTTTTGGAACTTTAGAAACCTAAAATCATTATATAATTAAATTTTATGATCACACTTTCCTAAAGATCCCCCCCATATAAAAATACCTCACTTCTAATCCATTCCCCAATCCTCCCAAGCCAAATTTATAATCCAAAACCTTCCCAAATAATCTCTCAATATCCCCCTATTCATCCCAGAATCCTTACCTTAAGAAGATGTCACTTCTATTAAACTTCTGGTTCAAATGAAAGGGAGATACCCAATTTAAAGGTAACATCTTCTCTTAAGTCCTTTTGTTTTATATTACATCTCCAACCCCCTAAACTCTTTTTATTCATTTAATTTATTACAACAATAGTATTATAAAAATTCTATGTTGTTTTTATTAGAAGGATTATAACTACACTTACACACACTTCTATCTAATGGATAAATAACATACTATTTCTGTGGATGAAAAACTAATGCCTCACAAAACAATGATTGTTCAATTATCTCCTACCACATATCATGGTGGACATTATTATGGAAATTTATTTATCTATGATATATATTATGTTTATTTTTTCTTTATGATTCTATATTTTTAATTTATAGAAGACATTTATTGTTTCCATTATGAGTAAACACAATAATTTTATTTGAGAAAGTGCAGACTACCACCCTATCAAAGGGATATGACTTGTTCAATCCATACATGGTACATATAAAGGATGACGTTACTGAAATTATATATGATATTATACTGGAATTATTATATATCTGTGTATCATACAGTTTTGAATCAATTAAAATATGAAAGAGAAATTAAAGTAGTGTTCATGAGTACGTACGACTTACCATATTCATGAACAATGAATTTCATTTCAAATATCCAAATGTTATGTATTGTTATAAATACATATATATGTATATACTAGATATATATTATATATATGATATTTAAATCATTAATATCATTCTTGAGAAAATGGACTCTCTATAACGTGGACACCTTGTAATTTTAAGGTGTTCATCTTTGACTCAAGTACCAAATATCAACTAAATGACTATTATTAACTTACATGTATACATAATGTTTATTACATTGTAATAAGTGATATAAAAGGAATATTAAACTTAATAAAACTTTTCTTAATAATATATAAATTAACTTATTTTTATTATTCATGATGAACAAGGAAGATATGAGTTAAGTCAGACATGAGGTTAGAGGGATTCTTATCTCCCTTTTAATTCTATGATATTTCCATTGATCACCACTTCTTTATTGAATGTGGTGTATTGTGTACTGAAATTTGATATATATTATCATAGTTAGCTTTATATTCATTGTATTTTGTGATTCATTTTCTGTTTATTATATTTTTTTTATATGAATCGATTGATTACAACGTGGTAAGGTTTTTTAATCTCACATTTTATTCCCGTTAGATTCATGCTATATTACATCCTATTTCCTTTTATGTGGTGTATGTACTGCCCATTATTGTATTCTTGGTGTAATATAATTTAAATAATTGGTATTTACATCTTTATTGAATGTTCCTTCTTTCATGGGGTGTATGTTTTGTATGTTACCAAATCTGTAAGGGAATTTCAAATTTCAATTTCCTCTTATTGGGCTTTACGCATACGTCATTGATTATTTTACTCCATGATTATGTGTAAAATAAAAATTTGTTTACTTATGTAGTAACTTTAACTCTACTTTGTGTGGATATAATTCAGATATAAATAATTAATCCTTTGATGAATTCTCAATTCATTGATATGAACTTGATAAGACTAATATTAACTGAATTTATATTCATAGAGTCAAACAACCACATCATTGGTTTTGTATTAAAAAGAACATGTGTGAATTTCCTATGATTTAATTACACTAAATATCCTGTAATACTGAGTGTATTTATACTTCTCACACATTATTATGTAACTGATTTATTATTAATTTAAGGATACAATTTTTATAATGGATTTCGTCTCAATTTACATTCCATTGAGACTTCAGTGTCGTTATACACCAATTCTCTTTTATACAGTACATATACTATCCATTGGAATGTTATATCTTAAATCCCTTTATTCTAATGATATTAAAATTATTTGATGGAATTTTATTCCTTAATTAATTTTATTCATGAATATCTCATTTGGTTAAGAACTGTTTAACAAATATATTGTTTCAATGATTTATTCTTATAAATCATTCTCATTAATGTCTATGTTTTCAAAATAGATATTAGTATTTATTTATATAGATATTAATGTTTTAAAATTTTAATTTCTTTAAATTATTCGATGTGGTATGGGGCACATTGATTAAAAAATATCTTTATTAAAATATTTAAATGGTTTTGAAAATTGATTGATAAAGCATTTTTTATTTTAATATATTGATTGTATATATTAGAAGGCAGAAATGTTATCTTTCCATTATACTTTAGTTATTTGTTTGATTATGTTATGGTTATTGGGCATTGTTTATGTATATGGGTGGTTCCATGATAAACTTAAGCTAGGTGAGCCCAAGATAGCTCTTTAATGCATTGGGTAACGTGACAGAGGTGAACGTTAATGTTTCTCCTAAGAGATTTGGGGAATATACTATGATGGGTATTCCAAATGTGACTCCCTATGTAGCTATGATTTCTACAATGTATGTATGTCATAATTTCCATAAGTTTCCTTTATGATTTATGATTTGGGTGTGTTATTCATAAATCTTATGATTTTATATGGTATGTTATGATTGAAAAGTATATCTTCATTTATTTGTATTTACTGATGGGTTATAATTTCCTTCCTTATTTTATAAACCTTATTGAGATTTTTATGCTCATCCCATGTTTTGTAAATGTTTTCGACATGACCTAAAGATGAAAACGGTAAAGAATGGGATCATTGAAAAGTTATGCTGTCTAAAACATGGAACATGACATGTTTCTTTTTAAGAGTTTTTATTTTATGAAAAAATGGATATTGAGTAGTAGTGTCTACATGTAATATTTACATTTTTATGTAATATTAATGGACTAATTCTCTAAAACACTAAACCTGAAAAGATCCTCAATGTTAATTTTTGATATAATTCAAGATTATGTAATGTTTAAGGACGAGTACTTATAGAATTATTCAATAAAATATTGTTTGTATAAAATGTAAATCCACTTTGAAAAGGTGTAAATAGAAAATAATATAACAAAAAGTAATTTTACCCATATATTAATATATCAATGAAAAATACAGAATTAATATAACCTAATCAAATGAAATTGAGCTGTGAAATTATTTACCTCTTCGTAAAATTCATGTAAAATACTGTTGGATTAAATAATTAAAATTGAAAAATATAATAATTTAAAATATTATATATTCATGATATTACATTTATAAGGGGCATTATATACACAATATAAATGAAATTCGGTTTATATAAATACTATATTTCCTTTATTATGATAAATTGATATCAAGTCACCTATGACTTGGTAAAATCCAAGTCAAATCCACGTCGATGAAATAACAAATTCAAATTGAAACATAAAATATCATTAATTATGAAGGATTCTCGATTTTACATGTAAAATGGGTAATGTGTATGCTTTATAAAATTTATTTTCTTCTCAACAAAAAACATTCATCAATGAAGGTAAATTGAGATGAAAACCATTACCTCAATTTGTCTATACATTTAACCTGATTTATACTATTTTATAATAGTTTAAATATTGATATTAATTTATAACAGAAACATACTTATAATTATCATATGTTATCATATTTTGTTATAAAATTTTACCATTCATTAATAATATTCCATTAATTTGATTGTTCCTGGTGTTAATTTCCTTATTTCCACGTGCTTATTTTGTAATGAATGTTTCACTTATTTTTTATTATAAATAATTACTTCTATATTGAATTATTATAATAATATATGTATAATATTCAGTTATTAGATAAATTATTCCATCTACTCTTAAATATATAACATTGAAAATGAATCGCATTGCATTGTAGAGAATGTAGGTTTTACACATGCTTGGTCAACTATATCAATCCGTTAACCCATGAATGGTAATGTAAATGGGTGATGTTTTAAATTTTAAAAATAATTTTTTATCTTATATATGTCATATATTCATAAATTTTACTTTTATTACATTTAATGTAAAGTTTAAGTAAAAAAAGTTTCATATTTCATCACATTGTGGTAGTCCACCAAACACATGAGCAACATTATAACATTTTAAATGGAATTTAAATTAAGAATTAATATGTAATATTTTAATTTAATAATAAAATTTACATCGTAAATAATAAATATAAAAAGAAAATTCATTTTAATATCCAATCATTAAATATGTTTATTGAAAAGCAGTCACATTAGTAAGCGAGACATTAATCTGTGATAGATAGGATTGGGGACATCATTTAGTATTTGATGGAAGTGAAGAAAAATAATCATTATCCAATAAACATTATAAATTTTAATTAATTTAGAAATACTGGTCATTTTATACTGGAAGATTAAATACATAAATGAATGTGGTAAATGAAAAAAAAAGACATTGCCAGGGCAACACATTTTCTAATAGAAAACCATAGTGTACATCCTCTTATAGACCCTAGAGATCATATTTTTGGAGGAAAATCTGAACAATAATATTTATAAGGATGTTGGGGAGAAACATTAATTGGATTTGGTCGAGGGAAAGGGGAATTTCTGTGGTGAATAAGATAGGAAAATGGATTCTTTTTTATATGTTGCGAAAGGTTACCACTATGGAAACAATATGGAAATTTTCAAAAATAATACAAAATGATAAATTAATTTCCACGTAAAAATCATAAAAATAATAATATTTTATAATTTGGGATATTATAGGGTGTAAATATGGATTGAAAATTTAATTTCTACAAGTTTGTAGATCATTTTTCACCCTCGTATTCTTTCATTAATCCCCCGACAAACCCAATTTTAGATTAACTGTGATAATTATTTTTTACAATATTAAGTATTCATTTTGGTCAAAAATATGATTAAATAAAATTATAGCATAAATTATTATGATTTGAAATATGGAATCCATTTTTTTAAATTCACTTCCAAAATTTTGAAGAATCCAATTTAAAACTAAACACATGAACTCAACGAAAAATACAGTTTTAAAAGACAGAATTTTAATAAGTATGGATATTTTTAATATCAAAAGTAAATATAAAATTAATTAGAGTGACCTATATTTTATTTATTATATTAAAAATTAACAAATATTAGATTAAAAAAATTTATAATATAATTTATATTTGTATATATTCTAAAAAATTTAGATAAAAAAATAAATATTTTCACTATTCATTGAAACGTTAATCTTTTTAGATGAATACTTGAATAATCACACAAAGATAATTTTTAAATAATAATTTTGAAAATTAAATTAATAATCTAGATATCCCATTTAATAAATGACAACTTAACAGCTCATTTATAATATAAATGTTGAAATAATATTTTTATATTTTATTTTTTGTTAAACTCGGGGTGGCGTGCATCACAACCTATCGAAGATGTTGAATTTACTTAAAATGAAATAATTCATATTATATTTGTGTGTAATATTATTACATTATATATAATGTTAATTATAAAAATTGTGTGGGTTTTAAATTCTAAATAGGTTACTATAGTGATTCTTCACAACATCCTCGAGATAACACGTCACTCCCTCAATTTTTTTGATTATTCTAAAGAACCTTTAGCAGACGAGTCAGTAAATACCTCAATACGTTAAATCATGTATAATGAGTATAGATGGATTTACCGTAGTGTGATACATCATGTACCAATTCAATTTTATCAGAGGTGATCACATTTGTGGGGTTTTGAATGTATTTCCATAACAATGATATATGAAACACATCACATAATTTTGACAAACACGTTGGAATTTAAATAGTATAAGAAACATATGGAATTAATTATTGCATTTAAAAGGGTAAAATGTATATTTGAATCAAATTTAACTTTTTCAAGAATCTTATTAAACCCTTCTATATAGATACTTCCATTAAATAAAGACATACACATAATATTTCCATATCATTCCTTCAATTATCAGTATAACTTCTTTTCCCACATTGAGATGAAATAATGTAATACAGAACATCCTCTATATTTTTTATATCTCTTCAAATTTATTTATCCCAATTCATGACCTTTCACTAACATCATCCCAAATAAGTTGGAATATGATATCATGTTCAATATGATGCATTATATGTCTCAATATGAATACATGAATGGAAAATATTATTACTCAAAAAATTGACAACATTAATATAATGATCCCATATACCATGAATTTAATTTGAGATTTACCTCAAAAATAATTCAATTGTATGACTAGTCCTTTCAAAATGTCTATCATTTTGATAATGGTAGGATGTTCTCAAATGAAGCTCAATACCAAGAACTTTCTGAAGACACATCTAGATAATGTTGTAAAACATGAATCATTATTAGATAAGATCTATATAGGATTATTCTTATGTTTTCAAAATTAATTATTATATATCCATGAGTAGTAATCTAGAGGTAAATATTATCTTGTATAGAGAAAATGTGCATATTTTGTTTGGTGATCAATGATAATCCCTATTGTATCATTAATTCTAAGAGACGTAGGTTGTCTTGTGAAAACAAAAATAGTAATTTCACAACATTTCCACATAGGAATAGGATGAGAAATCATGAATCCTATAGGTTGTTGCCTCAGAACATTGAACTATTTAAAAACCAAATATTTAGACACATAATCTATAATTTCCCGCTTTATGTTTTCCTATAAGAAAATGTTCACTCAATATATATATATATATAATTGTGATACTGGTGTGTACAATGATGTTCTAAATATTTGAATAATAAAACATTTATCTATTTAGATAATGTAAATATTGAACACAACACCAATTTCTAAATTTATGGATACTATCTTAACAAATGAGTTCAACTAATTTCACATAATTTACAACCTTAGTTTTATCAAAATATTCTAATCATCATATTGAGAACATTTAAATTTTCTAATAAATATAGTTTCATGATCATTTGAGAAATTAGTGATATACCTTCATCCTTAATAATTTTAATTCCCATTATGAATAGATCCATGAACATATGATCACTCTCAATCATTATTTAGGCTAGTACTCCATGATATTTTCTAATAAACGTGTCAGGTACCTTATTTGATTTCCAGAGATGTTAGTGTATTTAGAAATAATAATATTTGAGTAGATCAACATATCACCACTAATTGATATTCATTTTTTTATTTGAAAAGTGTTATCATAGGTTTTTATAATACTTGTATATCTCAAATATTTTACCGTAGATACAATGTCTCTATATCACTAAATCATGGATTATGCCAACAAAATCATGATAATGGGTTGAATAGTTTGGTTTATGAGTCTTAAATATCCTTAATTAATTAGAAATAACATTTTCATTTTTCATTATGACACAACCGAGTACCTTCATTGAAGAATCACTCTATAATACAAACCCATCATTTGGAGATGGTATATTGTAAATTAGAGCAGTTCCCAATATATAATTTAATTTATCCAAACATTATTCAGATACCTTTTTCCGAGGAAAATTACATATCTTTACATTTAATCATGGTTAATGGGTTTTACAATCGAGAAAAATTCAAAATGATTCTATGACAGTAACCACCCAGACTATTCAAACAATGCACATTTATTATGTTCATTAATGTAGGATATTCAATAAATATTTATTTAATCCAAAGTATAACTAAGATTCAATCAATTGAGACTATATTACATTGAAATGAAATGAATTAAATCCAAAAATGATAATTAAATTCCCTATGTAAATCATTCGTTATTAGTGTCTCAAGAATTATCCACATGTGATCAATCTAGTCAATGCAACATTTAAATTACTCTAATATATCAATAATGAGTACCACAAAAAAATAATTGAGATATTACATGATAAGTATATTTATTTAATCCATAAAAATAGGCGGTTCATTATTAAATCCAAATACAATTTCTGTTAATGTGTAATGTTCATACCACATTCGAAGTATGATCTTTAGAATGACATCCAAATTTACTTTAAATTGATGATACCCGGAATGAAGTCTAAAATTTTAATAATAAAGGGATCTATAATGTTTATTGAATATATAAGTAATTCAATTTAGATGACATTTATTTATTAATGTAATAGAGTTTGTTTCTGGATAATCAGTACAAATTTTCTTGGATCCATTATTCTTCTTAATAAATAGAACATGGGCTTCCAATTGAGCATCTCTATTGGGAATAAATCTCTTATTACACAACTCATTTAGATAAGGGGGGGGGGGGGGGTCCCTTTATCAGCGCTCAAAAAATCACTGATAAAAGGGTCCTCTATTAGCGCTTTCTTTTTAGCACTGATAAAAGACCCCTTTTATCACCACCTTTTTAGCACTGATAAATGTAAAAAATAATAATTTTTTTTAAAAAATCCTGCTAATCGGGGGGATTTTATAGCGCTTGAGCCTCCATTTTAACAGCGCTTTCCAGCCCCTCCAATGCCTGTACACACCCCCCTCCACCCTATATTAGTGCTACACTCACCCCTATATCAGCACTAGCACCCCAAATCTACCCTCAAGCGCGCACCCTTTCATCCACTAAGATTTGATCTCGAGACCTGCCCCTTGCACGCCTAATGACTTTACCACTATGCCATATTGATTTGTTCTCCAGTTAATGACATATCAATTTATTTTTATAAATATATATATTTAGTTATATTTATTCATATAGTAATATATAGTTATATTAATATATATATATATATAGTTATATTAATATATATATTTATAGTGATATTAATATATATATTTATAGTGATATTAATATATATATTTATAGTTATATAAATATATATATGTTTTTATATTAATATATATATATAGTTAGATTAATATATAGGTATATAATATATTGGTATATTAAATAAAATGGAAATTAGTTATTATTTAGATAAATCTTATATATTTTATATGTAAATATATTTTATTATTTATATTTCTATTTAAATTTTTATGTGTGAAAATTTAAAAAATATGTATATATTGAAATATATTTGATTATAAATAGATGTGAATTATAAAAAATGATACAATTTCAAAGATATGATATCAATATGAATGTAATACCTTGGAATACATTCAGTCCCCACAAAAAAAATCCAATAATACCCCATTAAACGAGGCTGAAAATCCACACAATGTTAAAAAATCGAGGTATCCTGACCAAAAATGTAGTCTTAGAGGCCTTCTGGGACTTTTTGACCTCGAAAAAACCTTCACTAAGGACCTAATGGGTCATGGGGGTGTAGACCATGTCGCAGGCTTTGATTTGATAAGTGATATAGCTCAAACCGACACCTAGATCAAACGTTATGGTCGTTTGAAGTTTGAGTTGCGTATTCAACATATTTTGGATCTTTTTTTAATTTTTTTACTTTTTTTAGACTTCACATTGTTATTAAATGTCTATTACTCCATAATAATTTGAAATTTATTAATTAAAAAAATTAATCTTTATATAAACAATTTTCACTAAATATCCTATATATTAAGTGTCACTGTATATTTTAACTTATCTAAAATATATTTAAAATTATATTAAAAAAATATATTTTATATTTATATCAATATAAATATATCTATATATTTGAATATTAATATATTTATTTTAATGGATTTTTATTTTAAGTAGACACTTTATCATCTATTTTAAAAAAAAGCGCTGATAAAGACCCCCCATTTTTCATCGCTACTAAAAAAAGTTCTGATAAAGGGGTACCCTTTAACAGTGCTAAAAAAATCACTTTTAAAGGGGGTACCTTTAATAGAGCTATAAAAAGCACTGATAAAGGGGTACTATTATCAACGTTTTTTAGCGGTGATAAAGTTACCCTTTATCAGTGCTTTTTTTAGCACTGATAAAGGTACTGTCACGACCCGCCCTCGGGGCCCGTGCCGTGACTACCCCAAGCCCGCCTTCCATAGGCCAGGGGCTGGCGACTAGCACCAAGGCGTAAAATCCCAGTAAAAAGGGAAGGCATTGCCTTAAAAAAGTAAACAAGCACCTCAGAGTAACAAGTGGGAGTAAAGCAGTACACAAAACTAGAACAACTGTGCTGAAGTAAAGGGGCCGGAAATACAAGCCCAACTGTAAAGTAAAGTACAACTCGAAAGGGAAAACAGCAACTGAAAGTACAAGCGGCTCCTGGGATGTTCTCCTCGATTCCTACCTGAAGGGTAGGTACAGATGGCTCAGCTCCTGGATCGTCCACCATGGATCCTACCTGAAGGGTAGGTACAGATAGCTCCACAACTCCTCGGGTCCAACTGTCCGCTCCGAGCACGTCCCGCTCAGTGGTCCTCCTCCGGGTACCGACCTACTCCGAAAGCCTCAACCGCAGTCAGCGCTGTCCGTCGTCTGCAACCAACACAACGAAGTGCGGGCATAGCTCGTGCAGGGGTGAGTATAAGATACTCACTAGGGACCCCGAGACCCTCGAAGGTCTCCCGAAATCCACAAAGGATAAACCACATGAAGGATACAATCACGAAGTAACATCCAGTATTGATTAGGTATATGCCCATACATATACCTATGTAACCACTTTCCGTTCGGCTCCAACACCGAGCCCAAGAACAACCCAATCCACAAAAAAGAGTAAACAGTACAAGTCCACACAGTTTATAACAAGTTTATGAAATCAACGGATAACCATTACCCAGGTATATGCCCATACATATACCTAAGTTATCAAGCGACCCATCTCAATCATGAGGAAACACAAAGATCATTGACTCAGCTCAAACCAGGATTTTTATTATCATAACCGTAACTACTGAAGAGCTCCGTCTCTAGAGTGTACAGTGGTCCTGTCACGACTCCGAGGTACTGCTCATTAACCATAAGACTGCTGAGGTACTCCTCCTGTCGAGTACTGCGGGTTTGCGGCCAACTACCGGGCGCTCCGTCCGCTGAGGGTCTGTCGCCAAATACCGGGCGCTCACCCAAATAGCCTACTGAGGTACTCCTCCTGTCGAGTACCGCGGGTTTGCTGCCAACTTCCAGGCGCTCCGTCCGCCGTGGGTCTGCTGCCAACTACTGGGCGCTCCGTCCACTGGGCTAGTCGACTCACTCCAAGTCGAGTCGGTCAAGCAGTCGTCAGGTCTCAGTCGGCTACACGGTCTCCGTACTCCGCACGCACGTCTCCACCGTCGCGGGTCTGTCCCTACAACCAAGCGCACACACTCCGTAGAGTATCGCGGGTCCGCCGCTACAACCAAGCGCTCCACCGCCAAGGGTCTGCTGCTGCATCCAAGCGCACCACCACTGACAAGTACCACGGGTCCGCCGCTACACCCAAGCGCTCCCCCGCCCACTCGTCTCCGGGAGGGTCCACTCCACGAGCTACTGGTCGATACTCCAAGTATCTCAAAGTCCAACGAAGAAGTGCCACATACGTCCGCTTCGTCAAAGGAGTCTCAACGCAACAGACAGCGCGTCAATCAGATGCCCGGTCTGTGAGTTATTAGCCTTTTCGTCCCGAGGGCCCGGTTGGTTTCGTGAGCGAATCAAACCCGGCCATATCTCAACTGTATCCAAAACTCGGGCGGAGTATGTCAAAAGTTCTATCCCACTTAGAGGATTCCATCAAAGTCGACGGCACGTCAATCGGACGTCCGGAACTCAAGATATGAGCGTTTCCGCTCCGAGGGCCCGGTTGGTTTCGTGAACGATCCAACCCGGCTGTACTCCACCTGCGTCCAAACCTCGGGCGGAGTATACCAAAAGATCCGTCTCACTAAGAGGAACTTATCAGAACTGACGGCACGCCGTTCGGACGTCCGTAGCTCAAGATATGAGTGTTTCCGCTCCGAGGGCCCGGTTGGTTCCGTGTACGATCCAACCCGGCCGAACCCAAAGTATCCTAAACTTTGAGTGAGTTATACCGAAACGACCGTTTCGATCCAAGGATCGCGTAGCCGCAGACGGTTCGTCATTCGGAGGCCCGTAGCTCAAGTTACGGGCAAATAACCGTTCTGGTTCGAGAAAAAAGGGGTCTGGGCCGACCCGGCCCGAACCGGCCCGGCCGGTTTGGCCGGCGGCGCGCGGCGGTGCGCTGAGGCGGCGCGGCGGCGCGCGGGGCGCGCAGGCGGCGCGCGGGTGAGACCCCCGCCCCCCCGTTTTTCCCCCTGGCGGCGCGGCACGTGCCGTGCCGGTCTCAAAAATAAACCGCCCCCTCACATGAGGGGGCCTGCTGGACGACACGGGGGGGCGCTGCCCCCCCCCCCCCCCCCTTCTAAAAAAATAACCGGCCCCCAATTTAATTGGGGGCCATTAATGGCTAACCGGGGAAAATAAATTTCCCCGGTTTGACTTCCTTCCGGTCGGCCCGACCTGGCCGGCCGGTTCCCTTTCGTCTTCCAACACCGGCGGCCCGGTTGGCCGCCGGTCTTCTCAATCCGCCGCGGCCCGGAACCGGCCGCTGCCTTCGTCATCCGGCGCGGTGCGACGACACCGCGCGCCTTCGCCGTGGCCCCGCTCCGGCCGCGGCGCCTTTGTTTTCTCCTCCGATGCGGCGCGGCGGCGTTGCATCCAACGGTCGCACTTCCTTTACTCCGCCGCGGCCAACGGGCCGCGCCTCATTGCTCCGGCGGCTTGGTCAATCCGGCCGTGGGAGTCCACTACGGCCCTCGTCGTCCGGAGTGGCGCGTCAATCTTGCGCACTCCCATGAACCCCTTGCGTCCAAGCACGGTGTCACGGCACCTCTCCGCCTCTTCTTCGAACCACGAGTAAAAATCCAACAACAAGGTTTGGGAGGAGGATCGATCGTGTTTGTGCGGTCCGATTCCCTCCCATGTTAAAGATAACAAGAGTTCCAATAATTTATTTACGAAGGCGTAAATTAAATTAAGAAATAAGGTACAACCCCTACCTCGAAGGAAGCTCGCGAAGCTCGTCAATGATCCGTGAAGGACGAGCGTCGCGGAGGTCGGACGTCACGGAAGTAGACGTCGTCGGCATCGCAGTTATGGCGTCGCGGTAGACGGACGTGGGTTCTCCGCAAGAGGCACGTTGCGGAAAGTGAGTTGCGGCGTCGGACGTAGGTTCGCCGCGGAAAGCACGTCGCGAAAGAGATGACGCGGAAGAAGTACGTCGCGTCGCAGATACGGCGTCACGGATGGACCGTGTTCTTCGGCGGAGAAGTTATTCGTTGAAGAATGGCGTTCTTCGCGTTCTTCGTTGAGTTTGAAGAAGATGAAGAAGACTTCCCTACTCTCTCAAGGAGATAAAATTCTAACAAAATAAAATAAGACTCTTTCTTATTTTATTCACACAACCCAACCTCTTTGAATTTCAATGGTTTGAAATTCAATAACCACACACAACTCACCTCATTAACTCATTACATTTAAGTCATAGGTTTAACTTAAGTTAACATAATTTAAGTGGGAGTTGAGGGGGTTTTAGAGGATATGAAGGGGTGGGGTTCGTTTGGGCCCCACCACCCTCATAACCTCCCATGGGAGGTTGGGTGGTTACCCAACTTCCAACAAGAGATAACATTTAGAGTAAAATAATAAAAATTGTAGTGTAATTACAAAGTAAACATCCACAATTTTTATTATCAACACTCGCAAGTATGCAACTCCAGAACAGGAGTTCCTAAGCGTAAACCGGCGCTACGGTTCCATCGGTGCCCTCGGAATTCGATTCCGGGCACCGGTTCAAAAGTTAGAAAAACCCGCTCGTTCGTTCACTGAACGTCCCCGAGCTAAACTTCGGAAAATGATTCCGGGCACTCCGGGCCTCGGAATCAGGTGCCGTCCGAAACTGCTCTCTTGTAAAATTCCAAAGAAAAATAACAAAAAATTTTCCTTGAAATTTCCAGGTCTTTACATTACTCCCACCTCAGGGCTTTACGTCCCCGTAAAGCTTCAACTCACACTTAAGGGAAACAAAGTAGTACTGAGCACGCAACTGAGCTTTACGCTCCCATATGCTCACCTGAAGAACTCGTGCTACCCGTGAAGCACCCCAGAGGAAGAAACCGTTCACGTAGAACCTGCTCCTGTCGATCCTCGTTCTCTACTAGAACCTCTGTGCTTGTCGCCCTGTCGTCGACGTCCAACTCCCCGAGGTCGATGACGTGTGAAGAAACATACACGTATCTCCACAGCTGAGACACGTGGTGGACATTATGCACCCGGTGCGACTGAGGTGGTAGGGTCAAGTGGTAAACCTCCTCGCCTACCCTACTGAAGATAAAAAGGGTCCTTCGAACTTCGGAGATAACATGCCGCCTCGGCCACATCTCCGAAACCTCATCAGGTTGAGACCGTATAAGAACGTGTTCGTCACCCTCGAACTCAAGAGGTTTCCCTTTTTAGGTTAGAACTGAAACTCAAAACTCCTACTGCCACAAGGGTAGGTTTGACCAACTCAAGAGTGATCGGTCACACCCTCTTATGCCTGAGTTTAACATGTGCTGCCCAGGGTTTCCTTTTCGCCGACCAAGGAAAACCCATTCCGACGTTTGCCTAAAACAGTCAACCGGGGTATGATTTGTGAATCAAAACCATACCCAGATCAACGTCGTAAGGCCTCTACGCTGCCACCAAGAGATTCCATCCGAAACTCTCACCTCGAGGTCAAATCACACCGTCGGCGTAAGTGTGATTATCGAGTCTCCTCCCAAAGGTATCTCCAGACGTGAGGGTCAAGTCTACGGCTTACCCGGAACCTCTAGGTCTGGGACATGATTCGTGGAAGGGTAGAATGATTGGTTCCTATTTCTATAGATATGGCAGCTCGTAGTAGACATAATTCGTACCCCGAATCATTCTTAGAGCTCCTGGTTCACACTCCTAGACCGCAATGCAGCTACTCTCCTCCCCAGCCCTCCTGCTCCCTGAGCCTGGTGGGGACTACTAAGTCGGGTGGTCGTAACATGTCGAAATGTACACCACCACATGCTGCTCTACAAGCTCCGCTTCCACGTCTGCTACCCTGCAGATTCATCTGTCCTTAGCACTTCCTCCTCCTGAAACATTTTACACGCCCGAGTCTCTGAGACTGGCGCTAGTTTCCTGCCTTTCACTGCTAACGTTCACAACCACAAAGGTTCTCTCTAGCATCCTAGCATAGGTAGGAATGCATAGAGGAAAAGTAATGGTTCAGATGTCCTTTAGACACACTTCGCTCAGAAGTTCGAGTCTAAAGAACTGATCACAACGTAACCAACGAGTACCAAGATTGATTGGTAAGCCACGTTGAGTACTCTGCTTCTGACATGTCGTACTGTCGAAGCTGTATTAGCTCCAGAAAACTCACAACCACCTCCTCAAGCCAGTCCTCAGCCGCCTACGAGTCAGGCTCACCTCGAAACTTGAGGGATATCTGGTGCTAAAACATATGTAAGGCACAAAGCCTGTGAGTCTCTGCTACCGGTACCGCCGGTAGTGTCTGCTGACCAACAGGTAGTGACATAGCTGGCGCACTACCCGTAGGTACTATCCCAGGTATCGATTCACGTACCGAAGCCTTATTACTATAAGGACCAACCTCATGGTCACTCACTGGAAACACCAGGAGCTAAGATCATCATCCGCTCTACTAGTATCCAAGCTAGGCGTAGAACTCTAGCAATCGCCTCCATCCAGTCCACTGCTGCCTGGGAAAACTGTCTCGCCTTGTATCCTCAGAGGCCTCTACTGTTGGAACTCGTGCATCGCGGTTTGCTAGCGTGCACCGTCAGCTAGTGGCATCCTCTGCCTAACGGGTGGTGGTGCTGCTGGTACACCACCCGAAGGTGCCAACACTGAAAAAGGGCCCTGCACCGGAGTCTCGCTGCTCGGTGGGCCATCATCGAGAACTCTCTCGGAACTCCAGCTAACTATCTGCATGGTGACATCCTGAACAGATGTGTCACGGTCAACGATTTATACCAGGTGAGTTGACCTGGTTTGAGCTGACTTTAAACCTTTTGGGAAACACACACGCAATCAGTGTTTTTGTGCATTAAGTCGGAAATCAGAAGTCAGGGTCCTGGTGTACGGATACGTCGGCCGCCGCACCAACACTGGACTCCCTGTACTGATAACCACACTCAATACACTAAACACTATTGCTTCACATAGATGAAATATCAGAGTCTGCGGTAGAACCGACCCCTCTGATACCAATTTGTCACGACCTGCCCTCGGGGCCCGTGCCGTGACTACCCCAAGCCCGCCTTCCATAGGCCAGGGGCTGGCGACTAGCACCAAGGCGTAAAATCCCAGTAAAAAGGGAAGGCATTGCCTTAAAAAAGTAAACAAGCACCTCAGAGTAACAAGCGGAAGTAAAGCAGTACACAAAACTAGAACAACTGTGCTGAAGTAAAGGGGCCGGAAATACAAGCCCAACTGTAAAGTAAAGTACAACTCGAAAGGGAAAACAGCAACTGAAAGTACAAGCGGCTCCTGGGATGTTCTCCTCGATTCCTACCTGAAGGGTAGGTACAGATGGCTCAGCTCCTGGATCGTCCACCACGGATCCTACCTGAAGGGTAGGTACAGATAGCTCCACAACTCATCGGGTCCAACTGTCCGCTCCGAGCACGTCCCGCTCAGTGGTCCTCCTCCGGGTACCGACCTACTCCGAAAGCCTCAACCGCAGTCAGCGCTGTCCGTCATCTGCAACCAACACAACGAAGTGCGGGCATAGCCCGTGCAGGGGTGAGTATGAGATACTCAGTAGGGACCCCGAGACCCTCGAAGGTCTCCCGAAATCCACAAAGGATAAACCACATGAAGGATACAATCACGAAGTAACATCCAGTATTGATTAGGTATATGCCCATACATATACCTATGTCACCAATTTCCGTTCGGCTCCAACACCGAGCCCAAGAACAACCCAATCCACAAAGAAGAGTAAACAGTACAAGTCCACACAGTTTATAACAAGTTTATGAAATCAACGGATAACCATTACCCAGGTATATGCCCATACATATACCTAAGTTATCAAGCGACCCATCTCAATCATGAGGAAACACAGAGATCATTGACTCAGCTCAAACCAGGATTTTTATTATCGTAACCGTAACTACTGAAGAGCTCCGTCTCTAGAGTGTACAGTGGTCCTGTCACGACTCCGAGGTACTGCTCATTAACCATAAGACTGCTGAGGTACTCCTCCTGTCGAGTACTGCGGGTTTGCGGCCAACTACCGGGCGCTCCGTCCGCTGAGGGTCTGTCGCCAAATACCGGGCGCTCACCCAAATAGCCTACTGAGGTACTCCTCCTGTCGAGTACCACGGGTTTGCTGCCAACTACCAGGCACTCCGTCCGCCGTGGGTCTGCTGCCAACTACTGGGCGCTCCGTCCACTGGGCTAGTCGACTCACTCCAAGTCGAGTCGGTCAAGCAGTCGTCAGGTCTCAGTCGGCTACACGGTCTCCGTACTCCGCACGCACGTCTCCACCGTCGCGGGTCTGTCGCTACAACCAAGCGCACACACTCCGTAGAGTATCGCGGGTCCGCCGATACAACCAAGCGCTCCACCGCCAAGGGTCTGCTGCTGCATCCAAGCGCACCACCACTGACAAGTACCACGGGTCCGCCGCTACACCCAAGCGCTCCCCCGCCCGCTCGTCTCCGGGAGGGTCCACTCCACGAGCTACTGGTCGATACTCCAAGTATCTCAAAGTCCAACGAAGAAGTGCCACATACGTCCGCTTCGTCAAAGGAGTCTCAACGCAACAGACGGCGCGACAATCAGACGCCCGGTCTGTGAGTTATTAGCCTTTTCGTCCCGAGGGCCCGGTTGGTTTCGTGAGCGAACCAAACCCGGCCATATCTCAACTGTATCCAAAACTCGGGCGGAGTATGTCAAAAGTTCTATCCCACTTAGAGGATTCCATCAAAGTCTACGGCACGTCAATCGGACGTCCGGAACTCAAGATATGAGCGTTTCCGCTTCGAGGGCCCGGTTGGTTTCGTGAACGAACCAACCCGGCTATACTCCACCTGCGTCCAAACCTCGGGCGGAGTATACCAAAAGATCCGTCTCACTAAGAGGAACTTATCAGAACTGACGGCACGCCGTTCAGACGTCCGTAGCTCAAGATATGAGCGTTTCCGCTCCGAGGGCCCGGTTGGTTCCGTGTACGAACCAACCCGGCCGAACCCAAAGTATCCGAAACTTTGAGTGAGTTATACCGAATCGACCGTTTCGATCCAAGGATCGCGTAGCCGCAGACGGTTCGTCATTCGGAGGCCCGTAGCTCAAGTTACGGGCAAATAACCGTTCTGGTTCGAGAAGGAAGGGGTCCGGGCCGACCCGGCCCGAACCGGCCCGGCCGGTTCGGCCGGCGGCGCGCGGCGGCGCGCGGCGGTGCGCTGAGGCGGCGCGGCGGCGCGCGGGGCGCGCAGGCGGCGCGCGGGTGAGACCCCCGCCCCCCCGTTTTTCCCCCTGGCGGCGCGGCACGTGCCGCGCCGGTCTCAAAAATAAACCGCCCCCTCACATGAGGGGGCCTGCTGGACGACACGGGGGGGCGCTGCCCCCCCCCCCCTTCTAAAAAAATAACCGGCCCCCAATTTAATTGGGGGCCATTAATGGCTAACCGGGGAAAATAAATTTCCCCGGTTTGACTTCCTTCCGGCCGGCCCGACCTGGCCGGCCGGTTCCCTTTCGTCTTCCAACACCGGCGGCCCGGTTGGCCGCCGGTCTTCTCAATCCGCCGCGGCCCGGAACCGGCCGCGGCCTTCGTCGTCCGGCGCGGTGCGACGACACCGCGCGCCTTCTCCGTGGCCCCGCTCTGGCCGCGGTGCCTTTGTTTTCTCCTCCGATGCGGCGCGGCGGCGTTGCATCCAACGGCCGCACTTCCTTTACTCCGCCGCAGCCAACGGGCCGCGCCTCATTGCTCCGGCGGCTTGGTCAATCCGGCCATGGGAGACCACTACGGCCCTCGTCGTCCGGAGTGGCGCGTCAATCTTGCGCACTCCCATGAACCCCTTGCGTCCAAGCGCGGTGTCACGGCACCGCTCCGCCTCTTCTTCGAACCACGAGTAAAAATCCAACAACAAGGTTTGGGAGGAGGATCGACCGTGTTTGTGCGGTCCGATTCCCTCCCATGTTAAAGATAACAAGCGGTCCAATAATTTATTTACGAAGGCGTAAATTAAATTAAGAAATAAGGTACAACCCCTACCTCGAAGGAAGCTCGCGAAGCTCGTCAACGATCCGCGAAGGACGAGCGTCGCGGAGGTCGGACGTCACGGAAGTAGACGTCGTCGGCATCGCAGTTATGGCGTCGCGGTAGACGGACGTGGGTTCGCCGCGAGAGGCACGTCGCGGAAAGTGCGTTGCGGCGTCGGACGTAGGTTCGCCGCGGAAAGCACGTCGCGGAAGAGATGACGCGGAATAAGTACGTCGCGTCGCGGATACGGCGTCGCGAATGGACCGTGTTCTTCGGCGGAGAAGTTCTTCGTTGAAGAACGGCGTTCTTCGCGTTCTTCGTTGAGTTTGAAGAAGATGAAGAAGACTTCCCTACTCTCTCAAGGAGATAAAATTCTAACAAAATAAAATAAGACTCTTTCTTATTTTATTCACACAACCCAACCTCTTTGAATTTCAAAGGTTTGAAATTCAATAACCACACACAACTCACCTCATTAACTCATTACATTTAAGTCATAGGTTTATAACTTAAGTTAACATAATTTAAGTGGGAGTTGAGGGGGTTTTAGAGGATATGAAGGGGTGGGGTTCGTGTGGGCCCCACCACCCTCATAACCTCCCATGGGAGGTTGGGTGGTTACCCAACTTCCAACAAGAGATAACATTTAGAGTAAAATAATAAAAATTGTAGTGTAATTACAAAGTAAACATCCACAATTTTTATTATCAACACTCGCAAGTACGCAACTCCAGAACAGGAGTTCCTAAGCGTAAACTGGCGCTACGGTTCCATCGGTGCCCTCGAAATTCGATTCCGGGCACCGGTTCAAAAGTTAGAAAAACCCGCTCGTTCGTTCACTGAACGTACCCGAGCTAAACATCGGAAAATGATTCCGGGCACTCCGGGCCTCGGAATCAGGTGCCGTCCGAAACTGCGCTCTTGTAAAATTCCAAAGAAAATTTACAAAAAATTTTCCTTGAAATTTCCGGGTCTTTACAGGTACCCCCTTTATCAGTGATTTTTTGTTAGTGCTGATAATGGGTGGCACTGGACATGCCCTATTTTGTGGTAGTGTTCACGCTTTTATGGACATGTAGGTTATTCTTCCTAAAATACATCAATGTATTCTAGTACAAAATGACAATTTTTAATTTTAAGATTACCTTTTCCAAAAATAGACTATGATTCTTTTCAATCCAAAGAATATCATTATCTAGATCTATTTGAGAAGGAACTAGACATGTTTTATATGATGATTTATGTACATTAATTATTTACTATTCTACACCTTCATCAAAAAAATGCAATTTCCATCATCTAGAAAAAAGTTTTGATCAAAATTTAATGCTAGTCCAAAACAACGATTGTATCGAATTAAACCATTATTAATATAATAAATAAATTATATACATCAAGTTCATGTGTCATGATGGGTTTTTAATGAAACATCTTTATTATAGTGAGACATGAACTAGGGGGTTTGACTACATACTCCCATCATAAACAAAATCATGTGTATCTCATTTTCATTGAATTAATGGAAGATATAAAATAAACAAAGAATCGAGAATAAAATAAATAATAATTTAAATCATTAGATACTGATAATGTTTATTAAAACACATCATTGTGAACTTTTAACACACTTATAGTTATCAAAAAATCATGGTCTTCTCCCATTGGGATATCTCGGGGTGATTACATTGAAACTTGAGAAATTAATTTTTATATTTAACCATCTACCTATAGTTGAAACACCAAATACTTGTGTTTTTATTATTCTAATTTATCCTCAGTCCAAATTAACCTTATATCTACATATATAAAAAATTACCAGACCCATCATGAAATTCCTATGATGATTACTTCCAAGGATCTCAAAAGGTAGATATTTATTCGTTCTCTTATTTTAATTCAATACATTTCAGTATTAATTGTTCTCATTTGAAATATTATTTTCATGATTTCCCCTTGAAATATTGGATCTATAAAATACCTTCTCATTTTATGGAATGAAAACCCATTTCCCCATATGATGAAAATGTATGAGAGACAACTACACTTCAAAGACATGAATTAAGCACTTCAATAAATTGGTTAATTATACACTCTATATTTCTTTTGTAATTTGTTGTATAAAAGGCTGACCATTTAATGTAATACTCATAATAAAAAAATCTTTATTCATACTTTTTATTTTAGAGGAGGAACATTTTATTCACTTCAGTTTTCCTCCAATGGTAATATTTATCAATGAACTTATTCAAAAAGTTATTACAATCAATGAGTTATACATTTTCTTCAAAACCAGTATCCATGATCAATGACGTCAATTGATCACCATAAACATTAAGATAATTAAATAATTTCATAAATTTTTTTTTCATCAAAACCCATGGCCTAAAATATCTCCTCCCAAGAAATATTCAATTCCATAGGTACCATTAGATTAGTAGAATAACAAAAATGTGGGGCCTTCTATCACATGATGTGGTCCAACCATGGTGAGTCACCCCATGAAACAAGAAATTTTTTTATATGGGAAATATAATGCCCCAGCCTTTAAAAATTACTTAATCTTTAGATAAGTCAAAAGTTTGACATTAATTTACATCGATGATATTTTCAGGTATAGATATTTAATTAATTTTCCCATTATTAATATGTATAGTCCCAAAATTCTATAAGAGAATACTATCAAAATAGTTCCCATTTTTCCACAAAAGAAACCCCTTTTATAATACAAGATTTATTTTATTGATAAAAATACTCATAACTTCTTCCATTATCTTACTCATATTTATAACCTATGAATGCATTTGAAGAAAACAAGGGATGAGCATAAAAACTCAATAAGTGCTAATATAAAAAATGAAAACATTAGTACATGGAAATTTATAAAGTCATGTATTCATAATAATAATAATAAAATCATAGAAACCATAAATAATAAAGGTATCTTGTGGAATCCATATCATAGTTACTTTTTATCTTGCACTGCAACATAGGGAGTAACAATCATGGTTATGTTTAGAATACCCATCACAATATATTCCCTAAATCTCTTAGGAAAAACTTAATGTTGACCTCCCTAACATTATCCAATTAACTTCGGAGATATCATAGGCTCAACCACTAGTCGTTTATCAAGGAACCACTCATATACATAAACAAATCCCACTAACCCTAACATAATTATAACACGCGAACAAAAAAATGGAAAAAATAAGATTTCCACATTAAAATGATAAGATGTAATTCCAAGATATTGATATAATCATTCCATTATCAAAAACATTTTCATTACCCGAAATTCATAAAAAATGAAATGTGGTATTTAATTTTCTTTTTAAAAACATTACAGCTTGTAGAGGAATCCATTTATTAACTAAAGCTCATGGTGGAATAAAGGTTATTATTTCTATGTATATTAAAAATATACATTTCTTTTTTCATTTAGTAAAAAAATCATTAAAAACATTCCTTTTGAAAATTTTTAATGAAATTAATAGTAAAAGTTGTTGATTATACATCATATATAATAAGGTCATATATAATACAAAATATTCATCAATGATATAATATTGAGATGATTTCCATTACATTGAGTCTGACTTGTCTCGTTCATACATTAATTTCCCAAAAATTGGGTAACTACTTTTGATTTTATCCAAACGTATTCATTGAATTCTATTATGCACAAGGTATAGCATCTTGGAGTAATGTAGTGATGTTATGAGCTTAATTGTTGTGAGTTTGGACTACCTAAGGGACTTCAGAGGTGTGATTAAGTTCGTATAGTTGATGGACTTTTATAATATAGAGGAGGGGAACATTAGGGAAGTTTGGTAATATTAGTTTATTATAAATATATTTTAGAATTATAATAGTCCCAAAGATATATATTTTGATGATAAGATGAGGATGGGTTGAAAACCTCACAACCAATAGTTTTTAGTGATGTTTTGGTCACACATATCACCTTATCCTTTGGCTTTAACCCTAAGATGAAAACATTAAATCTTACAATTCCTTCTTGTCTATAAATAATGTATGGTTAATATAGATATTATCAAATTCCAGGAGAACCATAAGAGGATAATTAGTGACATTTGTAACATTATATAAGTTATTTGGAAGAATATCATATTTTTAGGACTATTAAATCTTTTGATGAAGTAATATTTGTTTTAAAAACACATTTATGTGAATTTTTAATCTATTTAGAAATTTTTTTAAGTTATATATACTTGATTTGGTTGAAGATAAATCATTAAAACATCCCTCACAAGTCAATGTCATCCAAAAAATTCTTGGATGGAATCAAAATGTACAAATTACAATCATTTTTATATTTATAATATCAATTATTTGGATATATCATTATTAAGGTAATCAGTGGATCATCATTGTATCATTAATAATTTTATTTATGTAATTTCAAAAAATTATAAATAAAATACCATGATGTAGGAAATAATTTAATATTTTTCATGAATATTTATAGTAAAAGTGATAATTTATATAACCGTATAATAAAATTGTTTTAGTAAAAGATATATATTTATGTTATATTTTTATTTACGTTAAATTAATTATTATAACATGTGATTATGACATCCATGTGGATCCATAGAATTCTAAAATAAACCACATGATTTCCATGGTCGGTATCTCATCTAATATGATTAGGACACATGTTAGGGTAGTTTTATACTATTATAATATAGTTTTTTTTATTTACCAGATTTAACATTTAAACACAATTAATAACAATCATTACTAATATTATTATTCATAATGTTCAAAAATAAAAGTTACCTATTTACACAATATGGACATTTTGATTCCAAAAATGCAATCAATTTTTCTAATTAAAAACACTGAAATTTTTGTAATTATTTTGAAATTAATTCTTTCTGTGAAAACCAGAAAGTATGTTTTTACGAAGTAAAAACTATCAAATGATTGACATGTTTTTTTGTCCAATTTATATTTTCCATTATTTATAATGACCAAAATTTTATTAAATGATATAATAAAATCTAATTACACTTTAAAACCAATTAAAATGAAAATATAACTACATAAATAAACTATGTGAATAGGCATTTTTTATTTAAAATCCAGTATTTTTTACTATTCATTAACAAATGGATTTTATCAGAAAAATAAAAAAATTCAAACAATGTCAATATTTATCTATTGCTTCCAATGTGAAATTTTATTTTTTCAAACAGAAAATTTAATAGTGATAAAAACTCAAATAAATAATAGTTCTCCATAAAAAGGTGGTACAAATTTTTTTAAAAAATTTCTTTTATCTGAAATAATGGATATTTTTTTATATCATATCTAGAGAACATATAAAAAAATATTAAACATTACATTGAATATATAAAATATATTTTTCATTAAATAAAAATTTATAAAGACTGATATGATTTTATAAATTAAAATTAATCTCTTTTGAGTATGTTATCATAAAAACACATCCTTTATATTCAATTTGCTTTCATTTACATTTATGATAAAAATGGTAACTAAACGATTCGTTATTTAAAAATTCCTAAAACATATTTTTAAAATTTAGTTCATATTATTCATTCCCACCTTTCAAAGAACTAGGTTATGACAGTAATTTAGTAACCCCGATTCTTTGGTTGTGAAATCCTACAACCATAATCATGTATTTTTTCCACATTTTCTAAGTCCTCTTTTTATTATGAATCCTTTAAACTGGTTTTCTGGTCTTTACTATAGGTTTCAGGTTGTGTACCTAAAGTACACGTTGTGTAGCTCAAGTACACGTCGTGTACATGGGGATTGATTCTTGTCATGAAGAGGGGGCCACACCATGAGCTGGTAAATTTTGTGTACCTATGGTAGAAATCATTTATTGTTTAAATATTGTTTTTTAACTTGAGATGATGGGTTTTTTCGTAGTACTTGTCCAGCATGGCCTTTAGGTCACGACCAGGGGGAACACATCATGAGTCGGCCCACCCCCAGCTTAAAGTCACACATTTGGATGTTCCACTAAGTGTATACTTTCCAAAACATTTTTCTCTTGAACCTATACTCTCCGTATTAGATTTTGAGAGGCTCTCATTCATCTGGATCAATCCAATCGGCTTTGGATCATTGTAGCCTATGCGATACATCACTTAGAGTATGATTTATATTAGATCTCTTTCTACCCTCTTATTGGTTCAATAATCTGGGCCCGTTATGGGTATATCTAGGTTTTGTATTTCCAAAGATGTTGAGAGTTGGATTTATTGTTGATTTTAGATTAGATCTGAGGCCATTTCATTGAATATTCAACCTAATTTTTGTGATCCTTCTTCGTCTTTTGAATGGTTTTGACAAAACCATTGAGGTAGGAGGCCTCAAACATGAATCCTCATAGTAGAACAAATTGTAATGATTTAAAATTTATTATATTGTGACGAATTTATTGTGATTTAGTTTTTGAAAACTTTTTGGAAACATTCTCGAGTGATGTATTGTGAAATCTGGAAAATTATGGATTTTGAATGAGTGGTTTGGTTAGTGGTTTAAAAATATTGATTTTAAATGTGGATATTTATTTAATGTTTGAAATTGAATTTTATTAGTTTTATTATATAAAAGGTAGAGTTTTATTGAAATGAAATGGTCATTTGATATTGGTTGGGCTTTGGTTTTAAATAAATGATCGGGTTTAATGAAGTGGTTTTTTTGTAATAGAAATAATTGGAATACATGGGGTTGTTATGAGTTCATTATTAAAGAGAATTGAATAAGGGATGTGTCCCATAGGGAAAACGTTATGTGACCCTAGATATGGGTAGAGTGTTAGTTGGACACAAAGTGTTTGGACAAGAGACCACTCATGAGTATGGAACTATTGAATAATGCTTGCGTGTCTGGGAGTGTTGTGAACTCTGAAATGGGTATGATAAAGTAATAATCAAAAATTATTTATAATCATTGATCAGTAATTTTTTTTGGAAATCATATTTATGAAAATTGGTTCATTTACATTAGTTTAAAAATTGGCCATAATTTGTATTTGAACGTGTTAATATTTGGTTATTAACTATTTTGGTAAACTGTTTTATATAAACTGTATTATATAATATGATAACAATTCTATCCTAGTAGCATGATTATGGAAGTAATTGGGGAAACTTATTGAGTTTTATTATAACCCATTATTTGGAACATTGTGGCTTTTACATATGATATCTTCATGAATAGTGAAATGGTAATGTTTCATAAGTATTTAGCACTACCTCATGAGACATGGGATGTTCTTTGATTGTGAATCATGAAGATTTTGGATCATGGTGTCTTCTGGTATCATTAGAGTCTTTAGTTTTTTTCCAACATTTACTTTGATACTAGTTTGGTATTCTTCTATTACACACATTGATGTGGGTTTGAGATATATAAAGTTGTTGAGTTGTCTTTCTTCGGTTCATTCATCATTTAGTAAATGGTTTGTGTATGGTATATTTGTTTATTGGTTTATTTTGTAAAGTGTAAATCGTCCCCACTGACATTGAATCCATTTAGAACTTATTTACAACATTTCACACCATATGGGATGTCTTTTATGGAACATGTAATGACTATTTGTACTCTCAAGACAATAAGAATTGGTGGGTCATTACAAATGGTATCAGTTTGGTCCATCCTTTTTGGTACTATGGTATCTGCTTGTTCATTCCTTTCCTAACAAGTATCCATCATTTTTCTTGGTTTTGGAGTTAAAAATTATTATTTTTTCTATTACATGGGTTATAATGATAGAAAGGAGTAGGATTGTCGGGACATGAAATGTATAACATAAAACAGTATAGCTAACCTTTTTATGTTTAATATAATGTTATTAGGGATTTGGGTAAATATGTGTTTCAGAGTCACTTTTATAATATTTGAAATCTCGTTGTTATTTTTTTATCCAATGATATGATCATGACATTCATTGTAGAAGAATGACTACCCACTAGGAGTGCATACATTATTTCGAGTAATGATTCCTATTTTGAAAATTTGTGGATTTTTTAAAATGTATGAAATTGATTTTCATATGAATGATTTTGAAAAAGGAAATGATTATGGTATTTTGAAAAAGGTTTAGATTTAAAAAAGAAAGGTTAATGGTTTAAAAAGATGCTTGAACATGGAAACATGTTGTTTCATGGAAAACAATGTAGTGATAGTTTATGTGAAATTCTAACCAATTTTTTGCTAGAGAGTGAGACTGAGAGAATTTTTTGTTGGTTTACAAAATGGAACCCAGTAGGCATTTTTGAAACCATCCCAAGGAAGATGAAGATAATGTTGTTGAACCTCTGCCATAGGTGAACCTAGAGTTGGTTTAGAGTTTTCACCACGATTTTCATGGTGTGGATATGAGGAAACAATGAATTGATCCATGGCATGAGGATCATACCATCCAATTCATGAAGTAGAATGCCCCTAACTTCCAGGGTGATTTTGAACGCAAAAAAGCAGAGGTGTGTATGACTAGGATGAATCATATATTTGATTCCATTATCCTACCATCAGAACTCAATGTCAAGATGGAAACTGATATGATCAAGGATCTTACATGCCTATGGTGGGATTAATTGTTGAAAGATAAATTGGATGAAGTCTTTATATTGTAGTATTTTTAGAAATTATTCAACAAACAATTCTATCCACACATGTTCAATATCTAGAAAATAAAGAACATATTTATCCTAAAGTAGTATAATCTCTCGGTCACAGAATATATCGCTAAATTCCTGAATTTAGTGCGCTTTTTACCAGATGTTGCGGCATGTGCATACCTGAAAGAACACCTCTTCGAATTGGGGCTAAGGTAGGTGATTCAATCTAAGATTACGGTGATATGTATTATTGATTATACAATGATGGTGAATATATAGGCTATTGTTGAACATGATATCTAGGGATATATGGGAGGAGGTATGATGATCCCTATAGGGAATGGTGGGAACTCAATCACTAGAAACAAGCAGAAAAGGGACACCTATTTCCAAGGTGGAAGTGGAAATTAGAATGAGACAGCTAGACAAGTGAACCTTATCCATGAAACAATACAAAAGAGGGTTGTTTTCAATGTGGTTTGTTTGACCACATAATGAGAGATTTTATGACACAACCTATATAATTCCAATAACACCATATGATGTGGAATCTTCGGTTCGATTTTCGCAATACTGCAAGGTCAGGTGCTTGAGACACTTCTTAGGAATTATAGGCATCATATGATTCAACAGGGAGAGGACAATATAATCTGTCTCGTTAGTAGAGAAGAGATAGCATTGATGATATAATAAATTACATGACACCTCAACAAAGTCAATATCAGAATGGAAACGAGGAGAACAACAAAGTGATGGAGCAATTTTATAGATCTGGGTAGATTATTATTGATGATCCGGCTCAACCATATATGTTAGGATGTGAGATTCTTTATAATTTTACCCTAGTGCATGTTCTTTTCAATATAGGTGCATCACATTATTTCATTTCATAACTTTCTATTTATTTTCTTTGTTTATGGTTTGAAATGAATCCTTCTATTTTAAAATGCAAACTCCTCTCGGGGAAAGAAAATTTCAAGCCTTCTTAGGTAGAGCATGTTATATAAATTTTTATGGAGCTATGATGAATTTTTTTTTCATGGTGATGGAAATGGATGTATATGATGTAATACAAGGCATTGATTGGTTGACAATGTTGAAGCCTCAAATCGACATGTAAAGGAGAACAATTAGTTTCATGACGGTAGATGAAATCATGTATCTTTTCAAAGAAGAGAGGATGATAAAGAAAGGTGAAAAGAGCTTGTCGGAACCAACAGTGAGAAAAATATCTTATCATCTAGTATAAATAAATTTCGAACTAATGGATGTAATAAAATAAAATAGATTTCCAGCATTTTTAGATCAATTTCAAAATTTATTTTTGAATAACTTCTCAGTGTGACCACTTTTAAGGGAAGTGGAGTTTACAGTTGATCTCCTTCGGAAGTCCACTACTATTTCCCATCAATCTTACAGGTCATCACCAACATAGTTATGTGAATTAAATTTTCAGTTGGAGGATCTTGAAATCTAGTGTTTCATTCAACCAACTATATCTTTATGGATAACACCGGTCTAATTTCTGAAGAAAACATATCTTCAGCTATGTGTTGATTATCATAAATTTAACCAATTTATGATAATGAATATGTACCCACTTCTATGCATTGATGATTTATTAGATCTATTGATGGAAGATCAATGGTTCTCTACAATTGACATGCGATTAGTATATCATGAATTAGGAGTTTGGAAAGAATATATACCAAAACCATCTTTTAGAAGAAGATATAGTCACTATGAATATGTATTCATTACTTTTGGTCTAATGAATGCACCTATGGTATTTATGGATTTGATGAATCAGATATTTCAGCGATATATGGATTATTTTGTTGTCATGTTTGTGGAAAACAATTTAGTGTATTCAATGATAGGGCTGACCATGAGAAACACCTGGAAAAAGTGTTGCATTTTATCAGAGATCATCATTTTTATGCCAACTTATCAAAGCGTTATTTTTTGATAATGAAAGTAAGTTTTAATGGAAACATGATTTCTGAAAAAAGATATTTAGTGGATCCCAAATCCATAGATACCTATATCTCAGGAAAGCTACCTATGAATCTATTTTTGAGGTAAGGGTTTCTTCATCTTGCTAGTTACTGTTGACACTTTGTGCATGATTTATCATGACTATATTCACCAATGAAAGCCCTGACAAAGAATAATTCTCCATTAAAATGGACAAAAGAATGCTAGAAGTCATTATACGAACTAAAGTTTCTTCATACATCAACACTAATCTTGAAATTCCTTGAATTAGGATAGGGGTATGATGTTTACTATGATGCTTCAGGATCATGGTTGGGCTGTGTTCTACTTCCCAATGACCATGTTGTTGCCTATGGTTCAAGATATTTAATACTGAATGGGAATAATTACTCAACACATGATTTGGAGATAATTTTAGTGGTCCATGATTTGAAAATATGTAGAAAATATATCATAGTTGAGAAATTCACTATGTTTAGGGATCATAAAATCATGAATTTCTTTTTCTCACAACAATATTTGAATCTAAGGAAAAGGACATAGATGGAGTATCTCTGGATTTTTTTATTGAAATTACGTATAAACCCAGAAATGGGAATTCATTGACAAATGCATTGACTATAATTTCATATGCTCAGTTTGTGAAAGAAGCTTTAGGTGAACGGATGTTGATGTCGGTCCTAGACGACATGCAAGTGGAATGTGAAGAATGAGGTGATGCTGTGGTTTTATTTTCAGCCATTCTGGCTCCCGATTTCATTAATATAGTAAAAGAAGCCCAAAAATATGATGAATAATTTCTAGTAATGATGTCAAAACTCAATGGTGATGACATCATTGAGGAATGGAATCATGATAGAACTGTAGTTTTTTGTTTCACAGATTGGATGGTTTTAATTATTTATTTTCAAGATAAAATCCTTCATGTATACCCCCCATTAGATTTGTACTATACATCCTAGAACACACAACATGTATAAGGTGTTGAAAGCATAGTTTTGGTGGAGCAGAATGAAAAAAAGTTGGGTGAGTTTTTCTCACAATGAACAACTTGTATGTATGTTAAATAAGTGCATCGGAGACCATCATGTATGTTGTTGTATTTTCATATCACATTGTGTAAATGAGAGCACATTGTGAAGGATTCTATTACAGGTCTTCCAAGAATGGTTCAGAAACATGATTATATATGGGTGATAGTGGATTGGTATCAAATCGGACTATTTCATTTATATTCGTGGAACTCATTCAGGGGAAGATCAATCCAAAAATTTTGACCAATAAGTGGTAAAGAGGAATGTAATAAAACTTTCAATAGTATCTAATAGATATCTAAGGTTCACATCTCATTTTTTGAAATACTAAAAAAGCCTTTGGGATATAGTTGAATATCAGCAAGGGGTATCATCCTCAGATAAATAGCTAGTCTGAGAGGATAATACAGATGTTGAAATACATGTCGAGGTCTTGTGTAATGTTTTTTTGGCTCATGGGACGATCATATACCGTTGTTGGAGTTCTCATTCTATAACATCTATCATGGATCGATACATAAGGATCCGTTTGAAGCATTGTATGGGCATCCATGTCTTTTTCCACTGTGTTGGGTGGAAGCATGTGAGACCTCACTAGATGGGAAAGGAATTGTACATGAATAAATGGGGAAGTTCTAGTTGATTATGAATAAGATGGAGACGGCTCAAAAACATCAATATTAATATGAAGATCGTCATCTAAGACCATTGTTGTTCATCATGGATAGTCACGTGTTTTTGAGGATATCTCCAAAGATTGGACAACGTCATTTTGGGAAATTGAGAAAGTTATATTCTAGATACATATGCCATTTTGAGATACTAGAATAGGTCAGAGAGGTGGAATATCCCTTGGTATTACCACAATAGTTTAGTTGGGTATATAATTTGTTCAATGTATCCCTGTGAAAAAATGTCATCCAGATCCTGACCATGTGATCAAATGGGTTCATGTATGCATAGAGCAATATGCTTGATTGATACTTATCATAGTGTATATTTTGAATATTCATGAGAAATTATTACATAGAAAAAGCATTTCTCTAGTTCAAGTACTATGGATATATGTTTAGATTCTAGAAAATAATTGGGAACATGATAAAGAAATATAAGAGATATAGGTAGAAATCTTTCAGGGAAGTTGGGGTTTTCTACATTCCTACTATAGAAATACAAATGGATGGGAGAATGTAATACCCCCATATTCTTGGTTGTGACTTCATATTATCTTTACTAAGTGAATTTTCTTTCTTTTCTAAGTCTCATTATGATTAATAATCCTTAAAACATGTTTTCCAGGGTTTGTTGTACGTTTCGGGTCATGTACCTGAATTACAAACCTTGTGCATGGGGATTGATTCAATTCATGAATAAAGGGTCACACCATGAGATGGTACACATCATGTACCTACGTTACACATCATTTAATGTATATATATTGTTTTATAACCTGAGGAGTCGGGTTTTTTGACATATTTGTCCTGCATGGCCTTCAAGTCATGAACAGGGGGTACACGTCCTAAGCCGGACTGCGCCCAACTTAATGTCATGCATTTGGAAGTTCTACTCAGTCTATTTTTTCAATAACTCATTGATTTAAACCCTATACTCTCCGTATAATATTTTGAGAGGCACGTCTTCTTTAGGATCGATCCAATCATCATTGGATCTTCTTTTCATCTACGGTATGTCTCGCTGAGTAAGTGTTCTATTAGATCTCTTTCTATTCTCCTCTTGGTTCTAATTAAAATTCTTGTTTTGGATATATCTACGTTATTTGTTTCTATGTAAGATGATATTTAGTATTTTTTTATGGGAAAAGTGATCTAATACTGATTAAATGAAGAATAAAACCACTTTTTGTGAGCATTATTCATTCTTTGTTGTGTTTCGTCCAAAATATCATGGTTTGTGGATTTACTCTTGACTCCTCTTAGTATAACATATTAGAATGCTTTCAAATTTAACGTATTGGGCTGATTTGATTGTCATTTGGTTGTTGAAAAATTGTTTGAATCCTTCTAGAGTGATGGTTTGTGAAATCTAGATAATTGGGGATTTAGAATGAGTACTTTGGTATATTGTTTTAAAATATTGATTTTAAAAATGGTAATTTTCTTGAATGTTGGAACATGAATTGGATCAGATGTTTTCAATAATAGTAAATGTTTTATTGAAATGAAACGATTATTTGATATTGGTGGGGATTTTGATTTCAATAGAAGTTCAGTTTTATTAAATTGGTTTGTTTTGGTAATAGATATATTTGGAGTACATAGTGTTGGTGGGAGTTGATGCTCTATGGGCCCAGAATATGGGATAAAAACTATTGGGGTACAATTTACATGAACCTAGATTGGGGGAGGGTGTTAGTGGGACACAAATTGATTGAAAAAGAGACCAATCATGAGTATGGAACTATCGAATGAAGAATGAATGTTTGGGTGTGTTGTGAAATTTGGAATTGCTATGCCAAAATATTAATCACAATTTGTTTATAAGATTTTATTAGTAATTTTATGGGAAATTCGTTGCCGAAAATTGGTTTCATTTACTTTTGTTTTCACTTGGTTATAATTGGATTTTGAAAATGTTTATAATTGGTTATAAACTGTTTTGTTGTATTGTTTTATATAAAAAATTTTATATAATGTGCTAACTGTTATTTTCAAGTGGTGTGATTAGGGAAGTCATTGAAAAAAACCTAATTAGTTTTACAATCACCCCTACTAAGGAGCATTGGTTATTTTTCAGATTCTATCCTCTAGGACATACAAAAAGTTAGAATTTAACACATTTTTTTAACTACCTTGTGAGACATGGGTTGTTCAGTGATTGTGGATCTTGGAGCTTATGGAGCATGGTGTTTTGTGGTCTTTAGAGAGTCTATAGATATATATCCTATGTTTTCTTTTTTATACATGTTTTATTTATCAATGTTTCACACTTTGATGTGGTTTTGAGATACCTCATGTTGTTGATTTTTTTCTTTTTTTCATGTATCATTTAGTAAACTGTTTGTTTATTGTTTGTTGGTTTATTACGATATTTTTTAAATGTTAAATCATACAGAACATTCATTGAATCCCTTCAGAATTTAGTTCCATCCTTTTCACCTTGGTGGATATCACATAAGTCACAAGTAATGACTTATTGTACTATCAAGCCAATGAGAATTTTAGAGTTATGATAGGTAACATTTAAATAATAAAATGTAGTTGTTTGTTTAAGAATTATGTAGTGTATCATGTATGCTATTGGACATGGTGTTTGTTTCATAAAAATTAAGATTCAACATACTCCGACACATTAATAAATTGGGTCATCACAATTTCAATTTGGGTATGGTAACTTGGGTATGGCTATTCAAAATACCATTATTACAATCCCACGATGGAAAAAGGGTTAATAAAACTTCCACTTTAGATGATAGAATGAAAAGTACAAAGGTCACCCAAAATAACACAATCTAGGGTTTTGTGTATAATAACATGGATATAGAAGATACAACTAACCTTCATGTTTTGATGGAGACTAATAAAAAAACATGATGCTGAGAAATTTAATAACCACAAAACCATAAATATGTGATTGGTTAAAAGGTTATTAACTTCTTTTTATGTAAATAAATATGATATAGATTTTATTTTTGAATCATTTTCATAATGTTTAGGATTTCATTTAGTACATAGAAAAGGGAAAAAAATATACTTACTTGACATGTATAGTTTCATTATTTAATAAATTTCCACAACAAACTCATCATTTCTCCAGATGAAGAGTATTCAATATGACTTTATCACACCTGAAGCACTGGAATATAATTCTTGAGAATAACATAACCTAAAAAATATAAACTGTATATTCATCTTATCTTGAAATATTATCCAAAACCAAAATGTTTAGTAAACGATAAGATAATCCCCCAAAAGAATAATTCATCACAAGAAGAATGAGTACATTTAATCTCTATGATTCAATAGTAATTCCCAATGTTCAATAAAGACTATTCAACATATAATTGTCCTAAAAATTCTTCAAAATAATCAAAAAAGGTATTGAAATAAAAAATTCAATTGATTTAATCACATAATCATCCAAGATAAATTGTAACAGTTATCTCCAAATAATACAAATCACCCTTAATGTCTCATAAAAAATTAGTTAACCTAATCACATATTCTATGAGATAGGGTAATCATAATTTTAAATACACTAATTCCACATAATTCCAAATATAAAATCATAGATTATTTCAAGAATATAAATAAAAAATTACTCCTCAATTTAATCCTACAGTATCCTATTTACCTCAATTATATAATGATACCAAAATAGAGAACAACATCCAAAATAACAATTATCACTTAATCTCCAAATAATTTTCCCATTACCAAATATATCTATTTGGAAATATATTTGTTACCAAAATCAACTTATTCTGATTTGATATGTTTGTTAAACTAAAAATTAATTCATTATAAATAGGCATGTCATGTAGGCCTGTGGTAGGTGATTATTCATTGCGCACTTCAGTTGTCAATTTGATTCTCACTGCCATGTCCAAAACTACGGGTTGTCACCCTTCTAGTGTGTATTTTTTAAAAAAATATATAATTCTTAAAAAGTTCTTAACAAGAGATAAAATAATCAAAAATATAGATATTAATGTTTAACCTCAAGTTTATTTCACGCCGTTCCTTTTACATCCCAAAATTTAATAACCTATAATTACCTCATAATAAAGGGTCATAAAACCCCTAATGAATCTTCATAATTATGTTCCCAAAATAATACATATTTATTCCTCAGATAATATTTTCACATAAAATACCTCAGGGTTAAACATAGTATAGAAAAAAATTCCAAAGTATTTACATCATCAAAAGATCATTAATGATCTTGAAATTTTCATCACCAATAGATATAACATAACTCTTGAATTTCTATAATGTATACATCATAGTCATCCAACATTATTCATGATACCTTAAACATGTTTTTACAAAAAATTACATAATAATTCTTTCCTAAAAACAGAATCATGAATCATGTCCTATGATTCAATAATTTCTAAACAAAATCTAAGAAACTCTTCATACCTTTCATTTTTCATTTTTAGTTTCCCCATCTTCAATTAGAATGGCATTTTTTATTGGTAAAAATATATTTGTACGAACCTGATGATCTGATTAACTTACATTATTTATTGGACATCTATTTTAAAAATCACCATACTACACACATTTAAAACATTTAATTGATAAATCATAAAGAACTTCTTTCCCTTTCGGGAGTCAACTGAATGCTTACATTCTCCATGGAAGGTTATTTATTTATGACAAACATTACCACATCTATAACATCTTCCCATCCCTTTAAATTATTTTTCTAGGTTCTTCTTTCCATATACATGATATATATTTCATTTAATATACTTATCATTATTATTATTACCTGAAAATCCAATTGGATTTTTTTTTCTCATACACAATGAAACATAAAAATCAACATGGTTCAAGTGGTAAATCATTAATCCAAATAGACTGTTTAGAATATCCATGAGAGATATCATTATATCTCCCATTTCATTTGTTTTCTAATTCATAGAACCACTTAAATTTCATTGACATCCATTGTTACCTTGGTTCTTGCTAGATCGAACCGTTTACTAAAACCAAAATGGATAGTTAGAGTATATAAGTAAAAATCAACATATACTATCTTATGAGATGGTAAACACTGACATATACTTATTCATGTTATCTTAAACACATTACCCTTTTCCAAAATATCTACAAGTATTTATAATATTCAATCCATTTTGGTTATATATAAGTATTCACTTATGCATAAATAACACCCTAAACTCTTAAGTTATCTAAACAGACCAGTGATGCCAACTGTAAGGCCCCAACAATATAACATTATTTAATATTTTGATAATTTCAAAATTTGACTTTAATTCACATTGATGATATTTTTAGGTCTACATTTTAAAATAACTATTCATTTTTTAATACATATCGTACAATATTTATACAGTTGGATACAATGAAAAATATATCCATTTTTTCACATAAAAACTCTTAAAAACATGATTCTTTCATGCTAAAAATCATCTATACCTATTCCTTTATCTTATTCATCCTTATAACTAGTTAAAAAATTTCAAAAAACATTGGATGAACATAAAAACTCTCTATGGGGTAAAATAAGGAATGAAAATATTAGACCATGAATATTTATAAACCCATGAACTCTTAGGAATCATGAAAACATCATAGAAGACATAAATATTAATGTTTACAAGTTCCATCCATATAATAATTAAATTCTAGAATCTATATATATATAGGGATTAAACATCATGGTTATGTTTGGAATACACGTCACAATATATTCCCTAAATCGATTAGGAGAAATCGTAACATTTACCTCTGTCATGTTTATAATGCATTGGAGAGATATCATGATCTATCCATCTCATGTTTTATCATAGAACCACACATATACATAATAACATACCATGAACCATAACACAACCATAACACATGGACAATCTTAAAGGAAAAATAACATTTCCACATTGTAATCATAAGATGTCTTTTCAAGATATTGATATAATCAATCCATTATCAGAAAAATTTTCGATAAAAAAATAAATAAAATAGAAATATGGTATTTAATTTTATGTTTAAAAAAATTATGTCATGTAGAGGAATCCTGAAATAAAATAATGCTTTCGGCGGTTGAAAGGGGTGATGAAATTATTACCTCTTCTTCAGGTGCTTCCTATTGATTTTAACAAAATAGCTCCATAGTTTGGATCTATGATCAAAGTAAGGCCTATAGGATTAATTGAGGCTAGTTGGAAGGATTTTTGACTAGGTTTTGGTCGAGAAACATGACCACAGTGGTGTGAAATTAAAAGAATGGGTAGTACCCTTTTATAAGATATGTGGGGGTCACTTTAGGAAAAGCATGAAATATTATTTTATTATAAAATAATTTTTGGTTTTTAATGGCTCCAAATAGATTTATTTAGAGTCTATGTTTGTGGTGGGTATAAAACATCTCATTAAATTGATTTTAGAAATGTTTAGGTCACCATATGGAACTTATTATAACGCCCCAACCCCAGTTACCCAGAGCCGGTGCATTATTTTAATACATTGGCACGATTATAAGGAATCAAGTCCCAAAAGACCGATCAGTTTAGCAGTCTTGGAAAATAGATTACATATATGGACATTACATTAAAATTTAGTAAATTAAACACAACACAAATGATCCTTTGAGAACGGCATTAATTTTCTTTTTTAGCTTAACCATGCATATCAATCATAATACACTTCTTGGAATCCTAGAAAAAATAAAACATAGAAAGGGGTGAGCACAAATTCTCAGTAAGGATGACAATACAGTTGAAACTTTCAAAAATAAGCATAAACATTTAGGGAAATGTATAACTAAAACAAAAGCCTTCTAAACATGGACTTCAGCATAATATGACAAAAATAAAATGAAGTAATTCCATTTACTTATTCACATGGATATTCTACTAGTCTAATAATCACATGCAATGTCACTAACCACTTTCAAAATGAATGAATGAATAATGCCAGACTATCATAACCACATAGTCAAGGCCTTGTTCCAACACTACAAATAATATTCTTTTCAAGGCCTTGTGCCAAGATAGTTGTTTGTCTCATGAGACCTACCGATCCATCGAGAGCTATAGTGGGATCCACCAATCACTTACTAAGTCTAATAAATTCCTCATATGAAAAGGTTTAAACATAACATAAACATTCGTATTAAAAATGGCATAAGAAATGTAAATACTTTACCCATAAACCATGAATGGTATAAAAACAACACATCCAGAGTCAAACATATCACAAAACCTTCATTACAATATGGATTATTTGTATCATAATAAATCAATTTCAACCATGTTTTAAATCCATTAAAGGATTTTGATAAAGATGAAAATAATTTGTAAAACTATTTGTGAGAAATATCATTTTTTCATAAAAACATTTAAAAGTCACATTAATTTGCAATGAAGACATTTAATGTCATTTTTGAATCAAAGTGTCCCATACCACTTTTAAGATTTTTAAAGTAATTAACATTTTATAACATTCATGTCCATTTAAATGAATCCGTAAAAACCATTTTTAAGACATTGAAATTATTGAGAATGGTTTAGAAGAATAAATCTTTAAAACATTTAAAATTATGTTATAGTAAAAATTACCTTAAAATGAATCCCTTTGAAAACTATTTTATAAAAAATGGACACGGATAATAAATATGTTCCAGTAGATACTTACGTAAAAACAATCTCAGATCATAAAGAGATCGCGAAATTAACCCTTACCAATTTGGTAACTAACGAAACATACACCCCATGAAAGATGTATGATAAAATGAATATGTAAATACATATAAATTAAAGTGTATTACACAAATAATAAAATTATGTGTAGTATATGCACCACACATAAGGTAATAGTGGAAATATGGTATTAATCTCACGGGAATAAAGAGGGAGATGAAAACCCCTTACCTCGTGTCCGACATGTCCCATTCATTCTTTAACATCCTGAATAAAAAACTAAATTTAATTTATAGTTTCTTAAGAACAATTTTCAAGGTTATTATTCCTTTTATATCACTTATTACCATGTTATAAACAATATGTAATCATTTATGTTAATAACGTTCATTTATTTGATATTTGTCCCTTGAGTAAAAAATGAACACCTTATAATTACAATTTGTTCACATAATTAATATATAAATAAATAGAGAATTATATTCATGAAATAGATATCATAGATATCATATATCTCCAGTATATACATGTATCTATAAGAGTACATATCATTTTGGGGTAATAATGAAATGTACTGTTCATGGAGACGGTATGCCGTACGCACGCATGGACTCTACATTCATTTCTATTTCTTATTTTAATGGACTTAAAAGATAATGATACATATGTAAATTATAATTCCAGTATAATATCATATATAATATCATTAAATTCATCCTTTATACATCCCACATATGGTATTAATGAGTCATATCACTTTGAGGGGGCGGTAGTCCACACTTCCTCAAATGAAATTATAACGTTTAATCATAATGGAAACAATTAAGGTATGATATAAAAGAAAAAATAAAGAATAATGAAAAAAAACATAATATTTATCATATATATATACAGTTCCATAATAATGGCTACCATGATAGAAGGTAGAAGGTAATTGAACAATCATCGTTTCGTGGGGCGTTAGTTTGCCATCCATAGAAACATTATGTTATTCATCCATTAGATGGATGTGAGTGTATGTGTAATTAAAATAATTCTCATAACAACATCCTAGTATATTTATGATACTTTTTCTATTATATAAGAAAGGAATAATAAGATTTTAGTGGTTAGAGGTTTAAAATAAAAGAAATGAAATTAAAAGAAATTGTTACCTTTAATTTGGGTAACTTCCTTTGGTTTGAACCAAAAGGACTCCTTGAAGTACATTCATCCTTAGGTAAGGCTTGAAGGAGGGGTAGAGGGATGTAAGGTGCTTAATTTGGTAGAGTTTTGACATGCTTAAAATCTTGAGAGGTGTGAGTAATTGGATATAAGTGGTCTCCTTTTATAATGGGGAGGATGGGCTCTTTAGGAAAGTGTGAAAATATTATTTTGTTATAAAATTATATTTTGTTTCTAAAGGTCCAAAAATAATTAGAGTAAAAGATAAGATGACTCATGGTTGAAATAAAATTAGCCCAGAAGAATTGGAAATTTTTTGGATATTATAATAATATAAATACTATAATTTATTTAAATCATTTTTAATGTGGTAAATACTACATCATTATATTGTCTTAAATAATTTAATTTATCTGATGTCTGAAAATTATAAAATAAAATACCATGATGTAGTAAATCTGTTTATCTTTCCAATGAATATTTATAGTCAAAAAAATTACTTATATAACACCATATAAGAATTAATTAATAAAAGGTTTCTGTTTATGTCAATTTTTCCTTTACATTAAATTAATTAATCTAAAGTGTCATTATCATTCATAAGTGGCTCCTTGGGGTCCCAAAATCGACCCAATGATGCCCATGGATGGTCATTACTCATCCAATAAGGTTAGGACATGTGTTAAGGTAATTTTTAATTTTTAAAATATTTTGTTTACCTTGAATTACCCTATTTATCTTTAACCGCAATAAATAAAAGAAAAAAAGTTACGATTCAATAAAAATTATTTTTATCTTATGGAACCAAATTTAACTCCTTGATATTAACCGTGTCTCTTGGATTTTCAAAATTAAACTCATAAAAGCGGTAAAATTATGATTTATGTGAATTTGCAAATACTCCTAGGAGGTGGGTAAAAGATGGTGAAAAGTTCGATAAACTTTTTATATATTTAAAATCATTATAAACAGATTCCAATGAATTAAAATGAACTTATATAAGTAGTATGTATCTATTTTGACATAAATTAATTTAAATAAATATAATAATTATTTAAAAAAAAATTCAGTTTTATACTATAACTCAGTGTTTTTCACTATTCATCAAAAATTGAATGTTTTCAGAAAAATAATGAAAATTCACTCTAAGATAATTTTGATATTCCGAATTCAAAATTGAATTCTATTTTACAAAATTCAAAACATAGAGGTTTCATTTATTTATTTAAAATTAATTCTCATTATCAAAACCAAAAGGCGTATTTTTAAGAAATAATAACTATAAAAAGATTGACACTTGTTTATGTCCAATTTCAAAGTGAAATTACATACAATGACCACCATTGGATTAAATGGTAAAAATATAATCTATTTATACTTCCAAACATTAAAATGTATAATTTAACACTATAAATTATTTTGATTTAAAAAGTTGTTTTTAATTAAAATATATTATTTTTTTCTATTCCCCAAAATATGATAGTTATCAAAAAAATAACAAATATTTATCAAAACAAAAATTTTATCTCCCGATTCTAAAGAAGAAGTTCACTTAGTCAAATTGAATATATAAAAGTATCAAATATTGGATTTAAAAAATGTTTACCCTCAAAAGGTGTTAAAATTGCATTTTCTGAAAAATACTTCCTTTATTTAAAAAAATTGAATTTGATCTTACATTATGTCTAAGAAACTAATCATATGGATTCTAAAATTATAGAGATTATACAAAGTTTAAAATTTAGTTAGTACTATTCATAACCGTTTTTGAACATCTAGTTTTGTAAGTCGAGGTGTCTTGAACACGGTGTTATGTGTAGTGAAAGTTATTGAATTACATTGAAGAAATAACGTACTATGAAATCATGGGTTGTTACATTATTCCCTCTTTCAATAAATTGTGTGCCCGTAATTTGAAATTGTTCTTAAAAAAAGGTTGAAAATATAAAATACCTTCATGGGAAAAACCACAGCCTAAATTTGGTTAATAAAATTTAGTCTTAATTAGAGGAAACAGAAAATGAAAGGGTTACCACCAAATTATGATCTCGATTTGGAGAACACTGGTGGAAATTAGAGACATATAATTGGAGGGAAAACGTAAATATTTATTGGTAGTGATTGAGGTCATCATTAAAAAACAAGTGTAAAATTGAGGGCTTTAAATTCATCAATCGATGATGATTTAAAATACAATCGGTTCAATAAAACATACGTTATTAAGATAACACATCATTGGTTTTATGATCCCATCACTAATGTTTATGAATTAATTTATTCATAGAATAAGAGAAGAAGAAAAATATATACTTTACATGTAGAGTTCCATCCTTTAACTAATTTCTACCACAAACTCATCTTTCACTGTAAAAGATAACAGAACTTAAAAATATATTATATTTATCCTATTCGTATAGAGTTTCAAAAAAAAAATGAATTTATTATTCATTTAACTGACCTTTAAAAAACCTACATTATTCAATCCAGGACATCACGTGGGCTAGTGGTATGAGATACACACTTGCTGCCCTTCGGTTATGGGTTCAAGTCTCGTGGCTTTGCTGGACGCGACGGGTTGCCGCCTGACCTCCGGGTTGTCCTTTTATGGAAATCCCAAAATAATATCAAACCAGAATTATCCAAAATACTTCTGTCCAAACTCTCAGTCCAAAATTTATAAGGAAGGTAAACAAAATGAAGATCTTTTTTTCCACGTAATAACATCTGAACACCTTCATCATGTATTCTTTTAAAACACTGAGACATCCTAAATTACCATAAAACCTTATTGATTACATTCATGATCCCTTATTCCTTATAGAATACTTGATATACTCCTTCTATCCAAAAATGTTGTAAACTCCAACAATGGTAGAATATACAAATCATTAATCAGTTTCAAGGTAGTCAAGAATATCCTATATAATTAATCCAAATCAATCATCCCTTATTCCAAAATCACTACCTCATTATCGGGACCATATTAAGGATTACATCTCCTTTAAAAATGTATTTTTTCAAAACGTTTATCTTACTATTATGTCACTTTTCATTGAATCATATAATCTCAAATTCTTAATAAAATATTATTGCAGTAAAATCCATATTTATCACCATAATTCATATAACCAATATAATATAGATACAACACTCAAATGAAATAATTCTATAACAACAACATAAGAACACTAGTCTTTCATCTTCATCTGAGGTAGTATCATAACTTGATTATTTTCCAATAACATCATTTGTGGTTTACTCTTATGAATTGGACATTGATTCGCGTAGTGTCTTAACACATTGCAGATGAAGAATTTTACATTTGAAAACTTTTTCATACCCTTGCAATCACATTGCTGGTGCCCTTTTTCTCCACACTTATACCAAAATCCCATTTCCTTCAAGAATTTACCAAGGTGATTATTTCTATATTTATCCCATATGGGATAATCCTTCTATTCCCTCTTCCCTTTATCCATCATTCTCTCGTCCATACTTTTTTTCTCTTGCTTCCCTTCAAAGACATATGACTCAGAGAATTATTTACTTATCTTATTAACACATGATATTATTTCTTCATATGTTGAGAATACATGGGAAACAATTTCCCTTCTAAATGTTGTCTTAATATTGTGAATGATATGATCCTTCTTACTCTTTGGATCACACGTATTGTTGGAGTTCATATTCTTTCTACTGGGAACCATTTCTATACAATGGTATAAACTATATTAGTTTATGAATTAAAATACATAAATCTAAACTTCTAAAAAACTCAACATAAATTTAACAGTTTATGGATATAATCCATAATTATAAATTTTTTTTTGAGGAATTATAAACTCATAAGACCTTCATTATTGTTTGTAAAGAAAATGTTAATTATCCTAAGCATATCCCATGGTATTTTTGTAACCAAGAGTGCAGCAAGGCCCGTTGTCATGCCCAAGTTCCCATTCGAGTCTAGATCAAAGATGTGTTTTTGGGTTTTACCCCTAGGTGCATCGGTGCCAGAGCCGCCACTACATGCTCGTATCAAGGAAGGGATGTATTTCATGGAAAAATCACAAAATCACTATAATACCAAAATTCTAGGAAGTTCTTCTATACTAATCCTCAAAGTCTATCTTATGGTAATGTGCTCCAATCAGAGATTATCTAAATCTTGTTTCCAAGGTTATTGCTAGACATCCTTTGATACCAACTGTAACACCCCGACCCTAGTTACCCAGATCCGGTGCATTATTTTAATACATTGGAAGAATTACAAGGAATCAAGTCCCGAAAGACCGATCAGTTTATAAATCATGGAAAATAGATTACATATATGGTTGTCACATTACACTTTAGAAAAAAAACTCAACATAAATGATCCTTTTAGAATTAAATTAATCCCCATTAGCTTACACCTACATATCAATCATAATACACTACTTGGAATCCTGGGAAAAATAAAACATAGAAAGATCTGACTTCAAATGCTCATTAAGGATAACAATAATGTTGAAACATTCAAAAATAAGGATAAACATTTAAGGCAATATATAACTAAAACAAAAGTCTTTTAAACATGAAATTCAGTATAATAAGGAAAAAATAAATTGATGTAATTCTCTTTACTTATTCACATGGATATTATACTAGTTGAATAATCACATGCAATGTCACTAACCACTTTCATAATGATGTAATTCATAATGACAAACTATCATAACCACATAGTCAAGGCCTTGTTCCTTGACTAAAAATAAGATTATATCAAGGACTTGTTCCAAGATGCTAGTTTGTCTCCTGAGACCTACTGATGCATCGAGGAGATATAGCGGGCTCCACCCGTCACTTACTAAGTCCAATACATTCCTCATATGAAAAGGTTTAAACATAACATAAACATTCGTATTTAAACTGGCATACAAAATGTCAATACATTACCCATAAATAATGAGTGGTATAAAAATAACACATATATAGTCAAACGTATCACAAAACATTCAATACAATACAGATGATTTGTATCATCATAAATCAACTTCAAACAAGTTTAAAATCCATTAAAAGTTTTTGATAAAGATGAAAATGATTTGTAAAACTATTTTTGAGAAATAACTATTTTCCTGAAAAAAATTTAAAATTCAAATAATTTAGAAAGGAATACATTTAAAGACATTTTTCAATCAAAGTGTCCCATACCACTTTTCAACTTTTAAAAGTAATTAACATTTTATAACATTCATGTCCATTTAAATAAATCCTTAAAAACCATTTTGAAGACATGGACATTAATGAGAATGGTTTAAAAGAATAAATCATTAAACATTAAAAATTATGTTCTAGTAAAAATTCTCTTAAAAATAATCCCTTTGAAAACTATTTTATAAAAAATGGACATGGATAATAAATATGTTTAAGTAGATACTTACGTAAAAACAATCTCAGATAATAAAGAGATTGTGAAATTAACCTTTACCAATCTGGTAACTTACGAAACATACCCACCATGAAAGAGGTATCATACAATTAATATGTAAATAAACATAAATTAAATTGTATTACACAAATAATACAATTACGGGCAGTACATACACCATACAAAAGGTAATAGTGGCAATATGGTACGAATCTCATGGGAATAAGAAGTGAGATGAAAACCCCTTACCTCGTGTCCGACTTGACCCGTTCGTTCTTTAACATCATGAATAATAAACTAATGTTAATTTATACTTTCTTAATAACATTTTTCATGTTTATTATTACTTTTATATCACTTATTACCATGTTATAAACATTATGTAATCATTTAAGTTAATAACGTTAGTTTTTTTGATATTTGGCACTTCAGTGAAAAATGAACACCTTATACTTACATGTTGTTCACATGGTCAAACAATAATTATATCCTGAATGATATTCATGATTCAGATATCATATATATCATATATATTCAGTATTTACATGTATTTATAATTGTACATATCAAATTGGGGTAAGAATGAAATGCACCGTTCATGGAGACGGTATGTCATACGTATGCATGAATGCTACATTCATTTCTATTTCTTACTTTAATGGACTTAAAACATAATAATACAAATTTATATTATAATTACAGTATAATATCATATATAATATCATTAAATACATCCTTTATACGTCCCACATATGGTATTAATGAGTCATATCACTTTGAGGAGGCGGAAGTCCGCACTTCCTCAAATGAAATTATCGCGTTTACTCATAATGGAAACTATTAAGGTTTTCTATAAAAGAAAAAATAAAGAATAATTAAGAAAAAAAACATAATATATATAATATATAAATAAATTTCAATCATAATGTCCACCATGAGAGGTGGTAGGAGGTAATTGGACAATCATCATTTCGTGAGGCGTTACTTTGCAATCCACAGAAACATTATGTTCTTCACCCATTAGATGGATGTGTGTGTATGTTTAATTCAAATACATCTCATAAAAACATCCTATTAAATTTACGATACTAGTTTTCTTATAAAATAAATTAATAAAAATATTTTAGGGGTTGGAGGAGTAAAATAAATGAAAACAAATTAATAGAAATTGTTACCTTTATTTTGGGTAACTTCTTTTGGTTTGAACCCAAAGGACCCCTTGAAGTGATTTTGCCTAAGGTAAGGCTTCTAGGAGGAGAAGAGGGATGTAAGGAGCTAAATTAGGCATAGTTTTGATGAGATTAATTGCTTAATAGGTGTGAGTAATTGGTTATAAGTGGTCTCCTTTTATAAGGTGGAGGAGGGGCTCTTTAGAAATGTGTGAAAATATTATTTTATTATATAATTATATTCAGTTTCTAAAGGTCCAAAAATCATTATAGTCAAAGCTAAGATGACTCATGGTATAAATAGAATCATATAATAATAATTGGACATGTTTTGTGTATTATTTTAATATTTATAATCTAATTTATTTAAATCATTTATTGATGAGGTAAATACAGCATCATTATATTGTCGTAATTAATTTAATTTATTCAATGTCTTAAAATTATAAAAAACTACCACGATGTAGGAAATATTTTTATATTTATAATGTATATATATAGTCAAAAATATTACTTATATAACACCATATAAAATTTAATTACTAATTTTTTTTGTTTATGTCAATTTTGCCTTTACAGTAAATTAATTAATCTAAAGTGTCATTATCATTAATAAGTGGCTCCATGGGGTCCAGAAATCGACCCAATGATTCCCATGGTAGGTCATTACTTATAAAATAATAATTATGACATGTGTAAAGGTAATTTTTCATTTTTAAAATATTCTTTTTACCTTGAATTACCCTATTTACCTTTAACCGCAGTAAATAAAAGTAAAAATATACTATTCACAAAAATTATTTTTATCTTATTGAACCACATTTTACTCCTTGATATTAACTGTGTCTCTCAGATTTTATAAATTCAACTCACAGATGCGGTAAAATTTAGTTTTATGTGAATTTGCAAATTATCATAGGTGGTGGGTAAAAGACGGTGAAAAGTTCGATAAAAGTTTTATATATCTAAAATCATTATAAACCGAATCTAATGAATTAAAATCAACTTATATAAGTATTATATATCTATTTTGACATAAATTAATTTAAATAAAATAAATAATTATTTAAAAAAATTGGTTTTAAACTATAACGAAGTGTTTTTCAATATTCATAAAAAAATGAAAGTTTTCAGAAAAATACAGAAAATTAACCCTAAGATAATTTTGCTATTAAAAATTCAAAAATAAAATATATTTTACCAATTAAAAACATATAAGTTTCATTTATTAATTTAAAATTAATTCTCATTATCAAAACCAAAAGGCATATTTTTAAGAAATAATAACTATCAAAAGATAGACACTTGTTTATGTCCAATTTCAAAGTGAAATTACTTACAATGACCAACATTGGATTAAATGGTAAAAATAAAATATATTTATACTTCCAAACCATTAAAATGTATAATCTAACACTATAAAATATTTCGATTAAAAATGTTGTTTTTAATTACAATTTAGTATTTTTCACTATTCACCAAAATATGATAGTTATCAGAAAAATCCCAAATATTTATAAAAACTAAAATTTTATCTCCCAATTCTAAAGAAGAAGTATATTTAGTCAAATTGAATATATAAAAGTGTCAAATATTGGATTTAAAAAAGTTTCTCCCTCAAAAGGCGATAAAATTGAATTTTCTTAAAAATACTTCCTTTATCTAAAAAAATTTAATTTGATCTTACATTATGTCTAAGAAACTCATAATATGGATTCTAAAATTTTAAGGATTATATAATGTTTAAAATTCAGTCAATAATATTCATACCTGCTTTGGAATGGCTAGTTTGGTAAGTCGTGGTGTGCTTGAACTCAGTGTTACGTGTAGTGCATTTTGTTGAATTACTTTGAAGAAATAACGTACTATTAAATCATGTGGTGTTACACTTATCTTTTAGATTTAACTCTTAGTTAAATAGTTTAACATTAACTATTGCTTCTTTCATTTTTATATTACATGGTTAATAATCTTACTATAAAATTCCAAGAGAACCTTAACTTGTTAATTAATGACATATCTATCATTAGATATGTCCTTTTGATGAAACTTATATTTTTACGAATATTATATCATTTAATAATATCGTTTTTTCTTTAAAAACTCATTTATTTCAATTTTGACACTATTTATTATTTAGTTTTTTTGAAAGTCATATCCACTTTATCACTTCAAAAAAAATTTATTCATCAAACCTTACATGACATATTAACCTAGAAAATAAGTGGAATGAATAAAAAGTCTAAATTTACAATTATTTTTATATTTATAATATCAATTAATTTAATCATTAATTAAAAAGATAATTAGAGCAGCATCATTATGTCTTACATAAATTTATTTATTTAGCATCTAAAAATTATAAATAAAATACCATGATGTAGGAAATAGTTTTATATTTTTAATTAATATTTATAGTAGAATTTATATTATGTATAACCCTAGATTAAAAATGTTTTGGTTATCTAAATTTGAATTTAACACTTTAAACTCTTCCTTAAGTAAAAAAATAATAAATGTCCAATTCTAATCAAAGTGGATAAAAGTGGATCATATTTTATTCCTATGGTCGATTTAGGTCGAAATAATCTTATCGAATAGAATCGGGACATGTGTTGGGGTAATTATCATATCATTTTTATCATTAATTACCCAATTCAATTTTAACTATGGTAAATAAATTTCAAAATCTATTATTCACCAAAATTTTTTTTTATCCTATTAAAACACATATTTCAGACTAAGGTCAACCGTGTCTCTCATATTTTGGAAATTAAATTCATAGAAGTGGTAAAATTACATTTTATACAAATTTCGTAAAGTGCCTAGAAGGTGGGTAAAAGAATTTAAAAGGTTAAATAAAAGTTTATTTTCTGAATATTATTACAAAATGTCTCTAATGAATTACATTGAAATAATATATGTATTATGTATCTATTTTTACACTAAGATAAATTTTTATTTAAAAATAAATATTGAAATGAAAAAATTTATTTTTATCAACAACGTCATGTTTTTCACCATTCATAAAAAATTGAATGTTTTCAAAAAAATACCAACAATTTACCCAACTATAATTTTGATATTTCAAATTCAACAATTATATCTATTTTACCAAATTAAAAACATATGGGTTTTATTAATTAATTTTAAATTAATTCCCTTTGTCAAAACAAGAAAGCATGTTTTTGAGAAGTAAAACCCATCAATAGATTGATATGTGTTTACGTCCAATTTAAATGTGAAATGACATCTAATGACCAATATTGAAATAAATGATAAAAATATAATCTAATTATACATAAAAACCATTCCAATTTATAATTTATCACTATAAATTATTTTGATTAATAATGTTGTTTTCAATTAAAAGTTTGTATATTTCACTATTCATCAAAATATGAATGTTATCAGAAAAACACCAAAAATTTATCCAAACTAAATTTTTTATCTTCCAATTCTCAAAAATAAGTTTATTTTTTCAACTTTAATATATAAAAGTGTCAAATATTTTATTTTATAAGTATTCTCCATTAAGAGGTGGTAAAATTATATTTTTTACAAATATAAATTTTATTTGAAAAATTGAATTTTTTTCTATATTATGTATAAGAATCAGATAATATGAATGTTAAAATAATATGTAGTATATAAATTACAAAACAAAGTAAATAATATCCATATCTTCTTTTTGAACGACTAGTTTTGTAATTCGTGGTGCGCTCGAACTCGGTGTTGCGTGTAGTGAAAACTATTGAATTACATTAAAGAGATAACATACTATGAAATTCGACGGTGTTACATTATACCATCCTTCAATAAATGTCTTCCTATTAATTTTAAATTATTAATCAAAACTAAAAGTTTAAAAATATAAAATACCTTTGTGAAATAACCCTACATACCAAAATTGTGTTAATAAAATTTAGTTTTAATAAGAGAGAAATGGAAATGAAAAAGTCACCACCAAATTAGGATTTAGAATAAGATATCATTGGTAGAAATTTTAGAAATATAATTGGAGGAAAAAAATAAATATTTATTGGGAGTTTTTGAGGGAGTCAATAACAAACTAGTGAATAATATATAGAAAATTGAGGGCCTCAAATCCATAAATCTATGATGACTTAAAATATTACTGGTTCTTAAAAACATAAGTTATTAGAATAACAAAATTTTGTTTTTAAGATCCTTTCCCTAATGTTTAATAATAAATTTATTCATCGAATAAGAAAACAAATACTTGACAAATATAGTTCCATCCTTTAACGAAATTCGAACACAAACTCATCTTTCACTCCAAAAGATAATTGAACCCAAAAATAATAAATTTATCCTAATCGTATATGGTTTCAAAAAACTTCCTATATAATTTATCTATCAGTTCATTTTAAAAAACTAAATTATAAAAACAAGTACATCATGTAGAAAAGTGTTAGGTTATGTACCCTTTTCCCCATTCAGTTGCAGGTTAATGTCTCTTGGCCTTGTTGGGAGCGATGGGTTGTCGCCTGACCTTTAAAGTGTCCATTTTTTTAAAAAAAATCCAAAAATTATCATATGAAATGTATTAATTATAAACCATGATATACTATGGCCACCGTAATCCATTCCCTCATTTAGAATAACCCATAATACATTTTTCCATGCTCGTAGTCCCAAAATTTATAAGGTAGGTCAACATTACATAACAAAGATCCCTTTTTGCCGCATAATAACATGCGAGTACCTGCATCATGTATTCCCTTAAAACATGGTAACACCCTAAATTACCATAATACCATGTTGATTAAATTCAATATCCATTATTACTTATAGAATAATAGATATATTCCTAATATCCAAAAACATTGAATACTCCAACAATGGTGTAATAAACAAACCATTAATGAATTCCAAGGTTGTAAATAATATCCAACATAATTTATACAAATCAACCATCTCTTAATCCAAAATCACTACCTCAGTATCATGACCATATTAAGGATTATCATTCCTTCAACCATGTATTTTTACAAAAATTCTAACTTGTTGTTGTGTTACTTTTTTTAGTAGCATGTAATCTTAAATCCTCATTGACGTAGAACGGCAGTACCATACTTCTTAGTTTCCATAATTAATATAACCATAACATCGTTGAGACAAAACTCAAATGAAATAATTCATTAATAAAAATATAAGAACACTAATTATTCCTCATCATCTAATATAGTATCCTAACTTTATTATTATCCAATAGCATCATTTGGGTTATACACTGATGATTTGGACATTAATTATCATAGTTTCCCAACTCCTTGCAGAAGAAGCATTGCTCATTTGAAACTTTTTTTACCCTTCTAATCATGTACATGGTGTCCTTTTTATCCAAACTTTTAAAAAACTCCAATTACCTTCAATCATTTACAAAGTTAATTTATTCCACAATTATCACATAAGGGAAAATCCTTCTTTCACTTCTTCCCATTATCCACCTTTCTCTCAATCACCCTTTTCTTCTATGTTTTCTATTCAAATACATAAGACTGACAGAATTATTCTATTATCTTATTAACCCATGATACTATTTCTTCATATGTTGAGAATAAATGGGAGTCTATTGCCTTTATTAATGTTGGATTAATACCATGAATGATGTGATCCATCTTACTCTTTGGATCATGCGTATTGTTGGAGTTCTCATTCCTTCTACTGGGCACCATTTCTAAACAATGGAATACACATGGTTAGATTGTGAATCACAATGCATAATTTGGAACTGTTAAAATACCAAACATAAATTAAAATGTTTATAAATATAATAAATAATCATAAAATTCATTCTTTGAAGAATTATTTACGTATAAATCTTTTATAATGGGTTTTAAAGTAAATGTTCATTATCCAATGCATATCCCCTGATAGTGTCAACACCATGAGTGTGGGAAGGCCCGTTGTCTTGTATCAGGATACCCTGGGTCAATCTTGAAACTCCTTTTCAATTATTTATCTCTTAGGTACATATGTTCCAGAGCCACCTCTACCTTATTGTTTCGAGACATGGATGTATTTTATATAAGAAACCACATAATAATTACATTACCAATTTTTTTGGATGTTATTCCATTATAATCTAATATTCTTTCTTAGGTTAATGTTCTAAAATCTGATATTTTCTTAATATAGCTTCCTTGTTTTGTAGTAAACATCCTTTGATACAAACTATAATGTCCCGACCCTAGATAGCTAGAGTTGGTGCATTTTTAAATATCATTGTCATGATCACAAGATATCATGTCATGAAAGACCGATTAGTTTTGTAGCATTGGATGTAATAGATACATATATAAGTTTTGAATTATGTTATGAAATGAAATGAATAACATGGCGTATCCTTATAACAGACTCATATCACACAGAGTTTATTGCATCTCAATAAAAATATACTTAATTGCATCGTGGAAAAAATAAAACATAAGAATGGGGTGAGCTCAGATTCTCATTTAGGACATCAATATAGAGTAAACTATAATAATAAAACATTAAAATTTATGGAAAGGTATTAGAATAAAACATAATAATTTAAAACATAATAATCATTATAATATTGAAAAGATAAATCAAATAATTCCATTTAATTATTCCCATTGATATTCTACTAGTCTAATCATCACATGTAATATCAATAGCTAATTTCATAATGAAGGAATGCATAATGTCAGACATCATAACCAAATAGTTAGGGCCCCATTCATATGATACACATAAGAATTTTTCAAGGCCCTGTGCCATGACACTAGTTTGTCTCATGAGACCTACCGATGCATCGAAAGGCTATAGCGGGCTCTACCTGTCACTTACTAAGTCCAATAGATTCTTTATATGAAAGGTTGAAAAATATGAAAAAAATTCATATTAAAACATGATTAAGAAATGATAATACATTACCCCTGAACAAATAATTGTATAAAAATAACACATCCAAAGTCAAACAGATCATAAAACCGTAAATACAATATAGATGATTTTATTATAACAAATCAACTTCAAACAACTATAAAATCTATCAAAGGATGTTGACATAGTTGAAATAAAATCTATTTGAGAGAAATAACTCATTCTATTTTTAAATAATTTAACAGTCACATAAATATTAAAGAAAATATTTATTTTTAAAATATTCTTATATGATTTTATGGGTAGCTTCCATGGTGTTATAACAGTGGAAAATGGACGCAAGCGCAATATAAGTTAAAAACATTCTTTCCTTAATTTGTCGAAGACGTAATAAAGTACCTTGTTTGGAAAACTATGAAAAGATACCTTTAAAGACATTTAATAAAAATTAAAACAATGGTTTAAATGAAATTAACCTATATTATATAAAATAGTAAAAAAATTGAAATAGTTTTTTAAGAAAACACAGATGAGGATGATAAAGAATTCCTAGAAGATGATTACGTATAAACAAATTCATATAATAAATAAATTGTATAATTCCCACTAATTTGTACTTTTACTTATTAGAGGATAAATTTTCCTCCTGTATAATTGATAAATATTTTTTATTAAAATATACTAGAATAACATTAAAAAATATTATATCACATATGATCTTTTAATATTGCTTTATCAAAACTATTTCAGTATTATCATTCTTTGGTGTGTTAACTGATTCAATTTCCATTATATGTTTTGTTACATAAGTCATATTTTTTATGGATAGGATGTATTTTATTCATATCAATAATGATATTAAGTTCTTAAACATTATTTGTAAACATAAAATGATAATTATTCTTGAATGGTTATAATGGGGTAGGAATCACATCATGTTCGTGGAGACAACTATCGGTACGTACAAACGAGATACAATATGATTATAATGATGGTGAAATCATATGTAATTGGATGGTATATAATATATATACAATAATAAACATGTCATATTTATTAGTTTTATCAATTATACACATTATTATACCCATGCAAATAATGAAGTGTGGATTAACAAACTACACCACGATGTGGAGAGGGTAAGCCATACATACACACGTATGGTGTCATTGACATTCATTTGATGGATAGAATAATGAATATAGTTACACCATATTTGTAATAACATAACAGTATGTATAAGGTACTTAAGTTATTATTTTGGTATAGAAACTACAAAGAAAGAGGAAGTGGATGAAGAAAATAACCTGGAAATAGGTAATAGAATTATTACCTCTTCTTCAGGTTCTTCCATTTGATTTGAACAATAGAATCCATAGGAAGGATTTATAATCAATGTATGGCCTCAATATTGATGAGAGGGATATTGGGAGGATATTTGAGCAGGGTTTTTCTGATTCAAATGGCTTTGGAGGTGTGAAAATAAGAGAAGGGGATGTAAAAATTTATAATAGAGGTGAGGGTCACATTATTAAATGATTGAAATATTATATTATAAAAAACTAATTTTACATTTATAATAGATAAAAATGTATTTTTTTGAGGATATGGTTGTTAAGGTTTTAAATATTCTCAACCAAAAGGTTTTAGACAAGTTTAAGTCTCCATATTAACATTATCTTTTAGATTTAACTCTTTGTTAAATATTTTAACCATTACAATTTCATCTGGTATTTTTATATTATATTGTTAATAATCATAATATAAAATTCCAAGAGAACATCAAGTGGTTCATTAATTACATATCTATCATTATATATGTCATTTTTCCAATCCTTTTATTTTAGGAATATTATATAATTTAATAATATTGCATTTGTTTTAAAAACTTCTTTATATCAATTTTGACACTGTTTAGTATTTGGTTTTTGTGAATGTAAAAAAAATATTATCAGTTAAATAAAATTATTCAATCCACCCTAACTTGTCTTATTAACATATAAATTTTTTGGAATGCAAAAAACATCTCAATATACATTTATTTGGATATTTATAATATCAATTTTTTTAATTGTTCATTAATAAGTTAATTACTGTATCGCCATTTTGTCATAAAAAATTATGTTATTCAATGTATAAAAATTATAAATAAAAAACCATTATTTAGGAAATATTTTTATATTTTTAATGAATATTTATAGTCAGATTTATTTTATGTATTGCCCAATAATAGAAATGTTTTACACATTAAAAGTTGATTTTAACACTTTTAACCATTCTTTTAATAAAATAATAATAAATGTCATAATCTAATCTATGTGGATAAAATAGGATCATATTTCATTCATAAGGTTTATTTTGGTCAAAATACAATATCCAATAGGACTAATACATGTGTTAGGGTAATTATCATATCATTTCTAACTTTAATTACCATATTTAACTTTAACCATGGTAAATAACATTCAAATGATACTATTGAACAAATAATTATTTTCATCCCATTTAACAACATTATACATAAATATTTAAAACATGTCTTTAATTATTTTTAAATTCAATTCACACATGTGGTAAAATTACATTTTAGGAAAATTTTCAAATGTGCCTAGTAGGTGGGTAAAAGAAGATAAAATGTTAAATAAAAGTGTATATTTATAATTTTATTATAAAATATCACCAATTAATTAAATAGTAATAAAATATATATTATAAATATATTTTTACGTTAAGATAAATTTTTATTTTAAAAAATTAATTTTATTGAAAAATTCGGTTTTTATCTACAACATAGTGTTTTTCACGACTCCCCAATAATTGAATGTTTTCAAAAAAATACCAAAAATTCACCCAAAGATAATATTCATATTCCAAATTCCAAAATTATTTCTATTTTAAAAAATTTAAAACATTACAGTTTCATTTATTAAATTAATAATAATTCATGTTGTCAAAACCAGAAAGTAGGTTTTTGAGAATAAAATCTATCAAAATATTAATATGTGTTTATGTCCAATTTTAATTTGAAATTACATACAATGTCAAATATTGGATTAAATGATAAATATATAATCTAATTATACTATAAAACCATTAAAATGTATAATTTTACAATATAAATTATATTGATTAAAAAAGTTGTTTTAAATTAAAATTTAGTTTATTTAAATATTCATCAAAATATTAATGGTATAAAAAACATACCAAAAATTTATCCAAAATAAATTTCTATGTTCCAATTTTTATGAAGAATAGTAAATTTTCAAAATCAATATATTAAATTTTCAAATTTTTTATTTCATAACTGTTCTCTATTAAGAGGCTGTAAAATTTATTTTTTTTGAAAAATAATTATTTTGTATGAAAATTTGATTTTTTTTTCTTATATTATGTCTATGAAACACATAATATGTATGTTAATAATATATAGAGTATATAAAAATAAAAATACAGTTAATATTATTCTTAACTGCCTTTTGAATGACTAGTTTGGTAAGTTGTGGTGTGCTCGAACTGGGTGATGCAAGTACCACAAGAAATTAAATTACTTTTAAGATATAACACACTATGAAAGTATTGGGTGATACATTACACGATTAAATGTTTTTTATAAGAAAAGAAAGGGGACATCCTTGAATGATTCATGGAAAGTTTTGAAATGAATCATAAAAGATAATGTAATTCACATGATAGAAGATTCCTATTAACCATAGGATTGTTTTTTGATAGTATATGGTAGAAAAATATCTGGAAAATAATATTTTCATAATGTTTTAAGTCATAATAACCCTTATCATTATAGATTTATAATTCATAATCCCGTTTCACCTTAACTGTGGTAATTAATTTATATTATTTTCATTGTTTCTTTTCATCAAAAATTATATTGATTAAATTACATAATATAAATTATTATATTTCCACATATAGAATAAATTTTCAAAAAATTAATTCCGATATGTGGAATTATCCAACAAATAATTATACCCACAAACAAACTGAAAAATAGGGTTTTTGAAGAGAAACTTCTAATATGAATATTAGGTTTCAATATCGAAATTAAATATTAAATTGATTAATATTAAATAAATTATATTTAAAATCGTATAATTTTAATGATTTCATATTAAATGAAATTTAAAATATAATTTATTTTTCTATTTAATTTTATTTAATAAAAGAGTTTTGATATAATAATGATTTTTTCACTATTCATAAAATATTAATACTTTTCAAATAAATGACAAATAATTAACATAATATTATTTAAAAATGACTAATTAAAATTTTTAGATCATTTATTGAAACAAATTTTCTATTTGTTTCAAAATATAATTTTATCAAAAGTGCCCAAGAACCGATGAAATGGTATTCTTTTAAAAAATTGATTTTTTTCTGAAAATATTTATTTTTCTCTCAAAATATTCTTATTATATTTATTATCAATATATATCAAATTAATTTTGTTTTTACTTATATAAACTATTCATGTATCATTATTTTGATAATAATTTTAATACCCACCAACATAAAGATTTGGTTATTGCGTTCATGTTATAATAATATTTTATTAGAATATTTTCATTTAATCTCAGATTTGTGTGCATCAAAAGTTATTTAAGCGATTGAATTTATTTTAATATATCGATGCCATAATTCTTCTTAGTGTTATACTATATCCCAAAAAATATTGGAGAGAATTCGTTATTCATGTATGATGGAATTTTATAAAAAATCATGAAATTATTGATAAAGGATTATCAAGACATAGAGAGATGGAACTTGTATAAACTAGAATTGGAAAATTAATGATGAATCAAATATAAAAATATAACCTAAATTGATGATGAAATTTATAGTATTTAAAAATTCAATATAAAATTTACTCAATATTTTATTTATTTATATTTTAGTTTGTCCATAAAAAAAATATTGAAATCGATCCTATCGAATCCATTTGAAAAAATACTATTATTTATCATAGAACGCTAAAATTTTAATATAAGAATACCTTTAATTAACTCAATTTGTTTAAGATATTTGTCCATAATAAATAACGAACTAAAATGAAACCCAAATGTGTTTTTAAAAAATAAAAAATTCATATATGACTATTAAAACATATTAATTAAATTAGAATAAATGAATAAGAGTAAAAAATTATAAAATATTTATGAAATGAAAATATAGATATATTTAATGGGAATGAAAATTTAATTGTTATAGCTAAAATATCTATTAATGTAATTTTATAATTCAAAATATATGTTCCTCAAATTTGTTTCTTATTTCATGAATGTAATGGTATTATAAATATATAATTATATATTATATTGATGATATGAATGATATATTAATAAAAATTTACATAGAAATATATGGAAAATAATACTAAACAATAGTTTACATTTTAAAAATTTATTTTCCATATGTATAATTTGACATAAACTTTTAAGATGTTATTTAAGTATTTATTTATAAAAAATTTCATTTTTAATTTTTTCTAATGAACATATTACCAATCTTAAGAATAATAAAAAATTATTTTTATTGTTATTTGGATTTTTTCTAAAATAAATGATTTATGTGTGAATATTGCATAATATCCATTCTTATGAATAACCTGATTCTTATGTCATTATGAATATATAATTATGAATTCAAAATTAAAAAAAAATTATAAATAAAAATAAATTATTTAAAATAATGATTAATTATTAGAAAAAAAATTCATCTAATTTATAATCCATTATTTAGAATATTATAATATAATTAATATTTAATAAAATACTTGTAAATCAATTATACATTTTTTAATTCATTTTAATCAATTCTATAGATTGAATAAAATAAATTATATTTCATATTTATAATCACTAGGTTTATATTATTTACAATGTATTACTTCATTTATAGGGATAATGATTAAGATACCATAGTTTAAAAAAATATTTACTCTAGTAAAATCAAAAATAGTAAAAGTAAAACTTAAAGTAGGAAAGGGTTTCAAACATGATATAAAAAATTATATAATTTAATGTATTTGGAATCAAATGAACTTAAATATACCTTAGATTATTTTTCTATATTTAGGATCCACTTAACATGATTGACCTACCCTCCTATTATATCAAGTTGTAATATTTTGAATAATTTCATTCATCCCACTTATAAATGAGGCCACTCACCACCCATTTATGGAAATTCCACAAATTATAGTTCATCTTAAGCAAAAATATTTTTCATTTGAATAAAATACAATTTCTCTCTCTGTACCCTCTTGTCGAAAGAGAATATCCTACAAACCAAGATCACTATAAATATAAATTACATAATTTTTGAATAATATTTCATATATTAAAAAAATAGAAACCCAAATACCATATTAGTTTATGGCCTTTGGAAAATTGGAACACAAATATCTATTCTGGTGAAATATCTTCAGTGTTTCCACCAAATATCATCCTCTTTAGTATTCTTAAAAAAACAATCATAATATCCTAGTGAAATGAAATATATGAAAAAGGTGATATAAGATTCTTCGTAAGGGTAAACAAGGTTGATATCAATAATGTCACAGGAATGAGGCATAACCACATGAAAAACATTGGGAAATCATATCTTTTATATCAATTTTCATGATATCATTTCATAGAATAAATTTTTTATATTTATTAAGAATCAAAGAATATATTTTGTTAGAGAATAACATAATACATTATTGTTTTCTTAAATATTAGCATTAAAAATAATTTTTAATTTTAGTCAACGATAAATACCAAGACAATAATAGAGGAGAATCCTCATTACAAAATCGAGTTCACTCAATATTCCAACCATGTGTTTCTGAATCGAGTTTACCTCCCATTCTAACAATGCATTAATGAATTAATTTCTCCCATAATTCTAGTTATATTTATTTCATCAGATGTAAATCATTACCCAATGAATTGATGTGAGAAATAGGTCCCACCAATAACATAATTTAAAAAAACATTTGTTTTCCACATGAATATAAATAATATCAGAACCCATAAAACAAAATGGGTTTCATAAAAATTTCCCCATAACATAACTCTTCTAAAAGAAACAAAATTAATAAGTACCAATAGATTATAAATATAATCCATTCATATATATAATAAGAATTATATCATTAGATCATATCCCCAAAAATTCATATGTGACATCAAATAACATTGTCTTAGATGGAAATTTATTTTGAAAGATCATTTAAAATAGAACATGAAGATACCATCCTTTCAATTTTTTAACACACTTTCTAATTTATAGAACACTAATAAAACCATTTCCATTAAAATTAAACATATATACATATAAATTAATCTTTAAAATCTATTTTAATGTTGTTTGAAATCCCTTTTCCATAAAAATCCATTTCTGAATATTTAAAACAGAATAAAAAAATTTCTAGAATACATTTCTTTGAAGGATCACAAATTTTGAACGACAGAGATAATAAAACTACATAAATTTTATAAAATCACAAAATTAGTGATATTATAGATAAAACATGTAAAATTTGATTATAAACACCTTATAAACTAATTTAGGTGCAAAACATAACATGTCTCTTAAAGAAAGAAAATTAAGTCAAAATTCCCATACCTATTTGGTAACTCTTGAACTGTAAACAACATGAAGGAGATACAATAAAATGGATATTCAAATACCCATAAATATAAGTATAATCACCATATATTACATTAAAGTCCAACATATTCACCCCAAAATATAAATGGATGGTGAATATAGTATAATTCTTGTAGAAATAAAATCTAGACAATAAACCCCTTAACTTAGGTATGATTTCCATTGTACATAAATGAACCTTCCTTATAATTGTCTAAATATTGATATAAATTTATAATTTAACCATATTAATATTTATTATGTTTTATATAATTCTATTATATCATATTTTCACCTATTTGGTAATAATATTTCATTATTATCCTTTTATGGGGTGTTAGATTGTTAATTTTTCTATTAAAGTTTTGTCTTAAAAGTCCCAGTTCTTGTGAATAGAATATTGTTGTGTTTTATCTAGAATAATATTAATGTAATATATGTCATATTTATTCATTATACACATTTATATAATAATTATTTATTGGTGATCATGGAAAATGAAGCTCAACACGCCGTGGTGATGGTAGGCTATACATATGAAGGGGTGATTGTATCATTCCCTTAATGGTGAAACAGTATAGAAGTGAATGGTATATATTTTTTAAAATAATAAATATAAAGTTATAATTATTATATATATCTATTACATCCATAATTATACCCATCTAGATAAATTATTGATAAACAAAATAGTACACGACAACACAGAGAAGCAAAGTCCAACGTACGCATGGGTGATGGTTTTGTTTTTCATAGGATGAATAAAAGGTGGAATATGGTTTTTAATTTATCATAATAACATATAAACATAAATTTTTTTATTTTTTATTTATTTTATAATGGAATTAATGCACAGAGAGTATTAACACAAAGAAATAATTTTGTCAGAGTTGGTAATGACAACTACCACTTCTTTATAGAACTTCCCTAAGATATCCTCCTAGAGAAACACATGATAGTATTTTGAGAGAACCATAACCTATATAATTTTAATAGGGTTGTTTATAATAGAAATTTCCATGTTATTATTGATCTTGAGGTATTAATTTTATGTAAACAAATGAGTTTTGAGGTTCTATTTAAATATTGAGGTCTGTGGCACTTTTGAATTTCCAAAAATATAAATTTATAATAATTCCTGAATTAGTTTAAAGTCCTCCAAAATTTTAGGTATTATTATATATAAAGATTTAGGTATTTAATATAATTAACCAATATATTTTATAAATTCCTATTTATTGTTTATAAACTTATTATTTTGATTAAATATTAACTAAGCAATTTTAATTTTAATTAAAGAAACAATTGTTTCAATATTAAGAGGTTGTACATTTCACATATGTGAAGTAAATTAGACCCAAATTGATAATAAATAATATTTTAGACCAAATATTTATTTAATTTTAATTTTATGTTTTTTTATAATATTTAAACAATTTAGCAAAATATAATTTTGATAAAAATCAATTACTATCAATTTTTACTGTATTCATTATGTGAAATTTTCCAAATATTAATATAAACTTTTAAGTTCAAAAAAATATAGTAACCTTATTAGGTATATTTAATCTATAAAATTCAATTATCATCATAATTATATAATATTATTTTTATTTTACTTGTTTTGTATCATTTATTTGATATTTTAAGTAATAAAATAATTATTATACCAGTATTGGGTAATTATTTAATATACTTATTTGTTCCCTAAAATAAAAAATAATATACCATTATAAAGATAAATCTTTTATATTTTGTATAAATATTTATAGTCAAATATATTTCATGGGTACCCCAATATTAAAAATGATATTGTAGTTAGAACTTGACAGTAGAATCTATATATTTCTAATAAATAAAATATTATAAATATCATAATCCCATATATGTAGCACAAAAAAGTTAAAAAATATATATTCAGGAAATATGTTTATTAAGTTATAAATTTACATTTATATTCCATATTAACACACCTGTTTCACCAAGTGGAATCATAAGGTATATTAAAGACAAAGAAAGTGACATTTTATGACTTTCTTTGATTTAAATATTATATTAGTCATTGAAATGAATAATTATCCATTAAAATTGATATTTTCGCTCCTTATGTGTTACTGGTGTATTTAAATTCATATAATATATTTTTCTAACGTGTAAGAGTCATTTTATAGTTTTTAACATTTTATTTGTCACCTGAATTACCCAATTTACAATTTATAGTGGTAATAAAATTTTCCATGGTTACTAATCATATTGGAAAAAGATAAAATTTATTTATTAAATAAATTAGTACATTATGTTATCAAATTTTGTTCTATTTTTCCTAATTTGATATACATATGTTTCAAAAAGTAAAATAAAATAAATTTTTTAAAACAACATGAAAATAGTTTTTTGGGAAATTACCATTTTAAAATAGAAAATGTAGTTTATAATTAATATTGACTCAAATCATTTTCAGAAACAATATATTTTTTAAAAATTTAAATCAACTAATTAATATTTCAAAATAATAAAAATTAATTTCAATATATAAAGGCATTAAAATCAAATACATTTTTTTAAAAAAAATAGAATTTTCAATTGTCAAGACCCGCCCTCGGGGCCCGTGCCGTGACTACCCAAAGCCCGCCTTCCATAGGCCAGGGGCTGGCGACTAGCACCAAAGGCATAAATCCTGATAACTAGGAAGACATTGCCTTTATATAAGTAAAAAAACACCACAGAGTACAAGCGGATGCAAAAAACTAAGTACAAAAGAAAGTGCTGATAAGAAAATGGGACAGAATACAATCCCAAAAGAAAGTACAACTACAGCTGAACAAAGTACAATAGGAAAAAACAACAGTTATAAGAAAGGAAGCAGCTCCTGGGTCGTCCTCCTCGAATCCTACCTGAAGGGTAGGTACAGATGGCACAACTTCTAGATCATCCACAACGGATCCTACTTGAAGGGTAGGTCTAGAGAGCTTACACAACGCTCTCACCTGTCAACCTCCTCCGAGTGCCATCTCGCCGTGAAGTCCACCTCCGGGTACTAACTCGTCGTGTACCATGAGTCTCTAACAATAATTAGAGAACTAGAGGATTATAAAATCCTCTAATTAGATGATTATGAAGAACTAGAGGATTATAAAATCCTCTAGTTAGATGATTATGACGAACTAGAGGATTATAAAATCCATAATTAGATGAAAAGTTATTCCATGAGTCTCTAACAATAATTACAAAAAGGATAGAACATGTCATCCGATATTCATAAATCATCATATTGTTAAGTAAAAAATTAATTTCTAAAAACATATCCTAATTTCCGTAATGGTCCGACCCTAGTTATATAGAGTCGGTGCATTATTTTAATACATTGTCATGATTACAAGGAATCAAGTCCCGAAGGACCGATCAGTTTAGCAGTCTTGGAAAATAAATTACATACATGAATGTTACATTACACTTTATAACATACAAAACAATATAAATAATTATTTATGAACGTAATAATTCACTTTTCTTATACCTGAATATCAATCCTAATACACTTCTTTTAATCATGGGAAAAATAAAACATATAAAGGGGTGATCTTAGATTCTTAATAAGGATTACAATATAGCGGAAACATTCATAAATAAGCATAAAAATTTAAGGAAATGTATAACTAAAACAAAATCCTTTTTAACATGAACTTCATCATAATGTGTCAAAAATAAAATGAAATAATTGCATTTACTTATTCACATTTATATTCTACTAGTCGAATAATCACATGCAATATCAAAACCACTTTCATAATGATGGAATGCATAATCCAGAAAATCATAACCACATTGCCAAGGAATCGTACCAAGACTACAAATAAGATTTTTTCAAAGCCTCGTGCCAAGACACTAGATTGTCTCATGAGACCTACCGATGCATCGAAGAGCTATAGTAGGCTCCCCCCGTCATGTACTAAGTACAATTCATTCCTCATATGAACATGGTTAAACATAACATAAACATTCGTATTATAACTAGAATACGAAATGTAAATTTTGTCTCCATAAACCCTGAATGGTATAAAAATAACACATCCAAAGTCAAACATATCACAAAACGTTTCAATACAATATGGATGTTTTGTATCATAATAAGTCAAATTAAAATAAACTTAAAATCCATCAAAGGATGTTGACATAGATGAAATCAAAACTATTTGAGGGAAATATCTCTTTTTTGAAATCATATAAAATTCACATAATTATAAAATTAAAAATTTACTTTTAAAATATTATTATATGATTGTAAGGTAAGCTTCAATGATTTTACAATGGTGGAAAATAGCCGCACCCTCCTTATAAGTTAATAAAAAGACATTCTTACCTTAATTTGTCGAAAAGGTTAAAAAGGTCCTTGTTTGGAAAATGACGTAAATATTCCTTTATAAACATCTTATAAAAAGTCAAACATGGGTATAAATGATTTTGACCCATATTCTTTAAAATATTAAGAATGTTTTGAAATGAATTTTTAAGAAACATGGATGTGGATGATAAAGAGGTCATAGTAGATAATTACGTATAAACAACCTCAGACAATGAAGTGATTGTGAAATAAACCCTTATCAATTTGGTAACTTACGAAAAATACGCCCCATGAAAGAGGTTTCATACAATTAATATGTAAATACACATAAATTAAAGTGTATTACACAAAGAATACAATTACAGGCAGTACATACACTATATAAAAGGTAATAGTGGCAATATGACCTGAATCTCACGGGAATAAGGAGTGAGATGAAAACCCCTTACCTTGTACTTTCCTTTAGTAGAGGGTACGTTTAACCTTCTGTATGAAGACTATAGTATGTTATTAAATTATAAATGAACTATATTAAACTTTATGATATCATACATTATTCATTTATGACTTTATACTACCCATTTAATATTAATTTCAATGTTATATTAATAATTCGGGTAATAATCGCTTTCTTTATCGTACGTCTTTTAACATGTTATTTTTGATTGTATCACTTAGATCATGATTTAAATACATCTAGAATATAAAGAATGATTTATATATCATATATATTTAGAATATAAATATGTATAATAGATGTGTATACGAAATGGAAAACAAGGTTTATGCATACGGTAGTCCGTACGCATGCATAATCACTGTTTCCATTTTCATATAGTATTGAACGGAAGTAAGTGAATAAGATATATGTAAGTACATAAATACTTATATATAAATATATATATCACCAGTAGAATTATATTGTCATATATTACATACTTATTAGTAATATATATTTTTATAATCGTCGATGAATGGTGATCTTGGAAATGTATCTCATCGCGTCGTGGAGACGGTAATCCGTACGTACGCATGAGAAAAAATATCAATATTTTAATATTAAAATAATATATAATTGGATGGTATATCATATATACAGAATCCTTATCATGTTATATCTATTATTTACATTAATTACACATCCTTATTATACCCATCCAAATAATAATGTACTGAATAACAATTACACCACGACGTGGAGACGGTAATCCGTACATACCCACGTATGGTGACAAGTCATTCAAAGGATGAATAGAATACTGAACATTGTTGTACCATATTCATAATAACATCACAGTATATATAAGATACTGGATTTATTATTTTAGAAAGTAAATAACAATGAAATAAAAAGTTGAAAAAGAAAGGATCTTTAAAAAGGGTGGTGAAGACATTACCTCTTCTTCGAGTTCTTCATTTTTATTTGTTCAAAAGTGATCTTTAGGGTGGATTTATGATCAAAATAATGCCTCTTGGTTGAAGGGGGGTTAGTTGAGAGGGTAGTTTAGGGATGGCCGAGCCAAAAGGCTTTGAAGTATGCAGAATTGGTTAGAAGTTGTGTCCTTTTATAAAGGGGAGGAGGGACTCTTTTTGAAAAAACATAAAGTATTATTTTATAATAAATTAATATTCAGTTTATAATGGATCTAAAATGGATTATTTAAAGTATAAGGTGGGTATGGGTCGAAAACCACTCTACCAATAGGTTTTAGAAAAGTTTGGGGCACTATTTTACCCTTATCTTTTAGATTTAACTCTTAGTTAAATAGTTTGACATTTACCATGTCCTTTTGTATTTTTATATTATATGGTTAATAAACATACTATAAACTGCCAGGATAACCTCAAGTGGTTTATAAATGACATACCTATCATCATATAAGTCCTTTTTCTAAACAATATATTTTTTGGAATATTATATCAATTATTAATATAATATTTGTTTTAAAAAACTCCTTTATGTCAATTTTGACACTATTTAATAATTGATTTTTGATAAAGCCTTAATAAATTTTTTAATTCGAATACAATTCATTTAATCAATCATAACATTTCATATTAGCCAATTAAAATTTTCCAATTCATTGAAATTCTCAAATTATATTTATTTGGGTATTTATAATATCAATAATTTTAATATTTCATTAATAAGTTAATTACTGCATCATCATTGTGCCATAAATAAAATAAATTTGTAATCTATAAAAATTATAACGAAAATACCATTATGTAGGAAATATTATTATTTTTCTAATGAATATTTATAATATAATTTTTCTTATGTATAACCGTATATTTAAAATGTTTTAGTTATTAATCTTTGATTTTAACTCTTTTAAATCTTCTTTGAATTAAATAATAATAAATGTCCTCATATAATACAAGTGTCCCAAATAGGTTCAAATTTTATTTATAAGGTTTTTTTGGGTCGAATTATACTTATCCAATAGAATTAGGACATGTGTTAGGGTAATAATAATATCAATTTTACCCTTAATTACCCCATTTACTCTCTACTGTGGTAAATAAAAGTAAAAAGTTACTATTCACCAAAAATTATTTTTATCTTATTCAACCACATTTTACTCTGTGATATTAAGAGTTTCTCTCATATTTTGTAAATTCCACTCAGAGAAGTGATAAAATTATGTTTTATGTAAATTTTCAAATTCTCTTAGGAGGTGGGTAAAAGACGGTGAAAAGTTCAATAAAATTGTTATATATCTAAAATTATTATAAACTAAATCCAATGAATTACATTGAAATTATATAGGTATTATGTATCTATTTTGACCTAAAAAAATTTAAATAAAATAAATAATTATTTAAATAAAAATTCGATTTTAAACTATAACTCAGTGTTTTTCACTATTCATCAAAAATTAAAAGTTCTCAAAAAAATACCGAAACATTACCTTAATATAATTTTGATAATATGAATGCAATAATGAATTATATTTTTCCAAATTCAAAACATAGAAGGTTCATTTATTAATTTAAAAATAATTCCAGCTGTCAAAACCAAAACATGTATTTTTAAGAAAGAATAACTATCAAAAGATTGGCACTTGTTTATGTTCGGTTTAAATGTGAAATTATGTCCAATGAACAACATTGTATTAAATTGTAAAAATATATTCCAAATATACTTTAAAACCACTAAAATTCATTATTTATCACTATTAATTATTTCTATTAAAAAATGTTTTTTTAATTAAACTTTCGTAATTTCCACTATTCATCAAAATATAAAAGTTATCCGAAAAGTAAAAAAACGTTATCAAAACTAAATTCTTAAGTCCCGATTTTAAAGAAGAGGATTATTTTGTCAAATTAAATATATAAAAGTCTCAAATATTGGAGTTAAAAAGGCTTCGCCATTAAAAGGCGGTAAAATTGAATTTTTCTAAAAATACTTTTTTTAAAGGTTGCGGCCGAAGCCTCATTTTTATTATTAAATCAATGAAAAGACCTCTTTTAACTGGGTAGAGGGAAACCCATTACATAGCCCAAAGGCCCAGTGGTCTTGTATCCCATTAGATAACCCGTAGGCCCAAATTCTAAGGCCAATTCACATTCTGTGAATAGTAACCTGCTGCTACAGTACCGCACAGTATCGCCACCACAACAGTGCCCTGCCGCTGCTACAGTACCCGCTGATGAATAGTGCTGCCACTACTACAGTACTGCTACAGTACTGCTACAGTACCCTATGCCCCATGGGTTTTTAACCCCCATTTTCCATGTAGTATTACGGGGTGCTTACCATTATGAGTAATGAACTCATAATATGGACTCTAAATTTATGAGGATTATATAAAGTTCAAAATTAATTTAATACTATTCATAATCGCTTTTGAACGGCTTGTTTGGTTAGTCATGGTGCACTAGAAATCGGTGTTGCGTGTAGTGCAAGTTGTTGAATTATTTTGAATAAATAACGTACTATGAAATCATGAGGTGTTACATTAATCCCTCCTTCAATAAATTTTGTCCTCTCAATATGAAATTATTTTTCGAAAATAAAAGGATGAAAATAGAAAATACCTTTGGGAAAACCCACATCATAATGTTGGTTAATAATATATAGTCTTAATAAGAGCAAATAGAAAATGATACGGTCACCACCAAATTATGATCTCGATTAGGAGAACATTGGGGGAAAATAGAGAAATATAATTGGAGGAAAATGTAAATATTTATAGGTATTGATTGAGGTCCTCAATAACAAACAAGTGTAAAATTGAGGGCCTTAAATTCATCAATCTATGATGATTTAAAATAACATCAGTTCAACAAAACATATGGTATTGGGATAACACATTTTTTTGTTTTAAGATCCCTTCACAAAAGTATAAGAATTAATTTCTTCATAGAATAAAATAAGAAGAAAAATATATACATTACACGTAGAGTCCCATCCTTTAACTAATTTCTACCACAAACTCATCTTTCACTCTAAAAGATAATAGAGCTTAAATATAATATTCTATTTATCCTATTCTTATAGGGTTTCCAAAAAGAGTGAATTTATAATTCATCTACCAAAAAGTTTAAAAAAACTACATTATTCAATCCAGGACATCATGTGGGTTAGTGGTAGGTGATACACCGTAGTCACCCTTCGGTTGCGGGTTCACATCTCGTGGCCTTGCCAGACGCGACGGGTTGTCGCCCGACCTCCAGGTTGTCCTTTTTATAACAATCCAAAAACAATCTTTAGAAATGATTTAACCTTAACAATTGTATCAAATGTCAAATATAATCCATTCCAACCTTTAAACTTATCCAATTACTTCTGTCCAAACTCAGTGTCCAAAATTTATAGGGAAGGTAAACACAATGAAGATCCTTTTTTCCAGGTAATAAAATGTGAACACATTCATTATGTATTATTTTAAAACATGGTAACATCCTGAATTACCATAAAACCTTATTGATTACATTAATTCTCCATTATTCTTTATAGAATACTAGATATAATCCTTCTATCCAAAAATGTTGTAAACTCCAATGATGAAAAATAATTAATCAGTTTCAAGGTAGTCAAGAATATCCAATATAATTTATCCAAATCAATCATGTATTATTCCAAAATCACTACCTCGGTATCAGAACCATATTATGGTTTATCTTTCTCTCAACCATATATTTTCCAAAAATATAACCTGCTATTGAGTAACTTTTCTTGGTTCCACACCATCTCAAGTCCTTAATAAAATAGTACTGAAATACAATCCTTATATGCTCTATAATTATTATAACCAGTACATTGTTGATACAATACTCAAATGAAATAATCATATAATAACAACATAAGAACAGTAGTCATTCTTCTTCAACTGAGGTATTATCATAACTTGATTGTTATCCTATTGAATCATTTGGGGCATACTCTGATTATTTGGACATTGTTTCGCGTAGTGTCCCAACTCATTGCAGATGAAGCATTGTACATATGAAACCATTTTCTTACCCTTGCAATCATGAATGTGGTGTCCTTTTTCTTCACACTTATAACATACTCATATTTCCTTCATGAATTTTCCAAGGTGATTTTTTCCACAGTTATCACATATGGGAAAATCCTTCTTTACCTTCTTCCCTTTATCTGTCTTTCTCTCTACCATCCTTTTCTTGTCTGGATTCCCTTCAAATCCATAGGACTCCATGAACTATTTACTTATCTTGTCAACACATGATACTATTTCTTCATATGATAATAATACATGGGAGACAATTTCCCTTCTAAATTCTTTTATAAGACCATGAAATATATGATCCTTCTTACTCTTTTGATCATGCTTATTGTTGGAGTTCTTATTTCTTCTGCTGGACACCATTTCTATACAATGGCATACACTAGATTAGTTTTTGAATAGTAATACCTAATCCCAAACATGTAAAACACTTAACATAAATTAAACAGTTTATGGATATAATCCATAATCATAAAAATTTCTTCTTTGATGAAGTATATAGTCATAAACCCTTCATAATGGTTTGTAATGAAAATGGGAATTATCCTGAGCATATACCCTGGGAGTGTTGTAACCAAGAGTGCAACAAGGCCCATTATCGTTCAACAGTTCTCATTCGAGTCTAGCTCAAAGAAGTGTTTTTGTGTTTTACACTTAGGTACATCTGTGCAAGAGCCGCCTCTACCTGCTCGTATCCAGAAAAGGATGTATTACTCAGAAAACTCACAAAATAACTACAATATCAAAATTCTAGGAAGTTCTTCTCTACTAATCCTCAAAGTCCATCTTAGGTCTATGTTCTCTAATCAGAGTTTATCTAAATCCAGTTTCCAAGGTTAATGATATACTTCCTCTGATACAAACTGTAACACCCTAACCCCAGTTTCCCAAAGTCGGTGCATTATTACATAACATTGGCATGATCACAAAATATCAAGTCTCGGAAGACCGATTTGTTTTGTAGCCTTGGAATAACAAGATACATTCATAAAGTTTACATTACGTCATAAAATGAAAACTACAACAACATAGTCTCCATATACCACACTGATATCCCCTCATACTCTCCCTGCAGGTCATTCATAAAATACTTCTTAGAATCTTATGAAAAAAACATAGAAAGGGGTGAGCTCAGATGCTCAGTAAGGATAACAATATAGCAGAAACTTTCATAAATAAGCATAAACATTTAAGGAAATGTATAACTAAATCAAAAGGCTTTTAAACATGAACATCAACATAATGTGGAAAAAATAAAATGAAATAATTCCATTTACTTATGTACATGGATATTCTACTAGTCGAATAATCACATGAAATATCAATAACCACTTTCGTAATGATGGAACGCATAATGCCAGACTATCATAACCACGTAGGCAAGGCCTCGTACCAAGACTACAAATAATATTTTGTCAAGTCATCATTCCAAGACACTATTGTTTCTCATTAGACCTACCAATGCATCAAGGAGCAATAGCACGCTCCACCCGCCACTTACTATGTCCAATGCATTCCTCATATGAACAGGTTTAAACATAACATAAAAATTCGTATTAAAACTAGCATATGAAATGTAAATTATTTCTCCATAAACCATTAATGGTATAAAAATAACACATCCCTAGTCAAACATATCACTAAACCTGCAATACAATATGGAAGCTTTTTATCATAATAAATCAACATCAAATAATCTTAAAATCCATCAAAGGATGTTGACTTAGATGAAATCAACACTATTTGAGAGAAATATCTCTTTTTTTGAAATCATATAAAAGTCACATAATTATAAAATAAAATATTTACTTTGAAAATTTTCTTATATTATTTTAAGATAAGGTTCAAAGATTTTACAATGGTGAAAAATAGCCGCACCCATCGTATAAGTTAAAAAAAGACATTCTTACCTTAATTTGTCGAAAAGGTAAAAAAGGTCCTTGTTTGGAAAATGACGTAAAGATTCCTTTATAAACTTCTTATAAAAAGTCAAAAAAGGGTATAAATGACTTTGAAAAATATTCTGTAAAATAGTAATAATGTTTTGAAATACATTTTTAAGAAACATGGATGTGGATGATGAAGAGGTCCCAGTAGATAATTAGGTATAAACAACCTCACATAATGAATTGATTGTGAAATAAACCCTAACCAATATGGTAACTTACAAAACATACACCCCATGAAAGCGGTATCATTAAATGAATATGTAAATAAACAAAAATTAATTTTTTTTACAAAAAGTATACAATTATGGGTAGTGCATACACCACCCAAAATGTAATAGTGGCAATATGTCATGAATATCACGAGAATAAGGAGTGAGATGAAAACCCTTTACCTTGTACATTATTTTAGTTGAGGGTATGTTTAACCTGCTTTATAAAGACTATAGTATGTTATTAAATTATGCCAGAACTATATTAACATTTATGATATCTTACATTATTCATTTATGACTTTATACTACCTATTTAATAATAATTTCCATGTTATTTTAATATTTCAGGTAATAATCGCTTTCTTTATCGTACGTGTTTTAACTTATTACTCTATATTGTATCACTGAAAACATGATTTAAATACCTCTAGAATATAAAACATGATTTATATATCATATATATTTAGTATATAAATATGAGTAATAGACGTATATACGATATTCAAAACACCGTTTATGGAGATGGTAGTCCGTGCGTATGCATAAATGCTGTTTCTGTTTTCATATAGTATTGAACTAATATAAGTGAATATGATATATAGAAGTACACAAATACTTATATAAATATATATATATATATATGCAGTAGAATTATTATGTCATATATTAAATACTTATTAGTAATATATATATTTATAATCTTCAATGAATGATGAACGTGGAAATGAATCTCATCGCCTCGTGGAGACGGTAATCCGTACGTACACACAAGAGAAAATATCATTCTTTTGATATTAAAATAATATATAATTGGATGGTATATCATATTTACAGAATACTTGTCATGATAGATTTATTATTTACATGAATTACACAACATTATTATACCCATCCAAATAATAATGTTTTGAATAACAATTACACCACGACGTGGAGACGGTAAGCCATACGTACGCACGTATGGTGACATGTCATTCAGAGGATGAATAGAATACTGAACATGGTTTTAACATACTTATAAAAACATCACAGTATATAGAAGATACTGGATTTAATATTATATAATGTAAATAACAAATAAAGAAGAAGTTGAAGACGAAAAGAACTTGAAAAAGGGCGGTGAAGACATTAACTCTTCTTCAGGTTCTTCCTTTTGATTTGATCAAAAAGGCTCCATAGGATATATTTCTGACCAAACTAAGGCCTCTAGGTTAAGGGAGTATGTTTTAGAGGGTATTTGGGTAGGGTTTGGCTGAGCTAAAAGGCTTTGAAGGTACGAATAATTGGTTAGAAGTGGTGTCCTTTTATAAGGGGGAGGAGGGACTCTTTTGAAAAAACATAAATTATTTTTTTATAATAAATTTATATTCAGTTTATAATGTCTCCAAACTAGATTATTTAATCTATAAGGTGGTTATGGGTCGAAAAACACTCTAAAAATAGGTTTTAGACAAGTTTGGGTCACTATTTTACATTTATCTTTTAGATTTAACTCGTAGTTAAATAGTTTGACATTTATAATGTCTCTTTGTATTTTTATAATATATTGTTAATAACATACTATAAAATCCCAAGAGAACCCTAAGTGATTCATTAATGACATACCTATCATCATATAAGTTCTTTTGCTGAACCTTATATTTTTATGAATATTATATCAATTAATAATATAATATTTGTTTTAAAAAACTCCTTAATGTCAATTTTAACACTATTTAATAATTGATTTTTTAAAGTCATAATAACATTATTAATTCTAACCAAATTCATTTAATCAATCCTAACATTTCAAATTAACCAATAAAATTCGTGGAATTCATTAAAATTATTAAATTATATTTATTTGGGTATTTATAATATGAATTATTTTAATATTTCACTTATAAGTTAATTACTGCATCATCATTGTGTCATAAATAAAATAAATTATTTAATGACTAAAAATTATAAATGAAATACAATTATGTAGTAAATCTTTATAGATTTCTAATGAATATTTATAATCGAATTTATCTTATGTATAACCCTATATTTAAAATGTTTCAGTTATTAAACATTGATTTTAACTCTTTTAACTCTTCTTTGAATTAAATAATAATAAATGTCCTAATCTAATCCAAGTGGACCAAAAATGTTCATATGTTATTTATAAGGATTTTTTGTCGAATTATACTTATCCAATAGAATTATGACATGTGATAGGGTAATAATAATATTATTTTTACCGTTAATTACCCTATTCACTTTCAACCGTGGTAAATAAAACTAGAAACTTACTATTGACCAAAATTTATTTTTATCTTATTGAACCATATTTTACACCTTGATATTAACCGTGTCTTTCAGATTTTTGAAATTCCATTAACAGAAGTTGTATAATTATTTTTTATGAGAATTTGCAAATTCTCTAAGGAGGTGGTTAAAAGACGCTGAGAAGTTCAATAAAATTTTTATATATCTAAAATTTTTATAAACTGACTCCAATGAATTAAATTAAAATTATATAAGTATTATGTATCTATTTTGACCTAAAATAAATTAAAATAAAATAAATAATTATTTAAAAAATATTCGGTTTTAAACTATAACTCAGTGTTTTCACTATTCATCAAAATTAAAAGTTTTCTGAAAAATACTAAAAATTTACCCTAAGCTAATTTTGATATTCAGAATTCAATAATTAAGTCTATTTTACCAAATTAAAAACATATAAGTTGCATTTATTAATTTAAAATTAATTTCCGCTGTCAAAACCAAAAGATGTATTTTAAAGAAACAATATCTATCAAAAGATTGACAGTTGTTTAAGTCTCGTTTAAATGTGAAATTATGTCCAATGAAAAAAATTGTATTAAATGGAAAAAATATATTCTAAAAATACTTTAAAACCACTCGGCTTCATAATTTATCACTATTAATTATTTCGATTAGAAAAGTTGTTTTTGTTTAAAATTTTGAAATTTCCACAATTAATAAAAATATAAAAGTTATCTGAAAAGTACCAAAACATTATCAAAACAAAATTATTATATCCTTATTCTAAATAAGAGGTTTATTTTTTAAAATTGAATATATAAAAGTTTCAAATGATGGATTTAAAAAGCCTTCTCCATTAAAAGGCGATAAAATTGCATTTTTTTAAAATATACATCTTTTATCTGAAAAAGTGTATTTGTTCTTACATTATGTCTAAAAAACTCATAATATGGACTCTAAAATTTTGTGGATTATATAAAGTTCAAAATTCAGTTAATACTATTCATAACCGCTTTTGAACGACTTGTTTGGTAAGTCATGGTGCACTAGAACTCAGTGTTGTGTGTAGTACAAGTTATTAAATTACTTTGAAGAAATTACGTTCTACGAAATATTGGGGTGTTACAATTGCATTGTTAAAAAAATCATAAATGTATAACCCTATGAAACGTCCAAAATGTTAAAGTGCAATAATTTCCTAAATAAGGTTACTAAATTTCAAATAAGACTTATCATTAATCCCTCAAACAACATTATGTAACTCTTAATTGATAAAACAACTATATGAATATTATTATCATGTATTCTTTTAAAATATGTAAATAAATTGAATTAATCGAAAACCATAGCTAAACCATGTTTGATTTTAACAAAAAAATTTTGATAAAAAATTTATAAAACCTTATTCTATAATTTCATATTCCAGTTTTTCATGAGTTATATGGTAATCAATATAATACCATTTATTTTATCACAATATAACATCTTTGTGTCACGTTATTATCCCAATATTATGAACTAGTTCTGTTTTATCATTATCTTAATTGTGTGTCCTAAAAAATCTCACCATATGACCTGAATCAATATTCAATGTTTCTAGTACCATTCAATATATAAATTTAGAAAATTAGTGAAAAACTATTGTGGAACAATTCTTAAATGTTTCATTAATCAATAATACAATAAAATTAATTATAGAAAGGGATTCTCATTTTATAATAAATAAACACATAATCATTCAAAAATATTCATAAACAATTAACAATGATTCTTCATTTTATTCCTTAGCATTTTATTCATGAAATATATCGTTGACAATCTCTTCAACATCAGTAATATTTCAATTACTCATATAACCTTGTTTCTTTTCATAAAAATCTACTTCCTTACTATATTTATTATTACAATTCCAAAACAATCAGAATTTTAAATAGTTAAATATTATTGATGCCTTCTGAATACCATTTTCCTTATAAATTTCCTTTAAAAAAACATTTTATTTGCAATTGCTTTCATTGTTTCCTTTTCCAAACCCAGAAAAATCTTTCAGTTCCTTTGAAATTATTTCATTGATTCTTCTTCCCACATTACTATCATGAGGAAAATTGAATGGGTTTTCTCTATGTTCAACATGAAACTCCATCTTTCTAATAATAGATGGTCTATGAGACATACCAATTGTGAGAATGCTGATCTTATGATGATATTTATAATTAGGAATTACAGTATTTTTTTCCAACCAACTGCCATTTCATATGGTTTCCCGTATGGATGATCATTACATTTTACCTCAAAATCACCATTAACATGAATCATCATGGTTACATCCATTTTATAATATCTTAAAAAAGAATGTGAGAATGACTAGCCCTGATTGGAAAACAACATAATCATAGGACATGAATCCAAATATAAGAGTGATAGGAAATAGAACATTAATTATTCAGTAGCCTCTTATGGACGACAACCTTAGGTGGGAGTCCTTGGGGTAGAGTAGGTCTGTGATGAACTCTAGTGGATGGCCTTGCAATGATTCAGTGATATCCTCAGGAAAGAGACCACAATAGGGATTCAGAGAAGGTATTGGAAAGGAACCCTTTTTGGTCGGGAGCCTAACTAGATCCCGATGATGAGAAATATCCAGCAACGACCGTGGGGAGGTTGTTAGTCCGACGATCCCCAATATCTCAATCACATAAGATATTCAATGACCTATTTCCCCCAATGTTCCAACTCTGGTTCATCCATGATTTCCACGGATTCACCAAATTTAAGTCTCCTAAAAGGAACAGTCTTTATTCAATGGATCCCCAACAATTTTTTTTTCTACCTCAATGTTTGAGGAAGCTACTGCCTACCACTCTAGTATTCTTATGGCTAGATTCAGTGGAGATTGACAATTTCGTTAGTTGTTTAAGGGTTTAATTCAATCATCATGTATTATTCATTCTGATGAATATATGGGGGATCTGAATAAATGAAATATAATAATTTTCCTTTTTTCTAATTTTGATTTTAGTCATATATGGTCATTGGAGTCACACATGTATGGTAATTTATTCTTTATTCTAATCTGATGGAAAATCGATTTTGGTCATGGTTGTGATTTCAAGCATGCGACCATGGGGATTTTACCTTCCTATCATCCACTCCCCTTTTGAAACCCTTTATTCCACAATGGTATTAGTGAATGGACTAGTTCATTTCTCTAGACTCATGATCATACTATTTTAATAAAGCAACTCAGATTTTCTAACATTAGCGTTGAGTTGGAAATCTCAGTGCATCTCATGAGTTGTCTTCATCTCTAGGTGGAAGATGTATTTGGTTTTTAAAACATAATCAATATTAAAAATCCTTTTGTTTTTGTTCACTCTTCTATCAATAAGTCTATTGGTCATCATTCTACACTCAACATGGGGGGGAGATGTCTCAAGGCATTGGTGAGATAGACTAGTGACACCTTTTATCCCATAGACCCTAGAGTAACAGTTGTAATTCATTCCTCTAGTGTCTAGATGAGTACATGATCTCTGTCGGGTGTATATCACTCCCCTTCGTGAATCTAATGGGATAAGTCCACTTCAACATATGAAAACCCCTCATCAAATTCTACTAGTATACTAGGTTATTCCTCTCATGAGCCTCACTTTGCAATGAAGGTTCCCTAGCCATGGGGATTCAGGAATGGTAAGGGAATCATTGATGAGGTATCTAGGAGTTATAGCCCTTCTTACGCTATTTTTTTGTCGTGTGGTTGGTGAATCTAATGTGATAACAGACGAACCAACAGTATAGAGTACCACAATGGTTGATGGAGCAAAATGGTCTGTCACTATTACTTTTGTTTAGTCTAGGGAACAAGTGGCAGATGTATCTATGTCACACTTCATTTATTAGGATGGGATGATTGGTGGAATGTGGATTCAGCCTCGATTAGAGTCCCCTATTGTTCCCCATAACCAGTTTGATTTACATGGAACATCAATCATACAAAAATACAGACAGAAATATAGGGGATGAAAAGAGATCTATACAATATCAATATTTCCTCAAAGGTCATTGGTAGGTAGAAGGTGGCGGGAACGTTATGTGGGATGCACAATCGCTCCATCAACCGCTAATCTGGTCTCATGTATGAGGATTCAAGTCTTGATTCTAAGAGGTATAAATATGTTTTCAATGTTATGTTTGAGGATGATTACTGGGTTTAATATGTGGTTCTCACTAATCTATAATATGATTTATTGGTTTGTTCTGACTCGTGTTTGCAATGGTAGATCCCCTTGGGCATGGTGCCTTTCATTAGGTTCTTGTTTGGTTCTCACATAACATTAAATTTATTCTTTTTTAGTTCTCACTTAACCATAAAGTTATTTAATAGAAAATAAAAAATGTTTGGTGGTCTGGATATAATCATAGTAAATTACATTCAATATATAAAATTTTATTGTTAATCCTATGATATTCATGATCATTTCCAAAATTCAAGGATTTTAAAATATATAAATACTTATACATAGAGACATAAATAAACATATCCATCAAAATATCTGTAGGGATATCATTAATGTTTTCTTATCTTAGTTTACAAAATTTGAAAAAAATTACATCAATACCAACAAGAAGTACCCAAGACTACCATACATATTCATTACATATATTTTACATAATATTTCATATATTACACAACCACATTCCCAAATACCATATTAAATTGGTTCATCTAGAAACATTTAAAAAAATTATATTCTCGAGAAAGATATTCAATGATTCATACCAAGATTTTACCCATTAGTTATCCAAACTAATATATTTCTTTATAACCCGGGGAAAACCATATCAAAAGGGTGACCTCAGATTCCTAGTAAAAGTGAAAAAGGGTTATATAAATCATATCATAACCATAAAGAAGAAGTAAATAAACAAACATATTGAAAATAAAATATTATACATCAAGGATCATGGTATCTTTTCATCGAATAATTTTTAGAAGTTCATAAAGAATCAATGATCACATTCCATGAGAGCATAAAAAAAGAAATTAAAATTTGGAATAAAAATAATCAAATTAAATAATTTCCATATTATAAAAGGATCATTTCCAATACCATAATAGAAAATAATTCCATTTATTTAAATATGATAACTTATCTTTATAGCCCGGTGATTTTGAACCATGTTTACTTCCCATTCCTGCCATGTATTTCTGAACAGAGTTCACTCTTCATTAGAGTCCTATTTATCTAATTTGATAAAAAATATTTCTAATTAAAATTATTGATATATAGGTACCACCCTTTAGATAATTACAACTATACATATGGGTTCCATAAGAAAATAAATCATATAAGAACCCATAAATAGAAATGGCGTTCATAAACATTTCCTCATAAAATAACTCATATAAAGAAAACACAATTACTAACGACCAAATTATAATAAAAATATACTATTTATAATAATATTAATAAATGTATCATTGGATCATATAACTAGTTAAAAATAATTAACATCAAATAACATTGTCTTAGATAGAAAATTAATTTTAAAGCTGAATTGAAATAAATCTTGGAAAAAATATCTAATCCATTATGAATTTTTTTTCTAAATTAATAAGCATTTATCAATAATTTTTCATCAATAATAACATTGAAAATTTTTAAACGAATATTTTAAATCAATTTTAAACAACTTTGAAATCATTTTTCATTAAAAATTCCTAAATGATCATTTTAAAAACTATTAAAATGTATATAAAACATTGATTTTAAGGAACAAATATTTCTGACCGAAGAGAAATAAAATTTACATGTATCTTATTATATTATGAAAAGAATTTAATAAATGAAAAATCATATAAAAGGTACGTATATAGACCCTTTAAAATTATTTATGTGCATAAAATAAAATATATCTCTAAGAATGAAAATTGAGAAAAACATCCCTTACCGATTTTGTAACATTAGAACTCTAAAAAACGTGAAGGATATATCATAAGATTGATATGAAAATACCCAAAAATTTAAAGATAAGAATCATAGATTACATTTGTGTTAATTATATATACAAAAAAAATTAAACCATTAGGAAATATAGCATATGTCTCAATGGAATAAAAGTACTGCTAGAAATCCACTTACCCTATGAATGATTTCCTTTTTTTGTATATGAAACAAATTGAAAATGGTTTAAATAAAATTATTAATTTATACTATAAAAATAGTAATACTTAAAATATTATATATTATCTTCTTATGTCATCTTAGAACCTATTTGTTAATACTATTTAATTATTACCTTTCTCTCAGGAGTTAACTACTTCATTTTCCTATCATGTTTTTTCATATAAGTTCTAATTCTTTTTTATAGGATATAGTTATTTAATGTAAAAAATTATAATAATATAATTTTTTTTCATATTTATTAATTATATAGATTTATATAATCATTATTTAATGCTGAGTAAGGAAAATGATTTTCATTGCGTCATGGAGACAGTACACAATATTATGCACGAATGAAGATATCACCCCTTAATGGGAAAATGGTAAGGAATTGGATGATATATACTTCATAATAGAATAGATATATTGTTATAATTTTTATATATGTATATTATTTTCAAATATACCCATTAAATTAATTTAGTGATGATAATGGAGTACACCACGTCGTGGATATGATAAGTCGTATGATTGCTCGTATAGTATTGTGGTTTTTCATATAACACATACAAGGTGGAATATTGTTTTTGGATAATCATAATGAAATTTAATATTATATTTTAATTTTTTCTATTTTATACTGGAAATAACTCATTAATGGGATATAGAAGAAGAAATAATCATGAAAGAGTATGTAAAGGAAATTACAAATTCTTGGAAAAACATAATTTATCACTCATCTTAATGGAACTAATGTTGGTATTTTGAGATTAAAATAACCTATAAAATGTCTCATGGTATTTTTAGGAAATAAATAGGTTGTGTGTGGTCGAGGGCGATGGCTTGATGTGATTTGAATAAGTGAGGTAAGAGGTTTCCTTTTATAATTGATGAGAGTGTAGTTTTTTGAATATCTATGAATATAAATATATAATAAATTAAATTTCAATTAAAATACCTAAAAATGACATGGAATATAAGTTAAGATGAGTTAATTTATTAATCTAATAATCTATTGAATTTTAGTTATGTTCTTGTATTATTTGTTACATTATCATTATGATTAACTCTTAATTAACTTAATTTATACTTATCTATGTTAAAAACATTTTCAGTATTAAAAGGAATTACATTTTAACATATGCGGGGTAAATTAGATCATAAATGAAAAATATATAATATTATAGACTATATTATTATTGTTTATTTATTAATATATTTTATGATTTTTGAATAATTTAATAATATATTCGATTGATAAAATATCATTAGTATATATTTTGACATTATTAATTATTTATACTTTTTAAAAGAAGACAATAACATGTTAACTTAAACAATAATATTTTATTATATCCATAACAGGTTTAGGGCATCTATAAAAATAATTTATCACCTTATTTATCTCAATTTATATTTTCTTATATTATTTAGTTAATTTTTTTTGATATTTCCATTAATAAAATATTTACTACCTCAACGTTCAGTAATAATTTAATATACATTTTTGATCAATAAAAAGTAAATATAAAATTCCACGGTAAGTATAAAAATCATTTAAATTATAGTAATATGTTAATTATAATATATCATTTTGGAACCCATATATTAACAATGATGTATTATTTATAATATAAATGTAAAATCATTAAATTTATAGTAAATACAATATTATAAATATCATAATCCCATATAAGTGGCCCAAAAATACAAATTAATTAATATCATGTAAATATTTTTATTACGTTAAAATTTTAAAATTATATTCGTTAATGACATACCTTTCTCCCTTTGAGGATAAATAAGGGATATTTATGGGAATAATGTGAAATTTTGTTAATTTCCATAATTTTAATATTATATAATTCATTTTAAAGGGCATTGTCCACTAAAAGAAATAATTTTGATTCTTATGTGTTAAGGGTAAAATTATCATCTTGAAAAAATATTTTATTTGATGTGTTAGAGTCATTTTATTTTCATTAACATTTTCATTTTGACCAAAATAACCCAATTTACCATTTTCCGTCATAACAAAATTTAGTATGGTTACCATTAATATTATCCAATAATAAAAGTGAGTTATTAAATAAAATTTTCATTCATGAATCCAAATAAAGAATCCAATTTTTATAATTGAAAAAAATATATTACATAGAATTTAAATTAATATGAAACTAGTAAAATGCCATGGGAATTATTTTTCAGAAAAATTCTCTTTTAAAAAATAAAATTGTTTTTGTAATAATTATTGTATAAATTTCTAATCAATAAATTTAATATTAGTATTTTAAATTATAAAGATCTAATTGAAAAAAAAAAAATAAAAAAAATAATTTTAATATATAAGCACAATAAAAAATACAGTAGTCTAAAAAATTACAATTTTCAATATTTATCAAATCATTATATGTTTCAGAAAAAACCCCAAAATTCAATATAAGATTATTATAAAATATTTTTTCTAAAAATATATTTATTTTATCTAACATTATTTGTAAATGTGTCAAAATATAGTTTTAAAACAATTCTACTACTAAATTGTGGTAATTTTTTTTGTACAATACATATTTTGATGCGTAAAAGTGCAGTTGTTCTTATATTTTTGACTCTAATAAATATTAGATAAATTAAAAAAAAATATAAATATAAATCATAGGAAATTAATTTATATCATTCACTGATATTAATTATTTTAATTTATAAATCTAAAATGATTTGTGGGAATAAAAAATTATTTTTCAAAAAAACAAATCCTATAGCTTCAATTAGATTTTATGTTTACTTATTATTAATTGGTCAATAAAGAATTAATATTTTCATAATTCAATAAGTCATATTTATTCTTTCCATTCCAAAGGCTAATGTTATGATTTTATTGTTTAAATAATTTCAATAATAAATTAACGTCTTATAGAAACTTAGTATTTTGTGTAATAGAAGCCAAGATATTGTTTCATGTAATGCATGACATCAAATAAATCAAATTATTTATAAAAATTAAATTTTATAAAAATATTTTGGTGTTATAGAGTTCCATATTTCATCCATTTCCATTGGATATACCTTGTAACTCTCAATGTGCTCAAGATGAGAAATATTTTTTAAATAAATTCATTTTTTCTTTAATGGTTATTATTTTCCAAAAACAATATATAAAATTTAGCATTATTTATATAAGTAAATATAATATTCTATGATAATAATCAATGAAAACATCTTACTATTGTATTAATAAAAATTAATATATAAATATTGTGTTCCGTAGACATTCATCCCAAATTCAACATGTTTTGTTTTCCTCAACTAAATTATAAATAAAATTATTAGGGAAATTTAATAAATTATAATTATATGTATATCATTTTAATGATCTTTGAATAATAAACCATATTAGTCATTTATATATTTACTTGAAAAAATAATCAAGCATGTTTATGGGTGGGAAAATGTAAGAACCCGATTCTTATTTTGATGTATGAGCTTCTTCTTTTCTATTTTCCTCAAGTGTTTTTAAGAAAATATGTAAAATGGGGAAAAATCCTAAATTTTGAAAAGTACACGCCATGTACTCTGTCCACACTCCGTGTACTTTTGGCCGTGTGGGAAGGGTACGCGTGGTGTGTGGCCACGCCGGGGATGAAGGGTGTAGGAACCGACTACACGCTGTGTAGTGGTCCTTTACACGCTGTGTAGACAGTCGGCAAGGAAAACTAGTAAGGCGGTGGAGCAGCCTCTAGCTAGGCGACAGTACACGCCATGTATTTGGGAGTACATGCCGTGTACTCATGTCGACAGACGAACAGTGAGGCGGTGCCGCCAGAGGAATAGTTAAATAAAAGATGTACATGCTGTGTACTTGGAAGTACACGCCCTGTACTTTGTTTTTTCGCTTAAATGGGTAGTAGCCTCCCCCATTCATAGGGAAGGCTTAGAACTGGACGAGAGGAGCGGAAGGGGGAGGCCGAACCTTGGGAGATCCCCCGATCGAGCACTGTGAATCTAATCCCGCTTCTGTCGACCACGTTGGAACTGCTCGGGTAAGCCCTCTCTTCTCCTAGCATGTTTCTTACCAATTCTTCACCTAACGGGAGTTATTTGAGGTTAAGCGAGTTTCCTTCTTCGTCAGATCTACATCCTTCTTGGGTGTTTCTGGAACAGACGTTCATGTATATCACTCGTTGGCGTATAAGGTAGGTGTCTTGGTTACAAAGTGGTATCAAAGGGGTTCTTTTCTTTGACTTACTATTTGGAGCTGTATTCAGGGATAGGACGAACGGTAGTTGGTAATAAGCTGTTCCTGGGTGTAGCTAACCCGTGTACAGGGAAAAACCATTCTACCTCGTATTTAGCAATTTTTCAGATTTTTCAAATTTTACAGTTGATATGTTTTCACCATTGGGTGACGCACTTTAGATTGTTCTATTATAATTTATCTGTGGGTTCTATTTAGTTTCAACCCAATGAGATGAGGGTATGCCATCTCATTCATCATATATGCAAATGCTAGATATCACATGCCATGCATAATTTTCATGCCTTGTAAGTGCATTAGAAATTTCATGTTATTGTGATAGTTGTTGTGCTAGTAAATCATGCTGTCGTGATAGCAACTTTGATAAAATACCTGCTTTGTGATAGAGTAATTTTATTTGAGCATGATGATATAATGGACGCCAAACTTTGGTTTTTGGGGAGTATGGGCCCCCATTGACTGGAATTTTGTGGATCATTAGCTCTTTGTTAGTCATAACACATATAAGATGTCAAACTTTGATTCGTGGGGAGTATGGGCCCTCACGGGTTGGAATTTGACACTTAGGTGTTGTTTTTTGGTATTTTCTGGGTTCCAGAGAAGTTTCTCAGACATACTTTCCGGAAACCCAGTATACACGCTGTGTAGAACATTAAACACGCCGTGTATGGCCATATGTTCAGGAAGAAAAACAAACTTTTTGTGTACATTCCATGTACCCAGAGTACACATTGTGTAGTCTCTTCTCGTGTCACAAACCATGTTGGCAGAAAGACGAAGAATGGAAGATCTTGGTGAGAACACGCCGTGTAGGTTTTTTACATGCCGTGTAGTGTTGACCCGGAGTCTGGCCGTGTAACTAACAACACGGGTTGGTGAACTCCAGTATAGAACACATCGTGACAATGATGAACACACTGTGTAGTGTGACCTGGGGACTCGGCCGTGTAACTAACAACACAGGTCGCCGTTACCTCTCCATGAACACGCCGTGTACCTGCGGGACACGGCCTGTAGTCTTGCTCGAGGAAAAACCACGTGGTGTTAGCCGGGTGGATGGGGAACGGGGTGATGTACACGCCATGCGCGGGTTTTACATGCCGTGTAGTGCCAAGCCGAGTAATCGGCCGTGTCACAAACGACACGGGTAGTTGGAAAATAACACCATACACGCCGTGTAGATTATATACATGGCATTTAGTTTTTTTCAATGGGAGTCATGTGGCTTAGCCGTGTAGAAGACCCGGGCAGGGGAAGGGAATTCATGTACATGCCATGTAGTCATCGTACACGCTGTGTAGTCATCGTACATGCCGTGTAGTCATCGTACACGCCATGTAGTCTTGTTTTGAAAGTATTGAAATTCCATCTTCCTCGTGTTCCCTTTGTGGTTCCTTCGCTTTCTGTCTTCGATAAATCTTGAATCTAAGGCGTGCTTTTGACCTTGTAGTGTCATGCAGCCTAAACAACCGCGTGTTGTTATCCAGGAGAGAGGTGACGACTATACTCCAAAAATGGTGGGCCATGGGCTACCAGTGGATCCTCCAGTAGAGCCAGATGCAGCGCTCGCTGTTACACCAAACATAGGCGCGGAGGCGCAGTTCCATGAAGGCTTTATGATGTTCATCCAGACCTTTCAAGGAGCAACGCAGGCTGCCACATCTATGGCCGATCTGACACGTATCTTCCAGCAGCAGCATCCGCCTACATTTTCAAAGGATGGCGGACCACAGGCTACGACGTCTTGGCTGGGATCGATGCAGACTATTTTCGAGCATCTAGAGACGCCTCTAGGGCGGGGGGTGAAGCTTGCGACATATATGCTGCGTGATTCAACCAAAAGGTGGTAGGATGTTAACTCCTAGTCAGAGCATAATAGGGACACGACATGGGAGGATTTCCAGGTAGTATTTTAGGATTTCTTCTTTCTAGAGACGTTGAGAGCAGATAGATCTCGAGAGTTCATGAATCTGTAATAGGGTGCTATGTTGGTGATGGACTATTCTGATCGCTTCGCTGAGCTTCAGTGTTTTTCACCCGTTCTAGTGGGTGATGAGACGTTGAGAGCTAGACGTTTTGAGGATGGTCTTCTTTAAGACATCCGAGTGCTGGTGAATGTTTTCAGGTTTCCTTCAGCACATGATATTGTAAATCAGAAGCTGATTATAGAGAGGAACCTGAGGGAAGCTATTGGTGTGGGCCAGGGTGGTTCAGCACCAGTTACTGGTAACAATTCTACTGGCAAGAGGAAGAGACAGATAAATTTCTCTCAGGGTTGCAGTACCATCCAGACAGTCTCTTTAGGTGGCCCAATCAGTTGCTACCAGTGTGGCAGAGAGGGGAACAAGAGGCCACAGTGTCCACGAGACCCAGTGGAGTGCCGTGCTTATGGAAAGATGGGTCATCTGTAGTGCTTCTGATGGGTGTTTCCACTAGTGTCTAGTGAGAGAGGTTTTTTTCATATTCCATGTGCAGGAGCAGGACCAGTGGCTTCTTACCAGTGACGGAACTGGAATACGTTTGGGCATGCAGGAAGAGATGGTGGTCGTGGTCGTGCTCTCCAGACACAAGGTTCTCAGAGGCAGCAGGGCGGGACAGCTCAAGGTATCCAGGCTGTGACATAGGGCTGTGGAACTGGCCAGGCATATGCAGTGCAACAGACTGAGAAGGAGCAGGATCCCGGTCCTTCTACAGTCAGATGTACTATTCTAGTAGATTCTATTTTATCTTCAGTACTTTTCGATACAGGTGCTACAAATAGTTTCATATATGTACACATTGTGGAGAGCCTTAGGCTCTATGTTTCTACTTCTTCTGATATCTTGATTCTAGACACTCCATTTGGAACTAGAATGGTTGGTGTGCGTTAGTGCAAGGAGTTCCCCCTTGAGGTTGGTGAGTGTCACTTCCTTTGGGACCTCTATGTCTTAGAGATGATGAGCTATGACGTCATTCTCAGGATGGACTGGTTGGTTCCCTATCGAGACTTTTTAGATTTCTATCGTCGTAGGGTGAGTTTCACGTCACCTGAGGGAAGAGAGTTTCTATACAATGGTGAATGGGATGTTCAGGTGAGTTGAGCAGTACTAGAGTATCGTGGGTGAGGTGGAGTCATAGACTAGATTGCGAGCTTATATCTGGATGATCAGGGGACTTGTCAGACGGATTTCCTTCCAGTTTTTGATCATTTCAGGGATGTCTTCCTAGATGACTTTTTGGGTCTAACTCCGAAGCAAGAGGTGGATTTCTCTATCGATCTTGTGTCAGGGGTAGCAACAGTGTAAATTCCTCCTTATAGGATGGCCACACCTGAGTTGCAGGAGCTCAAGAGACAGTTAGAGGAGTTATAGGCAAAGGGCTTTATCTAAACCCGTACTTCTCTGTGGGGTTCTCCAGTCCTTTTTTCGGAGAAGGGGGATGGTACCCTCAAACTTTGCGTGGATTATTAGAAGCTGAACCAGTTAACGGTTAAGAACTGATATCCCTTGATGAGGATAAATGATCTTTTTGATCATCTTCGAGGAGCACGGGTGTTCTCGAAGATTGACTTGAGATCCGGATATCCTCAGCTACGTGTGAGACAATCAAATATACCAGTTATGGCTTTTCGGAGTAGATATGGTCTGTACGAGTAGTTGGTAATGCGGTTCTCACTCACAGACCTGCCAGCAATCTTCATGGATATGATGAATCGAGTGTTCCATCCGTATCTGGATTCTTTTGCGGTAGTATTCGTGGACGACATATTGGTGTACACTCACACTCGACCCGACCATGACACCCATCTTTAGATCATATTGAGTACACTGAGAGAGAATTGGCTACTTCCTAAGCTCTCAAAGTTCCACTTTTGGATGGACCAGATTCACTTCCTTGGTCATATCATATCGGAGGCAGGAGTTGCAGTGGAACCAAGGAAGGTAAGAGAAATAGTTTCCTGGGGGCAGCCTAAGAACGTGTTTGAGATACAAGGATTCTTAGGGATGACTGGTTACTAAAGATGCTTCATACTTGACTTCTCACGCTTAGAAGCACCGTTGAAGGGTCTGACTAAGAAGGGTGTGATGTTTGTTTGGTCAGAAGCTTGCGATACTGCCTTTCAGGACCTGAAAGAAAGGTTGACATCAGCACCAATCCTGATACTCCTAGAGCAGGGGAAGAGCTATACAGTTTACTATGATGCATCAAGAATTGGGATGGGAGCAGTGTTGATGCAGGGAGATCGAGTTGTTGTGTACGGGTCTCGGTAGTTGAGGCATCATGAGGGGAATTACCAGACGCATGATCTTGAGTTAGCTACTATTTTGCATGTGTTATGATGTGGGAGGCATTATCTTTTGGGAGATCATTTTGTGGTTTTCACCGAGCACAAATCCTCTAGAATATCTTTACTCAGTGTGACCTGAATCTGAGGCAGATACGGTGGGTCGAGTACCTACAGTCCTTCAATTTTGAGCTTTCCTATACACTTGGTAAAGGTAATGTAGTAGCTGATGCAATGAACATGAAGACTTAGATACATGCAGTGCAGGAGCCCAGTGGTGAGTGGAAGCTTATGGATTTGTTCTCTAAGATGCATCTGGAGGTGCACAATAGTCTGGGGCAGACATATCTTTCCACGTTAGCTGTGACATCTACCCTCCTGGAAAAAGTGAGGATGAGACAACTATCTGATTTAAAAGGCCTAGTTCTACGAGAGTCTGTGGCATGTGTGGACCCTTATTCTGGATGGACGATTGGCTATGATGAGGTTTTGTGTTTCCATGGACGAGTGTGGGTTCTAGGGGATACACGCGAGGAGCTGTTGTGGGAGTTTCATGCTTTAGCTTGGGCAGTTCATCCCAGGGTTACCAAGACGTACCGTGACTTGAGACATCATTATAGGTGGCCGGGTACAAAGAGAGATGTAGCTGGTTATGTTATGAGATGTTCCACCTGTCAGCAGGTGAAGGCAGAGAATCAGAGACCAGCTGGACTGTTACAGCAGTTACCCATTCCGAAGTGGAAATAGGATGATGTCGTGGAGGATTTTGTGACTGGATTGCTGAGGTCACCTCATGGTAATGACACCATGTGGGTTGTTGTGTACAGAATCATGAAGGTAGCTCACTTCTTTCTGATCAAGGAGACCTTTGGTGTTGACGAGCTCAGAAGGCTGTATATCTGAGAGATAGTGCTTCTTCATAGGGCCCCTCGTTCTATCGTTTCAGATAGGGATTCACGCATTAAGTCTCATTTCTGGTAGAGTTTTCAAAGGGCACTAGGTACACATGTGCTTCTGAGAAAAACGTACCACCCTTAGACAGATGGCCAATTAGAGCGTACGATACAAGTGCTATAGGACATGCTGCGTGCGTGTTTCCTAGACATTCGGGGCTCTTCGGAGAAGCATATACCCTTAGTCGAGTTTTCCTATAACAATAGATTTCAGGTGACTATTGAGATGGAACCATAAAAGGATTTATATGGTAGGCCGTGCCGATCACCTTTGTGATGGTTAAAGGTAGGTGAGGCGACTTTACTGGGACCCCAGCTCATGTAAGAGTCTTCGAAGCAGGTCCAGTTGATTTAGATGTGGATGGATACTGCACAGTCTCATCAAAAGTCTTATGCATATCGCCGCAAACGACCTTTGTAGTCTGTGGTCATGCATCAGGTTTTATTGCGTGTTTTTCCAAGGCTAGGACACAAGCGAATCAAGAGACAGGGTAAAATTTCACCGAGGTATGTGGGGCCATTTGAGATTCTGGAGAGAGTCGGGCCAGTTGCTTATCAGTTACAGTTAACTCAGAGGTACTGGGACAAGAACGACGTCTTCCATGTATCTTAGTTGCGCGACTATCATTCAGACACGTCTCATACCTTTCAACCAGAGGTGTTTGAGCTTCAGATGGATGCGTCCTTTGAGGAGCATCCTATTCATATAGTTGACAAGAGCACGAAGGTTCTTTGAGGCTGGTCAATTCCTCTCTTACGGGTGATATGGAAGCATGGCTGAGTGCAGGACAAAACCTGGGAGTGGGAGACTGATGTACGTGCTTAGTGGTTGGAGTTGTTCATGGCTATATCTTCACCACCCTTGGATGGGCAATTCAGGGATGAATTGCTATAAGGGGGGAGGCGTGTAAGAACTCGGTTCTTATTTTGAGGTACGAGCTTCTTCTTTTCTCTTTTCCTTAATTGTTTTTAAGAAAATATTGAAAATGGGGAAAAATCCTAAATTTTGGAAAGTACACGCCATGTACTTTTGGCCGTGTGAGATGGGTACATGGGGCGTGTGACCATGACGGGGATGAAGGGTGTAGGAACCGACTACACGCCGTGTAGTGGTCCTTTACACGCCTTGTAGTCAGTCGACCATCCAATAAAGTAAGGCTGTAGAGCAACCGCCAGCTGGGCGATAGTACACGCAGTGTAGTCAGGAGTACATGCTGTGTACTCAAGTCGACATATGAACAATGAGGCGGTGACACGAGAGGAACAGTTAAATGAAGGAATTACATGCCATGTACATGGAAGTACACGCCGTGTACTTTGTTTTTTTCACTTAAATGTCCAGTAGCCTCCCCTTTTCAGAGAGAAGGCTTTGAACCAGACGAGAGGAGCGAATGGGGGAGGCCGAACCTTGGGAGATCCGCCGATCGAGCACCGGGAATATGATCCCGCTTCAGTCGATCACGTTGGAACCACGCAGGTAATCCCTCTCTCCTCCTAGAATTTTGGTTAAAATTTTTTCTCCTAATAGGAGTTATTTGAGGTTAAGAGAGTTTCCTTCTTCGTTAGATCTACGCCATTCTTGGGCGTTTCTGGAACTGTTGTTCATGTGTAGCGCTTGTTGGTGTATAAGGTAGGTGGCTTAGTGTTTATTTTCCAACTGTCATGCATTTCGGCATTTTTTGAGCTACAGACCCATATTTGGGGTGCCGTGTGGCTGAAACCATGGGTATATTGAATACCTAGAATTGTATAGGTAATTAATAAAATTTTGAAAATGATGGTTGAGATCGTTTCTTGGATCTGGAACCGCCCCAGGGGTGTGTTCCACTGTTTATCTATTTAGCCAGGATACTCGAGCATATGCCTTTAAAGTAGTAATTGTAGAATTTCCTTGAAAGGAATTTCTTGTTTACTGCTTGCTTAGATGTTGGGCATGGCTGAGTTACTTATGCCTAAGGGTGGTGTTTTTCTATAGCCTGAGGGCATGACTGTATTAGCCTGAGGGAAACGTTCTATTTCGCATATGGGAAACCATTCATTCCTAATGGATTGACTTCTGTGCCTGAGGGCGACACTTCATACACCCCAAGGGAAAGTTTCTGTTACGCATGACTGCTATACCTGCAGGTTGGATTCTGATTACTTGAGGGTGAGATTTTACTTGTCTGAGGACGCTGACTGATAATTTAGAAATTCACCGTGGTGGTTTCTAAATATTAAATGGATTAAATGAATAATTAAATTGCAATATAACTCGTATGTTAGTAACTTTTTAGTATTGCTTAGTTTATTGAATTTTACTACTGCACAGTTGTTGCATGTTTTACACATAGTTGAGCACGTGCCTTTGGTGGGTGCCTATTGAGATATATTTCTCACAACATATTTGGTTCATGCTTTTCGGCCCAAACAGATTATGTTTTTGCAGGTGTGGATAGGGGAAAGAGTCCCTATACAGGTACTTGACTATTGCTGAGGAGTAGGAGGGTATGGGACCGAGCCTAGGCTCACGATGCCGCTGTCAGCTGTTTTGATATGTTTAGTTGTACTCTACTTTTTGTTGTACTGTATAGATGTATAAAAATGTTCTAGATGGTTTTATATAACCTGAGACATGTTGAATCATTATTTATATACTCTTGGTTATGTTTACTGCAGATTTTTACTTTAGATGTGTATGGTTTATTCCTTCTGTTGTCGGTGTATGTTTATTTTTGTATCCCGCTGCACTACACATTGACAAATGAGGGCATAGTTTCCCCACTATCAGACCTGGGCCATCACAGCTGGTCGGAAGCCTTTGGTATTTGGGGAAATGCACATGAGGTCTTGTGGCGAACTGGGTTCGGGGCACCCGTTGAGTGGCACCCGGAACCGGGACGTTACAGAAACCACCTCTATTTAATGATTGATTTCATTTTTTATTTTCATCACCACCTTACATACATGATAATGTATGTGAGAAAAAGGGATAAATATTATCTTGAAGATATCACGAAATATTTATCAAAAAGTTTTAACACCAATAAAAAAATGGTTTCAACAAATGATTATTAGTAATTAAATTGTTTGAAATGATTGAAATTTTTAGTAAAAGAATAATTTTTCCTGTTTAATGATATTTTATAAATTAAATTCTATTTATAATTATTTTTAATTCTATCAAATCGATGCAAAAAAAAATATATCATAATGCTTCGTGTAAAATGATATTACAACTAAATAATAATTTGATCTTACATTAATCAAGTTAGAAACATGTTTGGGCCAATTTACCCACCTACATAAACAAAACAATGTATTTATATCCAGGATGTATATGAGAAACTAGTTACAAGTTTGATAATATATATATATATACAATGTGATTTTTTTGGAAATTTTATATCAACAATTAACTCCTTAATTTATAAAACACATTTTTATCATTAAGTATCACAAAAATATTATCATTTCGAATTTCATCATTATTGTTTATTAATGAAAATTAATTGGAATTAAAATTATATATTTATAAAATATCATGGAAAATATATTTTGATAAAAAATATGATATAAAATTTTTTATTCAGGAAAATAGTAGATACAAATTTTTTTCAAACAAGTTCTACTAGATGATCATTAATTATATCCGATATTGAAAATAGAAATTTACAAGCTCATATATCCATATAAAATTATATTAAATGAGAAAAAATTGTTAATAGTAATGAATAGTTTTATTGAATAATTATTTAATGAATAAAATGTAATTATTAAGGAAATATTGTGTATATGTATAATGAATCATGATGAAGGTATTATTTTTGGTCTTCAATTCCACTCCAGTTTGGACCTACAGGCCTCAAGGGCCTTCGGGACATCAAAGGACATCGGGCCAGAGGGCCATTGAGCAACAATGACCATGGAGTACCCCAGGTCACACAGAATAATCCCTAGAAGAGGATCAGAGCAAGAAGAGTAGCATCCACCAAAAGAATATCTCACCAAATTAGTTGAATGATAGGGTATGGTAGCCGCCATCGGGACAAGGCACCAGGCCGCTTTGTATGAGGCAATTCTATAAGATCATCATTGCAAGGTGGGGAGCTAGGAGATCAACGACGTAGAAGCATGGGAGGGGTAGTTCTAGTGGGTTGGGCCTACAGGTCATGTAATTGGCATGGTTTGCATCTGGGCCTTCCGGTCATGTATTGTGGGTCAATTGGGCCTTGTATATTGGGCATACAGGTCATCTACAGGTTCTCCTTCAACACAAAAAGGGGATTATCCATAATATAAAAAAAGGCTTTCAGGCCATTCAGGTTAAAAATTATGTGTATTAAACATATAAATTTAAATATTTTCAATAAATACTATATATTTTAAATAACATATAATGAATTTATTTTGAATTATTTTTTATAAATATTAATTAAAATAATAATATTTTAATGTGTCATGATTAATTTGATACTTAAACTACTAGAGTTTTATTGGTGTCAATTATTATTATTTTAGGAATCTAACATGTTAAGAACATTTATTTATTTATTTGTGTTATATTGATTTATAATCCAATGAATTTACAACAAATTGATGCATTTAATAAATAGGATAAACTAAAAAAAATAAATTTCGTTTCACAAAATTTATATAAACTCAAGTGTTACCCTGTCATAAGTGTTTTTATTATTGAATATTTTATTCATTATGTGATGATCATTCACATAAACTTATTTCATATTTGTTCATTAAATTGTTCCATTTGATTGTATTACATGGTATTGTTTAAATATTTACATTATTACAACATAATATATTTTTAAAATTTTTCATGAATCAAGTACTTATTTCCTATAAGGTATATTTTATACCCAACATTCATTTCATGGAGTTATAATTTTTCAACAAGAACTTCATTCTTTTATGAATTCAATCTCAAATAGAATGAAATTTTTATATGATATTTTATAATCATATTTTGAAAAATATTTTTTTTAATAAAATAAAATTTTATGTATTAATTTTTTTAATTTTAATTCTATTAAAAATTATATTGACAAATAATTAAATGGATTTTCCTTTCACATTCACAAGTTAGGGATTCCTCTAAAAATTCATTCAAGATAATAATTATGTACATTAAATTATCTATTATTGGATTTTATTTGAAAAAATAACTGTTTTGAAATAATTTTAAATTACTATTACAATATTTAATTGGGATGGACATGTAGTTTTTTATTTTACATAAATGTTAAAAATAAGTTTTAATGATAATTAAAATTTTCACCTCAATTTACATTATCTTTATAAGTCTTTTTGACCCTAATGTGTTTTATATTTCATGTTTATTACCCTGATTTATATTCATTTGTGGATATTATAATTTGGGGGATTGAACTCATGGTATTAGACAATTTAAATTTCGATACAACCATTCATGATACCATTTGTAGCAATAATTTTTTAATTGTATTTTTCATTTTTTTCAATAACCTCCTATGATTACATTGATTCCAATAGGATATTATGTTATTAAATAATCTGAATTATTATTTTTGGATTGGTTATAATCATGTAACTCCATAATTGACATTATAATATACTCATTTCCATAAAAAATATAAACGTCTCATTTTAAAAATTTATATTATAGCTTGTTCACCGAAAAAACTAATTTTATAAATATATGAAAATGTATTTGTGTTCTATATATTTATATTCTAAAATGATTGATTTTTAAAAAAATGGATATTTATTGTCTGAACATCAACCATTTTTCTCTAGAAGATTTATTATCATTCTAACCAATTCAATGAAATGTGGAAAATAATCTTATTTTTTTATTATTGAATTCAAATAATTATTGATAATATATTGGTATCCTATATCATTTATTATATTGAAATCCATGTTTTTATTTTGTAATTGGTTCCTAGCTGATGTTTTTAAAAATAATTTTTAATTCATATAGTGAATTCATTGTTGTTAATATGGTGATAGGTTGGGGATTGAAATTATATATCCCCTTGATTCATTAATAGTGATATTGAGTTAAAACTATTGTGATGTCATGTATAAATATTACCACAAATAGATAGTTCCTTGGAATAAGGCCTTAAGAGTATATTTTCCAATTTCACAGTTTTTAACTCTTTTATTATTATATTAGTATTATTTATTTTCATTATTTATTTTATTTTTATAGATATCGTGTTATCTTTTTTTAGTTCACAGAATTATTTAGTTACTTTATTATTAATCTATTTTGTATACCATTATAATGTCATGATATATGAATATAAATGTTTACCTTATTAGGTGCTTAAGATCACCCCTTTATATGTTTCCCTTTCATTAGGTTATGAAAGAAATTACAACACAAGTTATTTTTAACCTGATAGTTAGTGTTGATAATTTTCTCGGTGATCATGATGGAATATTATGTCTTTAAAAGTTTATTAATTAGTTGAAAAATATCTGTCTTTTTTGAACGGCGTCAGTTATTTTAGTTTATGTTTTTTTATTAATTCACATACACTCCAAACCTAAAAGGTAACTATAATGTATGTAATATAAATTAGTCTCTATTTTATGTAATTATGGGATTGTGATTTTAAGGAATTTATAGTTTTAATTTAACCTTGTGTGTAAATTATGTGATTATGGAACCATATTCAGGTGTTTGGGATGGTGGTTTTATAGTTTTTATTAATGTATGTTTTAGTTAATAGTTTAGATTAATATAATTTTGGAAGAAAATTTAATGGTTTTTATGTAATGGTTTATCACAATTTCAAATGTATGGATTACCATTTGGGATTTTGTAAGATTAAATTATAATATAACAATGCATGTTTTTATTGGGGATTATGATAAGTGAACATCAGTGAAAACCCTTTGGATAAGTTAATGTAATAATTCTTAGTATACTATAACATATTGATATATTGGTAAAATAGATAATTTATGTTTCACCAATACATTAACTCTATATACATATTCTCTATGTTGATGAAACATATAAAACGGATGTACATAGTGTTAAAAATCTAAAAGCGTGAATTGAATATTTACTCGATAGTCACCTAGTGCACAACAATGAGGCCTAAGTACACACATAATTGGGCACACTCGAGGGATATTATTTGTTTAATTCAACTAATGAGGGTTAATAATTTGGTTAGGATAGATAATCTAGTAAGAATATTTTCATGTATAATATAGATTAAAATGTAGAGATTTATAAGTAACAGTATGTATAAAATGATATGTGAATTTTTGGAATAAGAATAATTTATATTATAGGATAATAGATTTTCATAATTATTAGTACTATTATATTTTAGTAATGTTCATTATAAATTAAGATCACTATTTTGCGGAGTAATTTAATAATTAATATAGAATCCAAATGAATGTGTCCAAGAATTATCCATTAATGACATATTTTAAATTGAAGGTAAAATTGGTTGACTTCAATGAGATAAAAGTTTATTTATATGAACTATATGATAACATGGTTTTAACACCTCGATATTTTATGAGATATATTATTTTTATGTTCTTTCATATCTTATGTTGTATGCTACACCAAGATCATCTTGAACTATACGCAACACCATATTAGCTTGCAGTATAAGCAACACTATTCTTGGATCCTGTTACACACAATTTCATGTTTGTTTGATAGTAGTTATTCTATGCAACATTTAGTGTATATATATCTATTTATATATTCAATGTAAAAAATGAAATATGGTTGGATTCTATTACACACAACAACCAAGGAGTGTTGCACTACACACAACTCTGACTTGGCTTGCATTACACGCAATCACAACCTTCCTCGACATCATGTGTTGTACGCAATACCAGGTTTCACTATACAACGATATATGGTTATAATATTATGATTAACAAGCCGTTATGAATATTATTGACTAAATTTTGAATTTTATAACATTATTATTCATCTTACACATTTTTCAGAACATGGTATGAGAACAAAATAAATTTTTCGTGTAAAATAAGTATTTTTAAAAAAATGAAAATTACTGCCTTTTGATGGAGCACCCACATTAGATCTATATTTTGACATGATTATAAGTTTTATTTGACAAAATAAAATTATTCCTTGGGATCAGGATATAAAAATTTACTTCGGATAAATGTTTCATATTATTTTGATAACTTTCATATTTTAATGAATAGTAAAAACACGCTATATTTTAATTAAAAACAACTTTTTTTCATTGTAATAATTGATATGGTTAAATAATAATATTTAATGGTTTTAAAGTATAAATAGAATATATTTTTACTATTTAATATAATTTATGTCATTATCATTGATTCTACATTGAATTCATAGGTAAAATCATTTCAATCTTTGGCAATGTTTTAACTTTTAAAACTCGTTTTCTTAACAATGGGATTAATTTTAAATAAATTTCTACAACTTATGTGATTTGAATTTTGAAAAATTTATTCCGTATTTGGATTCATTAGGTCCAAATTATGTTAATAATCTATATTTTATTTTAAGTCATTATGAATAGTAACTACAATAAATTTTAATTACCATAGTTAAAGATAAATCAGGTAATTAAGGGTAAATATAATATGATAAAATTACCCTAACTAATTTCATAATATAATTGGATGATTATATTTCATCAGAAGGAATATTTTCGTTGAAATAGAATCCATTTGAACCCACTTGGATTTGATTAAGACCTTTAATTATTTTATTTTAAAGAAAGTGAAATATGTCTCACTCAAACTTTAATAAATAGATTATTTTTAATATACGGTTATACAGAATATAAATTCGATTATAAATACTCACTTTAAAGCTAAAATTATTTTCTTTATCTTGGTAATTTATTTGATATTTTTAATAAATATTTTATTACCTTAAAAGCTTATACATTAATGATATAAAAATTATTTATTTATTGAAAAATCAATAATATTGTTTTTATTAAAATACTAATACCTATCCATAGGACCAGAAACTTGACCAAACATTATTGGTCGAGTATATCTATACCCTAAGCATCCAAGGGTCGAGTTTTGGACCATTTTGATCCTTTTAAATCCGATTAGTAGATTTATATTATATTATTTAATATGATTTCTAAGATATCACCTTCATAATTTAATAAATATAACCATTTAAATGTTGTTATTTTAAGATGATAAATTCGAGTAAAAATATTATTTTTAAAGGTATTAAATTTATCTTAATCATAGGATTTTATTTTTAATTTTTAATCAAAATAATGAAATTTAATAATTATACCAAAATATTGCGGTAATTATTTTATTAATAGAAATACCAAATAAATGGTTTTAAAAATATTAAAATAACTAATATATAAAACAAATTAATGTTCCTCGTGATATTTTTTGATGAATATGACATGTTAGGAATCTATTATATATTTCTGTTCGAACATATCATTTGTGTGAGTTTTATTTAAATTCAAATAATGAATAGTTTCAAAATTGATACTATTGATATTTTATAAAAATAAAATATTATTAAATTATATAAAAATAAAAAAAAATTTAAAAACTAAAAATTTATAATTATATGGTCGAAAAGGTTATAATGTATCCAATTATGGTAAATTGAAAACATTTATGTATGTATTTATAAGAATTTAAAATTTATAAATTTATTACCATAAGTAAAATTACATAGATTAAATAATGATAAATCAAGTTGATAAGGTTTCAAATAAAATTAAAACATGTCTAAATATTATTTGTTGATGATATTACAACCATATCCCATCTCATCTCCGAATTGTGTAATTTTTGGATGTTTGTATATGGGGTTTTAATTTATTATAAATTAATATTTCTTCCTTTTCTAAAGGTGCCCCTCTCCTCCCTTATAAAAGGACACATCCTCCCTCTCTTATTCAACATACATTGAGCCTTCAAGCTCGCCAAACCCTACAAATATATCTTCTCCACTTTCGTATAAACATTATGTAGGTTCTAGTCTTCTCAAAATTCCAACTCTAAGCCCTAAAGATGACGCTTAAAATAGGTGCGTTGAAGAAGAGGGGATCTCTTCTACCGATTCATTCAAGGTTCGTTCTTCCTCAACTCCCTATTATTTAGTTGTTTTATTGTAAAGTAATACAATAAGTATAACTAATATACTGATAAGATATTAAAAATATGAAACAACCCAATTTCACCATCTATCCATCATATGGAAAATGAAATCACCGCGCGTGCGTACGTACGGAATACCGTCTCCACGCCGTGGTATAATCTGTTTTTCCACCACCACTTTATTTGGATGGGTATAAGGGTGTAAATAACAACTATATATGATTATTAAAACTTGAAACTAATTATTAGCTATTATATCATCAAATCTAATTCCATTGAATAATTATGGTAATGATATCATCACTTGTGCATACGTACGGATTACCGTCTCCATGATGCGTTGAGATTCATTATCCAAGTTAACCATTTAAGAATGATTATAAATTATATGTAAAAAATAATCATTAAATATATGAAATATTAATTATACTAGATTTATGTATATGTTATTTACTTACTTCCATTCAAGTCAATAAGTAAAGGAAAACATCGTTAATGCGTATGTACGACCTACCATCTTCATGAACGGTGTGTTTCATTTCATTTTTATATGTATTATATATATATATATATAATGAATATAAATGATATATAAATCATTATTTACATTATGGAAGTAATTAAATCATGATATAAGTAATAATAATATCAATAACAACAAGTTCAAACACATATGATAAATGAAAAGAATATTACACAAAACGTTTCTTTAACATGGAATTGACAAATGAACGGGTAATATAAATACCTAAGTGAATCGTATATGATATCATAATAATGAATATTATTCTGGAATAAGTCATTGACATTATTTAAATCATTATACAGGAGATTTTGATACTTACAAAGCATATCGGACCTAAGGTAAGGGATAATTTTTCAATCTCATTTTATCTGAGATTTCTTATACTTAATTATTTACTGGGGTTATATTTTTCATCGATGTCAATAAAAATCTTTTTCATAAAGTGTTTAATATTATACAAAGTATTGTTTAAGTCATATTTACCCCTATTTGACTTTTAATTTGTGTTATGGAATAAATATTTCTTTTTTTACCATACGTGGTACTTTTTGGCTTTTTCATTAAAAGTACGAGGAGAATGTTTTTTTAACTTATAAGGCATGAACGGATTTTTATAGTTTATAACCCCTTATTTCCATGAATAAGACTCTACAATATTTAATGATTATTTTTAAAAAAATTATTTTCTTTAAAATTTTCTGGAATTTTGTGAAAAGAAAATGATTTAGAATAAAAATGATATTTTCATCAAGAATTCATTTAAAGTGTATTGTCAAAACAATTTTTCATCTAAGATGACATTATTTAATATGTTTTTTGAAATATAATGCCACTATGGTTTACATCATTTCACATTTCTTATGATGAAATGATATCCATTTTTTTATATGGATTATGTTATGATGGGATGATGTTTATGAAACCCATTTTATTATTTGGTTTATGATGAATGATTTATGTATATGTTGTGGAACACATAAGAATTATTTCATTATAATATGGGTAGGACCTATATCTCCCTCCAATGCATTGGGTAAGATTTATATCTCATGATATAGACATGGCTAGACAAACAAGTTAATCTGGTTCTTTGATATAGGACTGGAACGAGGAGTGAACTCGATTACATAAGGGTCTTTGTCCACTATAATGGTATTCGTAGCAATGCCATGGCTTCTATAAAAATCCGAACTTATGATTAATGGATACCACAATTACATGATTTATTCCCATTCTATTTTATCAAGATTGATGTTTCATTTTGATCTATGCCTTACGTACTTCCAAGTTTTATGTCATTGATCAAGATTTTGATTTTTAAACATTATGTTAATGATTTTAAGTTCAAATGTGTATGGTCTGCTTTTTTTATCCATGCTTACCCTTACTGATCATTTCAGATCACCCTTTATATGTTTTCATTTCCCCAGCATTTAATGAAAGGTTTTAGGTAAGAAAACAAAAGGGGAAGATCTTTATGGGAGATGTTGAAGATCTTTCACCATGATTAGAAGATTATATTCTGAGTTTCCAAAAGCACTAAACTATTAAGGTCCTTTAGTGTTGGTTCTTATTATGTATTAATTATTTCGAAAAATTAATGTAATGTCCATGTACGTCAAGCTTGGGTCTCTACAGTTGGTGTTAGAGGAAAGGTTTAGATAACTTTTTGAAATTAGGATGTGAAAACATTAGTGAGATCCCTAGAGATATTTATAAGGTATGACTAGGGATGTCACTAAGGATAAGTATAATTATAGGTTATAGTCCTAGAATTACAGTAACAATAATAGAATTAATCCTAAGATGATAGATATTAAAGGTAACCCCCCTTTGTTGTGTTGTTTTCCTAGTACGATTTTTGCCTCATAGACTATTCTTTTTGGGTTTTAGAAAATGGCTAGAAACCAGAAGATTCATGTTAATGGAGAAGATGATGGACAATGGAATGATATTCTTCATGATAAAGAAAAAAAATAGGATTTTGAAGGAGAAACATTGTTATTATGCCTAATGAACAATCTCATAATATGATCAATAATCTCAACATTGGTAAGTTTCCTGACTCATTTAATAAGAGAAATAAGGAGTTTCATGATGATCATAGAGGAAAGAAAGTTCAATTTTCCTCATATAAATCATGTGATAATAGACATCAAGGAGAGTGTTTCAAAGGAACTAGAAGATGCTTTGGGTCTATAAAAGAAGGACAGAAATCCAGTAATTGCAAAGGTAATGGTTCAGTTAACACCATGGACAAGGATAATGGTATTTCTGTGACATCAAAAATGGTTAAATGTTTTAAATGTTGAATGAACAAGCATTATGAAAACCAATTCCCTAAGGGAAAGTCTCATGAAGATAATTAGCATGGTCGTATGGGTAGTATTTATGTGGATGATGATGAAGAGACTACAAATGATATGTGAGATGAAAGAATTGTTGAAGCTCAGTGAATGGTTTAAGATGGTAGTTGAATGATTGTATTTTTATCAAGAGTTATATTGTATAGGTAATTTAATTGTACTATGGTATAAAGAAACATCCAAGGATTGTTACACTATTGTTTTTCCTAAAGTATTTGAATGTTTATATTGAATGATACAAGTAACCATGAAAGGTTATTCAGATATTATTGGAAAGAATATGATATGAGAATAATGAAGGGATAAAGAGATAATGAAATGCCTGATAGTATTAATGATCACATGACTTATATAAGGAGAATGTGATATCATGGTTTGAGTATATAGAATTTTTAGGATTTTGGTATTTGGAAAGAGTTATCTTTTGACATCACTCATGTTTTCACTAAGGTTCAATGGGTATTCATTTTTCAATAGAATACAAGATTATGGTGTTCTAATGTTTGGAATATAACCAACAAGATATATTATATTATATATGGGGGATAAATGATGGTATTCACATGCTCGGTAGATGACATTTCTAGTAATTGTTTTCTTTATACTATGAGCTTGAACAAAAGTATTTTGAATAATCCTAATGATTGGAAAGGATTATGTTGTAATTAAGTTACTATTGTTTGGGGATAGAAATTTTTTCAATATTATTGATGCAATGTTATAATAATGTAGTTTTAGAAAAAGGACAACCTGCAGGATGGGTGACAACTCGTCGCGTCGTACAAGGTTGTTGGAATCGTACCCACAACCGAAGTGCGACAAGCCTTTATCGCCTACCACTAGCCTACAAGTAGTCCCTTTTTAGTATATATTAGCTTTAATTTATTATGTGGTATGATATATAATTTATAAGTTCATTTTAAGAACTATATATGAATAATCTTACCACAGATGGACTTATGTATATTTAATAACTTTTTCTAACCTTTTATTTGAAACAGATGGAATGACCTATCATTCTATCGCATGATCTGCTAACACATCACGAATGACAAATCCAACTTCATTTCCTTAAGATATGAAGTGGAAATTTCTCTAGGAATGAAAAACGGTTAGATTGTACCAAAATAAATTAAGTATTTCTTCTAATTCCAATTTTTCAACTATATGGAAATGATCTTGAAAACCAAAAATGTTGTCCTAGATGGTACCCTAGATAATCACAAATTTATGGTTGTGTGATGTTTTTCTTTTTCATAGACATGTTCTCTAGCACAGTCCATCAGCACATGATGGCTATATTTCTCTTCCATATCCATATTTTCACCTATGATCTTCTATGTGGAAGCCCAATGATTAGATAATTTGGGTAACCGCTACATTTCATAATTTAATTTTTAAAGTTAAGTTTTGGTATTCCTTTTTATGATGTGGGTTTCTATTAAAGAAAATTTCAAGTAGTAAACCTTTTATTATAAGGCCCCTAACTTAAACCTTACTTAATATTGAATTAAATTAATAATTCACATTAAGGATCTTTTCAGGTTTAGAGTTTTAGAGAATTAGGACATAACTATTACATCTCAAAAGATTACAAAGGAGACACTTCTGCTAAGTTTCCATAGAATAAAAACTCTTAAAAAGAAACATGTCTAGTTCCATGTTTTATATACCATGACTTTACCTCGATCCCATCCTTGACCCTATTCCACATTAAATCCTGTGAAAAACATTTCAAAAATACTTTGGGTGAGTATAAAAATCTCAGTAAGGGATACACAAAGAATGAAAACTGTTAGTTTATCAAAACAACAAGTAAACAATGTATACTTTATCAATGTAATACTTTTCACCTTTATGATGTAGTAAAAACTCTTCACTAAATAAAAGATCATTACTTACCCTTTTTTAACCAAACGATTACCATAAAACCCATATAAAGATCACATAACATATAAAGGTAACTTGGGACATAAAGATACTTAAATGGAATAACCATACGGTCGACTTCCACACATATCACATAATGGAATAGCCATACGACCAAATTACATACCCAATGCATTAGAGGTTATAACGTAACCACCCGTCCTGGTATTCATGGCACCACCCGTCATATGGTTTATCACGTAACCACCCGTCAAATGTCCAATTACCATTATAAAATCATAAAACAAATATAATGGAAAGAAAACATTTCCACACATTGATCACAATATATCACTTAAATATATTGACATAGAAAATCCATTATAAAAACCATTTTCAATACCAAAATACATAAAATATATATGGTATTTATTTTATTTTAAAAATATTACATCTTGTTGAGGAAGCCAAAGACCAAATAATAATCGCGGCAGTGGAAAAGGTCGTTGTCACCGCGTACGTTAAAAAACATTCCATTTTGTCGTTTTGTAAAACACTTTGTAGAAAAATATTCTTTTTTTATAAAAGTAAAAGTCAAAGGGGTTTATACACCGTATAAAAGAAAGTTGTCTATAAAACGAAATATTCCTCAATGAAAGGAGATTGAGACGAAGTCCCTTACCTCGGGTCTGACTTGACTCAATTATTATTTAACATCCTGAATAATAATCTTGAGTAAATTTTTACTTGCCTAATAACCTTTTTCAAGTTAATTATTACTTTTATATCACTTATTACCATGTTATAAAAATTATGTAATCATTTAAGTTAATAAGGTTTGTTTTGTCGATATTTGGTCCTTAAGTCAAACGTGGACTTCTTTCAATTACATGTTGTTCGTGTGGTCAAAAGTTCATTATATCCAGAATGATATTCATGATTTGGATATCATATATATAATATATATCCAGAATATACATGTATTTATAATATTACATAATCATTTAGCGTTAATAAATGAAATGCACTGTTCATGGAGACGGTAAGCCGTACGTACGCATGAACGCTACATTCATTTTTATGTCATATTAATGGAATTGAAACAAAATGAGAGATATGTATATTTAAATTCCAGAATTATATTAATCATTTTGATGTAACATACATCATATATACCCATTATATATATGTAATTACAATAGTACATTACATTTGGGGATAAGAAATGAAATGCACCATTCATGGAGACGGTAAGACGTACGTACGCATGAACGCTACTTTCATTTCTATCTCATACTTTAATGGAGTTAAATCATAATGATATAATGGTATATTATAATTCCATTATAATATCATATATAATATCATTAAATCCATCCTTTATATGTCCCACATATGGCATTAACGAATCAAATCACTTTGAGGGGGAGGTAGTCCGCACTTCCGAAAATGAAGTTATTGTGTTTACCCACAATGGAAACCATAAAGGTATGCCAAAAATGAAAAATAAAGAAGCTTAAGTAAAACATAAACATATTATAGATCATATATAAATATAGTGTCATCATAATGGCCACCTTTGAAGGTGTTATATGAGTGTTGAACAATCATCGTTTTGTGAGGCAGAAATTCACCATCCACAGAAATAGTATGTTCATTAACCATTAGATGAAGGTGTGTGTAAGTTTAGCTAGAATAATAATTATAACAACATCCTAGTATATTTAATATACTGGATTTGTTACAAAATAAATGAATAAAAAGAGTTTAGGGGGTTGGAGAATAAAAATAAAACAAAAGAGCACAAGAGAAAACACTACCATTAAAACGGGTAACTCTTTTTGATTTGAACTCAAAGGCTTCCTTGGGAAGAAGTCTGCCAAACGTGAGGCTTATAAGAGTTATAGAGGGACGTGGAGAGACAAAATAGGAAAGGGTTGGGTGAGCCAATGGCTTGAGAGGTGTGGGTAAGGTGGTAGAGGTGGGGGCCTTTTATAAGAGGAGAGGAGGGGCACTCATGGAAAGTTATAAAAGGTTACCTTATCATAAAATGATTTTCGGATTTAAAAGGTCCAAAAATTATAAATTTAGAGGATAAGGTGATAATGGTTCGAAATCCACCCATCCAATAGATTTTTGACAAGTGTTGGTCTTAGATTTTACATTATCGTTTCATTTTATTTAAATCGTTAAATAATTAATCGCTGCATCATCATGGTGTTATAAATAATTTAATTTATTTAATGTCTAAAAATTATAAAAGAAATATCATGATGTAAGAAATATTTTCAGATTTCTAATTAATATTTATAGTCAAAAATCTGACTTGTATAACCCCATTTAAAAATTGTTTTAGTAAAACAACTCATGTTTGTGACATTTTTATTTTAACATTAAATAAAAAGCTATTAATGCCATTTTCCTACCAAAGTGGCTCCATGGGGTCCCAAAGTTGACCCATGGATTGTCTTGGTCGGCCATGAGACATCCAATAGGGGTAGTACATGTGTATAGGTCTTTTAATATTAATAAAACATTATTTTTAACTTAAACTACACTAATTACCTCTAATCGCGATTAAAAGCATAAAAGTTACTTTTCACCAAAAAATTATTTTAATCCCATTGAAATTTTTTTTACTTATTAATGAAAACCATGTATGTTGGATTTTTGAAATTCAAAACACAGAGGTGGTAAAATTTCATTTCAACCAAAAATCAGTTTTTATAAGTACCACTTAGTGGTTACACTATTCAACAAAAATTGAAGTTTTTCAGAAAAATAGTAAAACTTCACCTTAAGCTATATTTGATATTCCAAATTCAAAAATGATGTATATTTTTCAAAATTAAAAATATATAAGTTTCATTAATTAATTTAATAATTATTTCCCGCTGTCAGAGCAAATAGCGTGTTTTTATGAAACAATAAGTATCAAAAGATTGACACTAATTTAAGTCCAATTTCAAAGTGAAATTAATTCCAACGACAACTATTGGATTAAATGGTAAAAATATATTCTAATTCAACTGTAAAACCAAATAAAAAGATAATATAATCATATAAACATATTAGATTAAAAAGAGGATTTGAATTAAAATACAACATTTTCACTATTCATTAAAAAATGAACTTTATCGGAAAAATACCATAAATTTACACAAAGTAAATTTTTATGTCCCGATTCTAAATAAGAGTTTTATTTTGTCCAATAGAATGTATAAGTGTGCCCAAAACTATATTTAATGACAGTTCTCCATCAAAAGGGGATAATTGGACCTTTAGTGAAAATTAGAGTATATATGCCTAAAATTAAATTATTTTCTTATTTTAAGCCTTTATCTTTTATTGGATAAATATAAAAACATTTAAAAAACATATATAATAATATTTAATTATTTCTATTCATTCTCACCAATACAATGGCTACGGGTTAACTACCATTTAAAATAATATTATTTTATTACTAGTGTGCAACTTAAGATTTCAATGAAACTCTTTGTTGCGTATCGGGTACGCTATCAATCATAGAAACCCCTTTAAAGTAAAATTATAATTTAATTTGTAAATATTAATAAATATGAAAATTCTTTATTCTTTATTTACCTGGGATGTTACATTCTTCCCCCCTTTTTGGAATTGTGTCCTCACAATTTTATTCACTTATCAAAATAAGTGGGGGTATTTATCCCTCATAGAATTTTCCGATTCCCACGTTTCCTTTTCAACCATATGGTTTTTCAACAAAACCTTTACCTGGTGAGTTACCTTATTTCAAAACACCTGTTCTCTTTGGTCAAGAATCTGGACTAGTTATTCTTCATAAGAGGGATTCTCTTCCAACTGAACTACCTCCAGTATCGCAACAAGAGATGAATCTGGCATATACTGTCTCAACATCGAAACATGAAAAACATTGTGTACCTGAGATAAACTCAGAGGTAAATCCACTAGGTAAGAAACTGATCCAACTCCCTCCAGAATTTCATGTGGTCCAATGAACCTTGGAATTAGCTTTCCTTTCCGACCAAATCTCATCACACTTTTCCATGGAGAGACTTTGAGAAAAACATGATCACCTAACTCAAAAGATAGATCCTTACTCCAGTTATCCGCATAACTCTTGTGCCTAATCTGAGCAGTTCTCATTTGTTTCTGAATAAAATGGACTTTTTCTGCTATCTCTTCTACCAATTCTGGTCCCATCAGCTTCCTTTCACCCAGTTCATCCCCAAAAGCAAGAGTTCGACAACGTTTCCAATATAATTCCTCAAATGGAGCCATCTGTATACTGTAATGAAAACATTTATTATAAGAAAACTCAACCAAAAAAGATGTTCGTACCAACTTCCATGATAATCCATCGAACAAGAACATAGCATATCCTCCAATGTCTGAATTATTCATTTTGACTGCCTATCTGATTGCGGATGAAATGCTGTACAAAAATTAAATTCAGTACCCAACGACTTCTTAAGGCCCTTCCAAAAGTTAGAAGTAAACCTGGGATCATGATCGGACACAATGGAGAGGTTACTCCATGTAACCTGACTATCTCTTTAAGATACAAATGGGAAAGTTGATCTAGGGAAAAAGTATCTCGTATAGCAAGGAAATGAGCAGATTTAGTCAATCGATCAACAATAACCCAGATTGCATTATTTCCTCGAGATGTCCTCGGTAATCCCACAACAAAGTCCATGGATATATTTTCCCATTTCCACTCTAGCACTGGTAAAGCCTGAAGCATCCCTTTCGGTAACTGCTGTTTTACATTAACCTGCTGACAAGTCAAACACTTCACAGTAAAATCAGCAATATCTCTTTTCATTCCATCCCACCAGTAATACTCCTGCAGATCTCTATACATCTTAGTACTGCCACGATTAACTGAAAATGGGGAGCTATGAGCCTCACATAACAACTCATTCTTCAACTGTGAATCACCTTTCACACATAATCTCTTCCCAAACCTCAAAACACAATCTTTATCAATGATGAATTCAGGCAACTTTCCCTTCTGAACCAGCTCTACCTTTTTCTACAACTCACTATCTTCCGTCATTGCTTGCTTGATTCTGTATGATAGAGAAGATTTAACTGATACCTGATCATTCTGCATTAGGATGCATCCAATTCCTTTCAACGAAGCATCACTGTAGATAACAAACTCCCCATTCCTGGAAGGTATTGCCAAAACTAGAGCATTCACCTATCTTCTTTTCAACTCCTTAGTCAACCGAGCCATCATTGCAACAAACTGTTTAGTTCTGATTCTGACCATCTCAGGATACTGATTTGAAAGGTCATTTCCCTCTGTATGCCTTCCCAGAAAAGATGTTCTGTTTCCTCTACGAAAAACCATTCTTAACACAAAAATATCTTAGGCGAAGCAACATGATAATCATTAAATACTATATCATTTCAATTTGACCATAAAAAAATATTTTAAGATAATTATTTAATAGAATTCTAACCCCTAAAGTTATCTAAACCGACCTCTGATACCAACTATAAGGCCCTGACCTTAAACCTTACTTATTATTGAATTAAATTAATAATTCACATTGAGGATCTTTTCAGATTTAGAGTTTTAGAGAATTAGGACATAACTATTATATCTCAAAAGATTAAAATTTAGACACTTCTGCTATGTTTCAATAGAATAAAAACTCTTAAAAAGACACATGTCTAGTTCCATGTTTTATATAGCATGAATTTCCCTTGATCCCATTATTAAACCTATTCCACATTAAGTCCTGTGAAAAAAATTTCCAAAAAACATGGGGTGAGCATAAAAAACTCAGTAAGGGATATACAAAGAATGAAAACTATTAGTTTATCAAAACAACAAGTAAACCATGTATACTTTATCAAAGTAATACTTTTCACCTTTATGAAGTAGTAAAAACCCTTCACTGAATAAAATATCATTACTTACCATTTTGTAACCAAAAGATTACCATAAAACCCATATAAAGATCACATAACATATAATGGTAACTTGGGACATAAACATACTTAAATAGAATAACCATATGGTCGACTTCAACACATATCACTTAATGGAATAGCCATACGGCCAACTTCCATACCCAATGCATTGGAGGTTATAACGTAACCACCCATCCTGGTATTCAGGGCACCACCCGTCATATAGTTTATCACGTAACCACCCATCAAATTTCCAAGTACCATTATGAAATCATAAAACAAATATAATGGAAAGAAAACATTTCCACACATTGATCACAATATATCACTTTAATATATTGACATATCAAATCCATTATAAAATCCTTTTTCAATACCAAAATACATAAAATAGTATATGGAATTTATTTCATTTTAAAAACATTACTACTTTTTGAGGAAGCCAAAGACCAAATAATTCTCGCGACGGCGGAAAAGGTCATTATCACCGCGTACGTTAAAAGAAAATTTACTTTTTGTCATTTTGTAAAAAGCTTCGTAGAAAAATATTCCTTTTGTATAAAAGAAAAAGTCATAGGGGTTTATACACCGTATAAAAGATGGTTGTGTATAAAACAAATATTCCTCAATGAAAGGAGATTGAGACGAAGTCCCTTAACTCGGGTCCGACTTGACTCGATCGTTCTTTAACGTCATGAATAATAAACATGAGTTAATTTATACTTGATTAAGAACCTTTTTAAAGTTAATTATTACTTTTATATCACTTATTACCATTTTATAATCATTATGTAATCATTTATGTTAATAATGTTTGTTTTGTCGATATATGGTCCTTAAGTCGAAAGTGGACTTCTTACAATTAAATGTTGTTCGTGTGGTCAAAGGTTCATTATATCCAGAATGATATTCATGATTTGGATATCATATACATCATATATATCCATTATATACATTTATTTATAATATTACATAATCATTTAGAGTTAATAAATGAAATGCACCGTTCATGGAGACGGTAAGTCGTATGTACGCATGAATGCTACTTTCATTTCTATGTCATACTAATGGAATTAAAACAAAATGAGAGATATGTATATTTAAATTCCATAATTATATTAATCGTTTAGATGTAACATACATCATATATACCCATTATATATATATACTTATAATAGTACATTACATTTGGGGATAAGAAATGAAATGCACCGTTCATGGAGATGGTAAGCCGTACGTATGCATGAACGCTACTTTTATTTCTATCTCATACTTTAATGGAGTGAAATCATAATTATATAAAGGTATATTATAATTCTATTATAATATCATATATAATATAATTAAATACATCCTTTATATGTCCCACGTATGGCATAACGAATCAAATCACTTTGAGGGGGCGGTAGTCCGCACTTCCTTAAATGAAATTATCATGTTTACCCACAATGGAAACCATTAAGGTATGCCAAAAATGAAAAATATAGAATCTTAAGTAAAACATAAACATATAATATATCATATATAAATATAGTTTCATCTTAATGGCCACCTTTGAAGGTGTTATATGTGTGTTGAACAATCATCGTTTCGTGAGGCAGAAATTCACCATCCACAGAAACAGTATGTTCTTTAACCATTAGATGAAGGTGTGTGTAAGTTTATCTCGAATACTTCTCATAACAACATCCTAGTATATTGAAGATATTTTAGTTGTTACAAAATAAACGAATAAAATTATTTTAGGGGGTTGGAGAAGCAAAATAAAACAAAAGAACACAAGAGAAAACACTACCTTTAAAACAGGTAACTCTTTTTGATTTGAGCTCAAAGGCTTCCTTGGGAAGACTTCTGCCCAAAGTGAGGCTTCTAAGAGTTATATAGGGATGTGGAGAGACAAAAGAGGCAGGAGTTGGTCGAGCCAAAGTCTTGAGAGGTGTGGGTATGGTGGTAGAGGTGGGGGTCTTTTATAAGAGGAGAGGTGGGGCACTCTTGGAATGTTATAAAAGGTTACTTTATCATAAAATTCTTTTTGGATTTAAAAGGTCCCAAAATTATAAATTTAGAGGATAAGGTGATAAGGGTTCTAAATACACTAATAAAATAGGTTTTTTTGACAAGTGTAGGTCTTAGATTTTACTTTATCGTTTCATTTTATTTAAATCGTTAAATAATGAGGTAATCACTGCATCATCATGGGGCCATAAATAATTTAATTTATTTAATGTATAAAAATTATTAAAAAAATATAATTATGTAAGAAATATTTTTATCTTTCTAATTAATATTTATAGTAAAAAATATGACTTTTATAACCTCATTTAAATTTTTTTTAGTAAAACTACTCATGTTTGTGACATTTTTATTTTAACTTTAAATAAAAAGCTATTAATGTCATTTTCCTACCAAAGTGGCTCCATGGGGTCCCCAAGTTGAGACATGGATTGTCTTGGTCGGCCATGACCCATCAAATAAGGGAATTACATGTTTCCAGGTCATTTCATATTATTAAAACATTATTTTTACCTTAAACTACACTAATTACCTCTAATCTTGATTAAAAACTTAAAAGAAACTATTCAAAAAAAATTATTTTAATCCCATTGAACCACATTTTACTTCTTAATGAAAACCATGTATGTTGTATTTTTGAAATTCAAAACACAGAGGTGGTAAAATTTCATTTAAACGGGAAATCAGTTTTTATAAGTACCACATAGTGGTTTCACTATTCATCAAAAATTGATGTTTTTCAGAAAAATACCAAAACTTCACCCGAAGATATATTTGATATTCTGAATTCAAAAATGATGTATATTTTACAATATAAGTTGCATTAATTAATTTAATAATTAATTCCCACTGTCAGTGAAAATAGCGTGTTTTTATGAAACAATAAGTATCAAAAGATTGACACTAATTTAAGTCCAATTTCAAACTGAAATTAATTCCAAAGACCACTATTGGATTAAATGGTAAAAATATATTATAATTCAACTCTAAAACCAAATAAAAAGATAATCTAATCATATAAACAAATTAGATTAAAAAGAGGTTTTGAATTAAAATACATCATTTTTCACTATTCATAAAAAATGAACTTTATCGGAAAAATACCTAAAATTTACAAAAAATTAATTTTGATGTCCCGATTCTAAAGAAGAGTTTTATTTATTCCAATAGAATGTATAAGATCATCCAAAACTATACATAATGATGGTTCACCATCAAAAGGCGATAAGTGGACCTTTAGTGAAAATTAGAGTATATATGCCTAAAATTGAATTCTTTTCTTATTTTAAGCGTCTATATTTTATTGGATAAATATAAAATCATTTTAAAAAACATATATAATCATATTTTAGTTATTTCTATTCATTCCCGCCAATACAATGGCTATATGTTAACTACCAATTAAAATAATATATTTTTATTACTAGTGCGCAACGTAAGATTTCAATGAAATTCTTTATTGCGTATCAGGTACACTATCGAACATAGCAACCGCTTTAAAGTAAAATTTTTATTTAATTCGTAAATATTAATAAATATGGAAATTCTTTATTCTTTATTTACCTGGGATGTTAAATTTATAACCCCGACGAATTTCGAGGGCAAAATTCATTTAGGGGGGGGGGGGTTGAATGTAACACCCTGATATTTTATGAGATGTATTCCTTTTAATTTCATTCATATTTTCTGTTGTACGCTACACCAAGATTATCTTGCACTATACGCAACACCGTATTAGCTTGCAGTATACACAACACTATTCTTGGATCGTGTTTCACACAATTTCAAGTTTGTTTGATAGTAGTTATTCTTCGCAAAATTGAGTGTGTGTGTGTATATATATATATATTCAATGTATAAATTAATTATTGTTGGATTATATTATACACAACAAAAAAAGGAGTCTTTCACTACATGAAACCCTGACTTGGCTTGCATTACACGCAATTGCGACCTTCCTTGATAGCGTGTGTTGTACGCAATATCAGGCTTCACTAAACAACGATATATTGTTATAATATTATTATGAACTAGAAATTATGAATAGTATTAACTAAATTTTAAACATTATAACATTATTATTCATCTTACACGTTTTCTAGAACATGGTATGAGAAAAAAATAAATTTTTTGTGTAAAATAAATATTTTTCGAAAACTGATGTTTTGTATCTTTTGGATGGCACAACAACTTTAAATCTAATTTTTGAAATGTTTATAAGTTCTATTTGAAAAAATAACATTCATCATTGGGATCAGAATATAAAAATTTACTTTGTTTAGAATTTTCATATTATTCTGATAACTTTTTTATTTTAATGAATAGTAAAAACACGCTATATTTTAATTAAAAACAACTTTTCATCATCGTAATAATTTATATAGTTAAATAATAATATTTATTGGGTTTAAAGTATAAATATAATATATTTTTACCAGTTAATATAATTTCTGTCATTAGCATTGATTTTACATTGAATTCATAGGTAAAATCATTTCAATCTTTTGCAATGTTTTAACTTTTAAAACTCATTTTCTTAACAACTATATTAATTTTAAATTAATTTATACAACTTCAGTGATTTTAATATGGAAAAATGGATTCCATATTTGGAATCAGTAGGTCCAAATTATGTTAATAAACTACTTTTTATTTTTATCCATTATTAATAGTAACAACGGTAAATTTTATTTACCATAGTTAAAGGTAAATCGGGTAATTAAGGGTAAATATAATATATAAAATTACCCAACCACTTGAATTATTATGATTGGATGATTATATTTCATCCTAAGGCATATTTGGGTCGAAATGGAATCCATTGGAACCCACTTAGATGTGATTAAGACCATTAATTCTTTTATTTTAAAGAAAGTGATATATGTCTCACTCAAACATTAATAATTAGATTATTTTTAATATAAGGTTACACAGAATAAAAATTCTATTATAAATACTAATTTGAAAGATAATTTTTTTTCAATATAATGGTAATTTATTTTTAATTTTTACTAAATATTTTGTTACCTTAAAATATTATACATTAATGATGTAGAAATGTTTTATTTATTGAAAAATCAATAATATAGTTTTTATTAAAATAATAATACCTATCAAAAGGACCTGAAACTTGACCAAAAATTATTGGTCGAGTATATATATAACATAATAATCCACGGGTTGATTTTTGGACCATTTATAGCCTTATAAAACCAATTAGGACATTTATATTATTTTATTTTAAATGAAGTCAAAGATTTGAACTTCATAATTTAATAAATATAACAATTTACATTTTGTGATTTTAAGATGATAAATTCAGGTAATAATATTTTTATGAAAGTTATTATATTTAAGTTCATAATAATATTTATCTTTAATTTTTATTTAATAAATAAGTATATTAAATAATTATACAAAAATGTTGTAGTAATTATTTTATTAAGAGATATACCTAAAAAATGGTTTTAAAAATATTAAAATAAATAATATATGAACAAATTAATGTTCCCTATGAATTTTTTTGATTAATATGACATTTTAGGAATTTGTTATATATTTTCGTTTGAATATATATTCTGTATGGAGTTTTTTTAAACTCAAATAATGAATAGTGTCAAAATTGACAGTATTGATATTTTATAAAAATAACATATTATTAAATTTTTTACAAATCACAAAAATATTTAAAAACTACAAATTTAAAATTATATGGTCTCAAAGGTTATAAACTATCCAATTTTTGGAAATTTACAACATTTAAATATGTATTTAAAAAAATTTAAAATTTAGAATTGTATTACCACAAATAAAATTAAATAGATTAAATAATGATAAATCAAGTTGATAAGGTTTAAAATAAACTTATAACATGTCTGAAATATCATTGGTTAATGATATTACAACCCTATATCATCTAATATTCTAATTTAGTCATTTTTTGAGGTTTTTAAGTGGGGATTGAATTTATTAAAAATTAATATTTCTTATGTTTCTAGTGGTGCCCCTCTCCCCCCTTTTAAAAAGACACATCCTCTTCCTCCTCTTCACAAAACATGGATCCTTCAATATCAGAGAAACCCTAAAAATTTATCTACTACAATTCCCTAGAAACATTCGTGGATGTTTTAGTCTTCTCAAAAGACCAACTCTAGTCTCTTAAGAGGAAGCTCAAAATAGGTGCGTCGAAGAAGAGGTTATCTCTTCTACCGATTCTTTCAAGTATCTTTCTTCCTCAACTTTCTCTTCTTTTGTTCATTAACTGTAAAGTAATAAAATAATTATCAAAAATATAAATATATGATATTATAAATATGAAAAAACCATATTTCACCTTATATCCATCATACAGAAAATGAAATCACCATGCGCGCGTACGTACGGAATATCGTCTCCATGCCGTGGTGCAATCTATTTTTCCACCACCACCTTACTTGGATGGGTATAGGGGTGTAAATAATAACTATATATAATTATTATAACATGATACTAATTCTATGATATTATATCATCCACTATAATTCCATTCAATAATTATGGGAACGAAATCATCGCTCGTGCGTACATACAAATTACCATCTCCACGACGCATTGAGATTAATTTTCCAAGTTAACCATTCAAGAATGATTATAAAGTATATGTAATAAATAATCATGATATATATGACATATTATTTATACTGTATTTATGTATATGTTATTTACTTACTTCCATTCAAGTCAATAAGGAAAGGAAAACAACGTTAATGCGTACATACGACCTACCATCTCCATGAACGGTGTGTTTCATTTCATTTATCTATCAATTATATATATATATACTGAATATATATTATATATAAATAATGTTTTAAATTTTTGAAGTATTTAAATAATGATATATGTAATAATAATATCAAGAACAACAAGTCCAAACATGTACGTTAAATGAATAGAATATTACCCAAAACAATGTTTTATCATGGAATTGAAAATTGAACGGGTAATATAATTACCTATGTGAATCATATATGATATCATAATAATGAATATGATTCTGTAATAAGTAAATGAAATTAATTAAATCATTATACAAGAGGTTCAGATACATACAAAGCATATCAGACCTAGGGTATGGGATAATTTTTCAATCTCATTTTTATCTGAGATTACTTATATGTAAGTATTTAATGGGGTTATATTTATCATCCATGCCAATCAAAATGTTTTTCATAAAGTGTTTAATATTCAACCATTTATGTTTGAACTCATCTTTACCCCTCTTTGACTTTTATTTTGTGTTATGGAATGAATCTTTCTTTTTTTTAACATACGTGGTACTTTTTATCTTTTCTGTTAAAAGTACGAGGATAATATTTTTTAACTTATAAGGCATGAATGGATTTTTACGGTTTATAACGCCTTATTTTGATGAATCATACTCTATAAGATTTCATGATTATTTTTAACAAAATCTGTTACTTTCAAAATTGCGTTGCATTTTTTGAAAATAAAATGATTTTGAATAAGAAAGTATATTTTCCTCAAGAATTCAGTTCAAGTGTTTTGTCAAAAATATTTTCCATCTAAGATGACATCATTTAATTTGTTTTTGTTTCAAGTATAATTTCTCGATGATTTACATGGTTTCACTTTTCTTATGATGAAATGATATCCATTTGTTTTATATAGATTATGTTATAATGGGATGATGTTTATGAAACCCATTTTATTCTTTGGGTTATGATGAATTATTTATGTTTTTGTTGTGACACACGTAAGAATGATTTCATTTTGAGATGGGTGGGACCTATATCTCCCTCCAATGCATTGGGTAAAGATTTATATATCATGATATAGACATGGCTGGAATAGCAAGTTAATTTGGTTCAGTGATACAAGATTGGAACGAGGAGGTAACTCGATTCAGTAAGGGACTTTGTCTACTATGATGGTCTTATAAGAACTGCCTTGGATACTATGGAAATCATAACATGTTCTTAATGGATTCCATAATTAAATGTTTCATTCCCATGCTATTTTATCACGATTGATGTTTCATTTTGATCTATGCCTTACATACTTCCATGTTTTATGTCACTGCTCAAGATTTTGATGTTTAAACATTATGTTCATGATTTTATGTTCAAATGTATATGGTTTGCTTTATTTTCTCCATGCAAACCCTTACTCAGCATTTGAGCTCACCATTTATATGCTTTCATTAACCTAGGATTAAATGAAATGTTTTAGGTAAGAAAACAAAAGGGGAAGATCTTTATGGGAGATGTTGAAGATATTTCACCACGATTAGAAGATTATGTTCCCAGTTTCCAAAGACACTAAACTATTACGGTCCTTGAGTGTTGGTTCTTGTTATGAATTTATTATACCACAAATTTAAGTTAATGTCCATGTACGTCATGCTTGGGTCTCTACAATGGTTGTTTTAAAAGGTGATAGATTAGGATGATAAATTTTTCTATGGTTATTTCTAATAATTATCCTCTAATTATATTCACTATGTTTAAATATTTTGGTTTTTATAATGACATAACCCTGGAGGAACGATGTTATGAATGAATACCATGGATGTGCATAAACTATCGAAACCAAAATCATAATAGGATAAGGGTTGGACATATAAATTAGTTTATTACTCAATATTATCTATCATGAATTATTATTTACATTGTGAACAAAGATTAAAAAAAAGACACACAAAAAATAATTGATGAAATCTCATTGAAATTCAGGTAACATAGATTTTAAATGAATAATGATTTAATTTTCTCGTTATAAATATTTTCGGATGAAGTATGGTGGATGTTTCATTAATGGTAATGTAAAATTTTGAATGTGTATAGGTGGATGTCATCAAACTCACATGTTTAAGAGAATTATTTAGGCTATGACAATCTATTGCATCGATTTCAATGGAAATGGGAAAAATATAACTCAACTTCAAAATCCAATAGACTATAAAGAGTGAATGCACCCTAAACCATGAAAAAATTCAACAAATACAAAGTTTTTTATAGTAATTTTTATCATAATATTTTATTAGTGACCTATGTCATTTATGTTTTCACATACTTCTAGATATTGTGATATAAATAAAAACCCATAGAGTAATGAGTTTCATATATATAGGTTTCATGTTTTGTGGGAATTCATTCCTTTTTGATTTAAATTTTATTCCATTTGTATAATTATTAGTGCTATTATAAATGGATTTTATATATTTATTGATTGGTTATGATAAATTTAAAATAAAAACATTTATTCAACATCAAAAATATTCCCATTAGCATATTAATGTGTATAGTTAATTATGAGATCCTATGAGAAATATCCAAAATTTTATCATTCAAATTGGGAGGTTGAAATGTATTTCTTAGGTGAATATAACAGCTTACAATTTTAATATATTAATACCCTAAAATAATTCAATTTGTTAGATATATTTACCTACAGTAATCCCCAACCTAAAATGCAACATATATATATATATATATATTAAAAAATATAATTATTTGGTATGACGGTTAAAACCTAGCTAATGAATTTTTGTTATTTAATATGAATAAAAACATTAAGGAATAATTAAATGAATAAAATGCTTTCATTAAACAAGAATGATGTTCAATTTTTTATATCTAAAACTAGTGAGAAAATAATTTTTGAAAAAACAATATTTTCAATTTATATAAATTGATATATTAATTTAAGAAAAAAATTATATCATAATTACACAGTAATAAATTATATTTATAATATGAAACATATATTACAAATAATTTATTATTAATTGATTGGGAGAAATTATAATTAATTGTTAAAAATATATTAAGTGACATTCATATATGAACAATTTTCCCAAATATATTTTTGAATTTATTGAAAAAATGAATTTTGGAAATTTTCAAACTTATTTTTAAATTATTATATATTATTTTTAGTTAATAATTTTAATATATTCATAAGATGATTTTTAGGATTATTCTAAAAAATGCTTTATAGGCGAGTTGTTCATAATTCAGTTTTTTATAATTAATATGAAATTTATGACATTATTCTTATATATCAAGGAATTAGAAATAAAATGATTTTTTTCTAAGAAAATATGAATATTATACGGGAATATAAATTGTTGATGGTTTTTATATAATTTAACAAACAATTATTTTTTAAAAAATATATAAAATATTTCTAAACATTTTTTTAAAACATTATAAATTTAATATTTAGAAATATTATTTATTAATTATATGAATAGAATAAAATAAAATACATTTTTATTATATAATATGTTTGTTAAATTTATCAAATAAGGTCAATTTGTTTTTGTATTCATATAAATTCAGTATCATTATATATGGAAATACTTTTAATGGTATAAAAATATGCCAAATGTTATAATTAAATGTGCAAAGGGCTTGAAACATGAAAAACATATCTAAAATTTAGTATATAGGGTGTGGTTAAACATTATTTCTAAATGGATAATTTATTTCTCAACTTTTCAATGAAATTAATTTTTAACATTATTTCCCTTTATATTTAGTTTATATATTGACACAAAAACTGTTCTAACCTTTTATAAAATGTCTACCTCACTACAACATGATGGAGCTATGAAAGATTTGGTTTCCCCCCACACTAAAGCACAATCCGTTATCATTACCCTAGAATAATTTTCCACAATACTGAGCATCTTTAAATATGTAATAATCATATTCAACTCATTTCATAGAGATCTTCTATGGAAATATTAATGTACTTAGTTAGAGTAATAATTCTTAGATAACAAATTCATTTTCTATATCAATATTATAATTGTTATTTTAAAATACCTATTTAATAAAATTATAATTAGTTATATAATTAATTATATTATTCTATATAAACTTTCATTATTCATATAGTCCCTTTTTTATTTATAAAAACAAATATGTGTATCATTTTTCTGTAGAATACACCCTCTGTAGCACAACATGGTTCATCATACCGCACCACTACACAAGGATGGTAAAAAAATGTAATTTCATTATTAATTATCAAATTTATTTTATTTTTATGAATATAAATAAATAATCCACATTACTCATTTCACTCATTCTAGGGATTATAAAATCTCTAACAATGCTTAGGTGTTGAGTACTTCCTCTAGGGAACAATTGATTTATTTATTAATTTTATAACCATGATACATGATTGGTCAGTATGATGTAATTAAAATACAAATTGGATGTTAATAATATCATTAAGATTATATTACATAAAATCATAGATAAAATTTATGATATGATTAGTTTACAGTTACTTTTTATTATTTCATTTATCACATGTGATCTTAGGAGTAAATTATAAAATTTTTATTGTGTAATGATATTATATAAATTACCACGTTATTATAATTTTTTCAAATTATGATATATAATATTTATGTAAGCTAATTAAAATCATGATTCATATGGTACAATTTTTTTAAAGATAGAACACATCATAATTATCATAACTTCAGGAGTAGTTCATGCTTGAGTTAGTTTAACCACCTAATGGAACATTAAAATTCATTTATTTCATGATTGAATATGAGATATTTTTCACCCTCAAAGATAATTTTTAAAAAATCCTATATTTGTTTTTGAAATAGTATTCTTATATAATGCATTAACTCATTAAATAATATAATACCTTTTTTTTATTTATGAATAACCATAACATGTTATTATTTGATTTCATCATTTTAGTTTCTAACCAAATATACCATGGAATTATATTATAATGTTATAAAATATCTGAATTTTTTTTTCTAGTGCATTATATTATCTATGAATAACATTATTTGGAAAATTATTAGATATTACCACCACTTGTATGCATGTAGTTAAATGTGGCAATGATTACATACACCTGATGATAAATATTTATAAAATATAAAATAAATATATTTAATGATTATAATTTCAGATTATATAAGGTTATTACTATATATAATGTTCATGGTTTTTAATTTAATGAACATAATTAAATTATTCAGTATATTTGGTTCAACTATGAAATGAATTAGAATCGATTGAAGGGTTTTAGTCTAAAATATATTTTCGTTAGACATGTTATCTCTTATGGGTAAAGTATTTTATTTATATGGCCTATTTGATATATAAAATCAGTATTTATTTTTCATTCATGTTATTTTATGTTTAATTGACGTTGATATCCTAAACATAGCTTTTATTAATATGTCTCTAAAGAAGCAAGAGTTATATTTTCTTAATTATTACTCTTTGAAAGGTGTTACATGTTATGCACCATGTTTACATTGTATGGTGTTAAATTGAATTATTTTATGGTAATTGTTTAGACATTATTTACTTGTAATTAATGGTTAAACTAAATGAAACAAATTCACTTTCTCCAAATAACTTTTGACTAATGTGTCACCCTAAATGAAAGAATTTTTGATAACTCAATTTTCATTCACTGATTTGTGATCATTAAAATGAAATTATTTCCTTTCAGTTAGATGATTTATATAGTTTGAAAATATTATGTTTTATAATATCCTTATATAAATTTTTACAGAAAAATAAATTTCCAAATGTATCATTGATCATGTGTCGAAAAAATCATTTATAAAAAAATTTCCATTATGAATGAATAAATGACTTATTGCATAATGTATATATAGAATACACAAGAACTATATTTGTTTGTTATATTGGATCATTATAAAATATATCTATAATATTAATTTTTTTTAAAAAATAAAATTATGTAGCATGACCATTGAGAATATAATAGTAATATAAGGATTATTAATTTTAGTGGTTTTTGTTCTTTGAACCATGGTTTCCCACTTGTCCTTAAAGTGGATTTATAATAAAAATATATATTAGAGGAGGAATATTATTGGTTTTTAAAATTTCAATCTAACCCATTTGGAAGAATCGATTACCTTGACCAGTAGGATCGTACCCTATGAGGCCTGTTAATCAGATATTTCAAGGGAGATGAAATAACTTGGATATACCCTTTTTCATTTCCATGTTAAGATTCAATAACTAAAACATGATAAAAACTATTTACATGATAATTTTACACTTATAATGATTATAAACTAAATTATGTTCGATGAACCATCAAACGAAATCACCACCATTGCACAACATTCCCTTTGGACATACACTGGTTTAATTAGTGTTTTTGTATCTAGATCCTATTAGTGTATATTTATTTAGTTTATGTAATTAAATATTAAATATATGAATCCTCCTAATTTTAACAGTGTATACAATTTTATAAATTATTTTTTATAAAAAAAATTATATTTTGATATGAGAAAAACAAATATGTATTTTTTGGAATATATAGTTTTAGTTTAATCCAATGATTTCATCAACTCAAGAATAATTACATAAATTTTATTTTCTTGAAATATTATATTTTAATAATAATTATTTAAATATAAATTACAATATAATTAAATGATGTCAAATTAATTTTTTATATAAATAACAGGGATGTTAAATTCACAAAACTAGCACTTTAATTTAAATTTAGATTACAATTATTGGGGGGTAACTATCATGAATTGGATTTGTTTTATGAAATAAACATTATTTTTGAAATCATTATTTCCAAAATACCATATAAATATTTTTTTTGTAATTTCTAATTACATTTAATTGTTGTGTAAATATTAAATATGATACAAATATAGAGTATTTAATGTCATCAGATAATAGATCAATTGCGATTGAATAAATAAAAAAATGGAATAAATAACAAATGTGGATATCCCTACAATAATTTGTTGTTTATGTTCTATGATTAATTCTACAATACAAAAATTAATCTACCAAAATATATATTATTTTTTAAAAAGATAATTATTAATGTACACACATTAATTTTGAATCCTGAATGGTTACATTTTAATGAGTACAATGCATAGAAAAATGAAATATTGAAAACAACTAATCATTGTTTGAATACATGGGAAACAAATTTGGATGGTTTAGGGTTTTTATTATTTTTTCATTTAGATTCCAAATCATATGTTAGGAAATAAATAAATCTATCCACTATACTATGCTATAAATATCCACTAACATATCACTATTCTTCACTGTAAAACCATTAATAAGAATTTTGAACATCCAATCCTCAAATATTTTCGTTATTTTTTGATCTAAACACTTATGAATATTATATTATCCATTTAGAAGTACCCTCTCAATGTAATAGATTCTCTTCCTTCACATTATTCATTTACATTATTTGAATCATACATTTTGATTTCAAATTTTTCATGATGAAATATATTTTTTCATAAAAAATTACAATTTTTATTCATACCATGGAATTATAGAGTCGATTTTCCTTTCATTAAAACCTTATGTGATCCCTTATGCACGACTATTATGATGTTGAAATTATCTTGTGATATACCTTGTCAATCTTTTTCATTGTGATTACCCATCCATATTTCCACAATATATTATTCAACAAAATGATATTATCCTATATATGTAAGTTAAATCCATCTATATTACTCAAAATAAATACTAATATTATTTGTAATTATTAAATACATTTTTATGTTGTATGATATAAGAGTAATATAAATTCATCCACATGATATGATGTTGAGGGGTGGGCCCAAAAATTTACAACATTCTAATACTACAATTAATGTTTTTTATCTCGTGAGAAACCACTTATGTTGAAAATGATTATATTCAAATAAAATATTGATTTGATTTATTAATGAATATCCTTGACTTATGATTATGATTTAAAGATTAATTTTATTTCCATAATCTTATGATTTCAGGATGTTATACTCTTTTATAAAATTTAAATTTTTTTATTATGATTTTCCCCCATTTGATTATGACCCATGACTCACATGTACAATATTAAATAAAGTTACTGATAAATTTGTCACTTACTAAAATTTAAATCACACCCTTTTCTTATTTTCTCTTTCAAGGTATCCCTTGAAGAATTATTGGAATGAAAAATGTGAAGGTAAGGAACCTAGTTTTTTAATAATTTCATTATTATCATGTCTATTAATATTGTGATATATATTTAATTAGATAATAAAACGAAGCCTCATTTTCATTTTATATTTTTTTCTTTTTCCATTTGGCCACACATAATGAAATAATTTTTATAAAATATATTGGCTCTCATACATCTTGGAGTGTGATTAATATAATGGATATTGATAACTCACCTGAATTTTCCTAGATTTATATTATACATAATTAATGTATTTATTCCAGGATTGTGTTACCAAAATACAAAATTTATTTTATGGTATTTCATTAACCTATTATGTAAAATGTAATTATAATAAAAATAAATATTTGATACTATTAAATAATTATGATTTTTAAAGAAATGTATCTTGAATATAATTAAAAGTGGTTTTCCTTTCAAATTATCAATTATGTTCCCTAAATCCTATAATATCTTTGATAAATATTTTTTTCTTTAAAGGCTCAATTATCAGAGATTAATTTTAAAAATAATTCGTTTTAATGGGTTTCAAATTACCATTTCAAAATATACACATGAAAAAATCCTTTTAGTCTATATTTTATATTACTTTTAGAAATGTCTTTGAAATGTTCATTAAATATTTATCTTCTATATAAATTATAATATTAAAAATAATTTACCAAATGATGTTTATGTTTCATGATTTATCATATACTATATGTATATATAATATTTTTGGGGATTTAACTCATGGAATAAATTTGTTTCTTATTGATCCATTATTTCATGTTACTATTAGGTGATTTATTTTGTGGATGATTTTTTTCATTTATTTCATAATCCATCTATGTTTTAATTTTTTCACTTGTGATTAATTATTTTCCAATAATACATTTTTCCTTATATGGTTTATAATCACGATATTATTTCATTTACTTAACTATATACTCATTATCATATAAGATCTGAGTATATCAATTTACAAAAGTATATTTGAGATTATTCACATGAAAATAATATTTAAATTGGCATGTTGATAATTATTGGGAGACAAAATATTGTTTTTATATTATATATTATAACAAAAAATATTAATATATATTATTTACGATATAATATATTGTTAATGATGTGTTATGATCATTTTTACCCTTTTATTTACCTCGGGAATAATGAAAGGATTTATGGTTATATATGTTATAATTACATACCTATGATTCAGTATATCAGTGATTTTTTATACACGGAGTTAGGTAGATCTAGGGGGTCTCTGGATTATATGAATGCGGATTCAAATCACGTCAAGACCTACTACATGCTCATTGTTAAACCAATTATGGGCACTGGCTCATCAGTTGTCTATATGACAACATGAGAACATTTCCTAGAACCACTGACTAGTTAATGGTGATATTGAGATATTTTAAGTGTTGGATGTCCTTTATTTCCACCTGATCCATTTTATTTCTCATCCACTCTTTCTTCCCAACCATCACCAATTCTAGGTGAAGATATGATCCCTCTATAAATTTTTTTCCTTCAATAAGCTCGTTTCCTTTTTGAATCATGCGTCACATACTTTAGTGGACTCATATAGGTAATTATAACCATATTATTTTGATAAACCACATATATTTTCTTTTTTTACTTTCAGTAGAACCATAATCTATTGAATATAGGAATATTATCATGGAAAAGATTCATTATGATTGAATATTTTGGAGAATAACAGTGGTAAGACATCATTTTTAGTGAGGAATTAATTCCTTACCATGTTACAAAATTCAAATAAAATGGTGTACATTGGTTTTCATTTGTGTGAGTTAGTGGATATATGAGACCATTGTTTTCGTTTTGTTAATGTGAGAGGATGAGGTTTGTATCGATTCATGAGTCCCATTAATGGGACTCTATATGTTTTGTGACTTTTAATTGTTGAAAATGATCATTGTAACATGAATTTATAGAGATTCTTCTTATTAAGAGATTGGAATTTGGATGATCCTTTTGATTTCAGATGATACTGGGGTGGCTGGGATAGATTTCATTATTAATCTATAATGAATCCATTTCTGTGTGATCCTTATAATAAATATATGAGAGTCAATGCACCAATGATATCTACGAGGTTATCATATTTGGAAAAAATAGGAGGTTTCATTTTTTTTTGGAATGGTTTTGATGACAAGGATAAATTTTATTTGGGTGTGGGGGGGGGGTTACCTTAGTCATGATACATTAACTAGTGAGAGGGATGTTTCTACCTAAATATGTTGGTTGGGTAGTATTCTTTGGAATATGTGAATGTAAGATTTATTTTTTGTAATCAAGATGAACATGGAATACTATTCTATGGAACTGGGGGATTTAGTGAAGTTGGATGTATCATGAAATGTTATGTGAGGAAAACCAAATTTGAGGATGTTTGGTCTTGTGGTAATGATGTTAATTATTACATAGATGTTTGGATAGTATTATGTTAGGGTGTTTACCCTTATTTTACTTCTAAATCATTTTTTTATTAGTTGTGTGGCCTTCAATGACATTTAACAAGAAATTTTTTGGGAATATTGGGCCTCACAAGAATCATTAGTATATGAATGTGTGTTTTTTGGGTATCATAAGAATACATGATATGGGCCAGTTTGAATGTTGGAATTCTCAATAACTATCAATACTTTTTATATCATCATCCATCCACTAACCATTGATATATATTGGTGATATAGTTTGAATCGTGAGAAAGAGAAGGATATGCTAGAGTAATTAGATGGAATATCCAAAACCTGAGAGGATTGGATGGTATTCATGGTTGATCTACTTGATGTTTTAGGTATATTTAAGGTAATTTATGTATTAATTATCTATTATTAGGCATGGGTAGTTAGATTTATGGTATTATAGATTTATACAAATGTTTATTTAGATATTTAGTTGAAACCGGTAGATACATGGTTCTTTTTGACTTAGCGAACAATATCCTAGAGGGATATATGTTTATTTATGTATTTATCTTCCTTTATCATATACCAATTTTTTTTCACATATCCATTTATTATAAATCAGATTCTATGGTGTCTTAATTGGAATATACTCTCACCATTCATGATAATATTGGTACACCTGAAACCTTCATGGGTCAAGTATTTAGTTAAAGGATGAAAACCTATTGAGGGAAGACATATATGAGGTAATGGTTTGATAAGGTGACGTCATAAAAAAATATAAGGTGTTGGTGTGGAATTGTTTTTTTATTTATTAAATTAAAACATATATATTTTATAAACCATTCACATATGGGCAGTATCCTTGGATATTTTATTACTTTAATACCATTTATTAGAGCATGGATTTACATTAATATTTTCAGTACATTATTTCTTTTTAATATAGTGATTATTTTCAAGTGATTGTATAAACTAGTTTTTTATTTATTACAAATGATATATTCTACCAATGTTCCCTCTAAATAATTAATACTAATATCAAATATCTCTTGTATAAGGACAACCAAAATATTTCATGTCCCACCCAATCCAGTATGGGGTTATTAAGGCAGGAGGGTGTTACAAAATGGTATCATAGCTTGTTTTTTGTTTTAATATTATTTTATAAAATAGGAAAGGGGATAAGTGGTTGTTTTAAAGAGTAAAAAGTTGTTCATGGGAGTATATGACTTATGTATTATATAATTACAGTATTTTTAGGGATGTGATTGATGTTCTCATTGTTTTCAATTACTCTAGAATGATTACACCTCATGTGAGACACATGAGGTTTTCTTGATAACTAAAATTATTAGGGTTTATAGTATTTATGCTTGCCAATTTTTATAAGATCATGAGATTTCATAAATTCGATAATGGCATACCTGTTCACATGACATATGATTGGTCTCTTGTGAATGATAGAATTTTAAATTAATTAATTTTATTCAAAAATACATTTAGTACACTCCAACATATATTCTTGGGGATATCTTTTTATTTTATATTTAGATAATTATATTTTTCTTTAAATTAATATGACTAATATACATGCATAAAAACCATGGATTTATTCCTTATGAGGAAAGGTAGGTTTTATTTATGGTAATATTTGTGCATTTTCTACCCCTTTATATGTCATGTAGATGTTTTTTCTAATATTTAGGAAAATATGAAATTCAGTTGGAAGAAGTAATATTAAATTTATTTCAATTGTTTTTGTAGTGAAACGGGATATTTGAATTCCAAGTGGTTATGGAAATATTTTATTTGAAATTTTCAAATGGAAAATGGATTTTAAAGGGCATTTTCATATTAGTCCGTGACATAAGTAAATTGTTCATTTTAATTCATTGGTTTTAAAATTGAAAAAAAGGATTATTATTATCAAATTATTATGAATGATGAGAGGGATATAGATTCTATTATTTTCAAATAGGTTTCAAAATTGGTTTGTTAGAATGTGTTTTTAAATGGGATATCAAGAGAGTGAAATGGTTTGGATCATCAAGATAGATTTTTTGTGAGTCATGGCTACCTAATTTGAACTATTTTTTATTGATATGCATGTGATTCCCATTGAGGGACTCTTTTCTGTTGTGTTTGATAATGTTTAAAGCTGATGGGGAATCAGATAAGTTTATATAGAATGAAATGATCTTAGATAACAAATTATTGTATCCAAATTCTTAGCAATTTTATTATGCATGAAATCAAAATAAAAAATATACAGGATTTATCAACATGTATCCTTATTATAGATTAGTAATAAATTTTCACATGTACCCCATTCAATGTATATTCTTAAATGAATCATGGAATAATAAAAATAAATTATATTTAGTTCATAATATTAAAAAAAACATTCTTATAATGTCAAGAGAAAAGTTAAATAAGATTTATTAATATTAATTTTAAAATTATTATTGATTTTCTAAATTAAAAAAAATTGATACAAGTAATATAGTTCAAAAATTTAATATGATTTTAATAACATTTCATAATATGAATACATGTATCACATCTTCTTAAAATGAATAGCATGCTACTAAATAAATAAATATTTTTATTATATCTCAAACAAATAGGATGGTTAAAAATATGTTAAAAGATTTTTTTAATCCTTATCCTCAACCATGTGGCCAGAAAAATACTATTTTAAGAACATTGAATAAATTATTCAAAACATATGTTAAAATAAACACATGTTTCAAAGAATAGTCTATTTTTTTTCAGAAAACAATTTGCTAAATATTTTAATTTAGCTAATTGGGACTCACTTGTTATCAATACACATATTAAAAAAATACAATGATTAAAAACATTATTGAAAAAATTATGAATTATTATTTTTAAACCATTCATAAAAAATTTACAAACTATGATATCCAATAAATTCACCCATTTTATTTCTTCATGAATAAATTAATTTAATTAATTTAATTAATTGAAAAAATACTAAAATCTAAAACTCAAAAAGTTGTATGTTGTTAATTTGTTTAAATATAATGTAATTTAAATCATTACAGGCATGAATCCTATTTCGTAAAATTTTCACAATTTCTATAATAAATCACATATTTTAAGCATTTAAATTTTTTAATAAATTTTTAATAACGAACACATATCTACCACAGTCTTTTCAAAACTAAAATCAAGACCTATAACATCAAAATTTGGGAACCCAATATAACATATTTAATGAATCATAAATAAAACGCGATAATAGAAAATTCTACATTAATGATCAATAAAATTGTTCTTATTTTGTTTATAATTTATAATTTAATAATAACAACCCCATTTATATATTTTAAAAATTTAGAATATCCACTCATCACTTAGAATTGGTTATTTCTGTTAAATTCATGATTTTTAAATTAACCACTCACAACATCTGTCAACCGACCCAAAGATCCTAGATGATAAAAATAAAATTTTAAACAAGAATGAAAATTTAATAGAACCCATTATTCACAAAATGATATAGAAAATTTTTAAGACACTGATGTTATCACACGGTTTTAAAACATATGATGAAAAATAACATCTCAAGAAGGTTGATTTCTCCCCTCCATTAATATGTTTTGGACTATTAAAATGATACCAATATGATATAAGTCTCTTGCAATAATTAAAGTACACAAGTACATAATAAAATTACAATAAAAATAAAAAGAAAAATCCTCTATATATAATAATATATTTCAAAATTAATTCAAAAATTAATAAACTACTTGTTAATTTTTTTAAATAAAATATTTAAACTATTCTATTTTCCTGATGTGGGGTTTATATCTGCCAGAAAAAGTGAAGATTATATTGATTAAAACAATTGGTGACATAGAAATATCCATTCCTCTAGACTAGATATATAATATTCTTGTCATGAGGGTTGCATCTAATAGCAATATAATAATATAAACCCCTCACCAGAGTAGAGTATATATTCACACCTTTGATCCCAAGTATAGATTTATAGATTTTTATAAACATGGTTATATAAAATTTTTTCCAAGACAACTTCATCATATAAAAACTATGTTTGATGAGTGAGATACAATCACAATCACTATAATAAACTAGGTTTGGGTTGGAATCTATCTACTGATGTGGAAGAAAAATCACAGCTCATGAAATTAACAGCTGGGTTTCAATCAAGCAAATGGGGAGGATTACTTGTACTCATTTTTAAAGGATATAAATCAAGAAATGATAATAATTGTGATTATTATATTTAATAGTCTAATATTTTAAGGTTTAGAGTAATAATAATGTAACTCAGAGGATTAACTACACATCAAAAGTAGAACACATTAATCCTATAATAGAGGGATTCTATCATTGGTTGAGAAGATAACATTGTAGATAAATAATTATTCTCCTCTAGAAATATGATTTCAAAACTCCCCCCACAAAATAGTAGACTCTGAATAATATTCTTGAAATAAAACAACTAATGTTGACTTAATCAATGAATCATTTTCATAGTCATTGAATCCCAATGATCTTCTCGATCCTGATCAAATCAGGGTAAATATCATATACCTAAAACAAATATATTTCCTATGGTTCAAAATGAATCTATAATATATACGATTACGTAGGTTATGAATGTCTTAACGTGTCCCCCTCTGATCATTTTCATCATTGCACACAACTATATGATGATATTATTAATCATATTTTCGTACATTTTTTCACAATCCTGATTTGGTCATCAAAATTGAATCATTAATTCAGAATAATAATCTTCATTAAATCATAACCCTATAAATATATTTTTTGTAAGAACATTTAATACATTTTTATCCGATTTCTCAATTTCTATACTATTTGAAACAAACCCATACAATAATGACATATGATCCTTTCATGGGTCAGTACCTTTCATGTAGTAATATGTCACATAGAATATCAAGTAGTCTTGATGGTCCTTACATCATATCAAATGAGAAACTAAAATCCCACTGCATAAGAGATTTTCCTTGATATATAACATACTAACCCCTATGAGTACAGTTTCCCTAATAATTAACTATCACCAAAATTACGTAACATTAAACTTCATTATATCACTCAACAACAACCTATGATACAACTCTATCATGTCTCCCTCCCTAAAATGGTACCCCTATTGGTATTGTAATGAATGTGTATATATAACGACCTATTAAAACCACCTCTAATTACAATCGGTTAGAGAATAGTGATGATGGTATATAATCACACATATAGGATGTAGTAACCTCATAATTATTTGAAAGTCAATGATAAAATAATAAAGACACAACATAAAATGCTATCACAATAAAAAATAAATTAATCCTGTTACATGATGACTTGTTCTACATAACTTGAAATTACTGAAATGAACATAAAAATGAGTAAAATATTTAGTGCTGACCATGTATAACAAATAGCTACTTAAACAAAAGGTGAACGATTAATTTCCATTTTAATCAACGAAAAAGTCATTCTGACCATAACAATGATTATATAGACACGAGGATAAAAAAAATATATAATCAACATGATAATACATGAATACACTAAATAAAAAGGTAATCATAGAAGTATGAATCCCACTGAGGAAAAAATTGAATGTTATTTTTCACATAAATAGTATAAAATTCTTTTCACAACGCCAAAATTGTTCACTAGTCAAATTACAAATAGAATTATAACCAAAATATTGAGAATATATATATATATATATATTTCCATCATGAAACCACTTCCCAACTAGTTTTATGATCTCACACAAAAAATGACAAACAACATGATCTCTCACACCTTCAACAAATAATCATTCCTAAATCATCATAGAACCCATATCATACCATAAACATAATAAAACATGACATGACTATACCAACTAGAAAACTCCTAGTAGGTGGTATCCCGGCTGTGACACCCTTAACCTACCTCTAATAGGAGTGGGGACATAGACATATTCTGAGTAAGAATATCAAACACAAGGGAGTCCTAATACAACGGTACCTACAGACATAAACATATCAAGTGCACTAACACTATGTGGACGCATAAAATATAAATAGTACCCCAATATATGAAAAATATATATATCTCCCAAAAATTGTACCAGAAAGTATAGAATAGATTGTAATCAAAACAAAATCCCACTGAAACTATAAAATGGAGTCCAAAATGCTAAAAACGAGTGTACAGCTGTCAATTATAATACCTCATTTCAAACATGGGTCTGTTAAGCTCCCTATACATTTCCTTCACTCGATCCTCCAATGACACCATTGACATATCATTCATATAAATAAGATTCTATATATGTGGGAATCCCAATGTAAGGGTGTGTATAAAAATAACCAGTTTAATACATTGAAATCACTAAATAATAATTAAAAAAATTACAATTCTTCTAATGGACTATGTAAATATGTCAATCATGACATGAAACATATAAATATTATAATAACCCATATATATTCATGATTGTGTATGTGTATTAAATATGTCATGACAATAGAACCAACCATCTTATTATTATTGAGGAATCACTGAAATATATTTCTAGTGTAATTCAATCAATGAGCCTGATACAACTATAGTGCTTTATCTAGGATGTTGTGATTTCTAGGACTCACCATGAAAAAGTGATCACTAGATCACTAAATATATCAATGAATAGAAACATAATATTATCTTGGGACACATTGTTATATAGTTTCCTTTATATAACAACCTTCTATGTAAGTTATATTATTACTATGATTTGTTTCACAATTATTCATCAAACCCCACCTAGGTAAAATGAAAAATGATGGAGGATATCTCCTTAGGCCACACAGATTGATTTCAGTAATCTATACATGAAAAATCCCATAGATTAGACATTTTCATATTCCTTGGTCGTGATTCCTCACTATACTTAACTTGGATGTAACAATGGAAATCACACTATATAAACAGGTCCACACTGAAGAGAATAATGGCCTTAAAAACCGTGGAGATTTTATAAAATGATTATTGGAAGTATATGATGTTTTATACCTTCACGGGTACATCTTGTGTACATATACCCATGCACCTAAACTCTGGTTCATACATCTATACTATAAAAATGAATATATACCCTAATGAAGTACACAGTAACTCCTAGGGTAGAGATTATACATTGTGTACTACAACTACTCTATATTTACTTTCTCTAGGGTAGATTGAGGGTCTCATTCCATTTTGTATGGATTTAATTGTGTATAATGTGTGCCAATGCATAATCCTTATTAGGTTATACTGTAGAATTATATCATGAATGTTGGATGTGATCACCTCAATGATATTATTCATAGATGTAGTTTAGGATTCCCTTCATGTGGCTAGGGGTATGATGCTCTATAATTTTCTTTAATTTTGGAAGGTTTTGAGGAATAATCATGACCTACATATATAGGAATTTGATATTTTATAATTCAGGTTATTCTAGGAATTTATCAATATACCATATCATCCCTTGGTGAGATACAATTTCCACACACAATGATATATTGATATACATAAAGATGTTATTCATGGAAGAGTCTTATGAGAAATAATTCTCAATTGAGAACCATCGTTACTATTAATAACATGGTAGGAATTATCTTTGAGGAGTGTTATCATGATACATCAAGTAAAATTTGATGAGTTTTTTTATGATTTGACATCATTGAGACATGTTGTCAGTCTTCAGTATATCTGGCTTATTTTATTATTAGTATGTATTATATCCCAACTGACACATATCTTTGTTGATGAATTGACTAATATCTAGATGTTTTATTTTTGTGTTACTTATAGGTTCCCTATAGTGTATTTTTATACTCAAACCTATTTGGAATCATCACTTACCTTTCATATATTTTTTATAATAAAGACCCCTTGAAATTTTTCTAGAAGGAAAATGAGTTGGTTGATCATATTGATCTAGATAGACCATGGTTCTTACCATGTGATGCATTCAACAATATCCCCATCCTTAGAAGTGTGGACTCCATTTTTATGTGATAGTGGATTTTTTGAACTTCATGCATTGAAATATTAGTGTCATACATCAATTAAATGTATACATATATTCATGAATTTGGGAACCAATTTTAATTTATCATTGACCATAGGGTCGATATATTAGATATTTTTATATGCTTGTGTGTGGACCCGTACCATATAAAAAAATACTATTTGTGTAAAATAAAAAATATATGTTTGTCACTAGCCCTTGGTCTATTAGGGAAAGACATGGGTCTCTCAGTTGGATAATTATAGAAAATGAGAGATCATTTGGATCTATTCATTAAAGTGTGTTATTAATTATGGTTTATTCATGTTATTGATGTTTGGAGACTTTCTAGATATGATAGTGGTTTGGATGGTAGTGAAATTATGTTAATGTCTGTAGTGATTATCTCTAAATCTATGGAAATAATTTTTGGTGTGGTGACCAACATATACCTTCAATAGTAAGTTTAGAACATTCTTTTAGAAACAATAAATTTAGATTCTAATTGCTAGGAAATCGTTACTGCAAGAATCCTATAATAATGTTTTGTGGTTTTAATTCCCATTTCTAGTCTAATTCATAAAGAGACTCTTTGACCACGATAAATATTTTATTTTATTTCATGATGCCCTCATGATGATATCTAGATATGATATAATAGTGTTATCAAGATGATATCCAAATTAGGGATGATGCTTTAGTGAAATGAATTGTGTAATAGTTGGTATCTCTTGGAGGTCTCTTAGTTTTTCTACAACCCTTTGGGAAGAAGGTTATTCCAGAAGTATCAAATGATGATACGAATAGGTTTTGTGTACAATAATATTTTCATATATAGTTAACCCTCTCTTTATGGGGAAATATAGAGTCATAGAAATTCTAAGTCTATCCATAGGTAGTTATGTGTGTTTTACACATTGTGAGGACACCATTTGATAATATAGTGGACATTTTATTGAATATTCTTCATGGATACATAGGCTGATGTTAAATTGTGGGTGTCCATAAAATGACTAAAATTAAACTATTAGTTAGATATTGAGTGTCTATTAAAATAGTATTAATACCAATCCACATTATGTGTACCACAAATATAGTAGGTTCTAGAGCTTCTGAAGGGAAGCATTATAATGGAAGAGTATTAGACGAAGATCACCAAAATCTCATGATACTATAGGGATATGGTTCATGATTTATTATTCTATGTTACAACATATGAGAAGTTCCTATACTAAGATATAAAATAAGGAGTTTTATCGCATTTGTTTCTAACAAAGATGGAGTGAAAGACTGTGATTTCAAAGTAGAGAGTATTCTAGTTGAGCAGATGAAAAAAAATATTTATAGAAGTAGACACACAAGATATTTTCCTTCATCCACTAGTAATTGGTGGTCTATATATGGATCTGAGTGTGTGATACACTTCAAAAGATGGTCATAGGAAATATGTTCTACAATTTATGGATCTATATATACATTGTGTTTTCCTAGGGGAAGTAATGTTTCTTTTACTATGTTTGGGGGAATCTCATGTGAAATTTTCTAATCCATTGTGTAGATGATAAATAGATGTACGACGGACATTCAAGGATGATAAATCATATATAAAAATATGGAATGTTGGGAGTTAGATGTTGTAGAGGACTAGGGAGGGAATTAAGAGCTAGTAGACAGTCTGATCTTTGTCCACCACAATGCCTAAGTGGTACACTCCAAACTGAAGAAGTAGTTGGTCATGGATGAGGATATTTTTAGAGGAGGTCTACGTACTTGATGAATCAGAAAGTAATATAGGTATGTTCAAAGTATTCTATAATTTATTTATACTACTTCTATAAAAATACATGAGCCAGCCTTTCATTACCAAATCTCATGTCTGATATCATGTGATTCCGGCAGATCCAATGTCCCAACCATTATTTTGGGAGACACAATATTCATTGATCACATACTTCTTCTAATAATTTTAACTTGAACTCATTGGTGGAAATTTAATATGTCTTTTTTATTGAGTCCTTCTGATGGATTCTTATGTATGGATTCTCTATTTGTAATTTATTCTTATATTCCTTTCATCATGCAGAAGATAAAATGTGTCCTCTTAGATATGAATTTTTTCCCTTTTAAGGAGATAGGGAATCCTAGGATGATTTAGATGTTGTATTATTAGGGGGAAAAAATTTATTACTGAAAAATTGGGATGTATGACTCTTAGATCAACAGATTCATTCAATTATCAGTTACCTATAGTTGTGGTGGGTTATGACGTTGTATTCCATGAGTATGTGTCATCATTACCAATATAATGATAGGTAGCCATATTAATAGAAATTAACAGAGATATTGTCTATATATATGTCCATGAATATAAGATAGAACTTTTTGTTCTATATGAGCAGATGATATAGTTCGATGATTTAATATGGACAGATTTGTTAAACCAAGTGTGTAACACTATGTCATCCATGTTTTGTTCATCAAGAAGGAATTAGAGAGATTAAGGATTTCCGTGGATTATTATCACATAAACAAGGAATATATTATTACTAATTCTCCACTATCAATGTCTGATAACCTCTTCGGCAAGACGAAGGGTGCGAGATGGGTCTCAAAGATTGAATTGGCCAATTAATCATCAACTCTGAATTTGGGATCCAGATATGATGTTGATGATATTTTGGTATATCTGTGGTCACTATGAGTAAATTTTTATTCAATTATGAATTATGAATTCATAAAAATTGTATATTAGGTTCTTGAACTTGATCATTAATCTGTTTTAGATTGGTTCATGGTTGTATTTATTGATGGTGTCCTACTATACTCTACAAACATGATACAGTCACAAAGACACTTGAAGATGGACCTTGATAGGATTATAAAGTACCATGTGTGTAAAATTTTATGAGGTTTCAATTAAGAATATGGGGTGTCCAATTAATATGACATGGTATCTAAAAATATACTGTAGTAGGGGACCTAATGAACTTTGAGGCAATGCTATCCCAAAAGAATCCCACGAAAGTAATGTACAAAAATAGTTTCCTTGGGATGGATTGATACGATTAGGGATTTGGGAATACATTATATAGGATATAGGTACCCAAGAAATCATTGATCTAGTAGGGGGATCCCTTTTAATGGATGGAGTGTTTTCAAGAGGAATTTTAGGCATTATAATAGTGGTTGAAAAGTACCAACAACTTGAGACTAGTAGAGGAGGGTGTTGATTATGAAGTGTTAAAAATGACTTTGGTAATGAATGTGGAAGTCTCTATATATAGATTTATGAAGTGAGTAATTATTTTTACTGATGTTTGAGAACATATATGAAGAATTATGTAACCCATAATTTTCATTTGGTATTATAAATCTTTTCTCTAAGGATGTTGATACAATATCTTATAGTTGATCAGTTTATCACATACTCTAACCAAATGAATCTCAAGTAAAATTTTCATAGAATTATCAAAACTTATTAACCCTAAAATGGATAGATTTACATAATCATTTGATAATACAAATATTATATACACTTTCTAAGGGTAACATGGTGCAACTATCATTAGGAAGAGTTATTTTTCATATTTCTTATGTGTGGAATCATATCGCATGGTATAGTTGTTATTATACTTAGTGGATGATGATGGTGTGGCATACCATTAGTCAACAGTTTCACCCCTCAACTTATAAATAATGTTTGGGATTATAATACTAATGGTACTTATTGTTATTCCTTTCAAATTTTGATTTCTACATGATGTACTATGGACATATTTTTTGAAGGTGGGTTGGATGTTAAACATTTCGGAGAATAGATGATGGTATAAGTGAGGTTTAGAGATGATATTTTGATGGAGTTATACACATACAAACTATTTGTACATAGTTGTATGGACATGATGTACCATAATCATCGATGTCATTTCTAGTGTCTATGTCTGATGAGGTGTGTCGCTGAGTTTCTCTCATGATTCCTCACATAAATGTTTTTTAAGGTTGAGTTCCATGATATAGTGGTTTGACTCAACCCATTTAGGTTTTAATGTTGAAGTGGGATGGATTATATATGGACATAATTATCGGGATCCCATTATCATCTAATGTGTATGACGATATCTGGGTGATCATATACTCACACACTATATCATTCCACTTTAAATAAATACTATATCAGAGATAGTTGGAGGGAATTAAATTAAGTTACCTATTGGTGATAATATTACTTCATGTAATTCCATAGAATATCAGTTTAGACCCTCATATCCAATTCACATTGTGATTATATGGAGTATTTTTTGATGAATTTTAGAATGAATTGTGTTTTTGGATGGATATTCAACCCAGGATAATGAATAGATAACGTAGAAAATACTTGTTCTAGGGGATATTCTTAGAGTAATAGTGTCACACATGTCAATTCATTGTCCACGATGGCCTCAGTGGTTTGGGTCATGTTAAATCACATCAAAAATTCTGCATTGTCTATATAGTTACTAATTTTTTTTTAAAATTATCTTAATCATATATATTATGTATTAATCCTCAATCAATTATAAAATATAGGCAACACAACTATAATAGTTTTTAAAATACTAAATTAATAATAGATGATTGTACAATAAACTCAAACCATCATGTAACACATTCCATATGAATGGAAAATCACCCCTATAAACACATAGACAATCACAAAATACTATAGATTAAAAGGGAATTGGTTAGATCATACAAATATGTATTCCTTGAAACATGAATATTTGGTAAAACTCCCCAAGTACCATATGCTTACAATTTTCATTTGATTTTGGGTGGGGTGAATATGAAATATCAAAACATATAGAATATTTATACATTACAACCACAAAAGGGAGAACTAAATAACCTTAGATATAGCTTACATAATTTTTACATTAGAAACCAAACTTCCACCACTAATGTATATATATCAAAGAAGAATATAAATATCAGATTTAGATATCGATTAATTAATATTATTATTTTATATTTTAAAGTGATTATATTTATATATAATAATCCATGTTTTTATGGAACTATTTATTATTTTTTAATATTCTCAGCAATTTCTTCATTATAAGTGGGTACTAAGAAATATACATATTCTATCATTAAATAATTTATCATTACATTAACATATGAGTACTCTAGGACTCAGCCAAATAATCTTTATAAATGATTCATTCATGGTTTATAGCATCAAAATGTGTCATGTTTTAGGAATCATGTAAACAAATAACATCCAACCCTCATCCATTTTGCGCTCATTTGGGTAGAATAAAAGATGATAATTATTCCTTGCTCAGAACTCACCCTGATAGCACAGTGTTTCAACACCATTTCGCGTAAATTTTCATTGAGTATATCATACTAATATTATAATAATAAGAAACACCCCATTAATTAATCATCCTAAAAAATAGATCCTCATACCAACATAGTAACAATTAATGACACCTTTCTATTCCCCCATCATCATAATTGGATCCCCATTGCATCACAACCTCATGAATACCTACAAATCAATAATTATCCAAATAATAATAATAATATATAAATCATTAATATAAATGTTCGATTTTCTAAAGCATACATACATATCAAATTTATTTTCCATAAATTGTTTTAATGAAAACTAAGGTCACAACCCAACAACCTTCATTCCGTCAATAATAATGAATGAAATCACTCATCCCCAATCAGTCCATACATAACCAAAAAACAATTTAAATTAAATCATGAATTATGAATATTATTAGGAATATGTTTTATAATTTATAAAGCACATATTTTCAGTTATATGTATCTATAATGAAATTAAAATTCTTCAATAATTATTTCCATGTTTAAGTAATATTATAATAATAATTAAGTGTTCTATGCATGACTAACTAAATTAATTGATAACATAATCCTATTTTATATTGTTTACATATATCATGATTTTAAATATGATAAAAAAAATTCTAACCTATTTTTATTACATTCTTCAGTAAATATAAAGGCATCACATAAAACAGATTTGATGATAAAGTCCAAAAAATAATTTCATCATTTAACTGTAAAATATTAATTTATTAAAATTGTTGATAATTAAAATTTATATGATTTTATATTTAGAATTATAAATATAATTTTGATCACAATTTATTATACTATTTAACCTTACAACTGGATATTATTTTATATTAAGAAAAAACAATTATACAATGCCATGAATGTTTCTATTGACTTTTTTTCTATAATTATTGGAACAATTAATATAATTTAATGACATGAAATTATCCATTTTCTATTTCATATGATAATTAAAAAAATTATAAAATATTATTATCAATAGTATGTGATAAATCTTCAAATTCCATTGTGGGAATTAATATCAGTAATATATAACATATATTTTGAATTTCTATTCATTATTCTAAGATAATAAAAATTATTTAATGCATAAAATATTATCTTTACATAGATTTTATGAAATTATTAAATTAATATTATAAACATAAACTATATTAAATAAAAATCAAGTTTATTTATTGAAATTACAACAACATATTAATCATATTGAAATACATCTAATTTATTTTTATTATTTATCAAGACTAATAAGATACATTTGAAATTTATAATATGAATGTTATTATAAATTTAATAAAAAAAAGTATTACTCTATATAAAATTCCTAAATTTTATTTTTTAAGAATATTATAATTAGAATATTATATAACTTATCTCTTATATAGTCTATAATTTAACGATAATCAGATTTACCTATCTGCCTGAGACAAATTATTCACTTTTTTATGATTTTACAATGTTAATATAATGAAATATTAAGAAGGTAATATAGTATATAGTTATATCACGAAACAAATAATTAAACAATTCTGTGATGTAATAACTGTTTTCCTTTTAGTTATTTTGATGTAATTTCATAAATATTTCTAAAAAAATGAAGTGGTATAGGGTTTCCCATGTTCTTGAAAATAATTGTTCTTAATTTGACATACCAAGATTATAATTTTTTTAAGGAATAAAAAACTTATTTCTAAAAATCATATTTAGCCAAGATCTATTCCCAAATTCACATTTAAATAAATAAATGTATCAGATCCTATAACTCCAAAATGATTCATAAACTATAGCACCAATACAAAGGATAGATAGAGGGATTCATACAGGCTATAGTTTTTATAAAAAGTGTAAAACCATAATTAAATTATTTAAGAGACTAATATAGAAAATACTAGGTGGAAGGTGACATGGTAAAAGGAAATAAGATACAAACAGTTCTGATTTTTTGATATTATCATGAAGCTGATTGTTCTTATAGATAATCCATGAAACTATCTTGTCATTGATTTAATTTATCTACCTATTCACTCTCACCTAAAACATTTGCTCCAATCAAATTTAACCAATAAAAAATAAAATATATGATTTTTTAATCAACAATGAGAATAAAAGTTCTATATTTTCATCATTTATAATGATTATAATAAATAAAAAGATACAAAACTGAAATTAGAAGATAATATGATAATTTTCTAAATATCGATATACCTATAAAAAAGAGATACATAGTTTGTAAGGGTAATTTTTTTACACTTATTCCACTAAAATTAAAGAAATCCATTTTGCATAAAATTATTTTTTAATGGTAATAAAATTTACCTATATGTTTCCAATAAGATTTCAGAAATTATTTTATTAGATAATAATATTTCCTATACACAGGCTTTAGACTCATGTGGTTTCCATTAATTGAGACATGATAAAAACATATATTGGTGAATGAAAAAATATTTTATACCATTATATTTATTTCAAGGACTTAAAACACACTTATACAAGGTTAGGCTTCATTTAATATGGAATGTAGGATTGTTAATAGTACATTATATGAAATACAGAGAAACCCTTAAATGAGATAATGAAACATTGTTAAACCCTTATATCATTTAAAATATAACTTTCTACAGCCATTAAAAAACCATCTTACTTTTACATACTAATTAAAACAGATAGTAACCCACTTTAATCTATTGTAAAATCCACTAACGTTTACTTAGATCATGATAAAGTGAAATGACCATTACAAAGATAAAACAATCCTTTAAATATCCTATAGTGATTCATATATACCTTTATGAAAAAAAAAGAATGAAAATATGTACTCATACACTATACAAGAAAAACATGTCTTACTGTTTCATATTATATAGAAATATAACATTAGAATAAAAAATTCAAAACTGGTTGTATAATGTTATGATTGTAATTCAATATATTATATTCCTATAAAATTATAACATAAATAATAATTAATATTTATTTTAGGATTTTTGAAATTAAAAACCAAATATAAAAACATATAATTAGTTTAAAAATATATATATATAAATTTAACAATGATCATTTAATACTTTTAAACTACATTAATAATTTAATGAAGCATTGCAATACTACTTATTAAAATACAAAAAAATTCAAATAATCCCCAAACCACAAAATTTCAAAATAAGACTCATCAATATTATATCACATTATAATGCAACCTCAATATTATTATTATTTAAGAATATTTGACTATAAATAGTAAAAAGAAATTAAAAATAATTAGATGATAAAATAATATAGTATTTAATGGTCTGACTGTGATATATTATCCTAAAAAATTAGTCTATTCACTCATAAAAATGGGGGAACATAACTATGTATTTTTTCTTGTCTTATAATAACCACTATTGGTTATAATTTTGTTTTATGTTTGATATATTCTCAAATGAATCCATTAATCTTTTGTAGTATCTGATAGACATCTTTACATGATCTACATGACATGTTAATTATAATGGAAGAGGAAAGGATGCATGGATTACTACATTCAACCCTATCTAATCATTATTTAAGGTTTATAAATATGTTATAGTGTTCCTATAGAATATAATTATATATATATTTTTTCACAAGAACAACTCATCATCTTTCAATAGATGAGTGATAATAATAAAACACTCAAACTCTTGAAAATTTATTGAGATCAAATTCAATGTATTCTGAATGATGTTTGGAAAAATACCTTTCAATTATAGGGATACAGTAAAATAATAATTTCCATTGTATAATTTGAATATAAAAATCATGTCACAAAATGAAAATAGTTTAAAAACTCTATCGAAAAGAATTTTTTTTTTGAGAGTTGAAGTTATTGATCTCAAATCTTGTAATAGATACATCAATAAAGCATAAATATTTTCAAATATATTTTAAATATGTATAAATTTACATGAATAGATAAATTAAAAATAATTATTATGATGTAGTATTAGAGTATATATACAAGTAATTCCCTCTAAATATCACCTTATATGTGGTTTATGTAATTCAATAACGGTGAAATGTTGGTCCTTACATATGTTTTACCCATAAAAATCATTGATCAAGTGTGAAAAATATTTGAGGAAAAATTTATTCTATCAAACATCAAATTAGTTCATGATGAGATATATATAACTATTTGGAGTATCTTCACCCATAATCAATCATATATACTAAAATCAATGATTTTTCACTACAATATGATTTCTCTTTTGAAGAAAAACAAGAATAGAACATGGAACATAAATATTATATAAAAAAATAAAGAAACAAACATCCTTAAACTTCTACCCATGGTAAATAATAATGAGAAAAAAATGTGGGAACATAATTATAAAATAATTAGAAATAATAATTATGATTTTTATAAGATAAATTTAATATTATGGTGATGTATTATTATTAGGTAGAATGTTTTACCCAATGTTTTATTCCATGAATGTTTATTTATATTATTTATTATATGGGAGTCCAATCTAGAAAACAAAAAAAATCAATTCATTTTTATAATAAAATATTAAAATAAATGATAAAGATTAATATATTCTATGATAGAAACAAGAAAAACAACTACAAAAAAACCATGTGGACTAAAAATACAAATAATTCTTATAACCATACAAAATGTACTCATTATCCTCATCGACTTCCCTGAAGAACATTTCAATGCTTATAAATATTTTTATAATAAAAATAATATATATATATATAATTACTATTTTTTGAGATTAATAAACAAAATCAATTAATTAATTATAGAAAATTACGTAATCATGTATATATTAATGTTATATATAGGGTAGTTATAAATATAGACATTATATATATGGTTTTTGGATATACGATCATTATGCATACATATATCAAAGTAATATATTGTGTATTTGATATGTATAAGTATATTATGTGTTACAAATTATATATTATATGTATAATTAAAAAATAATATAATTATAACATTAATTTACACTAACTCATTTGTGATAATATTTTTTATTTTATTGAATTTATTTTTGTATACAACACATTTCAAACTAATATTCAAATATTAATGATTCATTTTAATAATAAAAAATGAAATAATTATTGGAATGAGAAGTAAAGAAATTTAATAACATTTAATAATAAATTAATTTCAAATATAGAATTTGAATTTAATGATTAATTATAAATAAATAATGTATTCATTAATAATATTTTTATTATATATTACAATATTTTTTATAAATGTGAAGTTGATGTGAGTGATAAAATATAATTAAATTTTTTTATATAAATAACAGTAATTAATATTTTCATATTATTATTAATTTATAATGAATTAAAATAAAGTCCCATTTGTTCTAGAATAAATGTTGAATAAAAAATATTTTTTTTTTCAATTTGGAATTTATAGTTTATTAAAATATCATTAATAATATGGATTAAATTTTCATAATAATTTAATTGACAATATTAAATAGGGTAAAAATAAAATTTTATAAAAAAAATTATTTGAGGTAAATATATACTTACATTGTTTTGTTTAAATTAGTTAAAAGGGTATAAAATTACAGGTAAATTACATACATATAAATATCCATATATATAAATTAATTAGAAAAGGGGATTCATTGTTTTTGACCATTATTATTACACATAGGATCCACTTTTTTTGTAATATAATACTACTTACACATTAAATAATATATATTTAGGAGTATTCCACTAAAAATAACCAATTCAATGAACACTTGATTAACAAAAAATTAAAAACATATCCTTTTGTTTTATATTAATATATCTAGACAAAACCACTATATCAAAGACCTTATTACTGTTTGTTAGACCCTAATATATTAAATGGGGCCAAAATTCATTATCCATATAGATCCAATTTCAAAAAATGATAAATTCATTAAAGTAAGTATCACAAACATCACTATATATTTTTACTGATCGTCTGGTTTACAGTCCTTATTAATCCCATTAACCTCTAAAATCATTATACATTAAAATTAATATGTTTCCTTAAATTATATATTACTACAATATGACTTTTTACTATTATTAATTTATTAGTGTAACATGTTATTATTGGGGTTCATTCATCCAAATACATTATTGATGCTATGATATCTTCATTATTTCCTAACTAAATATAAAATTTTATATTAATCATGATAATACATAAAATTATAATATAATTTTTTTTTATTATTATGGTTCTATAAAGTGTAAAACAAATGAGTGATAATAATAATTTAACTCATAAATACTAGTAAATTACATGATAAATGGTCCTCATGAATTCCATTATCACTAATAATACCTATCTCATCCCTAAATTGAACTGGGTACTTCATAGATAAATACAATACTATGAATCCACTACATGAATAATCAAGGTATGATAAATGTTTTATTCAATTATTTGGATCGATATCACCATTATTAAATACTAGCGATTTAATCAAAATTACTTTCATAAAATTATGAAAACAAATAACATCTATAAAATAATATTATACTAATTGATAATTATTAAATATTTATTAATATTATATATTTTAACTAGGTTCTTATATAAGGTATTAATTTATATATTATTATTATATTTCTTGTTATGTTGAATTCATTGGAATTCGGAGTAATGGTTGGAGATTCTTATCTTCTTTTCCTTCCAATGGTATATGTAGAATATGAAATACAAATTTTAATATATTTTTAATATATTATAAACTATTTATGTATTATAGGTTAATATTCATGAAATTCATATTGTTTAAAATAACAAATCAATTTCTTCCCATTATGGACTATTAATTAATTACTTATTGAATTCATACATTATTCTCACTCAATAATTATCATTATGTGATATTATCGACTCATAATACATCATAATGTGAATAAGTTTTACATTTAGATATAATACACAATATTTGTAGAGACCCGAAGCTAGACGTACATTGACATTACATTACATTTGCGGAATACTTAGTACATAAGAAAAACACACACACAAGGATCGTAATAGTTTAGTGTCTTTGGAAACTCGGAATATAATCTTCTAATCCTGGTGAAAGATCTTCAACATCTCCCATAAAGATCTTCCATTATTTTTATACCTAAAACCATTCCTTATATCCTGGGGAAAAGAAAACATGAAAGGGTGAGCTCAAATGATCAGTAAGGGTAAACAAAATAAATATCAATCACATCGTATACACAAGAACATAACTTTTGGAAATCTTAACCTGCAAAAGAGATCATAATTTCATAACATGGGATAAATCATGGCATTCAAATGTAATCACAATAATCATAACATAAAACATTAAACTTTGTGGCATACACACATAATCATAGAAAATCATTTCTTGTTAGTCAAGACTCATTGCCAAGACTATCTTAGTGGACAAAGTCCCTTTCTGAATCGAGTGACCCTCGTTCCAGTCCTGTTTCACTGAACCGGTATAACCTACCGTTCCAGCCATGTCTATCTCATGAGATATAACATCTTTACCCAATGCATTGGAGGGAGATATAGGTCCCACCCATCTTATAATGAATCATTTCTTATGTGTGCCACATAATCATAAACCATACATCATAGCGTAACCCATGTAATAAAAATGGAATTCTTAAACAACATGACATCATAAAACAATTCATATATGATAAATGAATTCATAAAAATATTTCCATCACAATATAATCAAATCCATGTTATAATAGGGGTTAAAACAGAACCCTTTTATTTTCTTATATGGAAAATAATTTTGATAAAATACTTGAACTCCATTCTTGAGGAAAATATCCTTTCTACTTCAAAAACATTTTTCCTTTCATAACATGTCATACGACTTTAAAACAAAAGAAGATGATTAAAAATAAACTTGAAAACTTTTACAGGAAGCTTCTTGGAAATAATGTTTTAAAAATACATTCATTTCATATAAGTTAAAAAAAACAGTCTTCGTACTTTTGTCAGAAAAGTCAAAAAGTACCTCGTACGAAAAACGACAAAAGATTCCTTCCATACATATTACTAAAAACTCATCGAAGGGTAAAAATGGATTTAAAAAATTTTAGGTGGATGGAAATAATATTACATATTGATGAAACATGTATGTGGATGATAAAATACACCCCAGTAAATACTTACGAATAAACAATCTCGGATAAAAATGAGATTGTGATATTTTCCCTTACCTTAGGACCGATTTGATTCGTAAGTGTCCAAACCTCCTGTATAATGATTTAAATAATGTCATTGACTTATTACAGAATCATATTCATTGTTATGATATCATATATGGTTCACTTATGACATTATATTACCCTTTCTTTTGTAAATTCCATGTTAAAGAGCGTTTTGGGTAAAAATGTTTCATTTGTCGTTCGTGTTTTTAACTTGTAATTATTCATATGATTACTTAGATCATGATTATTTAATTCCAGAATATAAAACATGATTTATATATATATATTCAGAATATACATATATAATAAATCAGTAAATGGAAATAAATACACCGTTCATGGAGACGGTAGTCCGTACGTACGCATGAACGCTGTTTTCGTTTCCTTATTGAATTGAATGTAATTAAGTAGATGACATACATATAAATATAAATAATTCCAGTATCATTATTATGTCATATATTTCATTAGAACTTATTATATATACTTTATAATCGTTCATGAATGGTTAATCATTGAGAATGAATCTCATCACGTCGCGGAGACGGTAGTCCGTACGTACGCACGAGCGATGATATCGTTCCCATGGTCGTGGAATTGTGTTGAAGTGTATGTATACTATTTCAGTATCAATATAACTTTATAATAATTATATATAGTTACTCATTACACCATTATACCCATCCAATTAAGGTGGTGGCGGAAAATAGATTACACCACGGCGTGGAGACGGTATTCCGTAGGTACGCACGCGCGGTGATTTCCTTTTTCCGTAGGATGGATAGAAGGTTAATTAGAGTTGTTTCATATTTATAATAACATATCAGTATATAAGAAATACTGATGTTATTACTTTATCATGAAACAACTAAAGAAGAAGATGTTGAAGAAGAAAGAAGTTGAAAAGATCGGTAATGGATATTACCTCTTCTTTGGAACGCCTCTTTGAATCCTCCACTTAGAGAACTAAGATTGGTCTTTGAAGAAGAGAAGGACCTATAAGATTATTCTAGGGAAGTGGAGAGGAGGAAATGTCAGGTGTTGGTTGAGATTGAGTGCTCAAATTGGTGTGAGGAGGAGGGGGAGGAGGTGCCCTTTTATAAGGGAGGAGAGGGGCACCTTAGGAATATCTCAAAATATTATTTTATATTAAAGTCAAAATCGGTTTATAATGGTTCTAAAGGGTCTTATTTCGAAGCTAAAGTGGGGATGGGTCTAAATAATATCAACCAATACGATTTAGACAAGTTTAGGGTATTATTTTAACCTTATCAATTAGATTTAACTCTAAGTTAAATAATTTAACTTTTACCGTGTCTTTTGTTTTCTTTCACTATATGGTTAATACACTTACTATAACATGCCAAACGAACCCCAAATTGTTTATTATTATTATATATATCCTTATCTAAGTCATTTTGCCGATCCTTTGATTTTTAGGAATAAAATAACAATTAGTAATATAATATTTCATTTAAAAACTATTTTGTGTCAATTTTGACACTATTTGATATATGATTTTTGTGAAAGTAATAACAGAATTATATGTTCGAACCAAGTTGATTAAATCAACACTAATATATCATAGTAACCTATAAAATTAGTGTAATTCATCAAAAGTCTCAAATTACATTTATTTGGGCATTTATAACATCAATTATGTCAATATTTCATTAATAAGACAATTACTGCATAATCTTTGTGTCATAATAAATTATAATTATTTAATCCCTAAAAATTCTAAATAAATTCCTATGATGTAGATAATTGTATTAGCTTTCTGTATACTATTCATGTTCGAAGTTTCATGAAGTTTATCACTAGATTATAATTATTATACTTATACGATTTAAGAAAGTGACATGTTGTCACATTCTTTGGTTTTAATAATAATTAAATTATTTTCATTGACAAAATTTAATTAAATTAATATAATATTACCCTTAGTTGATATGGGTCGTTTTTTATTCATCCAATAGGATTTTGACATTTGTTAGGGTAATTTTAAAATATTATATTTACCCTTAATTACCCGATTTACCTTTAACTATGGTAAATAAAATTTACCGTAGTTACTATTCATAATTCCCAAAAATAAAAAGTATGCTATTAACATAATTTGGACCCACTGATTCCAAATATGGAATCCATTTTTTAAAATTCAATACACAGAAGTTGAAGAAATTAAATTAAAATTAATCCCGTTGTCGAATAAAAACGGGTTTTTGTTTAAAACATTGCAAAAGATTGAATTGATTTAACCTACGAATTCAAGGTAAAGTCAATTCTAATGACATAAATTATATTAAATGGTAAAAATATATTCTATTTATACTTTAAAACCATTCAATATTATAATCTAACCACATAAGATATTATGATGAAAAAAGTTGTTTTAAATTAAAATATAGCGTGTTTTTACTATTTATTAAAATATGAAAGTTATCGGAAAAATATCAAAACTTTATCTAATGTAAATTTTTACATCCTGATTCAAAAAAAGAATTTTATTTTGTCAAATTTAACATATAAACATGTCAAAAACTAGATTTAAAGTGGGTGCTCCATCAAAAGACGGCAAAACTGCATTTTTTTAAAAATACTTATTTTACCCGAAATATTTATTTTGTTCTTATACCATGTTCTAGAAAATGTGTAAGATGAATAATAATGTTATAAAATTAAAAATTTAGTTAATACTATTCATAAAGGCTAGTTCATGACAATATTATAATAATATATCATTGTTTATTAAAACCCGGTATTGCGTACAAAATACGCTATCGAGGAAGGTCGTGATTGCATGTAATGCAAGCCAAGTCAGGGTTGCGTGTTGTGAAAGAATCCTTCGTTGTTTTGTATAACAGAATCCAACCATATTTCATTTATACATTTAATATAAATATATATATATATACTCAATGTTGCGTAGAATAACTATTATCAAAATTGTGTGTAACACGGTCCAAGAATAGTGTTGCGTATTCTGCAAGCTAATACAGTGTTGCGTATAGCGCAAGGTAATCTTGGTGTAGAATACAACAAAAGACATTAATGAAATTAAAATAATATTTTTCATAAAATCTCGGGGTGTTACATTCTACCCCCCTTAAAATGAATTTCGCCCTCGAAATTCATCGGGGTTATAAATGGTTTACTATTTGAAAGTTTCCTTGATAGAAACCCACATCGTAAAAAGGAATACCAAAACATATCTTTAAAAACAAAAGTATGAAATGTGACGGTTACCCAAATAAACTAATCACTGGGTTTCCACATAGGTGAAAATATGGATATGGAAGAAAAATCTAACCATCATGTTCTGATGGAGAGTGGTAGAGAACATGGCTATGGAAAAGGAAACAATCACAAATCCATAAATTTGTGACGATCTAAGGTACCATCCGATTAATCAGATATAAGAGCACTTGGACAACATTTTTGGTTTTCAAGATCATTTCCCTAAAGTTGAAGAATTTGAATTAGAATAAATACTCACTTTATTTTGGTACAATATCACTGTTGTTCGTGGCTTGAACAATTTCCACTTCATCTCTTAAATAAATTAAGTTAAATTTGTTATTCGTGAAGTGTTAGCAGATCATGTGATAGAATGACAGGTCATTCCATCTGTCTCAAACAAAAGGTTAGCAAAAGTTATTAAAAATACATAAGTCCATCTATAGTGATATTAATCATATATGGTTCCTAAAATGAACTTATACTTCACATATCATACTTCTTAATACTAGCTTCTACTAAACAGGGACTTCCTGTAGGCCAGTGGTAGGCGTTAAAGGCCAGTCGCACTTCGGTTGTGGGTTCGATTCCTACAGCCTTGTCCGACGCGATGGGCTGTCGCCCGTCCTGCAGGTTGTCCTTTTTCTAAAACTGCATTACTATAACATCCCATAAATAATATCAAATAAAAAAAACTTCTATCCTTAAACAATACTCACTTATGTCCAACATAATCCATTCCAATCTTTAGGCTTATCCATAATACTGCTGTCCACTCTCATAATATAGTGAAAACGATTACCAGAGATTTAATACCATCGTTGATCCCCATATATCATAAGATATGTTTTGTTGGTCACATTCCAAACATTCAATGTCCTTAATCATGTATTCTCTTGAATACCCATTGAACCTTAGTGAAAACTTGAATGAAGTTAAAAGTTAACACTTTCCACATACCAAAATCCCCAAAATTATTTATACTCAAACCATGATATCACTTAGTCCTTATATCAATCACGAGCTCATGAATACTGTTAAACATTTCGTTTTCTCGTTTTCCGTTCATTATGCACATATCATCTTATTTCCAAAAATATCTCAATCACTTTGAATACCACATTAGACCAATACATAAATATTCCAATACTTTATGATACAACATTATTTTGGAATCCCATTACATAAACACTTAATCATCCCACCACATCGTTGTCATATTCATCATTGCCAATAGTGATCGTATGTGACTTCCCTTTGTCCTTTGCCTTCAGTGGTTTCTCATGTTGATCATCACTAACCCTTGGATTAGGGAATTTATTATCATAATGCCCCATTTCCTTGCACTTGAAGCATTGAAGTGTTGGTGGTACGTTCTCTGCAGTGTTTGCTTTATTCACATCATTAGAAACCCTTTTTCCATTACTTCGACACTCAGCTGCTCGATGACCTTCTTTTCCACACTTAAAACATTTTCTAGTCCCTTTAAGACAATCTCCACCATGCTTCTTTCCACACTTTGTGCATAAGGAAACATTCATCTTCTTTTCACCATTATTCTGAGATTTCTCCTTAAACTCCATCTTTTGTTTCTTGTCAAAACCATGAGATAGATATGTAACACCAACTTCCATTTCTACCTTGATAGCACAACGCACAATTTCTTCATAGCTACTGAAGTATCTTATAGCTAATGCCCTTCGAAGACTTGGTTTTAAGCCATTGAAAAATCGATCAACTTTACTTTCAGGTTGGATGATAATGCCAGATGCATACCTTGCAAGTCTTGTAAAATTCGCTTCGTATATACCAACAGATTCATCATCCTTTTGCATTAGTTCAAGAAACTCCTTCTCCATCTTTGTTCGAAGAATACGAGTGAAGTACTCACTGAAAAACAAGTTCTTGAACTCGTCCCATTCCATAGACTCAAATTCATCTCTTTGACTAATATTCTTGATAAGATTACACCATTGATCAGCTTCACCTTCCAAACGATATACTGCTAAGATGACTTTATCATGCTCAGAACATTGAAGAACTGAAAATATCTTTTCAGTGGTACTGATCCATTGTTCAGCAAAAAGTGGATCAGAAGACCCACTGAAAGAAGGTGGACGTTGCCTCATGAAGGACTCAATAGAATATTGTTCCCTTCTCTGCACATTTGGAAGTCCAGAATGATTCATATCTTGTGTAAGGATAGCAATAAGATTTTTCACTCCATCTCCCATAACATTTGTTTGTTCAGGAGGACAATCATTGCATTGTCCATTGCATTGATCAAAACGGTTCCTTCGGGTTCCAGCCATCGTCTAAAAGCCAAAAAGAATAGTGTGAGAGGAAAAAATCATGCTAGGGAAAACAACATAATAAAGGGGGAGTACCTTCAATATCTAACATCTTAGGTTTAATTCTATGATCGTTAGCGTAATTCTAGTACTATAACCTATACGTATACTTAACCTTAGGGACATCCCTAGACATAACATAGAAATATCTCTAGGGATCTCACTAATGTTTTTGCATCCTAGTTTCCAAAGGATGACTAAACCTTTCCTCTGATACCAACTGTAGAGACCCGAAGCTAGACGTACATTGACATTACATTACATTTCCGGAATACTTAGTACATAACAAAAAACACACACACAAGGACCGTAATAGTATAGTGTCTTTGGAAACTCGGAATATAATCTTCTAATCCTGGTGAAAGATATTCAACATCTCCCATAAAGATCTTACTTTATTTTTATACCTAAAAACTTTCCTTATATCCTGGGGAAAAGAAAACATGAAAGGGTGAGCTCAAATGCTCAGTAAGGGTAAACAAAATAAATATCAATCACATCGTATACACAAGCACATAACTTTTGGAAATCTTATCCTGCAAAAGAGATCATAATTTCATAACATGGGATAAATCATGGCAGTGAAATGTAATCACAATAATCATAACATAAAACATTAAACTTTGTGGCATACACACATAATCATAGAAAATCATTTCTTGTTAGTCAAGACTCATTGTCAAGACTATCTTAGTAGACAAAGTCCCTTTCTGAATCGAGTGACCCTCGTTCCAGTCCTGTTTCACTGAACTGGTATAACCTACCGTTCCAGCCATGTCTATCTCATGAGATATAAAATCTTTACCCAATGCATTGGAGGGAGATATAGGTCCCACCCATCTTATAATGAATCCTTTCTTATGTGTGCCACATAATCATAAACCATACATCATAGCGTAACCCATGTAATAAAAATTTAATTCTTAAACAACATGACATCATAAAACAATTCATATAAGATAAAGGAATTAATAAAAATATTTCCATCACAACATAATCAAATCCATGTTATAATAGGGGTAAAAACAGAACCCTTTTATTATCTTAGATGGAAAATAAATTTGATAAAATACTTGAACTCCATTCTTGAGGAAAATATCCTTTCTACTTCAAAAACATTTTTCCATTCATAACATGTCATACGACTTTAAAACAAAATAAGATGATTAAAAATAAACTTGAAAACATTTAAAGGAAGCTTCTTGGAAATAATTTTTTAAAAATCCATTCATGCCGTATAAGTTAAAAAAAACATTCTTCGTACTTTTGTCGAAAAAGTCAAAAAGTACCTCGTACGAAAAATGACAAAAGATTCCTTCCATACATATTACTAAAAACTCACCGAAGGGTAATAATGGATTTAAATAATTTTAGGTGGATGGAAATAATATTACATATTGATGAAAAATGGATGTGGATGATAAAATACACCCCAGTAAATACTTACGAATAAACAATCTCGGATAAAAATGAGATTGTGATATTTTCCCTTACCTTAGGACCGATTTGATTCGTAAGTGTCTGAACCTCCTGTATAATGATTTAAATAATGTCATTGACTTATTACAGAATCATATTCATTGTTATGATATCATATATGGTTCACTTATGACATTATATTACCCGTTCTTTTGTAAATTCCATGTTAAAGAGCGTTTTGGGTAAAAATGTTTCATTTGTCGTTCGTGTTTTTAACTTGTAATTATTCATATGATTACTTAGATAATGATTACTTAATTCCAGAATAAAAACATGATTTATATATATATATATATTCAGAATATACATATATAATAAATCAGTAAATGGAAAGAAATACACCGTTCATGGAGACGGTAGTCCGTACGTACGCATGAACGCTGTTTTCGTTTCCTTATTGAATTGAATGGAATTATGTAGATGACATACATATAAATATAAATAATTCCAGTATCATTATTATGTCATATATAGCATTAGAACGTATTATATATACTTTATAATCGTTCATGAATGGTTAATCATTGAGAATGAATCTCATCGCGTCGTGGAGACGGTAGTCCGTACGTACGCACGAGCGATGATATCGTTCCCATGGTCGTGGAATTGTGTTGAAGTGTATGTATACTATTTCAGTATCAATATACCTTTATAATAATTATATATTTTTACTCATTACACCATTATACCCATCCAATTAAGGTGGTGGCGGAAAATAGATTACACCACGGTGTGGAGATGGTATTCCGTACGTACGCACGCGCGGTGATTTCCTTTTTCCGTAGGATGGATAGAAGGTTAATTAGAGTTGTTTCATATTTATAATAACATATCAGTATATAAGAAATACTGATGTTATTACTTTATCATGAAACAACTAAAGAAGAAGAAGTTGAAGAAGAAAGAAGTTGAAAAGATCGGTAATGGATATTACCTCTTCTTTGGAACGCCTCTTTGAATCCTCCACTTAGGGAACTAATATTGGTCTTTGAAGAAGACCAGGACATCTAAGATTATTCTAGGGAAGTGGAGAGGAGAAAATGTCAGTGTTTGGTCGAGCTTGAGTGCTCAAATTGGTGTGAGGAGGAGGGGGAGGAGGATCCCTTTTATAAGGGAGGAGAGGGGCACCGTAGGAATATCTCAAAATATTATTTTATATTAAAGTCAAAATCGGTTTATAATGGTTCCAAAGGGTCTTATTTCGAATCTAAAGTGGGGATGGGTCGAAATCATATAAACCAATATGATTTAGACAAGTTTAGGGTATTATTTTAACCTTATCAATTAGATTTAACTCTAAGATAAATAATTTAACTTTTACCATGTCTTTTGTTTTCTTTCACTATATGGTTAATACCCTTACTATAACATGCCAAACGAACCCCAAATTGTTTATTATTAATATATATATCCTTATCTAAGTCATTTGGCCGAACCTTAGATTTTTAGGAATAAAATAACAATTAGTAATATAATATTTGATTTAAAAACTATTTTGTGTCAATTTTGACACTATTTGATATATGATTTTTGTGAAAGTCATCACAGAATTATATGTTCGAACCAAGTTGATTAACTCAACACTAATATATCATATTAACCTATAAAATTAGTGGAATTCATAAAAAGTCTCAAATTACATTAATTTTGGCATTTATAACATCAATTATGTCAATATTTCATTAATAAGACAATTACTGCATCATCTTTGTGTCATAATAAATGATAATTATTTAATGCCTAAAAATTCTAAATAAATTTCTATGATGTAGATAATTGTATTATCTTTCTGGAGACTATTCATGTTCTAAGTTTCATGAAGTTTATCACTAGATTAAAATTATTATACTTATAAGATTTAAGAAAGTGACATGTTGTCACATTCTTTGGTTTTAATAATAAATAAATTATTTTCATTGACAAAATTTAATTAAATTAAACTAATCGTACCCTTAGGTGATATGGGTCGTTTTTTAGTCATCCAATAGGAGTTTGACATTTGTTAGGGTAATTTTAAAATATTATATTTACCCTTAATTACCCGATTTACCTTTAACTATGGTAAATAAAATTTACCGTAGTTACTATTCATAATTACAAAAAATAAAAAGTATCCTATTAACATAATTTCGACCCACTGATTCCAAATATGGAATCCATTTTTTAAAATTCAATACACAGAATTTGCAGAAATTAAATTAAAATTGATCCCATTGTCGAATAAAAACGGGTTTTTGTTTAAAACATTGCAAAAGATTGAATTGATTTAACCTACGAATTCAAGGTAAAATCAATTCTAATGACATACATTATATTAAATGGTAAAAATATATTCTATTTATACTTTAAAACCATTCAATATTATAATTTAACCACATAAGATATTATGATGAAAAAAGTTGTTTTAAATTAAAATATAGCGTGTTTTTACTATTCATTAAAATATGAAAGTTATCGGAAAAATATAAAAACTTTATCTAATGTAAATTTTTACATCCTGATTCAAACAAAGAATTTTATTTTGTCAAATTTAACATATAAACATGTCAAAAACTAGATTTAAAGTGGGTGCGCCATCAAAAGGCGGCAAAACTGCATTTTTTGAAATATACTTATTTTACACGAAAAATTTATTTTGTTCTTATACCATGTTCTAGAAAATGTGTAAGATGAATAATAATTTTATAAAATTAAAAATTTAGTTAATACTATTCATAACGGCTAGTTCATGACAATATTATAATAATATATCATTGTTTATTAAAACCCGGTATTGCGTACAACATACGCTATCGAGGAAGGTCGCGATTGCGTGTAATGCAAGCCAAGTCAGGGTTGCGTGTTGTGAAAGAATCCTTCGTTGTTTTGTATAACAGAATCCAACCATATTTCATTTATACATTTAATATATATATATATACTCAATGTTGCGTAGAATAACTATTATCAAAATTGTGTGTAACACGGTCCAAGAATAGTGTTGTGTATACTGCAAGCTAATACGGTGTTGCGTATAGCGCAAGGTAATCTTGGTGTAGAATACAACAAAAGACATTAATGAAATTAAAATAATATTTTTCATAAAATCTCAGGGTGTTACAATATTTCTCAACCTCTATTTATGTTAGTGGATAATAATGTTTTTGCCAATTTCCCTAATTGATTCCTCATTAAAATGAATTGATTTTCATAATGGGAATTTCACTCACTTTTTCCTTTTTAGATTGAATAATTTTCATTATTCCCTTTTGATTTCAAATTTTTGTGATATATGTATTGTCCATTATTATCTCCATGAATATGAACTCATAAATTCTCCTTCTAAATGTTTTTGATTTTTAAATAAAAATGTGGAGTGAATCTTTTATTATCTCTCCAATTATGTTAGATGCATAAATACTTTCTCTCACTCCCTTCATCAGTTTTATTTATGATTATCAATTTCTATGTCTTCATGATCTATAAAATTAATATTTATTCACCTTAATATTGATATTCAGAAAATAATTTGTTTTAAAATTATTTCACTACTTATGTGATAAATATTTAAATGTAATTAATCATTATTTTCAAAATGATTTTATAATATTTCCCTAAATAGTTTTTCATCATATTCATTATCTATTATTATTCATCCACATTAATTATTTTCATGAATGATTTATGAATTGGCCAAAATTTTATGAAACTATTGTCTTTTTATATTTTCATTTATTCTATGTTTCATTTATGTATTTTTCCAACTTTAGATGGACTACATATATATATTATTGAATAAAATTACTAGGGTATCCAAAATTATATTTCCCTTAAATTCTTAAGGTAAATATTTATATCTAATGAGATAGTATAAATAATGGTATTGAGTGAACCCAATCCAAAATTATTTTAGGAATGGGGAATGAACCTGATCTAATGTTTCATTATGGTCATGGTTTCAAGCCATAAAATAATAAAATTATTCTATATTTATGGTTTCTATAAATTACATTATTATATCTCTGTGCTCATTATTATTGGTAGAGGATTCAATATCATATTACTCAATTACATTTTATTAAAATAAAAATCTTATATAATCATTTGAATGATTATTGTTTCATTGAGTATGAATTATTTATGTTTTAAACATTTACCATGATTGTGATCAACTACACATATGTTCATATTGTTATTAATTAGAATAATTTTTTGAAATATAACATGTTTCAATTTTTATTGTGTTTATGATAACACCAGTTGTAATGATTTTACTCCAAATGTTATGAGGAATAATATACCACATGATATGTATTGAAGGGACCATGTGTGGTAAAAATATGGATAAATATACACAGTGATGAAAAATAAGTTATTTATGTATTTAATTTCTCTTCAAACTAATCATATATGTTATTGGGCGTGATATATAGTTAGAATAATTTATAAATATATATTTAATATTATATTTTTTGGATAGCATGTAATAGTAATTATACTCAATGGTGGCTTGATGTTTGTCCATGTGGCCAGTACAAGCTAGTTTAAGTCATCGAAAATGGATTCCATGGTTCAATTCGAATCCACATACCTGTTTTATATTTAACCATAATTGTTTCCCACCTACTAATCCAAGAAAAATTATTTTATGGATAATCAAATAAAAAAATTTGGTGGACTCTGTCCATTAATTGATACACAATTGTTGAAGCGTTGCATTGGTATGTTCATAATGATCTTCATTTTTCACATGGATGAATATAGTTTATGTTACCTTATATGATGTAATATATACATGTTCATAATTTTATATTATATATGAAATTTGATTCTTATCTTGGATATCATGGGGTTTAGTTTCCTCCATGTCTTTCACTGCTGCAATATGTGTTAGTTGATACATTAAATCCTTATTGCCACTCTATTTATAAAATTTTAGATACAGAAAATGCATCCTAAAAAATTGGACAATATCCACATCAATATATTGAAAAATATATATTGATGTAAATATAGCATTTATATGTGTTGTGATAATTTTTTTTAGTTTTTTAATGGTTTAATTTGTTCAATGTAATATTTTTATTCTACTTATTACTTTTGGATATTTTGATATGGTTGAAATCTACATGTTTTTATGAATCATTATAAACATATTAGTTTTTATGAATTTTCCAGAGTTTTATATTATAGTAATTTTTTATGAAATTATATTTTTGTTATTGAATGAATAAATAATTTTTTTCACTGATTAATAAAAAATATAAATTTGGAATTCCAAAATATGAAACTAAGATTAATAATGAACAAAATTTTTCATTTTCATTTTTATGTTATATTCAAGAATTATGGGTTATTCAAGTATATTGATACCTAGTTTGGAATAAAAATATTAGGTGGGTATTATTGTATGTTTGTGGGGATATAAGAAATGGATATTTTCCTAGAAATATCTATTGAATTATGGATAAAATCAGGGAATTATTTATAAAAATATTTATATTTATTTATTACTACTATTTTGTTGAAGTATATGGTATTTCTACAACATAGGAATTCATGGTGTCTAAGAGATATGACTATTTTTTTATTTATTTATTTAATACTATGAAATGAAAATATTTTTTAAAAAAATATTAAATGGGATTATTTTGATACCAGGTTCTAAGACGACGCATTATTCTAAGCCCTAGAGTTGTCGGAACATAATTTTGAAATTTTTTTGGTTCATTAAATTATTGTGCAAGAGGGGTTTTCTATCGTTTAAACCAGTGCTTGAATAAAAAATTAAATGGAACCATTGACCTCAGAGCATCGGGATTTTCCTAGAAAGGGCCAAATGTTGGCTAACACAGGCTAACCATGAATGTTATTTTTTGGCTGTAAATAAAATAAATAATTATCAAATATTTTATTTTAAAATACTTATAACACCTAAATGGTAAGATAGACAATAAATTCGAGAGTATCATTTTTCTCATGAGGAAGTATATCCCTTAGGAGGAGTGTAACCTCAATTAACACATGTCTTTTCACAAAGATAGTTTTTCTGTTTTTTTAAGTGAATTTAAATGGAATGCATGCGGGGTTTATGAAACCTCTAAATGGGTACTTGGATTGAAAACAAAAAGGCACCATTGTATCTAGAATGGTGAAATTATCTAAAAATGGACATATCCTTGACCGACACAGGTTGAGGGGAAATGTTAACATTTATCCGTTTTAAGAAAAATAAAATAAAAACAATTATTCAAATATTGATTCCCTACAACACACCGAGGAGAGTAATGTTTCATTTTCTAAATTTAACAACACAACAAATCATTAATGAAATTGTAAAGAATCATAACTTCCTAAATTTACAGTATAACGACGTGACGACGCATCATAATAGAAACACTATAATGCGTTTCTATTTTATTGAGATAATGAGCAGGAGAAATCAGAGCTAGAATTTCTCTCTCAAAATGGCCAGGGAATTATATCCAAATAAGTACACTAAAAATGAAAATAGATAAAAATTCACGTCGAAGAATTGGATTGGAGAGTAGTGAATTCCAAAGACATCGAACGTATCATGAATCCTCATGGATGGATCACTTCTGTAATTAACATATCCCAGGATTGGATTTACATTTGGTGTTTTGAGTTTGCTGGTTCTCCATTCTAAAATAACTAAAAAGGATTAAACCATAAAATGGTTAATCCATATTTTTCATGCTCTTTTAAGAGGATTCATATTCTTAGGGTTTTGTATTGGGATTAATTTAGACATAATCTCAATCTTATACACCATATGTTTTAAAAAAACTAATGCATAGTGTGAGGGTCAACACAAAAAAGGAATTTTACCCTCCTAAATTTATTGTGCTAATGTGTTCTTCATGGATGTAACAGAAGATTGATGAAAAATAATTTCAGAGGTGGTAGCATGGACAATTGAGCACCATTGAGGCTAGAGGTGCAGACAACTTGTGGAATGAACTGCCTCAGTAGACTCAGTGGTACACAAAAAATTCTACCAGTAGAGGCAACCATCATTTAGTGGCGGCATGATATAAAGGAACACTGTAGTGGACATGGCCTCAACCTGCTCGAGCTATGGTAGTGTAGAAGGGTGCCGATGATAGTGGGATAATGACTTGTAGAGGCGTACATGGCTAACAGACCGTGTCGGTGGAGCGGCTCACACCATTTTTCCAACGAAGAACTGGTACATGGTCTAGTGGGGACCACATGTGGGAGGAAGGGAAGCCGGTATAGCGAGATGTAGTGTGCCACACACCAGATGCCCTATGGGAATCTCTGCTGATGGAGACCCACCTACCGTGTGGGATAGACCGGGGGGGAGCGAACTAGGCTATTGGGTGGCTTGGGCTGGAATAAGCTGGCACACTTCTGTGCTCTGGGCTAGCAGAAGAAAAATGGGACACTTGGCAGCTCAGGATGGGAAGAAACTATGGTGCCTATTACGGGCCTAGCCAAATGGAACCTGGTCGGTGGGAGACACGGTGGTCTAGACGCATAGCCGAACCAGGATAGTTCTAGAAAGGCCTAATGGGCCTCGCCTAGAAATAATTCAGTTCAGGTCGGGTTGGTCAAAAAAAGTGTGGTCATTCCAAACCCCTAGGCTGCACTGGTTGGTTTGGTCTGGCAAGGTCAAACTGGGTTCGGACACAACCGACCTACTGTTGGATAAAACACCAATATCATTTAGACCGAACATCTTATTGATGATCAGTTTGAGGCGTTGGGATACTTGTGATGAGGTTCTTATTTTGGAATCTCTATAGGGTCATTAATTAATTTTCAAATAAAATTAATGGTTTGAGTAGTGGATTATAACTAAATCAAGCACACTACGTGCATGAATCCTATGGCAGGTGGACACCCAAAGATTTCAGAAAAGTCACCCTATGTGGATCAACTACAATAAACCATGTCCGGATTAGCTATGATGGCATTAGTGGGAAGTGGATCTGTGTGACCATGCTGGCTCATAGTGGGGAGAATCTCAATGTGACCTAGCAGACCAACAATACTCATCAGGAATGAGAACATCAAGATCATGGCCTATGTGGTAAGAGATAATGTGTGACCCGAAAGACCCATGGTTGGGAGAGGCTCTGTGTGACCCAGCATACCCACAATACTCATCAAGGATTAGCACCATATCATTCAAATCTGTTCAGTGTATGAGTGACAGTTTTTCCTTATATACATCATATTATTACTGGCATGAGCTGTCTTTTCTTTGTGATCATGCAGTGTGGTATTATTAAGTAGGGTTTCCCTTGTTTTTTGGGCTATCAACTATGTATTGTGTTACTCACCCCTACAAGAGATTCTCCCACACCTGTCATGTCCCATGCAGGTGATCCACACTTCAACTGTGACCTTGGTGGTTTGGGACTATGTGGTGCTTAGGGAGACATGACAAAAAGATGCTTCAACGGATACAGTGGAGGTCCAATACAAGGTAGTGATTAGTGATACTGGAAGGAAATACTCTTCTATGAAGACTATGGTTGTCCAACGCTAGGAGGTTAATAGAGATATGGGATGGAATACCATACATCTATGACTATAGGTATGTACACTTCACCTACCCTTCAGTTAGGGTATCATGCAGATGGACTGTGGATGTTGAACTATTATTTTTGGTATTGGACTTGTATTCTAGACCCAATGTAAATTAAATTAATATCATACTCATGGCAGTTGACTCATTTTCATTTGTGGTTTACATTTTGTTGACATTCTTTAATAGATCATCGTGCGTTTGTATAGGTATAAATGAAAATTATATCTCTTTTTAGGATATGCCTATCCGGGTCTAGTCTCCATCACTTGGCCTCTATAAGAAGGGATTGGGGTTGTAAAAACAATGGCACTGGGAGATGAGTCCTGACAATGTGGTATTAGAGTAGTTTGGTTCTACTAGAAGAACAATGATTATGTTAATTTAGATGGAGAAACAGTGTTATGTTTTTCCCATTGAACTTTGAGATAGAGATACCACTGTTGGTGCGGTGGCCAACATATACCATAACCAGGACCCTAAATTATGTTTTCTAGATCAGTACATGAAAAAACTAGTCTCATTCTTCTTTGAGTATTTTCCCATTATCTTATTGTGTCAGATTCATCTTGACAGGTAAAATAAATTGTTGGTGGTTCATCTTGATTCTCATTTAGGATACCTATATGTAGAAAAAAGTTCATGATTCCAATGTGTGACCATAAAGATGGTCCACAGAGTGATGAGGCCCTGTTACATGGACAATATCCCAAGATGTAACCTTTGGGTGGCGTCCCAGTGATACCACCACCCATTGGTTAGAAGTTACTACCAGCGCTACCGGTTGAGGATACATATAGTCTATGTGCCTTACATGAGTTCTAGTGACATCAACCTCCTAGGTTATAATTATAGGGAAATCATTAGGCCAGTGAGGATTGGCTAGGCTCAGTTATGCTAGTCTTCCACTTATTGAGGACACAAATTGAAAAGATGGTGGTTCTTTCCACAAGAATTCTATATGGCGGAAGATGTGGAAGAGGATTTGGGAGGGAAACTGGAGGTGGTAAACATTTAGACATGTTACACCATCACAATGTGGTCCACACCACGATCAAGGAGAGGGAGGGAATGAGAAGGGGTAACAGTATGTATACATTTTTCCCTTGAAGATGTATATGTTTTGTGTTTTCAGTTTCCTACATTGGTGGAGGATTATGAGGATTTCCTTCTTGAGGATGTTCCATGAAGACCACCTTGTAGAGGGGTAGACATATTTATTGATATATACCCCTGGAAGAAAATGATCTCTAGTCATTTATATCAAATGGCCCCCATAGAGATCAATGAGAAGAGGGTATAGTTTAAGGATTTATTGAGGAAGGGGTTTATAAGGACCAACATTTCACCATGGGGAGCCCTCGTGTTGTTCACCAAGAAGGTATAAGAAATTTTGAGGCTATACATGGACTTATAGCACATGAACCATGTGACTATGAAGAACATGTATCTTCTACTTAGGATTTATGACCCCTTATACCAGGTGAAGGTAACAATATGGTTCTCAAAGTTATACATCAGATCAGGCTATCCCGAATTTCGAGTATGATATTATTTAATCTAGGAGACAGATTTCATCTATCATTATGACCATTATAAGTACATATTGATTCCATTTGGTTTGAAAAAATCCCCAATAGTTTTCAAGTAAATCATGAATAGAATATTCCATCCATAAATAGAAATAATGGTAGTGGTCATCATTGATGACATATATATGTACTCAATGCCCGAGGAGGAGCATGCGATACACCAAAGGACACTTTTGGACACACATAGAGGTTAAAATCATTACAAAATTCTATTGAAAAGTTATTTTTGGATAAAATGGGTCTATTTTAGGGGACACATCATCTTAGAGGATGGAGTTGTGGTTGATCTAGAAATTATCGAGGTGGTGCTTGCTTAAGAACCACCTAAGTGCATTAATGAGGTGAGGAGTTTCCTTGGGTTGGATAAGTACTGTCAGATGTTTGTAACAGACTTATCCAGAGCGAAAAAACCCTTGATGGTGTTGACGGAGTAAGGGAAAACCCTCCTTGTGAAGAGAAGGATTCTAGTGGATATTTCAACAGTTGAGGCAGATCTTTAATAGTTCTTTTATCTTGACGTTTTTAATGGAGGAACCTACTAAATAGAGTACTGTGATGAATCGGGAACTCGACTTGGTTTTGTGATGATGAAAGTGAAAAAGTGATTTCATATGGGTCACAATTGTTGAGACCACATATGAAAAACTATGTGACTCATAATCTTGCGTCGACCTAGGTAGTGTGTACAATAATCATATGGTGACACTACTTTCTGGCCAAACAAATCATTGTCTACTCTGATCACAAGATTCTTACATTTATCTTTTATTAAAAAGTTCATAATCTGTGATAGAAAAATTGTATTCATTTCTTCCAAGACTATGAGTTCGATATTTTGTATAGTCATGGTATGGGGATCATGGTGGAAAATTCATTTAGAAGGAGATTGAGTTCACTGCTACAAAATGTTGCCTTAGAGTTGTTGTCCTCACTTCAGATATCTTTTGTGGATAAAGATGAGGTATCTTATCTTCAATTTATGGTAGTTTCACCACCACTCATAAAATTTGTTAGGGAGGCACAACTCAAAGATGCCAACTACCCGATTACATGTGCCCATATATCCATAAGGCATGCCCCGATTAGATATTCGAAAGGTGGGGATCACCTCAACCATTTTTGTGGATTCAAGGTTTACCAGTGGCATTGCGGGAGGTGGTTTTGAGGGAGTTACATACATCACCTATAGAAGTACATAAAAGTGTGGAAAATATGTAGAAGGACCTCCGACATTAGTATTGGGGTCTATGGATAATGATGAAGGTAGAAGAGTTCGTATTAAGACACCTCACTTGTCAGCAAGTTACGGATGAAAACTATGTACCAGTAGTTTTGACACAACCCCTCTAGGTACAATAGTAGATGTGGGATGGCTTTTCTATGGAAACAGTGATGGGATTAACATGTACATCTAGGGGAATGATACCATTTGGGTGATGGTTGACCAAATCACCATTTCGGCCCACTTACTACCTGTTAAAGAGCACGTTTTTGTAGAGAGAATGGGACACCTATACATGATGGATATAGTTAGAATCTGTGGATTACAATTTGAGATAGTATCAGATCTAGATGCATGATTTACATCCGAGTTGTGGAAGGTATTTCAAGAGGTGTTTGGGACTCGACTATGCATGAGCACAAGATTTCACCCACAAACGGATGGTCAGATGGAGGATACCATAGAGTCCTAGGAGGACATGATTCGTACTTGCATTCTTTATTTTGGTCATATGATGGAGAACCAAATAACTCTTGTGGAATTTTCATGTAATAACAACAACAACAACTTCAACATTGCTGTGGTACCATTTTAGGCACTGCATGGATGGCCATCCAGGACATCGTTATGTTGGAAATACCTATGGGAGTCACCACTCACAGGTTTAGAGATGGTATAGGCTACCACTGGGAAGGTGTAGGCCATATGAAAGAATCTAAAGACACCACATAACCGAAAGAAGTTCTATTATAATAGGTGAAAGAGACCCCTGATGTTCAAAGAGGGGGACTATGTATTCCTATGATTCTCTCCCCGATAAGGGATATCAAGATTTGGTCAGGGTAGCAAGTTATCGTTGATGTTTAACAGACCTTTCGAGATTTTATGTATTGTGGGAGAGGTGGAATACCACTTGGCTATACCATTTCAGTTAGAGGGGGTGTATGCCATCTTCCACGTAACCCACCTTAGGAGATACAAGAATGAACCTTCTCACATCATCGACCATAATGAGCTAGATATTGGAAATGGGAAAAAATTTGTGGAGTACCTAGTGGAGATAGAGGACCAACATGATAAGATCCTTCATTGATATCTAATTCCTCTATTTCATGTTCATTGGTATCGTGGGAATCTCCAAGACATCATGTGGGATCGGGAGGCTCAAATTCATTCTCAGTACTTCCTTTTGTTTAATTAGAACTTGTTTTGGCTTATAAGGATGTAAAAACATTTAGGGGAGAAATAAATCACAATATAGTTACATTAAATTATATTAAAAATTAAATGGATTATTTCGAGACCATGGTATGAGATGTCATATAATTCAATGTCTCAGAGTGGCTGATAGATATTTTTTATCTTTTTTTATTGTCATTAAATAATCATAAGAGAGGGTTTTTATCAAATTTATTTAGGTGAGAAGATCAAAAATATGAGTTCTCCATTGAATTCAGAGTATCTGGATTCACTTAAGAATGTGCCTAATATTGGTCAGCGTGGGCTAATAGTGGATGTTATTTTTTTTGTAAATTAAATAATTATGTAACAATTATTTAATTATAAAATACATATAAATAATAAAAAGTAATATATATTGTAAATCCAAGAGTACCATTGATCTCATGTGGTATTGTTTCTCTTTGACATATCTTAAACTCAACCAGTGTGTGTAGATGAATAAAGATTGTTTTTGATATTTTCTTAGGTGAATCAAAATGGAGTGTGTGAGTGGTTTCAGAATCATCTAAATAGCTTCATGGATTGAAAATTTGATGGCACAATTGCATCTAGAATGATGATTTTTCTTAAAAATGGTCATAACCTCAACCAACGTGGGTTGAGGTAAAAAGTTAAATTTAGTCAGTTTTAAGAAAAATAAAATATTTTAGAATGTTTAATTTATTCAAATATTGTTTCGCTTAAATGAAGAGATGATCCAACTATTTCATTTAATAAATGAAATAATGAAATGAATCTTTAATGGAAGAGTAATAGAAACATTATTTTATATATGTGTAGGGTAACAACGTGATGGCGTTTCATAATAGAAATGATGTGACATGTTTCCCTTTGGTTGATATAACGAGTTATAGAGTTAGATGTATAATTTATTTAATGGAAGGAGACAAAATTCACTCTAACGAAGAATACCAGTGAATCATTTGGGACAATAACACACCATGAAGATATAAAATAAAGAGAGAAAAATGAAAATGGATTCGAAAGGAATGTGATTCCCCATAGATTGATCACTTCAGGAAAGAACCTATCCCAGGTAGGGGTTTACATTTTTTTGAGTTCTTACATTCTTCATTCTAAAAAAATAAATGCTGACCAACCCCACAATAGGCTGATCCATAAATCACTTATTCTTGATTGATGGTTCACATTATCAGGAATTTTCAATGGGATTAATTTCGATATAATCATAATATAATCCCTCCATGATGTTTCAAAAACTCTAACGTGGAGTGTGAATGTCAACAATAACAAGGACCAAACCCCTTTCTCTTTTTTTTTTCATTTGTGTGTGTTTTTCATGGACCCAACTCCAGATTGATGGAAAACAATTTAAAAGGATGCAGTAGGAAGGATGGAACCCCATGGAGGCCGATGGTGAAGACAACTCTAGGAAAAATCCACCAGAGCAGACCTGATGGATAGTAGAAAATACTACCAGTGCACCACAATGGAGTTCCCAGACATTGTAGTAGGGGGCCTCTAATAGCAGGTTGATGTATGGTGGAGGTGGATGAAGCCACCCGACCTAATCGATGTAGCATCCTGCTTTGTGCAGGATGAAATGTGATGTAATGTTGTCTAGAATGGACTGTGTGTGTGAGTATGGGCGGTCATCTTAGCTATTCATGACACACCACAAACCAGAGGCCCACCTTGTGTCTCGGATGGAGGTCACTGGCTGTCCATGCAGGTCGGATCAGGGGGCACAAACCAGGTGGATAGATTTAGGAAGAAAAATATCCATCTATTTATGGGCTGAGCCGAATAGATCCAGGTCACTAGGACAAACATCAGGCATGACCACGACTGAATTGGGCTTGGTCCAGTAAGGAAAAATGGGTCTGGCCTAGTGTCCAGAATATAAGTGGTTCGACTGGGCTAGGCGATACCCAAAATGGGTCGGGTCAGGTCATTTGAACTAGGTAGGGACATATGGGACTCCTGGGTTAGGTTAGAAAGGTCGGTCCCACCAGGTAGTCCGTACCCAAACACAACTGCCCCCATTTTAATAAAATACCAATACCATTTAGGCCAGACATCTGATTGATAATATTTTTTGCAGTCAAGACTGACATTATGAGGCATATATTTTTGCATGTTCTAAGGAGGCATTCATGGATGTTGAAATAAAACGAATGGCTTGAGGAGTTGATTCTATGAGAATCATGTGAACTACGTATGAGAATCATATGGTTCGATGAGACCCGGAGACTTTTATAAAGAGTCCTTGAGTGGATCAGCTACAAGAAACCCTGTATGGATCTTCTACAGTGGCCTATATGGGAAGTGGCTATGTGTGACCCTTTAGGCCCATGGTGGGGAGAAGCTTTGGGTGACCCATTTGTCCCACGATACTAATCTGGGATGAGTACTACAATATGATGGCATAAGTGGGAAGTTACTATGTGTGGCCTAGAAGGCCAATGGTGGGGAACGACTCTGTGTGGCCTAGAATATTCATAGAACTCATCAGGTAAGAGTACTTTAGAAGTAATAGGTTCTCAATGTATGTATGAGTTTTTTTACTTAAATTCATTATATTATACCTAGTGTGAGATTTATTTTCATTGTGATCTTTCTTTTTGGTCTTATTTTAATATATTTCCTTGAATTTTTCGAGGTCCATACTAAGTATTGTGTTACTCACCCCTTCTTGGGCTTCACCCGCATGTGTCATGTCCCACTCAGGTGATCGATGATTCGAAGGATACCTTGGTGGTCTGGGACAATGTGGTGATCAGTGAGATGTGATAGATAGACGCTTCGACATAGACCATGGTGGTTCGGCACAAGGTTTTTTTCAGTGAGATATGATAGACGGATGCTTCGACAGTGGCCTTGGTTGTCTGGGTCTAGGTGGTTCTCAGTGAGGTGGGACAGACAAGTATATATCTACAGCTACAGGTTGCTACCCTTCACCTACCCATTAGGTGGGGTCTCAAGCAAATGGACCATGGAAGTTTTATATGTCTTTGTGGTATTGGGATTGTATTATATACTTTTGTACATTCAGTGTGTACAATACTCTCAATTGTTATCTTAGTGAAAGTTGTGGTTAACTTTGGGTTTTCTTTCTACATTTCAACATTGTGTGTGTGTACAGATTTAATGGAAAATGCTTTACCTTTTATAGATATTCCTATTCTGTGCTAGTTTCCAGCCCCTATCATATGGAAGGCGGGCTTGGGGTAGTCACAGTATGAGCCTTGGGGTCTAGTTGTGATAATATACATTACCATAGTGAAGGGATTATTTTCCTAATTATAAAGAAGAATAGATGTTATATTTAAGTGTACTATGGAGATATGGGATAAGCATATAAATATTATATAACCTAAATGGATTGAAGGCCTTCATTTTCATGTTCATTTTTGAAAATCTTTGTTTTAATCGTTGAAGGGTAACCCTTATCTCGCCCGTAGGCTTCAGGAATTTACCATACCTAATAGTCCTGCAAGAATTAATTACAGACTATGATGACATGATACTAACACAACCTAACATCTGCATCATGATTAGCTCTCCACCTTTTTAGCAATGTTTGTCTATCTATCATGTGCATTGGTGTGCAAGCCTAGTACCAAAGGAAAATACCATTCCATATCATTCATCCAAATATTTTTTCTCTCCTATTATGAATGCTCATTGCTATAAATACTTTTTTTGATCATGTTCCGTGTATAATTATTCTGGTATAATGAGTACATCAGGTGGCCCGGATACCTTTAGGTGGCCTGGTGAACATAAGGGAGACTGAAAACCTTACTGACCCAAAGGCCTTGGTGGCCCAAAGGCCTTGAAGACTCTATACACAAACTGGTTTCCTGAAGGTGGATAGTTCAGGTTGACACATTATCAAATAGTACCAGCTACAATACCTTCTCTTGTAACTACTACAATACCTGGTATTGTTCTTGCTACAGTTCCACAAAATTATGTCTTTTCCTGCACCCAAACCTGGGTCCTATATATGCATATAGAGTGTCATCATCAACCAAGAGTAGTATCATGTACCTTAGTTATGTTATATCATTAAGAAAAAAACATAGCAATATAAAAATGTATTTGGAAAAACACAAAAGGTTTATGTGTTCATGTTTTTGTTTTGGAATATGGGAATCCATTTTAACATATTAGGAACCTAATAAAATAGCGTATTTATGAGTTTGGTATGATTGAAGTTTATGAATAATATATTAAATTAGGTATTGGGTATGTGATACATAGATTATTGTAATTATATTAATTTTAGAATCAGTTGATTCATATATTTATTACATTTTGGTATCTAAACTATATTATTAATGGAACTCAGAATACATTTATTTAAATTAGTAATGTTATGTGATCATTTTTTCATAATAAAATAAAATGTTATGTGACTCATTCTATTCTTATAGAAAGAATGTTTAGAATTAGGAAAAAAATGATCAACCAGAGGTATCATATAAAACATTATAATTAATCATTTAAAAAAACATGCTATATTGATTAAAAAAATTGTTTATTTTATTCTTGGGGTAAAGTCATAATGAAAATAAATGTTCCTTTGTGAAAACATGTTTCACTATTGCTGAATATTGTGTTTATAAAAGTATGATAGGGGTTATATTCATTGAAAATAACATATTTTTCAAGAACATAATATATACCCATGTATACGGATTGAGTATTTCACACCTTTTTCATCCTAGGTTTCATAAAACAATGTGCTATAACTCCAATGATACTCACTTAAGTTAAACACTTTTTATGTGATTATTTATGATAAAACCAATATAAATATCAAATTCACATTGATATATATTAAAAATGTTTCAAATAAGGGGTATCACTCTTATAAGTATGATAAGAAGTTTTTAATGTATATGGAATATGATGTGAAGATAGATGATATTCTTCTTATGCTTTGGGAATGAATTTTATTATATGATAAGTGGTGAATTTAAATTTTATCAAATAAGTTAAATTGGGGACCCATTGATATTAAAAACGAAAAAATAAATATGTTGACTGTATTATATGGTAAAATATTAGATTTACATGACATAAAGATAAATAAATGGATATGGTTCATAACCACTAGATATAGTTTTCATAAATTTGTGATTTTTTGATTAACATGTAATGTGAAGGAATACATAATTTTGACTTTTTTCTATCCTTGAGTGAGGATATTGAAATATTTTTTGGATATATTACTACGGAGTCCCTATGTATCATTATTTTTTAAATGATAGTGCAAGGTAATTTTCATTCTCATTGATTAATAACAATGGAAATCATATTGTGGAGAGAATTATATCGAATGATTGATTTTTACATCACCATCCCAATAATATTTGAAAATTGATGATGGTGATGTGTTTGGTTGTAATAGATTGGTGAAGGCTTTCTTACAATTGATTAGATAAAAATATGTTTCATGGATATATCTTTAATGGTAACAAATAATATATTTGGGTTATATTAGATTGTGATGGTAATATAGAGTCATAATGTTTGGTAACTCAATTTTTCATGTTGTTGAATACTAGTTTTGTTGAAAGACTTAGTGAGTGTACAATGAAATGGATCAGTATATTTATCTTGTTTGGGACATTTTATTACATCATTAAATCATAACACATTTTGTAATAGATAATGGATTTGTTAGTTGGAGTTAGCCATGAGTATGGTGTGTCATATTCTAGACACATGTGTTTTAGTAATAATTTGATGTGGTACCAAGGGAGTGATATTTTTTTGTATAAAAAACATTTAAATAATAATGATATTATGACTAATATTTTATGGTTGAATAATATAAGGATTCCATCATGGAGTTTTTGGAATTATTCCATGATTTATTTCATGGGTAGCAATATTATAAATCATAATTGGTGTAAAAGGTATCAAACTAGTGTGTATTTAATGTATATTTTTGTAGAGGGATGTAATTATATCAATTAATTTCAATTTAATAATTTATCACATTTATAATGGAGATAATGTGGTGGTATATAATAATCTACATGTTTTATTTGTTCATAGGTATTATCGATTGGACCATAAACCATATTAGGCGAATGATAATGAAAATGAATCATGTCTCTTTGACAAATATAGATCATGAGTTATGTATGTGAATAATTTTTGGTCTCAATATGTGTTATTTTTGGATGTTTTTAATTCCTTTATTTAGTTTCTATTGGTGGTGACACTGGATATCCATAATCACTAGAAGTGAAATCAAGAACATTTTGAATTTTTTAATTAAAGGGGATAATTAGGGTTCATGAAGAATATTACAATTATTATATGGATTTATTTTTAAATTAATTATGGGTTTAATGGTAATATAATAGATTTAGAGTAGTTATGTAGATTAAAATTTGTAGTGGTGGTCACAATAAGCCACTTGTTACTAACTATAATTGTGCTTGGTACACAGTGTAAAAACTAGGAGGTCAGGTGGGGGGGATAACTTTCTGATCACCACTAATGGGATTGGGCAGGTCTACCGTGTAGCTAATAACATCAATTTATATTTTTGATTAATAACAAGTGATGAATAAAATATTCACATTATTTTATCCCACTTCATAGTTTTCATCCTCTTGGATGATATGCTAATAAGGGGAGCAATCCCCTTGTATGCCACTCTTCTACTTGTATCCCCAGTATGTAGTGATAATATGAAGCTATTATATAGAATTATTTTAGTTGTTCTTTTTATTTTTTTAATTATATTCCACCATATTCATTTGAATTTTATTTTTTATATTAATTTATTTATGTCAGGGAAAAACTACCAGAGTATGGTGGAATCACCAAATCAGTGTAAAAATTCATTAATGTGTGATAAAGAATGAATGTTATTAATTATGTAATAAGTTCAACATTTATATAATTATTCATGACATTATTACTTGATTTATGTTTTAATTTTTATCAAATAGGGAATAATAAGACCAATAAATATGGTTTTCATGATGGGGATTCATTTTTTACAATGAACTTATAGGTGTTTTGATAGCTATCTGCCCCACATTTCATGAGGTTTAAGAATATTATACAACCCAATGAGATTTCATCAATTACTAAAAGTAGTATAATTCAGTTTTAAATTTATAAATAAATTATTTATTGACTATAATTAAATATGTATCTTCTTAATTTAGGTAGGTACACTTAATTAACGATACTAGTTGATGAAAATTTATAATGGCATGAAAAAGTGTAGTGAGAATCCTTATAAAGGGATATAACTCCTTGTTTTTAGTCAGTAGTGATTAATATTGTTTAATTGTTAATGATTGATCATATTTTTTATATTTTATGAATAGGTGAAAATATATGATTGAGTGATGAAGCTACATAATTTAGGTCTCATTAATTGAGACAACACTATTGATATTTTTATAAGCTCGTTATGTGTTCTAAATTTGGATCCCTTATGTTAATTGATTCAAAATCCAAGATTCCTTCTATTGTTAGTTTATTAAATTATATTAAATATTGTATTATATTTATATTAATTATCAATATATATTGTTAAAAATTTTGGTTCCATGAATTTTATAGAATAAAATGCACATATAGCATTGGGAGATGAGTAATTCATGTCAGTAGTCATTTGAAAGACCAAGTAGATTCTATTTGTTGTAATGGGATACAACCAATAGATAGACATGGTATATCCTAGAGGGTAATATAAGGGTTATAGAGGGTCCCACTAATGTGTTATATATGAATTATTATCATAGTGTTAAGATAGTATTACGGGATGGAGAATGGGATATTAGTGTTGAGATCTTTTGATCATGAATTCTAGATAGATAAATCATGGGATTATATATGGTAAAAAAATTTCATAAATTATATCCTTCTTTTTTTGGAGATATAATCCAGTCCTGAAATAATATAAATCCTTTTGTATATGATGGGTTAATATTGTGGTATTAAAATCTTGAAAATGTATTGATATGACTGAGGATGTTATATTGTGACAAATATAAATTCATCGAATAATGATTTTGGAAAAACAAAACAAAGAATATCCATCGATACAGTTTAAAAAGATGCATATAATTTCATTAGATATATTACCTATGCACGGGAAAAAGTTAAAATCTAGGTTTGATCTCTAATTTGTGTAAGATATTATAGGTGAGGGATATTATTTTTCAAATGAGGTATATTATTTATTTTATTAACCCATATATATCATTCTTTATATATATCATCAATTTCACTGAGGGGAAATGTATATTAAAATAGGCATGAAATGAAAAACAATCATCAAATAGGTTAGACGGTTATGTAAATTTTGATTTGTGGATAATTCGTAGGGTAATGTGAATTTGTAAACCAACTATTAGGACGGAATAACCTAGGGTTTGGTAGCTATTTGAACCCTTTATATGGTGATGAAAATATATCATATCCTAATTATTATGGACAAATACCATAGGTCATTTGGTAACCATATTTTGTTATTTTTTTGTTATACAGAGGTAACTATATAAAATATAATCCCATAATCCTATAATATAGTAAACTATGTATCTTTTTCTTTTATGTAAGTGGATATATATTTGATGATCACTCTTTTTAAAGTCAGATAAAATTAGAATATCAAGCATCTAATTATCCTTGTTTGTTAGTTATATTTTATATGTGAATATTCATTAAAAATTATATCATTCATCAATTAAAACAAAACATTATTTCAATACAACACTCAATTGGGAGATATTCCTTTAAAGAAAATGAGAATAAGATATCACTTTTCCCACATAAGTTATATTTAATGATAAATAGTAACCATTTAAACCACACCACTTAATTATATAATTGATTAATCATATAATGGAACTAATAACCAAAATATCTGTATATATCATATATATTATTGATGATATTAAAATTATTATAACACTCAATCATCCATATTACTATATAATGTGAACTAGGTATTGGCATATGGCATAATATATAGTATAAAGAAACTAAGTTTTTATTTCTATCTCCCCTAATAATCAATAAAATGAAATGGGTTTTATCCCACTATGTTAAAGATGAAAAACTATTTGTAATAAATTATTGTATTCAATTAAATTAAAAGAAAATTAAACATTAAACATTTCCTCTTCCTAAGTGGTAAATATGTCTATTTGTTATTCATATGTATCATCAGAGAATGCCGACTATATTTAAATAATGAATCTATGAGTATAATAGTCATAATTATCTCTTACAACATATAATATAAATATTTCATACTATTATCCAAACACCATTCTATTTTAAAAATTACAATAATTCATATAGGAATCTATCATCTACTCAATCCATGCATATAATAAAAAAATAAAATTTTGTTATGAATTTTTTTAATTTTGTTTAAAAAAATTATTAAAAAATTAGTCTCTGTAAATGCTTAGAATATTTCTCCGTAGATCCATGTATAACACATAATACCTTTAATTTATTCCTAATTTTCTTGTATATTCATCATTATGATTTTATAAAGTCTATTAGATAATTTAAATGTAAATTTATGCATTATAAAGAAATTATTGGTATTTTAGTATTTAATTTAATCCATCTATATATTCATGTCATAGAATATTGTATAATTTATTCCCATGTTTTATGGTTGGAAATATAGGTATAATAATATGAAATTTTATGTTTTCTCATTATATAGATGATTAAACTACAATGTATGAGATTGTGATTTTTCCTCCATTATCAAATGTAGTGATATCATCTTATCGTGGCTACAATATCAATGTATTTTTATTATATTAATGGTTGAATATGATGTCTAAATAACAATTATTTATCAATTATTTTCTTATCAGTATATCAATCCACTGATATGTTGATTATATATAGTGATAAAAACATCAAAGATGAAATGGATTTATATAAAATTAGATAAATAGTAGACAATAATTATTTAACAATAAATTTATCAAATTATATGTATTTAAAATTGTATGAATATTATCCATTGAAATTATATTATCATGAATATTTCATGATTTACCATTATCATTAGATGCATAATTTATTGTGTGGTTATTTCTCGAATAATCATTTTTGATATAGACAAATTTTATATTTCCTGACCTCTACAAAATAATGATTCCACATATCATAATTTTTATATATAATAATAAAATATTATATTTTGAAATTGTACGTGATGATTATTATATAGTACTATGAGAACCCCTTATCAATATAATGATAACAACTTTTTTAAAATATAACAATATATTTTTTAAGATATATATTTTCATCATTAGAGACTTTATTCCATTAGTAGTGGCAGAAGTAAACATCAATATATATATATATTAAAAACACCCAAATAAAGCATAAAATTTCATCAATAATTTTATTCCTCCCATATCCATCTCCGCAAAAACAATTATCTATCATTTATAAATTTCTATTCAACCATAAATTAAATATGTTCATTAATATATTGATGAAGTTAACTCATATAGTTGTAACAATATTATATTTTATTACTTATTATAATTTATTATTTAACATTTCCCAGAATTAAATAACATGGTTTGGAAAATTATATAAATTTTACCATATTAAATTTAATCTTCCATGAATATGAGTATTAATAATTCACCCACAAAGATAATATATTTATCTTCAAATATTATTCTTTGTATCTCAAATTAATTTTTTATATTCCTTCAGTCATACGTCAACATAGAATTAATTTAATAGATTATACCATTAAATATAATAGATTGAAAATTTAGATACTATATTTTAGTTTATAGATCAATATCACATCAACATGAGTAATTTCCTGGCCTCCTTTGAAAATCATATCGATTAATTTTATTTCTATTATAATATATTTTTATAATTTTATTATATTATTATTAGACAAGACATTACATAATAGGTTAATATTTATACACTGATGTGGTGAGTTACCGGTTTATATTATCAATTTTTCTAAACATTCAACATAATTTTGTTTCATATCAACTACATTATTCTAGCCCATCCCCTTTTACTTCATCTGATTGATATTATATTTAATATATTCCTAGGGATATTAAATTAGACTTATTATATTTATCCCATATAATGCTTATTCAACTTCTATTAACATAAAAACAGTATTTTTTTTATCAAAAACATGAAATCATATTCAATAATATCTTATGTTTATGAATAATTTACATTAATTGATAATTTCATTCTATACAAAAAATGTAATAAATTTCATTGTTACCATAATCTCGACATAAAAGCATGTAAAAATTAATTGGTAAAACATAATTTTATAAAAAAATTATTGAATATATTAGACTCTTTAATCTCACATATTAATTATATTTAAATATAATTTATTTATATTTTCCATTGCATAAACATATTTTATGATTAAAATTATAATTTCCTCTTTGTTGAATTATTTTCTAGTCTCTTTTTCCATTTTATATCATTAAAACATATACAATCGTTTCACTAATATTGTGTATATATTTGTTATAGTTTTATAAAAAACATAATTTTTCATCATAATAAGTCATATACATTAAAAATAGAAATGGATTTTACATAGTCATTACCCCCACCCATTATGTAATCCATTTAGGAAACTAATTATATTTACATATTATTTATTTATATAATGTATATTAAAATATATTTATTTTCCTTATTAGATTTAATTTACTATTGTTAATCATGAAATCTTTTAATCAATTCATCCATTGGATGTTTTCCATTTTTTATTCCAATGTAAGATAATTAAATTTTTTAACATTATATTATTTATTATTTATCAACTTGAAGGTACAATAATTAGTATTTTATATGTGAGAAATACAAAAAACATGACTTTTATCATTCATATTGAAATATATGAATTTCATAGTAATATGATTTGTATAAACCAAATCCCTTATACAAAATTTAAATTTTTTGATCTATACTATATTTTACTCTATAAAAAGATAATATTTTTACATGTATATCCAAAAAATTTAAAAATAAAACATTTACATCCAGTAGGTTCACATAATTTTAATCCATCCCTAGTATGAAAAATAATTATAAAATATTCTAATTTTTGTGTAAATATTTCATTTTCCATTTTTAATTCTATTCCATTGTGCTTGATTGATATATATATATATATATATATATTAGAATATTGATTTCATTTACAAATAAAAATAAATATGTATTCTAAAATTGTTTATTTTTTATATAAAAAATATATTTATGTTGTTATTGTATTTCTATCAATTTATTAAAATAATAGAATTTTTTTTCTAGGATTAAAACGGTCTATAAGATATAAATTTTAATTTTTTAATAACAAGTTTATTAAAATTTAAATAATCATGGTTCTGAAACATTTGTATATGAATATGAAAATTTACTCTTTTGTACATTTGAATTTAGATCTATTTTATTTAATCAGATAACAAAAAATGTTTCAAATTCGACCAAATTATATTAATACAAACCAATCATAACACACTCATACATATATATATATATATATTTATATTTATATTACATATTCATTAAATATTAATAATTTCATATAATAAAAGAAATTATACACATATAACCAAATGGTTTTATATACATGAATATTAACTATACAACTATTTTAATCAGATATCATGTTTTAATCTCTTTAAAAAAAAATTCATATCTGATATTCATATAAGAATATCATAGATAATTATCCTAATAATTACATGGGGTAATATAAGTCCTATAATATTGGTTGAGTGTAAAAATAGGTTAAGTGTGGAGAAATCAAAATTAGTCATGGATAAAATGTCATTCCATTAAAAATAAACATATCATTGCATTAGAAAAATAATTTAAATTTCTAAATAGGGTAAACAATACTATTAAAAGAAAATATCATGAAAACATATTAATTAATCATATTTAATAATAAAAAATATCAATTATTAATGAATAGTATTATCAATTCATAGAGTAATCATCAATTATATATAACAAAAAACATTTACTATGAATTTAAAAAGATAACATAATAATTTTCAGACCTAGAATTCAAATATATTTGTGTAGAAAAAACACATTTACATGAAATTATAAAATTTTGAATATAACCAACCACAACATGTCTGCATAAAAACATTTTGAAAAATGTTATTTCTAAGGATTTTCATTTCTCAATGGACCTTTTTGATTATTTTAAATCTCACATAACTATCATTAATTCTAATTATGTGTAACCGATCTATTTTATTGGGGTTTATTAATGAAAAATATTCTCATATGTGAAGAAGTGTGGGTTAATCATCCAATGAGGGGTCATGTTGTCCGAATATAGATTATCTCACATATTTATGTTGTGTTTTTTAAATTCATTATATTAAAAATATCACTTACACTTTTGTTAAATTTATTAATTAAAAACATATAATTTAGAGAAAAAAATTAGCGGTGAAATTTATAATTTTCACATTTTCTATATATGTTGTAAATTTATTGTTTTTGAGATACATTCGATGATAATATATATTTTATCCCCATACATATCGGATTTGGGCTCAGGTGAAAGGAATTGAAAGATTATAAGGGGTTTGGATTGAATTTATGAAAAATAATTCCTCCAACTCTATGAAGGGAATCATTACACTAGTTTATCACTATAATTTTTTATATTACATCATAAAATTTCATTTATGGGGGAAAACCACTGCAGTTTTTTCCATAGACATGCATCCATTGAAACCATGAAGATGTTTAAAGTAATACAGATTGCATTTTTAAGTTAGTGTATCCTTGAATTTATCTTGTTTGGTTCATATAAATTTTTTTAATTTCATGTTTACTCTATCAGATAATCATGGGGAAAATTTTTTTGGAATCCAAAATAGAAAATCATAACACAATAATATTTTTTAAATCTATAGAAGATAGAAAAATAATGTAATAAATCAATATCAATATGAGTATCTTGAGAAATATAATTTCAGTAAATTATGTGGAAAATATCAACTAAAAATTTATAAGGAATCCATGATATTTATGATGAGTTAAGGTCTGAATTGTAGATATCACAAACGAAATCAGAATTAATCTGGAAATAAATTCTTATCATGATTCTTCATTGGGTTCAATGATAGATTAGTTGTCTAATTAACTCTAAATAAGACTATAACCAATAAAAGATTCCAAAATTGAGTTTTTGGAAGATACATTTTTTAATTTAAATATAGATGAATTTTCAAGGAAACATGTTACATCTGTTATTATGAATAATAAGTAAGAAAATGGGTAACTAGTTATATGACCTTCATTAATGGGTGAATTGGATAGAATCCTAGTTGAATGGGTTCCTATATAAGATACATTCATAAATTGAAAACACGATTAATGTAATGGGTAAATGGGAGTCTAGGTAGTTAAATTAAGTGAATGGGAATGAAATTATGGGTTTCAATTCTAGGTTATGTTCCACATTACAAACGTCTAGTTAGGCCTTTATATTGGGTCGACATGGAAATTGATCTAGCTTAAGAATACTGATGTTCATCTCAAAATTTGGAAAACCATCATATGGCTCTAATTAAAGAAGACCATAGTGAATCTATAATATTTTAATACCTAGTCATGGATCCACATTGATATGTCCTTAACAAAATTACAAATTTTGATTAAGTAGTTGTGAATCTACAATATAAAGACCTAGAAATGTCTCCAGTTTCAAAATACCAAGGTATATATCCCAATATGTAGTACATATGTGTATCCACACATCTGGAAGTCTACGGAAAAGATAAACCTTTTGATACATATGTTCATCTGTTTAATTTCCATTCCATTATGAATGTATTTGATATTAAATCGTATTAATCCATGAACTATTCAATGAAATAATAATGGTCTTAATGTACTAAATATCTATAAGTATAGATTATAACATAAAATTGTTGTCAAGGTTATCCACTTAAATAAAATTGAATAATGGGGATCCATGAAAATAAACATAACCATTTCAAGAACCAATGGATAGTTATATGACTACATGGAATGGGGAATGGGTAGGTTAATGTTAAATGATTATATCGGTTAAGTACATGATATTTGAGTTTCTTTGGAGTTATGATTTAGAAAATTTAGGTATATGTGGAGTTGGACATGAGATAATATTTTCACATGAGGATCTATGTGTGAGATCATCTTTGTATGTTATGAGTTTATCTTAAGACTAGGAACATGGAATTTTTTAATTCATGGAGTTAGGAAGATATGTTAATGTTGAAAATAAAGAATCAAATAATTGTATGTTTTGACCTGGTAATATTTGTCTGAGTTTCCTCTTATAAATCCTTGATCCAAATATTTTAATCATATGAAATAAACTTCCATTAAATATGTGATTTTTATTTTAAAAATATTTTTTTCAAGGGAAAAACATATATAATGTTTTAAAAAAATGAATATAATAATTCGAGGGACATCTTCACTAACAATAGACAAATTATACAGTATACCCACAGTTGAATATTAGTATAACCAAATCACTAGATTTCTTTGAATGGCATCCACCCCATATTATGTGATAAGTCTTAAAGAACATTGAGATCATTTTGGTGTAATCATCATCGAGTATGAAACACATTCATCATCAACTCATGAAATTTTAGTATGTTTTATATTATAGTTATAATGAAAATATTAAACATGTATTTTATAAATAATAAATATCTAACCACATTATGTGTATATAAAATATGAACATTATTACCCACATCATATTCACATATAACATAACTATATGGTGATATACATTTATTCACCCAATTTAATGTTTCATAGTATTATTTCAGCCCACCAAATCATATATTTATAAACCTAAAAAAAATTAATGTTGCATTAAATCTATCAAATATTGTAGAATTATTAAATAATGACAATATATTTTTTATAAATATTTATCCTATGGTTTCTGATGAAATAATGGCCATTATTTTTTTATTCAAATTAATTACATTAGAAAATACAACCTACTAGTATTGTTTTATGTAATAGTTTAATATTTACATAGGATAATTGTGTTTGTGTGTGAATAGAAATAAAAAAATAAAAAAACACACAAAAATGAAATTGAATCTGATAAAATGATGTTGTTATTGTGAAAACAAAGTGTGGTATATAAGTTATTCATGGATTAAGATAATAGAGAGAAAGTGAATTATAGTGATAGAAATTAGAGAGATCAATCTTTTTTGAATGGAATAATATGGATTTATTTTCCAAATAAAGATACACTGTATTGTAGTGGTTCTCATGAGAGCCTGTTAAATACCTTGAGCTCATGGTTTTGTGATAAAAAATTCTTTTTATACATTCCAAAAAATTATCTGCCGACCTTTAATCTTGAATTTAAGTGAAATATAATGGAGAATAGAATGTTAACATTTTCTATTTTAAGTAAATTAATTTAAAATAAATGGATTTGTGTTCTCTATTTTGAAATTTTAGTAACTTGAATATAGTAAAATTTATTATCATTATGAACATAAATATGGACTTTTAAATATTTACGTAATCATAAAATTTCAATACTAAATTATAACATATTAAAATTTTAAAACATACCAATCTAATTATACTAAATGTATCCACCTACACAGGTTCAGAACGAAAAAATGAAAAAATTAAGATGATACAATTTAATATAGATTGAAGTGGAGGAATGAATCTCCTATTGATGATTAAATTATGTTTGTCTTCTATGAAAAAAACTCATCAACATAATCTTGATATTTCGTCCACCACCATTATTAATCATGTTTCATCTTTGACAATCCTAATTTACCATTGAATAACACAGACAAATGAATTTAAAAATTTTATAATAGATCACATTTCACCATCAGTTTTCAAAAAACATACCTAGATATTTATACAAGCATAGTGGGTCATTTTATGGTAAAATAAATATTATAGAAACATATAATGATATTATTTTGACAAAATATTTGTTTTTTTGTGATGTGAAGCATTGTCATAAAATTTCACAAATTATTAATTTTAGATTATCTATCATGGATTTATAGATATTAGTGACTAGTTCAACAGGTCATAAACAGAACACAATAATCAAAAGTAAACCATTATTAGTGTTACATAAAATCATTGTTAAATGTTTCTTTTATGAGCACTAAAAAAATTGCAGATTAATGAGTTCCAGTTTTCTATGATTTTTTTAGAACTGATATGTTTTTTTATTTATCAGTGCTATTCTTAGGACAGACAAAACCTTGTAACAAAATGTATTATTCATTTATATATAAATATTGTATTTATATTAAAAAATAAGGGTTATTTATTTAAATAAATTTAAAAAATCATGTTTACAATTAATTATAATATGATATGAAAAACGTTATTATTTCTATATTTATAATTAGAATCATCATCATCAAAATTTTCCCATTTGTACTACTAATTTCAATGATTATGGATCATGTATATCCTCTCATTAGAACTTTCCTACTCGAGAGTGTGTCGGATCATTGATTATTCAGAAGATGACTTGGTCATCATATTCCTTTAAAGATTGGAATAATCCTTTAGTATCCTTCTTTTCAAATGAATCAGATACATTCATTTAGTATTGACTATCTTTCCATTCACATTTAAAAAAAATATTTAAAAGATATAATGTCACAATATCCCATTGATCTAAGATGAGTGGTGTCTAGAAAAAATCCACTTATCCTTCGGACTTCCGGAATTAAAAATATTACACCATTTACCGAACATTCCAAATGATTTGAATATATTTAGAATCATATGAAATAAATTCAAACTCCACTTGATAACATATTCTAAAAATCCATAATCTTATTAAATGTGTAATGACACGTCTCTATCTAGTAGTTTCACAATACAACCTTTCTCAAAAATTGGTGAAATAGGAAACCTGGTCAAAACACCAATAACCACTTCAGACTTCCCTACCACACTATATTGCAGACCATCATATCATTAGATATAATGACAATCAACTTATAACTTCCAACTAGAAGAATATTTTCAGTTGAAACTCTATGAGGAAACAAATTAACACCCATAAAAAACCCATCATTGATCCTAAAACATGGATCCCGAATTAGATAAGTAGTATCACTAATAAATTAGCCACAACCAGTAACCGTTATGTCCATTTATGAGCAATTAATGTTCTTTTCCATCTTTTTAGTAATGGGGAATATACTAGTAGAAACCAATGAGGCCCCTTCCTTATCCCAAATTAGAACCTGGTATTTATTTATGCACACCTTATCCCATAGTCTATGCGGATCCTTATCATGAACTTCCATAGGCATGGTCATAGGATTTATGGTTAATGATTTTCTATTAATCGTTGATAAATATATTTTATAATTACAATTTTTATCTTTTAAAATATTATCATTTAATCCTCATAAATCACTAACATTACTCTATCATTTCACATCCAATTGATCAATATATTTTACTTTTTGATAGACAAATGACAATTATCATACTCATTAATGATTTTTATATCATTAGTGGGAATATTCAGAGTCACATTGTCAATAAGAGTAGAAATCAATTATATTTTAACTAACTTTATCACAAAGAGTTCACACATGACTTTTTTTGTCTCATTATTTAGGAGAATCAGAACACCATTAATAGCTGCAATATCATTCAAGATTTTTAGGATGAAAAAAATTAAATATAGGCTGTGAAACTAGGTCAATAAATGGAAAAATAATTCTTTACCCTTGGCACATTAAAATAAATGATCAATTCATGGAATGAATTACTCCACACATATCAACTTCTAACATTTGTACTCAAAAGTTAGGGGAATTGAAGCACCAGATCTTTCTCATCTCCCTGATATCCCTTTATGATAGAGTATCTACTTCCAAAATTTCGTCCCTATAGGAATGTGATACAGTCATGTTAAGATACCATGCATGATTGATGATCTCAATTCAATAAGGTGGCACCCTCTATGAAAAAACCCTGGTCTGTTATTTTAATGTCCTTAGTGTAATTTCGAAATTAGATTCTGTTGAAAGATGATTTAAATTATGTCAGACAAAGAGTTTGATAAAATGTATCATTTCTCATCAATAAGATTCATATGTTACACTGATTCCAATATATTGATTCAAAAATCACTTCAGAATTCCATGATGAGTGTGGAATAATCATCTGTATCCAAAAGGTCCTGGAATGGTGGAGGATACACTGTAAATGTTTACTTTTTTCCCATAAATTGATAGGAGGAATCTATCATACATATTAGAGTATAAGAGGCTTTCATTGTCTACACAATACACCTAGATTTTGAAGAATATTTAGATCATCGATGTTGTTATTCCTAGACCTATTTTTCACCTTTGAGGAAGCCTCTGTTTCCCTATAGACTGCCATTTTGGAAGAATAATTATATAAATATACCACGGTGGTGTGGTCCATGAGGATTAATTATATAAATATATATAATTATATAAATATTTATAAAAATGTATAATTTTTTAAATTATATTTATTAATAGTTCTAACTAGAAATAAATATGTTTATATTAAAATAATTTAAAAAATAAAATAAGTATATATATAATAATTAAATATATACACACATATATATAATTAGATAAATATTTAAATATGTTTATGATTATATATAAATATTTATCAATATAAATATTTATTATTATAATTATTAATATATTTTGATATAAATATTTATTTAATTATCAAATTAAAATAAATATATTAGAATGATAACTATTTTTATTTTGTTTATAATTTTATAAATATATATAATTATATAAATATATTTAAAAATATACAAAAAAATTAATTTTTAATTATAATTATAAATAAAAAATTAAAAAATTAAAAATATAATATTATGCATATAAATAATAATATTAATATATTATTAAGATAAGATCGTTATCAATGTTTTTAGAGCTGATAATGGTAGCCCTTTATCAGTACTAAAAACTGTAGATAAAACTTCTCTTTTGTAGTTCTAGAATTTTACGACTGCTAAAAAATATTTTATCATAGTTTTTTGTTGCACTGAGAAATAGATAACTTTATCAGAACTAAAAAAACTGATAAATAGTAATTTATTTTGTGCATTTATCTTTATCATGGATATGTCAACTCTTTATCATCTTCTATTTTGGGATTACTAATAAATTCCTTAAAAGGGTCTTATAAAAATAACACTGATAGAGTGATGTCGCCACCCGAACCATCATGATTTCTCTGAAGACGAATACTTCTAATGCTTTTACCACTATCATCGGGCCCTACTATAGTCTTTGGTCATCATTCTTGAAGAATAGATCTCTGAAAATATATTTTATGTTCTGATTCATCATGATAGCAACTTCAACTAAACTAATTTCTTATGTCTCACCTGGCTGAACCCCATTGTTTCACATCACCACTTGTTCTCGATGAACCAAATAAATTTAACCGAAACAACCATGCATGTCATAGAAGATCATTAGATCAGACAACACCATCCTTTTTTGTGGATTAATCTCCTTGTAACAACCTAACACTCACCCATGCACAAAAAATACCTAAAATCACCTAACTATAAAATTGATTACATATCTCCCATTTCTCCAGTGTTCATGAATATAGTTAACATGTTTTTTAGGAGGTATTTTTTATGGTATTAGTCTATTGTTCATGTGTCTACAATTTTTTTTGGATCTATTGGTTGCATTCCATGAATGTTATTTCTAGTTTCATAGCAATGTGTGGGCAGTTTGTGAGTGTCAATGATACATTTGGGGTTCTCATTTATTTTATTGGTTGATCGAGTGATATTATATACATGATTATTTAAATGTTTAATAAATTTCAAATGAAGTTAATCTAAAAGTACATGTTATTTAGAATTTTAATTATGTTATTCATTTAGATTTTGTTGCATCAATTATTACTTTTATACATATATTAATAATAAGAAATAGAAATTTATATTTTTTTAATAATTACAATTTCTTATATTCCTACACCGATATATTAACATATATATATATATATTATATAGAAAATATTATTTTATTTATAATTTATATATATATATATATATATTTAAAAATTTCAATTTAAAAATTTTATATCTTTTTCATTTATATGAATCCCTAAATTTTATAGTATATCACTTTAATGTAATATGATATAATAAAATACATTATTAAATATTTATACTTTTCTATTTTTACTCTTTTCTAAATTTATATATTAATATAAATTTTATAGTTTATCATGTTATACATATAATATATATTAAATAAAAAATTAATTAAATATTTATAGTTTCTTACTTATAAATAGTTATAAATTTATATAAAATTATAGTTTTATTTATTATAAATTAATATTCTTTTACACATTCATTAGATTTACTTTTATAATTTTTAATATTATACATTTATAAATGGGTAAATCTATATACTTATATAAATTATTTATACTTTTATAACATAAATTTATTTTTTATAGTTTTATATTATATATAAATTTATAAATTATATTTGTTTCCTTAAAATATATATTATTTGTAAATAATATATAACTGAATACTTTAATATTATTATATAATTTCATATAATTACATAAATACATATTAATTTTTAATTTATACATTTATACATATATGTTTTTTTTATTTTATCAATATTTTTATAATTTTATACGTTGAGATATATTATTTCTATAAACTAGACAGTTATATTTTTAAAGTACTATAATATGATTATTATTTATTTTCAAAAAATTTATTTGAAAAATTAAGAGTTATTTTATTGCACTTAATATTTTATGTTGTATATCATAATAGAGAGAATTTGGATGAAGGATTTCAATTGAGATTTGTATGAATTTCAAAAATATCATTAATTATTATGAATTTAATGTTCAAAAATATATCTATTGTGGATGTAACAATTACCTATTTTAATGGCATTGGTAGAAAATGGTTTACTAAAAAATAATTAATTTATCATTTAACTAGAGTTGGATTTCAAACTAATTATGAGGTATGAAACCATAATAAAGAAACAATTCAACATCTAGAAAATTGTGATGGACATAAGAGGTGTGATGTGAAGGATATGACATTTAATCAGTTTTGTTTTCATTCACAATCTATGTATGAACATAATGTCTAGAAATTAAATTTCATGTTTAGTTAATAATATACCACTATAAAAAGGGGATTGAATGTTTTATACCATTGAATATCCTAATCCTACATTGCATCCAACATAACCTAAATGGTTTAAGTTAAGGGATTCCTCTACAAATACATATTCCCTTTGATTTGGTGTTAACTTTTAACGGTCTATATCAATAAAAAAGAAATGAAATATAAGATGAGTAACAATGTTTTTTCTTCAGTTGATGAAAAGGTAAGAAAAAATAGAATTAGTAATAAGATTAAGGATTTTTGGGTTTTTTAATTGTAGAGGTAATCCTTGGATATGATTATCTTCTTTTTATTTATATGGATTTCAAATTTAATAGGTGTTTTCATTGATGAAAATATTTTTAAATATATAATAATTTATTAATTATTTGAGAGAAAAATATTATATTTAATAGTTTTATTATCAAAAATTTATTTTTGAAATAATATATCTTTTTTTTATATTTCCATTATTACATCCAACAATTGTATTTTCATTGGATTTCTGGTAATGTAAATTTTATTTTAAGGATAAATGATTGGTTTTAATATAAATAAATTTTTTATGTAGGATTTTTAAAAATAAGGACGATATTTTAGATTTAAATAATGATCTCAAGAAATGATCTATTATATTTATCTGATTGACATTAAAATATAGTTTTGTGATTTCAAATTAGAGTGAATAGTTACATTAGTTTTTTTATAATATATTATATTCTATCAATGAGATGAGTGGTATGTATATTTATAAATCAAAACATGTGTATAGAAAAAGGCTGGTATCTATATTTATATAAATCTAATAAATTTCAATATCCTCATAGATACATATAATCCAACCTCTTAAATAATATATATTTATAAAACTCAATGGAAAGGGTATGTCACTGACTCCAACAAACCTGTAGGATATCTGTCAAGTCCTCACTCCTAAAAAAGGTGAACTAATGTTTAACCATATTGGAACTGCAAATCCAAATTTTCTATGAACATTACATTCATAGTCTATATTAGTGAATTTATCTTCAACTACATCTTCTCTTTTATTTGGTGTTAGCTTCCAACAGGTTGAGTTTGAGGCCAAAAATATCAATAATAACTATCATCCTAACAAGCTTCATCTCCTAAATAGTTATTGTTGTATTTCTATTCTTCAGACACATATCAGTAATCATCGGGACAAACATATGTTTCATTAATTACTTTTAGATGTATTCATCGCATACAAGGAACCAGTTATCATTGTGGGTGAAATTCGAGGAAAAAAATAACACCAGTGGAGTAATCAATTTGTAAATTCAATTATTAATTTCCTTCAATGCTGTATGAAATAATTAGAAATATTCTAATTTTTGGTTCCCATTATTTGATAAGATCTTTTTTATTTATTAGTATTATTAAATATTAATATTTCCAAATAAAATAGGATGCATATTAATAGAAAATGGATTTATTCCAATCACATGAGAAAAGTGTATGAAGATGGTGTGGGAGATTTTATTAGGTTTAAAAAGTATAATTCATATAACCCATCTGAAATCATTTTTATATGTTTAAACTATTGTTCTTGAAGACTTATTATATTGTTAGAGTAGGAAGAAAACTTTAACATTCATGGAATTGATAGAAGTTATTATGGTGATACTAAACATAGGGAAATGGTGAATGTTGCTAGTGACTAGGGTAAAATTTCTTTTTTTGATCATATGATATTATTAGAAGAGTGGAAAATAAATAATATCATAACATGTATGTAATAATATGTGTTAATAACGTTGAATATCTTATTAAGAAAATAAAAATTGAAGTATAATATGAAATTTTTGATTCTCAAAATAGTTTTTAAGATAAAAAGTTATCCATACACACCATTTAATTTTAATTAAACTAAATATACATCATTTCCAACCATATTAAATTTTTATAATTTAAAAAATGGAATCATATAGAGTAAAACTAGTTTTACTAAACCTATTTCTATCTTGAATGATATGAACTGAGAAGATAAAGAGATTCATAGAAAAAATATGACTCTATGTATAGTGGTTACCCTCTCTAAAATAATATATTCAATTCCAAATGAATACACACTATTTTAAAAAGGACCAAAAATAACTTAAATTATTCCCAATTTATGGTGATTCTCAATACAAGAATAATGAATCTTGTCATATATTTTTTAGGATACTTTCCAATATTTCCAATATTTAGGTGCCAATATTGATTTGAGGAGATTGTAATAAAATTCATGGGGAATTAAGATACATTAAATAAATATAGAAAACATCATCAATCGATATACTCTCCTCAGTGTAAGAGAATATAATGAAATTATCCAAAATTTGGAAATAATCCCTGAGACCTTCAGCAAGCAATACAAATAGATGGGTGAATCCTTTGGGTTTTCATATGAGAACTCACAGTACCTGGCCATTTATGTTGGATAATTATGATTTCCCACTATCGTTTTTCATGTAAAAAAATAATTTATTTAATATATGGTTATATATGGAAAAAAACCACAATGTATTGTTTTTTATGTTTATTGGACTCCACTAATTGATGATTAAAAATTATTGTGGATTTTACATGTTACGTTGAATGATAATTATTGAAATAGAGATTTCACATTGTGATATATTTTTTAAAGGATGATAAATGACTATCCTTATTATGTATTTTTAGGGTATATAATTAATGGGACTCTAGGGTGTCCCCTTTGAGATAATGGTACACATTCCATTAGTGTGATATATTCATCAATGATTGTGTTTATAGAAAATTTCATATTTATACCCTGTGGATATATGTTGCAATCTTGGATGACATCATTCAATGAGAGTTTTTAAGAATGTACATAACTATCTATACTAATATTGGATCAACTATATGTGAAAATAAAAGATATGAAAACATTATTTGGTAATAAAATATTTAAAGACATTATAAAAAAGTGAAAAAGAGATTTATTTTTTTAAATTACCATTGTGGGATTTTTTTAATGTCAATATTTATCTTGATGATATTCATGTTGAAAAATAATGGATTTTATAGTGTCATTGGAACATTACTAAATGAACCTGACAAAATGCATGATAATATTAAGGCAATGACTGAAATGAGTCACATTGGAATATGAGAAAATCTAGTTCTAATGAATGGTAATAAATGGTTATCTCTTCCTACAGCTTCATACACTATTTCTGAGAATGATACATATATAATTTGAAACCTCTTGATTGATGTCAAGGTTCTAGGGTGTGTTAATTGAATATCAATAATATCAAGTCAATGAGTGATTTAATGTAAACGGTTATGAAATAATATTACAATGATGTTTTGAGGAATTATCTAATGCCTCTAATTTACATTACTTTTTTTCAAATAATTTGTATTATATATTAACAAGGATATTTCTGTAATTAAAATCATTAAATAGAAAAGTTATATACCTGATGAAATTTATACATTTTAATAAGAAAATTTACATCATATTGTTTTAATTGGAAGTGTTCGTCCTAGTGGAATTCTGTGATATGATGGTTCACCTGAAAATTCACTTAGTGAGAGAGATTTTACTACATGGTCGTATGCATTATAGATGGATGTACACCCTTGAATGGTATATGAATATATTGAAAGGGTATATTAAATTCTACTTAAAGGTTATATTACATAGCGATATATTATTGACGAATTCATTGAATTATTTACCAATTAACTATCCCATGTTGAAATCATTAGTCCACAAAAATATTATTACAATGTAAGGATTTAGGGTGAAGTTGTTTTTGGAATATATGTTTTCATAATCAATAATACATATCGAGAACAGGCCAACCTTTATGTTTTTCATAATAGTTCATAATTTTCCCATATGTTTAAACCCCAACTGAAATTCTCAGAAAATTGAATCCATCAAGGGATGAATAAAGGATATCAAATAAACATAATAAATAGTATATAGTAAGGTTTTATGACCATATTTTAAATGATTTAGATGAAAATAAAGATTCAATGACTAAACAAATATGATGTATTGATATAAGAACATGTGTGTAGGTAATATATTATAATTTTTACATAATTAATAGTTATATGTTCCATACAGAATACCATGATGACAAAATACCTTTAAATGTATTGGAGTCATAGTAGTGGAAGAAGTGATACATTTATCTAGTATAGAGGGAAGAAATCCAATTTATGAAAATGTGTCAAACTATTATGTTATCAAAAAATATGTGAGATGGATTATAGAATATTCAGTGTAACAATTTTTCCATAAAAGTTGGTGAATAATAGGATTTATATTAAAATAGATTAATTGGGATACATGAATGTGGATTCTATTAAGGTATGGTACAAAGGAAAAGAATTTATAATGTAATTACATGTCATATAAGCATTTCTTGTTCCAGATCCTATAAATAAATATGTTCTATTTTCTCTTATCGCTAAAAAACACAGATGAATTAAATGAAAATTCTACTAATTTAACACTTTCATTATGAATGTCTAAGAGTGTGAATTGTAAATATATACATGAATAGTTTTTTCATGATGTAAAGTCCCGTAAAATTATAGGGAAATTTTTTCTTAATTTTCTTTGGTTTTTTACAAGAGCGTGGTTTCTGACGGCACCTGATTCCGAGGCCCGGTGTGCCCGGAATCAATTTCCGAAGTTTGGCATGGGTACGTTCAGTGAACGAACGAGCGGGAAATTCTAACTTTTGATCCGATGCTCAGAATTGAAATCCGAGGACACCGATGAACTCGCAGCGCCGATATTCGCTTAAGGAGACCTTTTCTGAAGATGCGTTTAATGCGGGACGAAAGTTAGTTTTTTGGAGGATTATAAGAAGTTAAATAAAAATGTGTAACACTTTTTGTTTTTTTCTTACTTGTTGGTTAACTCCTCTCAAAGGAAGTTAAAGGTGGGACCCACATCCACTTAACCTCCCTTGGGAGGATTAAGTGTGGTGGGGCCCATATGAAACCCAACTTTTCATCTCCTCTCAAAACTCCTTTAACCCCTCTTTAATTGACATGACAACTTGTTAATTAATTTGGAGTTATCTTATTTGATTTTCAAACTTTTGAAATTCAATTTGGTTAAGTGTGTGAATAAAATAAGTCTCTAACTTATTTTATTTGGTTAGATTTCTCTATCCTTCTTGAGAGCATTTTTGGTTCTTCTCCTCCTTCTTCAAACTTTGACGAAGAACGCTCAAGCTCCGACGAAGAATGCCGCTCCTCTCTTCTTCGTAGCCGATTGTATCCGAAGATCGACGACGCCTTCCATATCAACGAAAAGGGGAACGCCGCTTCCTCCTCGTACTTCCTTCGTCAGCTTACGAAGATTCGCCATCGACGTACCTCTTCGGACGTACCTCTTCGTCAACAGAATTGACGAACGATTACGGTGACGCCCGACCTCCGCAACATTTGTCTTCCGCGGGCCGTTGACGATCATCGTTCTTGAAACCGAGGTAGGGGTTGTTGTTGATTATTTATTTATTTATTCTGGTTCGTGGTTCCAGCATGACAAACGTGAGGATATTTAAATATGTGTTATCGTTTAACGTGAGGGGGCCGGACCGCATGAACACGACCGAACCCCCTCCTTTTTTCTTGTTGATTTATCTTGCAGATGAAAAAAGATGGAGTGGTGTCGTCGCACCACGCAGAAATCCACACCATGGAAGAATCATCATGAACGCGACGCCGTCGTGCCGCGTCGAAGGGAATCTAAGGTGCCGCGGCCAGAGCGGGGCGGCGGCGGAGGGGCGCGGTGCCGTCGCACCGCGCCGGATGACGAACACCGCGGCCGGTTCCCGCCCGCGGCGAGACGAGAGCACCGGCAGCTCGTCGGGCCGCCGGCGTCGGAAGCCGGAAAGGGGACCAGTTTGCCGGTCCCGTTGGAGAAGGACCGGACGGCCATGTCGTGCCGGCCGGAAGGGAGGTGCCAGGGGAATTAATTCCCCCGGCTGGCCACAAGAAGGCCCCCCCCCCACGTGAGGGGGGGACTGGTTACACAAGGGGGGGGGGGGCAGCACCCCCCAGTTTTCCAAAGTAGGCCCCCACGAGGGGGGCCGGTTCTCCAAAAGGCGCGGCTAAAAGCCGCGCCGTCGCTTTGAAACAGCGGGGGCATAGCCCCCCGCACGTGGCCCCAGCGGCGCCCGGTTCGGGTCGACCCAGGGGGGGTCGGGCCGGGTCGGTCCGGACCCGGACCCCCCGTTTTCGAGACGATTTTGGTCTTTTGTCCATAACATGAGCCACGGACCTCCGATTGACGAACCGTCTATGGAAACGCGATCCTTGGATCGAGACGGTCGTTTCGGTATATCGCACTCAAAGTTTCGGAATACTTTGAGTTTGACCGGGTTGGTTTGTTCACGAAACCAACCGGCCCTTCGGAGCGGAAACGCTCATATCTTGAGCTACGGACGTCCGAATGACGTGCCTTCAGCTTTGTTGTGTTCCTCTTAGTGAGACGGATCTTTTGACATACTCCTCCTGAGATTTGGACTCAGGTGGAGTACGGTCGGGTTGGTTTAGCCTTAAAAACCAACCGGGCCCCGGGGACGAAAATGCCAATAACTCTCAGACCGGGTGTCCGATCGACGCGCCGTCTGTTGCGTTGAGTTCCTGTTGACGATACGGAACTTTTGGATACATCAACTCTGTACTTTGTGACCGTTGATGTATCAGCCTCTCGGCTCGTGGAGCAGACCCTCCTGAACGAGCTTGCTGTGTGCGGGAACCCTAGTGCTGGCTGCGACAGTGACTGCTACTGCTACTGCTACTGTTACTGTGACTGCGACGATGACAGTACAGAGATCCTGTGTGGATTCGATGACGATGACTATAGCACTCGGCGATCCTACGTGGATCAGTGCTACAGGTCTTGTGTGGGCCCGATCCTGTGTGGGTCCGATCCTGTGTGGGTCTTTGCGCTCAGCGGTCTTCTGTGAACCAGCGCCTACAGGTCCTATGTGGGCCTGATCCTGTGTGGGTCTTTTGCGGGGGTTAGTTTCCTATCGATCCTTCGTGGGTACGATGACTTAGATGGATCAGAGATCATCTTTATCATCTTTCGAAGAAGTATACCCGTGTGAGCTGAATCCTGTTGCTTTCCTGTGTGGATTGTGTTGAGCTATCCTGTGTGGATTACGTTTTTCTTTCCTGTGTGGAATACGTTTACTTTTCTGTGTGGACTGAGTTGTACATAGGCTCGGAGGTTGGAGCGTATTTGAAATTGATGACTTAGGTATATGTATGGGCATATACCTAAGCAGTGTCGGTTGTTACTTCGTGATTGTACCTTTCTTTTTGGTTTATCCTTTGTGGATTTAGAGAGACCTTCAAGGGTCTCGGGGTCCCTACTGAGTAGCTTATACTCACCCCTGCACTGGCTATGCCCGCACTACGTTGTGTTGGTTGCAGACGACGGACATCGTTGATCTTGGCTGAGGCTTGCAGAGCAGGATGGTACCTGGAGGTGGACCACTGGGCGGGACGTGTTCGGAGCGGACGACGGTACCCGAGGAGCAGTGGAGCTATCTATACCCACCCTTCAGGTGGGATTTCCAGTGGACAGCTCGGTGTTGTAGCTTTTACTTTACAGTTGTTGTTTTCCCTTTCGAGTTGTACTTTACTTTCAGTTTGGGTTTGTATACTGGCCCATTTACTTTTCCGCACTTTCAGTTGTACTCTGTTTTTACTTAGTGATTACTTTCCGCTTTCTTACTCTATGGTGTTTGTTTACTTTACAAAGTCAATGCCTTCCCTTTTTACCGGGATTTACGCCTTGGTGCTAGTCGCCAGCCCCTGGCCTATGGAAGGCGGGCTTGGGGTAGTCACGGCACGGGCCCCGAGGACGGGTTGTGACAAATTGGTATCAGAGGAGTTCGGTTCTACCGCGAACTCTGATCTTTTCTATGTGTAGCATTAATGTTTAGCGTATTGAGTGTCGTTATCAGTCCAGGGAGTCCAGTGTTGGTGCGGCGGCCGACGTATCCGTACACCAGGACCCTGACGTCTGATTTCCGACTTAATGCACGAAAACATTGATTGCGTGTGTGTTTCAATGTTTTCTTTGTGCTTACTTATATCAGCTCACCAGGTATACTGTTCTGACCATGGCGCACCTATTTCCTTTTCAGGATGGCCCCACGACGGCAGCTAGCTAGGGTTCCGAGAGTCGAGTGTGGCGACAGCCCACCGAGCGACGAGGCTTCGGTGTAGGGCCCTTTGTCAGCAGTGGCACCGGCGGTAGCTCTACCCATCGAGCCACCGATACTTCCAGCACCAGCCGCTGATGATGCACGTCGACACAGTGCACTGCATGAGTTTCAGCGCCAGCGACCACCCAGGTTTTGCGGGGAGATGGATCTCCAGGCAGCCGAGGACTTGCTGGAGGCAGTGGTACGTGCGTTTAGGCTAGTGAGGACACCAGCAGACCTCATGGTGATCCTCGCTGCGAGCCTACTACACGCAGCAGCAGGAAGATGGTGGAGCTTGATGCTCCAGGTGCACGATGAGGCATCTCTACTTTGGACGGACTTTGAGAGCCTCTTCCGCTTGGAGTTCGTCCCAGCCACCCTTCGTGCGGTGCGTATCCAGGAGCTTCTTCAGCTGCGGCAGGGCAGCATGATGGTCGCTCAGTACTTGGCGAGATTTACTGATCTCTCGTGCTACTCGACCGATATTGTACGGGACCCATTCTTCCGGGCCTGGACCTTCGAGCAGGGTTTGAGACACGAGATCAGGACATCACTGATCTCCCTCAGCATACCGACTCAGACAGGAGTACTGGAGCGGACCCTTCTGATCGAGAGCTTCCTTGCTGAGTCTACACCAGCGCCGAGACCCACCGCAGGGCGGCACATGGCAGAGTCATCTACAGCAGGCAGTCGACGGATGACTCAGGGGTCCAGAAAGACCAGACCCTCAGGTAGATGACCTCAGGACACTGGCTCAGCAGTGCGGGGCACACAGCGCAGAGCTAGTCTTTCGAGTGGAAGACAATGTTATGCATGTGGCGGGCAAGGCCACATGGCTCGTGACTGCCCGACCCGCCATGCGGAGGAGCAACGGACAGTTGAGGAACCACCTAGGTAGAGGAAGAGGTTCGACAGTGGCGGTCCGCAGGGAGGAGGCAGACGAGGCAGAGGACCTGGCCGAGCAGTAGGTGGTGGGAGACGTTTTGAGTCTCTACCACCACCACCACCAGGAGGTCCACCCCGACCTCAGGGGAGAGCACAACTTCAGGCAGCTGAAGCTTACGATCATGGTGCTCCGGAAACGGGTGGACTAGTGCGGGACTAGATCCAGGCCTAGAGGCCTTTGCCCATAATGCCTCTAGCTTCGTAGTGTGTGTTGTTTTGTGTCCTTGTACTTTATGTTGAAGTAATAAAAGACACTTGCCTTGGTGACTTTTGTTTTCTTGTCTTTTGTTTGTTTTTACTAAGAGGTGCCGGTTAAAAACTGTTGACTTGACCCTCACTTGCGAGATTCTTACTGGAGGAAACCCAGTGACCACACACTGATGCCGACAGTGTGACTCAACCCTTGGAGGCGAGAGTAACGGTTGGATCTCTTGGTAGCAGCGTCGAGGCCTTACGACGTCATCCATACCATGAATTAACTAATCATGATGGGATTGACTGTATTAGGCAAGGAACGTGGTTCATCCAGGGGATGAGACCGGATTTCACTTTTCGGCAAAGGAGAAATCTTTGTAGCTTTTCCGTACGATAAGGAGGAAGGGGAAACCCTTCGTGTGGTCAGACAGTTGTCAGCAGAGCTTCCAGGAGCTGAGACAGAGGTTGACTAGCGCACCTATCTTGAGGTTGCCTGAGGAGGGAGTAGGGTACATAGTTTACTGCGATGCATCAGGGATCGGACTCGGTTACCTCCTGATACAGGAGCGGGCAGTGATCGCCTATGGATCACGTCAGTTGGGGCTGCATGAGAAGAACTACTGTACCCATGACCTGAAGTTAGCAGCAGTGGTCTTCGCTCTGAAAACATGGCGTGCACAGATATCCTCGGGACAAGCACATGATGGTTTCTCCCTTGGAGCAGAGCACGAAATTCTTTTCAGAGGACATACCATGGTACCAGTCACTTTGCGAGAGGAGGTGCTAATAGAGTTTCACACTTCTCCTTTGGCGGTACATCCTGGAGTGGCGAAGATGTACCAGGACCTCAGACGACAGCACTGGTGGCCGGGCATGAAGAAGGCAGTATAAGAGTTCGTTTCTCGATGCCTCACCTGCCAGCAGGTGAAGCCAGAGCATCAGGTACCAGCAGGCTTGGTACAACCCTTGGAGGTTCCGAAGTAGAAGTGGGACGGCATATCTACGGACTTCGTGACTGGACTTCCATGCACTTCCAGAGGTCACGACTCCATCTGGGTAATTGTTGACCGACTCACCAAGTCGTCACACTTCTTACCCATCAGAGGGCAGGGCTCAGTGTAGAGCTTGGGACGTATCTACATTCAAGAGATTGTGTGGATCCACGGCGTTCCATCATCTATCGTCTCCGATCGAGATGCTCGCTTTACATCCCGGCTTTGGAAGGGGTTACAGGAGGCTTTCGGGACACAGCTACGTCTGAGCACAGCCTTTCACCCTCAGACGGATGGTCAGACGGAGAGGACCATTCAGACTCTCGAGGACATGCTCCACGCATGTGTCCTCGACTTTGGTCGTAGCTGGGAGGACCACCTACCATTGGTGGAGTTTGCGTACAACAACAGTTACCACTCCACCATCGGGATGGCACCGTATGAGGTGTTGTACAGCCGACCTTGTAGATCTCCTTTGTGCTGGACAGACCCGTGGGAGTCAGCACCTGTGGGATCGGAGATGGCCCAGGCCACGATAGAGAAGGTCCAGGTCATCCAGGAGCGGATGAGGACAGCTCAGAGCCGGCAGAAGTCATATGCTGACAGGAGGCGGAGGCCACTAGAGTTCGAGGATGGCGACCACATCTTTTTGCGGGTCTCATCTCAACGTGGTATTCGGAGATTTGGCCGAGGAGGCAAGTTATCTCCGCGCTTCATCGGACCCTTCCAGATCCTCAGCAGCATTGGCGAGGTGGCTTATCGCCTGGCTCTACCACCTCAGTTGCACCGGGTGCACGACGTCTTCCACGTGTCTCAGCTGAGGAGATATGTGCACGACCCGACGCACATCATTGACCATGGGGAGCTTGACGTTGACGATGGGGCGACTTTTACGGAGGTCCCAGTGGAGATAGAGGATTGACAGGAGCAGGTCCTACGTGGGCAATCGATTCTTCTTGTGCGCATCATATGGCAGCACGGGAACCTCCAGGAGAGCAGATGGGAGTGAGAGGCTTAGATGCGTGCTCAGTACCCTCATTTGTTCTCCTAGTTTTTGTTGTATCTTTATGGGGACGTAAAGCCCTGAGGTGGGAATAATGTAAAGACCTGTAAAATTAAAGGGAAACTTTTTGTTAATTTTCTTTGGTTTTTTACAAGAGCGCGGTTTCTGACGGCACCTGATTCCGAGGCCCGGTGTGCCCGGAATCAATTTCCGATGTTTGGCTCGGGTAAGTTCAGTGAACGAACAAGCGGGAAATTCTAACTTTTGATCCGGTGCTCGGAATTGAAATCCGAGGACACCGATGAACTCGCAGCGCCGATATTCTCTTAAGGAGACCTTTTCCGAAGATGCGTTTAATGCGGGGCGAAAGTTAGTTTTTGGGAGGATTATAAGAAGTTAAATAAAAATGTGTAACACTTTTTATTTTTTTCTTACTTGTTGGTTAACTCCTATAAAAGGAAGTTAAGGGTGGGACCCACATCCACTTAACCTCCCTTGGGAGGATTAAGTGTGGTGGTGTCCACACGAAACCCAACTTTTCATCTCCTCTCAAAACTCCTTTAACCCCTCTTTAATTGACATGACAACTTGTTAATTAATTTGGAGTTATCTTATTTGAATTTCAAACTTTTGAAATTCAATTTGGTTAAGTGTGTGAATAAAATAAGTCTCTAACTTATTTTATTTGGTTAGATTTATCTAGCCTTCTTGAGAGCATTTTGGGTTCTTCTCCTTCTTCTTCAAACTTTGACGAAGAACGCTCAAGCTCCGACGAAGAACGCCGCTCCTCTCTTCTTCGTAGCCGATTGTATCCGAAGATCGACGACGCCTTCCGTGTCAAAGAAAAGGGGAAGGCCGCTTCCTCCTAGGACTTCCTTCATTGGCTTACGAATATTCGCCATCGACGTACCTCTTCGGAAGTACCTCTTCGTCAACAGAATTGACGAACGATTACCGCGACGCCCGACCTCTGCGACGTTTGTCTTCCGCGGGCCGTTGACGATCATCGTTCTTGAAACCGAGGTAGGGGTTGTTGTTTATTATTTATTTATTTATTTATTCTCGTTTGTGGTTCTAGCATGAAAAACGTGAGGATATTTAAATATGTGTTATCGTTTAATGTGAGGGGGCCGGACCGCATGAACACGGCCGAACCCCCTCCTTTGTTCTTGTTGATTTATCTTCCAGATGAAAGAAGATGGCGTGGTGCCGTCGCACCACGCGGAAATCCGCACCGTGGAAGAATCATCACGAACGCGATGCCGTCGCACCGCGTCGAAGGCGCCGCGGCCGGAGCGGGGCCGCGGCGGAGGGGCGCGGTGCCGTCGCACCGTGCCGGATGACGAACACCGTGGCCGGTTCTGGGCCGCGGCGAGACGAGAGCACCGGCGGCTCGCCGGGCCGCCGGCGTCGGAAGCCGGAAAGGGGACCGGTCTGCCGGTGCCGTTGGAGAAGGACCGGCCGGCCATGTCGGGCTGGCCGGAAGGGAGGTGCCGGGGGAATTAATTCCTCCAGATGGCCATAAAAAGGCCCCCCACGTGAGGGGGGGACCGGTTACACAAGGGGGGGGGGGGGGCAGCGCCCCCCCAGTTTTCCAAAGCAGGCCACCCACGAGGGGGGCCGGTTCTCCAAAAGGCGCGGCTAAAAGCTGCGTCGTCGCTTTGAAACAGCGAGGGCTTAGCCCCCCGCACGTGGCCCCAGCGGCGCCAGGCTGCGCCGCCGCCGGCCGGGCCGCGGCGACGCTCAGGACCGTGCCGCCGCGCCGGCCCGCACCGCTGCGCCGGACCACCGCCGGCTGGGCCGGGTCGGACCCGGGTCGGGTCGACCCGGTTTGGGCCGACCCAGGGGGGGTCGGGCCGGGTCGGGCCGGACCCGGATCCCCCGTTTTCGAGACGATTTTGGTCTTTTGGAATAACGTGATCCACAGACCTCTGATTGACGAACCGTCTGCGGCAACGCGATCCTTGGATCGAGACGGTCATTTCGGTATATCACACTCAATGTTTCGGAATACTTTGAGTTCGGCCGGGTTGGTTCATTCACGAAACCAACCGGCCCTTCGGAGCGGAAACACTCATATCTTGAGCTACGGACGTCCGATTGACGTGCCGTCAGCTTTGTTGTGTTCCTCTTAGTGAGACGGATCTTTTGACATACTCCGCACGAGGTGTGGACGCAGGTGGAGTACGGTCAGGTTGGTTTTTCCTTAAAAACCAACCGGGCCCCAGGGACGAAAATGCCAATAACTCTCAGACCGGGCGTCTGATCGACGCGCCTTCTGTTGCGTTGAGTTCCTGTTGACGATACAGAACTTTTGGATACATCAATTCTGGACTTTGTGACAGTTGATGTATCAGACTCTCGGCTCGTGGAGCGGACCCTCCTGAACGAGCTTGCTGTGTGCGGGAACCCTAGTGCTGGCTGCGACTGTGACTGCTACTGCTACTGCTACTGTTACTGTGACTGCGACGATGACAGTACAGAGATCCTGTGTGGATTCGACGACGACGACTACAACACTCAGCGATCCTACGTGGATCAGTGCTACAGGTCCTGTGTGGGCTCGATCCTGTGTGGGTCCGATCCTGTGTGGGTCTTTGCACTCAGCGGTCATGTGTGAACCAGTGCCTACAGGTCCTATGTGGGCTCGATCCTGTGTGGGTCTTTTGCGGGGGTTAGTTACCTATCGATCCTTCGTGGGTCCGACGACTTAGATGGATCAGAGATCATCTTTATCGTCTTTTGAAGAAGTATACCTGTGTGAGCTGAATCCTGTTGCTTTCCTGTGTGGATTGTGTTGTGCTATCCTGTGTGGATTACGTTTTGCTTTCCTGTGTGGAATACGTTTACTTTCCTATGTGGACTGAGTTGTACTTGGGCTCGGAGGTTGGAGCGTATTTGAAATTGATGACTTAGGTATATGTATGGGCATATACCGAAGCAGGGTCGGTTGTTACTTCGTTATTGTACCTTTCTTTTTGGTTTATCCTTTGTGGATTTAGAGAGACCATCAAGGGTCTCGGGGTCCCTACTGAGTAGCTTATACTCACCCCTGCACGGGCTATGCCCGCACTACGTTGTGTTGGTTGCAGACGATAGACAACGTTGATCTTGGCTGAGGCTTGTAGAGCAGGATGGTACCTGGAGGTGGACCACTGGGCAGGACGTGTTCGGAGAGGACGACAGGACCCATGGAGCAGTGGATCTATCTGTACCCACCCTTCATGTGGGATTTCCAGTGGATAGCTCGGTGTTGCAGCTTTCACTTTACAGTTGCTGTTTTCCCTTTCGAGTTGTACCTTACTTTCAGTTTGGGTTTGTATACTGGCCCATTTACTTTTCAGCACTTTCAGTTGTACTCTGTTTTTACTTAGTGATTACTTTCCGCTTGCTTACTCTGTGGTGTTTGTTTACTTTACAAAGGCAATGCCTTCCCTTTTTACCGGGATTTACGCCTTGGTGCTAGTCGCCAGCCCCTGGCCTATGGAAGGCGGGCTTGGGGTAGTCACGGAACGGGTCCCGAGGAGGGGTCGTGACTCATGATTTGTTTATCTAATAGTTTATCAACTATACAAATTAGTACTAAATAAAATAAATATGTTTTTGTAGGATTATATATAAATTATATTTTAATGGGAATTAGTATGAAAATAAATATGGAATAATTAGTCCTTATATCACTTCTACAGACCAAACACAAAGGGAATCAAATAAAATTGTTGAAATAATAAGAAAACTGGACGCAATCCGTAATAGACAATGTAATGATGATAGAATGTTAATAATAACAAAGATGAAAGGGTAAAGTTTTATAATTTAATCATATAAAATATATTTTTATTATTTTAGGTAATTATTCTTTTCTTTAGGAATCAGTGGGTACTCAATATAGTCAATTTTGTTACTATGATGATTTATCTCCAAAATTCATTTCTTGGATACCCAAATAATAGTACACAAAGGATGATGTTTATAAATTTAAATTACAATAAATCTAATGTTTTATAACTATATATCATGTTAGATATTTTATATAATTTTTAATGGGAATTATATTATTATAGGGAGGTGTTTAAATATCATGGAAATCATGGGAAGGTAAAAATACATGATCTTAAGGATCACGTCGATTTTTACAAGTTGAAAATTTTATGGTTATATATAACAATATTTCATTATAAAAAACAAATATAAAATTAATTACTTATTTTTATCAAAGATTCTGATGTGTCTGAAAAAAATGAATAGATTATAGTTATTATGTTTGAAATGATATGAGATATATCACATACAATAAAAAAAATTCATCCCCTGAAGGGATTTTTTGATGATAATTAAATTTTCATTTAATGTATTTATTAATCCTTTTTGTTTTTATATTGTTATAGTACATCAATGGCAATCAATAGTCCTTGTATTAAAAAGACAAAATAGATTTTTTAGAATGAATAAGAATCATACTTATTTTTAGAATGACCATATATATCATGATGATGTGACTTAACACTACTTATTTTATTTATTTTCTCATAAATTTTTCTATTTTTTCTAATTAATTTACTTATCATTTATAAATGATACTTATTTGGTTAATTTTACAAATATTTTGAAGAAATGGCTTCATCAAAAAGGATCATTTAATCATGTACCATGATCATTCATTCAATATGATATATACTGTACCTAGTTTGAGTCAAATTGTATGGTTTCAGTTCTGAATTGACATTTTAAGTTGTTTTTTATATTAATGATTACATTATTTATTTATATTGTTACTAGCATCAGATTTGTTTCTTATATAGTTGGATTATTTTATCAATTTGGGGTGGTTTTTTTGAAGCTTCTAGTGCTCATGAGATATTGGACTTCGAGGCTCAAATCTAGATAATGAAATAATGGAAATGGTTCAAGAATTTATACCACCATAATGAAGATATGAATTCTTATTAGTTTTTATTATATTTTTTATCATTTTAACTACTATTTTTATGTTAATTTCCATATCATTTTTATATAAATTTTATCATGTTTTTTGAACGAACATGTTGGAAGTCATATTTCATTCAACCCTTTAAATAAATCCATGTATAAAAGAACATATTCATTTTTAAATTAATATGAAACCCCATGATTCTTAAAATGTGATGTGTTGGAGGGAGTATGAGTATTTTTCATTGATAAGAATGAAACTTGATATCTATTTTATTAATTTTTTAGATTGTATAATGAAAAGAACATATCACATAATCAATCATCTAAACACCAATATGATACATAGTGTGTTATGTATGAGTTAGATTTCATGTATACAATTTATAATATAAATATTATTTCCAATTAAAAATCACATAATAAAAAATAAGGAAAGAAATTGTGATATTTTTGATACATTTAGAAATCAATCCATATGAAATAATTATCATTTAGTAATTATATGTACCTCAATAAAATATATGGTGTGGCTGATATGACTCTAAATTTATATTTTTATTTATGAAATTTTATTTTAGTAAAGTAGATAAGTGAGATAATTATAAATGTTCTAACAACATTCTATTATTTTAATATATTCTGAAAATTATACATAAGTAATTTATGATGCATGGAATCATCCAAACCTCAATCCAATACATAGTGTCTCCTTTATGACTCAATGTTTCCATCGTCATTTCATAATTGACATTTGTGTTCGAAATGTGTGTCACAAATTAAAAACAAAACAAATATTTTATTTTTTTGTAAAAATTATTACTTTGATAAATAATACATTTTTATGTTTATGTATCAATATAACATCAAAATAATAGAAAATGTGACCAGAATGAATCAAAGATAGTTTTCTTGAATTAAAATGAATTTTCAGTAAAAAACAAATGAAAAACTCAAAAATGAGAAAACAATTCACATTATTATGAAATGTTTTGAAAATGATCCATAATGTTTTTGTGACATGTAGGAATCAGTATCACCACAATACTATACATTGTGTTACCGGTATGACTTCAAGTGTTTCATTTTATTTAAAATTGACATATTACTGAAAATGAAAAGTTGTATACTCAAAACCATATAAATGAAAGTTTATTGTTTTGAACCATTAATATAATGATATATATGTCAATTTTGAAATTTAATAATTATATGTACCTCAATATGATATATGTTGTTCCTGATAGGACTCAAAGATTCTATTATCAATTTAAAATTGACAGTTTAGTTAAAAACACCTTCTAGTAACTGATAAATAAGAAAACATAGTCTGATTATCATGATAACTTTATAAAATGATTTATATGTAATTTTTTTGTCAATGAATTACTTTCCCCAAAAATAGACTGATGTTGTGATTTGTATGACTCCATGTGTTTTTTTTTCAGTTTAAAACGCCATTTTAATAAGAAATACATATAGCCTACTCCAAATTGAGATAAAAAATTAATATATTTTTATAATTTACGATAATGATGCATAAATAATTTTCAAAATGTAAGAATGAGGCTCACCTAAATTAAATATACGATAAATCTGATATGATCCCTGGTGTGTATTTTTAAATAAAATTTATATTTTAGTAAAAAATACTGGTATGATACACAATATTGAAAAAAACTATTCAGATTGTTATGATACGTCAATATTATTATTCATAATTCATCTTTAATGGTAATATTTTTCCACATGTCAATATAATAAAAGGCCTTCTTGGTTCGAATCAATGTCTCAATTCTTAATTTAAATTTGAAAGGATAGTCCAAAATGTACGTTAATCATAGAAAAGTGAGTAAACAAACTAATTTTATTGTGTTAATTTAGTTGAAATATTCATTAATAATTTTCTACTTCTAGAAATTAGTTTCACATCAAACTGATACAAGATGTGATCAGTAAAACTTAAACTATGTGTTTTATGTTTAAAATTTCATTTTTTTCAAATACAAAAGTGAAATTCTAAAAAAATAGATATTATATTTGGAATTTTTTTATCCTTTATGAACACCATAATTACATCATTATTGAGATATAAGTATCATATTAACCTCAATATAGCATATGGTGTACCTGGTATGTCTCTATGTGTGTCTTATTATTTACAATGGACATTTTTGTAGAAAATAAAAGCAACATACTAAAAAAATTACAAGATACTTTTGGATTGTTTCAAAACATCAGTAAAATGATCAATAATTCAGTTTTGATGTGTAGGAATCATCAGTATGTCAATATTATACCCAATGCACCCGGTATAACTCAGAGTGTCTATTATCAATGTAAAATTGAAATTTTAGTTAAAATATGTGACACTCATAGAAAAATAAGAAAAATAACATGGAGTTTCTTGATAATTTAGGATAATTATTCATAAATCAATATTTTACATGTTTTCATCAATCTATAGTCGAATCAACAAACTGTTTGACTGATATGACTCGAACTATGAGTATCTAGTTTAAAATGAAAGTTTACTTAAAAAGTGACATTCTCAAATACAATAAAATAAATTATCATTTATTTATACAATAGAAAAAATATATTTAATTCATATTTGATATACAATAATTTTCCTCACCTTTAACATTCACATTGTGTTCCTAGTATGACTCATAGTGTATTTTTTATTTAAATTTACATTTTATTAAAAATTACACATTTCAAACTCCAATCATGGAAAAAAATATATATTTTTTTTATAATTTAGGAAATTGGACTATAAGTCATTTTTTACATCTTGGAATAGCCACACCTCAACTGGATACACAGTGTTCCCATTATGACCCAAATTTTTTAATGTTTCTAAAATTGAAAATTTTGTTAGAATCATTTTTCACAAAATGATAATAGGTAATAAATGATTGAATTTAATTGATAATTTCATAAAAGGATTAATATGTCATTTTTGATGTGTAGGAATTAGTTACACATCAAACTGTTTCATGGTGAGACTAATATGACACTAAGATTATGAATTGTTTTTAAATTTAATTTTAACTATCAAATTAAAATGAAATAATAAAAAATATTAAAACACATTTTGATTGTTTTGCTAAATAATCTAAATGATCCATATGTCAATTACAATTAGTAGGAATCAACCACACTTCAATATGATACATAAAATCCCCAATATGACAAATAGAGTCTATTTGAGTCTAAAATTAAACTTGTAGTTCAAAACATATATTTCTCACTTAAACCATGAAAGTGTCCCTTAATTATCCTGAATATTTTATAAAATTATATAAAAGTATATTTTTATGTGTATGAATTATAATAATTCCAATCTGACCCATGATATGTCCGGTATTACTCAATGTTCATGTGTTCAGTTTAAAATGACATTTTAATAAATAAGACACGTGATGTAGTCAATATTGAGAAAAAGATTTGTATTGATTTGATAATTTATGAGAATGATCCATATGTTATTTATAATGTTTATGAATTATCCCCACTTTAATCTGATGCACAATTTGGCCATTATGAATCTACATGCATCCATTTATTTAAAACTATCATTTTATTCATGTATTGATTCATATAATGTTTTATTTATTTATTTATATTATTACCAAAACATATAAATTTTTCTCCTATAATTTTATTCTTTTCCTCATGTTAGGGATGTTTGTTAGTCATCTAACACCATTTTCGTTCTTTTATGAGAGTTTGTAGGGTGCTAAAGATAATGTAATTTTAATGTTGTTTGATATGTTTGTTATAGTATTAGCTAATGTAATTGTAAAAAACATTCTTCGAAGTGCCTACAATATTGTAAATTTTTATGTGTTATTTATTTTTTATTTCAATTTAAATATTATGTAATTTCTATATAAATGTCGAAGGTTTTTACTATATTGTAACATAATTACAACATAACACTACCACTGATGAATAAGAACCATTATTTTCTATCATTATTAGAATACATGACTATTAAAGAAATAGACACATAAAAATCTCAGAACCATGATATAATTCACATGAAAATTTAATTTCATCCACATTTCATTGTAAAAATATTTATCCTTATTCCAGAATCATCATCTGATTAATGGAAACTATGTATCCATTCATAAACATGAAGAAGAAACTCCGATTTTTAGTCATCGTTGTTTAAATTAAATTCATAGTCCTATCATATTATTCAATTATTATGTGATTTCCAAAATTAGGGTTGGTGTATAATCACTATACCTAGAAACCGATATCAATTTATACATCACAGTGGACTCAGTTCATCACATTCCATCAATATATAGAATCCTTTTACATTGTTATTTCTTAACTGGTTTTGATATAATTTTTTTAAAAAAATGGTTCTCATTATTGGGGGTTTAATAATAGGGGATCCTAGAAGTATGGTCCACGATCATGCTTACCCATTTTGAGGGAGAATCCATAACGAGGTTCATGCTTCTCTTTTAGCTTCCAAGGAAATGTGAACCTTATTTCGGAATCCTATGATTTTTTTTAAAGGATTCGTGACTGGGGTTCACGTATCCAATAGAGGAAAAATAATAAATATGATGCCTCCCCACTCTATTTTCAGATGCAATATTGAATAATATCATGGGTAATACTGTTGGATTTAATTATCTACATATATATCTAGATTTTATGAAGGGAAAATTTGAATTTGATATTTTATGTTTTTTTTTATTTTTTTTGACTTATGTATTGATGTTTTAATGTTTAGCTGAATGAATTATTATACTTTTCATGATTTTATTTATAAATGTGTTATCGTTTATTGTATTATTTAATTTAAATTGGAGGATGTAAAAAAATTAAATATGTTTTTTATTTAATTGTGGTGCTAATTATAAAATATAATTTATATTTAGGGAAATATATTTGTTTTAAAAAAATATACATATTTTTAATTTAAATAGTGAGTAATTATATTTATATCGATTAAAATATATTTATATATTTAAAATAATATATTTAAATTAAAATAAATTTAAAATTTAAAATTCCAAACACATTGGTATTTAGCTAAATATTTTATAGAATATATATTATTAAATAATTATAGTTATATTATTTATCATAAATAATTTTTTTAAATATATATAATCTATTTTTATAATTTCATAAAAATAGTTCACTTTTATTAATAATTTTAAATAATAATTTTACATTATATTATTTATCAATAATTATTTTTCCATGTAATATTATTTTTAACAGATTTATAAAATTTTGCAATATAGAAATAGGACATAAATTATATATTTACATATATAATTTCATAAAATAGAAAATAAAAAAATTATACACTATTAAAATCATTATTATGTAACTTTTAATTATATTAGTTGTATTCATCACATTTAATAATATTGATTAATAATATAATCTTTACTATATAATTATAAATTAATTATACTTATATTTATATAACTATTGTTTCTAATAGAATATGTAAAAAAATTTAGAATATTAAATTATAAAGTCGAATATATTAAAAGTTTTATAAATTTATGTTATATTATATAAATATATTTATTTGTATTATATTTTTATTATATCTAATGTAAAATTAAATTAAATTAAGATATTTGATACACGTAGGAAAATAAAGGGAATCTACGTAAATGTTTATATACATACACACACTGAAAAATCTAAATTTTGGAAATAAGGTGTATATATAATATATAGTTATTTCTAACTTTATATTATATGTAGAACATAATATATATGTCCAAAAAACGTATTCAGTGTATTATTTGATTATTGATCAAGAGATGAATTCCCAATGTATATTTGAAATTTCATGTCTTTACATTGTGTACATGATTCTATAACCTATAATAATTGATTTTTTATTTTCATAATTGTTATCCCATGATTCATCCTTCAAAACGAATGTATGGAACTTTGTTTTAGCCTAAAATTTTTTTATATTTCAAACCATAAGATCCACTCACTTGCATGAGAGTGTCTTTGAAATAAAAATGTGTTCAACAATAGGTGTTCAATAAGAGGTGTTTTACAAGAGGCATTGGGTAAGAGGCATAACTATTTAAAAAGAGGCTAAGGGTTGCGAAAAATAACTGATAATGGATAATAAAGGAGTTCACACAAAAGTTTTGGTTAGTTTGCAAAATAATTATAAACTAATAAATAGATAATTTCTCAATATCATGTCATTTTTATTTATTTATATGTAATTAAAATAAATTAATCATGAAAATATGTGGTATACAAATATATGAAATTTTACTAAATTTTCATTGGTAATCATATCACCATCATTATACACCCCCGATGATGTTATTTACATTGATCAATGTTTTTCTTGTAGTTTTTCACATTATGTGTAAAAAATTATAATGAATTATTGAATAAAAATAGATTACATATAAATGTACATTATTTTTTCGATTGATTTATAGTTAAAATAAAAATATTTAGAACAATATTATTATCTCAAAAACCCATGTTGGAAATCTAAAATGTCGACTGATCTAGATTTGATTTTTTAATGTATGATTGATATTTCATGTTGTATTCATTTTATATCAAGTTATATAATTTGTAATAATTGGATCATCATTAGATGAATGACCAATGTATGTTGGAAATTGAATTTCATGACATTCAATTATATAAGTTTTAATAATTGCATTTTATTTTCCATGTTGATTACCTGAATTCCATCCCCATCTCTAAGTATGTAAGGACATTCATGTCCATATAAAAAATGCCATGTATCTCAAAACCCTAGACACCCTCACTTTCATGTGAGTTACATTAAAATAAAAGGGTATTCAACATGATTTGTTTCTACTTGATGATGGTTTTTTACAAAATTCATGAGATGAGACTGATAGATACTGAAATATGAGATAATAGGGGATCTAGGATTAGACTTAGGTTATGGTTTGTTTACAAATTAATGATTAAAAATCCATAGGAAGAGTTTCAAGATTAATTCAATTATTTAACCATAAAAAATTGATAATCCTTAAAAATTTAATGATCTTATATAAAATATCTAAGTAATTATATTTTTAAAGGTAATAATACTTGAGAAAATATGTTTTAATGCTGAGGTAGTTTATACATAGGGGGGATTATGTTATCGTTTTCCACCATCACGAGTGGGAAATCATCATTATTTTCTAAAATTTGATGATGTTTTCTACAATATTATTTATTTTAATACCATGGTATGATATAAAGAACCGGAATTTCCATGTAATTTTTTAATATATAGAGATTTTACAAGTCCACAAAAATTGATGACACGTGATTCCGTGGCCCGGAGTCCACGGAATGAATTTTGGAACTTTTTTTTGGGTACGTTCAGTAAACATACTAGTGGCATTTAGTACCTTTTGAACCGGTTCTAATAATTGAAATATGAGGGCAATGTTGAACTCATAGTGCTGACATTAGCATTATGGGACCCTCACCTCAACCGCAGTTGGTCGAAGGTGGAAGATTGAATTTGTGTTTTTCATGAATGAATAAAAAAAAATTGTGAATCGTTTTAAATTTTTTGGAGCTCCCTTGTGGATGTTGAGAGGTGGGGACCACTAGAACTAAACCTCCCATGCGAGGTTATCGAGGCGGGGACCACCAGGAATAACCTCACTTGTGAGTAATGGTGGTGGGGACCGCCCGAGGCTAATACCCCCGTGAGCTCCCCTATTTATGGGATAAAAACCACCTGAACTCCCATGCTTTATTTAAGCCACCCCCCTTAATTAATTATACCAAACCATAAATTAATTAATTAAGATAATTTTAAATTATTCCTACAAACATAATAGATAACTTGTTCTATAATGTGGGATACTTTTAATTTTGGTGGTATTGAGAGAAAAGGGTTGGCAAGAGGAGAACGTATAAGATCTCCTCTAATGAAGAATACTGACGCATGACTTCAACATCTTCCTTGAGACATCCTACAATGGTGGAAATATTTAACAACAAAGAACCAACTCCATTGAAGAGAGTTTATCTGATGAACGAGCTAGGGATAAGAGGCGTGTATCGGGCATGATGAACGTCGAAAACATTGACTTCTCTCATCGATGTCCACAATAAAATTAGTTAGGGGTGTGTTTTAAATTGATAAATGTTAAATTTACTCTCACATTGAATCATCTTCCAGGAACTGTATTCTACCACCCTAACGCGGAGGGTACATGCCAATCAAAATTGACCTTACCCATATGCAAATTTGAGGATTATTTTGGTGATCTTCGAGATTTTGATGGCGACTGGTGATGACGGTTGGCACTGATTGAACTCGAGATTCACAGTGAAGGCGATGAACAAAAGGCAGCCAGTCAAGAAAGCCACTGGCATAGGTACACCGCTCCCCTACCCCGTGGTGCTCCGCCGCCCGTGGAATCCGCAGCACCACTGCCTCCGTGCCCCGCGGCGCTCCGCCGTCCGAGGCCTCCGCAACACCGTAGTGTTCTTCCATCCGCAACATATGCTCCGATGTATCCTTTGTCACATTGTGGCCTCCGCACTTCACGGTGCTCCACAGCCTACAGCCTCCGCCGCCTCTTACCTCTACGTCGTCGCGGCCTCGGCCACCCGCTGCTTCTGCTGCCCCAAGGCCCCCATACTGTCATGGCCTTCTCCACCTCGCGATCTCTGCCACCCCGTGACCACCGTGTCGCCAGGGCCTCCACCGCCCACGGCATCACCGTTCTGCGCCTCCCCATGGCCTCGACGCTCTGTGCCACCCCACGGCGCTCGCGACTTCTGCCACCCCATGACACTTGCGGCCTTCGCCGCCCCTGCGGCACCAGTGCCCACCCGCGGCATCCGTGCCACCCAGGCCGGGCGGCCAGGAAGAGACACTTAGAGCAGGCCAGCCCGCCCAGAGCCGATAGGGACACACCGCGGACCAGGCCAGACCTAGTGGGTTGGGCCGGGTTGTCCCAAATTGGGTAGGCCCAACCTGGGTCGGGTTGGGTCGTTTTAGCCAGGTCGGGCCAGACCCAGACCCACTTCGACCAATTTATGGTTTTTTTCCATAAGTTAGGCACTAGACATCTGTTTGACAAAACATCTATGGAAATAGAATACTTGTAGAAAAACGGTACTTTTGGAATGCCCCATTGGAGTGTTGGATTATGTTGGGGAATTTTTGGGTTGGATTGAGCGTGAATCGAACCGAGTCCTCACGACTAAAAGGAAAATAACACAGAGACCGAGATTCTGATTGATGCACTGTCTCTTACGATGAGACCCCTATGACAAGGAGGTCCTTTGAGATACTTCGTCCTGGGTCTTCATGGTAGTTGGAGTTTCGAACAGTGGCTTGAGGAGAGGACCCTACTAGGGACATGCAAGCTTAGTGCGAGAATCCAGTAGCTCACTGTGAATTGAGGAAAAGATCATTCATGGGTATGTGATTGGGGGTCCCACATGGAACCACTCTAGGATTCTCTACGGGACTACCTGAGCAACGTTGTGTGGGTCAACACCAAGAGATCCTATTTGGGTCCGCACCTAGCAATCCTATGTGGGTCATCACCTAGCGATCCTTAGTGGGCTAGCACCAAGCGATCCTGTGTGGGTTAGCATCGAGCAATCCTGTGTGGGTCAGCACCAAGATATCCTATGTGGGTCTGATAATAATTAGCGATCTTTCAGGTGTCTTCCTCTTAAAAATGTAATATGATTCCGTAGTTACATCTAATCATATTTACTATTGTACTTATGTTATACTTGGTGTGAGCTGATTCTGTACATATGTGGTACTTTCCGTTGTGGTAATACCTTGGTGGTATTCTTCTTTGTGGAGTACCTGTGTAGTACTTTCCTTCATTGTATTAATTCTTTTTTGGAACAACTTAGATTTGTGATTTGAGTTGGAATGTATGTCTTCCATATGATTGGTATGAAAATACTTGATAACAAAGGTATATGTATGGGGAAATACCTCAGATGGGTTGTAAGTTGATTTCCTAATTTGTGGATTATCCTATGTAAATTTATTGAGACCTTGAGGGTCTTGAGGTCCATATTCAGTATCGTTATACTGACCACTACATGGGATATTGCCACACCTCTTTGAGTTTGGTGCAGATGGTGGACTCTGTTGACTGAGGATGAGAGTACCAGGACTGGAGGAATCTCAGTGGTGGACATTAGATGTGGCATACAACGGAGACAACCATTCGATATATGAACCTACCCTTTAGGTAGGATCCGTGCCATGTGATCGCAGGAGATATTGCAGTTTACTTATACTTTCATTTTCCTGTACAATACAGTTGTGCTTGTATTCGGTCCCCTTTTACTTATGGTACATACTCTGTTTAGAATTCATTTTACTTGAGTTAGTATCTTACTATGTGATTGGTTGTGTTCGTTTAAATGTTATAAATAAAATTACATCCAAATTTTAGGGAATACTCCATCAGTTCTAGTCTCTAGCCCCTATCATATGGAAGGTGGGTCTGGGGTAGTCACAGAGCAGGCCCTGGGGGACGTGACGTGACAAAATGGTATCAGAGGAATCGGTTCTACCGTAGAACACATGACTCCAATATTATTAACGACAATAGTGTTATGTGTATTGAGTGTGGTTATCAGTTTAGGGAATCCAATGTTGGTGCGGCATCCAACGTATACATTCAATAAGACCCTGAATTCCGATTTCCGACTCAGTGCATGAAAGCACTGACTGCATGTGTGTTTTCATGAGTTTTCCTTGTGATCTCTTGAATCAGCTCACCATGTATTGCTTTTTTATTGTGGAACACCTGTTTCTTTTTAGGATGCCTCCACACAGACAACCATCTAGGGTTCCTGATATATTACGCACTGATATCCCACCGAGCGACGAGGCCTCAGTGTAGTTCCCTCTTCCAGTTGAGGCACCAACGGAGGCACCAACAGTACCATTACCCATTGGGAAACCGATGCCACCAAACCTAGTATTATAGAGTGCGCACTTCTTGATCACATTTCATGAGTTCTAGCACCATAGGCCCCAAGGTTCAGGGGAGAAGCGGACCCACATGCGGCTGTGTATTGGCTGGAGGCCATGGTGATAGTCTTCTGACTGGTCGGGACACCAGCTGATATCATAGTGATCCTCACCACCAGTCTTCTATAGTCAGAAACATATAGATGGTGGATCTTGATGCTCCAGGAACATGACGAGGTGACGCTTCTCAGGGAAGACATCGAGAGCCTGTTTCGGAAAGAATTTTCCATAGAGGCTCTTTGTGTAGTGTGTATAGAAGATATTCTTCATCTGAAGCAGGGAATAATGACAGTGGATGAGTACTCAATGAGGTTCACTAACCTCTCATTCTAATCCACTGATATGGTGTTGGTCCCATTCATCAGGGCACAAACCTTTGAGAAGGGTATTAGACAGGAGATCCGGGATTTTGTGATCCCACTCAGCATCTTGACATAGGTGGGGGTGTTAGAGAGAGACATCGTAATGGATAGATTCTTTGTTGAGTAGTCACCAACAACGATACCCACTACCAGTCATCAAGTGGAGGAGTCGTCTATATTTAGCTGCAGAGAGACAACATAGAAGTCCAAAAGGACTAGAGTTACAGGTGTATGACCGCAGGATTTTGGATCGGTTGTGAGGAGCACCTAAGGTAGAGCCAGTCATGACAAGAAAGGGTAATGTTACACATGCGGCAGGTAGGTTCATATGGCTATTGACTATCCAACTTGCAATATGGATGATCAACATACAGTGGAAGGACCTCCTAGGAAGAGACATAGATTTGAACCGGGAGGTCTATATGGAGTAGGAGAACGTGGAAGAGGAGTTGGTCATGCAGCTGGCGGTGGGCGACAATTTGAGATTTTACATCCACCACCACCAGGAGGTCCACCCCAACCACATGGAGAAGGTGGATAGGTGAGAGCCCAGCACCAGGCAGCCGAGGCCTACGATCACGACACTCCGGAAATGATACAAGGTATGATATGTGTCTACTCCACCATAGTTGCATAACTTATATACAGGGATGATAATCATTATTTTATTTCCACTACCCTCATTCGGAGCTCTGATATTCTGACGAAGATGTTGGCTCGATATTTACTGCTAGAGACTATTACGAGAGAAGATTTAATGATTATGCACTTGTTCCGGTAGTGCGAGCTTAGTCTAGGAGGCGAGAACACCGGCTGGGATCCCCTAATTAGAGTGTCAAGGGAATATGATGTCATATTGGGTATGAACTAGTAATCTATATTCCATGTCCATATTGAATGTATTAGGCACAAAGTGCGGTGTGTCTGTATGGATGGGGCCAGGTTTAACATCACCAGTGAAAAGGGAGCCTTTGCAGCCCAGAATAGACTTACCTAGAGGAGAGTTCAGCTGATCACTAATTAGTTATCTAGCCTCACCGTAAAAACAATTGATGTGGAGTGTCCGATTTATCATGTAGTTGTGGACTAGTACGTGGATGTCATCCCTGATGATGTTTCGGTTCTACCTCTTCACAAAGAGTTGTACTTTTACATTTACTTGTACCCTGGGATGACACCAAAACATACACCTGTGTATCAAATGTCCCTCACTTCATGAGCTATAGTTATAACTGGATGACTTACAGGGGAAATGGTTCATACATCCCAATGTTTATCCTCGGAAGCCCCAATTTTGTTCACCAAGAAGGTGAATGGGAGTTTGAGGCATTGTATTGACTATCAACACCTGAACTAGTTGACCGTGAAGAACAAGTACCCACTCTCAAGGAATGACAACCTCTTTGATCAATTGAAGGGAACACAGTGGTTCTCAGAGATACACCTCAGATCAAGTTATCACCAGCATAGAGTACGAGACAAGGATGTGTAGAAGATGAATTTCAGATGTTAGTAGAACCATTACTATTTCTTGGTTATGCCATTCGGTGTAACCAATTCTCCAATAGTGTTCATGGGAATCATGAATAGGATTTTTCAGCCATACCTTGATCGCATTGTAGTAGTCTTCATAGATGACATTATGATATACTCGGCTACTGAGGAGGATCATGCCAATCATTTACAAGAAGTAATGGAATCATTCCAAAAACAAAAGCATTATGGTATGCTCTCAAAGATCCCATTTATAATTCAAGAGGTTATCTTTATGGGAAACGTCATCTCAGAGGATGGAGTTGTAGTAGATCTAGTGAAAATTGATGTGGTACTTGGTTGGGAGCCACCCAGGTGTGTGCCAGAGGTACATAGTTTCCTGGGTTTGGCTGGTTTCTACATGAGATTTGTTCCAGATTTCTCCAGAGTTTCAACACCTTTATTAGTGTTGACAATGTAGGGGAAACCCTTCATGTGGTCGGAGAGATTCCAATAGAGTTTTTAGAAGTTGAGGTAGAGGATGACAAGTGCACCCATCTTGAGGAAACTATAGGAGGGCATAGGGTATGTAGTCTACTGCGATGCATCAGGGACTAGGCTCGAATGTATCCTTATGTTGGGGAAATTAGTGATCACTTATGCTTCTTGAAAGATGAGACTACATGAGGAGAACTACACTACCCATTACCTTGAGTTAATAACAGTGCTTTTTTCCTTGAAGATGTGGTGAAATTACTTTATGGGAAAGTGTTATAAAGTGTACTTTGATCATAAGAGTCTCAGGTATATCTTCTCTCAGAAGGACCTGAACCTAAGACAACGATGATGGCTTGAGTTCCTCGAAGACTATGGTATTGTGATATTCTATTCTCCTAGGAAGGGGAACATTGTAGCAGATGCACTCAGTAGATGTTCACGTATACATCTTCTAGCTGGGGCGATGGAGCAGGTGGATTCTTTGCAGATATCTTTTGTTGATCGATATGTGTCATCTTTTCTTCAGACTCATATAGTCACTCCCCCACATCATCCATGAGTTAGGGAGGCACAACATGGGGATGCTGACAGCGAGGCTCGACGTGCTCTAATATCCATAGGGTAGCAAAATGATAGATTGTCTGAAGGTGGGGAGCATGTCATTAACTTTAAAAGACATACCATGGTACCAATGTCACTTCAGGATGAAGTGATGAGGGATTTCCACACATCCCTTCTAGCGGTACATCCAGGAGTGGCGAACATTTACCAGGATCTCCGAAGACAGCACTGATAACTAAGAATGAAGAATGAAGTTGTAGAGTTTATCTCTTAGTGCCTCACTTGTCAACAAATGAAGGTAGAGAATTATGTTCTAGCAAGCTTGGTTCAACAATTTGAGGTCCCATAGGGAATTTGGGATGGGATATACATGGAAATAACGATAGGGCATCCATATACATCTAGAGGTCATGACTCTATCTGGGTGATCGTCGACCAACTCACAATGTCGGCCCACATCCTACCAATCAAACACTAGGGTTCAGTAGAGAGAATGGAATGACTCTATGTGCAGGAGATTGTGCAACTATATGAAGTATCCTCGATGATTTTCTCTGATCATGATACAGGTTTTACTTCTTTACTATGGAAGGGGTAGCGGGAGGCTTTCAGGATGTAGCTTCATTTGAGCACCACGTTCCATCCTCATAAGGATATATAATCCGATTAGACCATTCAAACCCTCGAAGACATGATGCATGCTAGTGTCCTAGACTTTGGTCGCAGCTGGGAGGATCACAAGAATTTGAGAGAGTTTTCATACATCAATAGCTATCACTCCACCATCGGGATGGCACCTTTTGAGGCATTTATGGGAAAACATAAAGATAAACTTTGTGCTGGACTGACCTAGGGTAGTCAGTACTAGTGGGACTATAGATGGTATGGGATACCATAGAGAAGGTGTAGATCATCGAGGAGCTGATGAAAGAATACAAAAAGTAGGTAGAATTCGTATTCCAAAAGGAGATGAGGACCGATGGAATTCAAGGATGGTGACCACATCTTACTACGGGTCTCACATCAACGAGGTTTGTGGGGATTTGGCCAAGGTATCATGTTATTTCTGATTTTCATCGGACTTTTTCAGGTCCTCGATAGAGTTTTCGAGGTGGCTTACCACTTTTCTCTTCCAACTCAGTTGAACCAGGTGTACAACGTCTTCCATGAATCCCAGTAATGGAGATACATGAACGATCCTTCTCAAATAATCGACCACGCCTAGATAGACATTCAGGATGGGGCGAATTTTATGAATGTTCTAGTTTATATTGAGGATGGATAAGAGAATGTCCTTTGTGGGCGGTAGATACCTCTGGTGTGCATACGCTGGAAGCACGGGAACTCCAGGAGAGCACATGGGAGCTGGAGGCTCATATGCGTGCTGAATACCGCGACTTGTTTTCTTACTTTGAGTTATGGCTTACTAGGATGCAGTGCCCTGAGGTTGGGAGAATGTAATGACCTAGAATTTCCAGGTAATGTTTTTTATTATATGGGAATTTTATCTATCCGTGAAAATTAACGGCGCGTGATTCTGAGGCCTGGAGTGCCCGGAATGAATTTCGGAACATTTTTACATGAACGTTCAATAATCGTATAAGAGGGTATTTGTATCATTTGAACCGTTTCTCGGAACTGAAATCAATGGCCACCATTGAACTCATAGTGATGGTTTTTTCATAAGGGTACCTTCACCTCGACCACAGTAGGTCGAGGGTGAAAGATAGAATTTGGGTTTCTCATGAATGAATAAAAATTAAATAAAATTGTGTCACATTTTATTTTAATTTAAACTCCCATGTGAATGTGGAGAGGTGGGGACCACAGGAAATAAACCTCCCATTTGAGGTTTTGGAGGTGGGGACCACCAGTATGAATATTCCATGTGAGTAACTGTGTTGGGGACTACCCGAGGCTAAAACCACATCGAAATCCCCTCTTTATGGAAGGAAACCCTCTTGAACTCCCCCACATTATATGTTCCACCCCCTTAATTAATTATACCAAATCATCAAATAAATAATTATGATAATTTGAAATTATGAAAACAAACATAATAGATAAATTGTTCTATTATACGAGATACTTTTCATTTTGGTGATATTGAGAGGGAAGGGTTCGCAAGAGGATAACTTGGAAGAGCTCCTCCAAGGAAGAACACTAACGCAAGACTCTGAAATCTTTCTCGAGACTTCCTCCAATGGTGGACATATTCTAAAATGAAGAACCACCTCTATCGAAGAGCGTTTATCCGAAAAATGACCTCGGGATCAGAGGCATGTGGTGGCGCGACTATCGTTGTCAACTTCGACATCTCTCATCGATGCCAACAATCAAACGTGGTAGGCATGTGTTTTAATTTGATTAATGTTAAATTTCCTCTCAAATTAAATCACCTTCTTTGAACCGTATTCTACCACTGTAATGCAGTGAGTACAAGCCAATCAAACATGGATTGAACCCTCCGAAAATCTTGTGGATCATTTCTGTGATCTTTGCGATAGTGATAGTGACTGGTGCTGGTGGTTGGCACCGGTGGATCTCGAGAACCGCGATGAAGGTGATGAACGAAGGGTGACCTGTCAAGATGGTCACTGATGCCGACATGAAGCTATGCCTCCCCTCGTCCTCCACACACCTCGGTGCTCCGCTGCATTGCATCATCCGCGGCGCGCGTCACTCTATCGTCCGTGACCACTACCGCCCGTGGCCTCCGCTGCCCGCAGCCTCTGCCGCCCGCGGCCTTCATGCCTTGTGGCCTCCGCTGCCTGCGGCCTCTACCACCCCGCGGCCTCCACGCCGCTGTGGCCTTGCCACTCCATGCCGCCCGGTGGCCTCAACTCTCTGCGGTGTCCCGTGACCTCACTGACCCACCACACTGGCGGCCTACGCCGCCCAGTGGCACCCGCGACCTCCACCTCCCCATGGCACTTGCGGCCACCCGCATCCCTCGTGGCCTCTGTGCTGCCCAGCGCTGCACAAGATAGGCTTCCCATCATGGGTTGGGCTACCCCGCGTGGGCCGGGCCGCCCAGACTAGGCCGGGTCGGGCAGGGTTGACCCAAATCGGGTCAGCCTAGACTAGGTCAGGCAGGGTCGGTCCGACCGTGTCGGACCGGTCCTGGACACACATCGACCCATTTATTCTCTTTTGGGAATAACTTTGGAGTGATGTGGTCACTTTGGTATACCCCACTAATGTTTTGGATTATGATGGGAAACGGTCAGGTCAGATCAAGCACGAATCCAATCGGTCCCTTGGGACTAAAAGGCTAATAACTTACAGACTGGGTGTCTGATTGATGCAACGTATGTTGCGATGAGACCCCAATGACGTTGGGGTCCTTTCAGATTATTTATTGTGGGACTTCGTGGAATTTGGTGTATCTAATTTTGGCATGAGAAGAAGACCCTCATGGATACGATTAAGCTTAGTGCGAGAACTTAGTAGCTGGATGTGACTTGAGGAGGAGATCCTTCATTGGTATGTTATTGAGGGGCCCACATGGATCATCTATAGGATTCCATGCAGGACTGCCCAAGCGATTCTGTGTGGTTCATCACCTAGCAATCCTTTGTGGGTCAGCACCTCGCGATCCTTTATGGGTTAACACCTAGCGATCATATGTGGTTCTTCACTAAGAGATCTTCTGTGGGTCAGCATAGAGTGATCCTGTGTGTGTCAGCACCTAGAAATCATATGTGGGTCTGATAATGATTAGCGATCCTTCATGGGTATATCTCTTAATAGAGTAATATGATTCAGTTGTTACATCTAATCAACTCTACTACTGTTCTTATGTTATAACTGGGGTGAGACGAGTATGTACCTATGTTGTACTTTCTTTTTTGGTAATACCTTGTTGGTATTCTTCTGTGTGGCGTACCTGTGTGGTACTTTCCATAGTGGTATTCCTTACTTTGTGGAATAGTTGAGATTTGGGCATTGAGTTGGACTCGATTTTTTCCTTATGATTGAGAAGTGTATACTGGATAACATAGGTATATATATTGGAATATAACTTAGTTCGGTTTTCAGTTCATTTCATTCTTTGTGGATTATCCTGTGTGGCTTTTTTGAGACCTTGAGGGTCTCAGGGTCCCTAAAAAGTATTGTGTTACTCATCCCTACCTAGGCTATGCCCACAGCTCGTTGTGTTTGCTGCAGAAGATAGACAACGCTGACTAAGGAAAATTTTACCCAGACTAGTGGTAGCTCAGAGGTGGACCTTAAACGAGGAATACCATAGAGATTACCATTAGAGATCTGTACCTACCCTTCATGAAGGATCCTTGGCGTGTGATCACATGAGCTGTTTTAGTTTACTTTTACTTTGATTTTTCTGTACTCTCCATTTGGGATTTTATTTCGACCCCTTCTTCTTACCATACTCACTATGTTTACTATTCAGTTTACATGAGTTCATATCTTTCTATGTTCTTGGTTTCATGTGTTTACATGTTATAAAGGAAATTCCTTCCCAGTTTTAGGGAATACACCTTTGGTGTTGTCGCCATCCCCTAGTCTTTGAAAGGCGGGAATGGGGTAGTCACGGCATGGGCCCCTGGGGATGGGTCGTGATAGCTAATCAATCAATTACATCAATTTCATATCGGAATATTCAATATCCTAACTAATTTTGTAAAAATGAGTTTCCTCTGGTCAATGAAGATGATTTTATGGATAAAACATTGTCATTCTGGAAATAATGTAGTAATGTTCTAATGGAATTTAATGTAGAAATTTCTGATATTGAGGAGGTGAAACCTATTAATACATATCCTTTTTTGGGAGATATATAGAAGTCAATATTTCAAAACACACTCTTTCAAGGATTACTAATATTAGTCCCTTAATTAATAATAATTAAGCTGAATATGATAAAAAATTAGAATGAAATAAATGGTATATAAATTTTTTTACTCATAATTTTCATAATGATTGATTTTCTAATGAAGAATTATTTGATGAGGCATTAAGAGATGACGAGGTTGAGGGGTCATATGTGGAATGTACTTTTTGAGTATCCTATGATTGATTAGTGTGCACCAGTTAGTGGTAATAATCATGTAATCTAGTGTTCCATAGATGAAGAAGTATTGCATGAATAAAATTCAGATTGGGTTTTCAATACAGTTACTACTAATTTCCCTAACATTATAGGTAATATATCAATATCAACTAATTACACCATACATGCTGGGAATCAATATGGAAGTAAAGTTTCCATAATAATTTGATAAAACCATGGCACATATAGTGAATATTTTGGTTTTTGGTCCACGAGTTGAAGAAAGAGAAATATATTATTTGATATGAAAAATACACTCTAGAATGTATATTCTAAATGAGGGAAATGTATGATAATTTTTTTTCATTATGCGGACAAGTAAATAAGATATCCCAAACACTTTTTTAAATCCGAGATTATTATAGGATCCCTTATCAGTTTATGTGGAATTTATATCAACTATTATTATAGATATGATTTGATTGGGTTAATATTTTTTTATATCCCTTGTTCAAGAATGAATACAACCATTTTACAAATATAATATATCCTACTGGAAAGACTGTATTTAAAAAAAGGTAATTGTTAATGTTTCTTGTGACTGGGAAAAAACATATACAATTTTTCACCATCTATATGGATTTTCTTCTTTGAAAAATTGAATTTTTTATCATTTGTACATTATTGAGTATGCCTTCCTAAAGCATTGAGTTGGAAAATCAAAAGTGAAGTAACATTGGTTGTCTTGGGAATTAATTGAATCTATAACATCATTTCTGTATTGTAAACAATTGATTCATGTTAATGGAACTTTTCATTAGGATATGTATACATCTGTTCAACATATTTCTTCCCTGTAGGATTTTATTCAATATCCTCTAAGACTTGAATTATCTATTTTTAAAATGGATATTTTTGAATCTTGAAGTATGTTTTGGGAATGTATACATATTTGTGTCACAAAAAACCATGGTGTCTGTATTATATTTTATAACCATCGATGATAATTGGGGATGTTTACAGTGATGGGGTTTCATTGAGAGAACCAAATTTTTACCATCGATATTTCTTTAGAAATATTTCACGTAATGTGCATAATAATATCCTATTTTAAGAAATAATATATGATAACAACATATAGTGTATAATTTTACGAACATATTTTATTGGAAAGAAAATATAATATAATTTTAAATAAATTATTCTCTAATGGTTTTACTATACAATTACAAAAAATAATGGTTTGAAAAAGGTTTTAAAGAAATATAGAAGGTTAATCATGATGTTTATGATTTTATGATTCATATTACAAATGAAAAATTGTTATTAACATATAATAGTGTAATAATATATGTTTAGAAGACCTCTAACATTGTGTAAGGAATAAATGAGGTTTTCAAGGTGTGTGAAAACATCCAAACAATTGGATTGTAAATGAGAAATTTTATATATGTGTGAGGTATTTTAGTGAGCGGTCCCAACATGCCTATCAATGGATGAAAATTTGATTGTGTTTTTGTCTACATTTCCAATTTTCTATATATTAGATACTACCTAATGTGTTATCATTGAGTTTTCAATCCATTGACTAGGTAAATAGATACTATCAGATTATAGAGTACCACAACCAGGTTAAGGGAAATAGTTCTTGAGTGTTGGTGGTAATGTTGGAAAATAGGAACTGTGATTGTAGTAACATCCACATATTGTGATATCCATATTATCATGTTTTTATAAATTGTGAATCATTTAAAAAATAATGGGATCCCTATATTGACTAGATGTATCATGTGAGAATGCTAGTTAACTATCTTAGTGAACCTTAGATTCCTTTTGGTGACTTTTATTATATTACATTTCTTATTAATTAGTTGGCTTTGATCCCTGATATTTCTTGTTTTTGTATTATGTATTTTTCATGTATAACTCATTGTATTTAAAACTATTTTAAATTATTGGGTCGATATTAAGAAATTAATAACATATAGTTAACAAAAAAATAATCATTTATCAAATGAGTTGTATTATCCACAATAACATATGGTGGGACTACGATGCAACATTTTCACTCTGAAGGACATACTTGTAAGAGATATCTCCATGTCATATTGGCCTGAAAAAGATTAACTTCTCATCATTCGTGTTAGAGTCTATTTATTTAATAGTGAATGCGTAAATTTTTTCTTCATATCCATATTTTTTCATCAATACATATTTTTATGTAACTCTAGGTGATTTTGTGAAATATTATGATTCGATACAATTAATCATATTGATATTTTTCACATCATGAAACATTGAAAATATTTTTTCTCTATGTTAAACATTACATTTGCATTAAAATATATTTTTGTATGATACACACAATTTAAACATTGTGTATGTCACATGAAATCAGAACATTGAATACATTGCATTGAATAATATGGTTAGCGTACATTACACGCAAGATTGACCTTCCTTGATTACTTGCGTAATAGAATAGGTTGAGTGTTTTCTAACTATAATATATTATTAAAAATGTTATTATTTTTTGATGTAACATAGAAATTAGGTTTATGGATATGAATTGTATTAATGTAATTATGAAAATATCTAGTGATAAAAAATATATAAAGAATTCATATGTTGCTAATTATGAGTATGAAATATTATTAAATATAAAGGAAAATATTTTTATAGTTAGAAATATATTTCAAAAAAGTAAATTATATTGAATACAATTGGAATGTTTTATTAATTTAACAAAATATTTATATATTTAATAATTTTTTTTGATATTCATCCAATCGATTATATATGCATAAGATTAGAAATACAAAATTTTATTTATAAAAATGTATTTTCTATATAACGGTAGTTTTGACACTTTTCAATGTCAAACCCATTTTAAATCAAATTTCTATAACCTTTAGAGATTTAATATTTTAAAAAAATTATATTTTAAATATAAACATACAAATTATGATAGGATAGTTTTTGGATAATTTTTTTAATGTATTCATATTTTAATGAATAGTTAAAAATACATGATTTTAATTTAAAACAACTATTTCATCAAATTTATTATAAGGATAAAATATATTTAAAAATGTATTAATATATTAGTTTGAAAATAATTTTATCCATTATTCTTATTTATGTAATTGAAACATATTTCACATTTATATTTGATATAAAAATAGCAAAATCTTTCAATTATTTTACAATAAAACCCCGCAATGTTTTCCGGTCTATGTTATTAAATTTAAATTAATTTGAGAAAATTATGTGATTATAATTTGGAAAAAATGGATCCATATTTTGAATCATCATAATGTATAACGTTTAACAAGGTCAATTATTTTGACAAAAATTATTAGTATAGGAGATTAAAAATAATTAAATCGATTAAGAAAATATTATTTTAATAAAGTACTAAACATTAAATTTAAGACTAAAAACGACCTAGAAACTAGTAAAACAACCATTAGATAGAAATTTTTTACATGATAATTAATTATATCGACCTTGGTCCATTATTGGATCCACTTTTAACATGAAAAAGTTGGTGAAATTCTCTTTTATAATATTTAAAAGAGTACCACTCCACCTCCAAAATAAAAGGCCACCAACACTACCATTTCATAATACATATAAAACCTCTTATTTTCATCTAATTACTTCCAAATAAACTACAAAAAATCCAACCTTGTACTTTCAAGCCTTCAATAGGTATAAATCCTCTCATGGAATCCTCTTGGAACAATCAAACAAATATTATCCAATTAAGATGTGGTTTGTACGAGAATAACGAAAGCCAAGACCCAATGTAATGGGATTTCATATAACTTTTAATTTTGATGATGTACAAAACATGTTATCTACTCTTTACTTTTATTATGGTGTATGAAATTCCCATGATTTTATTCTATGTATCATATTCATAAAATTATAGGTATTCACATGTGTATTTTATGATCCTTATTTCATGTGGTTTATGTTCTGAAACATACAAAATCAATAAAACATATTTTTATAAATTTTCCTTCTTAGAGACTCGTGTTTTTATGAACCTAAAATATTTTTTGAGATGTTTATATTTCTATATTACATAATTTTTCATGAATATAAATTTCATGATATTTTATTCTTTATGTGATTTCATTTTCATACATGGAGAGAATGATCCCATGTTACCAAGTAATAAGAGTTTAATGAGACAATCTCATCACTTTTCATTATTGATTATGCATATGATTATTTTGATTAAATATTATGATCTATATCTATTGAAAATTCATGAATTTCTTATATTCTATTTATTCAGTATATACTCATGTATTGGTACCATATCTCTACTCTTTGGTAAATAAGATAGTTAAGAATGTGTTTTTAAGGAAGCCTAACATTACCCTCTCTGCAGTCATAAATATAGGTCTTATGAAAATGGTTACAATGAATAGTCTAAAATCCTTCTATAATCATTAACGAATTTACTCTTTTTTCTATCTCATCAAAGGAATGTTCTTGTTTCTCTCTAAACAACATATTTTTCTATTCTTTTTAGAATAAAAAAGGAAAGTTCTTCTTACCTTGTACGACTTGTATAGATTCACCCGTCATTATTCCATTGAATCTTATTTTTCCTTTTTTAAATTGTTAATATCTAAGAAATTGTTTTAAATGTAATTTTCATAGATAAATGTTTTCTAAATGATTTCAAGTCATTTTTTTGTTTTCATGGTATTTTATAAGAAAATGATTTTTATATCATTTTACGAATAAAAAACCTTATTTAAATGATAAGAGGGTGTGTTTCTTCAAGAAATGATTCAAAATTATTTTATATCTGATTATTAATATTTTTATGTTACTCATACCCTTATAAAAAATTATCTAATGGATCAATTCATATCCTTTCTCTGAATGGGTTATTTTTTATGTGATGTTCATTATGAAACTAGTTTCTCTTAATGGGATATGTGTTTATGAAATCTATTTCACTTTATTGGGATATACTTTCATAAAATGACTATGAATCCTATATCTTTTTATAGGTTATGATGTAATTAATTAGAAATGATACCCATTCTCATTCATGGATTATTATTGGATGTTTGTAAAACCTAGATCTTTTTATTAGCCATGATATGATGAAAGTATTAATTATCTTATAGAACATGTATGCAATATTTTTGTTATGATATGGGTAGGAAAACACATATCCATCCAACGAATATGGATAATGATGAATGACTCAAGAATATAAATGTTATATGTGTAACAGATTAAATGTTCATAGTGTTATGAATGGACCTGGTTGCATGTCCATAAGTTTATGTGTTAATTTGACTATATGTTAAAAATGTTATGAGTGAACTGAATTTCACGTTCAAGGTGTTATGAATGGATTTGGTTTAATTCCCCAATGGTTATTTTGGAAATTGATTACATGTTAAAAATGTTATGCATGGAGCTATTTTCATGTTAATATGATTATGTGTGAACCTGATTACAATTTCACAATGTTCTGAGTTAACTATATTACATTTTCACAATTTTATGCATGTACTTGGTTTCACATCCAACATCTTAAGTGTGAATCAAATTACATGTTCAAAATGCAATTTACTGACATGTTTTGATGTCCACAAGTAGATTTTGGTTCTCTATCACAAGACCTTAACAAGATGAGTGAACTTTTTTCATCATATACAAGTTCACAACGTTTTAAACTAATGTGATTCCCAAATATTCCACGTATTATTCCTATGTCTTGATTTCAAGAAATATGGTCTTAATTAACATAGGATCTATGTCTTATAAACCACATATATTAATTATTATCTATAATATGAAGGGAATGCTCATCAAATATTATTCCCAATTTCCGTACCCTACATCTTAATGTAATGAATACACATTTCCTTTATCTACCTTTACTGATAATCAAAGATCACCCCTTATTATATTTCCTTTCTCCAGTTTATGTGGAATGATTTTTGGTAGATGTTATAAAGGTGTAGATATTTGTAAGAGATGATGATATTGAATCAAAATGTTATAATATTTTGTTTCTAGGTTTCCAGAGAAAAGAAACTATTATAGTTCTCAGACATGTATTTTTATAATGTACTATATATTTATCTACAATGACGTAATATCCATGTATGTCATTCCTGGGTTTGAATAGATTGTATCAATTGAATGGGTTCATTAAAAGTTGGAAACTGAGATGATAAAACATTAGTGGGACCCCTAGTTATATTTATTTGTATATGTATATGGATGTATATAATGATATGTATATGGTTGAGTCAATGTTTAGGAAAATGTTCGAGAATTATTGTAAAGGGTAAAGGTAGTGGTTTTCTAGAAAAAGACCTTTTCAGTATATAATATGTTGTTGTAGATTTGGAAAAGATGTAACATGGGGGAACAACTCTGACCAGATAATATGATCCTATCTTGGGGTAATCTGGTATACAACAACCAGCCATGCTGGACACCGAGTTTGACTCTCCTGAGGGATATGTATTGGGAATTGACAGACTCTTTAAAAACCACCATTAAAGATTTAAATTAAGATAACAATTAATAAACTGTGATAAACTTAAGGAGTTGTTTACTAAATTGTAGGTGCAATTAATTATTATTACTATTAGAAATTTATCATGATTTTGTTGTTTTCATTTCTGATAAGTGTTTCTCACCCTATACTTTCTAATTTTATTCAATGGAGAGAACGATAAAAAACATATTTGACATAAAATATTTCAAATGTAGAATGTATGGTAATTATTAATATATATTCCCCATTTGTAAATATCAAAAATAGAATCATTATGGTGGTAAGAGTATTGATTATACTTTAATAGATAAAGAGATCAAAATTGTCATATGAAAGGTATGTGACATTCTTCTAGTATTTCCTGCATTAATCATAAACATATGCTTGGATTGAAGTTGAGGAAACTTATAACATGGTTCTTAATTCATATTCTATGAAGATGTTATTGAGGAATAATTTGATGAATTCTAACTAATGGTCTAAGAATAATGTGTGACTAATCAAGTAATTATGTTTTGGAATTCAAAAATTATGTTAAATGAATCATGAAATATATAATTGTTTTTATTATAAGATTTCATTAGCTACTGAAATGGACATGTTAAATGATTATGAAGACATATAAACATGATTTCATGGGATGGTGATATTTTTATTAAGGGATGGTATACCTTAATTAGTACCTAATTTTGAGATAATGGTGTTTGGATAAGGATATGATGGATATGAATAAGATAATTGGATGGTATAGATAATATTGGAATTTATTATTGAAAAGTTGGTCAATTCCATCATGATTTATTTATTTGTATTATAGGATTTATTTAATGTATCTGGTAAACATTGGAATAAAGAATAATTCATGATTTCAAATGCGATTAATGGAAATTCGTGTTATTACCACATTTCAAAAGGATTTAGGATGAGTGTATTGACATGTTTTTAGTGTGAAAAAATGTGGTACCTTGTGATATATGGGGGATAAATGATAAGATAATTTAATAAAATTAGATTTTATGCACTGGAAATTCATCTATCAAAAGTTTTATAAGGATAATAATTTATAGAATATTTTAGTTTAACTTTATAAGAAGTCAGTATGATTAATGTGTAATCTATCCACATTAGAATTTATGTATATTACAAATCCTATTATAAATATATACTGTTTATGATAATTGATGACAAATGGGATGTTATACCACAGATATGATGATTTGTTAATACTTTAAGAAAGAAAAGGTCACCTTCATTTTTAGTGAAAGTGTTGAAGTTGATAAATGAACAAAAAGAGATGAATTTGTTCATAAATCATTAATGTATTTATGAAAATTAGTAATTATTTAAAAAATGGTTATTGAAGCCAAAACTTTTATCATATAAATTTATTTTTGATGAATTAGAAGGTCCCTTAGGTCATCACATATTTATTTCATTGTGGTTGTTAACTTTATCCTGACCTTTTTCTCAATAATCGTCCATCCGAACATGATGGTGAAATTTATCTTCCATGTTAATGTTTTCAATTCTTACATATGTTCCAATGTGGGAATCTCATTATGTTTTACCTTGGGTAACTATTATGGTTCCAACATTCCCTTTTTATGGGATGTTTCAGTATTTATTTTTATGATGTTGGTTTCAATGAAAAAACATAAGATTATTAAACCTTATATATCACATATGAATTTTGATGGATAAACTAATTTGAGGGGGTGTATAATTTAATAACATTAGATTTTGTGTAATATTTTCTTTAATTTAATATATATTTTGTTTTTTTACATCATGAAACTGTAAAAATAGTTTTCCACTAATTAAAAAATTCATTTCAAAAGGCACATACATGAAGTATGTTACATGAAATCCCACTGTGGTTTATATTGCAGACAATACCAACTTGGCATATGTTACATGGAATAAAAAAGTTAAAAATCATTAGATACAAGATATACTTTCCTTGAATGCTTGAGTAACACATAAGATTGAGTGTTATCTTTCTAAAATATATTACTAATTTTTTTAATATTATGAGATATAACCAAGACATTATGTTGATGGATAAAAATATTTTTAACTAAATTATGAAAATATGTGATATAAAAAAATATATAATGAATTCATAGGTTACCGATTAGTGAATATTAAAACTGATTGAATACAAATGGAAGTATTATTATAGTCACAAATCTGTTGTAACTAATTAAATTAAATAAATTACAATTGGTAACATATATTAATATTATAAATATTTTATATATTAAATAAAATACTTTTTATATTCATCCAGTAGATTCTATAGACATAATATAAGAACTAACACCATTGTTTTGTGTAAAAAACCTATTTTTTATAAATGTCGAATAACCATATTTTTTAAGACCCATTTTAAAAATAATTTATATATTTTTATAGATTTAATATGTGAAAATAAAAATTAAATTTTGAATTGAAAAATAAAACAAAATTAGTCTTGGATATTTTTTGGTATTTTTATGAATTGATTCATCTTTTAATGAATTGTTAATTATATTTTATTTTAAATGAAAATTTTATTAAAATATAATTTTTTATATGGATAAATTATATTTTTAAAAGGTTTTATAGTTTTTTTATATAATATATTTATCAATTTATCCAATTTAGGTAGTTGGAACAATTTTAAAATTTTAATTGGATATAAACACATAAAAAAACATTTCAAACATTTTACATAAAAAACCCACAGTGTTATATTATCAGTGGGAATAATTTTAAAATAATTTTAGATAAAGTGGTGAATATAATTTGGAAAAATGGTTCCCATAATTAGAATCTATATAATTTATAATTTTTAATAATTTCATATTTGTTTTTGAACAAAAATATAAGTGTCATTGATTAATATTAATAATATTAGTTATTAGAGAAAATATGTTTATAATGTATTAAACCTTAAATTTAAGATCCAAAAGGACCTAGAAACAAGTAAAACATCCATTTTTATGCCGTATTTTGGCCTTATAATCAATTTACTACTCATTGGTCCATTTTTGGAACCACTTGCAACATGAGAAACATGGGTGGAGTTTTTTCATCAACCATGCCTTGCCAATCCACTACACACCAATCCTCTCTTTGACCTTGAAGCCTCCATTGGGACGAATGCCTCTAAATGAAGAATTTTAGAACAAAACAAAAGGTGTTACCTAATTATGATGTTGTTTAAATGAGTATGTAGAGATTCAAGACACCAGGTAAGGGGATTTCATCTCATTTTTAATTTCAATGAGATACATGATATGTTCTCCACTATTTTTATTTGTGTCATGTATATAATTAACAAGATTTCTTTATAATTATATTATAAATAAAATTATTTTTATTGACATATCCATTTTATGATCCTTCATTCATGGAGTTTATGTTACAAAATTTACCAAATCCGTAAAATAGTTTTGTCTCAATTTTCATTCTTTGATACTCATGTTTAGTTATACACCTAAACACTCTCTATAGGTTTATATATTTCTATTTTATATGTTATATAAAAAATTTTAGATTCATTATTTTTTATTATTCATGTGATATAATTTTCATACATGGATATTTTGATCACAAGTAACAAAAATTTAAGAGTTTATTTAGATAGTCTCATCATGTTTAGAGATTATTTATGATTATTCTTCAAATAGTGAAATATTAAGATATATCTCTAATGAAAATTATAATAATATATTTTCCTCTAGTTATTCATGATATACTCATTTATTGATACGATATCTAAATTTATTGTCACATACGATTTTTTATAATGTATTCTTAAGGAAGCATGACATTACACTCTCTTCGGTAAGAAATCATTATTTTCTATAATGGGATCCCAATAATATTTTACCATAATACGATAATATTTAAAATTACTTTTAAAGATTGTTTATCTTTATAAAAATAATTAAATTAATATTATTATCTATTTATAAAAAATTAATTTTCTAACATTTTTACTATGAAAAAAGGAATTATCTTCTTCTCTTGTACAACATGTATAGATTCAATCGATGTCATTAATTTGAATCCTCCTTTTCCTTTTTAAATGTTTAATCTTTATGATAATATTTTAAAAGGTAAGTTTCAATTAAAAATGATTTCAAAATTTTTTCAACTTTCCTATATAAGTTTTCATGATATTTAATAGAAAATGTTTTTAAATGGTTTTATGAATTAAAAAGCGTTTTTTAGAAGAATAAATGAAATTTTCATAATGAAATGTTTCAAATAAAAATTTCATAAGAGATTCATTTTATTGATGTAACTCATTCCGTTATTTGAAATGATATAATGGTTTCATTAATATCCTTTCTGTGAATGGTTTAGGATTAATGGAATGGTCTTTATGAAACATGTTTCTCGTCACGAGTTATATGATTATGAATTTTTTTTCCCTTTCACAAGTTATTCTTCTATATAGTGATTATGAAGCCTATATCTTTTCATATGTTTTTATGTTATTAATTGATAATGATACCCATTTCATTTCATGTTTTATTATTTGATATTTATGAAACCTAACACATATTATTGTTTATGATATGAAGAATGTTTTAATTTTATTACCGCATGTATAGAAAGTAGTTTACAATGATATGGATGGGACATATATCTCCCTCTAATGAAATGGAAAATAATTAATTAATTATTCATATAATAGTTGGGAGTGAACCTGATTACATGTTCATAATGTTATGCATTAACCTAGTTGCATATCTATAAGTTTATTCAAGAAACTAACAACATGATATAATTTTTAGGGATTCAAACTAAATACATTATAAAAATGTTATGTTAGGACATGGTTTCATGTCCAAAAGGTAAAGCATGATCCTAATTACATGTTCACAATGTTATGCATGGACCTGGTTTCATGTCCATAAGTTTATCAGTGAACCTGATCAAATGTTCACAATGTTATGAGTGAACCTGAATACATGTTGAAACTGGTATGTATAGACTTTGTTTCCTATAAAAATATTTATGTGTAAACCTAATTATGTGTTCACACTGTTAGTTATGGACATGGTTGCATGCCCAATTGTAGGTATCAGGGTCTAATTTCATGTCCATAACATAATGATCTTACAGGTTTATACTTATACAAGTTTACAAAGTTATAAAAAAAATCTCATGCCACAAATTCCATGTCTTATTCCAATATTATGGTTTTAGGATTTATGCTATCAATTATATTATGATCTTTGTCTTTTAAACATCAAATATTTTTTTATGATCTCTAATGTGTAGGGTGTTATCATCAAATGTTATGGTCATGTTTCATACCCTACTTGTTCATTATATTCATACACATTTTCTTTATTTATCCTTTTCGAGAATTTGAGATCACGCCTTTCTTATGTTTCCTTTCACGAGGTTATAATGATTTTTTTTAGGCAGTAGAACTAATGGTGTATATAATTATGGGAGATGGTGATGGTAATTCACCAGGATATAATTTTTTTTCATGTTTCCAAAGATGGTAATATATTATGGTCCTCAAGTATGTATATTGTAATGTAATAAATATTAATTTTAAATGATGTAATATCCATGTATGTCAATGATTGTGCGCTATATTTTATTTATGAAATTATACATTTCTAAATGGTTTCATATCAAGAATGTTTTGTTTCTGGATTCAATCAGAATGAATTTTATGATTCATTAACTATTATAAAATAAATACAAAATTAAAATGAATAAAATGAGGATTGTCCTCTTGATGAAATCTATTAAAAAGTTTCAATCAAATCACACAATCAATTGAATATTTTGTGGAACCAAATGTTAGATACAGGGGTATTATCACCGATTATATATATTTAAATATTTTGATGTAAATCAAACATGATTAGAGATCATTAAAAAAAAAATTATTATACTAATCAAACTATATTAGTAATAGATATTTGATTACGTCATTTTTCACCATATTGATGAATTTTACATGTTATTTTTCTTTATGTTTTATAATTTTTTTAATTTTTTAGGAAAATTTAACATTATGGATGAACTACCCATAAAATAAAATATTCAAATAAAATGTACAGGTGGAGTATTTTACATTTCTCACATCTATGGATAGGAATTTTCATTGATTATTTTTAATGGATGTCCAAGGATAACATTGATTGTATGGAGATCACATAATTTCTATCATGTTACACCACCCGGATCTATTTTCCCTATTATTTTCATGCTAGGTTATACAACAAAGTGATGTGTGACATCACTTTTATCGATCATCATATTATTATTGCGATCAAAGATAGATGGAGGAAAAATATAATGTAATTACATTTCAGATATAGGGAGATGATTATTACACTCAAGGGTTTGTCCATTATGTTGGACCTACGAATCAACAGTGTTGCTATAACAGGATGAGTGGGGTAGAATGGTTTGTTATTGTTCATGTATTAGTGGCAATTGAGGTCCACAATATAATATAGTACATTATTACCAACAGATCATGAATTCCATGGATAGAAATTCACTTTAACATTTATATAATGATGCATCTTGGATTCCCATTCTATGATTTTTACATGCATACATTTTATGGTTAATCAGTGGAATGATATTTGTTTATAATTAAAATAAATTAGTTCATTTGATGTATTTAATTATATTGAATGACATCGAGATGATATTGTGGTACAACTAGTTAAAAGTAAGTATCACATATACATATAGGGTTCAATGTAACACATGTCACATCAATAAGATTTATATCCCACAATATGTTATTCTAATAAAAAGGTGGATATGGGAGAAAATCCAATGCATAACTCCAATTACACACACACAATTTTAAGATGATATTGTACTAGAGTAAATGACATGGATGTTTTTATGTATTTCCATTCATTATGATGTAAAAAATTAGTGTATAACATTATATTATCAAATATATGTATAAAAATGTTATCTATATGTGGAGTTAAGATGATTTTTATTCAGATATATTCATACATGATGTCAGTTATTATATATTTATTAATTTTAGTATTCAACCGGATGATGTAATTATTTATTAATTTTATAGTTACATCATTATTTTTCATAATAAATGTATTAATTTATTAATTAATTATTCATTTTTTCAGGTTTCATGGATTCAATATACTGAGGATATCATGTAGAGTCTCCCAGAATATTGCACAAAGATATTTTCTTTAAGATCATTCATCATTCTTATAATTCTTTTTCTCATTAATGAGTGGGATAGACATATTGGGTTATGACGAATCTCATATTTTATAAACTCTTTCCTACACATCATAGTATTTAAAGTCACTTATTTCTATAAAGATATCAGGGAAGAATGTATTTGAAAAGAGGAGATATCATTCCAAGTATATTGAGATGTGGGGAATATTACAAGAGTCCCAATTAGTAGGGGCCAACACAGTTTGTATGCATATATTCAATCATATTAATTATGATACATAGTACTATATGTCCCAAGTGATATATTTTACATGACTCAGCCTGGATATCATGACTTGGTAATAATTACTTTTGTAGTTTTGGAAATTTTTTTATTTACATCACTTAACTGTAATTTTTTTATAGGATCGTCATATCACTGATCTCCATAACATATATAACCTCATAGAGAAAGGAACATTTGACCAAGCATATTTTAGTAGAGCTTTGGCCGAGTTTCATTATCCCAGGGATGAGATTTGTCATTCGATTTTCATTTATGTACCAAGAAAGACTCAGGATGTTGATCCAAATATAGATGTTCCAAGGGATGATGACCCTGTTATGGATACATATGTTGAACAATATAGGGTTGTTCATCATGATAGGTAAGATACTCCTCCTGCTCACATTACAAGCGAGCCACATCCATGACCCAAAAATTGGTGTAGATTTAGTCTGTTAAATGAATGTTATTTTTCTAGAGATAAAAATTGACATGGTTTTCATGCATTATTTATTATACTATGATCCTTAGATATCCACTGTACAACTGCCATCGTGTGAATGTGATGGAGAGAGTTCCATCCACTAGACATAATCCTTAGAGGTTTGACAGGGTATAGGTGTAGATACATTAGAACCACCACATATCATTCAAGTTGATTTGGAGGTTGGTATTGGGGATAATAAATAAAAGTAATGTGATCCAAAGAATAGACAAAGACAAACTGGTTGTGGACACATTATATTCAGACATGGCTGTGGCGTAGAGGGCATTCTTGACCACTAATGTTGATTAGATTGATTCATATAATATGTTTTAAAAAAAATTATGGATACATTATTTAAAAACATATTAATATATGAGTAGCATATTATATATCATAGACAAAGACACACACATTGTAGATTTATTATATATAACCCTTGTTGTGGCATAAAGGGACATATAAGCCATAAACGTAGATTATATTGATACATGTAATAAGTTTTTTTAAATAGTTATTTATACATTATTTAAAAACATGCTAATATATTACTTATTTATTCATAATTCAATTTAATTCTACAATGATAAATTCATAAAAATATTTTTTAATAAATAAGAAACATTAATTTTTATAACTATATTTTTAATAATAATATTTACTATTTGTTATTTATATCAATAAATATTATTATTACTATCCATATTTTGTATAATAAATAATATTCCTAAATATATTGTTAAATACTAATAATATTATTCTTTTGAATAAAATAAATAATATAAATAAATATTATTTAACTTGAAATGCTTAATTATTATATATTATATTGATAAAAATATGATGTATTAATATAATACAAAAGCATCTTAAATTAATTATTAAATGTTTATTATTTTATTTGTCTCAATTTTATAAATATTAATAACTTTAATAAAATATATTATCTTATTTCTTATCTATGTAATTAAATAATAATATAATATAATATATTAACAATAATACATGTATCAACTAGAAAATATTTTTTAAAGTAAATATAACTTTACCCACATTAATATACAATAAATATGAAATGTAATGATATTATTTATATGAATTCCATATTAATATATTATTAATTAATGATAAATAATAATACTAATAATTATTAAATAACTACATATTAATAAATTACTAATAATTATATCCTCAAAAAATTTAATAAATAGCTTATAATGAAAATCACAGTAGATTAATATAACTATTAACTATAACAAAGTTACCTAAATAAAAATTATTTTATTTACAATGATATAAAATAAATAATAGATATAATGTTTTTAATTAAAATAATAACATAATGATATATTATTAATTAATAAAAAATAATAAATTTGATAATTAAGAAAAAAATTACGCATTTATATATTATATATAATTATATGAACCTAAAATTTACCAAAGATTTATAATTAAAACTGAATAAATATTAGATTTCATACTAATAATTAATTTATAACATAATAATAAAATATTAATTACCAGTGAAAAATAAAATTGATTATTAATAAATATATCATTTAATACCAAATTTTTCATATTTTATATAAAAAATTTAACATATATTTATAAATAATATTCAAATGAAATTAATGTTATTAACAAATATTATATAATTAATTACAAAAATATATTATTCATAATATGCACATAGATTAATATTTATATATTGAAGGATGAATCAGTTTTACAACTCATTTGTGAGAGGGAGAAGCATGAACTGTATTCAGGCTTCTCAATTGAAATGGGGAACCAGGAACGTGGTTCATGTATCTATAAACCCACTTCTTTTAAATTCTCGACACAATATCCCACTTATTATTAAAAAAATTAAAAAATTCCTTAGTAAAAACCTCGCACAAGGAATTGTATAATGTGTGTGGTAAATCTTGATCGGATTTTGGTTTTCAACAATGAAACATGCTAAAAAACAACTTACTTCTGGGGTTTGATTTTTATCTCATTAATAGAATTGATATTTCCCACATAATTCTTAGATTCTCAGTTCTTCAGTGACATCCAATAATATAATCATAATAATATCATAAGAAAAAGATGTATAATATTCTATTTTTATGTACACCGTAGTTCATTGATAACTCAAATTATTCTATATCTGATTTAGCCTCAGATCCTTGTACATATTTTTTGGTTTGAAATAGTCATGGTCACTTCCTCTCATCTCGACATCATGTATTCTTAATGATATTTCACATAAATGAAATCACTTTATATTGTGGTAGGTTCAAAGAAATTAGGTTTCTATATTATGGTAATTTGTAATATACTAAGAGTATATATTTATCATGAATAATCAATTTAGTGACCAGGATCAAGTGGATGTTCCTTTATTTTGAAATAGCATTGATATTTAGGGGATTGATTAATTAATAATGAGAACACATGACATATATACTTGCCAATATATTGTATTTCAATATTTTGGCCCTATGAAGTCACTTTAAATGGACACAATTGTTGTCCTCCCCCTACACCCACCCATGTAGAATCATTAAGGTGTCATGTGGTTACTATACTCACGACCCCACATCCTCACCTGATAAATTTAACAACACATTTTTTAAATTTATAAAAACAAATAAAAATAGATGATTAAATTAAATATAAAATAATCAAATATTATTTATAATCCTATTCAACAAAAATAATGAATAAATTAATTGAATATAATAATTATTATAAAATATTTAAAACAATTAATTTGAAAAACATATGATGAAATTTGAATTAAAAAACTCATTGATCATAAATCAACATAAAAACAGGACTAAAACATATGACATAAAATAATTACTCAATAATATTTTAATTACCCATATAGCTAAATTAAATGATAAAATTAAAAATTTAATATAATTTTTAAAGTACTATTAATCAATCAAAAAAATATAAAAATATATATTATAATCAACTAAAACATTATTTTACTAATTCAATATAAATATTAAAAAAAAATTGAGGAAAAATATATCAAAATGGAAGCAAAAAAAATTCCTCAATAATTTATTAAAATCACTCAAAGGAACCACAATGCGTTTTATTTATTTTCAATGACATTTAAATACTAGTAGTTATCATATCCTAGTTCATTATCATTCCAGAATTAAATAAATCCAAAATCATTCTATTGGTTGAAATAATCATACCTCCTAATTGAATTGTACTCTCTATCTAATTTAAAATATATATTCAATTTTCATTGAAAATGGTTAATATAAATAGATATATGTGCAATTAAAATATTAACGCGAGACAAATGAAATTTCCAATCTACCAAAGGTTACAAAAACAAAAGATTCTGTTTCAACCCATTCATTCAATGCAATAATTATTTTAAATTTAAGTTGTGTTGTTATTCATCTAGTTTCAATTTTACACTCACTTTAGTTAATTCATTTAGGATAAAAAATAACATTTAATTAAACAATTTTCATAGATAATGGCTTCCAAAGCTCATTATGCAACGAACTTATTGAATTTGTATTTTATTTATTTAGACAAAACATATATTTCCCTTTGTCTGAGATTCTAACCATATATTCAAAATATAGAATTATACACTTGTTTATGAGGAGATATATAATAATAGTTTTATTTTTTTCCTTGAGGTATTTTGAATAAAATTATTGGGTCAACTAGAATCATGTTCATAATACATATTTCCTAAAAATATAATCTCAATTCCACTAATATATCTATACTCTCAGTCCCTTTCATAGTTATATTATATAATTTCTATGAAATCATCATAGGACACCACTCAATAAACACATTATCCATGAAATTTATTAATTAAAGAAATCCCTAAAATAGAGTGTGACATTTTTCCTCATGGAAGGCATATTGATTTTTTTTGCTAACAAATATAAATAATATAAAGTTTTTTCATTAATATACATAAATCATATTAAAATTATATACATCCTAAACACTTTCCTGAAAAGGAATAATTTTGAAAAAATTATAAGTAATTTAGATGTAAAGAACACTGAACCATTGATTATAAAAAACAACCCCCTATACATAATACTCAATAATGTCGATATTGAAACATCAAAGAAATGGAAAACCAATCAATAAAATTAGATAAATATGATTTATAAATGAACTATACTAACATATTATTTCATTAGGTATTGGGAAAGAAAAAAATGAGGATTCCAAAAAATATTTATTAACCCAAAAACAATAAAAAAATATATTGGGCACTACCAGGGAAAAAATAACATTGAATTATTTTTGGAACTGTTTCATTGATTAAGTGAGTTGAAAATTGAAATTAAAATAATGCATAATACGATCATTAATTTAAATTAAAATTTATTTCAAACGAAATAACAAGATTATTATGGACCAACTATGATTATAATGAGTTTTAGAATAATATTTTTTATAATATACAATCCTTATAATTCCTATAGTAATCTATCAGTAGAAAGAATAAAATTAATGGAAGTAAATAAATCTATAGGTCTCATATATTATGTAAATATTATATATTTCAATAAAAATCCTTTTAACGTCCCATTAAGCCCCTGAAATAGTTCTCTAGTTCTAAATATAGTTTGGAAAAATAGTGTAAATATACAAATTTGTATTGGATATTTAATAATATATAGACTAAAAGATTATGATTTTTATTCATTGATCTCTGACAATGATATCCTTCTAAACATGGTGTTAAAAATTACGTTTTTATTGGTAAATATTCCCCACAACAGACTACGTTCACTTCTCAAAGTAACATTACCTGAAACATGTTTGATTGTCATAATATGTCCTTATATTTCTCACCATCTTCACATCACAAAAAACTAACAAAAACAAATTGAAATAATAATAAAAAATAAGATAAAATTCATCAAAATATATAGACTGTATTGATCACAAATCCATGGTTAAAGACTACCATGTGATGATCATTTAGATTAGAATGTGGTGATAGAAAAATTTCATTAATTTACATTTGTTTTTGAAGCTTACAAACCCCCACATTTTTTTACTAATGAAATTACATACAGTTAATTTTAGGAATTTAAAATTCATTGAAACATTTTTTACTAATATATATTTAATACATTGGAACGTGATAAATATTTATTAAATTATGGAACACGTCTTTAGAATATTCGAGATACAGTATTCTAAACCAAACATTAGTAATCATATAGTAAAGAATAGACTCTAAATTCAAAATAGTGTGTATGTATGATAAGCCCAATGCTGGCTACACTGTATTTTTAATCAACCCCACATTAGTTTGAAACCCTATTTTTTAGGAAATGAAATAATGATACGTCAACCCTACATTGGTAGTGAGCAATAAATTCTATGTTTTGTTGTCTAGTGAAGGTAAACTATGATTGAATATTCTATGATGGATTTTTTAAATCATTGATATTTTCTATGATTTTTGCAACAAGATTGATATAATTAATGATTTATTGAAAGGTGTTTTATAACAAGTTCAATGTATTTATTAGTTTGTTTTAATGGTTTGTATTCATCAATGTAAAACATTTATAATATTACATGAAGTTATAATTTTCATACCCCAATGGATAGATTTCATTCTTTTATTTTATTTTATTATGGATAATACCCCTTTTAATGGTAGATGGGTAACCCATACATGACCCGTAGGCCCATGGAACAAGGCCCAACATGACTTCCAAACCATGACCCGAACGCCCAGAGGCATACCATTTCCAAAACATGACCCATCATCCCAACCCACTAGAACTGCCCTTTCCCAACTGCAAAAATCATTGATATTATAACTACCCACCTTGCATTGTTGATCAACTAGCATTTCCCCGTACTAAGTTGCACATTACCTGGTCCCGATGGTGGTAACCATACCCTCTCATTCATCCAATATGGTTAGCTCTACTTATGGTGATTGTTATTCTTATTACTATGATCCTCTTCTTGGGAATGCGCTGTATGAATTGGGATACTACATGTGATCAATGGATTGAAGGCCATGTGGCCCGATGATCGTTTTGATGGCTCAAAGGTCCTTGAGACCCGTAAGCCCAAACCAGTGGCCCGGAGGCCCAAATCGGGTGAATAGTTCCATCTACTACAGTACAGAACATATACTTCTACAGTACCTAGTACAGTGCTACTATAGTAACTACTACAATACGTACTACAATACTACCATAGTAGCCCCAAAATTAGCCTCCGCCCAGTTTTGAACATGGGTCTCTAGGATGCCAAGCAGGAGCCCCTGCAACTTGTCTATGGGATCGTTGGCTTATAACTACCTTCAATGTTTATGAATTCACATAATCATGATTTATTTTATGATATTTATATATCTACATTAACATTTTGTTGTTTTAAATCATAAAATGGGGATGTTATTCATCCTAAATAATAAGTGAATATTTACTTATAGATGAACCTGTGTGTTGTGGCCTCCATGGAAACACTTCGAATACATGAATTTTTAGATATATTGGATTTAGTCACAGATATTGTTTTCATTAATTCTATGTTAGTTTTTTTATATCTTATCCTACAATAATAACATATCATTTGAAAAAAATAATAATTTATTGAAGATACACTTTGAAAATATTCATGTTTAAACATCTATCAGGTGTTTTCATTGATAATATTTTAATAAATATTTTACAAATGATGAAGAAATGTATGCTTTTGTTTTTCTTTGATTATATGATTTCATCTTTCAGATACTTAAAAAATATATTATGTTTAACCCATATCAACAAACAAATCAAACTCATTGGTATTATTTCCACTTCCGATGATTGTACTTTGTCATGGATATGTGTAATATTTTTTAACTAAGCTATGGATATTCTATTCCATGTAAAATTAAAATGGTTTTTTAGTCTTATTTTAATGCGTTAACTACTAGCACACAGTTGTGGATTTCAATGGTCATAATACAAGAGTAACTAGTGAATATAAAAAAGATTAGGGTGTTTAGAGTTGGTGTAGTGGCCTCAGGGGTGTTTTTTCACTAAAACAATATAGATCATTATGTTCATTTACTATATTTATTTAATTTTGATTTCAATTTATTCGAGAAATGGAATAGAAATCTACATTACAAGTGAGGTTCTCTGAATCTATCTGAGTTTTTAAAATAACAATTCACCCGTCATATGTCTTTTACTTCATTATTTCTATCATGAATTAACATTTCGAATCAAAGGCATGTATCCACTATTATATTACTCTTTTAACTATTCTATATCCACATATATTATCTAAAGGTTCTACTTATTATTTCACTAGCTCTGTCAAGCATGAGATAATGATTAAGAGAAAGGCTATGTGAGAAGAGAAATTCTAGATAATATTTTTCATTGATTCTTGATCTATATTTTAATGGTAATGACTATGGATTGAAAAAATATTATATGATTATTTATTTTAAAAATATTTGAATATGGGTTTATTTAATGATTTTTATGTTTTATGATATTACTCGAGAATATATTCATGTTTCGATTACTGATGAAGAAAAAGAATATGATCTCATTTCAAATTCTATGAATACAATTTTTAGGGTTTATGGACTGAATAATTCAATCTAGTTCTCAATTTTCTATTATATACATGATTTGGTAAAAAAATTACTATTTCATTTGAAAAAAGTAACAATGTTAGATAATTAAAATAAATCTTGAAATGGTAAGGATTGATACATTTAGAAATCATGAGGATAAAACTATCAATCAAACGGATGCAAGGATGATAGAATCTGTATGTAATTTTTTTTGATTTTTAATTTTTAATTTCACAATCATATCAAACATTAAAAGTACACAAAAATCAACCTCCTATGTGGAATAGAATATCTGAATTAATATAGAATCCTATATCACTATAAAATTTTACACAAAAGTCCTTAGTTAAGACATTGAAGATGAATGAAGTCGAGTTGGAGGATGAAGATGAAAATCATATAAAAATAAACAAGACTCCATGAAAACTACAAATGATGAGTCACCTAATTAAAATTATATATATTTATAAAATGATCTATTAGATCTTGTTGAAAAATTTAAAAATATATACCAAAATAAAAATAATGGAATTCAAGATGATAGGTGCTGTGAAAATAAGTATAGATATAAAAATAGATAATAATTCATTACTCATACATGAAAGTAAATTCAATTATGAAAGGAAATGAATGAAATTTGTAAAAAAACTACATGGATTAACACTTAAAGATCATTTGGTGAGTTTTTTTTTTGAAAATTCAGAACGTGGGCTTAATGTTATATTTATAAGGGCTAATACGAACGAAATACAATCTTCAAACTATAAAGAAAATAGTTTTGAATAAAACTCTTATTATGATTTGAAGAAATATTAATTTATGTCATAATAAAAATATGAATCATTAAATAAATACTATATAAAACATAAGATAACTTATGATACTATTCTATTGGATAAAGAAAAATTTATTACGACAGATTATAGATTTAAAATATAATATTTATAAAATTTAATGTTCGTTAAATGACATTAACAAAAATGAATTAATTGATGAAGTAGATTATTTAAAACAAGATTATAGAATTTTTTAGAAAGGATAAAAATATTTTAAACAAATACATTGAAAAAATAATACAATAATAGGTAATTTTGGGAAATGAATTAATGGTGAAAAAAACATTATAAAATTATTTAATTCCTAGTTTAAATACTATAAAGATATCAACTATTATAATTTTATGTTGCGGTTCTAATGGTCATTATACTAGTTATTATCATTTATAAAAACTGAAAATTTTTATTTCAAAGAGTTATTATTTCTTAGATAAATGCTAAAATTGAATACAAATACTAAAAACAACTTCCTAATAATAAAACTACTAAAACAACTATAACAGTACAAATGTGTACTATAAAGAACATATTTTGATATTTTAATAGATTTAACATAAAAAATATATCATTAAATCTTTATGTGGTCGATTGATGGATATTTGTTGAAATATCTACTGGAATGATGAACAAATCTAAAGTAGTTTATAATCAATAATCCTCATTACTAAATTCATTGAATAATTAAGTATTTCATATTAATAAATTTCTACATTAGGTATATTATCTGTTTTAATTAAGAAATTACTATAAATTATAAATGTATAATTAAGAATCTTCATTATTATATAAAACAAATTTTTGTTCGTATTAATTATACAATAGTTTTTTTCAATATTTAGTTTGAAAATATATTGTTTCCTATAAAATTATTAGTCATTATTTTTTTAAAGTATTTTATTATACAAATTTATATTTGTCTACATAATCTTTAAAAGGCTTCTCAAATAACATGTATTTTTGAAATTATTGTTCATTATTTCATGGCTCAAGGAAATGAAACTCCACCATTGTTTTTTCAGAACTAAACATTTCATCATTTTCCTAAAATATTTAGTCTTATTATTATTCTTAAAAAACATCTTATTCATCTGAATGTTAAAATCTATCCCACATAGATGAAGATATTAACTTCCTAAATTTTTATTTGAAATAATTGTTTAGAATTGGAAATAAGGAATTCCCTTTGACTCTAAAATAGAATAGTTAGTCTCATTTTTCAATAATTCTTTTGTAGACTCTTATGAATGAAAAATATGAGTTCGAATTCCATAATAACTAGATGTTTCATCATTTACGATATATTATGAAAGAATTTTTTGTAAATTTATATATTTGAATGAGAAAAAATAGAATTTAAAATTTTTTCTGGGTGCATTTTGAATTTTATATATCTATTTGAACAAAGCATCTGTATCAAATTATTTTTTGATTCCATTAGAAAGGAATATAAAAATACTAAAGATAGTTCAACCTCCAAGGCATTTTTGAATATTTAAAAGTATAAATACTAATTCAATGGTAAATAATTAGAATATAATATGTTATATGTATTGACCATGATAAACTAATTGCATATTTAATTAATCAAAATTTTTATTAATCTCATCAAAAAACAATAGATGTTCACAAAGATTATAAGAACACTCAAAAATCACAACTAATTTATGTTAAGGAATTCACGGGTTGGATGGTTAATAGGAATAACTTACTCCTTCTAATACTCTTTTTTATTTTCACCATATAAAAATCAATTTTATATATTGTTGTTGACAATATTATTCTACCGTGCTATTTGTTTCTTGGTATTTTTTATTTTACTTGGGAAAACAAGGAAATATTTTTTGTCATAACATATAATTTTTATTGTTAATTTAAAATTCTAGGATTCCGGGAGAGTTTTTAATAATTTAATTATTGAACACTCCTAGATATGATTTTTTCTTTTTATATAATAATAAATTTAGTGGGAGTTAATTAATGATCTTTTCATTTTGATGTCATAAAAGGTTTTATGTTTTATAATATTGTATAATTTTATTAAAGAAATGTATTATTTATAATATTTTTGTTATAATAGAGAAAAATAATATTTCACAAAGGATTAATAAAGGAGGAAAAATTTATAGTTCAATAAATAAATTCTATTTATCTAAAGAGCTATGATGTAATGGGTATAAGATTATGGAATATTTATTTATCATCATTTATAGTGTTTTTTCTTTATTAAGTCGGAGAAATGTTCTTTATGGGATAAATATTATACTAAAAGTATGATGGAAAATTTATAAATTGTTCTTTCAAAAAAATATCTTTTAAATTATATTTATTTTTGTTACGAATTTATTGATCATCAAAAAAAGGAATATTGATGATAATGCCTTGTTTTAACAATTTATTTATTTTCTTTTCAATTTTCATACTCATATACTCCAAAATGTGTGTAACTAAATAAATTACATTACATGAAAATTATGATATTAATATTTTTTGGAAAATATATTATATATTTATATTCAATTATTTTATCCATGTTATATATAAGATAAAATGATGTAACTTGTCTATTGGGTATTCTCAAAACATTGTTCAACCCTACTTTTGTAAACAAAGCATAATTAATAAAACCCACATTTGATACATCATGTGAGTATCATAAACCCGATGCTATCTAGAATGTATGTTTAATAAATCCTATGTTAGTATGGAAACATATGTTTGAGGAAATAACATAAGGTACATCAACCTTAATATAGTGATATACCTTATGTCTTCTGTTTTTTCATCTCATAAGGGAACACTACATTTGACAATTCAATGAATACGTTTTAATTCTGTTATATTATCCCTGGTTTATGTAATGGTCTTGAAAGGAATAAATATCTATTCAAAGGTGTTTTATGACTAATTCAATAGATCATTATGGGTTTTTTGAAGGCATATATTCATCACAGTAAAATGTAACTCTTCTTACGAGATTTTATGAATATCTTATATTATTTAGAATTCAAATATTCATGATTAATTATGAGATTCTTCTGGAGCTATTTTGACGAGTTTTTGAACAACCTACTATTTAAATATATTGATGTTCTTTATAAAAAATAATATTTTAAGGATTACATATTGATGAATCTGAATGATGTTAACTCCAAATATACATATCGGATACATACATGTTTCGATCTTTACTATTTATTAACTGTTGATGTGGTGACTAAAAATATATTTATTCATTATATCTTATTATGAAACAAATATGATGAATTTGAACAATGAATCATTTTGTGAAGAGAGAAAATGGATACAACCATGGTAAAATATCAATCTTGTATTTTCTTCGTTAATTTATGAATAAAGAATTTGGAAATGTTGATGATATATATTCTATTGTGAATTGTTTATTATTTAAATTCATATATTAATTTTTGATATAATATATTATTTTTAACTCATATCATTAAAAATTAAAACTATTTTAATTCATTTGAGTTTTGGTTGCTGGTATATAGTCGTGGATAAGTGTTATTTTCTTGTACTAAGCTATAGATATTTAGTTCAATATAAAAGATCTAGAAGGCTTTCATAGTATTATAGTATGGTGTCAAAAACCTACACTAATGTGTTGATTTTAATGGTCTTAGGATAATAGGACCTATTTAAAATCGCTAATCTTTTAGAGTTGAGCACTGGTGGAGTAGTCTAATGTATCTTTTTTCCCACAACCAATATACATCTACGTATTAAATTCCATTATTTATTTTCCTTTGGTATCTCATTTTGATAGAAATGGAACAAAATGCTATTTTTTGGGAAAGTTGTTATGAATATATCAATGTTTTGGAAATCAAAATTCACCACCTCTTGTGTGTTTCTCTTTTTTATATGCATCATGGCCGAATAAATTTATTTCAAAAATGGAAAAATGAACAAAATCAAGGGTCTCCTCCCATGAAGATCTATCTAAAATATATTCATATAGTATTACCCAGATAAATTAACATTAATGATAAATTAATGAGTAAGAATTATCGATTTTTTGAACTATATTTATTTGATGAAATCATTAAAAACAACATCCAAATAATTTAATAACATCAGCAACATGAAAATTCTCCAAAACATTATTATCAATAATCTATTGGTAAATGTTTATCTAGTGAATCTTTTTCACTCTAAACCTCCCTATTAGTTCTCAAAAATGATTTAAATGAACAATATACGTTACCTAATTGATATAATTTTTTATCACTACTCCCCCATGATTATAGTGTTTCATGAAATAAAAAAAATTAAATAAAACTAATACATACTCAATATTTATATACTTATTTTATAAAATATCCAAAAAACCAAATATAATTGTGGAATCCCATTTGATATAATCAAATAAATCCATCAAAAGATAATTTAAAAATTATACAGAATACTGAAATAAATGGAAATTTTTAAATTTTGGAAATACAATTTACCTATAGTATCTAACATATAATGAAAAAATTCATCAATGATATAGAAATTTTCATATTGAACACAATCATTCATTTCAATATGAATTAAATGAGAACATTCCATATCTTTAGAGATTTGAAATAAATTCAATATTGGATATGAAAAAAATACAAAAAAGGTTAAGTAAACTCATTTATATATTAATAACACTGAGAGGAAAACTTATATATAATATTTTTTAAGGAAAAATATGTAGTTTCTAGTTTTGGAAAACTAAAAGACTATAAAAATTTAAAATATTAGTAAATACTTGATCAAGAACAATGAGTAGTTTTTAATTTTATTTATAATATGCCTAAATTTTTGTGACTCTTAATTTTGTATTTGGTCTTCCTCATACTTGAAAATTACAGAATAGATTTAAAATCAACAAAAAAAATTAGTACGATCTTTTTCATATTCATATACCAATACAACATAAGGATAATGGTTCCCACACATATACCAGACTGTAATTATCTCTTCAAGAAAATCTATTGATTTATAACTAATAACAATTGGATGCTCTCTAAAAATATAAGACTATTATTGACACCCACAAAATTGAAGAGATATATTTGGTTTTGAAATATCAATGATTACAACAAAAGTGGCTAAGAATTCTCTACCTAAAATGGGGGAAAAATTATTTCACACATCATTTGATAGATATGGAAATCCATGGGTAGTATGACCATTCCTAGAAAAAATATATTATTATATACGCATGCATTAGAATTATAATGTTATATATCATCCAACTCTATGGAATGAAAAAATATGAAATCAATTACATAAGGCAAGTATGTTGAAACTAGAAGTATAATATAAGTTTGATTCATGAATGTAATTTACCAATAAATTGTATTCCATAACATTACCCTACTCTAAAGGGAATATTATTTAATTAATTTTCATTCTATATTAGAGGTACCAATTTCTGAACAATTTTAATACAAATTAAATGAGATTAGTCACATTAAGATCCTAATATCTCTTATTATCATTAAATAATCAATATATATTACATATGATGTAATCTATTTCAAGGACACAAAAAATTTAGTTTTATAATAAATGTCTTTATCATTTGAATAAATATTAAATAATATGGTCCATCATTATTTTTATGTATTTGTGGAAATTAGATGTGAGGTGAATAATTCTTCAAAAATTATTTAGTATTATCTTCATCTTCAAAGAGTTCGTTCTTTCATCCCTCCATGACTAGAACCCATGAAATATACTTTTTTGTGGTTTCACTACCAATTGATGATTCACCATTCTGTTCATGTTGGAACTTGATATACATATTTCCAAATTTTTAATTTTGTATATTTTCATTATCAAAATCTAAATATTTAGAAAAAATATTTACATGGTTATTCCAAAACATGTCCTTGAGTTTGATGTCCTAATATATTTGTTACATCCAAGCCATTATTTTTCATATTTTATTTGTTCCAATAAGAAGCATTTCCTTTTCTCTACCACCTAGATCTCTTGTCATTTGACTCATTTGATGTTATGAAATTTGAATCATAGTTTTTGCCCCTTTCCTTAGTGAACCAATATTATCCCTAAAATCTAGTGTCATACCCTAAATTTTTCTTTTCATGTTTTATGACTCATCCCCATTTTGGGTTTTTAAATATTTTTATTTTTTTATTGTAAAAAAGGGAATTTTGTTATTTTATACCTCATTGATATCTCAATGATAATTTTTGGTGATTTATATAAAATAAATATTTCAGTTAAAAAATGGATCAACATTACCTTTATTCTGAGACCTATAGTCAAAAAAAATTCTCCCATTATTGATAATTTGTAGAAACAATTTGGACTACCATTTTGTTTGTTATCGTATATCCCATAATGAAATCGTTGTTACGTATAAACATTTTAATAATTAATATAATATTGAGTATATATTTCAATTATATGAATGAATCACTATGTTATTCATTTATATTGATATGTGAGAGAAATATTTAAAAAATATATGAGGTCCTAAGTAGTAAAATTATAATCATTTCTACCAATAGATTGATATATTATATTTTGATTATATTGTGTAACAGATTCAGAAAAGGTATTCCTCAAATGATTGGTACCTGTATGGTGGATGTGAAACTATATTAATAATTATATAATCATATCACAAGTATCTTGATGTATTTATTCATCATCGTGAACTAAAAAAGTTTTTTTTGTGTCTCACGCAAACCTGGGTATTCAGGGGAATTATATAAATGAAAAAAAGGGTTATATAAATGATCCAACGTATCAATAATCAGTGTATATAAATTTTTAAACTATATAATAATCATTATTTGTTTTGGAAAAAATGAAATAATATCAACCTCAACTCATGAAACACTATAAAAAAATATCAAATTTCATAATGTAAAAATTATCCCTCTATCATAAGTCATGAATGGAAATGTTCATTAAAGGATCTGAGAACATTATGCTTCTCCATTTTGAGTACTTAGGAAACAATTCAATGAAATAGTGTTCACTACAATGAAGCTTAATTTTATATAATAGTTTAATATTATTCTCATTAAGAAGTTAAATTAGATATCTTCATATAATTCGAACTCATACAACTGTGCATCTAATTTTTAATATAATGATATTTGAAAACAACCCAATCTGATTCAATTAAAATTATATAGGTAAACATCTTTAAAATAAAATGTAAAATTATTCAATGAAATAAATTGAAATATTTTACAAGAGGAAGATTATAATTTCAAATGATTCTTATGTAAAAGATTATATTATTTACATATCTCTATATTTACTATATTTTTCATTGATTATATAGTTCGGGTATCCACTTCGTGTTCGGTTTTATCAAGATGAATGATGGATGGTTTCAATATGAACCCACTATAGGATTCCATGATACAATATTAATTTTCTATGAATATCACTATTCCTCAATACATTCATGAAATTGGTGTAGGCCTCATTATTAAACATAAGGCCTTAATGAATTTCCTCTATTAAACCACTTCAATAAATGAAAAATATTATAAAAAAAATTGACCAATGTTCAAAATATTTATTCAATAATTTATACTCAGTTGGGTATCTAAGGAAATAGGATCCTTTTATTATTGATAAAAAATCCAAAAAATTCATCTTTTAAAAGATTAATTCACATCACAGTTGCAACTGACATATAGGTTTGACAATAAAAATCAATAATTATTAACTCTACATGAAAAACGAACAACAAAATTGAGAGTAACTCTGTTTTGTCTCTGAAATCTATCACACAATTTATTTCTCACCATATTTAATTAAGGATTTAGGACTAATTTAAATTTCATTTTCATAGGTACACACATATTTATTATCATAGAAACTCACATGTTTTTCATATAGTGATTCCATCGAAAATTCAATGATATATTTCATTATAATGGAATGTGTTCTTTATTATTCATCAATACAACTATGACCTTAGTGAGTGTTGTTTCCCCATTATCTTTTTTTCCATAATAAAAAAATGATTCCATAATGAATGTTGTAATACTAAATCTCTAAATTTTGATAGAACTTTTTATATAACAAAAATATTCCTTGATATTACTTATCTTCTTCCATAAATTAAACAAATCTAATAATAATCCATTTTTTCATAAAAGACATGTCAAAATTTGTCCTGATAATTATATCGAATTTATAAATACATTGGTTATAAATACATATGTATAACATCAAAATAGATTAATATTATTCATTATAAAAAACATACATGATGAGTATATTGTTTATGATGAATTGGTATATTTAATAAATAAGAAATGTTTTCATAAGTGTACTAAATCATCTACTATAGTGTTATACATAAATAATACCCTTTATAGACATATCATACATAATACCTTTCTTCATAAAACAGTTAACTGATGAAGATAAAAGTTTGAAATTAGATGGTTTGTTAGGGTAACAAAGGGGAGTTTCAACATTACATGTGTATATGGGTATGAGATCTTGAGAATTGTAACGACCCGACCTGAAAGCCACTAAAGTGGTGCTCTGAGACAGTTCACCACATTGCCTCATGCGTGCCTCCCCATATGCCAGAGGCTGTCGACTAACAGCAAGGGTGTGGGGTGGGATAGTGTGGAGACTATCCCGTATTCCAGAGTAATAAAACATCAGAAATATCTAAGTATCATTCATAGTGAAATGTAAAGTGGGTGAGGATGCAAAAACTACTAAAATAGAAAAATATCTAATAGTAAAATTCTCTAAAATCCCAAATAGCTTTGCAATACTGTACAACTCTAGTCACCCACTAGTCCGACCATACAGATAAAAGTACAAAAGGAACTGAAAGTAAAAGTACACAACTCTACTACTAACTCCAAGACAACCCATGTACCCGATCTCTAAACAATGTCGAACTGAATCAACCTGATCTATAGAACCACTTGAGTTCAACGTTCGATCATGCAACACTGGGCCTTAGACCTATCCACAATGAAACTTATAGTCAACCAAAAATGAAGACATAAGGTCTACAAATACACTAAGGATCATGTTTAGGGTTGAGAAATTATCTCAGTAGGGCACCCTGACAAGAACCCTATAACTCGGCTGCTATGTGTAAGCAATAGCAATGTTCTCAGCCTAGCTGAAACACAAAAAATGGAAGTAAACCAATTGTGAAACCATAGGCGAACCTAGGGAATGTAATCACTATCAACAGGGAAACTGCCACCATGGATGTTCATATCTATATACATACACATGAATAGTCCCATACCTATACACATATACATAAATATGAATATTCATGATTAAGTGATTTAAATAACTAGAAGAACATCAACTGCTAATCCATGGGACCATAAGCTTGATCTCTTTGACATCATGTTCAAGGGCATTGAGCTGGACGTCATGCCAATCAAGCTGTGTATCATTAAGTCAATATCTAGGTCATTAATCGCATCCACATGTTCCTACCTCGACCAACACCAGAATTATATATCTGAGGAAGCTAATGAAAATCAAGTACCCTCATGGAATGCTCTCAATGTCTAACCCCTTGGTTCAACAAGCCAACAATGAAATACACATGACCACCTATGTAGCTATCATAGTCCGAACCCTGTGGTTCTAACATAGCATCAAATAAATTATGTACATCCTCTAGTTAGCTCTCACAGTTAATACCCCCTGGGTCCAAAATAGCATACGACCACCTGTGCATCTCTCACAGTCTAACCCCTTTGGTCTGATGTAGACGAAGACTCTTTGAGGAAGCAATCACGGTCAATTCTCTCTATAGCCATTAACATAGAACTACTGACTCTCTGAATAAGCACTCATTGTCAATCCCCCCTATATTCAAAAGTGATTAATTACTCTCTGAGGAAGATCACACGTTCAATTCCTCTTAATGTCTACTACACCGGGTTATCACGACCATATATAAGTCAAACGTGCATTGCAATGAAACACGGCCAATCTAAACATCAATAAATACTTGGATAAACAGTCTATAGAATATAAATAATGTTAGATACAATTACTCCATCCTAACAATAATAGGCATGGAAGACAAAGAAGCCTACCATGAAAAGCAAGACCAAACTCTCAATATCAAGAAACATGGAAAGAAACATTCACAACAAAATAAATTATCCTATTTAGAAACAAAACACCTCTAATCAGGCCCAGAAGTTAATTTATGAATCCCAATAAACACAAAGATGCCTCACATTAGGCTCAACAACCACAACCTAGGAAGCACCTCTGGTAACCACTATAGAATCAGCAAACCAATTCAAATATAAACAAATGAGTGAGGGTGGCCTAAATGCCCAAACCAATAATACACCCACAACCCATGGGATTACCAAATTGGAACTGGTTATAGGTGATATCCAATCAACATATCTTCCTAAACCTGACATAACAATTAAGGGTCGGTCAGACAACGTGCACCCACTGGGTCCCTCAATTCAAACTCTGTGGAGGCATCATACTCAGGATCCTCCAGGTATACACGAGAAAAGGCATCCTATATAGGATCCTTAGCGAACAGTAATGGAGGAATACTACATGGGATCCTCAAAAGAAGGAAAACATAGGCATTACATTACATGGGTCTTGACATAGGAAAAAACAAAAGAGATATCATAGAAGAGACTCTCTAGTTCATCACACAAGTAAAGGCATCCCTCAGGGGATCCTTAGAAGAATCCGGTCTCACGGCCTCATAGGCCAGAAGGGAATATCTCAAAATAAGAACAATGATCAGAATCATATGTCACTGTAGGTATATCATAGGTCATCATATCTCAAGATGTATCCACTAGGTTGGCCCAAACTCACAAACTATTATTCACACCAAGTCACACTCTCAGGTGACAAAAGAACTTGATAACTGGAGGAAAAACCTATTCATTACTATAGAACCCCCCAAAAATCATATATATGACCTATAAATGTAAAAAATACTCCACCATTATGATCTAAATGGGAAAAAATCATAATCGACTACTCACACGGCCAATCCTGACTTCCAAGGCCCAAGATATCCACGCATTACTATTTTGAAGTAGTACATGTCCACAACACATGGCCATACCCATGGGGTCTACCTATGTAATAGTACACGGCTTGTAAATTATTGTAAAAAGCATGTACTATTCACAAAAAGTCACTCTGTGTGCGTTTCCCCCCAAAAACATGCCCATGTACCAGTACAGGGCGTGTACGTTATTGTACACGCCGTGTACTCCTTAAAACCCACTATTCTGTGTTCTATTTCACACGGCCAGTCACATAGCCACCAACTACATGACCTGTACTCAAAGTAAACAGTGTATACTTAAGAAAACATTTTCTTCCCTAAACGATATGAAATCACGATGTGTTCCCATGAAACAAACTCTGTGTCTTCTGGGGTTTCCGACATGAAATCCCTCTAAATGACCGAAACAACAATTTTCTCCCCGAAACAATAAATCCGGCCTAAAGAGGCCACAAGAAAGAATTATAAATATGAAAATACTTAAGGAACATGTTTAAGGAGGATCAATGTAAAAAACAAAAACAACCATACCTTTGGGTGGAAACCGCAGATGCTTCGGTTGATTTCACGTCTCTTGGTTGTCGCACGCCGACTCAGCGTGTCCAGAGCATCGAATCAGTACCTATCGTGCCTCCCTACACTCCCTCTTTATCAAACTACAATTTCTCTCTTAGGTCACAACCAAGTAGGAGGTGTATGAGACATGCACAAGGATGAGGTTGAATGAAGAGGAGGATTAAATGAAAAGAAATGGAAAAGAAGAAAAAGGGGCTCGGGCCGACCCCGGTGCCCAACATTAGTTTATGACTTCCCGAGACTATACACCCCATTCCAGACTCAACGGTGGAGATATAATCTCAATACAATGCTCTATTTAATATTTATATCCAAATTAACCTTTGTGAATAATTTAATATTTAATATAATAATACTAAATATTAAATATTCTGCTGAAATTTGAACAACTCGGATTTACACCAATATCTTATCCTAGGGTAAACACTCTATTATGGGACCAACATAGCTGTCATAAATATTATCCGAGATCAGATGGTAGGGGAAAAAGAAAATTTTACCCCTCATGAGCATCCAAGAGAAAAAATTCAAATTTCTGCTCAAACCCACAGTCCCGGAAAACACGAGTTCTTAGAAGAATAATATTTGAATATTATACTACACATAATTTTAATTTTAAAATTGAGTCATGGTATAAATATTTATTGTTCATAGGTCATGAATCCTAATGTAAAAAAATAATATAATACATGATAGAATAACATTGGAAAAACATACTGATTTTATCATACACATAATCTTATAAAATATCATGTCATGGCTACCCACCAAGTAATAAATATTGTGAATGGTTTGGGATAACAAACCATATACCCACATCGAGCATGGGATAACCTCCCATTTACAGTTTTTATATCTTGGGATATCCATTATTGTAAAATATTTCAGGATTGGTATAACCACATATTCATCATTTTTTTGGAATTGTAAAATCTTCCATATTTTTTATTTTCGTATTGGGATAACCACTCACATTCAATCTATCAGGAATAGGATCACCTCCTGTGTACCCTATTTTAGGATTTGGATATCCTTCCATGTACCCATTGAGCTCATAGAACATTAATTACTTCCGTATTAATTTGATGGATATACTGGTCACACCAATCACATATTCCAAACATCTGTGCATCATAAAATCAAAAATAATGCATCTCGTCACAACCCATGAAAAACTAAATGGGTTTGAAAAACATTTCTTCATATCATAACCTAAATAATAGAATTGGCTTTCATAATTACATTGTCATATTAATCATAATATATCTATATAAATTATAAATAGTTTATTAACAGATCATATACCTAGTTATACATAATAATCATCAATGGTTATTTCCATTGATGAATATAATTTCAATATGAAGTTCATTATAACAATATTTAGGAAAGGAACATCTCAATTTTTGAATCAGTGATTTAAAATCTAAAAATTTCTCAAATATTACAGATGTAATGTTCATTGAAAGGGTCCTTGGAATCTTATAAGGGATACATTAAATTAGTTATTGGACATTATGTCAGGAAATATATTTTAATTTGTAGAGTAATAAATAATGATTCATTTCTCAATTTTTGTTAAAATTAAAAATAACTTGCTAGACAAAGGACATGATGATTCCAAAAAAAAACTTTAAAAAAATAATAACGTGGGTAAAAATTATTTTAATAGTATTTATATAATATTTAAAAATTATTTAAATAATGTTTATAATGGATGGACATCTAAGAAAACATAATTTTAATCGAAGTGTGAAATAGAGTCAATTTTCCTTAACAAAATTCATTTGGTGTCAATTTTAATTAAAAATTGGAAAGTAAAAGGAGAAAAAATGATATAGTTAAATAAAAAAAGTATAAATTTTTTTCATATTCAATATATAGTTATATCATAATATTTCATAATCATCATCATAATATCAAATTATACTATTAAACACCTTGATTATAACATTAAACTATTATCACTTTGTAACATTTAAAAAATAAACATATTATGATAAAAATTATCATTTATATTATAATATGTCTAATAAATGAAAATCATCCATATAATATACATGAAAAACGGAAACTATTGGTGAATATAGAATTTATACAATAAAAATAAAATTGAGATAAAACATGTAAACTCAAGTTACAACTATATTCGTACAAATTTGATCCACCAAAATAATAAATATACATTCATTATAAATATAAATTTCTTATAAATATATTTTAGAAATATTATCATATATATATAATATTATATATGATTTAATTATGACCTTGTATTACCTACTAATTAATAATTCTTTATAAAACCCATGTTTCAAATAAAAACTACTTAGTTTTTAACATATTTTTTATTTAGTATTCTGTGTTGATTTATTATAATTCTTATTCCATATGACCTATATTTTTTACATGTTATATGTTCTATAAATATTAATTATTTATTTTTTTATTGTAATCAAGTAAATTTAAAGATATAAAATGAATTACACCATTGAAGGAGAAGATATATCCTGTGTATGAATGAATTTATTTCCATTATATTGAGGGATGGAACCAAATATTGAAAATTCATAATATACCATTCCAAAATCATTGATATATCATATATTAAATATACATTCATTAAAATCATTCAATATTATTATCCATTTTATAATTGAATTAAAAACATATCACATCATTTTATAGAGACCGTAGTGCACACATGTGAACAAGGGGTGTTATAAATTCCGAAGGGATATGAATAAATGAAGTTAAAAATTATATTATACTTATATAGAAAATAAAATTTACCACACCTTAAACTATAATTATTTCTTTCTATGATAGGTGGTGAAGGAAAATTTATTACATCAGGTCATGGGGTGGTAGTCCCTTGTACATTTTATCAACATTTTCATTTACCAATTGATTCACATAGAGATTGATATCGGGTATGAAATTAACATAATAAAGTCATCTTAAATTTTATATAATGATTTTATTATTTCATTATAGTTTATTAATTATTGATGGGGAAATAAAAATAAATAAAATAAAAAAACCATTCAGAACTGATAACTCTTCTTCAGAAAACATCCTAGGTCTTCTCAAATATCATTCTAAATAGAGTTAAATAATAAAACTAATGACTCAAGGATGTATGTAGGAAAATATAGATGATATTAAATAAGTGATCAGGTATTCCAAAAGGTATAGTATATGTATTGTTGAGATCATAGGGGCTACAATTTTATAATTACAAGAGAGAAAACAGTTTTCATTTTATGAAGAGAAAATGCATTCCCACATTTTATGCCTGAAAATTGGACATACCATGGATCATTATATAATAATAGATGACTTAATGGTGAAGAAATTCTAGATTAGAGGAATATTAATTTTTTTTATTTTCTAGCCATACCATATAAGTTTAATTTTTCGTAAAACATATTTTAAACATTCTCACAATACATAATTTTTAGAATTTTTAATATACGTTATGGAAAAATTATGTTGACCTTTTTAATTAATTTATGTTTTACTAATTTGAAATATGATATCCATTTTTAAAAATTAAATTCTCTAAACTAGATAAATATTATTTAAAAATAATCCTTTAGATGCGATGAAACTATTTTCTCTAGGAAAGAGTGTTCATAAGTGTTCAAATTATTTCTATCAGAACACATTATCAAATTGATTCCAATGAACTTTATTTGGTTAATATTTATGTTTCTACATAATTAAAGTTTTAAAACCATAATAAAGTAAGATTTATGGTTTATAATCATTAAAAATTATAGTTTTAAATAAAAATAAGAATTTTTTTCCATTCAATGAAAATTAATCTGTTTATGAAAAATAAAAGAAACTGAAAAAAATATAATTTTAAGATGTAGATCAAAAAATTGAATTTCATTTTTTAAAAATTAATTCTATAAATGTATACAAATTTATATTACTATATCATCACAAAAACAATTAATTTTTTTGGAATAAGGTATTTCCAATAAATATAATTACACTTCTCATTATTATGTGATTTTTAATCAATATGTTTTCCTTATGTAAAAAATGATACATAATTTAAAAATAAATAATCCTATTCATACAGTATCAACCCATTAATATTTATAGGAAGTCACTTTTTTATATATTTTTTATCATCCTTTTTTGGTTTCATTTGTAAGATTCTCATGGATAGAAGGGAACTATTGGGAGAATGACCTAATGATTAGTTATGTATGTTTATTTGAGTTAACGAAGTCTAAATATAAATGATTTAATGGCTTATAAAGGTTATTCCCAAGTTCATAGATTCCGTAGTTTGATATTTTTACGATTTTCTTCATAAAACTACACTTTAAGTAGTTTTCTGGGTGATTACACATCCTATAAATGGGTTATAGACCATGTAATTTTATCTAGGAATATTACATGTACCAGATACACAACATGTGGGGTCTAGACAAAATGAAACATATTCATATTTTTTATGGGAAAAATTCTATTTTTGAAGAAGATTCAAGGGTTTTATTGCATATATGAGCTTTATGGATTACATGACGGGTAAGGGGATGACATGCAGTGTAATAATTGTTAGTTCTAATTTTATGGTTCTTCATGAATTTTTATTATTTTATTTCTTGATGTCTTCTATTATATCAGTCCAAACACTCATCCTATGTGATTCTGGGTTATTTCATACCTTATGAATAGCTCAGTTCTCCAATTGATCTATGATATGATTGGGTTTCTTCTATCGGGTTATTATATACCATAAGATATTAATTCTTTTAGATGGGATATTTAATTGGCTATATTTTCGTTTTATATTTTTTATTAGATAGCTCTTTTAGCTGATCTATTTTAGTTATTGGTCATTCCTTGTTTCTCAATGGTTCTTCACTTGAATTACTGTCACCTTTGTCGAACGAGGATAGGATTCTACAATTTTTAATTTTTTAGTCTATTAAATGGGTTAATTTGACAAATTTAATGTTTTTACTGTTTAATTAATTTAGGTTTCTCAATTATTAGTTTTAATATTTTGTTATAATGGGTTTCATGGAATCAAATATATATTTTTTAAAATGGTGGCTTCTCAGAAAATAGATTTTCATGATTTAAAAATGGATTTTCAAACTCCATGTTTATCTTTGTGGCATGGAAAATATTTTTTAATCTTTTGATCACAGTTTAGAAATGTATTTGGAAAATTTTAAATAATTTTCATTGGATGCATCATAAAGGAGTCATAGGTATCCTTATTTACTTTATGCTCCAGGAGCATGTAACCTTTTATGATATAAATTGACATGAATCGATATTCATTGGATCTAATGTTATTCAAGTTAGTTTTTTTAGATTCATGTACACAATTTATCATAGCCTGTATCCCAGTGTGATGTGCTTTATATACCCTAGAAGTCAAATCCAAGCATGCTTGGACCGCAAATTTATTAAAAAAAAGAAAATTTCAGAGACAAACAAGAGAAAGAGGAAGAGATTACATGTCGGAATAGTCATAGGCATTACATTCATACCTGGTCATATCATCCTCATCGGCTGATTCCCATTCTGATTGGGGCTCATATTGTTTGAGCAACTTGATATACTCATTCCTTTGCTCCAATTGCTCCATAGATAGCTTCACCTTAGCCTTCATGGAGGATGACCTGGTGGTCACCGTCCTTATAACTGCAGAGTAATCTTTCCTTCGTTTCCTTTTAACTGGGGTAGGCAATACACCCTCACTGTCAGAGATTATGGTCTTTTCTCCTCGAACAATATCACTATATGAGGTTTTAATCATATTCCTATCACTTTCCTCATCATCCTCATGAATGTCCCCCCACTTGAAGGGGATGGACGCTCCATTTCCTGGAGTGGAGACCTCGGCCCCTTCCTTCCCATCATCAGAGTTGTTCCTCCGTTCCTCAGAAGATTGCTTCTGAATATTCAGCTGTGAAGAATCATTCACCACCAATGCTGACGCATGACTCAAATTATCAGAAGTGATAACCTCATGATCTCTATAAGGGCCAATATAAGATCCTGTCGGAGTAGAATCAACAATCAACTCTTTTCCCTTTGAAGGAGTCAGCACATCAGGGGATGCCTTCACAGGATGGTCGTTGTCCTTGATGACATGCTTTGGTGAGGACGATTCCTTCAAATTATCCTTTTTTCGATAGAGATTGGAGGGGTGTCCTTGCATCCCACACTCCTTAAAAGTGATGTTTTTACGACACAACTCCAAAGAGTGCCCCACAGTCATGCATTTAGTGCTGAAAAGAGGTTTCTTTTCATATTCAACATCAATCACAATTTGATCAGACAGAATAGAAAGTGTTACCGTATCATTTATGAAAATACATTATAAAACAATTTTTTTTAAAAATATAGAATTTTTGAATGATTGATATAAGAACTTGTATATAAAATAGAACGATATAATACATGGATTTGGATCGCACAATACTGGTTCATTTTGAAATATGTAGATTTTTTTATTTTATGATTTAGGTAAATGGAAGAGAATCATGTAGAATTATACAATCTATTGATGTTAATGCCTTGGTTTTGTGTTGATTAGGAGAATATTTTTGGTCTCATGGGGAATAGACATACATTTTTGTGTTTCTTGTTTATCCTTGCATTGTATTTCATTATGGTAAATAATATTTTTTTTCTTAAGTGTACACTAGTTTCATGTCTTGTATTTTATATTCCTTCAAATAATTTTTGCTGTTTTTAGAAATCCACTTCAGTTTTTATTGGAATCCTCACATTAAACATGATAATAACCAAACCACCTTGATTTTAAAATCAAAATTAAAAAAATTCAATCACCAAATAACATAGTCTAGGCATCGATCCCATCACCATTTAATTTCCAAATATCATCTGCTCTTGAGCAACAAGCCACCTCACGACCGACCCCCTAATGTACGATCTCACCTTCATCATTTCCCCTTTATAGAAGGTAACACTTTATCCATCATCCCAAGAAAACAAACCACGACACCAAAAATATTCCATGTCACAATAATCCAATACAATGAAAAAACTCCCCTCGATAGAGAGATCACAAAATGTGACAATGAAATAAAAAACATAAACTCCCAAATCCACCCAACATGTAAAACAATTCAACAATAAAACAGAAAAAACAAACATGGAAAACACCATTTTCAATGACTAAACTATAATAAATAACATCGATATAGGAAAAGAAGTAAGAATCATACATCAATCAATTTTATTGGAAAATGTTGGACACCAAACACCACATCCAAAAAAACCTTGAATAACACCACATCATACAAAATGGGAAAGGAGTGGTGTTCAACACATTAGAGCTGAGTTGGTTAGAAAAAGAATCCTCAATGGTCCATGATTAAAAAAACTACATCCTTATTTTAGGGACCTAGAATATTATCCTACAGGATAACAACTTGATAAATATAACTTATACGTAATGATAATATGACATATCTTGCCTCTAATGAAAACCACCATGGCATAGATCAAGGATTATGTTGGATAGACCTCTTGGAAAAATGTCGACCAAATAAACAACCCATCCAAAATAATATTTGAAACCACCACATTAGACTAATTGAGACAGTGGTGAATGAACATGAAGACATATTAGAATAACAAGATTCTCAACATTATTGATTTTTGTTCTATGTCTTGGGTTGAGTGGATTTTGGATTGTCTGAATTCATATAGTAGGTTTGGAAGAGATGTATGTCTAGTTCACTTCCATGAAAGAAACTGAGTTAATATGGGTGGTCATGGACTTTTTACCATTTTTTAGACTTGGAGTTTGTGATCATTTTACGGAATTGAATGAGATGTTGATTTGAAATTTAATATAATCATTATGATATGATTTTTCAATTAAATATTTATAGGTTTGTTAAAATATTAATGTTTTAATTCAATAATATCAATACCATTATTTGGTAGTATAATTGTAAAATTTCCTTACGAAATATTGTTTTTTATCTATTGTTATAAAATTCCTCAGACAAGATATCATTCAAATTAGAGAGAGGAAGATTTGAGATAGGATATACATCTGAATCCTATAGCGGAACCTTATTCTTATAAGCAATTGTCTATAATATTTAGGATCTCAATATTATTGGTGTATATAACCCTAGATATGTGGTGGATCATGGATCTGAATTTACTATGTATCATTCAACTATAATTCATAGAGAGAAAGGACCATATAAATTTGAAGTATGCACTGGGTCGATAGAGAGGGTCTTTAGCCTCTTGAAGTCTCTTAAATACTATATGGTGGGTTATTATACAAATATGCTTGAGGGACGTGAAGGATAGGGTGTGACTCTGTTGTGAATTCTATTTTTCATGTGGATAATACGAAGGGTTACTTTATGAAAATCTTTAACAAGGAATTATATCCTGAAAAAATCCCTTTGGAGAATACCTAGTAGTTTCTATCCTTTGTTTCGAAGGATCATAATATAATGTAGTATTCTTCCCATTTTTCTTGACATGGTGTATTTGGAAATGGATCTTGTATTTACCAGTAAATAAAGTCTCAGAGAGTATTTATTTACGATTTTCATATGATATTCAGTATATGTTTAAACTCATTTTCTTTTTGACCATTGTGGTGGTAGTTGAAATGACAAATTTGGCCAAGGAAGACATATAATGGGAGACATGTTATAGTGGATCATCAGTTGGTTCAATGGTTAGTAAGGGTGGGTATTCTCGAAAAAAATAGATTTTGTTAGGGTGGCTAGTTTTCTTCTGGTTTAGTTTCAGGGAAATCAATAGGGTTACAACATGTTTTATTTTAATATTGTAGAACGAAAGGTAACACCAAGCCAAAAAATGCATAGGATCTAAATAATTTTCATCTTTTTCAATGATCAGTTAATCTAAATAGATTTTATAAGATTTATCATGGATGTTGGAATGATGAAATATCCATAAGGAAGCATAATTATGGTTTTATTATTTCAAGGGCGTTAGTTCAAATCCTCTCCCTTAAATAGATTATAATTTTTATATTATCTAAATGCTTTATACAGTGGATTATGCACTAGAGGAATTTGAATCATACCCATAAATTGTTAGAGGTATGGTCTTTATCTTGTCTTTTATGATGCGATCTTTATTTGATATTTGTTCCACTCCTACTTTTATATCTAAAATGATAAATGATGAATTGAGTATTCATTTATAACTTATTCCATTATTTTTTTATCTTTCTACACAATTATAAAATTTTTCTAAATAAGGTTTCAAATTTCATAAATGATTGGTGTTGAAAGTGGACATTAAGGGGGATTAGAAATTCACAGTGATTGATCTTGACATGTTGACTTTATTATCTAAATGGATTGGATGATTAGTGTTAGGGACCATATATACTATTATCACCGTGGAGCTTAGTTCTTATATTATGATTGGTTTACTCATGTTTTATAGGATGAGTGGGACTTTAGATCATGAAGGATGAGGAATGTTGGTCTTTATGATGGTGTAATCTCATACAAATTTTCAGAGTTTTTTCGCGATGTTGTTTACCCCTATTTCATTTTCCAACATCATCATGTGGTGTGTTTATACCGTGAAATAATTTTGGATTCTTTTTCTTGTTATACCTCCTAATGCGAGGTTGAGATTACAATAGAAATTGTCCCTAATATATATCTAATTTCAATATCATCCTACCATAATGCACTTATTGTGTTAGTGTATCTTAATGTCTAGGTTGGCGACATAGTAGAAAGAAGATTTATTCATTATTTAATTTTACAATGTGATTCACCTATACTATTTTATAGAAATGTAAATTGGGGCCTCATAACTTTTATTTATATAGGTTGTTGAATCAGGTGGATTATAAGAAAAAATAACCTTTAACATGGACTGATGATCAAACTGTTACATTTAGAAGAGACTTTTTTTTCAAATAATTATGTGCAATCATGTTACCAGCTATTTAGAGGTAGAGAAGAGAATATAACTAAGATATCATCTAGGAATCAATACGAGAAATTTATGTTTATAGCTATTGAATTTGATCTATCCAATTCTAATTATGTGTTTATGAATTTGATGACATGGATTTTTCAACGGTTCTTATAATCATTCATTATAGTGTTCATGGATATTGTTTTCCTACACTCAGGGTTAGAGGGGGAGGACATGGACAACTTATATATTATTATTCAAACCATAAGGGAACAAAATTAGAAAATTAATTATTCCAAATGTGTGTTTTGGATAAAAAATGTGATGTTTCTGGGAAATGTGATATCTTATAGGTAAATATTAGTAGATCCCAAAATGGTGTAGGTTGATATATCCTGGGAGCAGCCCGAAAAGGTGTTTTAGATTCAAATTTTTTGGGTTTGGATAGTTACAATAAATTTTATGTTCTGGACTTATCCATGATAATATTTTCAATGGAAACTTCAACCCGTAAACATGTATAGTTTGAATAGAATGACATGTGTTAGTGTAATTTTATATATTTTAAGGAGAGGTTGACTTCAGAATAAGTATTGATTTTATTGGGAATATGGATAAATTTTTTCTTAAATTATTTTGGAAGGGGTATAAGATGTGTCTTGATGTTGGGAAATAATGTTGGGGAATTTGTCTCACTCTGGTTACACACTCATGGGATGGAATATCCTACCCATGATCATTAGGTATCAGTGGTTGTGTATGAACTAAAACATAGAATCACTATAAAATTAGTTTGATTATTACTGTGTATTATAATCGACAAAGCCTGAAATATATTTTTACCTATAGGGATCTAGATTTTTTATATAGATGGTGGGTAAAGTATCTCTTAATATTATATATTGATATAGATTATACCACAAGGAATATGAATTTGGTATCTAAACAATAGATGATGAAATAAGTTAAGAGTGGTCTGTAATGAGTTTTTTTAGTGTAAATATTGGAAGGTAAAGAGTGTGGTGGATATGTGTTTTTGGATTTGATGAAGGCCAACTTGTCTTTTTATGTCTGAGTTTTTAAAGAACATGGGAATGAAACCAAGTTCCAATTCATAGGTAGAATAGTTTTTAATGGGGATACCTCTATTGAGTTATATTAGTATCCTAGAGGAATATTGTTCATCCATAACTAGTTGTATGTTCAGTTTTACCTTAAGACGATGTTTATAGATAGTGAAAATTATTATTTTTGGTTTTCATAATGACATACAACATAGACATAAACTGATCGAAGACATCAGTATTGGTAGAAGGGGATTGGATGGTCTATTTTCATTTTTATATTTTGGTAACTTACTTTTAAGAGAATTATGGAGGCATCGTAGACACATGTATGGCTGGGAAAACCCTCATCCTGTTTTGAATATAAGTCAGATGCTATTTATAAGAAATTCTTCATTTGCTTATAATGGAATGTTAGTGGGTAGGAATTGTGTTTGGTGATCAATTATTGAATTGTGTAATTAGTTTATTTTCCAAATATCATGGAGAAGAGATAATTGTAACACCTTGTGGACATGAATTCATAATAGATTTTGATTCTTTATGGGGACCCCTATATGGTTTTTTCTAATAGGTACCTGAGGTTTATTTATAGGTTTTAGAATGGGTTAAAATAGGTGATGTTTTCCCATATACAATTAAGAACATGTTATCACACACACATGAATTCATAAAATTATAGCTCTATCTAGGTTCCTAAATATAATTGCGAGGCTTGTCTTCTTGATTTCAGAGTATATTTTGAAAATAATTTATCTTTTGCTGAATTTTCCTACAAAATATAATAATCACGGTTACATAAATATGGAAACCATTGAGAATTTTTATGGATTAAAATGTAGATCAACTATGTTTTGGGAATAGATGAGTGATTGGTACTCAGGTTGGAAAAGTATTATTCAGGAAAAGATCGAGATAGTGTATTTGGTCCAATGTAGATTGATCAAAAAATACAGTCGACAAAAATCTTATATATACTTTTTTCATCAGCTATTTGAGTCTGATATTGGGGTCCAGGTATTTGAATAGTTTTACAAAACTAGGGGAATCATTGTTTGGCTTAGTAGGGTAAGTTGTCACAAAGGTTTGTGGGGACCTTTTCAATTTTTTGGAATACATTGGAGAGTGGAATATCTGTTAAAATTTCCATCTATTTTGAAGATATCACAAACATTTTTTATGTTTACCAGTTGAGGAGGTACAAAAAATATCATTCCCATTTGGATAGATGATTTGATACTAATCTTATTCCAAAAAAAAATGTTTTCGACCTGGCAGTTCATATTTTAGATTTTCAGGACAATATGTTATGTAGTAAAATGATTATTTTGGTCCAGGTACTTTGAAACTGCATATTGAGTAGCCATAAAAAATGGGAGTAGTAATCATTGATGATTCATTAAAAGCATTATAATTTTGATGATATATGATCTTGTGGGATTTATATGTGATGATATCATTTATTATGGAGATAATTTAACAACCAATTACACATTAATGGTCTTCCCTTATTACTGTTTTCTTAATTAAACTTTTTTGGGATCATTTTTTGGCCACTCGGGGGTGGGGAGCATTTTTTTATCATAATTTCATTTAAAAAAGGTATGCACATTTTTTTATTAATAGATTAAAGATATTAATGTTTAATATAAATAACGGTGTTCTCCTTATGATTGGTGGAATCTTATAGTGGGGTTTTGTGTTTTTATTCTTAAACATGCACTTCAAGTAGTTTTATGTGAAATTACACAATATTTAATGTTCACAAGGATAATATTGTGGTCTGGATACATAGTGTGAGGTTTTTACATTCCATGAAATAGATTTAAATCATTTAATGGAAACTATCATGTTAATAATAAAATGGCAGTGGGTATTATTGAAATTATGAGCTTTATGGATTACACGATGTCTACGGGGATGAAAATCCATATAATATTCAACAGTTGTGACATTATGGTTCTTTGCGAGAAGTTTCTTATTTCAATCATTATAGTATTACTTTTCATCGATGTAGAGTGTATCTCTATTAATTTTTTGGTAATTCCCTCCCCTCTTGATTTCTTCATTGAATGATTGACTGCAATTGTATTTGGCATTCTCTAGCCCAGGTATGTTATTATTCTAGTTAATCATTTTTTGGGAAAACAATTTCTCTATATTCATTTTGGATTCATATTTTTTATATGATAGTGTATTCTATAGATAATTTTTCGTTTCGTGGAGTTCCTTTTCTTTCAAAGGATGTTCTCTTAGTCTCTAGTCACCATTGATAAAGGCATTTGGGTTATTCTATTTTAAGGTAGGTGTTTTTATAAAATGGGTAAATTTCGTTAATATAATTTTATTATAGAAAAATTAATTTAGGTTTTCCCTTGATTTGATGATATACCTAATTTTAATGGATTTCTATGAAATTAAATGTTTTAAAAGGGGTGTGGTTTTGAAAATTAATTTTATTGATTTGGGAATGGGTTACCAAACTCAAAAGTGGACCTGGATGGATATGAAAATGATTTATAAAATTGATATAATAGTTTTGAATTGTATTTGGATAGTTTCATTTTTCGAACCTCTGGTTCATCAGGAAGGAGACACAGGTATCCTTAGTGTGTGTGTGTGGGACCACGAGGAGGTAACCATCATGGATATTGATTAGTAAGTCATCATATCGGGTAGATATCACATTATGCATGTTTAAGATTTGTAGTTTCTAGTATGTAGTATCTGATATTATAGGACCCAACGAGATGCTATTTTTTGTTTCTGTTTATTTATCACATAACTCTTTTTATCACGGAATTTATCTCACATGTATTTATAAGATGTTGTATCACATAGATTAACATGATATGTTGTTTTAGGGGTATTTGCTTACCTATTTTCATCATGATGTGTGGATATAGATTCATGTTTTGTCCCTACAACTTCTCAATTTTCTATTTAGAGGATCTGACTGAATTTTATGAAAACCAGAAGGTATATTATATACAAATGGATTTTATTTATTTATAATGATATTTTTTTAAATATAAAATTGCTTCATTATTGGTATTTATCCTTTTATAAAATCTATAGTGGTATCACATTGGTGTATAGAAGACACCTTAATAATTCCTTTTGGTGTCTGTAGATTTATTATTACAAAATTCTGGTAAAGGGAACTGAATCTTATAGCATACTATATTCTACTTTTGTTTCTACCTACGGTTTAGGTTGGTATAGAGGTGACTATTGGTGACAAGGGGATTAGTTATACATTCATTTTTTTCATTTTTTCGGATTGGATTCTATGTATTTATAGAATCTCATTTTTATCACTTTTTACAATTGTTGTATTACTTGATTAATTATATTCCTTAACAGTTTATATTATCATGTTTAACATAGACCATTTTATGGGTTAGATTGGGTGGCTTTTCTAGTTAACCCGGGTCATTTCATTACACATTTCTACATGTGTATTTGATGTGATAAAATTTCTATTTTTAAATAAAGAAATTAATAGCATATCAATGTTAATTATAACTTATTATTTCATGTAATAGAATATATCAAATAAATCACATCTATTTAATAAAATATTTCATAAAAATTACATTATTTCACTATTTAAAATGTTTTGACACAGAATGCAGAGACACGTGAGATCCACATAACTATGTTCTAATCCATAGGAGTTAAAAAATTATTTTTCAAATGAATATATCATATATTCTACATCATGAAAAATAAATAGTATTCAGCAGCAAACACTATAAATCCTTTAATTAATATGATCATGATACCCCAATTTCCATTATTTGTTCATCATATATGATGCTCGACATTGGTTGTATTATTCAATTGGTCGATGATAGCATTAATCAATTATGTCCCATAATACACATATTCATCAATCACGATTGTTTTGATCCTCTCCTAAGAAATGGTTCTTCAAATTTAGTTGAAATAAAAAATATGACAACATAGGTTCATAAATAGTATTCTCGAAACCCATCATAGATTTATGCCATCCTCACACATCCAATATTATACAACTTCCTAATTTCAGACATCAATTTCTGTTTCATAAATAATGGTGCAATCTCCATCCTTGACCTTAGGTTGTCATTTCTTCTATGGAATATAAAACTATCATCAAAAAATATCTATCCACAAGTTTTGTAGTCTTCCAAAATGAATAATTCCCAAATTCATTGATAACTCTGCACAATAATCATAAAAAGTTTAGTCTTTACCTCATATGAATCATCATGACTTCCAAATCTTCATGATGTCATCATATCCTCATGAACCCATGATAGCTTGAAATCTTAAAGGGAGATCATGTATGTTTTCATTATATATCTTCTAGTATGTTCAAAATGAATAATCTTCTCTATTTGAGTTTCTCGTTATGTAATCGTCATACATTGATGTATTTTTCAGTCGTAGTCACCTTAGTCAATGTGATCAATCAGCAAGTGCTTCCTTTTATAACCCCTTAGAAATTTATCTTTGGGGTAACATAATATTTTAAACAGATTGTTAGTATACTAATTGGGAATATGTCTTATTATAATTTTACATTTTTTTCATATTGAACATTCACTTAAATGAAAATGTACCTTAATGCAACTACTTCGTGTAATAATGTAGTAACAACACAAACTTCTCCACCACATCACCTGAAAATAGATAATAATAAAAAATTAATTTCATATTATGAAAAAACATAAAAACTAATAAAAATAATGAAATTAAAATAAAGATATATATTATTAATAAATAAAAAAATAAAAAAATAAGTACATAAAATAGTCAAGTTAGAACATTTAAATTCCTTATTTTGAAAAAAATATATGAATAATTATTTAAAATAATGATAGTTCATAAATTAACATAAAAACTAGAATTAAAAATATGGATCAAAATAATTACTTAGTAATTTATATATCAACCAAATAACTAAAATAATCAACAAAACCAAATTGTAATGTATAATTCATAGTATTAATAATTTAACATAATACAGAAAAAAATTTCAATACCTAAAACTAAAAATATTAGTCTAATAATAATATCACAATAATATATTATAAAATTTGTGAAAAAATATTTTGATTTGAATGTCACGTTAATATCATTGCAAGAGAAATCATGAACAAAATCTGATCAAACCAAACAATTTGATAGACAAAAAAAAATATCATAATGGAAATTACACTGCGGTAAATGTAAGATAATATCATTTAGAATGGTTCTTTTAGACATTTAGGGGAAAATATAATAGATATTCAGAATAGAACATTCCTTAACATTTGGTGACAATATCATTGAATCAAAATAAAAAAGGGACATAATAAAATCATTACTGTATCTTAAATAAAATTACACAACATTTATACCAAAAATATTCAAATAATAAAATAAATAATATAAAAAGGTAATTATTATGGATGAATGATTATATGGTGGAAAAGTTATATAATTATTAAGAAAAAATTTGTATGATATTTTTAAAATTTTAAAAATCCATATTGAAATAACTGTTTTGAAATATAATTCTTAATAATATTAAAAATAAATTTTATTTAAAATAATATTTTATTTTTAAATATATATATATATATATTGTGTAAAAAATAACATGTTTTTTGGAGTTAGAATATGTTATACATTTTATTATAAGTAATCATAATGACAATTTAATTTTATAATGAAAGAAAACAATTAATAAAGATGATTTTGAAATAAAACATTTGTTAACCAAAAAAATAAGAAAAACACTAAAATTGATAGATTTTGGGATGAATAAATTAAATATAATATAATATATCCAATTATCAATTTTTTTAATAAAGTAAAATATGATTAAGAGATAGAAAATCATACCTTGCAATCTAGATTCATCATATTAACTCAATATTTATATATAATGTACATTAGCATATTATAAATCTATTTATTAACCATATATTTCTTATTATTAAAGCAATCAATATTATCTTATTTCCAACTATTTAACTACCTTTTCACAATTATTCCAATTGTGTGTCAATTGATTCATCAATTCAATGCTTTCTTATGAATGATGGTTTTGATCCTTAGTCAATACCAGTACAATAATCAACTATATAAAAGTCATTAATATGATATTATATATATATGATTAATAAGTTTATGATTTAGTAAAGGATTTTGTATTTTTATTTTGAAAAATAATAATATATAGATATCAAATCAATAAAAAATTAATATTTCAATTAAAATAATTAAGTATATTACCCTTCAAGAATTCTAAAAATGTGTTATGAAATCATTATTACATCATATTTCAAAAATTTATTTGTTCTCATTAATTTTCATGATAAATATTTTAAAATATTTAAGTGTGTAGTTAACATGACCCAAAAAAGTAAATTTAAATTGAATATTGTGAGTAAACAAAAGTTGTTGTATTTTTAAAATTTTTAATTTAACATATATTAATGTTTTAAATTATATTATATTAGTTGGTTATAAAATAATGTAGAATATTTTGATGAATAATTTAAACAAAAATTATTATGTACAAGATAACACATAAATTGACATCTTGAATCTAGTATTTATGGCCCTCTTAGAAATGAAGGATTAGGGTCTCCTTCATATCAATACAATATAACTTATTTTAATGAATATTATTAGGGATATAATATGTTCAATTATTCAATAGGAATAAAATACAATGTATTTTATTTTTTTATAGTTAAGAGGTAACTTAATAGATGGGTTGGATTCAAATTCCCACAAGTATCCACTGTTTATTATATATTAAATGTAATATTTCTTTGAAAGTGTCTCAATATGTTTAAATTTATTATTATGGGTTACTAATATGATCATTAACTTATTTAGTTATATTTATTTTTCATATTTGTTTATTTTAAATCTTTTTTAAACCCTTTTCAATCACATTACCAATTTTCATGTTAACACACTATTAACATAATATTTTTTTTCAAGGCACTATTAACAAAATATTATTATTGAAAAAACTAAAATTTTATAAATTTTTTATTTTTTAATCATGATAATTACAACTATAAAATATAATTTTATGATATTATATTTATAATTTTTTCAGAAAATATATTTTAATTTGAAATTGTTAGAAAATAAATATTTTTCAAAAAAACGTATGCATAAAGAAATTAATTATTTGAACTAACGACCATGAAAAAATTACTTTATGAATATTAAATAATATATATATATAATTTCCAAAAAAATTTATTTATTTATGGTAAATTTGATATACGATGATATATAATTCTGATCAAAAACGGAAACATTCTTGTAGAAAATCTATTTTTCACCCAAATGATTCATAGTCTAATTTTATTAAATTTCCTTTTTTAATAATCCAAATAATTATATAATCCAATATTAATAATTTTTCCCTCTTTATAGAATATCGAATTGAAATTAATCACTATAAGTATTAAATTTATTATTAATGAAAAATATTAAAATTAAATTTATGATTTAAATGGTTTTTTCTTGAATATTGTAAATTGGATAAATTGAAAATTGTGGATATAATCTTATCATGATATTAATAACCCCCACAATAAATAAATTGAGTCCACTTGGGATGGAGAATAAATGTTGGTTGCAATATGTGGCGATTTATAAACCATTTATCTTAATGTTATTTACAAGAGATTGAACTTCGCTCACAGACAATTCTATACAAGTCATGATTTTTTATGTTGAACCTGAACGTTGTCAATGAAAACACATAATGATGTTAACCCTTTAAAATATTGAAAAAAAGTTCTTCAAAATGAATAATTTAACTTTATTATGTTGTAACTTCTCTATCGGAAAAACATTCAACGATTACCATTATTCTAGTTATCCCCAAAATAACATTAAAAATATATTAAATTTTCAAATCAAAAGATAAATTTAATTATTTATCAAATATTATTTCAACATATTTTACTCTAAAATATAATAATAGTAAATGAATAATTGGTGTATATTCTTAGTCACCATATTTTTACTACAATGATAAATCAACTATGGGAGTATATTGCCATTGAACACATGAAAATAATATAAACATTCTATATACAGAGCCTAAAAAAATTGTAAATAATGTATATCCAATTCTACCATTTATTTTTTCTATATTATAATCATATTTTTATGGGATTTATTTTTTCTATTGTTATCATCAGATTATAATTTTCAAAGATGACTCTGATAATGGATATTTCAATCCTATAATTTTTTTATTTTTATATGTATTTTTCCATTGTAATTTTATTTATTATATTTCATTTATAAATCATATTTTTTAATACTAAATTTTATAATTAATAGTGAAAAATAAATGGAATTAGTTATTGTACAATTTAGTTGAATGTTTCTAGTATCATAAGATGTCAATAATAAAAACGTTATTTACAAAAAGGGATATTCCTAAGAAAACTATTATGGGTTAGAGTCTCCCATCCATTAAATTTATTCTTTCTTCATTTCATAAATTGATGAAAATTTGGATTACATTAAACTAAATATATCATAATAATCCAATAAATCATCCAAAAAATACGTTTCCCGTAGTAGTATTGATAGTAAATTAGTTTTAATTGTTAGTACATTATATTCATGATCTAATATCTCAAGTAATTATTCCCAATGAGATTGATTATGAGATATTCATACAACCCCTTTTTTTAGAATATGGGATGTATCTAGTTTATAATTTCACAAATGTTATAAATGAAACAAATGATTAATTTATGATAGGTTTTTGTGGGAGCATTAAGAGTTATTCTATACTCTCCACAATATGGGAAATTATGAAGGGACATGTGTAAATGTGTTTTAAGTATGACATTATATTAAATATCAAAATCTAATTAAAATTTTATGTTTACCTAAATATATTTTTTAGAAAATTCAACATCCAAATCACGTTGGCGCTTTTTCAAACTTTTATACCATCAAACCATTGTTTACTGGAAAATACATTGTATGGATAGAATCTTCTCTTCTTATTATATTCAATATCAGGTTCCAAAAAATTTATATTAGTACCATTATCCTATCATGTGAATGTTTCATATATCATCTTATATGTAGACTTATATGTCCCTACATAGGCATTGAAGATGAAAATTCTACTATATCAGAACATTACTAGAGGAGTCTTTTGATAACCTTATATATTTAAAACAATATAACATCATATAATATTGTATTTTAAATTCATAGTGGTCATGTAATATTTAAAATATATTTTGGGATGATGTTACATGACATGTATTAGTTATATATATATATATATATATTATTTTTACTTATGCACAACATTGATGTGAATTGGGTTTGTTGATTTGATTCAATTGGAAGTGGTATTGCATATAATATAAAATGTGCATTTATTAATATCATTGTAACATGATCTATTGGTAAATTATAATAAATGAAAATATTGTTTGTTAAAATTATATATAAATCCATAATAAAAAACAATAATTGATTCTAATATAGTTTAATAGAACATATATGTTAAAATCCATAGTGTTTTTTTCCAACTATAATATGGGATAATATATTGGTTTCATCATCCACATAGAAATCAATAATTAAATATTAATTATAGGTAGAATAATAATTAAGATATATTATAATTAATATCACACATATTTTATTCACAAAATATGTTCTTCCTATTATATTTGTACCATTATTTTCTTCCACGATCATTATGGGATGATGATCTATGTACATCATCCAAAATATCAATGATTATATTAGGAATATATGGGAAATAAATCTAGGATATAAGTCATATTTTTCTATATATTTCAAAGAATAACTATAAAATAAGATCTATTTTATTCTAAATATATTTATCATCTTTATTCAACTCTATTAACATCAAATAAATTTATGGTTGAAAAATCATTTTCCAAGGGTATTATTTAATCAATTGATTTTTGATTTCCCTAACCATTGCTTTTTTATCTAGGAATACAAGGTATATTTGAATCCCTATTAATGATAATGTATAAACATATATTATACATAATGAATTAATAGATGTTTTCCTACCATGTATGGTAATTTTTTTCAATCTATTTTTTAGAGGATTAATTGACAACCCCACCTAAATTGTTTTCTTATCTCTATTAAGATCACATAAAAACACACATAACACCATTTCTCTAAGATCACAATCTAATTATTACCGGATTACTAACTCCAATCAAAATTCATAGGTCAAAACCCACTATTTTACAAATCTATCATTAATTTAACCACTAAGGTCCCATATAGTTTAATGATAAACGTAGTTTTACACCCCAATCCAACATAGAATTGGCTTGGAGCTATTGAGTAGTACCTATTTGGAGTATCATACACATGAGAAATATAATATTATCATATTCTATAATAAATACCTATTTCAAATGTATTAAAAACCTTAATACTGTTAGTATATACATAAATGATAAAAAATTGATGTAAGTCACACATGCTAATTATAATGAAATCCATAGGATAACCCACATGAAAAATGAATTCTATAATGTAAAAATACATTCCAAACAACCAAAAATAATAATTCATTGGAAGATAATAATTGGTGGCAACCAAAAAGTATGGCTCTGAAAATGGATTTCTCCATCCACCATCAGCATCAGGAACTATCAAAACTCTACAAACACTATATACCCATGGTCTCCAAACATCAACATTGAACAGGATATGTAAACTCTACACTAAAAAACCATCTCTAACATGTAGATCACTTGTAATGACTCAACATGGATTGTCCCCAGGATCATGTAAGGGTGTGTATAATAAAAAATAGTGAAATTTCCAAATACTATAAATGATGTAATATGAAACCATCAACAAGAATCATAACCCCAGGGGTGCGTAGGGGATGTCCAATTAGGAAAAATAGAACACCAAATCATCTAATGATTCTTGACACTAATGAGTTGAATAAATGATTCCCAAATGAATAATATAGATATAATAAACACTATAGGACACCAGGATAGAGATAGGTATCTACCACCATAAACCCATTCACCATAATTTACCATGAATAAGTGCTTGATGGTGGTTTGAACACCGATGGATCCAACAATCCGGAAGTCACGATCTAGCAGCAACATTGTGTATCATTGAAATATCCCTATGGTTAATAAGAATCACAAGTATCAGAAAAATCATCACCACATAGGCTTTCTATATCCATAATTCCTATAGAATCTATGAAGGGGAGTTTTCTCAACTATAAAGAAGGTTCTCTCACTAAAAATGAATGTGCTACATGAGGGAAAGGATAAATTCAAATTCAATTAGAAATATTATCAAGTATGAAATCATGAACCCAATAAACATATGAAGATATTCCCATAGATGATGTTGTAGGATCCCTAATATATGACTATGATTGAAACAATGACTCTAATAGATGATATCTATCTCACCAATGTTATATAGTTCTAAAAAATATTTACACTATAAATAGAGGATCCCTAAACCATAATGTGGGTGAAATACCATAAATATTTGATTATTTAGTAATTTTATCCCACCAAAATAATATCGATTGGTGAAATATTAGATCCCTAAGAGGATATGAGTCCCAACAGGTTAAATGCATTCCCCACATATGACTAATGTGGGGATGGGGAATACATTTTTAACTGAGGTATTTCTATCCAAAGGGATGTATATAGAGTTTCCTGGGAGAACACATTTTGTTATTACATGTCATCAACATGTATACTTTATATTATACAAATGGACTGACTAAGCCTAATTACATGATCCATAGTAGGGTCAGATAACATTTCCAAAATGTGGAGGTACCCAACTTGTAACTTTTTTGCTAAATAAATTAACAGTTTAGTTTATATGAGGTGTGGTACAGTAAAAAAGATGTGTGGGGTCACACATTTCCAAATATGTGTACATAAAATTCATTAAAATATAATTAATATAGGGTTACATTGAAAATATCTCTAGCATCCAAACATGTGATATTCTTATCCTCTAGAAACCCTTGTGCCAAAGAATCCATAATACATTACATGTGTTCTTCTAAACTACATCGCATGTAGTCTGGAAATTTCTAGAATTCCAAATTCATCCCAAAGATTCATCCTTTTCTAAACTTATTCTATGACCTCCATTAAAAAATCCACAACATGTGTTGGAAACTATCAACACTATACCAAAAATTATATTATGTTCACTGTTCATTGGAAAATTCGATCGAAACTACCTCCTATAGTATATTATTTGTCATATATGAAATTCTATATAAATATCGATGTCCCAATATTTCCATATATTTTATTTATGATCAATGAACCGATTTTATACCACAATCCAAGGTAAATAACTCTTAAAAAAGAACCTAGGAACCAAATATCAATTAATTAATGAAATTTTTATGTATAAAAAATAAAAACACATGTCAAAAGGAACACCCATGATGAACACATATAGAACAAAATGGGTATGTAAAAAAACAAAAAATGGGTAATTAAAAATACAACCATTGATCATTATTAATCTATGCTGTTGATATCTAAAGAAAACAAGATTTAAATTCCATATTCAATATCGACAACCAAAATTTAAAAATAAATTTAATATATAGTAATTGAAATTGTCATTAAAATATGGTATCTAGATTAAATTTAATAAAGAATAAATGGATGATTGTAATGAATATAGATAATATTAAAATTTAAAAACAATAAGAAATTCCCACATTGATAGTTAATTTCCTTTGATTTAGACACTTTTTCACATTGTATTATTTTTATCACAATAAAAATCTATCTATCAACATCACTATTGATATGATCTCACTCCATGATTTTTCATCACTGCAAATTCTATTCTCCGACCAATAAAACACTCTTTATATATATGTTCAAAGTCATTATCAATGGTTGACCATAAATAACAACTTATTCATGGGTATTTTTATAAGAGGTCTCATTTTTTTCACAAATCTAAGAATTAATTAAAAGATTCCATTATTTGATTAATCTAATCATTTTAATGAACACATAAGAATCCATAAGAGAACCAAACTAATGACAACCCAATGTATACAAAATGTTATCGGCTTAACAACTGTATCCTTTTTCCCATATGAGCTGGAAATAAATAGATACAATCATTTCATCAGAAACAGTCATGCCCAATAAAATATATAACATTTTTATTATCTTATATATGAGGCCACATAACACATGAATTTATATACCATGTAAAATATGGTTTGAACACCATATTCTAGAACAAATTCATCCCTTATAATTTTTTTCTACATTTTCTACAAGGGTTGTGTTATTATTTTATCATTGTGTATTAAATTGAATTAAAAAAATCAAAATCAAGTTGATTTTCACTCAGGTAAAACTTTGTTTCCAATAAGAAATGATTTTTATGGACTCTAAATATTGGGAGTTATCCACGGGGGAAGAGTTTGATTTCTTAATTGAGTCTAGAAGATGGGAGCCAATAGAGAATACTACATAAAATAACATCCTATAAATGAAATTGTATTATTAGCTGAAGGAAGAGGTATATAGTAAAAGTAGTTACATGGTTAGGATATCCATGAAATGCTATCCAAAAAATATAATCGTATAGCTATCATATATATTTTTTCTCTTGTAGATAAGCTCATGAATATCCAAATTATGTTTTTTAATTAGAATTTATTAGTTTGGAATAGTATTACATGATGTCAATATTCCCATAAGGGGACTTAGATAATGGACTTTATTTTGGGGAAATTATTTTTTTTGATATTCACTAGAACTAGTGACTTGAATTCTAACTCAAACATTTCATTTAATGTTTAAAGAAAACATTAAGTAATTTGAATAGTATGTGAAAATAATAACGAATGATTGAATGTGGGTTCAAATATATTTTGATCATTTATATCAGTAGAAGGATTTTTGTGATGAGTGTTTTGTGATTGTATTTCATTACATCGATGATATTCTTGTTGAATGTTAGGTAATGAATATAAATGAAGAGATAAATGTAGATTTTTATGTACTGTTTTAGGTAAATTAATTTGAAGAATTATATTTTAGTGATATAGATTTTAATAATCCTTATGTCCAATACATTATGTAACTAATTGTGAGTTTAGATCATTTAAAATATATACAATATTCTCTATCATGTTTCAAAAGTTACACCAAATGTAAAAAAACTACATTATATTATGAGGAAAATATTAACAAAGTGATTATAAACCCAAATATAGTATACCATTAACTTATTTACCTGAATATAATAACTATTTACTATGATTTAATACTAAAAAGGTTCTTCTCAATAAAATCCATTTTTTATATTATTTGTATTCTTTGAAAAAAAAATTATTATTGAAATTTACAATTTGTATTTTAAAAAATAAAATTCTTTTTTTGATTCCCTATATAAAAAATATTTATGTATTTATTTTTGATATTTTAATTAATAAACGATTATTAGGTGAATTGTGAAAATACCGACATTTTCTAATATAGACGCCATTATATGACGTTGATGTTTTTTGATTTTTTTTGAAATACAAAATATATATTTATAAATTAAAGGAAATTATATTAAATTATTATTTCCAAATTATAAAACCCACAAATATATATTATTAAATGAAGAATTTTTTTGAAAGTAATTTTCATCTATTTATCTAATTAAATTTATTTATAATGAAATTATGTTTTTCATTCATTTTGATTTCACAAAAAATTATTAAAATAATTATAATCATATTAATAAAATTATTATCAACTTCATTGACAATTTTTTACTATTTGTAAGCATTATTCTTTAAAATAATCTTATTAAAAAAATTAGTTTTTTATGCATTAAATTTTCTAGTGTTAAGATTAATTTCACTACACATAGATTGATAATTTGATAAAATGTCAAGTCTACATCATATAATAATTTTCATATTATTTAATATTGATAATTTATTTTTTTGGGTATAAAATTTAGATACCTAGGATTAATACTAAATTCAATGATAATGCTGAAATAATTATTTTAAAATTATTATCTTATTAGTATATAGAAATATATATGAACTAAATTAAATGAAAATACATTAAATATTTAATATAATCTGATTTATAAAAACATAAATAAATAAAATAACATTTAATTTATTTGTAATAAAAAATAAATAGGATTAAGATTCTATGATCATACAATTTTTTTTTCTACATAATTTTTTTTTCTAAAATTTATCAATTTTATTTTTAATGATAATTTATAATATTTAGAAATTTAATTTGCCAAAATAAATGTTTCTTTTAGTTCAAAATACTATGAAAATTTTCATATTGGGTTTTTTATGTTGAATAAAGCACAAAATCACATTAGTAATAAGATATGGACCTAGTTTAAAAATAAAAATGGTAAAATAACAAATATTATGTCAAAACCCATGTAAAATGTTTCAAATATATGTGGAATTATTTTTTTATGTCATTATATGACATAATAAATTCGAAAATAATTTATTTTCAAAAAATGGATACACTGACCATGTAATAGTATAATGGAATTTTTAAAATATAAAGTGAATTTCAAAAAGGGACCTTCTCCTCTATTAAAGAATGTGACCACATAAAAACATTAAAAGGATAACCGATACATAGAATTACTATAATAAAATATAATATATTAAAATAATTATAATACAATCCCGAAAAAATAATACCATTCCCACGCATAATTATCATGATCCCTTCAATTTCAAAGAGAAACCCATGGGGAAAATCAACTCTCCAATGTAAGTATTACATAGTTCTTCTAAGATTATTTTTATCTTGCTCATAAAAATACTATCTGGCCATATTTATATAATGAATTATAAATAATTATTATACTTATATCTTCTTATATTAATGGTAAATCATTTTTTTATTTTATTCTATCAATTTATACAAAAAAAATAGCATCATTAGTGTGTTGGAAGAATTATGTACCCCACAAAGTGACATTGTTTGTTTTTAATTTACTTCATTAAGGACTAACCATAATAGTGGTAATATTGAATAAATATAATTTATTTAATATGACTATTATTATTAAATTATAATTTAGTATCCACCTTTACTTCTTGTAAAGCATTGATAAATAGGAACACTAAATGTGTTTATATGAGGAATCCCACCACCATGATTAATGGATTTTTTTCATGTTTACAATATTTTGTCATTTGAACATATTATAATTGTCATCATGAAGATAAAAAAAATTATATCATTAAACTATATATGTGTGTGTGTGTGTAGGATCGAAATGATAAAGATTGTAGTATCCGAATAATAATGTAGATGCAAAAAATAAAAGAGAGGGGTGAATTGTATATTTTAATGTATTCTGTAGGAATTTTTAAAGATGATATTGTTTATCAATGTTAAAAAAATTTAAATTCACAAAAACTCTTAGTTCAACCATCTTGCTTAAATCCGGAAATGTGGTTCTGAAAATGAAGTTCCAAAAATGTGGTTTCAGAAATGAAACTGTTTCTACAAACATAATTCGTTAAGGAAATGTAGTTCCGAAATGAATGAGATTTCGGAAATATGATTCCATAAATCAAAACATAAAAAATGTTTACAAAACAATTATTCAACCTTAAATCATATAGAATCCAATTTAAATAGATTATAAGTCAAAGGAAGTATAAGATAATTATAATTTCTTAACAACCAAAATAAAACGGAAAACAAACTTGAAACAATAAAAGTTACAAGTTTAGAATACATTTAACACCAAGAGTAGGGTATCCAACAACCTTGGATAAAGTCCATTGTTTTATACTTTAAAAAATTCCTATCTTACCCAAACCTAGGTAAGTACTCAATCTGAGGATCGGTATCTATCTTTATATCCATGCAAGCCCTCGATTTAGAAGGATATCAGAACCACTGTCTTCCAAACCCAGAATCCCACAATCTGAATGATCAGAATCTGTACGAAGCAAATCTGAACAAGTTGTTCAAACCAAAAAAAGTTTTTCACCATATATGCACAATGCACTGAGAGTTGAAAGAGCCTCTCTCTCTAGAAAACACTTCGACACAAAAGAATCTATAAAATCATAGAACAATACATAGTAGTCAAAAGTTCTCCAAGATGTTATGAAATGTTCAGAGCTCATTCAAATGAGATATTTTTTATAGGTACAACTTCAACGGTTGGCTCCCTCCTCAAACGGTCATATTTTTCCTTGAATTGTAGAGGGACCTATATACTTGTCACTCAAAGAACGATTAGTAATTATCAGAATGCACGACATCATTTTATAACTCAAACAAGAGTAAGTAATAATATGTCTACTTTAAACAAAAACATTTTTCAAAATTTATGGAAAAATAGAATTCAGAATCGTAGCAGGTTATTCTTTGGAGTCTATATTACAAGGATATTTAGATTCTGTTTCTCTGGGAATGAAGATCTGAATTCTATAGACTTTAGAGTCTGAATTCTGATGAATATGGAACCTGAATTCTGAATAATTCGGAACTGGAAATCTTATTGAATTTGGAGTTTGAATACATAAGCATTAGTTTTCCAAACATGGATTTTTAGAGTTTGAATTCAGAGATTTTGGATCTGGAACTCAAAACATTTGGAGTCTGAATTCAAAGGATTCAGAACATGAATTCAGATCCAAAAAATAAAATTCTCTAAATTTGATCATTTATAAGATTCATAGGTTGAAGATGTGAATCCAAATTTTACACATATAGATTATAATAGTATTATTATGACAGGAACATTAAAAACGTGGTAAGGATAAATTTTCCTTGGTGAAGAATAATTTTCCTTATTAAAAGAAATCATAGAGAAAATGAAGATTGACTTGAGATATGGTGTTTGTGATTATAAAAACCTAAAATAATAGAGAATTCATAAAAAAACGTTATTGAATCGACAATATGCCCCAATCATGAAATAATGTAAAGGTCATAATGAATACTAATTGACTCAAAATTCTCCCCCCTTTTGGAAAGCACAAACATCCTTACGAAAAAGAGAAAAAGAATATAAGGACTTAGAAATTTTGTGGACGTGAAAATGACACTTATCTCTAATAACATATGGGAAATGATTAATTAGACTAACTCCACCATAGTCTTTAGAAACAATAAGGATCATATTATTGATTTCTGGATTGAGACATTGCATTTTATTTCATATAGAAATATTCTTGGATATGAACTCCCCCCTTAGATGAACTCCCCCTCACATTGAGAAATTTCTTCTTTAACATAGTCTTCTTTTTTCACATTACATTCTACCCCTTTGGAATTTCAAAAAGGTTTAAAGGGAATAAAAAAGGAAATATGGTACCTGAAATATTAGTTCTAAAGAAAGAAATGATAGGGAACTAGAAATTTCATTAGGACTGGAAAAAATTATAATACGAAGGAATACAAAAAAAGATCAGAATTAATGAACATTATCCTTCCTTATCCTTTAGAATCAAATTAATTACTATTTTTGGAGCTTAATTAGTTCCTTGTGATCTTCCTCTGCTCATTTGAGAAGTTGGTCCTGATCTTTGGTTTTATTTTCTAAGACTATATTCGTTCATGCTGAGTCTTAAGAACCTCTTCCTAATGCTTCAAGGATATTTCCTACAAGAAACCTTTTCTCTATTCTGAATCATGAGATCCCTTTCTATTTTCCAACACTGAGCTACTAAATACAACTTCCCATTCAGATCATTTACCTCTGTAATATGATAATTCTATTCAAGAGATAGCTTCTCCTCAAAAACTATTTGTGAGATCCTAGATCACTACCTCTTCAGTTTCCAATGCATTCCTAAAAGTTTCATGTAACTCATTAATAATTCTCATCTCTTCAACTATCTTCCATGACCAGCTATTCATCTGTTTAAAAGATCTTTTGTGGGATTCATAGCTGATAAGAAAATTCATGAAATCTGCCTCAAGTTTTACACACTTATCCATCACCATTTATACTGAGTCTGATTTCAGAATTAAGGAATGTTAAAGCATTTGGAATCTGGAGCCTATACTCTGAAATATTGGAATAGTTCCAACAAGATTCTTCAAGGATTGGAATTTGAAATCATGTACAAGAGGGGATGGATCCAAATCAGATATTTTTCTTAGGAAGGATTCTTTTTCAAACTCATCAACTTTCCTCTTGGAAGATCCACCCACATCTTTCTTCATAACCATAACCTTCGTAGGTGTATCTCCCTCCACCTGTTTTCCTTTATTATACATTGGAATTGGTTATTCTTTGTCAATAGATTCATGATAAATATTTGATAGATGAACTTTTTTGTCTTCATGTATCTCTTCCATTTTATATCATACATCAGCATCCTCTATGTGGATGAAATCATTATTGATTATTTCTTCTTCCAATGGATTGTCTACAACATTTTCATCCTTATCCTCATCCTTCATAGTAGTATCACGTTTTGAGGATTTATATTGAGAGGTTTAGAATGATAATTTTTCACAATGGATTACCTTCTCTTGAAAATCCTCAACTTGATTAATCAGATCTTCAGTACACCCACTGTCAGCTTCTTCTTCTTGTTCCACTACTTTTTCTTCTTCAGAAACTTCTTCTTAATGTTTTTTCTAGAATTACAAATTTTTTTCCCAGAGTCTCAGGTATGGATTCAATCATGAAGGATTCTATTACCATAAAGATGTTGGATTCTTTATCAGTAGCCTTTAGAAGTTATTGCACTATCTCTGCCTCAGACAACCTCTTCTTTTGTTTCATTTATATCTCCTACCTCCCCATCTCTTCACCTACCTTTTCTTTCAGATATTTTGCTTCAGTGGGGTTCATGACAGACAAAGGATCCCCTTCTTCTTGATTCTTCATGGAGTCCTTCCACTTTCCTACAACCTCACAAGGATATGGTTTTGGTTTCTTCGGCTTTGTTGGTGCAGATTGGGTTTCCTTGGCTGTTGGAGTTTTTTCTTTCTCCTCTACTTCCTTAAACTAATTCTTCCTTCTGTCTTTCCTAGAGGTCTCATCATCCTCCTCTTTATTTGAGATAAAATCACCTTATTCCATGAGAAAGACTTAGAAATATTCATATTCTATAGAAAATCCAACATTCATTCTTTTCAATGTATAATAACTTAACCTCATAATTTTGCAACTCCTCAACTTATATCTGCAAGGGATTATGAATGATTCTAGACACTGAACAATCATCTTAGAAATAATATATCGATACATAATAATTTTAGCCTTGACGTTACCATTCATTATGTTCTAAATTGTAATCAAGATATGATTCTCCAAGTTTATCATCTATAGGTTTTCCAAGATATCCAAAATATACATGTCACTCTTCTTCAAAGTATCCATGTCTCCTTTTCTCGGTATGATAAATCCATTAACCCACAATTATAGAATCTAATAATTTGTTGTGAGTTGGAGAATTTTATGAGTCTTTAATTTGGAATGAAAAAGACAATCCATTGCTTTCACCTTATCGAAGCTACCTGGGACATCAGGAAACATATGAGAACCTATCTCAGCTTCCCCTTCATATGGTATACCAACCATGCTTTCATCCTTGTTGTAGGAAAGTGAATAAGTTTTTATAAAACATTTGAAGGTAAAATTACTCCTTCCTTCTTCCTTGGGGAAAGTCACTGACTCATAGAAATCTATTAACAAATTCATATATACCAAATCTTTATCCTTCGGTGTTGATGAAAATCACAATCTCATACATTCATCTTTATATTCTTGGCGATGATATAATTGTACATTGTGAAAATCTCAGATACACCATCCTTTCTCTATATATAATCCATTCATAGATTGGTTTAACTATTAAAATACCTTTATGATATGAGAATTCAGTAGATATTCGTAAGTAAGAAAAATATAAAAAGTTCGGAAGGAGATTTTGTAGGAGGGTAAAGCTTCAGCCCGCAAGAGCTTTGAGATCGATGAAGGACAACCATCGGGGGTTCCTTTATATAACCAAGTAAGGGGATGGTTCAACATCCATAATAAATCCAGTGGTTGAAAACCCATTTGATAAAATCTAACAGTTGAGATGATATTCAGAAGGGAAATTTGATATAATCTTATCTTTTGATATTTTTAAGAAAAACATTTATATTCACGATAAAATAAAAACAAAAAATTTAAAAAAATATAAAGATACCAAAAAATAAAAGGAGATTATGAATATTTAAGAATGAATACATACCATTAGGATTGAAAAGAATATTTTCCATAATGGGAAAAATTTTCCTGGAAGAAAATTAGATTTCGAAAATTTTGATTATGAAAACATTGACTACAAAAATCATTATTATAAAAAAATATTAAATTTTTTTTTTGTACAAATATATTGATTAGGAAATTTTAAAGTACAAAATTCTTCAATAAGAAATTATTATGTACAGAAATATTCATTACGAAAATCTTATGTACCAAAATCTTCTTTACGAAAATATTATGTACAATAATCTTCATTATGAAAATTTTAAGTACAAAAATTTTCATTAAGAAAATCTTAAGTACAAAAATATTCATTAAGATAATTTGATGTACAAAAATCATCATTATGATACTTTTAAGTACAAAAATATTCATTATAAAAATTTCAAATACAAAAATCATCATTACAATAATTTTATTTAAAAAAATCATCATTATGAAAATTTTAAGTACAAAACTCTTCATTATGAAAATTTTAAGTTCACAAATCTTCATGAATAAAATTTTATGTACAAAAATCATCATTAAAAAAATTTTAATTATCAAAATCTTCATCACGACTACAAAAATCATTATTAAGAAAATTTTAAGTACAAAAGTCATCATTACAAATATTTTATGTGCAAAAATCATCATTTCGAAAATTTTAGACTATGAAAAAAGTTATAATCTAACAAGCAAATATACTCCAACGTTGAAAAGGAATTTGTTACTATAAGGAGATAGGTTTCAATAAGAAGTTAACATGAATGATTACTATATGGTTATCATTCATAACTTCTGTTTATTGTATTAAAATATATCAATGGGTAAGGATTTTGTGGAAATATCTGCATGTTGATATTGTGGTCTGATAAATTGATGAATGATATCACTTTTTTTGTGTTGTCCCAAAGAATGTGATGCCTAATATCTATGTGTTTTTCTAGAGTGTGATGTCCATGGTTTTTTAGGGCATTGGAAATAGTATTATCACACAAAAGTTTTGTTTTGATAAAACTCATGCCATAATCTATGAGTGTGTATTGCATCCACAATACATGAGCACACCAACTTCCAGCTGCTACATATTCTGTATCCCCACCACAAAGTGCTACAGAGTTTTGCTCTTTTCCATGACCAAGAAACTAATGAATCTCCTATGAAATGAAATGTTCCGGATGTACTTTTTCTATCCATTATACATCAACCAAAATCAGAATATGAAAAACGTTTTAAAACAAAAACATTTGAAAAAGTTCAAAAGAGTACTAAATCCATATTTAAGTAAAGAAAAATCCTTTTCACTGACATTAGATGAGATTATTTAGGATTGGATTGATATCTTGCACATAATCATACTGGAAACGTTTAGTTTGGATGACTAAATATCATATAAAGTAGACTTCTTGTCATACCTCTAAAAGATGTTTGTTCTAATGTTTTCCTTGCTTCATCAAGATCAATTGAATTTTATGTACAAATCGGAGTACTTATACTCTTGGTCTGGTCATATCCATACTATTTAGAAATATCTTTAATATACTTATATTCAGATATAAATATTCCTACTAGTTATTGAGAATTTTGAAACCCAAGGAGAAATGTTAACTCACCCATCAAACTCATTTCAAACTCAGAATTATTTAGATTAACAAAGGATCTTGTTAAATATTGTTGAGATGAACCAAATAAAAATTTATCAACATAAATTTGAACAATCAAATTTTTTTTCTTATCATTCCTTATAAAATTGTATGGATCAGTATTTCATTTAACACAATTATTTTGAATAAAAAATCATAGAAGTTTATAATACTAAGCTTGATGATCTTTTATAAGTCCATAAAAGGCTTTAGAATGTTTGTAAACATGTTCAAGATGTTTTTTATCTTCAAAACAAGGAGGTTTTTTAATAAAAACATCCTCTTGAATAGAAAAATTGAGGAAAGCACATTTAACATCCATTTGAAAAAGTTTGAAATTGAAGAATGTTGCAAAGGAATGTAGAATACGAATAGATACAAGTCTTGCTTCTGGATCATAGGTTTTTTCATAGTCTATTCCTTCTTGTTTATTATATCATTTAGAAACTAGTCTAGATTTATTTCATACTATGATCCCATTTTCATCACATTTATTTATGATGACCCTTTTTACTCCAATAATAGATGTTTTTTAGGTCTTTCAACCAATGTCCATACATTATTCATTTTGAATTCATTTATCTCATCATGCACGGATTTTATCCAATCATCATCACCTAAATCGTTATCAGTGATTTTTGGTTAAAATTGGGAAAGGGATTCTAGATTTTCAACTTCATTTCATAAGGAAATTATAGTCCATATAGGTTGACTTACATCACCAATGATACTATAACTGAGATGATTCATTAGAATCAACTGATTTGGGTTTTGTAAAAACTATTAATCAATATAGAGTAGGAAGTATTCTAGGTTAAATGTTTCCGAAATATATTATTGAAAATCTCTCTTATAAGAAAGATCTTCTAACAAAGGTTGATAATCAATTTTTGAAAACGCATTCAAAGATGTAGGTTGAGGTTGTTTAAAAACAAAAGGATAATTTTCATTAAATTTTACATGTACAGTTTCTTCAACAGTATATATATATTTTAATTGAAAACATTATAAGCCATATAAGTTTTGGATTAGCCTACAAAAATTGATTCATCATATTATGTTGGGAATTTGTGTATATTATCATTAGAATTCATAATGAATACAGTGAAACCAAAAACTGTGAAGTAGGAAAGTATAGGTTATCTACCATTCCATAACTAATAAAGAGTTTTATAAAGAAATGGTCCAATCAAATCACGATTTGTAGTATAACAATCAGAACATACATATTTTTCCAAAAAATGTTTGGATATAGAATATTAACTCAACATGGATCTTTTTATCTCTTAAATAATTCTATTTTTTCTTTCGAAAACACCATTTTGCGGAGGTTTTCTGGGTGTTGAGAAGTTATGAGTAATCGATTTTCTACTAAAAAAGACTCAAAATCAGAATATTGATATTCTTCTCCATGGTCACTATGAATAGATATCAAAGGATAGTTTTTATCATTTTTTACATGGCCTATAAAGGTTTCAAAAAAATAAAAATCTTCAGATTTCATCTCTAGAAAATATAACCACGTAAATCTAGTGTAATTATTTACTAAGACAAATACATAATATTTCCCTCCAATGCTCCCCGTTTTTGTTAGTCCAAACAGATCCATACACACAATGTATAATGAATCAGTGGTTGAGACTTCAACTACTGATTTAAAACTTGATTTTTGTTGCTTTCCATATTGACAAGGATTATAATGTTTTGAAGAATCAAATCTATACTCTGGTAAATCCTTAACTGCTGTTTTCTTAGAGAGTTTTCATATGTTTGTAAGGTTACAGTGTCTTAACATTATATTCCACAACCAAGAATGATATTCCATTACACTATGGAAAGGTAGATCTTGGATTCTATAGTCATCTATATTTAGTGTGTAAACATTCTCTTACCTATTGGAAGAATGAATAATCTCTTCCCTCGAATTTTGTACTAAGCACTTGTCATTACTAAAATTCATAAGGTAAACTTCATCACACAATTGAATTATACTGATGAGGTTGTTCTTATGACCCTTAACAAATAAATAATTTGAGATCAATGTTTTTCCAAGATGAACAATGTTACCAATACCAATAATTTCTCCCTTAGTATTATCTCAAAAAGTAACTTTTCCTACTTTCATTTGGATAATCATTTCAAAGACGTTTGTGTCACATGTCATATGATGGGAACATCCACTATCCATGTACCAAGTGTTTCTATTGGAATTATCATTATTTTCCTGAAAATGAGAGTGTTAGACTTCTGGAATCCAAAATTTCTTAGATCCATAATTATTAGTCAACAAAAATTTTCAGTATCCAAATTTGTTTGGAAAAGAAGGCTTTAAGAAACTCAAGGGATTGAACATTATTTAAAGAAAAACCTTTCTTCCATTTCCCACCACTTTTGCATTTAGGGAAAAACGGGCTCTAGATGGAATAAAATAGTTGTTTTTTCAAATAGGTTTTCTGCGAGTATAACCTACTCCAGAAGTATTTCTTATGATATGATTCTATAATACATTTCTCAAAATTTTCATTACGATAATTAAAGTAAGAAATAAGTTTCTTAAGTTAATATTATTCAGATTTTAGTCTTATAACTAAATTCCTATCATCTAGAATTATTTCTATAGAGTTATATTTTTCCTCAAAAACATTTATTTTTGAAATATACTTCATATGATCTTTAGAAAGTTTTTCCTTTTCAGAATTTACTTCTTTATTTTCTTTAGAATGTTTTTCTAAGATCTCATCCTTATCTTGAATTTCTCTAGTGATATTTAAAATCTCTTTTATAAGAACATCTTCTATAGTATTTCACGCTCTATTTTTTTTAGGAAAATTTATAATTTGTTGCATCTAATAACATGGATAATCTAGATAATTATTCATACAAATGTATTTCTTCATTATCTAAATTTGAAGTATCATTATCAGAAGTAATATCTTCAAGATAATAATTATTATCAAGAGATAAATTTTTTAATTCCTCAACAGAGCTTACCTTGTCCATAAGACATGTATTTGGTAAATAAGTAGTAGCAATGAATCCGATACTTTTCTGTTATAATGATTCATATTCAGAAGATTCACTTCCCAAAGAGTATCCACAACTAGCACTCTGAATTCAGTTTCTTAGGGAATCTGAATCTGAATTCTATAGACATCAGAGTCAAAATTCCGAGGACTACAGAACCAAAATTCTGGGAAATCTGGAACCAAAATTATTAAGGAATTTGGAGTCATAATAAATAGCCATTAAGATTATAAACATAGAATGTTTAGAGTTTGAATTCAAGGATTTTATAATTGGAACTCAAAACATTTGGAGACTGAATTCAGAAGATTCAGAACTTGAATTCATATCTTGAAAATAGAATGCTCTAAATCTGATCATTTATAATATTCTGAGGTTTAAGATGTGAATCCAAATTTTAAACATTGATATTGGAATAGTTATATTATGAGATGAACATTGAAAACATGGTAAGGATAAATTTTTATTGGGGAAGTAAAATTTTCCTTATTAAAAAAATAATAGGGAAAAAGATGTTTTCCTTATGATAGGGTGTTTGTGATTTTCAAAACCTGAAGTAATAGAGAAGTCATAATGAAACCTTATTGACTCATCAATCCCCCCAAACATGAAAGAATGTAAAAGACATAAAGAAACCATATTGACCCAATAATATCCTCCCTTTTGGAAGTACAAACATCCTTATGATAAAGAGAAAATGAATATAAGGACTTAGAAATTTTAGGGACATGAAAATGAAACTATCTCCCTTAACATATGGGTAATGATGAATAATACTAGCTCCCCCTTAGGCTTTGGAAACACTAAGGATCATATTATTGATTTCTGGATTGAGACATACCATTTTAATTCATAAAGAAATCTTCTTGGATATGAACTCCCCCATTAGATGAACTCCTCCTCACTTTGGGAAATTTCTTCTTTTACTTAGTATTCATTTTTCACATTACGTTCTCCCCCTTTGGAATTTCAAAAATGATTAAAGGGAATAGAAAAGGTCATATGGTACCTAAAATATTAGTTCTAAACAAACAAATGACATGGAACCAAAAATTTCATTAGGATTAGAAAAATTTATAAAAGTAAGGGATATAACAAAAGATCATAAATAAACAACATTATCCTTCCTTCTCCTTCAGCATAAACTTCTTTACTATTGTTTTGAGATTCTTTAGTTCCTGGTGATCTTCCTCAGCTCTTTTTAGAAGATTGTCATGATATATATTTTTTCTTTTCAAAGAATTTTTTTCATTCTTCTTGAGTCTTAAGAACCTCTTGCTAAGCCTTCAATTATTCTTCCTACATATCCACCTTATCTTCTTTCTCAATCCTGAGATACCTTTATCTTTTCCAACTCTGAGTTACTGAATACAACTTATGAATAAGATCTTTTACTTCTTGAATCTGATAATTCTGTTCCAGAGTTTGATTCTCCTCAAAACTATTTGTGAAATCCTGGATCTTTACCTCTTCAGTGTGAAATGAATCTGTAAACCATTCATGGAACTCAATAATTATTCTCATCTCTTAAACTATCTTCCTTGACTAGTTTTTCATCTTTTTGTAAGATCTTTTGTGGGCTTTTTAGCATATAAGAAAAGCATTGAAATCTGACTCCTGTTTTACACACTTATCTATCACCATGGATGTTGAGTTTGATTTCTGAATTAATGAATGTAAAAGAATTTCTCATCTAGGTTTATACTGGGAAAAATTGGTATAGTCCCCATAAGTTTCTTCAAGGTCTAGACTACAAAATCATGTCCAATAGAGGATGAATCCGAATAAGATATTTTTCTTGGTGTGGATTCTTTTTCTAACTCATCAAATTTCCTCTTTGAAGATCCACCGACATTTTTTTTATTAACCATAACCTTGGAAGGTTTATTAGCTACCATCAGTTTTCCAATATTAGCCTTTGGGATGGGTTCTTATTGGTCAAGAGATTCATTCTCATTATCAGAAAGCTAAATGTTTTTGACTTCATGTATCTCTTCCTTTTTTTCTCATACCTCATCATCCTCTATGTGGATAAAATCATTATTGATTGTTTCTTATTATGATGGGTTGTCTACTTCATTTTGAGCCTTCTCCACATCCTGTTGAGTAGTATCATGTTATGATGATTAAGATTGAAATGTTCAGAATTATAATTTTTCACAATGACTTTCCTTCTGATGAAAATCCTCAACTTTCATAATCATATCATCGGTATACCCACTTTCAGATTCTTCTTATTCTTCTTCCAATAATTTTTATTCTTCAATAACTTCATCTTGATGTTTTTTTCCAAAATTACAAAATTTTTTCCCGAGGTCTCCGGTAATGATTCTATCTATAAGGATTCGGGTACTATAATCTTGTTGGATGATATCTGAACAGCCTTCAAAAGTGATTGCACTATCTCCACCTCATACATCATTTTATTTTGTTTCATTTATTTCTCTTGCCTCTACATCTCTTTAACTTCCTTTTCATTTCGATATCTTTCTTCAGCAGATTCCAGTACAAACGTAGGCTCCCCTTATTTTTTATTCTTCTTGGATTCCATCCACATAGCTACAACCTCATTAGGATAATCTTTTGGTTTCTTTTTCTTTGGTGTTGCAGATTGTGATTCCTTGGCTATTGGAGATTTTTCTTTCTCTTCTACTTCCTTCAACTTATTCACCCATCTTCCTTTCATAGAGGACATAGCCTCCTCCTATTTCTTTGAGAAAACACCACCTTATTCCTTGGGAAATTCATATAATTATTCGGATTCTATGGAAAATCCAAAATTCATTTTTCTCAAAGTATAATCACTTAACAACTTAGTTTTTCAATTCCTAGAAATAGATCTGCAAGGGATTTTGAATGATTCTAGACACTGTACAATCATATTTGACATAATTGGTGGATACATAGTAATTTTATCCTTGAGGTTTCCATTCATTATGTTCTCAATTGTAATCAATATATTCTTCACCAATTTTATCTTGCATAGGTTTTCCAAAAAATCCAGAATATACATGTCACCCTTCTTCAAAGTATCCCTGTCTACTTTTCTCGGTATGATAAATCCTTGAACCCATAATTATAGATTCCAATAATTTGTAGTGATTTGGAGAATTTTGGGAGTCTTTACTTTGGAAGGACCAAGACAAGCCATGACTTTCACCTTATAAAAGCTACCTGGGACATCGGGCAACTTATGAGAACAAAACTCTGCTTCCCCTTCATATGGTATACCAACAAAGCATTCAGCCTTGGTGTAGGACGGTGAATATGTTTTTCCATAACACTTGAAGGAAAACATACTTCTTCCTTATTCCATGAGGAAAGTCACTGACTCATAGAATTCAATTAACAAATACAGATATACCGAATCCTAATATTTTGGGGTTGAATGGAAATCACTTTCTCATCCATTCAGCTTTATATTATTGGTGATGATAGAATTATAAATCGTGAAAAACATCAGATCCACTATCCTATCTCAATATATCATCCATTCATAGATTGGTTTGACAGTTGACATATCTTTCGGAGAGAATACTTTGACAGATATTAGGATGTAAGAAATATCTGAAATGTTTGGAACGAGCTTTTGTATGAGGGTAGAGCTTCAACATGCAAGATCTTTGAGATCGGTGTGGGACAACCATCTGTGGTTCCTTTATATAGGAAAGTAAGGTGATGGTTCAACTTTGGTAGTCAATCTAATGGTTGAACAAACATTTGATCAGATCTGACAATTGAGATGATAGTCAGAAGGAAAATTTGACAGAATCTGATCTTTTGAGATTTCTAAGAAAAACTATCGGATTCTAGAAAAATTGAATACAAAAAACATAAAAAACAGACAACGATACCGACAAATAAATGGTGATTATGAATATTTAAGAAAGAAAACATAAATTTTGGATTGCAGATATGATTATTCATAATGTGGAAAATTTTCCTGGAAGAACATTAGATTCTTAAAATTTTGATTATGAGAACTATACTAAGAAAATAATTTTTCTGAAAAACATCATTACGGAAATTTTATGTACGAAAATATTCATTACGAAATTTTAAGTACAAAAGTCTTCATTAAGAAAAATTTAAGTACGGAAATTATCATTACGAAAATCTTAAGTACAAAAATCATCTTTAAGAAAATATTTGTACAATAATCTTCATAATGAAAATTTTAAGTACGAAAATTTTCATTACCAAAATCATAATTACAAAACTATTCCTTACAAATATTTAATGAACAAAAATATTAATAACTAAAATATTAAATACAAAGATCTTCATTAAAATAATTTTATGTATAATTAAATCATTACAAAAATTTTTTGTACAAAAAAACTCATTACAGAAACTTTATGATCAAAAATCATCATTATGATAATTTTAAGTAAAACAATCACCATTAATAAATTATTAAGTACACAAATCTTCATTATAAAAAATTTATGTACAAAAATCATCGTTAGGAAAATTTTATGTACAAAAATATTCATTATGAAAATTTTAAGTACAAAAATCATCATTAAGAAAATTTTACGTGAAAATTCATTATTACAAAAAAAATTTAAGTACGAACATCTTCATCATGAAATTCATAAGTACAAAAATCACCATTATGAAATTTTTAGACTATGAAATTTTTTTGAATCTAACAAACAAATGTACTCCACCATTGAAAAGGAGTTCCTTACTATAAGAAGATAGGTTTCCATAAGAACTTAACATTAAAGATTACCATATGGTTATCATTCCTAACTTCTGTTTATTGTATTCAAATCTATCAGAGGGTAAGGATTTTGTGAAAATATAAGCAAGTTGATCTTGTGTTCTGATAAATTGAAGAATAATATACCCTTTTTGTGTGTGATCCCTAAGAAAGTGATGCCTAATATCTATGTGTTTTTTCAGAGAGTGATATGTAGGGTTTTTTCTTAGGGAATTTGTTATAGTATTATCACACAAAATTTTTGTTTCAACAAAACTCATGCCATAATCTATGACTGTGTGTTGCATCCACAATACGTGAGCATAACAACTTCCAGCTGCTACATATTCTGCTTCAGCAGTGGAATGTGCTACTAAGTTTGTCTTTTTTGCATGACCAAGAAAATATTTAATCTCCTAATAAATGGAAAGTTCTGAATGTAGTTTTTTTTTCCATTCTACATCCACCAAAATCAGCATCAGAAAAACCATTTAGAAAAAAATAATTGACAAAAGTGCAAAAGAGTACTACATCCATGTTTAAGTACCGAAAAATCCTTTTCACCGACTTTAGATGAGATTCATGAGGATTGGATTGATATCTTGCACATAAGTATACTAAAAACATTAAGTCTAGATGACTAGCTGTCATATAAGGTAGACTTCTTATCATACCTCTAAAAGATGTTTGTTATACTTTTTTTCTAGCTTCATCAAGATCATGTTAATTTGAGGTACCAATATGAGTACTTATACTATTGTTGTGCTCATATCCATACTATTTTTGAAGATATTTAATATACATATATTGGGATATAAAGATTCTTAATGGTTATTGAGAAATTTGAAACCCAAGGAGAAATGTTAACTCACCCATCGTACTCATTTAAAACTCAGATTTCATTAGATCCGCAAGTGAACTAGTTTAATATTGCTGAGATTAACCAAATATAATGTCACCAACATAAATTTGAACAATCAAAACATTTTTTTTATCGTTCATTAGAAAAAGGGTTGTATCAGAATTTCCTTTAACATAATTATTTTGAATCAAAATTCATATAAATCTATTATACCATTCTCGAAGGACTTTCTAATGTCCATACATGACTTTGGTATGTTTGTAAACATGTTCAGGATGTTTTGTATCTTCAAAACCAGGAGGTTGTTCAACAAAAACATTCTCTTGGACATAACCATTAAGGAATGCACAATTAACATCCATTTGAAAAAGTTTTCAATTGATGAATGCTGTAAAGGAATGTAGAATACGAATAGATGAATGTCTTGCTATGGGATCATAGGTTTCTTCATCGTCTATTCCTTCTTTTTGATTATAGCTTTTAGGAACTAATGTAGCTTTGTTTCTTATTATGATTCCATTTTCAGCACAATTATTTCTGAAGACCAATTGTACTCTAATAACAGAAGTATTTTTATATCATTCAACCAAGGTCCAGACTTTATTCATTTCTAATTCATTTAACTCATCATGCATGGATTTTTTCCAATCATCATCACTGATAGATTTGTTAGAGATTTTTTTGTTAATATTTGGAAAGTAATGATTTATGTACTACATAATTTCTTAGAAAACTTCTTGTCCATTCAGGTTGACTTACATCCCCAGTCTTACTCATTCCATTATTAGAAATGATATAATGGTCATTAATATCATTTCTATGAATGGTTTAGGATTAATGGAATGGCCTCAATGAAATATGTTTCTCCTCACGAGTTATATGATTATGAAATTTGTTTCCCTTTCACAAGTTATTCTTTTATATAGTGATTATGAAGACTATCTCTTTTCATAAGTTTTTATGTTATGAATTGATAATGATACCCATTTCATTTCATGTTTTATTATTTGATATTTATGAAAACTATCACATTTTATGGTTTATTATATGAAGAATGTTTTAATTTTATTACCGCATGTATATGAAGTAGTTTATAATGATATGGATGAGACATATATCTCCCTCTAATGAATTGGCTAATAATTAATTAATAATTCATATAATAGTTTGGAGTGAACCTGATTACATGTTCATAATGCTATGTATTAACCTAGTTTCATATCTATAAGTTTATTCAAGAAACTAACAACATGATATAATTTTTTGGGATTCAAACTAAATACATTATAAAAATGTTATGCTAGGACATGGTCTCATGTCCAAAAGGTAATGCATGATCCTAATTACATGTTCACAATGTTATGCATGGACCTGGTTTCATGTCCATAATTTTATCAGTGAACCTGATTACATGTTCATAATGATACGAGTGAACCTGATTATAGGTTGAAACTGGTATGTATAGACATGGTTTCTTGTAAAAATATTTATGTGTAAACCTAATTACGTGTTTAGAGTGTTAGTTATGGACATGGTTTCATGCCTAATTATAGATATTAGGGTCTAATTTCATGTCCATAACATAACGATTTTACATGTTTATACTTATACAAGTTTACAATGTTATAAACCAAATCTCATGCCACAAATTCCATGTCTTATTCCAATATTATGGTTTCAGGATTTATGATATTAATTATATTATGATCTTTGTCTTATAAACATCAAATATTTTTTTATGATCTCTAATCTATAGGATGTTATCATCAAATGTTATGGTCATGTTTCATACCCTATATGTTCATTATATTCAAACACATTTTCTTTATTTACCATTTTTGAGAATTTGAGATCGCCCCTTTCTTATGTTTCCTTTCACTAGGTTATAATGAATTTTTTAGGCAGTAGATCTAATGATGTATATCATTATGGGAGATGGTGATGGTAATTCACCAGGATATAATTTTTTTCCATGTTTCCAAAGACGGTAATATGTTTTGGTCCTCAAGAATGTATATTGTAATGTAATAAATATTAATTTTAAATGATGTAATATCCATGTATGTCAATCATTATGCGCTATATTTTATTTATGAAATTATACATTTCTAAATAGTTTCCTATCAATAATGTTTCGTTTCTGGATTCAATCAGAATGAATTATATGATACATTAAATATTATAAAATAAATACAAAATTAAAATGAATAAAATGAGGATTGTCCTCTTGATGAAATCTATTAAATATTTTCAATCAAATCACACGGTGAATTGAATATTTTGTGGAACCAAATGTTCGATACAAAGGTTTCATCACCGATGATATCTATTTAAACATTTTGATGTAAATCTAACATGATTTGATATCATTAAAAAATAAATTATTATAATAATCCAACTACATTAGTCACAGATATTTGATTACGTCAATTTTCACCATATTGATGACATTTACATGCTATTTTTCTACATGTTTTTTTTTTAATTTTTTAGAAAAATTTAACATTATGGATGAACTAACTATAAAATAAAATATTCAAATAAAATGTATAGATGTAGTATCCTCCATTTTTGACATCCAAGGATAGGAATTTTCATTGATTATTTTTAATGGATGTCCAAGGATAACATTGATTGTATGGAGATCGCATAATTTATATCATGTTACACCACCTGGATCTATTTTCCCTATTTTTTCATGCTAGGTTATACAACAATGCGATGTGTGACATCACATTTATCTATCATCATAATATTAATATGATCCAAGATAGATAGAGGACAAATATAAAGGAATTACATTCCAGAGATATGGAGATGATTATTACACTCAAGGGTTTGTCCATTATGTTGGACCTACCAATCAATAATATTGCTATAACCGGATGAGTGGGGTAGAATGTTTAGTTATTTTTCATCTATTAGTGGTAATTGTGGTCCACAATATAATACAGTACATTATTACCAATAGATCATGAATTCCATGGATAGAAATTCACTTTTCACATTTAGATAATGATGCATCTTGGATTCCCATTCTATGATTTTCACATGCATAAATTTTATGGTTAATCAATGGCATGATATTTGTTTATAATTAAAATAAATTAGTTCATTAGATGTATTTAATTATATTGAATGAGATCAAGATGATATTGTGGTATAACTGGTTAAATGTAAGTATCACACATACAAATAGGGTTCAATGTAACACATGTCACATCAATAAGATTTATATCCCACAATATGTTATTCTAATAAAAATGTGGATATGGGAGCACATCCAATGCATAACTCCGACTAAAAACACACAATGTTAAGATGATATTGTACTAGAGTCAATTACATGGATGTTTTTATGTTTTTCATTCATTATGTTGTAAAAAATTAGTGTATAACATTATATTATCAAATATATGTATAAAAATGTTATCTATATGCGGAGTTAAGAATATTTTTATTCACATATATTAATCCATGATGTCAGTTATTATATATTTATTTATTTTAGTATTCAACCGGTTGATGTAAGTATTTATTAATTTTATAGTTACATCATTATTTTTCATAATACATGTATTAATTTAATAATTAATTATTCCTTTTTTCAGGTTTCATGGATTCTATATACTGAGGATATCATGTAGAGTCTCCCAACATATTGTACAAAGATATTATCTTTAAGATCATACATCATTCCACTACATATTTTTCTCATTGACGAGTGGGATTAGACATATTGGGTTATGACGAATCTCATCTTTTATAAACGCTTTCCTACACATCATTGTCTCATACCGTCACTTATTTCCATAAAGATGTCATGGAAGAATGTATTTGAGAAGAGGAGATATCATTCCTGGTATATTGAGATGTGGGGAATATTACAAGAGTCCCAATTTGTATGGACCAACACAATTTGAATGCATATATTCAATCAGATTGATTATGATACCTAGTACTATATGTCCCAAGTGATACATTTTACATAACTCAGACCTGTCTATCATGACGTGGTAATAATTAATTTTGCAGTTTTGGAACATTTTTTATTAACATTACATAACTGCAATTTTTTATAGGATCATCATATCACTGATCTCCATAACATATATAACCTCATAGAGAAAGGCAGATTTGACAAAGCATATTTTAGTAGAGCTTTGACTATGTTTCATCATCCCAGGGATAAGATTTGTCATTGGATTTTCATTTATGTACCAAGAAATACTCAGGATGTTGATCCAAATATAGATGTTCCAAGGGATGATGACCCTGTTATGGATACATATGATGAACAAGATGGGGTTGTTCATCATGATCAGGAAGATACTCCTCCTTCTCACATTACAAGCGAGCCACATCCATGACTCGAAAAATTGGTGTACATTTAGTCTGTTAGAATGAATTTTCTTTTTGTAGAGATAGAAATTGACATGGTTTTCATGCATTATTTATTATACTAGGATCCTTAGATATCCATTGTACAACCGCCATTGTGTGAATGTGATTGAGAGAGTTACATCCACTAGAAACAATCCTTAGAGGTTTGACAAGGTATAGGTGTCAATACATTAGAACTAAAACTTATTCTTCAAGTTGATTTGGAGGTTGGTATTGGGGATAATAAATAAGAGTAATGTGATCCAAATAATAGACAAAGACAAACTGGTTGTGGACACATTATATTCAAACATGGTTGTGGAATAGAGGGCCTTCTTGACCAATAATATTGATTAGATTAATTCATAAAATATGTTTTAAAAAAATTATGTATACATTATTTAAAAACATATTAATATATGAGTATCATATTCTATATTATAGAAAAAGACACACACATTGTGGATTTATTATATATAACCCTTGTTGTGGCATAAAGGGACATATAAGCCATAAACGTAGATTATATTGTTACATGTAATATGTTTTTTTAAATCATTATTTATAAATTATTTAAAAACATGCTAATATATTACTTATTTATTCATAATTCAATTAAATTCTACAATGGTAAATTCATAAAAATATTTTTTAATGAATAAGAAACAATAATTTTAATAACTATATTTTTAATAATAATATTTACTAAATGTTATTTATATCAATAAATATTATTATTACTATCCATATTTAATATAATAAATAATATTCCTAAATATATTGTTAAATACTAATAATATTATTCTTTTGAATAAAATAAATATTATAAATAAATATTATTTAATTTCAAATGCTTAATTAGTATATATTATATTGATAAAAATATGATGTATTAATATAATATAAAAGAATCTTAAAATAATTATTAAATGTTTATAATATTATTAGTCTCAATTTTATAAATATTAATAACCTTAATAAAATATATTATCTTTGTAACGTCCCAGACCCAGCCAGCCACCCGAATAGTGCCGAACGGGTCGGGTGTTACTACCTTAGGTGCACCTCCCCGAACGCCAAAGGCTGCCGACTAGCAGTGAGGGTCTGTTAGGTATATTGGGGAGGCTATACCCTCTTGGAGGATCATAATAAGGGTACTGGTCCATGTATAAGAGTAAAGATGCAGTGGAAAGAAAGACTCAGCAGATTCGAACTAGACCCGCAGAGCGGAAGCATAATCAATATAGATAAACAACGGAAGCAGTAAATGACACAACAACAGCGGAAATAAAGACAAAAGCATGTTAAGAACATGAAACTACAACTAAACAGTAAAACATGCATCTGGAGTAGGTCATACACAACTGAATATAAACAGGGCGCCAATGGCTATCCAACAGGAGCTACAAAAACATGCCAATACAGAAAGTAAACAAAACAAAGTAAACCTCGATAGGCATGAACTCAAGGTCCATACCATCTCCATGCAACAACTAACTCAGCCCAGCTCCTAAAGCTGGCCTCTTTCCTGCACGTAAGTCCATAAAGTTTGTACGCGTCCCGAAGGGCCCATGTAGGGTGTGAGACAAATCGCAGTAGGATACCACCCAATGGTGCGTACCAAATATATGTGTTTAAGAAATCATGAATTTAAAAGGAAAGGAGTAAACAATTGATTCACAAATAAATACAAACTCCACTAGTGCTCAACAGCCACCATGGAGCGTCACCTACTTCAGCCAACGCCGGAATATCTGTCGTGTAACCCGGCACCATGTGACACCTGACACCTTGTGTCTCAAATACCGACGTCCCGAAGGCACGCCCAAAATAGTAACCCGGCACCATGTGCCTCATGACACCTCGTGTCTCAAGTACCGACATCCCGAAGGAACGCCCAAGATAGTAACCTGGCACAATGTCCCTCCCGACACATCGTGTCTCATGTACCGACGTCCCGAAGGCACACCCAAAATAGTAACCAGGCACCATGTGCCTCCTGACACATCATGTCTCAAGTACCGATCTCCCGAAGGAACGCCCATTTCCTGAAGGCTCCTCACCTTCCTTGTGGATTTCTACGACAAGAACCCCCAACCAGAAAAACATAACCACAACTACAGGGGCCTCTACCCACACGAGTGGTCAAACCCACCTCATCAAGGAGTATTTCTGTGTGCACACTACTCAAAGTCCCGGTGAGCGGTAATCACCCAAAATAGTCACAAGCCACCAAAACAACTGACACCTCATGTCCCTACAACCATGTCGCTCAAGTCCGATGGCCTCTCCATCCAAGTAACCTGGGCCATGACCAACATGACAGCCACACTACCTCAATCCGACGTCCATCACGCCCAATCCTGTGGTCAAAACCACCCAAAGTGACCTGGGAAAATCCCCAACCTGTGATCAGTATCACTTGAAGCATAACCGGGCCAAGACCAACACAACCCAAGGGGTCCAGCAGATGCAATTCATAAATTGCATATATAACATATGTAAATAGAAAACAAAACCAGGAAAAACCAACTAAACAGTCGAATTGCACTATACCGTTGTTGTCCCATACCAGCACAGAGGTCATAAATGCCTCTAACAATTTAACAGGATTTAACAAATTAAACTAGACAGTTTATAACAATCATATTTCAATTAAAACAATTTTGGTGCTCCCCGGCCAAAATTCCCCGATGAGCAACGACCCCTCACCCGGCCCTGCTCAAGAAAACTGGTAACCGGGCACACCCAAAAGCTTCCCAAAGGTCCCATAAGCATTACAGTATGAAAAATAAGATAAACGGGTCCTGCTCAAAATACCCGAAAACGCGACGAAGGCTGTGTCACCCAAACAACTACGAAAACACAAAATGAGGTATGCACCACCTACCTGAGACTCGCACGATGCTACTCCTCCAGTAACACCCTCCAGTTGGGGCTAAAACATGGAAAATCTACAAAATATTCAAAAAATTTCAAAGGGATATAACTCGTTCTAGAACGAAAATCAAACAAAATGGAAAAAGAGGAATCGAGGCCTTACCGAGGGGGTTCCAACGCACTAATCAAAGCTCGAAACGGGTCTTGGATAGTCGATCGGGAAGGGTAAAGGGGTTCGGCCGGCCTAGTTCGCGTATCCAGGCGGAGGAGGGGTGTTCTGCATCAAATCGAGGCTACTGCCCATTTTAGAACAACAAATGAAAGAACACGGCGTGTACTTTGGGACTACACGCCCTGTATGTTTCATTTAACTATTCTAAAAATGGAAAGATTTCGCCGACTTACTTTCCAAGCCTGCTGACATGAGTACACGGCGTGTACCTAGGGGTGCATGGCGTGTAAGTGGGTCCTCTTCCTTTCCTCGCCGACGTACTCACACGCCATGTATATCCCTCATACACTGCTAGACTACACGGCGTGTCTAAAGAGATCACGGAGTGTCCCTAGTTCTTACCCGGCCAACGACCTACATGCCATGTATGGCCTCACACGGTTGGGGGTCTACACGGCGTGTTCAAAACTACAAGTTCATCACACGGCATGTACTCAGTGAGCACACAGCCGGTCACTCGCCTACACATACACGGCGTGTACTCAAGGTACACGCCGTGTAGTCGGGAAATTTCCAGAAAATTCCCATTATATCCAGTTTCCATGGAAACAAGTCAAAAATTAAAACAGGGTCAGGATTTTTCCCCATTCCAAAAACCCGGGTTCATACAAACTCCCCACCATAACGTAGCTCGTCCCTGAGCTACCAAACGAAACCCGGAGATGGCACCTAACACGCCCATCCCAGTTAAACAACCTGGACTACCCCGGTCCCAAGGTTCTGGCTAAATTCCTCAAGGGGCTCCCCTCCTTAGGAATTTCCTACTCGGTCTCAACCAATAAAATTTAAATCAAACAAGGCTCACTAACCTATTTTCCAGATGCAAAATCCTCCCGTGACGCATCGTCACCCCTGCACCTCGTTGGTGCTCCTGTATCGCTACCGACACCCAACGTAACCCGCACCGCATCGGTGTCCGCCTCCACGAGGTCCTGGTGCCGAGAACCTCAAGTAACCCGCATCCACGATGCCCTGGTGCCCACGACACCTCAAGTAACCCGCATCCACGATACCCCGATGCCCACAACACCTCATGTAACCCGCATCCACGATTCCCTGATGCCCACAACACCTCATACGTACACACACACACACACACACACACATATATATATATATATATATATATCACCCAACTGATATGGTGCCAACCCTCTGACTAGCATCTAGTTAGTCCACAAAGATCCTATACATCTCATGCACTCAAAGCAGACATACCATTATAGGTCATGCCACAATGGAAACATGGAGATCACAGCCACACCGCGGTGTACCTCTAACTGTCACCGGCTCACCAGCCTGCTCAGCCTCTGGAAGCTCCACGGTGTGCACCTGCCCTGAAACACGGCTTCCTGACGCCTGACCTCCCAATGCTGCTATAGCATCCCGCCTTTTCATCACATAAACTTTCATTACATTTTACAAAACCGAGGATCTTTAAGGTTTAGTGTCTTGGAAACCAGGAACATAATAAATGAAAGAAAAAAAAAACATTCTTCTTAAACACTTGAAAGGCTTCTCCTCAAGTTCATCCTAGGTTCATTACTGCATCTCATAACCTGGGAACACACATCAAAATAAAGGGTGAGCAGAAGGCCCAGTAAGGGAAACAAGAGGAACATTTTACATGTGAACTTGATATACTTCAATAATGACATGAAAAGATCTTTAAGGCATGAGAAAGAAATCATGAGGCATTTCATAATAAAAACAACATTTTTCATAACTTGAATATGTGGCTACATCATTTAACATAGACAATCATGAACATATCACCAAGGTCCATCCCCAAGGTGTCATTTGAAAATTACCAAGGTTATTCACCAAGGTATCGTGAAAATTGTAATCTCTAGTGGTTACATCATTACCCAATGCATTGGAGCGCTATCAGGGCGCACCCTTAAATTTTCCTTTATTATCATGTGAGCCACATATATCATCATCAAACATTTCATAAATAACCCACATAGCATAAAATAAATGGGTTTCATTTCATAATCATAACGTTTTAAAAACTGCTTTAAAGACATGATCTTTACGTCACTTTAAACCCACGGAAAGGGAAAGCGGGTCTCATGTATGTAAATCCCAGAATTTAAATTGGAACATTTTGATATATATGTGAATACCTTTGTAGAAATAAGAGATTTGAGTATTCAATTTATAACATAAAATAATTTTTGAGAAAAGAGAGAGAGGCATTTTGAGGGGAAAATTCTGCAGCATAACGGCTAAGTTTCGGGGTTTTAGAAATCGTTGAAATGAGAGGGGACATGGGTCACCCACTCATAAATGATACATAAAACAGTAGGGTAAATGAATAAGAAGGACATATGGACATGGTAACAAAATTTTAGGGACATACCATTTGAAATGAAAAACATGGAAGGAAAAAGATTAGATTTCTCTTATGAAAATTCGGCAGCCTTACGGCGTCACTTAACTTCAAAAGAAAATGATTTGACAAGATCAAAAAGGGTCCCTCATCATATGATCATAAGAGATCAGTATGATTGATATAGAGATCATACCCCAACATAATAAAAAGGAACATGAAAGACTTGACATGAAAATTGAACTTGAAAAATGAGAAGGGTGAAAGAATCCCTTAAAAATTCGGCAGCCTAACGGCGTCACTTAAACTTTCATAAAACGAAATGATGAGAGTAAGAGGGGATCTCTCATCATATAAACATGAAAGGGCAGTAAGAGGAATATAAAAGAACATCCTCTCACATAAAAACATGGAGCATAATAGGAATGACATAAAAGAGATTTCATGAAAAGAAAGAGAGGGGTCGGATCCCTTACCTTAAAATGTAACTCTTAAACCTCAAAGGTTGGGACCTTGAGGGCTTGGGGGCACCTTGGGAGGACTCCTTGGGAGGTAATGAGACCAGAAATTCGTTGGGAATGAGTGGGGAGTCGAATGGATGAGAGGAGGGCTTGGTATTTATAGGGAAAGTGAGGGGACAAGGCATTAATGGCCAAGGGACACCTCACATGTGCTTTTCTCAAACCCATGTGCTCTCCCTTGTCATTTATCATGGAGTTAGGCCACATGGGGCCCCCAAAACAATAATTCATCACCCTTGGCCGGCCAACCCTCAAAAGACCTCATGACATCATCATGACACCATTATGATGTCATTAAACATACCGAAACCCTAAAACTGTATTTTTACTATTCACTAAAAATTCAACCTTCTCAGAATAACCCCAAAATTTCACCTTAACCAAATATCAATGCTCTGATTTCAAAAATGAAATCCATTTTATAAAAATAATTTTCTAAATATTTTTAATTTAATTTTTAAATAAAAACACTATTCATCGAAAATTCACTTTTTCCAGAAAAATCCCCAAAAATTACCATAACATAATATCGATGCTCTGAGTTCAAAAATGAAGTCATTTTTATAAAAATAATTTTCTAATTATTTTTAATTAAATTTTTAATTAAAAAACACTATTCACCCGAAAAAAACTAATACTTGAATAATAAGTAATGAAACCGTTATTTAACTATTTTATTGAATCACATTACTTAATCAAGGTGCCTAGATTATTTTAAAACTTTCTTTAAGTGAGATTACTAATCCATTTGGTCATATTACTAATCCTAATCATAAAATCACTATTCATAATTTACTATTCATCAAAAATCAAGTTGATCTTATTAGACTCTAAATTTCGTACTGAACATAATTGTAGAAGACCATTTTTCGAAAATCATTACACATTTTTAATTATTTAAGGTTTACACAACCATTTTTAAAATATCCTTTTTCTAAAATTCATCAAAAATATGCATAAAATATTTATCCGGTCATTTGAAAATTCATAAACATCATCATAAGAAGAAATCCAAATTTTTATTTAAAAAAAAGATTACACAAGGCAATTACGGTCTCGTTACATAACCCCTTATAATACCAGCATAGGACCTAAGAGTAAGGTGTGCTAGGGTGATAGAATTTTGGGGCGGCTCAGTCAACATTGCCCGAGTAGTAATTTCTATCAGTTTGAACTTCTCGCGAAGGCGATTCCGTTCTAGCTTCACATGATGAAGTTCGGCTTGGATTTGGTCCAGAGCAAAGCCCAATGGTGCTACCTCCTTCCCAATCTCTGTTAGATGGGCTTCGATCGGCCCAAGGCTACTAGGTGAGGCCATCAAATCTTCTTTCTATAATAATTAACCAAGATTACTTAAATTTAGAGACAATAATCAAAACATTTTGTTCACGGTGGTCATATTGACCGATGGTCATATAACACTCAAAAACCAATGGTCTCATTTTATTTATAATCATGTTTATAAAATAAAACATTTTTTTGAGTATAAAAAATAACACATGAAATTAGGAAACAAGATTTATTCAAAATTTCGGGTCGTTACAATCTTCCCCCCTTAAGAAATTGCGTCCTCGCAATTTTTTTAAATTGGGTTTTGAAATTTCGTTGAAATTCCCACATCGGAAAAAGAGTCAGTAACACCATTACTTTAAAAGAAAGAAAAGGAAGTACAAAGGCCACCCGAGTTAACCCACACTCGGGTTCCATGTAGGAAAACATGGACATGGAGGAAAAAACAAAGGGTCAGTTCTGAGCGAGAGTGATAGAGAACATGATTAGGAGAAAGTTAACCATGAGAAAATCCCAAACTTATGATGTGTGTAAACGGTCTTTGATTACCTAGTAGGAAACGTAAACCAACAACATTTTTGTTTTACGTTTCTTTTCATAATTTTGAGGATTTCATTTACTACATAGAACAAAAACATAAGAAAATATACCTACCTTCAAGTAGAGTTTCATCCTTTAACAAGTCCGTACCAACACTAATCTTTTCTCCAAATGATGAGAATTCAAAAACACTTGGTCTCATAAAAGCACAAGAATCATCTTCTATAGAATCACATAATCCATAAAAGATTAACTATCTATTTATTCTATCTTTAAACATTATCCCAAAAACTGAAAGGTTAAGGTAAAACAACTCTTCAAAAAGAAAGAATCCCATAGGAATAGAACCTACTTTTAAATCTTCAAAGTTCCATGGTACTACCCAACGTTCATCATAGACCACTCCATAAATAACGGTCCTTAAAATTCTTCAAAATAAACCAAACTAAGATTGAAACCCAAATACAAGAAGGATTTGATAACATAGTCTTCCAAAACAACTTCATTGTACATCTCCAGACAACACCAACCACTCCTAACATCTTATAACAAAAGTAGCTAACCTAAACATATTTTACCCAAGATAGGTTAATCATTCCCAAAAGTAACCTAAATTACTATATGTCCACCTTAAATTCATCAATTCTTCAAAATATAAGTCAACCTTACTCCTCAATGAAAATACTATAGTAATCTATTTACCTCGATCATATAGGGTCCCCAAAATAGTGAACGCCTTCCAAAATAATAATCATCTTTTAATCCCCTAATCATCTCTGACATATTAATACAGAAATTGTCGCATTTCCTATCACATTGGTTGTTGGGACACGTTATTCCATTTCCCACCATTAACTAAGAAGATAAAGTATAATTAGAGGCTTAAATACTTAACCAATAATCATGAAAAGGAACTTAAAGCATATAAGGATAACTTGTAGAAGAAAAGTATACCCTAACTTGTGATCCCCTAGGTTCCCATCTAGGTTATCCATGATCATATATTCTTATGTGAATCTTTATTTTATTTTATCTTTGTTCCTTTAATAATGGTTCATACCAAGCTTATGAATTTACCAAAGCATATCCCCCGGGAGTGTCGTAACCAAGAGTGCAGCAAGGCCCGTTGTCGTGTACCAGTTCCCGTTCGAGTCTAGCTCAAAGTGGTGTTTTCGGGTTTTACCCCTATGTACATCTGTGCCAGAGCCACCTCTACCTGCTCGTATCCAGACAGGGATGTATTTTCTTGGCAACCCCTTACTCAATACTCACCAAAATACCAGGAAGATTTCCTATAATAAACTTTTCTATAGGGTTCCTCCTAGAGTTTTCATATCCTAATTTCCACAAATAACTAAACCATCCTTTGATACCAACTATAGCATCCCGCCTTTTCATCACATAAACTTTCATTACATTTTACAAAACCGAGGATCTTTAAGGTTTAGTGTCTTGGAAACCAGGAACATAATAAATGAAAGAAAAAAAAAACATTCTTCTTAAACACTTGAAAGGCTTCTCCTCAAGTTCATCCTAGGTTCATTACTGCATCTCATAACCTGGGAACACACATCAAAATAAAGGGTGAGCAGAAGGCCCAGTAAGGGAAACAAGAGGAACATTTTACATGTGAACTTGATATACTTCAATAATGACATGAAAAGAACTTTAAGGCATGAGAAAGAAATCATGAGGCATTTCATAATAAAAACAACATTTTTCATAACTTGAATATGTGGCTACATCATTTAACATAGACAATCATGAACATATCACCAAGGTCCATCCCCATGGTGTCATTTGAAAATTACCAAGGTTATTCACCAAGGTATCGTGAAAATTGTAATCTCTAGTGGTTACATCATTACCCAATGCATTGGAGCGCTATCAGGGCGCACCCTTAAATTTTCCTTTATTATCATGTGAGCCACATATATCATCATCAAACATTTCATAAATAACCCACATAGCATAAAATAAATGGGTTTCATTTCATAATCATAACGTTTTAAAAACTGCTTTAAAGACATGATCTTTACGTCACTTTAAACCCACGGAAAGGGAAAGCGGGTCTCATGTATGTAAATCCCAGAATTTAAATTGGAACATTTTGATATATATGTGAATACCTTTGTAGAAATAAGAGATTTGAGTATTCAATTTATAACATAAAATAATTTTTGAGAAAAGAGAGAGAGGCATTTTGAGGGGAAAATTCTGCAGCATAACGGCTAAGTTTCGGGGTTTTAGAAAACGTTGAAATGAGAGGGGACATGGGTCACCCACTCATAAATGATCCATAAAACAGTAGGGTAAATGAATAAGAAGGACATATGGACATGGTAACAAAATTTTAGGGACATACCATTTGAAATGAAAAACATGGAAGGAAAAAGATTAGATTTCTCTTATGAAAATTCGGCAGCCTTACGGCGTCACTTAACTTCAAAAGAAAATGATTTGACAAGATCAAAAAGGGTCCCTCATCATATGATCATAAGAGATCAGTATGATTGATATAGAGATCATACCCCAACATAATAAAAAGGAACTTGAAAGACTTGACATGAAAATTGAACTTGAAAAATGAGAAGGGTGAAAGAATCCCTTAAAAATTCGGCAGCCTAACGGCGTCACTTAAACTTTCATAAAACGAAATGATGAGAGTAAGAGGGGATCTCTCATCATATAAACATGAAAGGGCAGTAAGAGGAATATAAAAGAACATCCTCTCACATAAAAACATGGAGCATAATAGGAATGACATAAAAGAGATTTCATGAAAAGAAAGAGAGGGGTCGGATCCCTTACCTTAAAATGTAACTCTTAAACCTCAAAGGTTGGGACCTTGAGGGCTTGGGGGCACCTTGGGAGGACTCCTTGGGAGGTAATGAGACCAGAAATTCGTTGGGAATGAGTGGGGAGTCGAATGGATGAGAGGAGGGCTTGGTATTTATAGGGAAAGTGAGGGGACAAGGCATTAATGGCCAAGGGACACCTCACATGTGCTTTTCTCAAACCCATGTGCTCTCCCTTGTCATTTATCATGGAGTTAGGCCACATGGGGCCCCCAAAACAATAATTCATCACCCTTGGCCGGCCAACCCTCAAAAGATCTCATGACATCATCATGACACCATTATGATGTCATTAAACATACCGAAACCCTAAAACTGTATTTTTACTATTCACTAAAAATTCAACCTTCTCAGAATAACCCCAAAATTTCACCTTAACCAAATATCAATGCTCTGATTTCAAAAATGAAATCCATTTTATAAAAATAATTTTCTAAATATTTTTAATTTAATTTTTAAATAAAAACACTATTCATCGAAAATTCACTTTTTCCAGAAAAATCCCCAAAAATTACCATAACATAATATCGATGCTCTGAGTTCAAAAATGAAGTCATTTTTATAAAAATAATTTTCTAATTATTTTTAATTAAATTTTTAATTAAAAAACACTATTCACCCGAAAAAACTAATACTTGAATAATAAGTAATGAAACCGTTATTTAACTATTTTATTGAATCACATTACTTAATCAAGGTGCCTAGATTATTTTAAAACTTTCTTTAAGTGAGATTACTAATCCATTTGGTCATATTACTAATCCTAATCATAAAATCACTATTCATAATTTACTATTCATCAAAAATCAAGTTGATCTTATTAGACTCTAAATTTCGTACTGAACATAATTGTAGAAGACCATTTTTCGAAAATCATTACACATTTTTAATTATTTAAGGTTTACACAACCATTTTTAAAATATCCTTTTTCTAAAATTCATCAAAAATATGCATACAATATTTATCCGGTCATTTGAAAATTCATAAACATCATCATAAGAAGAAATCCAAATTTTTATTTAAAAAAAAGATTACACAAGGCAATTACGGTCTCGTTACATAACCCCTTATAATACCAGCATAGGACCTAAGAGTAAGGTGTGCTAGGGTGATAGAATTTTGGGGCGGCTCAGTCAACATTGCCCGAGTAGTAATTTCTATCAGTTTGAACTTCTCGCGAAGGCGATTCCGTTCTAGCTTCACATGATGAAGTTCGGCTTGGATTTGGTCCAGAGCAAAGCCCAATGGTGCTACCTCCTTCCCAATCTCTGTTAGATGGGCTTCGATCGGCCCAAGGCTACTAGGTGAGGCCATCAAATCTTCTTTCTATAATAATTAACCAAGATTACTTAAATTTAGAGACAATAATCAAAACATTTTGTTCACGGTGGTCATATTGACCGATGGTCATATAACACTCAAAAACCAATGGTCTCATTTTATTTATAATCATGTTTATAAAATAAAACATTTTTTTGAGTATAAAAAATAACACATGAAATTAGGAAACAAGATTTATTCAAAATTTCGGGTCGTTACAGCTGCTCCAGTCACCGGCCACTAACCGCTCAGCTGGGCCCCACCATCTCTGTCACGACCTTCGCGCACAGCTGAACCTCGACAACCCTCTCCGGGTACCGAACCTGAACCAACTCCAGACGCCACAGTCTGTCCTGGTCCCCGCCTACCGGCTATCTGAGAAGGTTGCCAGCAAAACCTCTCCAAATGCCTGTCCTGTCCACATGCCTGACAATCCTTCGAAGGCCTACTGCACTGAGCCCGAACATTTCTCGACTGCCCACACTGGAAGAAAATCACCGAAGAACTACTACGAGGTGGTCTAGCTGAATCCCCGGCCGGACTGCCCTGCTGGAACTCATCCCTCCCTCGCTTCCTGCTGTCTGAAACATCACCTGAAGCTTCCGTCCAGCCCAAGTGAGACTCCTCCCATTCGTTTCCCTTGGCTATGAGTGCCTGATTCACAGCTTTGGAGAAAGAACCCAGCCTGAAGATGTTCACATGTTCCAGAATGGCATGCCGTAAGCTATCCCCGAAGCGCCTCACCCTAGCTGCATCGTCACTCACCATACCCGGTGCAAAACGGGACATGTCTGTGAAGGTAGCTACGTAGTCAATCACGGACATATCTCCCTGCTGAAGACTCAAGAACTCCCAAGCTCTCTCTGCCCTCAACGTCTCTGGGTAGAAGTGCTCAAAGAACCTGCCCTCGAAGTCTTTCCAAGCCAGAACCTCGTGCCTATGAGCCTGTACCTGTACATCCCACCAATGCTGCACCGGTTCTCTCAGCATGTACGTCGCCAGCTTGACCCTCTGCCCTGGAGGCATCTCGAGCTGCTCGAAAATCATCTGCATCCTCTCTATCCAGTTCTCAGCCGCCGACAGACCACCCTCTCCCTGAAAAAGCGGCGGGTGCTGCAACTGGAACTCCCGCGTCAGATACGCCATAGAAGGCTTTGTACTATACGCGCCTCTGTCAATCCCCTGCATGACACATACCAGGCTAGCTCGGAGCTGCTCGTCAAGCCACAACCCGAACGATGCAAAACCTAGCTGCTGTCCTGCCTGCACTGGATCCTGAACCTGTTCCAGTCCCTGAGCCTGTACCTACGGCTCGTGCTCAGCTCTACCGAAGTCTGACCCTGGTCTTGCGGCACTACATCATATCCTACCTGATGCTCCATCGATCCATGAAGGAGTAACCCGCTGAATACCCTAAATGTTCAGACAGATCATATATATATAAAAATATATTCTACAGAGATAAATAAAGCAGTAAAAGGAAGTGCATAACAACTACCCTTACTCCCCCTCACCACAACCCATTCCCCACAGCATCCTGGCCTCACGACCTCCTTACCCGCCCTCAACAGAGCTAAGTATCACAAGTACCTCGGGACATGCCCGTCTCGACAACTCACGTTTCCTTAAACCGAAGACCAAGTTGCCCAATCCTGACAGTTACACTGCATCACCCATAGTACCTGCCTGCTCTCATAAGAGTCAGACCCAATTATCCTGTAGCATGAAATTCTACAAAATATAAACCATGGAATACTCAATTTACACAACTAGCAGTTCTATCAGGAATTTCACCAACTCAAATTTTAAAGTATATAAATCATGGCATTTGATTTTTCATTCAAATGACATTATCACTTCACAAATCATACGTGCAATTATGAAAATGAAATACCCTAAAATGTGCCTATCAATAGCCAAGAAACCAAGGATTTCAATACCGGGCCAAGGTCCAAATCTCCCTTACCATTTTGGGTCAAGGGTCACATATCACAATCACTAACATCACACATCATGTGATCCACCGAGGTGGAAATCATATCAACTGTAATCTGAGAAAAAGAAAATAGGAGTTCCCACCCATGGTGACATGGTCCTTCCCTCGCACCTGGGGCTGCAGGCACCCAAGCACAAGCTAGAAACCCAGTTCTAGTTACAACAAATTATCTCCAGTCTACCATATCCCAAATAGTAAAACCAGCAGAACGAAACGAGAAGCCTCAAACTCATTAGTATCCAGTAAAACGCTGCTACTAAATCCCTGTCAAGAACCCCTCTAATACCACTTTGTAACATCCCAGACCTGGCCAGCCAATAGAACAGTGCCGAACGGGTCGGGTGTTACTACCTTAGGCGCACCTCCCCGAATGCCAAAGGATACCGACTAGCAGCGAGGGTCTGTTAAGTATAGTGGGGTTGCTATACCCTCTCGGAGGATCATAATAAGGGTACTGGTCCAAGTATAACAGTAAAGATGCAGTGGAAAGAAATACTCAGCAGACTCGAACCAGACCCGCAGAGCGGAAGCATAATCAATATAGATAAACAGCGGAAGCAGTAAATGACACAACAACAGCAGAAATAAACACAACAGCATGCCAAGAAAATGTAACTACAACTGAATAGTAAAACACACATCCAGAGAAGGTCATAAACAACTGAATATAAACAGGGCACCAATGGCTAACCGACAGTAGCTACAATAAGCATGCCAATACAGAAAGTAAACAAAACAAATTAAACCCAGCTAGTGATGACCTAAAGGTCCATACCATCTCCATGAAACACCTAACGTAGCCCAGCTCCTGAATATGGCCTCTTTCCTGCACATAAGTCCATAAAGTCGGCACGCGTCCCAAAGGGCCCGTGCAGGGTGTGAGACAAATCTCAGTAGGATACCACCCAACAGTGCGTACCAAATATATGTGATTAAGCAGTCATGAATTTACAAGTAAAGCAGTAAACAGTACGATGCACAAATAAATACAAACTCCACTGGTGCACAACAGCCACCATGGAGCGTCACCTGCTTCGGCCAACGCCAGAATCTCTGTCGTGTAACCCGGCACCATGTGCCACCTGACACCTCGTGTCTCAATTACCGACGTCTCGACATCACACAGAAAATTTTAAACCGGCACCATGTGCCTCCTAACACCTCGTGTCTCATGTACCGACATCGCGAAGGAACGCCCAAGATAGTAACCTGGCACCATGTGCCTCCTGACACCTCGTGTCTCATGTTCCGACGTCCCGAAGGCACGCCCAAAATAGTAACCTGGCACCATGTGCCTCCTAACACATCATGTCTCAAGTAACGACGTCCCGAAGGCAAGCCCATTTCATGAAGGCTCCTCACCTTCCCCGTGGCTTTCTACGATAAGCACCCCCAACCAGAAAAACCTAACGGCAACTACGGGGGCCTCTACCCACACGAGTGGTCAAAACCACCTCATCACGGAGTATCTCTGTGTGCACACTACCCAAAGTCCCAGTGAGAGGTAATCCCCCAAAATAGTCCTATGACACCAAGACATCTGACACCTTGGGTCCCTGTGACCATGTTGCTCAAGTCCTATGGCCTCTCCATACAAGTAACATGGGCCATGCCCAACCTAACAGTCACACTGCCTCAATCCTACATCCATGATGCCCAATCCCGTGGTCAAAACCACCCAAAGTAACCCAAAAAAATCCCCAACCGGTGATCAGCATCACTCATGCGTAACCGGGCCAAGACCAACACAACCCAAGGGGTCCGGAAGATGCAATTCAGCAATTGCATATATAACATATGTAAACAGAAAACATAACCAGGCAAAACCAACTAAACAGTTGAATTACACTATACCGGTGCTGTCCCATACCAGCACAGAGGTGTTAAATGCATATAACAATTTAACATGCTTTATCAAATTAAACTAGACAGTTTATAACAATCATATTTCAATTAAAACCGTTTTGGCGCTCCTCGACCGAAATGCCCCGATGAGCAACGACCCCTCACCCGGCCTTGCTCACACAAGATGGTAACCGTGCACACCCTAAAGCATCCCAGAGGTCCCATAAGCATTACAGTATGAAAAAGCATATAAAACGGGTCCCGCTCCAAATAACTGAAAACGCGATGAAGGCCGCATCACCCAAACAACAACGAAAACACAAAATGAGGTATGCACCACCTACATGAGACTCATACGATGCTACTCTGCCGGTAACACCCACCAATTCGGAATAAAACACGGTAAATCTACAAAAGATTCAAAACCGCACAATGGGATATAACATGTTCTAGAATGAAAATCAAACAAAACGGCCAAAGAGGAATCGAGGCCTTACCGAGGGGGTTCCACGCACTAATTAGAGCTCGGAACGGGTCTCGGACGGACGATCGGGAAGGGGAAAGGGGTTCAGCCGGCCTGGTTCACGTATCCGGGCAGAGGAGGGGTGTTTTGCCTCAAAACGAGGCTACTTCCCATTTTAGCACAAAAAAAGAAATTTCACGGCGAGTACTTTAGGACTACACGCCGTGTATATTTCATTTAATTGTTCAAAAAAAGGAAAGATTCCGCCGAATTACTTTCCGAGCCTGCCGACATGAGTACATGGCGTGTACCTAGGGGTACACGGTGTGTACTTGGTTCCTCTTCCTTTCATTGCCGACATACTCACAAGCCATGCATATCCCTCATACACGGCTAGACTACACGACGTGTCTAAAGGGAACACGACGTGTCCCTGGTTCTTACCCGGCCAACGGCCTACACGCCCTGTGTGGCCTCACACAGTCGGGGGTCTACACGGCGTGTTCAAAACTACACGGTCATCACACGACATGTACTCGACGAGCACACGGCCTGTCCCTCGCCTTCACATACACGGCATGTACTCAAGGTACACGGCCTGTAGTCTGGAAATTTCCAGAACCATCCAATTAAATCTAGTTTCCTCGGAAACAGGTCAAAAATTTAAATAGGGTCGGGATTTTGACCCGTTCCAAAAAACCCGAGTACTTTCAATATTATTTATTATATATGTAATCTAATAATAATAAAATATAATATATTAACAATAATACTTGCATCTACAAGAAAATATTTTTTAAAGTAAATATAACTTTACCCACATTAATATACAGTAAATATGAAATGTAATGATATTATTTATATGAATTCCATATTAATATATTATTATTTATTGATAAATAATACTACTAATAATTATTAAATAATTACATATTAATAAATTACTAATAATTATATCATCAAAGAATTTAATAAATAGCTTATAATGAAATTTGCAGTAGATTAATATAACTATTAACTATTAAAAAGTTACCTAAATAAAAATTGTTTTATTTACAATGATATACAATAAATAACAGATATGATGTTATTAATTAAAATAATAACATAATGATATATTATTAATTAATAAAAAATAATAAATTTGATAATTATGAAAAAAATTACGCATTTATATATTATATATAATTATATCAACCAAAAATTTACCAAAGATTTATATTTAAAATAGAATAAATATTAGTTTTCATACTTTTAATTAATTTATAACATAATAATAAAATATTAATTAACTGTGAAAAATAAAATTTATTATTAATAAATAAATCATTTAATAAAAAAAAATTCATATTTTAAAAAAAATATTTAACATATATTTATAAATAATATTCGAAAGAAATTTATGTTATTAAAAAATATTATATAATTAATTACAAAAATATATTATTTGTAGATACCCAAAGCTTATTGTACATGAACATTTCATTACTTTTGCGGAATACTTAGTACATAACAAAAAAAACACACATAAGGATCGTAATAGTTTAGTGTCTTTGGAAACTCGGAACGTAATCTTCTAATCGTGTTGAAAGATCTTCGACATCTCCCGTAAAAATCTTCTTTTTTTTATACCTAAAAACTTTCTTTATATCCTGGGGAAAAGAAAACATAAAAGGGTGAGCTCAAATGCTCAGTAAGGGTAAACAAAAGAAACATCAATCACATCATATACATAAGAACAAAGCTTTTGGAAATCTTAACCTCCAAAAAGAGAGCTCATAATATCATAACATGGGATAAATCATAGAACTGAAATGTAATCCCAATAATCATAACATAAAACATGAAACTTTGTGGCATACACACATAATCATAGAGAATCATTTCTTGTTAGTCAAGACTCATTGTCAAGACTATCTTAGTGGACAAAGTCCCTTTCTGAACCGAGTCACCCTCGTTTCAGTCCTGTTTCACTGAACCGGTATAACCTACCATTCCAGCCATGTTTATCTCATGATATATAAAATCTTTACCCAATTCATTTGAGGGAAATATAGGTCCCACCCATCTCATAATGAAACCATTCTTATGTGTGCCACAAAGTCAGAAAACCATACATCATAGCATAACCCATGTAATAAAAATGGGAATCTTAAACATCATGACATCATAAAACCATTCATATAAGATAAAGGAATTCATAAACATAATTCCATCATAACATAGTCAAATAAATGTAAAAATATTGATAGAAACAGAACCCTTTATTATCTTAGATGGAAAATTATTTTGATAAAACACTTGAGTTGAATTCTTGAGGAAAATATCCTTTCTTCTTCAAAATAAATTTCTTTTCACAAAACATCATGCAATTTTAAAAGAAAGAGATTTTATTGAAAATAGTCATGAAATATTTTGGAGGAAGCTTCATGAAAATAAGGCTTTATAAAACCGTAAAAATCCATTCGTTCCGTATAAGTTAAAAAAACATTCTTCATACTTTTGTCGAAAAAGTCAAAAAGTACCTCGTACGAAAAACGACAAAAGATTCCTTTCATATCTTTTACTAAAAACTCGCCGAAGTGTAAAATTGGATTTAAAAAATTGTAGGTGGATAAAAATAATATTACATATTGAGGAAACATGGATGTGGATGATAAAATGCACCCCAGTAAATTACAAGGTATAAACAATCTCGGATAGAAATGAGATTGTGATATTTCCCTTACCTTAGGTCTGAATTGCTTTGTAAGTGTCCCAACCTCCTGTATAATGATTTAAATCATGTTATTGACTTATTCCAGAATCATATTAATTGTTATTATATCATATATGGTCCACTTATGACTTTATATTACCCGTTCTTTTGTAAATTCATGTTAAAGTAGCGTTTTGGGTAAAATCGTCTCAATTGTCGTTCGTGTTTTTAACTTGTAATTATTCATATGATTACTTAGATCATGATTACTTAATTCCAGAATATAAAACTTGATTTATATATATATATATATATATTCAGAATATACATATATAATAAATCAGTAGATGGAATGAAATACACCGTTCATGGAGACGGTAGTCCGTACGTACGCATGAACGCTGTTTTCGTTTCCTTATTGAATTGAATGGAATTAAGTAGATGGAATACATATAAATATAAATAATTCCAGTATAATTATTATATCATATATTTCATTAGTAACTATTATATATACTTTATAATCATTCATGAATGGTTAATCATTGAGAATGAATCTCATCGCGTCGTGGAGACGGTAGTCCGTACGTACGCACGAGCGATGATATCGTTCCCATGGTCATGGAATTGTGTTTAAGTGTATTTATACTATTTCAGTATCAATATAAATTTATAATAATCATATATAGTCACTCATTAAACCATTCTACCCATCCAATTAAGGTGGTGGCGGAAAATAGATTACACCACAGCGTGGAGACGGTATTCCGTACGTACGCACGTGCGGTGATTTCCTTTTTCCGTAGGATGGATAGAAGGTTAATTAGAGTTGTTTCATATTTATAATAACATATCAGTATATAAGAAATACTGATGTTATTACTTTATCATGAAACAACTAAAGAAGAAGAAGTTGAAGAAGAAAGAAATTGAAAAAGATCGGTAATGGATATTACCTCTTTTTGACGCGCCTTTTCTTAACCTCCACTTAAAGAACTAAGGATGGTCTTTGAAGAAGACCAGGACCTCTAGGATGATAATAGGGAAGTGGAGAAGATATTTTGGCAGGGTTAGGCCAAGCTTGAAGGCTCAATGTTGTGTGAGGATGTGAGGGAGGAGGTGCCCTATTATAAGGGAGGAGAGGGGCACCTTAGGAATATCTCAAAATATTATTTTATATTAAAGTCAAAATCGGTTTATAATGGTTCCAAAGGGTCTTATTTCGAAGATAAAGTGGGGATGGGTCGAAATCCTATCAACCAATAGGATTTAGACAAGTTTAGCGTATTATTTTAACCTTATCAATTAGATTTAACTCTAAGTTAAATAATTTAACTTTTACCGTGTCTTTTTGTTTTCTTTCACTATATGGTTAATACACATACTATAACATGCCAAACGAACCCCAAATTGTTTATTATTAATATATATATCCTTATCTAAGTCATTTGGATGAACCTTATATTTTTAGGAATAAAATAACAATTAGTAATATAATATTTGATTTAAAAACTATTTTGTGTCATTTTTGACACTATTTGATATATGATTTTTGTGAAAGTCATAACAGAATTATATGTTCGAACCAAGTTGATTAAATCCACACTAATATATCATAGTAACCTATAAAATTAGTGCGATTCATAAAAAGTTTCAAATTACATTTATTTTGGTGTTTATAACATCAATTATGTCAATATTGCATTAATAAGATAATTAATGCATCATCATTGTGTCATAAATAAATTAAATTATTTAATGTCTAAATTTTATAAATATAATACCATTATGTAGGAAATAATTTTAGCTTTCTAATTAATATTTATAGTCGAATTTATCTTATGTATAACCCCATATGAAAAATTATTTACTTATTAAACATTGATTTTAACTATTTTAACCCTTCTTTAATGAAATTAATAATAAACGTCCTAATCTAATCCAAGTGGTCCTAAATGATAATATTTTACACTTAAGGTTGTTTTTGGTCGAGATACACTTGTCCCATAGAATTAGGACATGTGTTAGGGTAATATTAATATCATTCTTACCCTTAATTACCCTATTTACTTTTAACCGTGGTAAATAAAAGTTAAAAGTTACTATTCACCAAAAATTATTTTCATCTCATTGAACCACATTTTACTTACTGACATCAACCGTGTCTCTCGGATTTTTGAAATTCCATTTACAGAAGCGGTAAAATTATGTTTTATGAAAAATTTAGTTTTTTAACTACCACTTAGTAGTTTCACTATTCATCAAAAATTGATGTTTTTCAGAACAATGCCAAAATTTCATCCTAAGCTATATTTCATATTCCGAATTCAAAAATTAAGTCTATTTTACCAAATTCATAACATAGAAGTTGCATTAATTAATTTTATAATTACATCCCGCTGTTAAAACAAAAGCGTGTTTTTAAGAAACAATATCTATCAAAAGATTGACACTTGTTTATGTCTGGTTTAAATGTGAAATTACATCCAATGACCAACATTTTTATTAAATTGTAAAAATATATTCAAAATATACTTTAAAGCCACTCAAATTAATAATTTATCACTATTAATTATTTTGATTAAAAAAGTTGTTTTTAATTATAATTTAGTAATTTTCACTATTCATCAGAATATGAAAGTTATCCGAAAAGTACCAAAATTTCACCTTAGGCTAAATTCGATACTCCGAATCCAAAAATGAAGTCCATTTTGAGAGCTGAAATTTCTAAAAATTTAAAAGGTGGTTATTACTATTCATAACGGTTAGTTATAATAATATTTTATTAGCATATGGTTGTTTAGTGAAACTCGGTATTGCGTACGACGCAAGCTATCGAGGAAGATCGTGATTGCGTGTAAAGTAATCCAAGCAAGTGTGTAGTGAAATATTCCTTTGATGATATAAAAACAAAATATTACTCATACAAATCTCGGGTGTTACATTCTACCCCCCTTAAAAAGAATTTCGCCCTCGAAATTCGTCACTTTGTAACAAACAGATGAGGATACTTCTCCCTCATCATATCCTCAAGCTCCCATGTAGCTTCTTTAAGTTGGTGGTTCCTCCATAAAACTTTCACCAAACGAGTGGTCTTGTTTCGTAGGACTTTTTCGCTACGATCCAGAATCACTATCGGCTGTTCTTCATAAGAAAGATCTTGCTCCAGCGGTACAACTTCTGAGCTGAGTACATGTGAAGGATCTGGTATGTACTTTCTCAAGAGAGATACATAGAACACATCGTGAACTTGGGAGAGATTTTGTGGAAGCGCCAATCGGTAAGCTACCTTTCCAACATGATCCAGTATTTCGAAAGGACCGATATATCTAGGGCTCAACTTCCCCTTCTTTCCAAATCTCATAACCCTCTTCCAGGGAGATATTCGTAAGAACACTTTATCACCCACTTCAAACTCTAGGTCTTTTCTTCGGTTGTCGGCATAACTTTTCTGTCGACTCTGTGCTGCTCTTATGTGTTGTTGAATAGATCTGACCTTTTCTGCCATTTCATCAATGAGATCAGGTCCTAATAGCTTTCATTCCCCAACTTCATCCCAGCAAGTTGGAGTCCTTCATTTATTTCCATAGAGAGCTTCATAAGGAGCCATCTGAATACTAGAATTAAAGCTATTATTATAAGAAAATTCCACCAAAGGTAGGTGTTGATCCCATTCTCCTTTGAAATCCATAGAGAAAGCTCTCAACATATCTTCTAGGGTTTGAATTGTTCTCTCAGACTGACCGTCTGTCTGGGGATGATAAGCAGTGCTGAAACTTAACTCTGTATCCAGAGTATGCTGAAGACTTCGCCAGAACTTCGAGGTAAATCTCTGATCCCGATCAGATATAATAGAAAGTGGTACTCCATGCAATCTTACCACTTCCTTTACATATATCCTGGCAAGCTGATCTAGAGATAAATCCTCTCTAATATCAATGAAGCATGCAGACTTTGTAAGACGATAAACTATGACCCAAATAGCATTATTGCCTTTGGATGTTTTAGGAAGTCCTGTGACAAAGTCCATAGTGATGTTTTCCCATTTCCATTCGGGAATGGGTAATGGTTGTAACATCCCCTTAGACTTCTGTCTCTCAGCTTTAACTTGTTGACAAACCAAGCATCTAGAGACATATTCAGCCACATCTCTTTTCATGCCATCCCACCAGAAGTACTCTTTCAGGTCCGTATACATCTTCGTGCTTCCAGGATGAATAGATAATGATGAAATATGAGCCTCATCCAGCAGCTCCTTATTTAATTCGGGGATGGGAGGAACACAAACCCGATTCCTGAACTTTATTATCCCATCACAATCAAGGTTGAATTCAGGAACATTTCTCACCTTCTTTTGTAACTCGACATCTTCTTTCTGGGCCTCTTTAATCTTCACATGTATAGATGCTTGAACATTCATTTGAGAAAGATATGATTTTCCCCCTTCCATTATAATTCCAAGATCCATCCTTTGTAAATCCATAAATATTGCATCCTTTGTGATCCTCATCATGGATAAACTAGCATGGTCTTGTCGACTTAATGCATCTGCCACCTTGTTTGCTTTCCCAGGGTGGTAATGGATTGAGCAGTCGTAATCATTAATCAGCTCCAACCATCTTCTTTGATGCATATTCAACTCCTTTTGTGTGAAAATATACTTTAAACTTTTATGATCAGTATAAATATCAAACCTTTCACCATAAAGGTAATGCCTCCAAATCTTTAATGCAAAGATTACCGCAGCCAACTCCAAATCATGAGTTGGGTAATTTTTCTCATGGATTTTCAACTGTCGTGAGGCATAAGCTATCACCATGTCATTTTTCATAAGAACACACCGCAATCCCTTCTTGGATGCATCACTGTAGATCAAAAACCTTTCTCCACTACAAGGCAGTGTGAGCACAGGTGCACTGGATAACCTTCGTTTCAACTCCTTGAAATTCTCTTCACATTCCTCTGTCCAAACAAAATTAACTCCATTCCGAGTCAACGTGGTGAGTGGATTAGATAATCGTGAAAAATCCTTTACAAAATGTTGATAATATCCAGCCAAACCAAGAAAACTTCGGATCTCAGTTACTGTTGTTGGTCTTGACCATCTTTCGATAACCTCTGTTTTTGCTGGAACCACAGATATCCCCTCTTTTGAGATTATGTGACCCAAAAATGCAACTTTTTGAAGCCAAAATTCACACATGGTAAATTTGGCATAAAGCTTCTCCTTTCTGAGGGTCTTCAAAATAATTCTCAAGTGATCTTCATGCTCTTCCTTGCTCTTTGAATAGACAAGAATATCGTCTATAAAGACTACCACAAATTGATCAAGATAGTCTCTAAAGACTCTATTCATTAGATCCATGAAGATAGCAGGGGAATTAGTAAGACCAAATGGCATCACTATAAATTCATAGTGTCCATACCTTGTAAGGAAAGCCGTCTTTGGTATATCCTCCCTTTTGACCATTTATTGATGATACCCTGAACGAAGATCAATCTTGGAAAAGTATTGAGCTCTGCGTAGTTGGTCAAATAAGTCATCAATGCGTGGGAGAGGATATTTGTTCTTGATAGTGATCTTGTTAAGTTCTCGATAATCAATGCAGAGTCTCATTGATCCATCTTTCTTCTTAACAAATAAAACAGGTTCTCCCCAAGGTGACACACTAGGGCGTATGAATCCCTTATCAAGATTCTCTTGGAGTTGCTTCTTCAATTCCTACAACTCAATTGGGGCCATTCTATAAGGTGTCTTTGAAATAGGCAAAGCACCCGGTACGAGTTCTATTAAAAACTCAACTTCACGATTTGGTGGAAGACCCAGTAATTCCTCCGGAAATACATCATCAAACTCCCGTACAATGTGCATATTCTTAATCATGAGTTTCTCACCAACCATTGGAGATAAATAACCTTCATTTAGTTGAATCAATACCCATAAGATGGAAGAAATTTCCACTGGACGGTTATGTTCATCCTTTCATTGATAGACGATCGTAGATTGATCTGGAATATGAAATGTGACTTCCCTTCTTTGGCAATTGATATGAGCTCCATGTAGAGAAAGCCAATCCATGCAAAGAATCACATCAAATTCCACTAAAGGAAGGATCACAAGATTTGCAGGAAGCACTTTCCCACAAACTTCGATCGGAGAAGAATTATAAACTTTTGATGCGACTGTTATGCCATTAGGTGTTGTCACAGCTAAATCAACATCTAATTGTTGAGGTAGTACGGTGATACCCTTAGAAAATTTTTTAGAAATAAAATAGTGGCTGGATCCAGAATCAAATAAAACATTTTCTATATTAGAGTGGATGGTAAGTGTACCTTTCACCACTTCGTTATCATACTCCGCATCGCTGATAGAAATTGCATGTGACTTTCCTTTGTCTTTAGCCTTAAGATTTTGTTGACGTCGACCATCATCATCAACCCTTGGATTTGGGCATTGATTGGCATAATGCCCCATCTCCTTGCACTTGAAACATTGATGTGTAGTAGGTTCATTCTGTGTATCCCTTCCTTTGTTTGCATCATTAGACATCTTCTTCCCATTATCGCGGCATTCAAATGCCCGATGACCTTCCTTTCCACATTTGAAACATTTACTTGTCCCTTTAAGACAACTCCCTCCATGTTTCTTTCCACACATTGACCATAAGGGAATGCTCATCTTCTTTTCAGTGTGCTCTTTAGATTTTCCTTTTAATTCCATCTTCCTCTTCTTATCAAACCCATGTGATTGATGGGTTACTCCAATCTCCATCTCAACTTTGAGAGCACATCGAACGATTTCCTCATTTCTATTTAAGTCCCTTATGGCTAACGCCCTTTGAAGACTTGGTTTTAAGCCACTAAAGAATCGATCGATCTTACTCTCAGGTTGGATAATAATACCAGAATCGTACCTTGCAAGTCTTGTAAAATTTGCTTCATAGGTGCCAACAGATTCATCATCCCTCTTCTTCAGTTCAAGAAACTCTTTCTCCATCTTTTTTCGGAGAATACGAGGGAAGTACTTATTGAAAAATAAGTTCTTGAACTCGTCCCATTCCATAGACTCAATTTCATCCCTTTGCCTCGTATTGTTAATAAGATTCCACCATTGATCAGCATCTCCTTCCGAACGATACACTGCTAGGATGACTTTATCATGCTCCGAACATTGAAGAACTGAAAATATCTTTTCAGTAGTACTAATCCATTGTTCAGAAACTAATGGATCAGTAGACCCACTGAAAGAAGGTGGACGCTGCCTCATGAAGGATTCAGTAGAATGTTGCTCCTTCCTTTGCTCGTTTGGAAGTCCTGCATGATTCATAGCTTGAGAAAGTTGTGTGAGCATGGCTACAAGATTTTGCATTCCAGCTCCCATATCGTTTGGTTGCTAAGGGGGACAATCATTGCATTGCCCATCGCATTCCGCATTAACACGGTTTCCTTCGGGTTCCAGCCATTGACTAAAACCAAGAAGAATAGTGTGAGAAACACTAATTATAATAGGAAAACCACATAATCAAGGATAAAATTTCACACTTTAGGTCTTATCCTAGGGTATTCATGGCCATTTCTAAAACACTAAGATTGTGTTCTATGCTTAGACTTATCCTTAGGATTCTTACTAAGGTTTTCACATCCTAGTTTCCAAAGGATGACTATACCTTTCCTCTGATACCAACTATAACGACCCATACTTTACATACATTGTTAATACTTCAAAATTGAAGCACACTTATAACAACATATTACAAAACCACAAAGGACCGTATAGGTATAGTGTCTTTAGAAACTGGGAAACATAAACAACTGGTTCATAAATCTTCTACAGTGTCTCCCATTTATTTCATCATATCTAGGGTCCCTTTTAGCATATTCTACTTAATATCCATCTTCCTGTCCTGGGGAAAAGAAAACATAAAAGGGTGAGCTCAAATGCTCAGTAAGGGTAAAAAAAGAAATATCAATCACATCATATACATAAGAACATAGCTTTTGGAAATCTTAACCTGCAAAAAGAGAGCTCATAATATCATAACATGGGATAAATCATAGAAGTGAAATGTAATCCCAATAATCATAACATAAAACATGAAACTTTGTGGCATACACACATAATCATAGAGAATCATTTCTTGTTAGTCAAGACTCATTGTCAAGACTATCTTAGTGGACAAAGTCCCTTTCTGAACTGAGTCACCCTCGTTTTAGTCCAGTTTCACTGAACCGGTATAACCTACCATTCCAGCCATGTTTATCTCATGAGATATAAAATCTTTACCCAATGAATTAGAGGGAAATATATGTCCCACCCATCTCATAATGAAACCATTCTTATGTGTGCCACAAAATCAGAAAACCATACATCATAGCATAACCCATGAAATAAAAATGGGAATCTTAAACATCGTGACATCATAAAACCATTCATATAAGATAAAGGAATTCATAAACATAATTCCATCACAACATAGTAAAATAAATGTAAAAATATTGATTGAAACAAAACCCTTTATTATCTTAGATGGAAAATAATTTTTATAAAACAGTTGAGTTGAATTCTTGAGGAAAATATCATTTCTTCTTCAAAATCAATTTCTTTTCACAAAACATCATGCAATTTTAAAAGAAAGATATTTTATTGAAAATAGTCATGAAATCTTTTGGAGAAAGCTTCATGAAAATAAGGCTTTATAAAACTGTAAAAATCCGTTCGTGTCGTATAAGTTAAAAAAACATTCTTCATACTTTTGTCGAAAAAGTCAAAAAGTACCTCGTACAAAAAACGACAAAAGATTCCTTTCATATCTTTTACTAAAAACTCACCGAAGGGTAAAATTGGATTTAAACAATTGTATGTGGATAAAAATAATATTACATATTGAGGAAACATGGATGTGGATGATAAAATGCACCCCAGTAAATTACAAGGTATAAACAATCTCGGATAGAAATGAGATTGTGATATTTCCCTTACCTTAGGTTTGAATTTTTTTGTAAGTGTCCCAACCTCCTGTATAATGATTTAAATCATGTTATTGACTTATTACAGAATCATATTTATTGTTATTATATCATATATGGTCCACTTATGACTTTATATTGCCCGTTCTTTTGTAAATTCATGTTAAATTAGCGTTTTGGGTAAAATCGTCTCATTTGTCATTCGTGTTTTTAACTTGTAATTATTCATATGATTACTTAGATCATGATTACTTAATTCCAGAATATAAAACATGATTTATATATATATATATATATATATTCAGAATATACATATATAATAAATCAGTAGATGGAATGAAATACACCGTTCATTGAGACGGTAGTCCGTACGTACGCATGAACGCTGTTTTCGTTTCTTTATTGAATTGAATGGAATTAAGTAGATGACATAAATATAAATATAAATAATTCCAGTATAATTATTATATCATATATTTCATTAGTAACTATTATATATACTTTATAATCATTCATGAATGGTTAATCATTGAGAATGAATCTCATCGCGTCGTGGAGACGGTAGTCCGTACGTACGCACGAGCGATGATATCGTTCCCATGGTCATGGAATTGTGTTGAAGTGTATTTATACTATTTCAGTATCAATATAAATTTATAATAATCATATATAGTTACTCATTAAACCATTCTACCCATCCAATTAAGGTGGTGGCGGAAAATAGATTACACCACGGCGTGGAGACGGTATTCTGTACGTACGCACGTGCGGTGATTTCCTTTTTCCGTAGAATGGATAGAAGGTTAATTAGAGTTGTTTAATATTTATAATAACATATCAGTATATAATAAATACTGATGTTATTACTTTATCATGAAACAACTATAGAAGAAGAAGTTGAAGAAGAAAGAAATTGAAAAAGATCGGTAATGGATATTACCTCTTTTTGACGTGCCTTTTCTTAACCTCCACTTAAAGAACTAAGGATGGTCTTTGAAGAAGAACAGGACCTCTAGGATGATAATAGGGAAGTGGAGAAGATATTTTGGCAGGGTTTGTCTAAGCTTGAAGGCTCAAAGTTGTGTGAGGATGAGAGGGAGGAGGTGCCCTTTTATAAGGGAGGAGAGGGGCACCTTAGGAATATCTCAAAATATTATTTTATATTAAAGTCAAAATCGGTTTATAATGGTTCCAAAGGGTCTTATTTCGAAGCTAAAGTGGGGATGGGTCGAAATCCTATCAACCAATAGGATTTAGACAAGTTTAGCGTATTATTTTAACCTTATCAATTAGATTTAACTCTATGTTAAATAATTTAACTTTTACCGTGTCTTTTTGTTTTCTTTCACTATATGGTTAATACACTTACTATAACATGCCAAACGAACCCCAAATTGTTTATTATTAATATATATATCCTTATCTAAGTCATTTGGCCGAACCTTATATTTTTAGGAATAAAATAAAAATTAGTAATATAATATTTGATTTAAAAACTATTTTGTGTCAATTTTGAAACTATTTGATATATGATTTTTGTGAAAGTCATAACAGAATTATATGTTCGAACCAAGTTGATTAAATCCACACTAATATATCATAGTAACCTAGAAAATTAGTGGGATTCATAAAAAGTTTCAAATTACATTTATTTTGGTGTTTATAACATCAATTATGTCAATATTTCATTAATAAGATAATTACTGCATCATCATTGTGTCATAAATAAATTAAATTATTTAATGTCTAAATATTATAAATAAAATACCATTATGTAGGAAATAATTTTATCTTTCTAATTAATATTTATAGTCGATTTTATCTTATGTATAACCCCGTATTAAAAATGATTTACTTATTAAACTTTGATTTTAACTATTTTAACCCTTCTTTAAATAAATTAATAATAAATGTCCTAATCTAATCCAAGTGGGCCTAAATGATAAGATTTTAAACTTAAGGTTGTTTTTGGTCGAGATAAACTTGTCCAATAGAATTAAGACATGTGTTAGGGTAATATTAATATCATTCTTACCCTTAATTACCCTATTTACTTTTAGCCGTGGTAAATAAAAGTAAAAAGTTACTATTCACCAAAAATTATTTTCATCTCATTGAACCACATTTTACTTACTGACATCAACCGTGTCTCTCGGATTTTTGAAATTCCATTCACAGAAGCGGTAAAATTAAGTTTTATGAAAAATTCAGTTTTTTAACTACCACTTAGTAGTTTCACTATTCATCAAAAATTGATGTTTCTCAGAACAATGCCAAAATTTCATCCTAAGCTATATTTCATATTCCAAATTCAAAAATTATGTCTATTTTACCAAATTAATAACATAGAAGTTGCATTAATTAATTTTATAATTAAATCCGGCTGTTAAAACAAATAGCGTGTTTTTAAGAAACAATATCTATCAAAAGATTGACACTTGTTTATGTCTGGTTTAAATGTGAAACTACATCCAATGACCAACATTGTATTAAATTGTAAAAATATATTCTAAATATACTTTAAAACCACTCAAATTAATAATTTATCACTATTAATTATTTTGATTAAAAAAGTTGTTTTTAATTATAATTTAGTAATTTTCACTATTCATCAGAATATGAAAGTTATCTGAAAAGTACCAAAATGTCACCTTAGGCTAAATTCGATACTACGAATCCAAAAATGAAGTCCATTTTGAGAGCTGAAATTTCTAAAAATTTAAAAGGTGGTTATTACTATTCATAACGGTTAGTTATAATAATATTTTATTAGCATATCGTTGTTTAGTGAAACTCGGTATTGCGTACGACGCAAGCTATCGAGGAAGATCGTGATTGCGTGTAAAGTAAGCAAAGAAAGTGTGTAGTGAAAGATTCCTTTGATGATATAAAAACAAAATATTACTCATAAAAATCTCGGGTGTTACATTATTCATAATATGCACACAGATTAATATTTATATATTGAAGGATGTATCAGTTTTCCAACTCATTTGTGAGAGGGAGAAGCATGAACTGTATTCAGGCGTCTCAATTGAAATGGGGAACCAGGAACGTGGTTCATGTATCTATAAACCCACTTCTTTTAAATTATCGACACAATATCCCATTTATTATTAAAAAAATTAACAAATTCCTTAGTAAAAATCCCCCACAAGTGATTGTATAATGTGTGTGGTAAATCGTGATCGGATTTTGGTTTTCAACAATGAAACATGCTAAAAAACAACATACTCTTGGGGCTTGATTTTTATATCATTAATAGAAATGATATTTACCACATAATTCTCAGATTCTCAGTTCTTCAGTGACATCTAATAATATAATCACAATAATATCATAAGAAAAAGATGTATAGTATTCTATTATTATGTACACCATAGTTCATTGATAACTCAAATTATTCTATATCCAATTTACCCTCAGATTCTTCTACATATTTTTTGGTTTCAAATAGTCATGGTCACTTCCTCTCATCTCGACATCATGTATTCTTAATGAGATTTCACATAAATGAAATTACTTTATCTTGTGGTACGTCCAAAGAAATTAGGTTTCTATATTATGGTAATATGTAATATACTAAGAGTATGTATTTATCATGAATAATAAATTTAGTGACCATGATCAAGTAGATGTTACTTTATTTTGAAATAGAATTGATATTTAGGGGATTGATTAATTAATAATGAGAACACATGACATATATATCGACCAATAGAGTGTATTTAAATATTTTATCCCTATGAAGTCACTTTAAATCGACACAATTGTTGTCCCCCCCACCCCCACCCATGTAGAATCGTTAGGGGGTAACATGGTTACTATACTCATGACCCCACATCCTCACCTGTTAAATTTAACAAACACATTTTTTAAATTTATACAAAGAAACAATGAAGATGATTAAATTAAATTTATAAAAATCAAATATTATTTATAATCCTATTCAACAAAAACAATGAATAAATTAATTGAATATAATAAATATTATAAAATATTTAAAATAATTAATTTGAAAAACATATGATCAAATTTGAATTAAAAAACTCGATGATCATAAATCAACATAAAAACAGGATTAAAACATATGACATAAATTAATTACTCTGTAATCTTTGAATTAACCATATACCTAAATAAAATGATAAAATTAAAAATGTAATATAATTTTTAAAGTACTATTAATCAATCAAAAAAATATAAAAATATATATTATAATCAACTAAAAAATTATTTTACTATTTCAATATAAATATTAAAAAACATTGAGGAAAAATATATCAAAACGGAAGCAAAAAAATTCCTCAATAATTAATTAAAATCACTCCTAGGAACCGTAATGTATTTTATTTATTTTCAATGACATTTAAATACTAGTAGTTATCATATCCTAGTTCATAATCATTCCAGAATTAAATAAATCCAAAATCATTCTATAGGTTGAAATAATCATACATCCTAATTGAATTGTACTCACTATCTAATTTAAAATATATATTCAATTTGCATTGAAAATAGTTAATATAAATATATATATGTGGAATAAAAATATTAACAAGAGACAAAGGAAATTTCCAATCTACCAAAGGTTAAAAAAATAAGATTCTATTTCAACCCATTCATTCAATGAATTAATTATTTTAAATTTCAGTTGTGTCATTCTTCATCTAGGTTCAATTTTACACTAACTTTAGTTAATTCATTTAGGATAAAAAATAACATTTAATTAAACAATTTCCATAGATAATGGTTTTTAAAGCTCATTATGAAATGAACTTATTTAATTTGTATTTTATTTATTTAGACAAAACATATATTTCCCTTTGTCTGAGATACTAACCATATATTCAAAATTTAGCATTATACACTTGTTTTTGAGGAGTTATATAATAATAGATTGATTATTTTCCTTGAGGTATTTTGACTAAAATTATTGGGTCAACTGGAATAATTTTCATACTACATATTTCCTAAAAATATAATCTCAATTCCACTAATATATCTATACTCACTGTCCCTTTCATAGTTATATTATATAATTTCTATAAAAAAATCATAGGACACCACTAAATAAACACATTATCCATGAAATTTATTAGTAAAAGAAATCCCTAAAATAGAGTGTGACATTTTTCCTCATGGAACGCAGATTGATTTTTTATTTTTCTAACAAATATAAATAATATAAAGTTTTTTTATTAATAGACATCAATAATATTAAAATTATATACATCCTTAACATTTTCCTGACAAGGAAGAATTTTGAAAAAATTATAAGTTATTTAGATGTAAAGAACTTTGAACCATTGATTATAAAAAACACCCCTACACATAATACTCAATAGTGTTGATATTGTCACATCAAATAAATGGAAAACCCATCAAACAAATTAGATCAATCAGATTTATAAATGAACTATACTAACATATAGTTTAATTGGGTATTGGGAAAGTAGAAAATGAGGTTTCCAAAAAATATTTATTAACCCATAAATAATAAAAAACATATTGGGTACTACTAGGGAACAAATAACATGGAATTATTTTTGGAACTGTTTAATTAATTAAGTGAGATGAAAATTGAAATTATAATAATGCATAATACCATCATTAATTAAAATTAAAATTTATTTCAAACTAAATCACAAGATTAGTATGGACCAACTATGATTATAATTAGTTTTAGAATAATTTTTTTTATAATATAAAATCCTTATAATTCCCTTAGTAATCAATCAGTAGAAAGAATAAAATTAATGGAAGTAAATAAATCTATAGTTCACATATATTATGTAAATATTATATATTTCAATAAATGTTTTTTGACGTCCCATTAAGCCCCTGAAATTGTTCTCTAGTTTTAAATATAGTTTGGAAAAATAGTGTAAATATATAATTTTTTTTCGGAAATTTAAAAATATATAGACTAAAAGATTATGATTTTTATTCATTGAACTCTAAATATGATATCCTTCTAGACATGGTGTTAAAAATTAAGTTTATATTGATAAATAGTCCCCACAACAGACAACGTTCTCTTCTCAAAGTAACATTACCTGAAACATGATTGATTGTCATAATATGTCCTTATATATCTCACCATCTTCACATCACAAACAATTAACAAAAACAAATTGAAATAATAACAAAATAATAAGATACAATTCATCAAAATATATAGACTGTATTCATCCCAAATCCATGGTGAATGACTACCATGTGATGATCATTTAGATTAGAATGTAGGGATAGAAAAATTTCATTAATTTCCATTTGGTTTTGAATCTTACAAACCCCCACATTTGTGTTACTAATGAAATTACATACAGTTCATTTTAGGAATTTAAAATTCATTGAAACATTTATTACTAATATATATTCAATACATTGAAACATGATAAATATTTATTAAATTATGGAAAACGTCTTTAGAATATTCGAGATACAGTATTCTAAACCAAACCATAGTAATCATATAGTAAATAATAGACTCTAAATTCAAAATAATGTGTATGTATGATAATACCAATGCTGTCTACAATGTATTATTAATCAACCCCAGGTTAGTTTGAAACCATACTTTTAAGAAAAGAAATAATGATACGTCACCCCTACATTGTTAATGAGCCAAAAATTCTATGTTTTGTTGTCTAGTGAAGGTAAACTATGATTGAATATTCTATGATGGATTTTTTAAATCATTGATATTTTCTATGATTTTTGAAACAAGATTGATATAATTAATGATTTATTCAAAGCTGTTTTATAATAAGTTCAATGTATTTATAAGTTTGTTTTAATGGTTTGTATTCATAAATGTAAAACATTTATATTATTACATGAAGTTATAATTTTCATACCCCAATGGATAGATTGCATTCTTTTATTTTATTTTATTATGGATAATCCCCCTTTTAATCGTAGAAGGGTATCCCATACATGACCCGTATGCCCATGGCACAAGGCCCGACATGACTTCAAAACCATGACCAGAAGGCCCAGAGGCATACCATTTCCAATACGTGACCCATCATCCCAACCCCCTAGAACTACCCTTCCCCAGATCCAAAAATCATTGATATTCTAACTACCCACCTTGCATTGCTGATTAGCTAGCATTTCCCCGTACTATGTTGCACGGTACCTGGTCCCGATGGAGATAACCATACCCTCTCTGTAGAGACCCGAAGCCTGACGTACATTGACATTACATTACTTTTGCAGAATACTTAATACATAACAAAAATACACACACAAGGATCGTAATAGTTTAGTGTCTTTGGAAACTCGGAATAAAATCTTCTAATCGTGGGGAAATATCTTCAACATCTCCCATAAAGATCTTCCTTTTTTTACCTAAAACCTTTCTTTATGTCCTGGGGAAAATAAAACATAAAAGGGTGAGCTCAAATGCTCAGTAAGGGTAAACAAAAGAAATATCAATCACATAATTTTCATAAGAACATAACATTTTTGGAAATCTTAACCTGCAAAAGAGAGCATAATTTCATAACACGGGATAAATCATAGTAGTGAAATGAAATCATAACATAAAACATTACTCATTGTGGCATACACACATAATCATAGAGAATCATTTCTTGTTAGTCAAGACTCATTTCCAAGACTATCTTAGTGGACAAAGTCCCTTTCTGAATCGAGTAATCCTCGTTTCAGTCCTGTTTCACTGAACCGGTATAACCTACCATTCCAGCCATGTCTATCTCATGAGATATAAAATCTTTACCCAATGCATTGGAGGGAGATATAGGTCCCACCCATCTCTTAATGAATCCTTTCTTATGTGTGCCACCAAATCATAAATCATACATCATTACATAACCCATGTAATAAAAATGGGATTCTTAAACAACATGACATCATAAAACCATTCATATAAGATAAAGGAATTCATAAACATAATTCCATCACAACATAGTCAAATCAATGTAAAAATATGGATAGAAACAGAACCCTTTATTATCTTAGATGAAAAATAATTTTGATAAAACACTTGAATTGAATTCTTGAGGAAAATATCCTTTTTTCTTCAAAATCAATTTCTTTTCACAAAACATCATGCAATTTTAAAAGAAAAATATTTTATTGAAAATAGTCATGAAATATTTTGGAGGAAGGTTCATGAAAATAAGGCTTTATAAAACCGTAAAAATCCGTTCGTGCCGTATAAGTTAAAAAAAACATTCTTCGTACTTTTGTCGGAAAAGTCAAAAAGTACCTCGTACAACAAAACGACAAAAGATTCCTTTCATATCTTTTACTAAAAATTCACCGAAGGGTAAATTTGGATTTAAACAATTGTACTTGGATGGAAATAACATTGCATATTGAGGAAACATGGATTTAGATGATAAAATACACCCCAGTAACTTTCAAAGTACAAACAATCTCGGATAAAAATGAGATTGTGATATTTCCCTTACCTTAGGTATGACTTGCTTTGTAAGTGTCCGAACCTCCTGTATAATGATTTAAATCATGTTATTGACTTATTATAGAATCATATTCATTGTTATGATATCATATATGGTTCACTTATGACATTATATTACCTGTTCTTTTGTAAACTCCATGTTAAAGAAGTGTTTTGGGTAAAATCGTTTCATTTATCGTAGGTGTTTTGACTTGTTGTTCTTGACATCATTATTACTTATATAAAGATCTACTTACTTACAGAATATAAAATATGATTTATATATCATATATATTCAGTATATATATATATATAATAGGTAGATAAATAAAATGAAAAACACCGTTCATGGAGACGGTAGTCCGTACGTACGCATGAACGCTGTTTTCCTTTCCTTATTGTCTTGAAATGGAAGTAAGTAGATGACATACATATGTATATATATACATAAATCCAGTAGCTTTATAATGTCATATATTTCATTATTATTTCTTATATATACATTATAATCATTCTTAAATGGTTAACATGGAGAATGAATCTCATCGTGTCGTGGAGACGGTAGTCCGTACGTACGCACGAGCAATGATATCATTTCTATTGAATTGAATTGGAGTGAATTATACAATATATCAGAATCAATATGATGTTGTAATAACTATGTATAGTTATTATTTACACCATTATACCCATCCATGTAAGGTGGTGGTGGAAAATAGATTACACCACGGCGTGGAGACGGTATTCCGTACATACGCACGCGCGGTGATTTCTTTTTCCGTAGGATGGATAGATGGTGAAATAGGGTTGTTTCATACTTATAATAACATATAAGTATATGAGTGATACTGATGTTATTACTTCATAATGAAACAACCTAAGAAGAAGAAGTGGAAGAAGAAATAAAGATGAAAGAATTGGTAACGGTAATTACCTCTTCTTTGAAGTGCCTCTTTGAGACCTCCTCTTAGGGCACTAAAATTGGTCTTTGAGGAAGACCAGAACCTCTAGGATATTTCTAGGGAAGTGGAGAAGAGATTTTGGCAGGGGTTGGCCGAGCTTGAGTGCTCAAATTGGTGTGAGGAGGAGAGGGAGGAGGTGTCCTTTTATAGGGGAGGAGAGGGGCACCTTAGGAATATCTCAAAATATTATTTTATATTAAAGTCAAAATCGGTTTATAATGGTTCCAAAGGGTCTTATTTCGAAGCTAAAGTGGGGATGGGTCGAAATCCTATCAACCAATAGGATTTAGACAAGTTTAGGGTATTATTTTAACCTTATCAATTAGATTTAACTCTAAGTTAAATAATTTAACTTTTACCGTGTCTTTTTGTTTTCTTTCACTATATGGTTAATAAACTTACTATAACATGCCAAACGAACCCCAAATTGTATATTATTAATACATATATCCTTATCTAAGTCATTTGGCCGAACCTTAGATTTTTAGGAATAAAATAACAATTAATAATATAATATTTGATTTAAAAACTATTTTGTGTCAATTTTGACACTATTTGATATATGATTTTTGTGAAAGTCATAACAGAATTATATGTTCGAACCAAGTTGATTAAATAAACAATAATATATCATAGTAGCCTAGAAAATTAGTTTAATTCATAAAAAGTATTAAATTACATTTATTTTGGTATTTATATTATCAATTATGTCAATATTTCATTAATAAGATAATTACTACATCATATTTGTGTCATAAATAAATTATATTATATGATGTCTAAAAATTACAAATAAAATACCATCATGTAGGAAATCTGTTTATCTTTCTAATGAATATTTATAGTCGAATTTATCTTATGTATAACCCCATATTAAAAATGATTTACTTATTAAACTTTGATTTTAACTATTTTAACCCTTCTTTAAATAAATTAATAATAAATGTCCTAATCTAATCCAAGTGGGCCTAAATGGTCATATTTTTTTCCTAAGTTTGTTTTTGGTCGAATTAAACTTGTCCAATAGAATTAGGACATGTTTTAGGGTAATATTGATATCATATTTACCCTTAGTTACCTTATTTACTATTAACCGTGGTAAAAAAAGTAAAAAGTTACTATTCACCAAAAAATTATTTTCATCTCATTGAACCACATTTTAGTCCTTGATATTAACCGTGTCTCTCGGTTTTTCGAAATTCCATTCACAGAAGCGGTAAAATTAAGTTTTATGTAAAATTCAGTTTTTAACCTACCACTTAGTAGTTTCACTATTCATCAAAAATTGATGTTTTTCAGAACAATGCCAAAATTTCATCCCAAGCTATATTTCATATTCCGAATTCAAAAATGAAGTCTATTTTACCAAATTCATAACATAAAAGTTGCATTAATTAATTTTATAATTAAATCCCGCTGTTAAAACAAATAGCGTGTTTTTAAGAAACAATATCTATCAAAAGATTGACACTTGTTTATGTCTAGTTTAAATGTGAAATTACATCCAATGACCAACTTTGTATTAAATTGTAAAAATATATTATAAATACACTTTAAAACCACTCAAATTAATGATTTATCACTATTAATTATTTCGATTAAAAAAGTTGTTTTTAATTATAATTTAGTAATTTTCACTATTCATCAGAATATGAAAGTTATCTGAAAAGTACCAAAATCTCACCTTAAGCTAAATTCGATACTCCGAATCCAAAAATAAAGTTCATTTTGAAAAATAAGATTTACTGGATTTCAAAAAATATTTTTATAGCATATCGTTGTTTAGTGAAACTCGATATTGCGTACTACACACGCTATCGAGGAAGGTCGCGATTGCGTGTAATGCAAGGCAAGTCAAGGATGTGTGTTGTGCAAGCTCCTTTTGGTGTAGCGTACAACACAAGACATTAGTGAAATAAAAAAGAATATTTTTCATAAAATCTCAGGCTGTTACATTCTACCCCCCTTAAAATGAATTTCGCCCTCGAAATTCGTCGGGGTTATAAATGGTTTACTATTCGAAAGTTTCTTTAATAGAAACCCACATCGTAAAAGGGAATACCAAAACTTGGCTTTAAAAACTAAAGTATGAAATGTAACGATTACCCAAATAAACTAATCACTGGGTTTCCACATAGGTGAAAATATGGATATGGAAGAGAAATCTAACCATCATGTTCTGATGGAGAGTGGTAGAGAACATGGCTATGGAAAAACCAGTAATCACAAATCCATAAATTTGTGACGATCTAAGGTACCATCTGATTCATCAGGTATAAGATCACTAAGAAAACATTTTTGGTTTTCAAGATCATTTCCCTAAAGTTGAAAATTTGAATTAGAATAAATACTTACTTTATTTTGGTACAATCTCACTGTTGTTCGTGCCTTGAACAATTTCCACTTCATCTCTTAAATAAATGAAGTTGAATTTGTTATTCGTGAAGTGTTAGCAGATCATGTGATAGAATGACTGTTCATTCCATCTGTCTCAAACAAAAGGTTAGCAAAAGTTATTAAATATACATAAGTCATTCTATAGTGAGATTAATAATATATGGTTCCTAAAATGGACTTATACTTCATATATCATACTGCTTAATATAATAAAACTAGTTTCTACTAAACAGGGACTTCCTGTAGGCCAGTGGTAGGCGATAAAGGCCAGTCTCACTTTGGTTGTGGGTTCGATTCCTACAGCCTTGTCCGAAGCGATGGGCTGTCGCCCGTCCTGCAGGTTGTCCCTTTTTCTAAAACTACGTTACTATAACATCCCATCAATAATATCGAAAATCTTCTATCCTTAAACAATACTAACTTATGTCCAACATAATCCAGTCTAATCTTTAGGCTTATAATACTGCAGTCCACTCTCATTATATAGTGACAACGATTACCAGAGATTTAATACTGTCGTTGATCCCCACATATCATAAGATATGTCTTGTTGGTCACATTCCAAACATTCAAATTCCTTAATCGTGTATTCTCTTGAATACTTTAGTGAAAACATGAGTGCAGTTAAAAGTTAACACTTTCCACATACCAAAATCCTCAAAATTCTATATACTCAAACCATGATATCACTTAGTCCTTATATCAATCATGAGCTCATGAATACTGTTAAACATTTCATTTTCTCGTTTTCCCTTCATTATGCGCATAATATCTCAATCACTTTGAATACCACATTAGACCAATACATAAATATTCCAATACTCCATGATACAACATTATTTTGGAATCCCATTACATAAACACTTAATCACTCCACCACATCGTTGTCATATTCAACATTGCCAATAGTGATCGCATGTGATTTCCCTTTGTCCTTTGCCTTCATTGGTTGCTCATGTTGATCATCACTAACCCTTGGATTAGGGCAATTATTAGCATAATGCCCCATTTCCTTGCACTTGAAGCATTGAAGTGTTGGCGGTGCGTTCTCTGCAGTGTTTGCTTTATTCACATCATTAGAAACCCTTTTTCCATTACTTCGACACTCAGCTGCTCGATGACCTTCTTTTCCACACTTAAAACATTTTCTAGTCCCTTTTAGACAATCTCCACCATGCTTCTTTCCACACTTTGTGCATAAGGAAACATTCATCTTCTTTTCACCATTATTCTGAGATTTCTCCTTGAACTCCATCTTTCGTTTCTTGTCAAAACCATGAGATGGATATGTAACACCAACTTCCATTTCTACCTTGATAACACAACGCACAATTTCTTCATAGCTACTGAAGTCTCTTATAGCTAATGCCATTCGAAGACTTGGTTTTAAGCCACTGAAAAATCGATCAACTTTACTTTCAGGTTGGATGATAATTCCAGAAGCATACCTTGCAAGTCTTGTAAAATTTGCTTCATAGGTACCAACAGATTCATCATCCATTTGCTTTAGTTCAAGAAACTCTTTCTCCATCTTTGTTCGAAGAATACGAGGGAAGTACTTACTGAAAAACAAGTTCTTGAACTCGTCCCATTCCATGGACTCAATTTCATCTCTTTGCCTTGTATTCTTGATAAGATTCCACCATTGATCAGCCTCACCTTCCAAACGATATACTGCTAAGATGACTTTATCATGTTCAGAACATTGAAGAACTGAAAATAACTTTTCAGTGGTACTGATCCATTGTTCAGCAACAAGTGGATAAGAAGACCCACTGAAAGAAGGTGGACGTTGCCTCATGAAGGACTCAATAGAATATTGTTCCCTTCTCTGCTCATTTGGATGTCCAGAATGATTCATAGCTTGTGTAAGTATAGCAATAAGATTTTGCACTCCATCTCCCATAACATTTGTTTGTTCAGGAGGACAATCATTGCATTGTCCATTGCATTGATCAACACGGTTCCTTCGGGTTCCAGCCATCGTCTAAAACCCAAAAAGAATAGTGTGAGAGGCAAAAATCATGCTAGGGAAAACAACATAGTAAAGGGGGAGCACCCTCAATATCTAACATCTTAGGATAAATTATAAGATCGTTACCATAGTTATAGGACTGTATCCTATACGTATACTTATCCTTAGGGACATCCCTAGACAAACCTTATAAATATCTCTAGGGATCTCACTAAAGTTCTCGCATCCTAGTTTCCAAAGGTTGACTAAACCTTTCCTCTGATACCAACTGTAGAGACCCGAAGCCTGACGTACATTGACATTACATTACTTTTGCAGAATACTTAATACATAACAAAAATACACACACAAGGATCATAATAGTTTAGTGTCTTTGGAAACTCGGAATAAAATCTTCTAATCGTGGGGAAAGATCTTCAACATCTCCCATAAAGATCTTCCTTTTTTTTTACCTAAAACCTTTCTTTATGTCCTGGGGAAAATAAAACATAAAAGGGTGAACTCAAATGCTCAGTAAGGGTAAACAAAAGAAATATCAATCACATAATTTTCATAAGAACATAACATTTTTGGAAATCTTAACCTGCAAAAGAGAGCATAATTTCATAACATGGGATAAATCATAGTAGTGAAATGAAATCATAACATAAAACATTACTCATTGTGGCATACACACATAATCATAGAGAATCATTTCTTGTTAGTCAAGACTCATTTCCAAGACTATCTTAGTGGACAAAGTCCCTTTCTGAATCGAGTAATCCTCGTTTCAGTCCTGTTTCACTGAACCGGTATAACCTACCATTCCAGCCATGTCTATCTCATGAGATATAAAATCTTTACCCAATGCATTGGAGGGAGATATAGGTCCCACCCATATCTTAATGAATCCTTTCTTATGTGTGCCACCAAATCATAAATCATACATCATTGCATAACCCATGTAATAAAAATGGGATTCTTAAACAACATGACATCATAAAACCATTCATATAAGATAAAGGAATTCATAAACATAATTCCATCACAACATAGTCAAATCAATGTAAAAATATGGATAGAAACAGAACCCTTTATTATCTTAGATGAAAAATAATTTTGATAAAACACTTGAATTGAATTCTTGAGGAAAATATCCTTTTTTCTTCAAAATCAATTTCTTTTCACAAAACATCATGCAATTTTAAAAGAAAAAGATTTTATTGAAAATAGTCATGAAATATTTTGGAGGAAGGTTCATGAAAATAAGGCTTTATAAAACCGTAAAAATCCGTTCGTGCCGTATAAGTTAAAAAAAACATTCTTTGTACTTTTGTCGGAAAAGTCAAAAAGTACCTCGTACAAAAAAACGACAAAAGATTCCTTTCATATCTTTTACTAAAAACTCACCGAAGGGTAAATTTGTATTTAAACAATTGTAGGTGGATGGAAATAACATTACATATTGAGGAAACATGGATTTAGATGATAAAATACACCCCAGTAACTTTCAAAGTACAAACAATCTCGGATAAAAATGAGATTGTGATATTTCCCTTACCTTAGGTCCGACTTGCTTTGTAAGTGTCCGAACCTCCTGTATAATGATTTAAATCATGTTATTGACTTATTACAGAATCATATTCATTGTTATGATATCATATATGGTTCACTTATGACATTATATTACCTGTTCTTTTGTAAACTCCATGTTAAAGAAGTGTTTTGGGTAAAATCGTTTCATTTATCGTAGGTGTTTTGACTTGTTGTTCTTGAAATCATTATTACTTATATCAAGATTTACTTACTTACAGAATATAAAATATGATTTATATATTATATATATTCAGTATATATATATATATATAATAGGTAGATAAATAAAATGAAAAACACCGTTCATGGAGACGGTAGTCCGTACGTACGCATGAACGCTGTTTTCCTTTCCTTATTGTCTTGAAATGGAAGTAAGTAGATGACATACATATGTATATATATACATAAATCCAGTAGCTTTATAATGTCATATATTTCATTATTATTTCTTATATATACATTATAATCATTCTTAAATGGTTAACATGGAGAATGAATCTCATCGCGTCGTGGAGACGGTAGTCCGTACGTACGCACGAGCGATGATATCATTTCTATTGAATTGAATTGGAGTGAATTATACAATATATCAGAATCAATATGATGTTGTAATAACTATGTATAGTTATTATTTACACCATTATACCCATCCATGTAAGGTGGCGGTGGAAAATAGATTACACCACGGCGTGGAGACGGTATTCCGTACATACGCACGCGCGGTGATTTCTTTTTCCGTAGGATGGATAGATGGTGAAATAGGGTTGTTTCATACTTATAATAACATATCAGTATATGAGTGATACTGATGTTATTACTTCATAATGAAACAACCTAAGAAGAAGAAGTGGAAGAAGAAATAAAGATGAAAGAATTGGTAACGGTAATTACCTCTTCTTTGAAGTGCCTCTTTGAGACCTCCTCTTAGGGCACTAAAATTGGTCTTTGAGGAAGACCCTAACCTCTAGGATATTTCTATGGAAGTGGAGAAGAGATTTTGGCAGGGGTTGGCCGAGATTGAGTGCTCAAATTGGTGTGAGGAGGAGAGGGAGGAGGTGTCCTTTTATAGGGGAGGAGAGGGGCACCTTAGGAATATCTCAAAATATTATTTTATATTAAAGTCAAAATCGGTTTATAATGGTTCCAAAGGGTCTTATTTCGAAGCTAAAGTGGGGATGGGTCGAAATACTATCAACCAATAGGATTTAGACAAGTTTAGGGTATTATTTTAACCTTATCAATTAGATTTAACTCTAAGTTAAATAATTTAACTTTTACCGAGTCTTTTTGTTTTCTTTCACTATATGGTTAATAAACTTACTATAACATGCCAAACGAACCCCAAATTGTATATTATTAATACATATATCCTTATATAAGTCATTTGGCCGAACATTAGATTTTTAGGAATAAAATAACAATTAATAATATAATATTTGATTTAAAAACTATTTTGTGTCAATTTTGACACTATTTGATATATGATTTTTGTGAAAGTCATAACAGAATTATATGTTCGAACAAAGTTGATTAAATCAACAATAATATATCATAGTAGCCTAGAAAATTAGTTTAATTCATAAAAAGTCTTAAATTACATTTATTTTGGTATTTATATTATCAATTATGTCAATATTTCATTAATAAGATAATTACTACATCATATTTGTGTCATAAATAAATTATATTATATGATGTCTAAAAATTACAAATAAATTACCATCATGTAGGAAATCTTTTTATCTTTCTAATGAATATTTATAGTCTAATTTATCTTATGTATAACCCCATATTAAAAATGATTTACTTATTAAACTTTGATTTTAACTATTTTAACCCTTCTTTAAATAAATTAATAATAAATGTCCTAATCTAATCCAAGTGGGCCTAAATGGTCATATTTTATTCCTAAGTTTGTTTTTGGTCGAATTACACTTGTCCAATAGAATTAGGACATGTGTTAGGGTAATATTGATATCATATTTACCCTTAGTTACCTTATTTACTATTAACCGTGGTAAAAAAAAGTAAAAAGTTACTATTCACCAAAAAATTATTTTCATCTCATTGAACCACATTTTAGTCCTTGATATTAACCGTGTCTCTCGGATTTTCGAAATTCCATTCACAGAAGCGGTAAAATTAAGTTTTATGTAAAATTCAGTTTTTAACCTACCACTTAGTAGTTTCACTATTCATCAAAAATTGATGTTTTTCAGAACAATGCCAAAATTTCATCCCAAGCTATATTTCATATTCCGAATTAAAAAATGAAGTCTATTTTACCAAATTCATAACATAAAAGTTGCATTAATTAATTTTATAATTAAATCCCGCTATTAAAACAAATATCGTGTTTTTAAGAAACAATATCTATCAAAAGATTGACACTTGTTTATGTCTAGTTTAAATGTGAAATTACATCCAATGACCAACTTTGTATTAAATTGTAAAAATATATTATAAATACACTTTAAAACCACTCAAATTAATGATTTATCACTATTAATTATTTCGATTAAAAAAGTTGTTTTTAATTATAATTTAGTAATTTTCACTATTCATCAGAATATGAAAGTTATCCGAAAAGTACCAAAATTTCACCTTAGGCTAAATTCGATACTCCGAATCCAAAAATAAAGTTCATTTTGAAAAATAAGATTTACTGGATTTCAAAAAATATTTTTATAGCATATCGTTGTTTAGTGAAACTCGATATTGCGTACTACACACGCTATCGAGGAAGGTCGCGATTGCGTGTAATGCAAGGCAAGTCAAGGATGTGTGTTGTGCAAGCTCCTTTTGGTGTAGCGTACAATACAAGACATTAGTGAAATAAAAAAGAATATTTTTCATAAAATCTCGCGCTGTTACACTCTCAGTCATCAAATCCAGTTAGCTCTACTTCTGGTGATTGTTATTCTTATTGCTCCGATCCTATTCCTAGGAATACTCTCTATGAATTGGGATACTACATGTTCTCAATGGATTGAAGGCCATGTGGCCTGATGATCTTTTTGATGGCCTGAGGGCCCTTGAGACCCGTAAGCCCAAACCAGTGGCCCAGAGGCCCAAATCGTGTGAATAGTTCCTACTACTACAGTACAGAACATAAAATTCTACAGTACCTGGTACAATGATGCTATAGTAACTACTACAATACATACTAAAATACTACCACAGTAGCCCCAAAATTATCATCCACTTAGTTTTCAACATGCGTCTCTTAGATGCCAAGCAGGAGCCCCTGCAACTTTTGTATGGGATGGTTGGCTTATAACTACCTTAAATGTTTCTGAATTCACATAATCATGGTTTATTTTATGATATTTCTAGAGCTAAATTAACATGTGGTTGTTTGACATCATATAAAAAATGGGGATGTTATTCATCATAAATAAGAAGTGAATATTTACTTATAGATGAACCTGTGTGTTGTGGCCTCCATGGAAACACTTCGAATACATGAATTTTTAGATATATTTGATTTAGTCAGGGATATTGTTGTCATTAATTCTATGTTATATTTTTTATATCTTTTTGTACAAGAATAAAATATCATTTGAAAAAAATATTTATTTTTTGAAGATACACTTTGGAAATATTCATGTTTAAACAACTATCAGGTGTTTCCATTTATAATATTTGATGAAATATTTTACATATGATTAAGAAATGTATGCTTTTTTTTCTTTGATTATATGATTTCATCTTTCATCTACTTAAAAAAGCTATGATGTTTAACCCATATCAATAAACAAATCAAACTCATCGGTATTATTTGCGCTTCATATGATTGTACTATGTCATGGATATGTGTAATATTTTTTTACTAAGCTATTGATATTCTGTTCCATGTAAAATTAAAATGTTTTTTTAGTCTTATTGTAATGTGTTAACTACTAGCACACAGTTGTGGATTTCAATGGTCATAATATAAGAGTAAATAGTGAATATAAAAAAGATTAGGTTGTTGAGAGTTGGTGTAGTGGCCTCAGTTGTGTTTTTCACTAAAACACTATAGATCATTGTGTTCATTTACTATATTTATTTAATTTTGATTTCACTTTATTCGAGAAATGGAATAGAACTCTATATTACAAGTGAGGTTCTCTGAATCTATCGGAGTTTTGAAAATAACAATTCACACCCTCATGTGTCTTTTACTTCATTATTTCTATCATGAATTAACATTTGGCATCAAAGGAAAGTATCCACTAGTATATTACTCTTTTAACTATTCTATATCCACATATGTTATCTAAAGGTTCTACATATTTTTTCACTAGCTCTATCAAGCAAGATATAATGATTAAGGCAAAGGCTATGTGAGAAGATAAATTCTAGATAATATTTTTCATTGATTCTTGATCTATATTTTAATGGTAATGACTATGGATTCCAAATATTTTATATGATTATTTATTTTAATAATATTTGAATACGGGTTTATTTAATAATTTTTATGTTTTATGATATTACTAGATAATATTTTCATGTTTCGATTACTGTTGAAGAAAAAGAATATGATCTCATTTTAAATTCTATGAATACAATTTTTTTTGGTTTATGGATTGAATAATTCAATGGGGTTCTCAATTTTCTATTGTATATATGATTTGGTAAAAAAATTACTATTTCATTTGAAAAAAACTAACAATGCTAGATAATTAAAATAAATCTCGAAATGGTAAGGATCGATACTTTTAGAATTCATGAGGATGAAACCATCAATCATAGGGATGCAAGGATGATAGAATCAGTATATAATTGTTTTGGATTTTGGATTTTCAATTTCACAATCATATCGAACATTAAACGTACAAAAAATACAACCTCCAATGTGGATTAGAATATCTGAATTAATATAGAATCCTATATCACTAAAAAAATATACAATAAAGTACTTGGTTAAGACATTGAAGATGAATGAAGTCGAGTTGGAGGATGAAGATGAAAATCATATAAAAATAATGAAGACTCTATGACAACAACAAATTATGAGTCACCTAATTAAAATTACATATATTTATAAAATGATCTATTATATCTTGTTGAACAATTTAAAAATATATACCAAAATAAAAAAAATGGAATTCAAGATGGTAGCTGCTGTGAAAATAAGTATAGAAGAAAAAAGAGATAATAATTCATTACTCATACATGAAAGTAAATGAAATTATGAAAGTAAATTAATGAAATTTTTAAAAAAACTACCTGTATTAACACTTAAAGATCATTTGGTGAGTTTTTTTGAAAATTCAGAACATGGGATTAAAGTTATATTTATAAGGTCTAATACGAACGAAATACAATATTCAAACTCCAAAGAAAATAGTTTTGAATAAAACTCTTATTATGAGTTGATGAAATATTCATTTATGTCATAAGAAAAATATGAATCATTAAATAAATACTATATAAAACAAAAGATAACTTATGATACTATTCTATTGGATAAGGAAAATTTATTACGACAGATTGTAGATTTATAATATAATACTTCTAAAATTTAATGTTCATTAAATGAAATTAACATAAATGAATTAATTGATGAAATAGATTATTTAAAACAATATTATAGAATTATTTAGAAAGGATAAAAATATTTTAAACAAATACATGGAAAAAATAATATACTAATAGGTAATTTTGGGAAATTAATTAATGGTGAAAAAATATAAAATTATTTTGTTCCTCGTTTCAATACTATAAATATATCAAATGTTAAATTTTCATGTTGTGGTACTAATGCTCATTATACTAATTTTTCTCATTTATAAAAACTAAAAATTTCTATTTCAAAGAGTTTTCATTTCTAAGATAAATGATAAAATTGTATACAAATACTAAATAAAATTTCTTAAAAATAAAACTACTAAAACTTCTATAACAATAAAAATGTGTACTATAAAGAAAATATTTTTGATATTTTAATAGATTCAACAGAAAAAATATACCATTAAATCTTTATGTGGTCGATTGATTGATATTTGTAAAAATATCTACAGGAATAATGATCAACTCTAAAGTAGTTTATAATCAATAATCCTCATTACTAAATTCACTAAAAAATGATGTATTCCATATTAATAAATTTCTACGTTAGGTACGTTATGTGTGTTAATTAAGAAATGACTTTTAATTATAAATGTATAATTAAGAATCGTCATTATTATATAAACAAAATTTTTGTTCGTATTAATTATACAATAGTTTTTTTCCATATTTAGTTTGAAAATATATTGTTTCCTATAAAATTATTAATCATTATTTTTTAAAGTATTTTATTATACAAATTTATATTTGTCTATATAATCTTTAAGAGGCTTCTCAAATAACATGTATTTTTGAAATTACTGGTCATTATTTTATTTCTCAATGAAATGAAACTCCACTATTGTTTTTTCAGAACTAAACATTTCATCATTTTTCTAAAATATTTAGTCTTATTATTATTCTTAAAAAAACATCTTATTCATGTGAATGTTAAAATCTGTCCCACATAGATGAAGATATTAAATTCCTAAATTTTTATTTGGAATACTTTTTTAGAATTGGAAATAAGGAATTCCCTATGACTCTAAAATAGAATAGTTAGTCTCATTTGTAAATGATTCTTTTGTATACTCTTATGAATGAAAAATATGAGTTCGAATTTCATAATAACTAGAAGTTCAATCATTTAGGATATCTTATGAAATAATTTTATCTAAATTTATATAGTTGAATGAGGAAAAACAGAATATAAAATATTTTCTGGGTGCATTTATAATTTCATATATCTATTTGAATAAAGCATCTATATCAAATGATTTTTTGATTCCATTCGAAAGTAATATCAAAATACTAAAGATAGTTCAACCTCCAAGGAATTTTTGAATATTTAAAAGTATAAATATTAAGTCAATGGTAAATAATTAGAATATAATATGTTATATAGATTGACCTTGATAAACAAATTGTGTTTTTAATTAATAAATGTTTTTATTAATCTCATCAAAAAACAATAGATGTTAAAAAATATTAGAAGATCTCTCAAAAGTCACAACTAATTTATGTGAAGGAATTCACAGGTTGGATGGTTAAGAGGAATACTTTACTCCTTCTAATACTATTTTTTATTTTCACCATATAAAAATCAATCTTATATATTATTGTTGACAATATTATGCTACCGTACTATTTGTTTCTTGGTATTTTTTATTTTACATGGGAAAACAAGGAAATATTTTTTTTCATTACATATGTTTTTTTTATTAATTTAAAATTATATGATTCTGGGAGATTTTTTAATCATGTAATTATTGAACACTCCTAGATATGATTTTTTCTTTGTAAATAATAATAATTTTAGTGGGACTTAATTAATGATCTTTTCATTTTGATGTCATAAAAGGTTTGAGGTTTTATAATATTGTATAATATTATTATACAAATGTATTATTTATAAAATTCTTGTTATAATAGAGAAAAATAAATTTTCACAAATGATTAATAAAGGAGAAAAAATTTATTGTTCTATAAATAACTTCTATTTATCTAAAGAGCTATGATATAATGGGTATAAGATTATAGATTATTTATTTATCATTATTTATAGTGTTTTTTCCTTATTAAGTGGGAGAAATGTTCTTTATGGGATAAATATTATACTAATAGTATGATGGAAAATTTATTTATTTTTCTTACAAAAAAAAACTTTTAAATTCAATTTATTTTTTTATGAATTTATTGATCATAAAAAAAGGAAATATTGATGATAATGCCTTGTTTTAACAATTTATTTATTTTAGTTTCAATTTTGATACTCATAAACTCTAAATTTTGTGTAACTAAAAAAATTACATTACAAGAACATTATGAAATTAATATTTTTTGGAAAATATATTATATATTTATATTCAATTATTTTATCCATGTGACATGTATGATAAAATGATGTCACTTGTCTATTGGGTATTCTCAAAACATTATTCAACCCTACTTTTGTAAACATAACATAATTAATAAAACCAACATTTTATACATCATGTGAGTATCATAAACCCGATGCTATTTAGAATTTATGTTTAATAAATCCTATGTTAGTATGGAAACCTATGTTTGAGGAAATAACATAAGGTACATCAACCTTAATATAGTGATATACCTTATGTTATGTGTTTTTTCATCTCATGAGGGAACACTACATTTGACAATTCAATGAAGAAGTGTTAAATCTGTTATATTATCCCTGATTTATGTAATGGTCTTAAAAGGAATAAATATTTATTCAAAGGTGTTTTATGACTAATTCAATAGATCATTATGAGTTTTTTGAAGGCATGTATTCATCACAGTAAAATGTAACTCTTCTTATGAGATGTTATGAATATATTATATTATTTAGAATTCAAATATTCATGATTAATTATGAGATTCTTCTGGGGCTATTTTGACGAGTTTTTGAACATCCTACTACTTAAATATGGTGATGTTCTTTATACAAAATAATATTTTATGGTTTACATAATGACGAATCTGAATGATGTTTACTCCAAATATACATATCAGATACATACAGGTTTCAATCTATACTATTTATTAACTATTGTTGTGGTATCTACAAATATATTTATTTATTATATCTTATTATGAAACAAATATGATGAATTTTAACAATGATTCATTTGCTGAAGAGAGAAAATGGATACAACCATGGTAAACCATCTATCTTGTATTTTCATTGTTAATTTATGAATAAAGAATGTGGAAATTTTGATGATCTATATTCTGTTGTGAAATGTTTATTATTTAAATTCATATATTAATTTTTGATATAATATATTATGTTAAACTCATATCATAAAAATTACAACTATTTTAATTCATTTGAGTTTTTGTTGCTGGTATATAGTCGTGGTTAATGTTATTTTCTTGTACTAAGCTATAGATATTTAGTTCAATGTAAAAGATCTAGAAGGATTTCTTAATATTATAGTATGGTGTCAACTACTTACACTAATGTGTTGATTTTAATGGTCTTGGGATAATAGGATCTATTTAAAATCACAAATCTTTTAGAGTTGAGCATTGGTGGAGTAGTCTAACGTATCTTTTTTCCCATAACCAATATACATCTACGTATTTAATTCCATTATTTATTTTCCTTTGGTATCTCATCTTGATATAAATGGAATGGAATGATATTTTTTGGGAAAGTTGTTATGAATATATCAATGTTTTGGAAATCAAAATTCCCCACCTATTGTGTCTTTCTCTTTTTTATATCCATCATGGCCTAATAAATTTATTTCAAAAAATGGGAAAACGAACAAAATCAAGGGTCTCCTCCCATGAAGATCTAAATTTAATATATTCATATAGTATTACCCAGATAAATTAACATTAATGCTAAATTAATGAGTAAGAATTATGGATTTTTTGAACTATATATCTTTGATGAAATCATTAAAAACTGTATCCCAATAATTTAATAACATCAGCAACATGAAAATTCTCCAAAACATTATTATCAAAAATATATTGGTAAATGTTTATCTAGTGAATCTTTTTCACTCTGAACCTCCCTATTAGTTCTCAAAAATGTTTTAAATGAATAATATATGTTACCTAACAGATATAATTTTTTATCACTACTCCCCCATGATTATATTGTTGTAAGAAATAAAAAAAATTAAATAAAACTAATAGATACTCATTATTTATATACATATTTCATAAAATATCCAAAAAACCAAATAGAATTGAGGAATCCCATTTGATATAATCGAATAAATCTATGAAAATATAATTTAAAAATTATACAGAATACTGAATTAAAGAGAAATTTTTAAAAATTGGAAAAATAATTTACCTATAGTATCTAACATATAATGAAAAAATTTCATCAAAGATATAGAAATGTTCATATTGACCACAATCATTATTTTCAATATGAATTAAATGATAACATTCCATTGCTTTGGAGATTTGAAATAAATTCAATATTGGATATGAAAAAAATAAAAAAAAGTTTAAGTAAACTCATTTATATATTAATAACACTGAGAGGAAAACTTATATATAATATTTTTTAAGGAAAAAGAGGTAGTTTCTAGTTTTCGAAAACAAAAAGACTATGAAAATTTAAAAGATTATTAAATACTCGATCCAGAAAAATGAGTAGTTTTTAATTGTATTTATAATATGCCTAAATTTTTGTGACTCTTAATTTTGTATTCGGTCTTCCATATACATAATAATTACAGAATAGATTTAAAATCAAAAAAAAAATTAGAATGATCTTTTTCATATTCATAGACCAATACAACATAAGGATAATGGTTCCCACACATATACCATAAAGTAATTATCTCTTCAATAACATCTATTAATTTATAACTAACAACAATTGGAGGCCCTCTAAAAATATAGAACTATTATTGACACCCACAAAATTGAAGAGATATCTTTGGTTTTGAAATATCAATGACTACAACAAAAGTGGCTAAGAATTCTCTACCTAAATTGGGAAAAAAATTCATTCACACATCATTTGATAGATATGGGAATCCATGGGTAGTATGACCATTCCTAGAAAAAATATTTTAATATATATGCATTTATTATAATTATAAAATTATAAATCAACCAACTATATGGAATAAAAAGACGAAATCAATTACATAAGGCCGGTATGTTGAAACTAGTAGTCCAATATAAGTTTGATTCATGAATGTAATTTACAAATAAATTTTATTCCATAAGATTACCCTACTCTAAATGGAATAACGTTGAATTAATATTCATTTTATATTAGAGGTACCAATTTCTGAATAATTTTAATACAAAATTAAATGAGATTAGTCACATTAAACTCCCAATATCTTTTATTAGCATTAAATAATCAATATATATTACATATGATGTAATCTCATTCAAGGTCACAAAAAATTTAGTCTTATAATAAATTTCATTAACATTTGAATAAATATTTAATCATATGGTCCATCATTATTTTTATGTATTAGTGGAAATTAGATGTGAGGTGAATAATTCGTCAAAAATTATTGATTAATCTCTTCATCTTCAAACAGTACATTCTTTCATCCCTCCATGACTAGAAACCATGAAATATACATTTTTGTGGTTTCTCTACCAGTTGATGATTCACCATTCTGTTCATGTAGGAACTTTCTAAACATATTTAGAAATTATTATTTTTGTATATTTTCAGTATCAAAATCCAAATATTCAAAAAAAATATTTACATGGTCATTCCAAAAAATGTTCTTTAGTTTGAAGTCCTAATCTATTTGTTAAATCCAAGCCATTATCGTTCATATTTTATTTGTTCCAATAAGAAGCATGTCCTTTTCTCTACCACCAAAATCTCTTTTCATTTGACTCATTTGATGTTATGGAATTTGAATCATAGTTTTTTTACCTTTCCTCAGTGAACCAATATTACCCCTAAAATCTAGTATTATACCCTAAATTTATCATTACATGTTTTATGACTCATCCCCATTTTGGGTTTTTAAATATTTTTGATTTTTTATTGTAAAAAAGGGAATTTTTTTTATTTAATCCCTCATTGATATCTCAATGATATTTTTTGGTGATTTATATAAAATAATTATTTCAGCTAAAAAATGGATCAACATTACCTTATTCTGAGACCGATAGTCAAAACAATTGCTCACATTATTGATAATTTGTAGAAAAAAATTTGGACTACCATTTTGTTTGTGATCGTATATCCCCTAATGAAATCATTGTTACATATAAACATTTTAATAATCAAAATAATATTGAGTTTATATTTCAATTATATGAATGAATCTCTATATTATTCATTTATATTGATATGTGAGAGAAATATTTAAAAAATATATGAGGTCCTAAGTAGTAAAATTATAATCATTTCTACCAATAGATTGATATATTATATTTTGATTATATTGTGTAACAGAATCATAAAAGGTATTCCTCAAATGATAGGTACCTGATTGGTGGATATGAAATTATATTAATAATTATATAATCATATCACAAGTATCTTGATGTATTTATTCATCATCCTGAACTAAAAAAAGTTTTTTTTGTGTCTCACGTCAACCAGGGTATTCAGGGGAATTATATAAATGAAAAAAGGGTTATGTAAATGATCCAACATATCAAAAATCAGTGTATATAAATTTTTAAACTATATAATAATCATTATTTGTTTTGGAAAAAATGAAATAATATCAACCTCAACTCGTGAAACACAATTAAAAAATATCAAATATCATTATGTAAAAATTATCTATCGATCATAAGTCATGAACTGACAAGTTCATTAAGGGATATGCGAACATTATCCTTCTCCATTTTGAGTACGTAGGATACAATTCAATGACATGGTGTTCACTATAATGATGCTTCGTTCTATATAATAGTTTAATATTAGTCTCATTAAGAAGTTAAATTAGATATCTTCATATAATTCGAACTCATACAACTGTGAATTTTTTTTTAATATAATGATATTTGAAAACAACCCAATCTAATTCAATTAAACTTATCTAGGTAAACATATTTAAAAGAAAATGTAAAATTATTCAATGAAATAAATTGAAATATTTTTTGGATTAAGATTATAATTTCAAATGATTCTTATGTAAAAGATTATATTATTTATATATCTCTATATTTACTATATTTTTCATTGACTATACAGTTCTGGTATCCACTTCGTGTTGGGTTTTATCAGGATGAATGATGGATGGTTTCAATCTGATCCCACCATAGGATTCCATGATCCAATATTAATTTTCTATGAATATCAGTATTTTTCAATACATTCATGAAATTGGTGTCGGACTCATTATTAAACATAAGGCCTTAATGAATTTCCTATATTAAACCACTTTAATAAATGTAAAATCTTAAAAAAAATCAAATTAAACTATGTTCAAAATATTTATTCAAGAATGTATACTCAGTTGGGTATCTAAGGAAATAGGATCCTTTTATTATTGATAAAAAATCCAAAAACATCGTCTTTGATAATATTAATTCACATCACGGTTTAAAGTGACATATAGTTTTGACTATAAAAATCAATAATTATTAACTCTAGATGCAAAACAAACAACAAAATTGAGAGTAACTCTGTTTTGTCTCTGAAATCTATCCCAAAATTTATTGCTCATCTTATTATATTAAGGATTTAGGTCCAATTTAATTTTCATTTTCATAGGTAAACACATATTTTTTATCTTAGAAACTCAGATGTGTTTCATATAGTGATTCCATTGAAAATTTAATGATATATTTCATTATAAAAGTATGTGTTCTTTATTACGCATCAATACGACTATGAACTTAGTGAGTGTTGTTTCCCCATTGTCAATTTTTCCATAATAAAAAAATGATTCTATAATGAATTTTGTAATACTAACTCTCTAAATTGTGATAGAACTTCTTATATAATACAAATATTCCTTGATATTACCGATCTTCTTCCAAAAATTAAACAGATCTAAGAATAATCCAATTTTTCATAAAAGACATGTCGAAATTTGGCCTGATAATTATGTCCTCTTTATAAATACATTGGGTATAAATACATATTTATAACATCAAAATAGATTAATATTCTTTTCATTATAAAAAACAGACATGATGAGTACATTGTTTAAGAATCATTGGTATATTTAATACATAAAAATAATTTTCATAAGTGTACTAAATCATCTACTATAGTGTTATACATAAATAATACCCTTTATAGACATATCATACAGAATATCTTTCTTCATAAAACGGGTAACTGATGAAGATAAAAGTTTGAAATCAGATTCTTTGTTAGGGTAATAATGGGAGATATCAACATTATATGTGTATAAGGGTATGAGATCTTGATAATTGTAACGACTTGACCTGAAAGCCACTAAAATGGAGCTCTGAGACAGATCACCACATGTCCTCAAGCGTGCCTCCCCATATGCTAGAGGCTGTCGACCAATAGCAAGGCTGTGGTGTGGGATAGTGCGGAGACTATCCCTTATTCCAGAGTAATAAAACATCAGAAATAACTAAGTATCATTCACAGTGAAAAGTAAACTGAGTGCGGATGCAAAAAACTACTGAAATAGAACAAGATATAATAGTAAAATAATATAAAATCCCAAATAGCTTTTCAATACTGTACAAAACAAGTCACCCACTAGGCTGACCATACAGATACAAGTATAAAAGGAATTGAAAGTAAATGTACACAGCTCTACTACTAACTCTGAGCCAACCCATGTACCCAAACACCAAACAATGTCGAACTGAATCAACCTGATCTATAGAACCACTCGAGCTGCACTATTCGATCATGGAACACTAGGCCTTACCCCACCATAAAACTCATAGTCAACCAGAAAAGAAGACATAAGGTCTATATATACACTAAGGATCACATTTAGGGGTGAGAAATTATCCCAGTAGGGCACCCTGACAAGAAACTTATAACTCCGCTGCTATGTGTAAGCAATATCAATGTGCTCAACCTAGCTGAAACACAAAAATGGAAGTAAACCAATTGTGAAACCATAGGCGAACCTAGGGAATGTAGTCACTGTCAACATAGAATCTACCACCATTGATGTCCATATCTATATACATACACATGAATAGTCCCATACCTATACACATATAAATAAATATGAATATTCATGATTAAGTGATTTAAATAACTAGAAGAACATGAATAGTCAATCCATGGGACCATAAGCCTGATCCCTTGGACATCATGTTCAAGGGAATTGAGCTGGATATCCTGCCAATCAATATGTGTATCATTAAATCAATATCTAGGTCATTAATCACATCCACATGTACCTACCTTGACCAACAACAGAATTAAATATCTGAGGAAGCTAATGAAAATCAAGTACCCTCTGGGAATGCTCTCAATGTATAACACCTTGGTTCAAAAAGACAACAATGAAATACACACGACCACCTATGAAGCTCTCACAGTATGAACCTTTTGGCTCTAACATAGCATTAAATAAATTATGAACATCCTCCAGGTAGCTCTCACAGTTAATACCCCCTTGGTCCAAAATAGTATATGACCACCTGTGCATCTCTCACAGTCTAACCCCTTTAGTCTGATGCAGACGAATACTCTTTGAGAAAGCACTCACGGTCAATTCTCTCTGTAGTCATTAACATTAAAATACTGACTCTCTGAAGAAGTACTCATTTTCAATTCCCCCAATAGTCAAAAGTGATTAATTACTCTCTGAGGAAGATCACACGGTCAATTCCTCTTAAATTCTATTACATCGGGTTCTCACAGCCCTATGTATGTCAAACGATCATAGAAATTAAACACAGCCAATGTAAAACTCAATAAATACTTGGTTAAACAGTATATAAAATATAAATAATGTTAGATACAATCACTCGATCCTAACAATAATAGGCATGGAAGACAAAATAGCCTACCATGAAAAGATACACCAAACTGTCAATATCAAGCAACATGGAAAGAAACATCCACAACAAAATAAATTAGCCTATTTAGAATGAAAAAACCTCTACTCAGGCCCACAAGGTAATTTAGGAATCCCAATAATCACAAATATGCCGCAGGTTAGGCTCAAAAACCACCATCTAGGAAGCACCTCTAGTAACCACTACAACATCAACAAACCAATTCAAATATAAACAAATGAGTGAGGGTGGCCCAAATGCCCAACCCAATAATACACCCATAGCCCATGGTATTACCAGATTGGAACTGGTTATAGGTGATATCCAATCAACATCTCTTCCCAAACCTGAAAAAACATCTAAGGGTCGGTCCGACAACGTGCACCCACTAGGTCCCTCAATTCAAACTCTGAGGAGGCATCATACTCCGGATCCTCCAGGTATACATGAGAAAAGGCATCCTACACAGGATCCTTAGTAAACAAGAATGTAGGAATACTACATGGGATCGTCAAAAGATGGAAAACATAGACATTACATAACATGGGTCCTAACATAGGAAAAAAAAGAGAGATCTTAGAAGAAACTCTCTAGCTCAGCACACAAGTAATGGCATCCCTTAGGGTATCCTTGGAAGAATCCGGTCTCACAGCCTCATAGGATAGAAGAGAATATCTCAAAATAAGAACAACGATCCGAATCATATGTCATTGGAGATATCTCATATCTCATCATATCTCAAGAAGTATCCACTAGGTTGGCCCGAACTCCCAAACTTTTATTCACACCAAGTCACAGTCTCAGGTGACAAAAGAACTTGATAACTGGAGGAAAAACCTATTCATTACTATAGAAACAACCAAAAAATAATATATATGACCTATAAATGTAAACAAGATTCCACCATTATGATCTACATGGAAAAAACAATCATAATCGACTACTCACAAAGCCAATTCTGACTTCCAGGGCCCAAGATATCCACGAATTACTATTTTGAAGTAGTACATGTCCAGAACACATGGCCATACCCATGGGGTCTGCCTGTGTAATAGTACACAGCCTGTACATTATTTTACATAGCATGTACTGTTCAAAAAAATTCACTTCATCTGCGTTTCACCCAAAAACATTCCCATGTACCTGTACAGGGCGTGTACGTTATTGTATACGCCGTGTACTCCTTAAAACCCACTATTCTATGTACTATTTCACACGGCCAATCACATAGCCACCAACTACACGACATGTACTCAAAGTACATAGTGTGTACTTAATAAAAAATTGTATTCCCTATACGATATGAATACATGACGTGTTCCCCTGAAACACACTCTGTGTCTTCTCGGGTTTCCGATTGGAAATCCCTCTAAATGCCCAAAACACCAATTTTCTCACCTGAAATAATAGATCTGGCCTAAAGAGGCCACAAGAAAGATTTATAAATATTAAAAGAAATAAATAAAAATGTGTAAGGAGAATCAATGGAAAAAACATAAACAACCTTTCATTTGGGTGGAAACCGCAGATTCTTCGGTTTATTTCACGACTCTTGGTTGTCGCAAGCCGACTCAGCGTGTCCAGAGCATCGAATCAGTACCCATCTTGCCTCCCTACACTCCCTCTTTATCAAAATACTATTTCCCTCTTAAGTCACAACCAAGGTAGAGGAATATGATACATGCACAAGGAGGAGGTTGAATGAAGAGGAGGATGAAATGAAAATAAAAGGAAAAGAAGAAAAAGGGGCTCGGGCCGACCCCGGTGCCCGACATTAGTTTATGACTTCTTGAGGCTCTACACCCCATTCCAGACTCAACGATGCAGACATAATCTCAATACAATTCTCTATTTAAAATTTATATCCAAATGAACCTATTTGAATAATTTAATATTCAATATAATAATACTAAATATTAAATATTCCGCTAAAATTCGAACAACTCGGATTTACACCAAAATATTATCCTGGGGTGAACTCTCTATTATGGGACCAACATAGTTATCATAAAAATTATCGGAGATCATATGGTAGGGGAAAATGAAAATTTTACCCCTCATGAGCATCCGAGGGAAAAAATTCAAATTTCTGCTCAAAACCAAAGTCTCGGAAAACACGGGTTCTTACAAGAATAATATTTGAATACTATACTATAAATATATTTAATTTTAAAATTGAGTCATGGTATACATATTTCTTCTTCTTAGGTCATGAATCCTAATGTAAAAAAATAATATAATACATGATAAAATAACATTGGAAAAAGATACTGATTTTATCATACACATAATCCCATAAAATATCATGTCATGGATACCCACCAAGTAAAAAATAAAGTGAATGGTTTGGGATAAAAAACCAAATACCCACATCGAGCATGGGATAACCTCGCATTTACAGTTTTTTTATATTAGGATATCTATTATTGTAAAATATTTCAGGATTGGTATAACCACATATTCATCCTCTTTTTTAATTGTATAATCTTCCATATTTTTTTCTTTTCGTATTGGGATAACCTCCCACATTCAATCTATCAGGAATTGGATCGCCTCCTGTGTACACTATTTTAGGTTTTGGATATCCATCCATGTACCCATTGAGCTCATAGAAAATTAATTATTTCCCTATTAATTTAATGGATATACATGTCACACCAATCACATATTCCAAATATTTGTGCATCATAAAATAAAAAATAATGCATCTCCTCACAACCCATGAAAAAGTAAATGGGTTTGAAAAACATTTCTTCATATCATAACCTAAAGAATAGAATTGGGTTTCATAATTACATTGTCATTTTAATCATAAAACTTATATAAAAAGTATAAATAGTTTATCAAAAGATCATATAACTATTAATACATAATAATCATCAATGTTTATTTACATTGATGAATATAATTTCAATATGAAGTTCATTATAACAATCTTTAGGAAAGCAACATCTCAATTTTGGTATCATTGATTTATAATCTAAAAATTTCTCAAATATTACAGATATAATGTTTTTGGAAGGGTCCCTGGAAACATATAAGGGATACATTAAATTAGTTATTGGACATTATGTCAGGAAATTTAGTTTATTTTGTAGAGTAATAAATAATGAATCATTTCTCATTTTTGGTAAAATTAAAACAACTTTCTAGACAAAGGACCTGATGATTCCAAAAAAACATTAATAAAATAATAACATGGGTAAAAATTATTTTCATTGTATTTATATAATATTTAAAAATTATTTAAATAATGTCTATAATGGATGTACATCTATGAAAACATAATTTCAGTAGAAGTGTGAAACAGAGTCAATTTTCCTTAACAAAATTCATTTGGTGTCAATTTTAATTAAATATTGGAAAGTAAAAGGAGAAAATATTATATAATAAAATAAAAAAAGTATAACAAAATTTCATATTCAATATATAGTTATATCATAATATTACATAATCATAATCATAATCTCAAATTATACTGTTAAACACCGTGATTATAACATAAAACTCTTATCACTTTGTAACATTTAAAAAATTACCATATAATGATAAAAAATTATCATTTATATTATAATATGTCTAATAATTGAAAATAATCCATATAATATACATGAAAAACGGAAACTATTGGTTAATATGGAATTTATACAATAAAAATTAAAGTGAGATAAAACATGTAAACTCAAGTTACAACTATATTCGTACAAATTTGATCCACCGGAATAATAAATATACATTCATTATAAATTTAAATTTCTTATAAAAATATTTTAGAAATATTATCATATATATAATATTATATAAGATTTAATTATGATATTTTATTACCTACTTATTAATAATTCTTTATAAAAACCATGTTTCAAATAAAAACTGCATAGTTTTTAACATATTTTTTATTTAGTGTTCTGTGTTGATTTATTATAATTATTATTCCATATAACCTAATTTTTTTCCATGTTATATGTACTATATATATTAATTATTTATTTTTTCATTGTAATCAAATAAATTTACAGATATAAAATGAATTACACCATTCAAGGAGAAGATATGTCCGGTGTATGAATGAATTTATTTTCATTATATTGAGGGATGGAACCAAATATTGAAAATTCATAATATAACATTCCAAAATCATTGATATATCATATATTCAATATAAATTTATTAAATAATTAAATATTATTATCCGTTTTAAAATTGAATTAAAAACATATCACATCATTTTATGGAGACTGTAGTGCACACATATGCACGAGGGGTGTTATAAATTCCCAAGGGATATGAATAAATGAAGTTAAAAATTATATTATACTTATATAAAAAATAAAATTTACCACATCTTAACCTATAATTATTTCTTTCTATGATATGTGGTGAAGGAAAATGTATTACATCGGGTCATGGGGCGGTAGTCCCTTGTAAATTTGATCAACATTTTCATTTACCAATTGATGCACGTAGAGATTGATATCAGGTATGAAATTAACATAATAAGGTCATCATAAATGTTATATAATTAAATTATTATTGCATTATAGTTTATTAATTATTGACGGAGAAATAAATATAAATAAAATAAAAAAAACTAGTCAAAAATGATACCTCTTCTTCAGAAAACATCTTATGTCTTCTCAAATATTATTCTAAATAGAGTTAAATAATAAAACTAATGACTCAAGGATATATTTAGAAAAATATAGATGATATTAAATGAGTGATCATGTATTCCAAAAGGTATAGTTATTGTATTGTTGAGATCATAGGGGCTACAATTTTATAATTACAAGAGAGAAAAAAGTTTTCATTTTATGAATAGAAAATGAATTCCCACATTTTATGCCTGAAAATTGGGTATAACATGGATCATTATATAATAATAGATGACATATTGGTGAAGAAATTGTAGATTATAGGAATATTAATTTTTTTTCTTTTCTACTCATACCATATAAGTTTAATTTTTCATAAAACATATTTTAAACATTCTCACAATACATAATTTTTAGAATTTTTAATATACGTTATGAAAAAATTATGTTGACCTTTTTATATAATTTATGTTTTACTAATTTTAAATATGATATCCATTTCTAAAAATTAAATTCATTGGACTGGAAAAATATTATTTAAAAATAATTCTTTAGAAGAATTGAAATTATTGTCTCTAGGAAAGAGTTCCCATAAGTGTTCAAATTATTAATATCAGAACACAATATCAAATTGATTCCAATGAACTAAATTTGGTTAATATTTATTTCTACATAATTAAAGTTTGAAAACCATATTAAAGTATGATTTATGGTTTAAAATCATTAAAAATTATAGTTTTAAATAAAAATAAGAATTTTCTTCCATTCAATGAAAATTAATCTATTTATGAAAAATAAAAGAAACTGAAAAATATATAATTTTAACATGTAGATAAAAAAAATTGAATTTCATTTTAAAAAAATTAATTCTATAAATGTATAAAAATTTATATTACTATTTCATCACAAAAACAATTAATTTTTTTGGAATAATTTTTTTCCAATGAATATAATTACACTTCTCATTATTATGTAATGTTTAATCAATATGTTTTCTTAATGTAAAAAATCATACATAATTTAAAAATAATTAATCCTTTTCATACAGTATCAACCCATTAATCTTTATAGGTAGTCACTTTTTTATATATTTTTTATCATCCTTTTTTGGTTTCATTTATAGGCTTATCATGGATAGAAGGGAAGTATTGGGAGAATGAACTAATGATTAGGTATGTATGTTTTTTTGAGTTAATGAAGTCTAAATATAAATTATTTAATGTCTTATAAAGGTTATTCCCAAGTTCATAGAATCCTTAGTTTGATATTTTTATTATTTTCTTCTTAAAAATACACTTTATGTAATTTTCTGGGTGATTACACATCCTATAAATGGGTTACATACCATGTAATTTCATCTAGGAATATTCCATGTACCAGATACACAACATGTGGGGTCTAGACAAAATGAAACATATTCATATTTTTTTGATGGGAAAATTTCTCTTTTTGAAGAAGATTCAAGGGTTTTATTGCATATATGAGCTTCATGGATTACTTGATGGGTAAGTGGATGACATGCAGTGTAATATTTTTGAGTTCTAATTTTATGGTTCTTCGTGAATTTTTATTATTTTATTTCTTGATGTCTTGCATTATATCAGTCCAAACACTCATCCTATATGATTCTGGGTTATTTCATACCTTACGAATAGATCAGTTCTGCAATTGATCTATGATACGATTGGGTTTCCTCTATCGTGTTATTAAATACCACACGTTATTAATTCATTTAGATGGGATTTTTAATTGGATGTATTTTTGTTTTATATCTTTTATTATATAGCCGTTTTAGCTTATCTATTTTAGTTCATGGTCATTGCTTGTTTCTCAAAGGTTGTTCACTTGAATTACGGTCACCTTTGTCAAACGAGGATAGGATTCTACTATTTTTAATTTTTTTTAGTCTATTAAATTGGTTAATTTGAAAAATTTAATGTTTTTACTGTTTAATTAATTTAGGTTTCTCAATAATTAGTTGTCATATTTGGTTATAATGGGTTTCATGGAATCAAATATATATTTTTTAAAATGGTGGATTCTTGGAAAATAGAATTTCATGATTTAGAAATGGATTTTCAAACTCCATGTTTATCATTGTGGCATGGAAAATATTTTGTAATATTTTGATCACGATTTCAATAAGTATTTGGAAAATTTTAAATAATTTTTATTGGATGAATCATGAAGGAGACAAAGGTAGCCTTATTTACTTTATGCACCAAGAGCATGTAACCTTTTATGATATAAATCGATGGGAATTGATATTCATTGGATCTAATGTTATTAAAGTTAATTTTTTTAGTTTCATGTACACAATTTCTCATAGCATGTATCCTAGTGTGATGTTCTTTATATATATTTTTTATTATCACGTGATTGTTTTTATCATGTATTTTTTCTCAAAGGTTTTTATATGCGGTTATATCACATAGATTCACATGATATGTTCTTTCATGGATATGTTTTGTGTTATTTTCATCATTATTTGGGGATATGATTTCTTATTTTCTCAGATATATTTTTCATATTTATGTTATGAGAATAAAAAAAGTGTTTTATGAGAGAAAATGTAAAAAATGATTTAAAAAAGATTTCATTTATGAAAATACATTATAAACCAACATTGTTTTAAAATATAGATTTTTTAAATGTTTGATATTAGAACATGTATATAAACTATAGGGATATAATACATGTATTTGGATCACACAATACTGGTTCATTTTGAAATATGTAGATTTTTTATTTTATGATTTAGGTAAATGGAAATGAATCATGCAGAATTATAGAATCTATTGTTATTAATGCCTTGGTTTTGTGTTGATTAGGAGAAGATTTTTGGTCACATGGGGAATGGACATATATTTTTATGTTTCCTATTTATCCTGGATTGTATTTCATTGTGGGAAATAGTATTTTTTCATAACTGTACACTAGTTGCATGTCTTGTATTTTATATTCCTTCAAATTCGTTTTTTTTTGTTTTTAGAAATCCACTTCAGTTTTTATTGGAAACCTCACATTAAACATGATAATAACCAAACCACCTTGATTTTAAAATCAAAATTCAAATATGAAATCACTAAATAACATAGTCTACGCATCGATACTATCACCATTTAATTTCCAAATATCATGTGCTCTTGAGCAGCATGCCACCTCACGACCGACCCCATGATGCATGATCTAACCTTCATCATTTACCCTTTATAGAAGGTAACACTTTATCCATCATCCCAATAAAAAAACCACAACACCAAAAATATGCCATTTCATAATAATCCAATACAAAGAAAAAACTCACCTCGATAGAGGGATCAAAAAATGCGACAGTGAAATAAAAAACATAAACACACAAATCCACCCAATAAGTAAACAAATTCACCAATAAAAAAGAAAAAACAAACATGGAAAACCCCATTTTCAATGACTAAACTATAATAAGTAAAGTTGTTATGGGAAAATAAGTAAGAATCATACATCCATCAATTTTATTGGAAAATGTTGGACACTCAACACCAAATCCAAAAAAAACATGAAGAACACCACATCATACAAAATGGGAAAGGAGTGGTTTTTCAACACTTTAGAGCTGAGTTGGGTAGACAATGAATCCTCAATGGTCCATGATTCAAAAAAACAACATCCTTCTTTTGGGGACCTAGGATATTATCCTACAGGATAACAACTTGATAAATATAACATATACATAATGATAATATGACATATCTTGCCACTAATGAAAACCACCATGGCATAGATCAAGGATGATGTTGGATGGACCTCTTGAAAAAATTTCGAACAAATAAAAAACACATCCAAAAGAATCTTTGAAACCACCACATTAGACCGACTGAGAGAGTGGTGAAGGAACATGAAGACATATTAGAATAACATGATTCTCAACAGTATTGATTTTTGTTCTATGTCTTGGGCTGAGTGGATTTTGGACTGTCAGAATTCATATAGTAGGATTGGAAGAGATGTATGTCTAGCTCACTTCCTTGATAGAAACTGAGTTAATATGGGTGTTCATGGAATTTTTACCATGTTTTAGACTTGGAGTTTTTGATCATTTGAATAAATTTAATGAGATGTTTATTTTAACTTTACTATTATCATTATGTTATGATTTTTCAATTAAATATTTATAGGTTTGTTAAAATATTAATGTTTTAATTCATTAATATCAATACCATTATTTGGTAGTATAATTTTTAAATTTCATTACGACTTATTGTTTTTTATCTCTTGTTATAAAATGCCTCAGACGAGATATCATTCAAATTAGAGAGAGGAAGCTTTGAGATAGGATATACATCTGAATCCTATAGTGGAACCTTATTCTTATAAGCAATTATCTATAGTATTTAGGATCTTATTCTTGTTGGCTTATATAACCCTAGATATGTTGTGGATCATGGATATGAATTTCCTATGTATCATTCAACTATAATTCATAGAGAGAAAGGACCATATAAATTTGAAGTATGCACTGGGTCGATAGAAAGGGTCTTTAGCCTCTTGAAGTCTCTTATATAATCTATAGTGGGTTATTATACAAATATGCATGAGGGACGTGAAGGATAGGGTGTGTCTCTATTATGAATTGTATTTTTCATGTAGATAATACGTAGGATTACTTTATGAAAATATTTAACAAGGAATTATATCCTGAAAAAATCCATTTGGAGAATACCCAATAGTTTCTATCCTTTGTTTCGAAGGATCATAATATAATGTAGTATTCTTCCCATTTTTCTTGAGTTGGTGTATATGGAAATTGATCTTGTATTTACCAGTAAATGAAGTCTCAGGGAGTATTTATTTACGATTTTTGTATGATATTCAGTATATGTTTAAACTCATTTTCTTTTTGACCATTGTGGTGGTAGTTGAAATGACAGCTTTGTCCAAGGAAGTCATAGAATCATAGACATGTTATGGTGGATCGTCAGTTGGTTCAATGGTTAGTAAGGGTGGGTCTTCTCGAAAAAATAGATTGTGTAATGGTGGATAGTTTTCTTCTGGTTTAGTTATAGGGAAATCAATAGGTATACAACATGTTTTCATTTAATATTGTAGAATGAAAGGTAACACCAAGCCGAAAAATGCATAGGATCTAAATAATTTTCATCTTTGTCAATGATCAATTAATATAAATAGTTTTTATAAGATTTATCATCGATGTTGGAATGATGAAATATCCATAAGGAATAATAAGTATGTTTTTATTCTTTCAAGGGCGTTGGGTCAAATCCTCTTCCTTAAATAGATTATAATCTTTATATTATCTAAATGCTTTATAGAGTGGATTATGCACTAGAGGAATTTGAATCATGCCCATAAACTATTAGAGGTATGGTCTTTATCTTGTCTTTTATGATGCGATCTTTATTTGATATTTGTTCCACTCCTTCTTTTATATCTAAAATGATAAATGATGAATTGGGTATTCATTTATAACTTATTTCATTCGTTTTTTGATCTTTCTACACCATTATAAAATTGTTCTAAATAAGGTTTCAAATTTCATAAATGATTGGTGTTGAAAGTGGACATTAATGGGGATTATAAATTCACATTGATTGATCATGACATGTTGAATTTATTATCTATATGGATTGGATGATCAGTGATAGGGCCCAAATATACTATTATCACAGTGGAGTTTAGTTCTTATATTCTGATTGGGTTACTAATGCTTTATAGGATGAGTGGGAATTTAGATCATGAAGGATGAGGAATGTTGGTCTTTCTGATGGTGTAATTTCATACAAATTTTCAGAGATTTTTCGTGAAGTTTTTTTCCCCTATTTCGTTTTCCAACATCATCATGTGGTGTGTTTATACCATGATATCATTTTGTATTCTTTTTCTTGTTGTCCCTCCTAATGCGAGGTTGAGTTTACAAATGAAATTATCCCTAATATATATCCAATTTCAAAATCATCCTACCATAGTGAACATAATTTGTTAGTGTAACTTAATGTCTAGGTTGGCGACATAGTAGAAAATGGATTTATTCATTATTTAATTTTACAATGTGATTCACCTATACTATTTTCTAGGAATGTACATGGGGGCCTCGTAACTTTTATTGGTATAGGTTGTTGAATCGGGTGGATTATAAAAAAAAATCTTTTAACATGGACTAATTATCAAATTGTTAAGTTTAGAGGAGATTTTTTTTCAAATATTTATGTATAGTCATGTTACCAACTATTTAGAGGTAGAGAAGAGGATATAACTAAGATATCATTTAGGAATCAATGAGATAAATTTATGTTTCTAGTTATTGAATTTGATCAAACCAATTGTACCTATGTGTTTATGAATTTTATGACATGAATTGTTCATTGGTTCTTATAATCATTCATTATAGTATTCATGGATATTGTTTTCCTATACTTAGGGTTAGAGGGGGAGGACATGGACCACTTATATATTATTCTATGAACCATAAGGGAACATCATTAGAAAATTAATCATTCCAAGTATGTGTTTTGGATAAAATATGTGATGTTTCTGGGAAATGTGATATCTTATAGGTAAATATTAGTAGATCCCAAAATGGTGTAGGTTGATATTTCCTGGGAGTAGCCCGAAAAGGTGTTTTAGATTCAAATTTTTTGGGTTTGTCTAGCTACAATAAATTTTATGTTATGGACTTCTCCATGATAATATTTTCAATGGAAACTTTAACCCTTAAACATGTATAGTTTTAATAGAATGACATGTGTTAGAGTACTTTTATAGATTTTAAGGATAGTTTGACTTCAGAATAAGTCTTTATTTTGTTGGGAATATGGGTAAATTTTTTTTGAGATTCTTTTGGAAGGGGTATAAGATGTGTCTTGATGTTGGGAAAGAATGTTGCGGAATTTGTCTCACTCCAGTTACACCCTCATGGGATGAACTATCCTAACTAAGATCATTAGGTATCAGTGGTTATGTATGAACTAAAACATGGGATCTATATAAAATTAGTGTGATTATTAATGTGTATTATAACTGACAAAGCCTGAAATATATTTTTACCAGGAGGGATCTAGATTTTTGATATAGACAGTGGGTAAAGTTTCTCTAAACATTAGATATTGATATAGATTATACCACAAGGAATATGAATTCGGTATCTAAACAATAGATGATGATATAAGTTTAAGAGTGGTCACTAATGAGTTTGTTTTCAGTAAAAATATTAGAAGGTAAAGAGTTTTGTGGATAGGTGTTTTTGGATTTGATGAAGGCCAACTTGTCTTTTTATGTGTGAGTTTTTAATGAACAGGGGAATGAAACAATGTTCCAATTCATAGGTAGAATAGTTTTTAATGGGGATACATCTAGTGAGTTATATCAGTATACTAGAGGAATATTATTCATCCAAAACTAGTTGTATGTTCATTTATCCCTTAAGACGAAGTTTATAGATAGTGAAAATGATTATTTTTGGTTTTCATAATGACATACAACATAGACATAACCTGATCCGAGACATCAGTATTGGTAGAAGGGGATTGGATGGTCTATTTTCAATTTTATATTTTGGTAACATACTTTTAAGAAAATTATGGAGGCACCATAGACACATGTATGGTTAGGAAAACCCTTATCCATTTTTTAATAGAAGTCAGATGCTATTTATAAGAAATTATTCATTTGGTCATAATGGAATTCTAGTGGGTAGGATTTGAGTTTGGTGATCAATTATTGAATTTTTTAATTATTTTATTTCCCATATATCATGGAGAAGAGAAAATTGTAACACCTTGTGGAATTGAATTCATAATAGAGTTTGATTCTTTATGGGGACCCCTATATGGTTTTTTCTAACAGGTACCTAAGGTTTATTTATAGGTTTTATAATGGGTTAAAATAGGTGATGTTTTCCCATATACAATTAAGAACATTTTATCATACACACATGAATTGATAAAATTATAGGGCTATCTAGGATCCTAAATATAATTGCGAGGCTTGTGTGCTTGATTTCGGAGTATATCTGGAAAATAAATTATCTTTTGTTTAATTTTCTTACAAAATTTAATAATCACAGTTACATAAATATGGAAACCATTGAGAATTTTTATGGATTAAAATGTAGATCAACTATGTGTTGGTAATAGTTGAGAGATTGGTACTCAGGTGGGAAAAGTATCATTCAGGAAAAGATAGAGATATTGTATTTGGTCCAATGTAGATTGATCGAAAAATAGAGTCGACAAAAATCTTATATATACCTTCTTCATCAGCTATTAGAGTCTGATATTGGGGTCCAGGTATTTCAATAGTTTTACAACACTATGTGAATCATTGTTTTTCTTAGTAGGTTAAGTTGTCACAAAGGATTGTGGGGACCTTTGAAATATTTGGAATACATTGGAGGGTGGAATATCTGTTAAAATTTCAATCTATTTTGATGATATCACAGACATTGTTTATGTTTACCAGTCGAGGAGGTACATAAATGATCATTACCATTTGGATAGATGAGTTGATACTAATCTTATTCCAGAAAAAAATGTTTTCGACCTGGCAGTTCATATTTTGAATTTTTAGGACAATATGTTATGTTGTAAAATGATTCTTTTGGTACGGGTACTTTGGATGTGCATATTGAGTAGCCATAAAACATGGGAGTAGTAATCATTGATGATACATTAAAAGCATTCTAATTTTGATGATATAGGATCTTGTGGGATTTATATGTGAAGATATCATTTATCATAGAGATATTTTAACAACCAGTTACACTTTAATGGTCCTCCCTTATTACAGTTTTGTTAATTAAACCTTTTTGGGAACATTTTTTGGCCACTCGGGGGTGGGGAGCATTTTTTTATCATAATTTCATTTTAAAAAGATATGTACATTTTTTTATTTATAGATTAAAGATATTAACCGTTAATATAATTAACGGTGTTCTCCCTATGATTGGTTGAATCTTATAGTGGGGTTTTGTGTTTTTCTTCTTAAACATGCACTTCAAGTAGTTTTCTGTGAAATTACACAATATGTAATGTTCACAAGGATAATATTGGGGTCTGGATACATAGTGTGAGGTTTTTATATTCCATGAAATAGATTTAAATCATCTAATGGAAAATATCATGTTAATAATAAAAAGGCAGTGGGTATTATTGAAATTATGAGCTTCATGGATTACACGATGTCTACGGGGATAAAAATACATATAATATTCAACAGTTGTGAAATTATGGTTCTTTTTGAGATGTTTCTTATTTCAATCATTATAGTATTACTTTTTATCAATGTAGAGTGTATCTCTATTAATGTTTTGGTAATTACCTCCCCTCTAGATTTCATTATTGACTGATTGACGCCAATTGTATTTGGAATTCTCTAGCCCAGGTATGTTATTATTCTATTTATTCATTTTTTCTGAAAAAAATTTCTCTCTATTCATTTTGGATTCATATTTGTGATATGATAGTGTATTCTATAGATAATTTTCAGTTTCCTAGAGTGCTTTTTCTTTCAAAGGATGTGCTCTTATTCTCTAGTCACCATTGATAAAGGCATCTGGGTTATTCTATTTTAAGGTAGGTGTTTTTATAAAATGGGTAAATTGGGTTAATATAATATTATTATCAAAAAATTAATTTAGGTTTTCCCTTGATTTGATGATATATCTCATTTTAATGAATTTCTATGACATTAAAATTTTAAAAAGGGGTGTGGTTTTGAAATAGAATTTTGTTGATTTGGGAATAGGTTACCAAACTCAAAAGTGGATCCGGATGGATATGAAAATGATTTATAAAATTGATATAATAGTTTTGAATTGTATGTGGATAGTTTCATTTTTCAAACCTCCGGTTCATTAAGAAAGAGACACATGTATCCTTAGTGTGTGTGTGTCGGACCACGAGGAGGTAACCATCATGGATATGGATTAGTAAGTCATCATATTAGGTAGATCTAAAATTTTAAATGTTTAATATTTTTAGTTTCTGGTATGTAGTATCTGATATTATAGGACCCAATGAGATGTTATTTTTTTTCTCTGTTTATTTATCACATAACTCTTTTTATCACAAAATTTATATCACATGTTTTTATATGATTTTTTATCACATAGCTTCACATGATATGTTGTTTCAGGGGTATTTGTTTACCTATTTTCCTCATGATGTGTGGATATAGATTCATGTTTCGTCACAGCTACTTCTTATTTTTCTATTTAGAGAATCTGAATGAATTTTATGAAAACCAGAAGGTATATTATTTATAAATGGATTTTATTTATTTATGATGATATTTTTTTAAATATAAAATTGTTTCATTATTGGTATTTAACCTTTTATAAAATCTATGGTTGTATCACATTGGTGTATAGAAGAAACCTTAATCATTCCTTTTGGTGTCTGTTGATTTATTATTATAAAATTCAGGTAAATGGAATATAATCTTATAACATACTATATTCTACTTTTGTTTCTACCTATGGATTGGGTTGGTATAGAGGTGACTATTGGTGAAATGGGGATTAGTTATACATTCAATTTATTTCATTTTTTTGGATTGGATTCTATGTATTTATAGTATCTCATTTTTTATCACTTTTTACAATTATTAAATTACTTTTTTAATTATATTCCATAACAGATTATATTATCTTGTTGAACATAGACCATTTTATGGGTTAGATTGGGGGGCTTTTCTAGTAAACCCAGGTCATTTCATTACACATTTCTACATGTGTATTGGATGTGATAAAATTTCTATTTTTAAATTATGAAATTAATATCAAATCAATGTTAATTAAACCTTAATATTTCATGTAACAGAAGATATCAAATAAATCACATTTATTTAATAAAATATTTCATAAAAATTATATTATTTCACTATTTAAAATGTTTGGACATAGAATGAAGAGACACGTGAGATCCCCATAACAATGTTCTAATCCATAGGAGTTAAAAAAAGAATTTTTCAAATGAATATTTCATATATTTGACTTCATGAAAAATAAAAATTATTCAGCAGCAAACACTATAATTCCTTTAATTAATATGATAATAAAACCCCAATTTCCATTATTTGTTCATAATATATGATGCTTGACATTGGTTGTATTATTCAATTGGTCGATGATAGCATTAATCAATTATGTCCCATAATACACATATTCATCAATCACAGTTGTTTTGATCCTCTCCTAAGAAATGGTTCTTCAGATTTTGTCGAAATAAAAAATATGACAACATAGGTTCATAATTAGTATTCTTGAAACCCATCATATATTCATGGCATCCTCACACATCCAATATTATAAAACTTCCTAATTTCCGACATCAATTTATGTTTAATAAATAATGGTGGAATCTCCATCCTTGACCTCAGGTTGCCATTTCTTCTATGTAATCTAAAAATATCCTCAAAAAATATCTATCCACAAGTTTTTTAGTCTTCCAAAATGAATAATTCCCAAATTCATTGATAACTCTGCACAATAGTCATAAAAAGTTTAGTCTTACCCTCATTTGAACCATCATGATTTCCAAATCTTCATGATTTTATCATATCCTCACGAACCCATGATAGCTTGAAATCTTCAGGGGAGATCATGTAAGTTTTCATGATATATCTTCTAGTATGTTCAAAATGAATAATCTTCTCTATTTGAGTTTCTCGATATGTAATCATCACACATTGATGTATTTTTAAGTCATAGTCACCTTAGTCAATGTGATCATTTAGTAAGTGCTTCCTTTTATAATCCCTTAGAAATTTATCTTTGGGGTAACTTAATATTTTAAACACTTTGTTAGTATACTAATTGGGAATATGTCTTATAGTAATTTTACATTTTTTTCATATTGAACATTCACTTAAATTACAGTGTACCTTAATGCAACTACTTCGTGTAATAATGTAGTAACAATGCAGACTTCTCCACCACATCACCTAAAAATAGATAATAATAATAAATTACTTTCATATTATGAAAAAACATAAAAACTAATAAAAATGATGAAATTAAAATAAAGATATTTATTATTAATAAATAAAAAAAAGTAAATAAAATAGTGAAGTTAGAATATTTAAATTCCTTATTTTGAAAAAATATATGAATAATTAATTAAAATAATGATATTTCATAAATTAACATAAAAACTAGAATTAAAAAGATGGATCAAAATAATTACTTAGTAATTTATATATCAACCAAATAACTAAAATAATCATCAAAACCAAATTTTAATGTATAATCAATAGTTTTAATAATTTAATAGAATACCGAAAAAATTTCAATTCCTAAAACTAAAAATATTATTCTAATAATAATATCACAATAATATATAATAAATTTTTTTGTAAAATATATTGATTTGAATGTCACGTCAATATCATTGCAAGAGAAATAATGCAAAAAATATGATTAAACCAAAAAATTTGATAGAGAAAAAAAAACAAATCATAAGGGAAATTACACTGTGGTAAATGTAAGATAATATCATTTAAAACGGTTATTTTAGACATTTAGGGGAAAATATAATAGATATCCAGAATAGAACATTCCTTAACATTTGGTGACAATCTCATTGAATCAAAATAAAAAAAGGGACATAATAAAATCTGTTCTGTATCTTAAATGAAATTACACAGCATTTATACCAAAAATATTCAAATAATAAAATAAATAATATAAAAAGGTAATTATTATGGAAGGATGATTATATGGTGGAAAAGTTATAAAATTATTAAGAAAAAAATTTTATTATATTTATAAAATTTTAAAAATCCATATTGAAATAATTGTTATGAAATATAATTCTTAATAATATTAAAAATAAAATTTATGTAATATAATATTTTATTTTTATTTGTTAAAAAAATAATAAAATATATATTGTGTAAAAAATAACATGTTTTTTGGAGTTAGAATATGTTATACATTTTATTATAAGTAATCATAATGACAATTTAATTTTATAATGAAATAAAACAATTAATAAAGACGATTTTGAAATAAAACATTTATTAACAAAAAATATAATAAAAACACTAAAATTGATAGATTTTGGGGTGAATAAATTAAATATAATAGAATATATTCAATTATCAATTTTTTAATAATATAAAATATGATTAAGAGATGTAAAATCATACCTTTCAATCTAGATTGATCATATTAACTCAATATTCATATATAATGTACTTTGGCATATTGTAAATAAATTTATTAACCATATATTTTTTATTATTAAAGCAATCAATATTATCTTATTTCCCACTATTTAACTACCTTTTCACAATTATTCCAATTGTGTGTCAACTGATTCATCAATTCAATGCTTTCTTATGAATGATGGTTTTGATCCTTAGTCAATACTAGTACAATAATCAACTATATAAAAGTCATCGATATGATATTATATATATATGATTAATAAGTTTATGATTTAGTAAAGGATTTTGTATTTTAATTTTGAAAAACTATAATATATAGTTATCGAATCAATAAAAAATTAATATTTTAATTAAAATAATTAAGTATAGTACCCTTCAAGAATTCTAAAAATGTGTTATGAAATCATTATTACATTATATTTCAAAAATTTATTTGTTCTCAATCATTTTAAAGATAAATATATTAAAATATTTATGTATGTAGTTAACATGACCCAAAAAAGTTAATTTAAAATGAATATTCTGAGTAAACACATGTTGTTGTATTTTTTTAATATTTAATTAAACATATATTAATGTTTTAAATTATATTATATTAGTTGTTTATAAAATAATGTAGAATATTTTGATGAATAATTTAAACAAAAATTATTATGTACAAGATAACACATAAATTGACGTGTTGAATCTAGTATGTATGGCCCTCTTAGAAATGAAGGATTAGGGTCTCCTTTGTATCAATACAATATAAATTATTTTAATGAATATTAGTAGGGATATAATATGTTCAATTATTCAATAGGAATCAAATATAATGTATTTTTTTTATAGTTAAGAGGTACCTTAATAGATGGGTTGGATTCAAATTCTCAAAAATATCCACTGCTTATTATATATGAAATGTAATATTTTTTTGAAAGTGGCTTAATATGTTTAAATTTATTTTTATGGGTTTCTAATTTGATCATTTACTTATTTAGTTATATTTATTTGTCATATTTGTTTATTTTAATTCTTTTTTAAACCCTTTTCAATCACATTACCAATTTTCATGTTAACATGCTATTAACATAATATTTTTCCAAGGCACTATTAACAAAATAATATTATTGAAAAAACTAAAATTTTATAAATTTGTTATTTTTTAATCATGATAATTACAACTATAAAATATAATTTTATGATATTATATTTTTAATTTTTTCAGAAAATATATCTTAATTTGATATTGATAAAAAATAAATATTTTTCAAAAAAAAGTATGCATAAGAAATTATTTATTAGAACTAACGACCATGTAAAAATTAATTTATGAATATTAATTAATATATATATATAATTTCAAAAAAAATATTATTTATTTATGATATATTTTATATACGATGATATATAATTCTGAACAAAAGCAGAAACATTCTTATAGAAAATCTATTTTTCACCCAAATGATTCATAGTCCAATTTTATAAAATTTCCTTTTTTAATAATACAAATAAATATATAATCACATATTATTAATTTTTCTTTCTTTATAGAATATCTAATTGAAATTAATCACTATAAGTATTAAATTTATTATTAATGAAAAATATTAACATTAAATTTATGAATAAAATGGTTTTTTCTTGAATATTGTAAATTGTATTAATTGAAAATTGTAGATATAATATTATCATGATATTAATAACCCCCAAAATAAATAAATTGAGTCCACTTGGGAGACAGAATAAATGTTGGTTGCAATATGTGGTGATTTAGAAACGATTTATCTTGATGTTATTTACAAGAGATTTAACGTCGCTCACAGACAATTCAATACAAGTCATGATTTTTGATGTTGAACAAGAACGTTGTCAATGAAAACACATAATGATGTTAACCCTTTAAAATATTGAAAAAAAGTTCTTCAAAATGAATAATTTAACTATATTATGTCGTAACTTCTCTATCTGAAAAACATTCAACGATTACCATTCTTCTAGTTATCCCAACAATAACATTAAAAATATTTTAAATTTTTAAATAAAAAGATAATTTTAATTATTTATCAAATATTATTTCAATATATTGTACTTTAAAATATAAAAATGGTAAATGAATAATTGGTATATATTCCTAGTCCCCATATTTTTACTACAATGATAAATCATCTATGGGAGTATTTTGCCATTGAACACATGAAAATAATATAACATTTCTATATACATAGCCTAAAAAATTGTTAATAATTTATATCCAATTATACCATTTATTTTTTCTATATTATAATAATATTTTTATGGGATTTATTTTTTCTATTGTTCTCATCAGATTATAATTTTCAAAGACGACTATGATGATGGATATTTCAATCATATAATTTTTTTATTTGAATATGTATTTTTTCATTGTAATTTTCTTTATTATATTTCATTTATAAATCATATTGTGTAATACTAAATTTTATAATTAATGATGACAAATAAATGGAATTAGGTATTGTACAATTTATTTGAATGTTTCTAGTATCATAAGATGTCCATAATAAGAAATTTATTTACATAAAGGGATATTCATAAGAAAAATATTATGGGTTAGAGTCTCCCATCCATTAAATTTATTCGTTCTTCATTTCATAAATTGATGAAAATTTGGATTCAATTAAACTAAATATATCATATTAGTCCAATAAATCATCCAAAAAAATAATTTTCCCGTAATAGTATTGATAGTAAATTAGTTTTAATTGTTAGTACATTATATTCATGATATAATATATCAAATAATTATTCCCAATGAGATTGATTATGAGATAGTCATACAACCCCTTTTTTCAGAATATGGTATGTATCTAGTTTATACTTTCTCAAATTTTATAAATGAAACAAATGATTAATTTATGGTAGGTTTTTGTGGGAGCATTAAGAGTTATTCTATACACTCCATAATATGGGAAATTACGAAGGGACATGTGTATATGTGTTTTAAGTACCACTTTATATTAAATATCAAAATATTATTAAAAGGTTATGTTTAACTAAATATATTTTTCAGAAAATTCAATATCCAAATCACGTTGGCACTTTTTCAAACTTTTATACCATCAAACCTTTGTTTATTGGAAAATACATTATGTGGATAAAAACACATCTTATTTTTATATTCAATATCAGGTTCCAAAGAATTTATATTAGTACCACTATCCTATAATGTGAATGTTTCATATATCATCTTATATGTAGACTTATATGTCCCTACATAGGCATTGAAGATGAAAATTCTACTACATCGGAACATTACTAGAGGAGTCTATTGATACCCTCATATATTTAAAACAATATAAAATCATATAATATTGTATTTTAAATTCATAGTGGTCATGTAATATTTAAAATATATTTTTGGATAATGTTACATGACATGAATTAGTTATATATATATATATTATTTTTGACTTACGCACAACATTGATGTCAATTGGGTTTATTGATATGATTCAATTGGAAGTGGTATTCCATGTAACATAAAATGTGCATTTATGAATATCATAGTAACATGATCTATTGGTAAATTATAATAAATGAAAATATTTTTTGTTAAAATTATATATAAATCCATAATAAAAATTAGTAATTGATTTTAATATAGTTTAAAAGAACATATATGATAAAATCCATAGTGTTTTTTCCCACTATAATATGGGATACTATATTGGTTTCATCATCCACATAGAATTCAATCATTAAATACTGAATTATAGGTAGAATAATAATTATGATATATCATCATTAATATCACACATATTTTATTCACACAATATGTTCTTCCTATTATATTTATACCATTATTTTCTTCCATGATCATTATGGGATGATGATCTATGTACATCATCCAAAATATCAATCATTATATTAGGTATATATGGGAAATAAATCTAGAATATAAGTTATATTTTTCTATATATTTCAAATAATAACTATAAAATAATTTCTATTTTATTCAAAATATATTTATCATCTTTATTCAACTCTTTTAACATTAAATAAATTTATGGTTCAAAAATCATTTTCGAAGGGTATTATTTAATCAATTGATTTCTGATTTCCCTAACCATTAATTTTTTATATAGGAATACAAGGTATATTTGAATCCCTATTATGGATAATGAATAAAATTATATTATACATAATGAATTAGTACATGTTTTCCTACCATGTATGGTAATTTTTTCAATATATTTTTAGTGGATTCATTGACTACCCCACCAAAATTGTTTTCTTATGTCTATTAAGATCACATGAAAACACACATAACACCATTTCTATAAGATCACATTCCAATTATTACCGGATTACTAACTCCAGTCACAATTCATAGGATAAACCCCACTATTTTAAAAATATAACATTACTTGAACAACTAAGGTCCCACATAGTTTAATGATAAATAGAGTTTTACACCCCAATCCAACGTATAATTGGCTTGGAGCTGATGAGTAGTACCTATGTGGACTATCATACACATGAGAAATATAATATTATCATATCCTATAATAAATACCTATCTCTAATGTATTAAAAACCGCAATACTTTTAGTATATACATAAATGATAAAAAAATTGATTTAAGTCACACATGATAATTATAATGAAATCCATAGGATAACCCATAAGAAAAATTAATTCTATAATGTAAAAATACATTCCAAACAACCAAAAATAATAATTCATTGGAAAATAATAATTAGTGGCCACCAAGAAGTCTGGATCTGAAAATGGATATCTCCCTCCACCATCAGCATCTGGATCTATCAAAACTCTACAAACACTATATACCCATGGTCTCCAAACATCAACATTGAACAATCTATGTAAACCCAACTCTAAAAAAACATCTCTAACATGTATATCACTTGTGATGACTCAACATGGGTTGTCCCCGGGATCATGTAAGGGTGTGTATAATCAAAAATAGTGAAATTTCCCAATACTATAAATGATGTAATATGAAACCATCAACAAGAATCATAACCCAAGGGTTGCGTAGGGGATGTCCAATTAAGAAAAACAGAACACCCAATCATCTCAAGATTCTTGACACTAATGAGTTGAATAAAGGATTCTAAAATGAATAATATAGATATAATCAACACTATAGGACTCAGGGATAGAGATAGGTATCTACCACTATAAACCCATTCACCATTATTTACCATGAATAAATGGTTGATGGTGGTTTGAACACTGATGGATCCAACAATCCTGAAGTCAAGATCTAGCAGCAATATTGTGTATCATGGGAATACCCCTATGGTTCATAAGAATCACAAGTATCAGAAAAATCATCACCACATAGGCTTTCTATATCCATAATTCATATAGAATATATGAAGGGGATTTTTCTCAACAATAAAGCAGGTTCTCTCTCTAAAAACGGATGTGCTACATGAGGGAAAGGATAAATTCAAATTCACATAGAAATATTATCATGTATGAAATCATGAACCCAATAAACATATGAAGGTATTACCATAGATGATGTTGTAGGATCCATACTCCATGACTATGATTGAAACAATGACTCTAATAGACGATATCTATCTCACCAATGTTATATAGTTCTAAAAAATAGTTACACAATAAATAGAGGATCCCTAAACCATAATGTGGGTGAAATACCATAAATATTTGATTATTTCTTAATTTTATCCCACAAAAAAATATCGATTGGTGAAATATTAGATCCCTAAGAGGATATCAGTCCCAACAGGTGAAATGCATTCCCCACATATGACTAATGTGGGGAAGGGGAATACATTACTAACTGAGGTATTTCTATCCAAAGGGAGGTATATAGAGTGTCCTTGGAGAACACATTTTGTAATTACATGTCATCAACATGTATACTTTATATCATACAAATGGTCTGACTAAACCTAACTACATGCTCTATAGTAGGGTCAGATAACATTCCCTGAATGTGGAGGTACCCAACTTGTACCTCTTATGCTAAATAAATTAACAATTTAGTGTATATGAGGTGTGGTACAGTAAAAGAGATGTGTGGGGTCACAGATTTCCAAATATGTGTACATAAAATTCATTAAAATCTAATTACTATAGGGTAACATTGAAAATATCCCTAGCATCCAAACATGTGATATTCTTATCCTCTAAAAACCCTTGTGCCAAAGAATCCATAATACATTACATGTGTTCGTCTAAACTACATCGCATGTAGTCTAGAAATTTCTAGAATACCAAATTAATCCCAAAGATTCATCTTTTTCTCAACTTATTCTATGACCTCCATTATAAAATCCACAAGTGTTGGAAACTATCAACACTATACCAAAAATTATATTTTGGGCACTGTTCATTGGAAAATTCGATCGGAATTACCTCGTATAGTATATTATTTGTCATATATGCCATTCTATATAAAACTCAATGTCCCAATATTTCCATGTATTTTATTTATGATCAATGAATAGATTTTATACCACAATCCAAGGTAAATAACTCTTAACAAAGAACCTCGGAACCAAATATCAATTAATTAAAGAAATTGTTATGTATAAAAAATAAAAACACATGTCAAAAGGAATACCCACGATGAACACATATATAACGAAATGGGTATGTAAAAACAAACAAAAAATGGGTAATTAAAAATACAACCATTGATCATTATTAATATATTGTGGTGATATCTAAAGGAAAGAAGATTTAAATTCCACCTTCAAAGTCGACAACCAAAATTTAAAAATAAATTTAATATATAGTAATTGACAGTGTCATTCAAATCTCATATCTAGATTAATTTTAATGAAGAATAAATGGATAATTGTAATGAATATAGATAATATTAAAATTTAAAAACAATAAGAAATTCCCACTTTGATAGTCAATTTCCTATGATTTAATCACTTTTTAACAATGTATTATTTTTTATCACCATTAAAATCTATCTATCAACATCACTATTGATATGATCTCACTCCATGATTTTTCATCACGGCAAATTCTATTCTCCAACCAATACAACACTCTTTATATTTAATTTCAAAGTCATTATCAATGGTTGACCATAAATAACAAATTATACATGGGTATTTTTATAGGAGGTCTAATGTTTTTTCACAAATCTATGAATTAATCAAATAATTCCGTTATTTAATTAATCTAATCATGTTAATGAACACATGAGAATCCATACGCGAACCAAACTAATGACAACCTAGTGTAAACAAAATGTTATGGGTTTAACAACTGTATCCTTTTTCCCATATGAGGTGGAAATAAATAGATACAATCATTTCATCTGAAACAGTCATGCCCAAAAAAATATATAATATTTTTATTATCTTATATATGAGGCCACATAACACATGAATTTATATTCCATGTCAAATATGGTTTGAACACAATATTCTAGAACCAATTCATCCCTCATAATGTTTTTCTACATTTTCTACAAGGGTTGTATTATTATTTTATCCTTGTGTATTAAATAGAATTAAAAAAACCAAAATCAAGTTGATTTTCATTCGGGTAAAACTTCGTTTCAATTAAGAAATTATTTTTATAGACTCTAAATAGAGGGAGTTATCCATGGGGGAAGTGTTTGATTTCTTAATTGAGTCTAGAAGATGGGAGCCAATAGAGAATACTACATAAAATAACATCCTATAAATGAAATTGTATTATTAGCTGAAAGAAGAGGTATATAGTAAAAGGAGTTACATGGTTAGGATATCCATGAAATGCTATCAAAAAATATAATGGTATAGCTATCATATATATATTTTATAGTGTAGATAATCAAATGAATATCCAAATTATGTTTTTTTATTTAAAATTTATTCGTTTGGAATAGTTTTGCGTGATGAAAATATTCCCACAAGGGGACTTAGATAGTAGAGTTTATTTTGAGGAAATTATTTTTTTTGATATTCACTAGAACTAGTGACTTCTGTTCTAACTCAAACATTTAATTTAATGTTTAAAGAAACCATTTATTAATTTTAATAGTATGTGAAAAAATAATGAATGATTGAATGTTGGTTCAAATATATTTTGATCATTTATATCAGTAGAAGGATTTTTGCGATGAGTGCTTTTTCATTGTATTTCATTACATCGATGATATTTCTGTTGAATGTTAGGTAATGGAAATAAATGCAAGAGATAAATATAGATTTATATGTACTTTTTGAGGTAAATTGATTTGATGAATTATATTTTAGTGATTGATATTTTAATAATCCTTATGTCCAATACATTATATAACTAATTGTGATTTTAGATCATTTAAAATATATAAAATATTCTCTAACATGTTTCAAACGTTACACAAAATGTAAAAAAACTACATTATATTATGAGGAAAATATTAAAAAAGTGATTATAAACCCAAATATAGTATACCATTAACTTGATTACCTGAATATAATAAATATTTACTATGATTTAATACTAAAAAGGTTCTTCTCAATAAAATCCATTTTTTATATAATTTGTCTTCTTTGAAAAAAAAGATTCTTGAAATTTAAAATTTATATCTGAAAAAATAAAATTCTTTTTTTGATTCCCTATATAAAAACTATTTATGTATTTATTTTTGTTATATTTATAAATAAACGATTATTAGGTGAATTGTGAAAATACCGACATTTTCTAATACAGAGGCTATTATATGACGTTGATGTTTTTGATTTTTTTTTTCAAAATACAAAATATATATTTATAAACTAAATGAAATTATATGAAATTATTATTTCCAAATTATAAAACCAATAAATATATATTATAAAATGAAGTAATTTTTTATAATTAATTTTTCATCTATTTATCTAATTAAATTTTTTTATAATGAAATTAGGTTTTTCATTCATTTTAATTTCCAAAACAATTATTAAAATAATTATATTCATACTAATAAAATTATTATCAATTTCATTGACAATGTTTTACTATATGTAAGCATTATTCTTTAAAAAAACATATAAGAAAAATTAGTTTTTTATGCATTAAATGTTCTAGTGTTAAAATTAATTTCACTACACATAGATTGATAATTTGATAAAATGTCTTGTCTACATCATATAATAATTTTCATAATATTTAATATTTATAAATTATTTTTTTGGGTATAAAATTTAGATACCTAGGATTAATACTAATTTCAATGATAATGTTGAAATAATTATTTTAAAATTATTTTCTTATTAGAATATAGAAATATATATGAACTAAATTAAATGAAAATACATTAAATATTTAATATAATCTGATTTATAAGAACATAAATAAATAAAATAACAATTAATTTATTTATACTAAAAACTAAATAGGATTAAGATTCTATGATCCTAAAATTGTTTTTTCTACATAATTATTTTTTCTAAAATTTATCAATATTATTTTTAATGATATTTTTAAAATATTTAGAAATTTAATTTTCCAAAATAAATTTTACTTTTAGTTCAAAATACTAAGAAAATCTTCATATTGGGTTTTTATGTTGAATAAAGCACAAAATCACTTTGGTAATAAGATATGGACCTAGTTTAAAAATAAAAATGGTAAAATAAAAAATATTATGTCAAAAACCATATAAAATGTTTAAAAAATATGTGGAATTATTTTTTATGTCATTATATGATATAATAAATTCCAAAATAATTTATTTTCCAAAAATGGATACACTGACCATATAATAGTATAATGGAATTTTTAAAATATAATCTGAATTTCAAAAAGGGACCTTCTCCTCTATTAAAGAAGGTGACAACATAAAAAATTTAAAATACACACCTATACACAGAATTACTATAATAAAATATAAAATTTTAAAATAATTATAATATTATCCCAAAAAAATATTGCCTTTGTCATGCATAATTATCATGATCCATTCAATTTCAAAGAGAAAACCAAGGGGAAAATCAATTTCTCCAATGTAAGTATTACCTAGTTCTTCTAGGATTATTTTATCTTGCTCATTAAAAATACTGTTTGTCCATAATGATATGATGAATTATAAATAATTATTATACTTATATCTTTTTATATTAATGGAAAATCATTTTTTTATTTTTTTATCAATTTAGTCAAAAAAAGATCATCATTAGTGTGTTGGAAGAATTATGTCCCCCACAAAGTGATATTGTTTGTTTTTAGTTTAATTCTTTAAGGACTAACCATAATAGTGGTAATATTGAATAAATATAATTTATTTAATATGACTATTATTGATAAATTATAATTTCATATCCACCTTCACTTCATGTAAAGCATTGATAAATAGGAACACTAAATGTGTTTATGTGAGAAATCCCACCTCCATGATTAATGGATTTTGTTTTCATGTTTAAAATATTTTCTCATTTGAACATATTATAATTGTCATCATGAAGATAAAAAAAATTTATATTATTAAACTATATATATGTGTTTGTGTGTAGGATCGAAATGATACAGTTTGTAGTATCCGAATAATTATATAGATGCACAAAATACAAGAGAGGGGTGAATTGTATATTTTAAAGTATTATGTAGGAACTTTTAAAGATGATATTGTTTATCAATGTTAAAAAATTTAAATTCACAAAATCTCTTAGTTCAACCATCTTGCTTAAATCTGGAAATGTGGTTCTGAAAATGAAGTTCCAAAAATGTGGTTTCAGAAATGAAACTGTTTCTACAAACATAATTCGTTAAGGAAATGTAGTTTCGAAATGAATGAGATTTTGGAAATATGATTCCATAAATCAAAACATAAAAAAAGTTTACAAAACAACTATTCAACCTTAAAGAATATAGAATACAATTTAAATAGAGTATAAGTCAAAGGAATTATAAGATAATTATAATTTCTTAAAAACCAAAATACAGTGAAAAAAACATGAAACAATTAAAGATACAAGTTTAGAATACTTTTAACACCAAGTGTAGGGTATCCAACAACCTTGGATAAAAGGTCCATTGATTTATACTTTAAAAAATGCCTATCATACCCAATCCCAGGTAAGCACTCAATCCGAGTATCGGTATCTATTTTTCTATCCATGCATGCCCTCGATTTAGAAGGATATCGGAACCACTATCTTACAAACCCAGAATCCCACAATCTGAATGATCGGGATCTACACGAAGTAAGTCTGAGCAAGTTTTTCACACCAAAACAAGTTGTTCACCACATCTTCACAAAGCAGTGAGAGTTGAAAGAGCCTCTCTCTCTAGAAAACACTTCAACATAAAACAATCTATAAAATCATAGAACTAGAAATAATAGTCAAAATATATCCAAGATGTTCTAAAATGTTCTCATCTCATTCAAATGATCTATTTTTTATAGGTACAACTTCAATGGTTGGCTCCCTCTTCCAACAATCATATTTTTCCTTCAATTTTAGAGGGACCTATATAATTTTCACTCAAAGAACGATTAGTAAATATTAGAATGCACGCCATCATTTTATAACTCAAACTAGAGTAAGTAATAATATGGTTTCTTTAAAAAAACATTTTTCAAAAGTTATGGAAAAATATAATTCAGAATCATAACAGGTTATTCTTTGGAGTCCATATTACAAGGATATTTAGATTCTGTTTCTCAGGGAATCAGAATCTGAATTCTATAGACTTTAGAGTCTTAATTCTGATGAATACGGAACCTGAATTTAGAATAATTAGTGTAACACCCCAGTTAAATAAAGAATAATAAATCTTTATATTTATCCATATTTTTGAATCAAATCTTAATATTACTTTAAAGGGGATGCTATGCTCGATGGCGTACTCAATACGCAACAACTCGTTTCTTGGGAATCTTACGTTGCACTCTAATAATAAAATAATATTATGTTAAATGGTAGTTAACGCCTAGCCGTTGTACTGGCGTGAATGAACAGAAATAACTACCAAATGATTATATATGTTTTTCAAATATTTTTACTTTTTACAATAAATGTTAGAGGATTAAAAATGCGAATGAATCCAATTTTAAGCGTAAACATTCTAATATTCTTTAAAAGGTCGATTAACCGCCTTTTTATGGAGAACCTCTTTTAAATCCACTTTTTGACAATTTTATGTGTTATATTTGATAAAATAAAATTCTTCTTTAGAATCGGGACATCAAAATTTACATTTTGTATATTTTTGGTATTTTTCCGAAAAAGTTCAATTTTTAATGAATAGTGAAAAATGTTGTATTTTAATTCAAAACCTCTTTTTAATCTAATTTATTTATATGATTAGTTTATCTTTTGAATTATTTTTAATGTGAAATTAGAATATATTTTTACCATTTAATCCAATATTGGTAGTTGTAATTAATTTCACTTTGAAATCGGACTTAAACTAGTGTCAGTCTTTTGATACATTTTGTTTCCTAAAAACACGCTATTTGTTTTGACAACGGTAATTAATTATTAAATTAATTAATGAAACTTATATTTTTTGAATTTTGTAAAATATACATCATTTTTGAATTCATAATATCAAATATAGCTTAGGTTGAATTTTTGGTAATTTTCTGAAAAACTTCAATTTTTGATGTATAGTGAAACCACTAAGTGGTAATTATAAAAACTGATTTTCCGTTTAAATGAAATTTTTCCACGTTTGTGTTTTGAATTTCAAAAATCTGACATACATGGTTGTCATTAAAAAGTAGAATGTGGTTCAATGGGATTAAAATATTTTTTTTGGTGAATAATGACTTATTAAGTTTTAAATCGTGATTAGAAGTAATTAGTGTAATTTAAGGTAAGAATAATATTTTAATAAAATGAAATGACCTAGAAACATGTACTACCATCATTGGATGTGTAATGGCCGACCAAGAAAATCCATGGGTCAAGTTGGGGACCCCATGGAGCCACTTTGGTTGAAAAATGACATAAATTCCTTTTTATTTAATGATAAAGTAAAAATGACACAAACATGAGATGTTTTACTAAAACAATTTATACATGTGGTTATACAAGTCCGATATTTTACTATAAATAGTCATTGGAAAGATAAAAACATTTCCTACATCATATTAGTTTTTTTATAATTTTTAGACATTAAATAAATTAAATTATTTATGACATCATGATGATGCAGCGATGACCTCTTTATTTAACGATTTAAACAAAATGGAAAGATAATGAAATATATAAGACCTAATCATGTCCAAAACCTATTGGATGGGTGTATTTCGAACCATTATCAGCTTATCCATGAAGTATATCAATTTGGGACCTGTTAAATCCGAAACTCATCTTCAAATAAAGTAACATTTGCTTACTTTCCAAGAGTGCCTCTCCTCTCCTCTTATAAAGGCCCCCACCTCTACCTCCTTACCCACACTTACAAATCCTTTGGCTCGGAAAAACCCTACCCATTTTGTCTCTCCAAATCCCTCTCTAACTCCTTTAAGCCTCACTTTGGGAAGAATCCTTTCCAAGGAAGCCTTTGAGCTCAAATCAAAGGAAGTTACACGATTTTAAGGTAATGTCTTCGAGTGAGTCATTTTGTTTTATTTTGCTTCTCCAACCCACTAAACACTTTTTATTCATTTCTTTTGTAACAAATATAGTATCGTAAATATACTAGGATGTTGTTATATGAACTTTTCGAGCTACACATACACACACCTACATCTAATGGTTAAAGAACATACTGTTTCCGTGGATGGCGAATTTCTGCCTCCCGAAACGATGATTGTTCAACATTCTTCTAGCACCTTAAAAGGTGGCCATTAAGATGACACTATATTTATATATTATATTTAATATTTTTATGTTTTACCTAAGATTCTGTATTTTTCATTTATATCATACCTTTATGGTTTCGATTATGGGTAAACGCGATATCTTCATCTAAGGAAGTGCGGACTACCGCCCCCTCAAAGTGATTTGATTCGTTAATACCATATGTGGTACGTATAAAGGATATATTTAATGATATTATATATGATACCATACTGGAATAAAAATACTATTATGTATCATTATGTTTTAATTCCATTATATATGAAATAGAAATGTAAGTAGTGTTCATGCGTACGTACGGCTTACCGTCTCCATGAACGGTGCATTTCATTTCATAACTCTAAATGTTATGTAATATTATAAATGCATGAATATACTGGATATTTATTATATATATGATATATACATGATGAGTACAATTTTCGATATAATGAACCTTTGACCACACAAAAAACATGTAATTGTATGAAGTCCACTTTCGACTTAAGAACCAAGTATCGACAAAACAAACATTATTAACTTAAATGATTACATAATGTCTATGACATGTTAATAAGTGATATATAAGGAATAATGAAATTGAAAAAGGTTCTTAAGTAATTATCAATTAACTCAAGTTTATTATTCAGGATATTAATGAATGATTGAGTCAAGTCGGACCTGAGGTAAGGGATCCTACTCCTCTCATTCTTTTTAAGTACGCTCTTTTATGTCATTTCTTTTAAATATCATATTTCTTGTTATTGGGATGTTATTTTATATTACATGTACTGTAATATTTATTTTCATATGATGATATACCCTATTCTCTCACATCAATCCATTTTGGAAGTTTTGAGTGGCGTCGTTAGGCTGCCGAATTTTCGTAAGAGATCTAACTTCTCTCTTTCTTTTTAAGTACTCTCCTTTATGTCACTTCTTTTACGCTCCTCTTTGTTATGTTCTTTTATATTAATATTTCTATAAACCTTATATTAATATGATTAGATACCCTATTTGATCTCATCAATCCATTTTTGTATGTTTTATGTGGCGCCGTTAGGCTGCCGAGTTTTTGTAAGGGATTTTTCGTCTCACTTTTATTCCCGTGAGATTTATGCTACATTTGCCACAATTTCCTTTGAGTGGAGTATGTACTGCCCATTATTTAACTCATTGTGTAATTTAAATCAATTTATGAGTATTTACATCAATTTATTATTGTCCTCCTTTCACGGGGTGTATGTTTCGAAAGATACCCATGTCGGTAAGGGAACCTTTCACCCTCCTCTTTTTAAAAGACTTCTGTTGTTATGTATTTTAATTTACATCTTATTATGTTGGGATATTTTCTTCTATATCCTTATTGATGTAAAGTTTATGTCCATGTGATGATATACCATTCACTCTCTCATCCCCTAATTTTCTGAATTTTGAAGTGACGCCGTTAGGCTGTCTAATTTTTACAAATGAACGTCTTAACCCAATTTTGATTTCTTTGGGTTCAACTTGTACATCATGAACATGTCATCCATTGAATATGTGTGAATAACCTTTGATTTTTTTACACTTAATATCCACTTATATTTGGTGTATTTATATTTGTCCCACATAATTATGAGATTGATTTATCCTTAATTTAAGGATACCCTCTTTATAATGGTTTTCATCTCAATTTACATTTCTATTGAGACTTCATTGCTGTTATGCAACAATTCACTCTTATTTGGTGTGTATACTGTCATTTTACATATTATATCATGAATACCTTTATTCTCATGATATTATAAGGCTCGGATTAAATGTTATTCCTTGATTATTTGTATTCAAGAGTCTCTCATTTTGTTAAAAACTCTTTAACAAAAATATAATTTTAAATGTTTTAATGATTTATTATTCTAAATATTTATCTTTAATGTCCATGTTTTCAAAATAGTTTTCAGTATTTATTTAAATGGACATTAATTTTTTAAAATTATAATTCCAATAAAATCATCAAAGTGGTATGGGACACTTTGATTAAAAAATCTCTTTTAAATGATTTTTGAAAATGGATTGATTAATTCAATATCGTGGAATTACTTATTTTGATTGAAAATGAAATGTTGTTATTGAAATGTTTATATTTTCAATATTTTATGTGTAATGATGGTACTTGGACATTTTATGGGTGGTTATGTGATAAACCATATGACGGGTGGTGCCATGAATACCAGGACGGGTGGTTACGTTATAACCTCCAATGCATTGGTTATGGAAGTCGTCCGTATGGCTATTCCATTAAGTATGTATGGAAGTTGGCCGAATGGCTATTCCATTAAGTGATTTGTGTGGAAGTCGACCTTATGGTTATTCCACTTAAGTATGTTTATGTCCCAAGTTACCTTTATATGTTATGTGATCTTTATATGGGTTTTATGGTAATCTTTTGGTTACAGAAGGGTAAGGAATGAACTTTTATATAGTGAAGAGTTTTTACTACTTCAAAAAGGTGAAAAGTATTACTTTGTTAATGTATACATGGTTTACTTGTTTATTTGAAAAAATAACAGTTTTCATTCTTTGTGTATCCCTTACTGATCTTTTTATGCTCATCCCATGTTTTTGAAATTTTTTTCACAGGACTTAACATGGAATAGGGTCAAGGATGGGATCAAGGGAAAGTCATGGTACATAAAACATGGAACTAGACATGTTTCTTTTTAAGAGTTTTTATTTTATGGAAACTTAGAAGAAGTTTCTACTTTTTAATATTTTGGGGAGGAAGGTTTGGTGTATCCAATAGAGATGCTCGCTGCTTTTATGGATGGACTTCATTTATGAAGGTCTAGCTTTGAAGCAACTGAATGATATTTAAGGGAGCATCATGATGACTCACTGGGAGGATGGTTGGACTGTACAGTCTCCTGGTGACCTTTTATTTTGATGTTTTCATATCCGAGTTGTTTTTTTGTCAGTTTTGTTTTATGGTCTTCAAATCCCTGCTGGTGTAAGTGTTTTACACCTCGAGCTTGTACTGTTACTCTTTATTTTTTAATATATTCTATCTGTGACATGGAGTGGGAAACCAATCCATGTCATAAATCTTCTAAAAAAATAGTTATGTCCCAATTCTCTAAAACTCTAAACCTAAAAAGATCCTCAATGTGAATTATTCATTTAATTAAATATTAAGTAAGGTTTAAGATCGGGGCCATATAGTTGGTATCAGAGGTTGGTTTAGACAACATTAGGGATTATGAGTTCTTGTGAGACACATGATTAGTCCCTATATCTATTATTTCAGTTAAATCCTTGTTTTATAACATTTTTTCAGGAGAAGTAAAGTCAGTTACGAATGGAAGGAGAAGGTTCTCAAACAACGTTCATATCAATTCCAGATGACATGCTTGCAATAATTATTGCAAAGTCATCTTCGGATTATTGTGAAACTTTTTCTAGCATACAACTCACTTGCAAGGAGTTGTTTGAGATATCAAACACCTCCACTATACCACGTTATCATCATGGATCATGGGTTGTTTTTAGACAAATACTATTTTCACAATATTCTCATATTTTCAAGAAAGGTAAATATTATCAAGGTATTTTCAAATATTTTACCTTATCACAAGAATTTGAAGCATATTATGATTTTAAAAATGGTGCTGAGGAAGGAGACCCTTGCGCAACCTATTTATATTTGCTTTTAAAATATATTCTCACATCATATACTTATGGTATTTTAAAAGGACCAATAATAGAAAGTTTCAACTCAATTTCGGTCCGACTATTTTGTAAAAATCATGTTTTATCAGATTTTTTGGAATTATATGTCATACATGATTATTTTCCAAAACTGTTTTTCTGTGAACACCCATATGACCCATGTTGTACGAGGTGTATTTGGATGGAGGAAGCAAATGATTTTGAAGGATCTCGAAATCATTGTTTTAATGCATGGGACTTCTACCTACGTGAGCAAGATGACGATGAAACCGAGTGGACGCCATGATCAAGGTATGATGTTATTCATTTTGTGAATCGTTTTATTTTATCTTATGGTGGTGAAATAAGACTTCAAGAATTAAGATGTTGAGATTGTAACGAATTCGGATTAAAATTAAAGGTATAAGGAAATGATTGAGGTTAAAACATGTTAGGGTTATTTTTGGAGTTTTATAAAAAGGACAACACGCAGACTGTGTGACAACCTGTCGCGTCGGACAAAGCTGCGGGAATCAAACCCACAACCAAAGTGCAACTGGTATTTATCTCCTACCACTGGACTACGTGAAGTCCCTGGTTAGTTTGACTGATTCTTTTTAGTTAGATGATTTTATGAATTAAGAGTAAGTTGATTTTGGATTATCTATGGATATTTATTAACCTATCATGGAGGATATGTGATTAAGTTAATTAATTTTCAATACGAGACATTAAGAGCAACTGATGTTGTTTGGAGATAAATGATACGATTTAACATGGAAGAATATGTGACAAAATCCCTCAAATATTTGGGTTTCAATCTTAGTTTGGTTTACTTTGAATAATTTTATGGAAAAATTGATTATTGAATGGTCCTCATTGATCTTTGGGTTTTGTTGGACAAATGTTTGAGATTAAGAATAGATTTTTTTATAAGGGGTTATCCATTTCTGGATTATCTGATCTTGTACTAGCCTTTTTGGTTTTGGTTCTGGTCTAAAGACATGGGAAGTATATAGTTATCTTTTTTGGATTAGGTGATTCTCTAGAAGTTGATTATAGTACTCTTAATGTGAAAAAGTCTTCCTAAATACTCGTCTTTTGGAGAAAATATGAGTTTGTGTAAAAGTTGAAAGTCAACATGATAAGTGATTATGTTTCCTTATGAATAAATTACTCCATAAAAATTAACTTAAATAAAAAATGTTGTCTATTACCTTTTCCTACTGGGGAATCGAATACTGTTTAACCCATCACAAGTTTGTGATTTTCTTGTGGTTAACTTTCTCTTAAACATGTTTTCTACCACTCTCCATCAGAACATGACCCTTTGTTTTTTACTCCGTGTCCATATTTTCGTACATGGAATCCTAGTATGGGTTAACTCGGGTGACCTTTGTAATTATCTTTCTTTATTTTAAAGTGATTGTTTTACCAACTCTTGTTCCGATGTGGGAATTTCAAGGATGTTTCCAAGCCCAATTTTAAAATTGCAAGGACGCAATTCCCAAAAGGGGGGAAGGATGTAACACCCCAAGTAAATAAATAATATGACATATTTATATTTATCCATATCTGTGAATCAAATATTAATATTACTTTAAAGGGGATTCTATGCTCGATGGCATACCCAATACGCAACAATGAGTTTCTTGGGAATCTTACGTTGCACTCTAATAATAAAATAATATTATTTTAAATGGTAGTTAACGCCTAGCCATTGTAATGGCGAGAATGAACAGAACTAACTACCAAATTATTATATATATTTTTCAAATATTTTTACTTTTTAAAATAAATGTTAGAGGATTAAAAATCCGAATGAATCCAATTTTAAGCATAAATATTCTAATATTCTTTAAAAGGTCGATTAACCGCCTTTTGATGGAGAACCTCTTTTAAATCCACTTTTTGACAAATTTATGTGTTATATTTGACAAAATAAAATTCTTCATTAGAATAGGGACATCAAAATTTACTTTGTGTAAATTTTCGGTATTTTTCTGAAAAAGTTCAATTTTTAATGAATAGTGAAAAATGTTGTATTTTAATTCAAAACCTCTTTTTAATCTAATTTATTTATATGATTAGATTATCTTTTGAATTGGTTTTAAAGTAAAATTAGAATATATTTTTACCATTTAATACAATAGTGGTCGATGGAATTAATTTCACTTTGAAATCGGACTTAAACTAGTGTCAATCTTTTGATACATTTTGTTTCATAAAACACACTATTTGTTTTGACAGCGGGAATTAATTATTAAATTAATTAATGCAACTTATATGTTTGTAATTTTGTAAAATAGACATCATTTTTGAATTCAGAATATCAAATATAGCTTCGGGCGAGTTTTTGGTAATTTTCTGGAAAACTTTAATTTTTTATGAATAGTGAAACCACTAAGTGGTACTTATAAAAACGGATTTTCTATTTAAATGAAATTTTGACACCTTTGTATTTTGAATTTAAAAAATCCAACATAAATGGTTGTCATTAAAAATTAGAATGTGGTTCAATGGGATTAAAATAATTTTTTGGTGAATAGTAACTTATTGTGTTTTTAATCGCGATTCGAGGTAATCAGTGTAGTTTTAGGTAAGAATAATGTTTTAATAAAATGAAATGACCTAGAAAAATGTCCTACCCTCATTGTATGTGTCATGGAAGACCAAGAAAATACATGGGTAAACTAGGGGACACCATGGAGCCACTTTGGTTGGAAAATGACATAAATACCTTTTTATTTAATGATAAAGTAAAAATGACACAAACATGAGATGTTTTACTAAAACAATTTTTACATGGGGTTATACAAGTCTGATTTTTGACTATAAATATTCATTGGAAAGATAATACTATTTCCTACATCATAGTAGTTTTTTTTATAATTTTTAGACATTAAATAAATTAAATTATTTATGACATCATGACGATGCAGTGATGACCTCATTATTTAACGATTTAAATAAAATGGAAAGATAATGTAATATCTAAGACCTAAAAATGTCCAAAACCTATTTTATGGGTGGATTTTGAACCATTATCACCTTATCCACGAATTATTTCAATGTGGGACCTTTTAAATCCGAAACGCATATTCAAATAAAGTAACATTTGCTTTCTTTCCAAGAGTGCCCCTCCTCTCCTCCTATAAAAGGCCCCCACCTCTACCTCCTTACCCTCACTTAAAAATCCTTTTTCTCGGCCAACCCCTGACCATTTTGTCTCTCCACATCCCTCTCTAACTCCTTGAAGCATCAGTTTGGGCAGAATCCTTTCCACGGAAGACTTTGAGCTCAAATCAATGGAAGTTACCCGATTTTAAGATAATGTCTTCGCTTGAGTCCTTTTGATTTATTTTGCTTCTCCAACCCCCTAAACTCTTTTTAATCATTTATTTTGTAACGAATCCTGTATCTCCAATATACTAGGATGTTTTTATAAGAAGGTTTCGATCTAAACTTACACACACCTACATCTAATGGTTAAATAACACACTGTTTTCGTGGATGGAAAATTTCTGCCTCCTAAAACGATGATTGTTCAACATTATTCTAACACCTTCAAAGGTGGCCATTAAGATGACACTATATTTATATATGATATCTAATATGTTTATGTTTTACTTAATCTTCTGTATTTTTTATTTATGGCATACCTTTATGGTTTCCATTATGGGTAAACACGATATCTTCATTTAAGGAAGTGCGGACTACCGCCCCCTCAAAGTGATTTGATTCGTTAATACCATATATGGTAAATATAAAGGATATATTTAATTATATAATATATTATACCATAATGGAATTAAAATACTATTATGTATCATTATGTTTTAATTCCATTAAATATGAAATAGAAATAGAAGTAGCGTTCATGCATACATACGACTTACCGTCTCCATGAACAGTGCTTTTCATTTCTTAACTCTAAATGTTATGTAATATTATAAATGCATGAATATACTGTATATATATGATATATATTATATATACATGATGAATACAATTCTGGATATAATGAACCTTTGACCACATGAACAACATGTAATTGTAAGAAGTCCACTTTCGACTTAAGAACCAAGTATCGACAAAACAAACATTATTAAATTAAATGATTACATAATGTCTATGACATGGTAATAAGTGATATAAAAGGAATAATGAACTTGAAAAAGGTTCTTAAGGAAGTATAAATTAACTCACGTTTATTATTCATGAGAATAAAGAACGATCGAGTCAAGTCGGACCCGATGTAAGGGATCCTACTCCTCTCTTTCTTTTTAAGTACGCTCTTTTATGTCCTTCCTTTTAAAGATAATCTTTCTTGTTATTGGGATGTTATTTTATATTACTCTTACTGTAATTTTTATGTTAATATGATGAGAGACCCTATTCTATCACATCATTCCATTTTGGATGTTTTGAGTGGCGCCGTTAGGCTGCTGAATTTTCGTAAGAGATCTAACCTCTCTCTTTCTTTTTAAGTACTCTCCTTTATGTAACTTCTTTTAAGCTCCTCTTTGTTATGTTCTTTTATATTCCCCTTTCTATAAAAATTATGATAATATTATGATATACCCTATTTGATCTCATCAATCCATTTTTGAAAGTTTTATGTGGCGCCATTAGACTGCCGAGTTTTCGTAATAGATTTTTCATCTCACTTTTATTCCGGTGAGATTTATACAACATTTTCCACAATTTACTTTGATTGGAGTATGTACTACCCATTATTTTACTCATTGTGTTATATACCTTCATTTATTAGTATTTACATCAATGTTTTATTTTCCTTCTTTCACGGGGTGTATGTTTCGAAGGATACCCATGTCGGTAAGGGAACCCTTCACCCTTCTCTTTTTAAAAGACTTCTTTTGTTATGTCTTTTAATTTACATCTTATTATGTTGGGAAATGTTCTTCTATATACTTATTGATGTAAATTTTATGTCCATGTGATTAGATACCATTAACTCTCTCATCGCCTTATTTTCTGAATTTTGAAGTGACGCCGTTAGGCTGTCGAATTTTTACAAATGAACGTCTTAACGCAATTTCGATTTCTTTGGGTTCAACTTGTACTTCTTGAACATGTCATCCTTTGAATACGTGTGAATAAACTTTGATTGTTTTACACATAATATCCACTTATATTGGGTGTATTTTTAATTTTCACACATAATTATGAGATTTATTTATCCTTAATTTACGGATACCCTCTTTATAATGGATTTCATCTCAATTTACATTTCCATTGAGAGTTCATTGCTGTTATGCACCAATTCACTCTTATTTGGTGTGTATTCTTTCCTTTGACATATTATATAATGAATCCCTTTATTATCATGATATTATAAGGTTCATATTAAATGTTATTTCATGATTATTTGTATTCAAGAGTCTCTCATTTTGTTAAAAACTCTTTAACAAAAATACCGTTTTAAATGTTTTAATGATTTATTATTCTAAATCTTTATCTTTAATGTCCATGTTTTCAAAATAGTTTTCAGTATTTATTTATATATACTTTAATGTTTTAAAATTATAATTCCAATAAAAGCTTCAATGTGGTATGGGACACTTTGATTCAAAAATCTCTTTTAAGTGATTTTTGAAAATGGATTGATTAATTCAATATCTTGGAATTACTTATTTTGATTGAAAATGAAATGTTGTTATTGAAATGTTTATATTTTCAATATTTTATGTGTAATGATGGTAATTGGAAATTTTATGGGTGGTTACATGATAAACCATATGACGGGTGGTGCGGTGAATACCAGGACGGGTGGTTACGTTATAACCTCCAATGCATTGGGTATGGAAGTCAGCCGTATGGCTATTCCATTAAGTATGTATGGAAGTTAGCCGAATGGCTATTCCATTATGTGATATGTGTGGAAGTCAACCTTATGGTTATCCCACTTAAGTATGTTTATGTCCCAAGTTACCTTTATATGTTATGTGATCATTATATGGGTTTTATTGTAATCTTTTGGTTACAAAAGGGTAAGTAATGAACTTTTATTCAGTGATGAGTTTTTACTACTTCGAAAAGGTGAAAAGTATTACTTTGTTAAAGTATACATGGTTTACTTGTTGTTTTAAAAAACTAACATTTTTCATTCTTTGTGTATCCCTTACTATTCTTTTTATGCTCATCCCATGTTTTTGAAATGTTTTTCACATGACTTAACGTGGAATAGGGTCAAGGATGGGATCAAGGTAAAGTCATGCTACCTAAAACTTGGAAGTAGAAATGTTTCTTCTTAAGAGTTTTTATTTTATGGAAACTTAGTAGAAGTTTCTACTTTGTAATATTTTGAGATGTAATAGTTATGTCCTAATTCTCTAAAACTCTAATCATGAAAAGATCCTCAATGTAAATTATTCATTTAATTAAATATTAAGTAAGGTTTAAGGTCGGGGCCATATAATTAGGAACCAGAAATATTATTGAATTTGGAGTTTGAATTCATAAGAATTATTTTTCTAAACATAGAATGTTTAGAGTTTGAATTCAGAGATTTCAGATCTGGAACTCAAAGCATTTAGAGTCTGAATTCAAATGATTCAGAACCTCAATTCAGATCCTAAAAATAAAATTCTCTATATTTGATTTTTTATAAGATTCATAGGTTGAAGATGTGAATCCATATTTTACACATAGAGACTAGATGAGTTTTATTATGACAAGAACATTGAAAACATGGTAAGGATACATTTTCCATAGTGAATAATAATTTACTGTTTTAAAAGAAATCGTAGAGAAAAGGAAGATTGCCTTGAGATATGGTGTTTGTAATTTTAAAAACCTAAAGGAATAGAGAATTCATAACAAATTTTTTTTGACTCAACAATCTGCCCCAAACATGAAATAATTTAATGGTCATAATGAAAACTTATTGACTCAACAATCTCCCCCCTTTTGGAATGCACAAGCATCCTTACGAAAAAGTGAAAAGGAATATAAGGGCTTAGAAATTTTGTGGACATGAAAATGAAAATTATCTCCCATAACATATGGGAAGTGATTAATAAGACTAGCTCCCCTGTTGGCTTTAGAGACAATAAGGATCATATTATTGATTTCTGGATTGAAATATTGCATTTTATTTCATATAGAAATCATCCTGGATATGAACTCCCCCCCTTAGATGAACTCCCCCTCACTTTGAGAAATTTCTTCTTTAACGTAGTCTTATTTTTTCACATTACATTCTACCCCTTTGGAATTTCAAAAAGGATTAAAGGGAATAGAAAAGGAAATATGGTACCTGAAATATTTGTTCTAAACAAAGAAATGACAGGGAACTAGAAATTTCATTAGGATTGGAAAAAATTATAATACGAAGGAATACACAAAAAGATCGGAATTGAAAAACATTATCCTTCCTTCTCTATCACAATCAAATAAATTACTATTTTTTTGAGCTTCATTAGTTCCTTGTGATCTTCCTCTGCTCGTTCGAGAAGTTTGTCCTGACCTTTGGTTTTCTTTTCTAAGACTTTTATTCTTTCATCCTGAGTCTTACGAACCTATTCCTGAGCCTTAAAGGATATTTCCTATATAGAAACCTTTTCTCCATTCTCAATCTTGAGATCCCTCTCTATTTTCCAACACTGAGCTACTGAATACAACTTCCCATTCATATATTTTACCTCTGGAATATGATAATTCTATTCTAGAGATAGCTTCTCCTCAAAAACTATTTGTGAGATCCTAGAAAATTACCTCTTCAGTGTCAGATGCATCCCTAAATGTTTCATGGAAATCATTAATAATTCTCATCTCTTCAACTATGTTCTTTGAACAGATGGTCATATGTTTGAAAAATATTTTGTGGGCTTCATAGCTGATAAGAAAATTCTTGAAATCTGCCTCACGTTTTACACACATATCCATCACCATGTATACTGAGCCTGATTTCAGAATTAAGGAATGTTAAAGAATTTGGAATTTATAGCCTATGCTGGGAAATATTGGAATAGTTCCGACAAGCTTATTCATGGTTTTGAATATGAAATTATGTTCAATAGATGATGGATCCAAATCAGATATTTTTCTTTGGGATGATTCTTTTTCTAACTCAGAAACTTTCCTCTTTGAAGATCCACCCACATCTTTCTTCATAACCATAACCTTCGTAGTTGTATCTTCTTCCACATGTTTTCCATTATTATACATTGGAATGGGTTCTTCTTGGTCAATATATTCATGCTAAATATCAGATAGATGAACATTTTTGTCTTCATGTATCTCTTCCATTTTATACTATACCTCAACATCCTCTATGTGGATAAAATCATTATTGATTATTTATTATTCAAATGGGTTTTCTACATCATTTTCATCCTTCTCATCATCCTTCATAGTAGTATCAAGTTTTTATGATTTATATTGAGAGGTTCAAAATGAAAATTTTTCATAATGAATTACCTTCTCGTGAAAATCCTCAACTTTCTTAATCAGACCTTCGGTATACCCACTGTCAGATTCGTCTTCTTCTTCCACTGCTTTTTCTTCTTCAGAAACTTCTTCTTGATGTTTTTTCTAGAATTACAATTTTTTTTCTGGAGTCTCAGGTAAGGATTCTATCTTGAAGGATTCTGTTACAATAAACATGTTGGATTCTTTCTCAACAGCCTTCAGAAGTTATTGCACTATCTCTGCCTCAGACAACCTCTTCTTTTGTTTCATTTTTATCTCCTGCCTCTCCATATCTTTAGCTACCTTTTCTTTTAGATGTTTTGCTTCAGTAGGGTTCATGACAAACAAAGGATCCCCTTATTTATGATTCTTCTTGGACTCCCTCCACTTTACTACAACCTCACCAGGATATGCTTTTGGTTTCATTGGCTGTGTTAGTGCAGATTGGGTTTCCATGGCTATTGGAGTTTTTTCTTTCTCTTATACTTCTTTAATATAATTCTTCCTTCTTCCTTTCCTAGAAGTTTCATCGTCCTCCAATTTATTTGAGATAACATCACCTTCTTCCGTGAGAAAGTCTTAGAAATGTTCAGATTCTATAGAAAATCCAACATTCATTCTTTTCAAAGTATAATAAGTTAACAACATAATTTTGCAACTCCTCAACTTATATCTGGAAGGGATTTTGAATGATTATAGACACTGAACAATCATCTTAGAAATAATATATGGATAAATAATAATTTTATCCTTGATGTTTCCATTCCTTATGTTCTCAATTGTAATCAAGGTATGATTCTCCATGTTTATCTTCCATAGGTTTTCCAAGAGATCCAAAATATACATGTCACTCTTCTTCAATGTATCCATGTCTCATTTTCATGGTATGATAAATCCATTAACCCAAAATTATAGAATCTAATAATTTGTTGTGAGCTGGAGAATTTTTTGAGTATTTACGTTGCAAAGACAAAGACATGCCATCGATTTCACCTTATCGAATCTACCTGGGACATCAGTCAACTTATGAGAACCTAACTCAGCTTCCCCTTCATAGGGAATACCTACCAAGATTTCAGCCTTGGTGTAGGAAAGTGAATAAGTTATTCAAAAACATTTGATGGTAAACTTACTCCTTCCTTCTTCCTTGAGGATAGTCACTGAATCATAGAATTCTATTAACAAATTCAGATATTCCAAATCCTAATCCTTTAGTGTTGAAAGAAAATCACATTATCATTCATTCATCTTTATATACTTGGCGATGATAGAATTGTACATTGTGAAAATCTTAGACACACAATCATTTCCCTATATATATTCCATTCATAGATTGGTTTGACTATTAAAATATCTTTATGAGAGGAGAATTCGGTAGAAATTCGGATGTAAGAAAAATCTAAAAAGTCCGGAACGAGATTTTGTAGGATGGTAGAGCTTCAGAACGCAAGAGCTTTGAGATCGATGCGAGACAACCATCAGGGGTTCCTTTATATTACCATGTAAGGGGATGGTTCAACATCAAAACTAAATCCAATGGTAGGAAAAACATTTGACCAAATATGATAGTTGAGATGATAGTCAGAAGGAAAATTTGATAGAATATGATCTTTTGATGTTTCAAAGAAAAACATTCATATTCACGATAAAATAAATACAAAAAATTTAAAAAAATATAAATATACCAAAAAATAAAAGGAGATTACCAATATTTAATAATGAATACATATCTTTCAGATTGAAAAGAATATTTTCCATAATGAGAAAACTTTTCCTGGAAGAACATTAGATTATGAAAGTTTTGATTATGAAAACTTTGACTACAAAAATCATTATTATGAAAAAAAACATTACTAAAATTATAAGTACGATATTATTCATTAGGAAATTTTAAGTACAAAATTCTTCAATAAAAAATTATTATGTACAGAAATATTCATTATGAAAATCTTATGTACCAAAATATTCATTACGAAAATATTATGTACAATAATCATCATTATGAAAATTTTAAGTACAAAAATTTTCATTAGGAAAATATTAAGTACAAAAATCATAATTCAAAAAATAGAAAGTACAAAAATCTTCATTTCGAAAATTTTAAATACAACAATCTTCATTAAAATAATATTACTTGTAAAAAATAATCAGTACAAAAATTTTATGTACAACAATATTCATTAAGATAATTTTATGTAAAAAAATAATCATTATGATACTTTTGAGTAAAAAAATCTTCATTATAAAAATCTTAAAGAAAAAAAGAATCATTAAAAAAATTTTATGTACAGAAATCATCATTACAAAAATTTTAAGTACAGAACTCTTCATTACGAATATTTTATGTACACAAATCTTCATGAATAAAATTTTATGTACAAAAATAATCATTAAAAAAAATTAACTATCAAAATCTTCATCACGAAAATCATAAGTACAAAAATCATTATTACGAAAATTTTAAGTACAAAAGTCATCATTACAAATATTTTATATACAAAAATCATCATTACAAAAAAATTAAACTATGAAAAAAATTTAGAATCTAATAAACAAATGTACTCCAACTTTGAAAAGGAGTTTCTTATTATATGGAGATAGGTTTTAACAATAAGTTAACATGAAAGATTACTATATGGTTATCTTTCCTATCTCTTGTTTATTGTATTCAAATCTATCGGAGGGTAAAGATTTTGTGAAAATATCTGCAAGTTGATATTGTGTTCTGATAAATTGATGAATGATATCCCCTTTTTTGCGTGATCCCTAATAATGTGATTCCTAATATCTATGTGTTTTTCTAGAGAGTGATGTCCATGGATTTTTCTTAGGGCATTGGAAATAGTATTATCACACAAAATTTTTGTTTTGTTAAAACTCATGCCATAATCTATGAGTGTGTATTGCATTCACAATACTTGAGCACAACAACATCCAGCTGCTACATATTCTGTATCCCCACCAGAAAGTGCTACAGAGTTTTTATTTTTTGCATGACCAAGAAACTAATGAATCTCCTAAGAAATGACATGTTCTGGATATACTTTTTCTATCCATTCTACATCATCCAAAATCAGCATCTGAAAAACATTTTAAAACAAAAACATTTTCATAAGTTCTAAAGAGTACTAAATCCATATTTAAGTAACAAAAAATCATTTTCAATGACTTTAGATGAGATTCCTTAGGATTGGATTAAATCTTCCACATAAGCATACTAGAAACATTTATTTTGGATGACTAGATATCATGTAAAGTAGACTTCTTATCATACCTCTAAATGATGTTTTTTCTACTGTTTTCCTTTCTTCATCATGATCAATTGAATTTGATGTACCAATTGGAGTACTTATACTCTTGGTCTGGTCATATCCATACTATTTTGGAATATATTTAATATACTTATATTCAGTTATAAATATTCCTACTGGTTATTGAGAAATTTTAAACCCAAGGAGAAATGTTAACTCACGCATAATACTCATTTCAAACTCAGAATTCATTAGATTAACAAAGGAACTAGTTAAATATTGCTGAGATGAAGCAAATATAAAGTCATCAACATAAATTTGAACAATAAAAACATTTTTCTTATCATTCCTTATAAAATGGTTTGGTTCAGAATTTCCTTTTACATAATTATTTTGAATAAAAAATCATAGAAGTTTATAATAATAAGCTCGATGATCTTTTATAAGTCCATAAAAGGCTTTGGAAAGTTTGTAAACATGTTTAGGATGTTTTGCATCTTCAAAACCAGGAGGTTTTTCAATAAAAACATCCTCTTGAACAGAAAAATTAAGGAAAACACATTTAACATCCATTTGAAAAAGATTTAAATTGAAGAATATTGCAAAGGAAAGTAGAATACGAATAGATACAGGTATTGCTTATGGATAACAGGTTTCTTCATAGTATATTCCTTCCTGTTTATTATATCTTTTAGAAAGTAATCTAGATTTATTTCTTACTATGATCCCATTTTGATCACATTTATTTATGATGACCGTTTTTACTCCAACAACAGATTTTTTTAGGTCTTTTAACCAATGTCCAGACACTATTAATTTTGAATTCATTTAGCTCATCATGCATGGATTTTATCCAATCATCATCACCTAATGCTTTATCAGTACTTTTTGGTTAAAATTGTGAATGTAATGCTAGATGTTCAACTTCATTTCATAAGGAAATTCTAGTCCATACAGGTCGACTTACATCACCAATGATACTATCACTGAGATGATTCCTTAGAATCAACTAATTTGGGTTTTGTAAAACCTATTCATCAATATAGATTAGGAAGTCTTCTAGGATAAATGTTTCTAAAATATATTCTTGAAAATTTCTCTTATAAGAAATATCTTCTAAAAAAGGTTGATAATCAGTTTTTAAAACACATTAGAAGATGTAGGTTGAGGTAATTTAAAAAACAGAAAGGATTAGATTCATTAAATTTTACATGTACAGTTTCTTCAACAGTATATATATATTTTTATTTAAAACATTACAAGCCTTACAAGTTTTGGATTAGCCTACGAAAATTGATTCAGCAGATTATGTTGGGAATTTGTGTAGATTATCTTTAGAATTCAGAATGAATACAATGAAACCAAAAACTGTGAAGTATGAAAGTGTACGTCATCTACCATTCCATAACTGAAAAAGAGTTTTATTAAGAAAATGTCCAATCAAATCATGATTTATAGTATAAAAATTTGAACATACATATTTTTCCAAAAAATGTTTGGATATGGAATATTAACTCAACATGGATCTTATTATCTCTTAAATAATTCTATTTATTCTTTCGACAACACCATTCTGGTGAGGTTTTCTGCGTGTTGAGAAGTTCTGAGAAATGGATTTTCTACTAAAAAAAGACTAAAAATCAGAATATTGAAATTCTTATCCATGGTCACTATGAATAGTTATCAAAGAATGGTTTTTATCATTTTTAACTTGGGCTATAAAGGTTTTGAAATAAGAAAATTCTTCAGATTTCATCTCTAGAAAATAGACCCACGTAAATCTAGTGTAATTATTCACTAAGACAAATACATAATATTTTCCTCCAATTCTAATAGTATTTGTTGGTTCAAATAGATCCAGACACACAATGTATAATGAATTAGTGGTTGAGACTTCAACTACTGATTTAAAACTTGATTTTTGTTGCTTTCCATATTAACAAGGATTACAATGTTTTGAGAATCAAATCTATACTCCGGTAAATCATTAACTACTGTTTTATTAGAGAGTTTGCATATGTTTGTAAGGTTATAGTGTCCGAACATTATATGCCACAACCAAGAATGATCGTCCATTACACTAAGGCAAGGAATATCTTGGATTCTAAAGTCTTCTATGTTTAGTGTGTAAACATTCTCTTGCCTATTGGAAGAATGAATAAACTCTTCCTTCGAATTGTGTAATAAGAACTTGTCATCCAAAAATTCACAAGGTAGCCTTCATCGCACAATTGAATTATACTAATGAGGTTGTTCTTATGACCCTTAACAAATAAATAATTTGAAACCAATGTTTTTCCATTATGAACAATGTTACCTATACCAATAATTTCTCCCATAGTATTATCTCAAAAAGTAACTTTTCCTACTTTCGTTTTGATAATAATTTCAAAGAAGTTTCTGTTACAAGTCATAAGACGGGAACATCCACTATCCATGTACCATGTGTTTCTATTGGAATTATCATTATTTTCATGAAAATGAGAGTGTTAGGCTTTTGGAATCCAAAATTTCTTAGATCCGGAATTATTAGACAACAAAAAATTTCAGTATCCAACTTTTTTTGGAAAAGAAGGCTTTATGAAACTCAAGGGATTGAAAATTATTTAAAGAAAAATTTTTCTTCCAATTACCACCGCTTTTACATTTAGGGAAAAAACGGGCTCTGGATGGAATAAAATAGTTGTTTTTAAAAATAGGTTTTATATGAGTATAACCTACTCCATAAGTATTTCTTACGGTTTGATTCTAAAATACATTTCTCAAAATTTTCATTATGAGAAGTAATGTAGGAAATAAGTTTCTTAAGTGAATATAATTGTTATTTTAGTCTTATAACTAAATTCCTATCATATTGAATTATTTCCATAGAGTTATATTTTTCCTCGAAAACATTTATTTTTGAAATATCATTCATATGATCCTTAAAAAGTTTTTCCTTTTCAGAATTTACTTCTTTATGTCCATTAGAATGTTTTTCTAGCATCTCATCCTTATCTTGAATTTCTCTAGTGATATTTAAAATCTCTTTTATAAGAACATCTTCTATAGTATTTCCTGCTCTACTTTTTTTTGGAAAATTTATAATTTGTTGCTTCTAATAACTTGGATAATCTTGATAATTATTCATATGAATGTATTTCTTCATTATCTGAAGTTTATGTATCATTATCAGAAGTAATATCATCAGGATAATAATTATTATCAAGAGATAAATTTGTTAATTACTCAGCAGATCTTACCTTGGCTATAAGACATGTATTTGGTAAATAAGTAGTAGCAATGAATCCAATATTTTTCTGTTCTAATGATTCATTTTCATAAGATTCACTTCTCGAAGAGTCTCCACCACTAGCACTCTGAATTTAGTTTCGTAGGGAATCCGAATCTGTATTCTATAGACTTCAGAGTCAAAATTCTGAGGAATACGAAACCTAAATTCTGGGAAATCTCGAACCAGAATTATTAAGGAATTTAGAGTCCTAATAAATAGGAATTAAGAGTCTAAACTGAGAAAGTTCAGAGTTTGAATTCAAGGTTTTTAGAACTGGAACTAAAAAAATTTGCAGTCTAAATTCAGAAGATTCAGAACTTGAATTCAGATCTTGAAAATAGAATGCTTGTTGGGGAAAAATCCCTCAAGGTAACATTGCAGTGTTTTTGGTTGATTGTGTTTGTTGACAAAGCAGGATTTCATGGATATTTGTTCAGTTCCCAAGATGTTGTTGACAATAATTGTTGACAAAGAACGATGAAAAAGGAAAAGGACGATCTGGAGGCGGTACAAAAGAGCAGTACAAGGTGGCGCCGTTTTCCAGTGTTTGCCAAATTTTTGGGGTCCAAAATTTGGAGTTTGGTGAGCATCACGAAAAGAGGATTTCCATGAAGAGCATAATTTAATATGGCAAAGGCATGAATTTCGCGAATATAGGATGCATGGTTTGGAAATCGAGAAGACCAGAAGAATGGAGGCGGTAAAGCTTCGCGATTACGTCATGCTTCGCGAACGGCAGAGGCTGAAGCGCATCGCGGCGGAGAAGGGCTTTGCGAGAGAGCTTCGCGGCGAAGGCGCGGAGGAATGTTGGGCTTCGCGAGGGAGCTTCGCGGCGAAGGCGCGATCCACGAAGGTAAGTTGACGGTGATTCATCGCGACTACATCAAGCTCCGCGAATGGAAGATTGTTGTGGAGCTTCGCGATTTGGACAAAATTTTGACAGAAACTTTGGAGCTTCGCGATTTGAGATGACGTGGCGTTGACTTCGTGCGGAAAGGATGAGGGTCGGTGGAATCGCCTATAAATAGAGGCCGACCCCTTCAGGCGAAGTAGAGAGAGAATTTTCAGAGAAAATACTTTGCTCTCGATTTGCGAAGGTGGTTCGCGGAGCCAGTGTGCTTCGCGATAGAGGTGCTTCGCGGCGGCTATTGTAGCTCCGCGAAACCTGCGAGCTCCGCGTTGGCTTACTTAGCTTCACGAGGGTCGTTGCTTTGCGACGTCTTGAGCATCGCGAAAGAGCTTCGCGAGTGAGCTTCGCGAAAAGTCAGGAGCTTCGCGAAGGCTTGGTTGAGCTTCGCGAAATTGGGAGCCTCGCATTGTAGGGTGCTTTGCGAAGGTCTTTGCAAAGGTTGTTTGCACAGTGGATAGTGGCAAAGGGGTATTCATCTACGGGTGAAAGTTGAACTTCAAAAGAGCATCTACATACAGAGAAAGATGCATTCCTTAATGGAAATGAAGAGACCTACATGTCTATAAACTGTGAGTTTATCCCTTCCAAGAGCAGTGAGCTTAGGAAGAGGAAGAAGGTGATCCTCTCCACCGGCAGTGATCCAGAGAGAGAGAAACAGGGAGTGACCCTTGGGAAAGCAGTGAGATGACCCTAAAATTGTAAAGGCAGTGAGCCTGGGCATAGAAGTGATCTAGCCCGAACCTTGTAATCCATAGCTAGTGAAGATTAGTGGAATTTGGTACGACCAGCAACCTGTCGGCGTATGCTCCTTGGACGTAGCCCTTAGCGGTGAACCAAGTAAAATTGCTGTGTCCTGTGCTTGCTTTACTTTCTGTATATATCGTGCAGCAGGAAAAAGAGAGAAGAGTGTTTTGCTTAACAGCGAAACAAGATCAGAACGGGCATCAATTTTTAATTAGCCATACCCTGATTCACCCCCCCTCTCAGGGTATCCAGCCTAGTGGACCTAACAATGCCCTAAATCTGATCATTTACATGATTCTGAGGTTTAAGATGTGAATCAAAATTTTAAACATAGATATTGGAAGAGTTAGATTATGACATGAACATTGAGAACATGGTATGGATAATTTTGTCTTGGGGAAGTAATGTTTTCTTTATTAACAAAAATCATAGGGAAAAAGATGTTTTCCTTATGATAGGGTGTTTGTGATTTTCAAAACCTAAAGGAATAGAGAAGTCATAAGGAAATCTTATTGACTCATCAATCCCCCCCAAACATGAAAGAATGTAAAAGTCATAAAGAAATCTTATTGACTCAACAATATCCTCCCTTTTGGAAGTAAAAACATCATTATGTTAAAGAGAAAATGAATATAAGGACTAAGAAATTTTAGGGACATGAAAATGAATATTATATCCCTTAACATATGGGAAATGATGAATAAGACTAGCTCCCCCTTAGGAATTGGAAACACTAAGGATCGTATTATTGATTTCTGGATTGAGACATACCATTTTGTTTCATAAATAAATCTTCTTGGATATGAACTCCCCCATTATATGAACTCCCCCTCACTTTGTGAAATTTCTAATTTTACTTAGTATTCATTTTTCACATTACGTGATCCCCCTTTGGAATTTCAAAAAGGATTAAAGAGAATAGAAAAGGAAATATGGTACCTGAAATATTAGTTCTAAACAAACAAATGACATGCAACTAGAAATTTCATTAGGAACTGAATTTTTTTTAAATGTAAGGGATACATAAAAAGATCAGAAATAAACAACATTATACTTCCTTATCCTTCAGTATAAACGTCTTTACTATTGTTCGGATATTCTTAAGTTCCTTGTGATATTCCTCTTCTCTTTTTGGAAGTTGGTCATGATATATTTTTTTCTTTTCTAAGAATTTTTGTCATTCTTTTTGAGACTTAAGAACCTCTGGCTGAGCCTTCAATGATTCTTCCTACTTATCAAACTTATCTTCTTTCTCAAACCTGAGATACCTTTCTCTTTTCCAACTCTGTGCTACTGAATACAACTTATGACTCAGATATTTTACTTCTTGAATTTGATAATTTTGTTTCAGAGTTTGATTCTCCTTAAAAATATTTGTGAAATCCTGTATCTTTACCTCTTTAGTGTCAAATTCATCCCTGAAACGTTCATGGAACTCAACAATTATTCTCATCTCTTCAACTATCTTCCTTGACCAGCTGTTCATCTTTTTGCAAGATCTTTTGTGGGATTTGTAGCTGATAAGAAAATCCTTGAAATCTGCCTCATGTTTTACACACTTATCTATCACCATGGATACTGAGTTTGATTTATGAATTAATGAATGTTAAAGCATTTATCATATAGGGTCTATACTGGGAAAATTTGAATAGTCCCCAGAAGATTCTTCAAGGTCTAGACTGCAAAATCATTTCCAATAGAGGATGAATCAGAATAAGATATTTTTCTTCGGGAGGATTCTTTTTCAAACTCAACAACTTTCCTCTTTAATGATCCACCGACATCTTTCTTATTAACCATAAGCTTTGAAGGTTTATCAGCTACCATCAGTTTTCCATTATTAGCCTTTGGGATGGGTTCCTATTGGTCAAGAGATTTATTCTCATTATCATAATTCTAAATGTTTTTGACTTCATGTATCTCTTTCTTTTTTTCTCATACCTCAGCATCCTCTATGTGGATAAAATCATTATTGATTATTTCTTCTTATGATGGGTTGTCTACTTAATTTTGAGCCTTCTACACATCCTTATGAGTAGTATCATGTTTTGATGATTAAGATCGACAGGTTCAGATTTATAATTTTTCACAATGGCTTTCCTTCTCATGAAAATCCTCAACTTTCTTAATCATATCATCGGTATACCCACTTTCAGATTCTTCTTCGTCTTCTTCCACTACTTTTTATTCTTCAAATACTTCATCTTGATGTTTTTTTTGAATTACAAACTTTTTTCCCAGAGTCTCTGGTAATGATTCTATCTTGAAGGATTCTGGTACCATAATCTTGATAGATGATTTCCCAGCATCCTTCAAAAGTGATTGTACTATCTCTGCCTCATACATCTCTTTCTTTTGTTTCATTTATTTCTATTGCCTCTCCATCTCCTCAACTTCCTGTTCAGTTAGATATTTTTCTTCAGCAGAGTCCAATCCAAACATAGGCTCCCCTTATTTTTTATTCTTCTTAGATTCCATCCACATAGCTAAAACCTCATTAGGATAAGATTTTGGTTTATTTTTCTTTGGTGTTGCAGATTGGGATTCATTGGCTATGGAGATTTTTCTTTCTCTTATACTTCCTTCAACTTATTCATCCATCTTCCTTTCCTAGAGTACATAGCCTCCTCTTATTTCTTTGAGATATCATAACATTATTCCTCGGGTAAGTCATAGAATTATTCGGATTCTATGGAAAAGCCAACATTCATTTTTCTCAATGTATAATCACTTAACAACATAATATTTCAATTCCTAGACATAGATCTGCAATGGATTTTGAATAATTCTAGATACTGTACAATCATCTTTGGCATAATGGATGGATACATAATAATTTTATCCTTGAGGTTTCCATTCATTATGTTCTCAATTGTAATCAGTATATGCTTCACCAATTTTATCTTGCATAGGTTTTCCAAAAAATCTAGAATATACATGTCAATCTTCTTCAAAGAATCCTTGTCTAATTTTCTCGGTATGATAAATAATTGAACCCAAAATTATAGATTCCAATAATTTGTATTGATTTGGTGAATTTTGGGAGTCATTACTTTGGAAGGACCAAGACAAGCCATGAATTGCACCTTATAAAATCTACCTGGGACATCAGGCAACTTATGAGAACAAAACTCAGCATCCCCTTCATATGGTATACCAACCAAGCATTCTGCCTTGGTGTAGGAAGGTGAATATGTTTTTCCATAACACTTGAAGGAAAACATACTCCTTCCTTATTCCATGATGAAATTCACTGACTCATAGAATTCTATTAACAAATATGGATTTACTGAATCCTATATTTTGGGGTTGAAAGGAAATAACTTTCTCATCCATTCAACTTTATATTCTTGGTAATGATAGAATTATACATCGTGAAAATCATCATATCCACTATCCATTCCCAATATATCATTCATTCAGAGATTGGTTTGACAGTTGACATATCTTTCTAAGAGAAGACTTTGATAGATATTAGGAAGTAAGAAATATCTTAAAAGTTTGGAACGAGCTTTTGTATGAGGGTAGAGCTTCAACATGCAAGATCTTTGAGATTGTTGTGGGACAACCATCAGGGTTTCCTTTATATAGGCAAGTAAGGTTATGGTTCAACTTCGGTACTCAATCCAATGGTTGAGAGACTATTTGATCAGATCTGATGATTGAGATGATAGTCCGAATGAAAATTTGATAGAATCTGATCTTTTGAGATTTTTAAGAAAAACTATCAGATTCCAGAAAAATTGAAAACAAAAAACATAAAAAACAGATAATGATACCAACAAATAAAAGGTGATTATAAATATTTAAGAAAGAAAACATACATTTTGGATTGCAGAGATGATTATTCATAATGTGGAAAATTTTCCTAGAAGAACACTAGATTCTAATATTTTTGATTATGAGAACTATACTACGAAAATCCTTTTTATGAAAAACATCATTACGAAAATTTTAAGTACGAAAATATTCATTTTGAAATTTTATTTACAAAAGTATACATTAAGAAAATTTTATGTATGGAAATCATCATTATGAAAATATTAAGTACAAAAATCATCTTTAAGAAAATTTTAAGTACAATCATTTTCATTATGAAAATTTTAACTACGAAAATTTTCATTACTAAAATAATAATTACAAAAATATTCATTACAAATATTTAATGAACAAAAAAATTCATTACCAAAATCTTAAATACAAAAATATTTATTAAAATAATTTAATTTATAAATAAATTATTACAAAAATTTTATTTACAACAATATTCATTACGAAAATTTTATGTTCAAAAATCATTATTACGATAATTTTAAGTGAAAAATAACCTTTAGGAAATTCTTATGTACAAAAATCTTTATTATAAAAAATTTATGTACAAAAATCTTCATTAGGAAAATTTTACGTAAAAAATCATTATTACAAAAAATATTAAGTATGAAAATCTTCATCACGAAATTCATAAGTACAAAAATCATCATTATGAAATTTTTAGACTATGAAATTTTTTTGAATCTAACAAACAAATGTACTCCACCTTTGAAAATGAGTTCCTTAATATAAGAAGATAGGTTTCAATAAGAAGTTAACATGAAATATTACCATATGGTTATCATTCCTAACATCTACTTATTGTATTCAAATCTATCGGAGGGTAAGGATTTTGTGAAAATATCTGCAAGTTGATCTTGTGTTATGATAAATTGAAGAATAATATCCCCTTTTTGTGTGTGATCCCTAAGAATATGATGCCTAATATCTGTGAGTTTTTTTCAAAGACGGATGTGTAGGGTTTTTTCATAGAGAATTGGAAATAGTATTATCACACAAAATTTTGGTTTCAATAAAACTCATGCCATAATATATGACTATGTGTTGTATCCACAATACGTGAGCCCAATAACTTCCAGCAGTTACATATTCTACTTCAGCAGTGGTATGTGCTACTGAGTTTTTCCCTTTTGCATGACCTGGAAAATAATGAATCTCTTATGAAATGGAATGTTCTGAATGTTGTTTTTTTCTATTCTACATCCACCAAAATCAGCATCAGAAAAACATTTTAGAAAAAAATAATTGACAGAAGTGAAAAAGAGTACTACATCCATGTTTAAGTAGCAAAAAATCTTTTTCACTGACTTTAGATGAGATTCATGAGGATTGGCTTGATATCTTTCACATAAGTATACTAAAAACATTAAGTCTATATGACTAGTTATCATGTAATGTAGACTTCTTATCATACCTCTAAAAGATGTTTGTTCTAATTTTTTCCCATCTTCATCAAGATCATGTGAATTTGTGGTACCAATATGAGAACTTATACTCTTGTTGTGGTCATATCGATACTATTTTGGAAGATATTTAATATAAATATATTGGGATATAAATATTCTTAATGGTTATTGAGAAATTTGAAACCCAAGGAGAAATGTTAACTCACCCATCATACTCATTTCAAACTCATATTTCCTTAGATCTGCAAGTGAACTAGTTTAATATTGTTGAGATTAACCAAATATAATGTCACCAACATAAATTTGAACAATCAGAACATTTTTTTACTGTTCATTAGAAAGAGGGTTGTATCATAATTTCCTTTAACATAATTATTTTCAATAAAAATTCATATAAGTCTATAATACCATGCTCGACGGATTTTATAAAGTCCATACATGATTTTGGTATTTTTGTAAACATGTTCAGGATGTTTTGTATCTTCAAAACCAGGACTTTGTTCAACAAAAACTTTCTCTTGAACATAACCATTACAGAAAGCACAATTAACATCCATTTGAAAAAGTTTTCAATTGATGAATGCTGTAATGGAATATAGAATACGAATAGTTAAATGTCTTGTTATGGGATCATAGGTTTCTTCATCATCTATTCATTCTTGTTGATCAATGCTTTTAGCAACTAATCTAGATTTCTTTCTTACTATGATTCCATTTTCAGCACAGTTATTTATGAAGACCAATTTTACTCTAATAACAGAAGTATTTTTTATATCATTCAACCAAGGTCCAAACTTTATTCATTTCGAATTCATTTAACTCATCATGCATGGATTTTTTCCAATCATCATCACCGATAGATTTGTTATAGCTTTGTTGTTAATATTTGGAAAGGAATGATTTATGTACTACATCATTTAGTACCAAACATCTTGTCTATTCATGTTGAATTACATCACCAATGATACTATCACTTGGATGATTCCATAGAATCTACTGATTTGGGTTTTGTAAAACCTATTCTCCATCATAGGGTATGATGTTTTCTGGGATAAATTTTTCCGAAATATATTCCTGAAAATATCTCTTATTAGAAGGATATGCTAATAGAGTTTGATAATAAACTTTTGAAAACACATCCGAAGATGTAGGTTGAGGTTATTTAATAACAAAAGGATCGGTTTCATCAAATTTTACATGTACTATTAATTCAACAGTACATATATTTTTATTGAAATCACTTTAAGCCTTAGAAGTTGTGGAGTAGCATAAAAAAAATGATTCATCATATTTTTTTGTGAATTTTTGTATATTATCATTATAATTCAGAATGAATACATTGCAACCAAAAACCTTGAAGTAAGAAAGACTAGGTTTTCTACCATTCCATAACACATAAGGATTTTTATTAAGAATAGATCCAATCAAATCATGATTTATAGTATAGCAATCAGTACTTACAGCTTCGACCCAAAAGTGTTTTTATATAGAATATTCACTCCAAATGGTTCTTGTTATCTCTTAAATAATTCTGTTTCTTTTTTTGATGACACCATTTTGTTGAGGTGTTCTGGGATATGAGAAGTTATGAGTAAAGCATTTTTTACTAAAAAAAGTTTCAAAATTAGTATTTTGAAATTCTCTTCCATGGTTACTATGAATAGTTATCAATGTAAGGTTTTTATCATTTTTTTAATTGGTATCTAAAGGTTTTGAAATAAGAAGAAGCATCCGATTTCATTTCTAGAAAATAGACACACATGAATCTGGTGTTATCATTTCTAAGACAAATACATAATATTTTCCTCTAATGATTCTTTTTTTTATTGTTTCAAAAAGATACATAAGCACTAAGTATAATGAATCAGTGGTTGATTCTTCACTAACTAATTTAAAACACAATTTATGCTTCTTTCTATATTGACAAGGATCACAACCTTTTGAACAATCAAATCTATGCTCTTGTAAATAATAAACTACTCTTTTCATAGAGAGTTTTCATAAGTTCCTAAGCTTTCAGTGTCCTATCATTCCATTCTACAACCATGAATGAGCGTCTATTTCACTAAGGCAAGGTAGATCATGGATTTTGTGGTCTTCTATGTTTATTGTGTAAACATTCTCTTGCATATTGGTAGAAGGAATAAACTCATTCTTGGAATTGTGTACTAATCACTTGTCATTCCTAAAAATCAAAAGGTAACATTCATCACATAATTGAATTATGATAATTCAGATGTTCCTATGACCCTTAACAAATAATTAATTTGAAATCAATGTTTTCAAAAGAAAAAAAAATATTACTTAAACCAATAATTTCTCCCTTAGCATTATCTCTAAAAGTGACTTTTACTACTTTCATTTTGATAATTTTTTCAATGAATCTTTTTTTATCAGTCATATGACAGAAACATCCACTATCTATGTACCATGTGTTACTATTTGAATTATCTTTATTTTCTTGAAAATTAGAGTGTCAGACTTTTGGAATCCAAATATTCATGGATCCAGTATTATTAGACAATAAGAATTTTAGGTATCCACATTTGTTTGGAAATGTAGGATTTATGTAACCCAAGGTATTGAACATAATTTAAAGAAAAAATTTTCATCCAATGCCCACCACTTTGACATTTAGAGAACAAAGGGGCTCTAGATGGAATAAAATAGTTGTTTTTGAAAATAGGTTTTCTATGAGTATAACCTACTCTAGAAGTATTTCATTACGGTCTGATTCTGGAATACATATTGCAAACATTTTCATTACGAGAAGTAAAGTTGGAAAGAAGTTTATTAAGTGAATATAATTCTGATTTTATTATTTTGAGTATTTTCCTAACATCAGGAATTATTTCCTTAGAGTTAGATTTTTCCTCATAAACATTTATTTTTGAAATAGCATTCTTAAGATATTTAGAAAGTTTTTCCATTTCAGAATTTACTTCCTTCAAGTCTTTCGAACGTTTTTCTAGGATCTCATCCTTGTATTCAAGTTCTCTAGTGAGATTTGAAATCTCTTTTGTAAGAACATATTCTATAGTATTTTCCTCTCCAGTTTTTTTTTAATGTTTATAATTTTTTGCTTCTAACAACTTGGATAATCTTGGTACTTCTTCATACAAAGGCATTTCTTCATTATCTGACGATAATGTTTATTCATTAGATGTAATATCTTCAGAATAATAATTATTATCAAGAGATAAATTTGTTAATTCCTCGGTAGAGCGTACCTTGTCCAGAAGACTTGTATTCTGTAAAGAAGTGGTAGCAAAGAATCTGATATTTTTCTATGATGATGATTCAGATTTATAAGATTCACTTCCAGAAGAGTCTCCACAACTAGAACTCCAACTGACCTTTGCATTAAGAAATTTATTTTTCATAGAACGGTAGAACTTCTTCTTGTTTCTCTCTGAATTCCTTTCCTTTTTATCCTTGTTTTTTAAAACAAGGAAATTAGTTATGATATGACTTATTCTTCTGCATTCGTTACAAGTAACTTCCCCAATTTTATTTTCTTTGTAGTCTCTATTATTTAACATATTTTGATTGTTATTATTGTCTATTATATTTGACCATTATCCAATTAATATTAGCTAACTCATTTTCAGATTTTATTGTATCACTAGATTCTGACTGAATAGTAAATTTCTTTAACATTGATCTAGTAAAACATTCTCGAGTCTTGGAATTCATTTATTTTGATGTAGTTGTAAAAGTAACACCTCCATTCCCATTTTTATTTTTAATATTGTCATCATATCTCTTCATTATAGGCTCATGTTGAAGGAGAGTTCAAAAAAGCCCATCTATGAAAATATGAGTGACTTTCCTTTTCTTATCAATTGCTCTCCTCTTTGATTCCCACTCATTTGGCATGATGTCTATAATCTTATCTACATGCGCCTCATCATCAAAAACTATTTCAAACATAGAATTTAAGCTATTCAAAACGGTCATAATCTTTTGTTGAACATTGATTATGTGTTCTCCATAAGGAAAGCTAATGCCATGATAATCTACTCTCAAAATAGCTATTATTGTCTCTATAACTTTATATTTTCCAAACTATGTAACTTAAAATTTCCTCTAGAAACTATTTTCATCTTCACATAAGGATAGTTGACTATATATTTTCCTATTAATGGAAGATAGAAATGAATTTATGACTCTGAAATGAGATTGATATTCTGATTTCACTTGATTAGTAAAAGTTCTCAATTCCTTATCAAGAATTTTATAATCTCCCATCAACATCAGGTAGTTATCAACTCCATTATTAAAAAAAGTCTTCATTTTATCTCTCCAGTACTCATAATTGTTTCGATCAAAAATATGAGGTAAGTTTGGATTTATATTTTCAATAAAAAAAATATGCAGGGATCCAGCCATCTTAAAGAAAGTCATTCCTCACAAACATGTCAATAATAGAAGTTTGTAAAAAATAAAAAATCCCCTATACAAGAAAAATATCAAACTGCAGTATCTCTAAGAATAATATGAATCCGAACATTGTGAGTCCGAGATTCTGATTCTGAAAATATGAAGATGATGATGATTTGTCTTCTAAATCTAATCATGAGATCAATTTAGTTTAAACCATTCCCTCTGATACAAATTATAGGATCAAAATAGAACTGATTATTTTATCAGAATAATGATATAGATGATCAATATACAAGAGGGGACTGAATTGTATTTTTTAAAAAATTCTTTAGGAACATTAATAGATTATATTGTCTAATAATGTCAAACAAGTAAAATTCAAAAAACCCCTTAGTTCTACCTCCTTGCTTGAATTCGGAAATGTGGTTCAAAAAATGAAGTTCCAGAAATGTGGTTCCAGAAATGAAATTATTTCTACAAACATAATCGGTTCTGGAAATGTAGTTACTAAATAAACAAGATACCAAAAATATGATTCCAGAAATGAATGTTAACAAAAGATTACTAAATAAAGATTCTACCTTAAAGTGTATAGAATCAAATTTAATCAGAGTACATGTATAAGGAATTATATGATAGATATACTTTCATTAACAACCGAAATACAGCGGGAAACAAACTTGAAAAAATACAATTAACATGTTTAGAATTATTTTAACCCAAAGTGTAGGGTATCCAACAACTTTGGATAAAGGTGCCTTGATTTATACATTCAAGAAAGTCTATCTAACCCATGCCCATTTATGCCCTCAATTCGAAGATCGGTATTTGTCTTTCTATCCCCGCAAGCCCTCTATTTAGAAGGAAATCAGAACCTCTATCTTCCAAACCCAGAAGCCCACGATCAGCATGATCGGAGTCTGCATAAAGAAATTCTAATCATGTTGTTCACACCTAAACTAGTTGTTCACAACATCCACACAAAACAATGAGAGTTGAAAGTCCCTCTCTCTCTAGAAAAAAATTCAACATCATACAATATCTATAATAATAGAACTATAAAAAGTAGTCCAATATTCTCCCAAATGTTATAAAAAGTTATACCTTTGTTCAAATGAGCTCTTATTTATAGGTACAACTTCAATAGTCATCTCCCTCCACCAACGATCATATTTTTCCTTGAATTTCAGAGGGACATGTATATGTGTCACTCAAACAACTTTTAGTCAGTAACAGAATGCACAAAATCGTTTTATAAATAAAACTAGTGTAAGTAAAAATATGGTTTCTTTATCCAAAACATATTTTCAGAATGTAAGGAAAAATAGAATTCAGAATCTATGATTGTTAACCATCAGTTTCTATATTACAAGGATATTCAGATTCTGTTTCTTAGGGATTTGGAATCATAATTCTATAGACATCAGAGTATGAATTATGGGGAAATCAGAACATGATTTCTAAAGAATTCGGAACCGGAATTCATAAGGAATTCAGAGTAGGAATCGATAATAATTCAGAGTCTGAACATAGAATGTTCATAGATTAATGTTAAAGAATTCAGAACTAGATCATAGAATTTTCGGAGTCTAGATTCAGAGGATTTTGAACCTAAATTCATATCCTGAAAATAGAATGCTCTAGATCTAAGAATTTATAAGATTTTGAGGTTTAAGATGTGAAACCGAATATTACACATAGAGATAAAAAGAGTTATATTATGACTTGAAAAATGAAAATAGGGTAAAGATATATTTTCCACGGTGAAGGAAAATTTTCCTTAATAAGGGAAATCATAGGGAAAAAAAGTTTTCCTTAAGAAAGGGTGTTTGTGATTTTCCAAACATGAAGGAATAGAGAAGTCATAAGGAAACCTTATTGACTCAACAACCTCCCCCAAACATATAGAAAATGAAAAGCCATAAGGAACCCCTATTAACTCAAATATATATATATAAATATATATATATATATATATATATATATAATATTATGTTAATGTAAGTACTCACGTTTCCAAACCCAATTTTTTTGATAAAACATGTTTACATTTGGATGGTTTAACTACCTATATGAATGATTACTAAAAATAAAATCATCGATGAATATGAGATACTAAATAGAAATATTAATTTATGTCTATAATATTATAAAAATAATTATATGTTCCTATTAATGTTATATGAATTACTTAAATCATATTTAATATATCATTTTTCATCATAGAAAATAAACATGAAAAATCCAATAACGATTCAGTTTTAAAATATATATAAAAAAATTAGATTGAAATAAGAAAATATTGAATCAATATAATATATATTTTAATTTTTCCTAAGAGATATATAAATTATGAACTCCTTATCCAATAACGGGAAATGATATCATCATTATCAAACTTGCACAATGTAGATTAACTTATAAACAACTAATAGTAAAAACACAAAAAAACTAATTAATTCATTAAAGATAAATAATTATATATATGGATTATAAATAGATAATATTTATTATTAATGTTATAAATTAGGTTATTAATTTTTTAATGTGTTTTACTGAAGGTCAGTGTGTCAATAACTATTATTGGAAATAAGATAAGTGTATCATCCAAAAATGTAATTATTTGAGACACATGTTATTTTAGTTAACTATTATCTTTTAAATAGAGTATATAATATTAATTTTATATTTCATATCTTTAATTATTCATATTCATCATATTTCAACTTAAAATTAAATACATCTTTCACCTTCAGGATTTATAACTTGAATTTTACTCAAGTAGTAAGGATAATATTTTTAAATAACTATTAAAATTAAGGCCACTCTTGCATGATAACCCATAAGTGAAATTATTAACGAATTTCAATCATATATCACTATAATTTTATTATATTATTTCAATAATTATTATAATTATTCATTTATTTACCATGAATAAAATACAAATTTTTATGATCATTTAAAGTGATGTGGTTTTCAAAAAAATGTTTTTAAAAAACGAATTTTATTTTCATACTGTACTATCCATTTTTTTGGGTTCCCATGTTTTTATTTAATTTTTAAAAAAAATCATTGATGCAACCATAAAAATCCACATGAAAAGATAAAATGATTCAATAATTTTTTTATCCGAAAATGTAACCTAAAAATTCATTTGAAGATACGTTTTTATGGAATAGATGTCGTAATGGGGAGGCAAGGTCCTCATAGAAAAAAACTACACATACCACCTATCTACATTGTGTTTGAAAAAAATCATTTGTGAAACATAGAATTATTTGTGAGTGTGTACAAATTTCTCCATTCCCAAAAAAATCCGTTTACACAATGGGATGGTGTTTTCTATCACCCAAATATTAAAAAGTAGTTAATGGCTGAGGTCATTGTTTTATGTACACAAAAGGTGGATGTAATTATTAGGCATGGTAAATATTTTCTATCCCACAGAAATGAAATAGATTTCTAGGATGGACATCAATTTTGGGATCCGATGAATGAGATCATCATGGCCCACCATGGATGACCATCCAGCTCGGTAGTTAGTTTCCCTCACTCTACTATAAGTGGATGTTGGAGGGGGGGGGTTGGAAAGGTAGGAGTGACTCTGAGACCCAATGATGATAAAAAGTGGATTATTTTAAGAAGGAAAACCTAAGCCATATTAATAATAATGAAATTAAAATCACATAGCCATCTGCAGCCCCAAAAATATATGCAGATTCCATTCCCTGAAGCATTTGTGAATTTCCGAATTACATACCATCACACCATGTAGTAAAAGAATATAAAACAATATCATTTCTCCATATAGGAAAACACTATGTTATAGGTACTCAATTCTTCAAAATCATTCACTACATATATGGATGTCAGACACACGTAGTAGAGAGATACATGGATTACACCCACACTAGTGTAGTGAAGTGCTATGTTGAGGGAAACCTACCCTGAAAAAGAACTTTCTCTATGGAATGGGGCCTCCTAGAGCATCCCTTATTTGATGTCTCATATCATCTCCACCCCACATATTCGCCTCCTAAATGAAATATAATTGTGATAAAAAAGGACTCTCTTAAAACCACCTAATGTGTACGATCAAATCAGTAGGCACATAATCATGTACTCTCGAGCATACATAAACTTGGAAAAAGAGGTCCTACATATACTATACTTTACAATGGGGGTACTTGGAATGGTTTCAAGTTTAAATTTCCATGGTAATGAGGGTATCAAATATGGAGGTACTTATTTAGACATCCCAATTTTATAGATTAAGGTGAATGACTGGCCTTTCCCTTCAATGAGGGTTAGTGTCACATCATTATCTCACTTTACTAGAAATTGGAAGAGGGGAATCCCTCCTAGAGTAAGATATTATCCTTCCATATAGTTGGTTTCACTCTTTCTCTTCTTTTCAAATTAGGTGGTATTCAAGTGACGATGTGACTATCCTAGTTACCAATATAATTGGGTTGATATGAGACTCAACACACATTCTCTCTCCCTTTGAGCCTAATATATAATTATATGAGAGGATATGGGAATTAGATCACTATTTGTTCACCTCCTCTGGTCATCCCATGATGCATCAAACATCAAATAAGGGAGATTATGTTGTTTCAATATATAAAACGTCCAATTGTATCACACACTGAACATTAATTACGTGGTCTTATATGTGAATGGATATTATGACATCTTTTCGATCACCCAAATAAGGGGATCCAATTTTTGTCAATCCCCATCCACAATCATTCGAATGGGAATACTTCTATTTTTAAGTACCAACCAAACCTCCAAATCATAATGAGTAAAGACTCTCATCATAGTTCCAAATACACGGTCCTACAATTCAATATAATCCTCGATCATGCTACCTAAAATTTACATATTCTCAATGTGTCGATCACATGAGACTCCTACTAAGTGTAAGCCCAAAACCATATTACTATTAACTAAAAGGGATGAATTCCCCATGAGAGACAAATTAAGGGGCTATAATCCTGAAGAACAAATATAATGGTCCTCCTCTATAGGTTTAAGGCCCAAATATCCATTCCAAACTACATGGGATTTTATTCCGGACCAAATGAGATACATTAAAATATTTTATGAGCTACAAACCCAACACCCCAAATTATCCCTAATCATTATTGGGCCATATTTATAGTAGTCTCACTTCCAATTTGGAAGACTATACTCCTTATAAACCCCTATAATAATCGTCATAATTATGAAATATTCTAAATAAAATATTTCCCCGGATATTGAAGAACACAGCTAATACTTTCACATATGGCCGCTTAAATGAATGAAACACACCAAACATTAACTAGGAGCCTTATGCCCGGCTCTCCATTCCATAAGACGTTATAGTAAATTTTTCATTCCTAATAAAATGACCATATAATTTATGATGTCTACCATTATGTGGCCCAAAACTATGTGGGATGTAATTAATTAAAGAACTATTCAAATGAAACATATATATAGAGTCTAATATAAAAATTAAGACTCTTATCATATCCTATAATGAATATAAAATTATGAGTTCCCCATAATCTGGCATAAAACCAGTATCATAATAATGAATTTCAAAATGATATCTATTCCATATTTACCATTAATATAGATCATCAGATACATTCAGATCCTCCATTTATGGAGATCTTCATATTCATAAATATGGTTTCATGTTCATGACTATAAATAGTTCATTTTTAATTCATGGGTAACCCATTTTATACTTGTCAATGAAAAAATGATTCATTATCATATCCTAAATTAATTAGAGTGTCCAGAAATATGAAATTATTCACTCAAAAGGGTTGGATAAAACCAACCTACCATCCTCTCTTCGAATGTGATTTCTTATGTGTCATTGGTATGGTTCCCCATAGAATTACATCGTTTGGAAAGATGGTCAACGATTCATTACCAATATATAGAACATTGGGAGATTCTAGCTCCACAAAAAATGGAATCCATTAAAAATAAGTGGTTAGCCTGAGGTGAATGACTGTTAAATATTTAAACCCCCAAATATTATTCATACTACACAATTCTATGATGTTTTTCCTAAGAAACAAAATGGTGAATAAAATGTGAATCCATTACCAAGAATGATGAACCACCCATATATCAAGCCCCTTTGACATCCTAAAACGAGGGAGGGAAAAATAATGAAATTGATTATTAATGTTATAATTTATTTATACATCTAATTAAGGGGGGTTTTCGTAGGTGTTTTTCCTATATTTTTCCTGAATTATTCACCAAAACACTGTTCAGTACAAATGAAGTATCCTTAATTTACATAGACATGTGCAACAATCGATCCACATGCTGGGTCCTTAACCAAAATAAGAATTCCATTGCATACCGATAATATTAAATAGAGGGACTGAAATTCAATGGTCTAGTAGTAAAACCAATAAAACACATTACCAAACCTGGAGGGAGCCCAATAGGACCTATATCTGATGAATCCATTCCATCCATATGATTAATGGTGGAAAATTATATAGAACAATATTAATCATATATCTATGTTAATACATTTTAAGCTCATATACCTGAATGTAACAATGAGGTCATAACATACATAAGGGAACCTAATAAAGTAGTCACCATTGACTTTGTCCCCATGACAAAGGGGTCCTACCCAATGGCATCAGTCATCAATTTTTTATGCCAACTATAGTCGGCTAGAATCCTCACCATGAAGATGAAACATCCCCTTGGTCACCAGCCCATGCCATCATGAACAAAGCCCCAACGATCTCTTTTGGGGGAGACAACTAAATTATCCAGGATATTCCTTTGTTCTTTCACTACTGAATAAGTAATCCATTTAAATATAGTTAAAAACTACAAGCATATGAAAATATGTTATTGTGCTTATAATATCTTCTAGTCAAATTTGGTGGAACCATATAAGTATATGAAATATCATTCTTTATTATATCATGAACAAAATTATAGCATGGATAAAACCAATTAGATGATGAAAATCCAATCTCAAAAATATTAAGTCATCTATTCAAATATAATGGCACACCATGAGAATATGAAAATGTCATCTTGTTCAGATAAAGCCATCCAAAAAATATGGATGTAATCCATGAGTATATTAAAATCCATTCTCGCTAATGTAATTACCTCTAGTAAAATATTGTTCCAATAAAATAGGAGATTAAATTACCATCTCAATTTTATCATGAACTACTGTTAAATATGACTTCATCCAATTAGAATTTGAATATCCCTACTTACTCATGTCTAAACCTCTAGGAAAACAATCTTTAAATAAATGAGCATATGAAAATATATTATTCTTCATATCAAGACCCCCAGTTAAATATGATTATAATTATGATGATATGAAAAACCCTACTCACTCATATAAATACACTATATATAATATGTCAAAATGAAGGATCTGGTCTACATATCTCATCTATGGACTAGGGGAAGACGCGTATACCAATCTAAATATCAGAGTTGGTATACATCCTAAAACCTAATGAAGATTTTTCTCTTCATTTAATGCAAATAATGGATGTTTTATCTTCATTTCAGGACCATATATTTCATACCTTCAATATAATAATTGTGTCAATGTCGATAACTAGTAGAAGGGCCCAATACCCTACCCCAAAAAACAGGGTCACTTCTTCCTATAATTGGAGGGTCACTTAGGAATATATAGTAATTACTATTCCAATCATAGAGTATTATTATAAATATATAATGATAAATGTATAATTGGATAAGTCACAATTACCCATTACAAATGGGAATTACTATCACACATTAGGGGATACTTCGGAGTAGAAATATATCCCTACTAAGATTCCAGAAATACATCAGCATACTCTAAAAATAACACAAAATCTACCTTATATATTTTAGTGTATGGGAATCTCCATTAAAAGAACGTGATTCTGTCCATTGTGGGACATCACATAAAATGAATACCACCCACAGATGTTCAAATAAAAAATCTGAATCAAAACACCGCTATATTAGAATATTGAGTTCATGAGGCCATAAATTGTTTTTAAATGACAGACCATTATCCATCCAATCATTTACCAAATTGCATAAGATAAACATGTAATTATGAAGGACCATCTTAAAAATACTATATCTATTTTATCTGCTGGTCCTTCAAAGAAGGATCACTATGAAATCATTTGTTGTAGGTAGAATACAATCAATCATGAATCTTCATAACATGATGAGCACTATGATATTATTCCTCTTTGATTGAAGATCAATAAAAAAGATATTCCTCCCCTTAATTCATAAAATATGAGAATAACATCTTATTTTTAGGCACATGGAATGATGTGATCATCCATTTTCATTATCCTATAAGTCACATGTGACATTTCTTCACAATCCTAAGAAAATATATGGCATCAATCATCCCTAAAACTACCACAAGAGCTCTCCTACTAAACGATAAACGTACTAGCTCTTCTACTTATGAAAAAATATAAGAAAATTATCCTTCATGGGATTTACATGTTGAGGAATATTATGAAGAAGAATAAAAAAATATAAGAAGACAACTGGGAGGGACAAATATACCCATCAGGTTTTGTCCCTATACCACATTTTTGTTCAATATTCTAGACATATTATTAGATGTGTCTATTCCTAAAATCTGTTTGAATATCCTGAAAACTATTAACCATTTTAAGGTAATTTTATTAGATGTGATGGGTATTAATATCATGTTATAGTATTGGGATGGACCTTTTAACTTTTTATTAAGGTTGGGGGCCAAGACTCATTTTATTATTTAATGAAACGACCTATTTAGATGGGGTAATGGGAGACCCATTACATAGCCTAAAGGCCCAAGGCCATGTTTCCAGAATGAATTTATTGAATTATGTCCTAAAATTATTTATTCAACTCCTTTTTTGGATATTTAATGATGGGATGAACATGGATGATTTCATTTCACATCACAAACTTGTCAGTAAAATCCACCAGAGGAGACATAATATAATTTCATTAATCTGGGAAAGATTCAAAAAAATATCCCCACTCATGGAAGATGGATCACTCCACAAAAATTAATTTATAATAAGTCTCAAATATTTGAATCCATAATAGATAAAACACTAAAAAACTACTAAATTGAAAATTTTATAACATTTAGTAGGCATCTAGTTTTTTGGAATCCAATAATCAAGTACTATAGATGTCCTCAGAGTCAGGTGGTTTTTGTACAAACCATGCCTCAAACATGAATAATTCTCTATCAAAGATGTATGATATCAAAAGAAAATTCATAGTAGTTAAAATAAAAATAGTAGGAGATAATCCATATCCCCTATGTATGAAGGAATATTTATCAAAATATGGCCCCTCTTTGATGAAAATTTCATCCTTCTGCATGAAAATGAAGGAATTAGAGCAAACCCAGCCCATAGGGCTGGTATAATATGTTACGCAACCCCATCTATAGTAGAAATTATTATTTTATTTATTTGGAGGAACATCATGAAGTTTTATCTCCTAGTTCATCTATTCCATTGACATGTTTTCCTCTAGACAGATATACACGACCTTGTTTTTATTAGGTACCTCCATGTAACTCTTCCACAAGAAGCTCAAAAAAGATCAAATAATATAAAGAAGAGGTCCAGTAATGGAAAAAACTACCTGTTTATTTTTTTGATGTTCTATATGACCCCTTACTAGAAATGTATATTAGTTAAATTATGAGTTTCAACCGTGTTGTACCTCTCGTTCCCCTCGTTGTTTGATTTTCATGATCACAATCACCTTATTATTTGTCTAACCTTGTTTTTAAGTGTTGTGGATGATAGGAAAAAGATTGCCAAAGGATTGGCCCAAGAATGGACAAGAAGTGGACTGAAATTCAGTCCACCGACCAACCGGTGTGATAGCACCGGCCAGCCGGTGGACCTGGCAGAGGCATTGCCCACTGCCAGGTTCCACCGGTCAGCCGGTGGCTCTGTCACCGGCCAGCCAGTGGCACCCAGATGAATAGTGAGACCTACTGTCTCACCACCGGCCAGCCGGTGGCCTTCTCACCAGCCAGCCAGTGGCTCCTGGGCAGAAGCACTCTCCACAATCCAAGGCACCGGCCAGCCGGTGGCCCTGTACCGGCCAGCTGGTAGCCCAGTCAAACTAGCAGTTGGGTTTGACCCGTCAACCCTCTTTTGGCCTCCAACGGCTCCGAGGACTTCTCCAACGGCTACGAAGGCCCCCAATGGGTTCCATGCCTATAAATAAAGGCTGAGGAAGCCCCGGACACGAACCGGAACTTAAATCAAGCCCAAGGACACTTTGTTGATCATTCGGCAATCCTCCGGCGAGACACGTCAAGGAACCCCAAGTGCTCCATCCAATTCCACATCCAAGAGCACCACCAAAGAAGCTTGGAAGCGGCCTTCAAACTCTCCTATCAATCAAAGGAGCCCAAGGCTTCTCCAATTACGGGTTTTATCGTATTTATCTTTTTGAGCTTTAAAATTGGGTTTGTGCCTACAAACCCCAATCTTTTCTCATCCCCTCTTTCTTTTGGGTTTCACATCACCACTAAGGTGTGAAGAGGTTGTCAAGATTTCCTCTAAATAGCTTGATACATAGGTGAGCTATCCTTCACCTGTAAGAAGGATAGTGGGTTCTTGCTAAACCATTAAAAGCAAGTGGGTTCTTGCTAAACCATTTCAAAAGCAAGCTGTAATAGGTCCTAGTGCTACCTCAAAGCCTAGTGGGTTTCTTGCTTGAGCCATTGAAAATCAAGCGATAGGAATCTCTCAACGGTTGAGTTGGGAGTGGAGACGTAGGCCGGGTTTTGGCCGAACTCCGTTAACAATTTCTTGTGTGATTGCCTCTTTATTTCCGCTGCATTTCAACTTTGATTTTAATTTGTTAATCTTTTTTTTAAAAGGCAATTCACCCCCCCTCTTGCCATCCTTCCCGTTTTTCTCCGACCTAACAATTTGTATCAGAGGGGTAATTTGAGTAATACCTTAACCGGTTTCAAATTAAAGATCCTATTTTTTGATGGCTTCTACCGCTTCTTCCTCTCAATCCCCCGAAGGACATTCTTTGGATCGTGCTCCATTCTTTGATGGAGCCGATTATAGTTTTTGGAAAACCCGCATGACCACATTTCTTAAAAGTATTGGCTATCCTATTTTTAGAATTTTTATGCATGGTTTTACCCTCACTTCTTCCGATGAGTCTAAATGGACCCCCAATGACATTGCAAATTTCGAGCTTGATGGCAAAGCCATGACTGCTCTTCATTGTGGCTTAGACCGTGATATATTTAATTGTATTTCTACTTTCTCTACTTCTTACGATCTTTGGAAATTTTTAGAACTAACCTATGAAGGTACTAGCGAGGCTCCAAAGCAAGAATCCGATCAAAAGCAAGAACCCGACGAAAAGATCAAGCCCGTTTGCCCACCTCACAAGAAAAGGGCCAAGAAGAAGAAGAAGAAGGCTTTAAAGAAAACTTGGAGTGATAGCTCCTCCTTCTCTTCTTTCTCCTCGAGCGACAATGGTAATAATTGACTAATGGCAAAACATGAGGTATCTTCCTCCTCTTCCTCCTCTTCCTCATCTAGTTCTTCTAATTCTTTTAATCATTTATCATATGAGGAACTCCAACATGCTAGAGACCAATTAGAAAATGGTTTTCATGAGCTTTCTTCAAAATTCGTCTCTTTGAAAAAGAATTTCAAAAAACTTTCCTCCGAAAAAGAACAACTTCTCAAAGAGAAGGAGGAACTCTCCCTAAAAATCCAAAATTTCCCAAATGTTGATTCTTTGGAATCAACCATCAAGGACCTTAGATAATCCCTAGCTAAATTCACCCAAGGGGAACAAAATATTTCAAAATTTCTTGGTTCCCAACGAATTTCAAGAACCACCCAAGGGCTAGGATATACCAACCAAGCTTCCTCCTCCCATGATTCAACTGTTTTTGTAAGGGGGAGCTCTAGTTTTAAATTTTGCAACTATTGTAAGAAACCCGGGCACCTCATTTACGAGTGTGATTGCAAAAATGCCCGGTATGGCCAACCCAAGTCTATTTACTATAGTGACGAGTTCTATAGGAGAAGACCCGCCATGAGACAAGTATGGATTGAGAAATCCCTTCTAGCGAGTCTCTCCGGGCCTAAAATTGTCTCTTTTCAAAATCACTCTCCCCGGTGATTTTTTGTTTTATTTAGGGGGTGAAAGTTTCTTTTTTTGTTTTCAAACTTTCAATTCAAACTGTTATTCAATCTTTTAATTTCAAAAATTTCATTTGGTTTCAAAATTTCAAATTTCAATTTGTTTTTGATTTCAAAACTTTCAATTCAAACTGTTATTCAATCTTTCAATTTCAAATATCTCAATTGATTTTCAAATCTCAAATCTTGTTTTGCAAATCATTTTCCCTCAATCAAGTTTTATGCCCCACGCTATTTTGATAATCACAAAGGGGGAAAAATTTCTTGATTGATTGGGGGAGAATCCTTTTGATCATGCTTAGCATTTACTTTCTGTATCCTTTAAGCATGTCTTTCATTTTTGTTTTTACATTAATTGCTTTGGTGATTGTGATCATCAAAATAGGGGGAGATTGTTGTACCTCTCTTTCCCCTCGTTGTTTGATTTTCATGATCACAATCACCTTATTATTTGTCTAACCTTGTTTTTAAGTGTTGTGGATGATAGGCAAAAGATTTCCAAAGGATTGGCCCAAGAATGGACAAGAAGTGGACTGAAATTCAGTCCACCGGCCAGCCGGTGGACCTGGCAGAGGCATTGCCCACTGCCAGGTTCCACCGATCAGCCGGTGGCTCTGTCACCGGCCAGCCGGTGGCACCCAGATGAATAGTGAGACCTACTGTCTCACCACCGGCCAGCCAGTGGCCTTCTCACCGGCCAGCCGGTGGCTCCTGGGAAGAAGCACTCTCCACAATCCAAGGCACCGGCCAGCCGGTGGCCCTGTACCGGCCAGCCGGTAGCCCAGTCAAACTAGCCGTTGGGTTTGACCAGTCAACCCTCTTTTGGCCTCCAACGGCTCCGAGGACTTCTCTAACGGCTCTGAAGGCCCCCAATGGGTTCCATGCCTATAAATAAAGGCTGAGGAAGCCCCGGACACGAACCGGAACTTAAATCAAGCCCAAGGACACTTTGTTGATCATTCGGCAATCCTCCGGCGAGACACCTCAAGGAACCCCAAGTGCTCCATCCAATTCCACATCCAAGAGCACCAACAAAGAAGCTTGGAAGCGGTCTTCAAACTCTCCTATCAATCAGAGGCGCCCAAGGCTTCTCCAATTACGGGTTTTATCGTATTTATCTTTTTGAGCTTTAAAATTGGGTTTGTGCCTACAAACCCCAAACTTTTCTCATCCCATCTTTCTTTTGGGTTTCACATCACCACTAAGGTGTGAAGAGGTTGTCAAGCTTTCCTTTAAATAGCTTGAGACATAGGTGAGCTATCCTTCACCTGTAAGAAGGATAGTGGGTTCTTGCTAAACCATTAAAAGCAAGTGGGTTCTTGCTAAACCATTTCAAAAGCAAGCTGTAATAGGTCCTAGTGCTACCTCAAAGCCTAGTGGGTTTCTTGCTAAAACCATTGAAAAGCAAACGGTAGGAATCTCTCAACGGTTGAGTTGGGAGCGGATACGTAGGCCGGGTTTTGGCCGAACTCCGTTAACAATTTCTTGTGTGATTGCCTCTTTATTTCCGCTGCATTTCAACATTGATTTTAATTTGTTAATCTTTTTTTAAAAGGCAATTCACCCCCCCTCTTGCCGCACTCTCCACAATCCAAGGCACCGGCCAGCCGGTGGCCCTGTACCGGCCAGCCGGTAGCCCATTCAAACTAGCCGTTGGGTTTGACCATTCAACCCTCTTTTGGCCTCCAACGGCTCCGAGGACTTCTCCAACAGCTCCGAAGGCCCCCAATGGGTTCCATGCCTATAAATAAAGGCTGAGGAAGCCCCGGACACGAACCGGAACTTAAATCAAGCCCAAGGACACTTTGTTGATCATTCGGCAATCCTCCGGCGAGACACCTCAAGGAACCCCAAGTGCTCCATCCAATTCCACATCCAAGAGCACCACCAAAGAAGCTTGGAAGCGGCCTTCAAACTCTCCTATCAATCAAAGGCGCCAAAGGCTTCTCCAATTACGGGTTTTATCGTATTTATCTTTTTGAGCTTTAAAATTGGGTTTGTGCCTACAAACCCCAAACTTTTCTCATCCCCTCTTTCTTTTGGGTTTCACATCACCACTAAGGTGTGAAGAGGTTGTCAAGCTTTCCTTTAAATAGCTTGATACATAGGTGAGCTATCCTTCACCTGTAAGAAGGATAGTGGGTTCTTGCTAAACCATTAAAAGCAAGTGGGTTCTTGCTAAACCATTTCAAAAGCAAGCTGTAATAGGTCCTAGTGCTACCTCAAAGCCTAGTGGGTTTCTTGCTAAAACCATTGAAATGAAAGCGGTAGGAATCTCTCAACGGTTGAGTTGGGAGCGGAGACGTAGGCCGGGTTTTGGCCGAACTCCGTTAACAATTTCTTGTGTGATTGCCTCTTTATTTCCGCTGCATTTCAACTTTGATTTTAATTTGTTAATCTTTTTTTTAAAAGGCAATTCACCCCCCCTCTTGCCATCCTTCCCGTTTTTCTCCGACCCAACAAACCGTACAGATGGTTTTGAAAATAACCTCAATGACTAGGAGAAATGAAATTAATGATCCACTCAGAATGCATGCCACACTGAGATAAATGAAGGTGGAATGTGTAACCGAAACCATAAAATGAACCAGAATAATGTTATTCTCTAAACCAATTAATCAATACATCCTAAGTCAATATCCACCGAATAAAAAGAAAAAAATTTGTTTTCAAATGAACCACATCCCATGAATATTGAGCACAACACAATCAATGAGTGATTAACATTGAAAGAGAAATAAATGAAATAGTTGACAAGAATATATGAATAATTTCTCAAAGAGAATATTGGATATTTTATTGTTATGTGTTAAAAAACATCAACACTCACTTCAAATTGTTGTTATAATATAACAATGTTTTTCCGCAATAACAAATATAGATCTCGGACATCCACATAAACCTTTTACTAGAAGATCAGTTTAGATAGAACCGATTATGATATGGTTTCAAGAATTACTCCCATTAGGGGAATTAACAAAACATATTTTGGATAAGCTATAAAAGTTTTCCCCATTGGGTTTTCATATGAATATATTGATAGAGCTAGTGTGTCATTCGCAACATATTACTTCTCATATTAAAGCTCATAATCAATAAAAGACACAACAAGGTATTATCCATACCAATGAATCATTATCACCTCTATTGGATTCTGTTGAAATGCAGCATGCACCATTAAATCCAAAATATAACCCTTGCCCAAAATAGGTGACTTCCATCTGTCCCCCATTAAAATTATGGAGTCCTAAATTTCCCAATTTCAATTGAACAAGAGTCCTGAAAAAGAATCTGACACATTTCTATCCCATTTTGATCCCATGATTAGAAACCTGGATAAGCTAATGAAGTGAATCTTATGTGATTTTTTCAAACTATATGTGGTCAAGACATCTAATGGTACACTATTTTTCCATCTCATTCAATCATTGGATGTGAATACATCCATACAAAATTTCTATTCCAATTCATTTCAACTATTTAAAAGAAAACAATTTTAATGATCTCAAACTACAAATATCAGAATAATTATAGCGTACTATATTTCATTTCTAGGTGAAAGGTGATGATCAATTCCATGCACCTACAACATCTAAAGGGAGATTTTATTACTAATTGTATAGAGAAAGTACCCAATGTGTAGAAAAAAATTCTCATCTAGGTTTTATATATGGAAAATTTTCATTGTCTAGTAGAAATTTCATAATGAATTTAAGATTCTATATAACAGGAAAATATCATATGCTAAATTATTACATCATCCCAGATAATGAAAAATTGAAAGGATATGGTTTATTCCAGCACACATAAGTCATTGTTTCTGAAGAATGCAACTCGCATGTTTGCACCATATCATCCCGCACCCCTAGGAATCAACGAAATCCATTACATTATCAGGATGATTATAAGGGACTCATGGGAAAATAATTTTATGAACAAATAAAAAACATTTACTCATTCTATGATTAGAAAGTCCACAGATACATTACTGAAGTTAGGGATAATGACATACCGAACATGAACTATACTAAGAGGACCAAATAGGTCAGTCTTGAAGACTGGATGGAATATTTTCACATTCATTGAATGTTGGGGAAAACAATCCAAAGTTTATTCATTTTTATTGTCTTCATAAAAAATATGGTAGACGTTTTTTAAGAAAATATTGGAAGCCATTAGATGAATTTGCTTATGTTTTTTTTATTACTACTAGAGAGTTATTCGTATTGAAATATGTTCCTAGAATGTGTGATGAGAATTTAGGGGACTAGATGACTTGATAAAATCTTACATATTTGTGTCGTCCTCCTTGAATAATTAAAACAACCTACCATTCCGTTGAATGCTTCTATTGCAACAAAGACATGTCCATCAGAAACATTTTATTACCGATACCTATCATTAAATAAATTATCATTCATGAAGGGTGAGGATATTACATTAAAATATGTACCCATAGCAAGGAAAAATATGGATTTGATTATATAAAATCTTATTCCTCCAGTCTCTAAACATTGGTTCCCACCACTCCAAATGGTAACACCTAAAATGGTCAGTTAGAATGAATCCACAAAAAATGAAGAAATAATCATTGAGTACATTAATGTCATTCAGATGATGGATCCCTTATCAGATGAAATATTGAGCAATGAACCCATGTTATATGTACCTTATTCCGTAACTGAATGGAGAGGTCACAGGACCTAAAGGAACAAGGGAAGACATGGTCATTGATGAAGATAAAATTACAGACACGTCCCTACTCAAACATACAATGTTTTAGAAACTAATTGAAGATCCATTCATTTATTATATTAAGGAAAGAGATTCCCAATTTCATTTTACAAAAACATCCTTGAAACAATCATCATGAATTATAAACCATAAGAGGAACTGATGTATAACACCTTTGAATGTAAGGCATTACTGCTCGACCCAATCAACCAAGAATAGGAGAAACCTCAATTCATACCTTTAGAAATGTTCTACCTTCATCCAACACTCTATCCCCTAAATCACCTGTATATTAGAATCTACACACCTATAATCACATAAATTTATGCTTAATCTATTCAATATTGAATTAATTAGAGTTAGTTCAATCAATTTTGGCCTTCATGGATTACATGACTATCTCATAAATACCTCTGGGAATCACCCATAAAGGATTTACTAATCCCTCAATAGGTTGAATATGATGTTATCACTACAGAGTTCTATCAGATTGAGATATATCCTATAGAATTCCCAATGTTGATATTCTTCATTAATCATGATAAATATTCCATTATATAAGGACACATTATGCATTTGTACATATTTGGAATGATTAATTGGATTTATGTATGATGATATTTCATTTAAAATTTTATTGGAGTTAATCATATTATAGTAAAAACCTTTTTTGGATGTCTACAAAGATACTATCCCAGAACCATTCACTATAACATTTCATAGATATAAAACGGGAGAAAAATTCTCTATGCCAAATGAGGACGATGGATCAGTTTAGAGACCTTGTATTTGACTAATAATTTCTAGCTTTTCAGAAGAATACCACCATAAATGATTTTCATGGAAGGCCTTGGTTTCATCAATATATGAATGTCCCCTCATCATACAATCAATCAATAAAATTCTGTATTAATGGACAAATAAAGATGTTGCACGAAAATAAGTCCCCATTAATATATTATGAACCGCATAATAATAATTCTAATATGTATTATTCATATATCGAGAAAAAATGTATGGTGTTGATCATTATAGTATATAAAATGATGCATTTCTCATTGAATCTAGTGGTTCATTTAGTCTCTCATAGTAACACACTCAAATTGATTCTCATTAGTTGGATATGGAACATGGTTTATTTATAGTGGGAGGTATTCCTATTGTACATTGATATTAATTTCATCCCTTTACTTGATGTAAAGAGGTAGGAGTTGGTAGACTATAGGGAAAAAAATATCGCATAGAAAATGAAATCAATGTATACTGAACAACACGATTAAGAGATCATATCTTTTCAATATGAATCCAAGATATGATAAATTTATTTTAATAGTTGGTCCAGAATCCCAATAACATAGATGATGAAAGACCCCAAGCTCAACAACATTAGGTAGGAAGTCATTCTCATTTAAATAACACAGGATACCCTACACAATGCCATCCTACATTCACAATGGAGTGAGAAATTAGAATTAAAATACCATACCATCATTTTATGGATTGAAATAGGACTTAAGGTATAAATAAATCTGTTGATGATAATGGTTCATTTGGAATTGGTTATCAATAATGTCAACAGTTATTATCTTATCAATAACAAGAGTTATTCCCCATTATAGTCCATGAATAAGGAATAAAATACAAATTTATGTTGTATCCTACATTAAATCACATATCTGGATCACAATATACACATGAAGACTCCCTAGTGAATGTGGCCACAACTCTAGAGGATCCAAATCGGGATGAAATGGTCAGCATCATTTCCCATCCAAAGATGGTCTCACCTTTTGTTCATTCCATGACAAAAAAGATGGATGATGTTTTTTCCTATAATTAAACAATATGGACCTATAATTGGGTGGATGAAAACCTTAAAAACTACCATCAAAATGAATATATCAATTTATATTGTTTTGGTAATGTGAATATATTATGGTGATCAATTAACATTTATCTATACAATAGGAGAAATCATCAGGAGGATCATTATAAAAAATTCCATTCAGGGGTTCTTCACATTTTCATTGATGTAGAAAAGAATTATATTATCATGAATGATGTTTTCAAGAGATCCACCCAATACCACAAGTCACAGTTCGATCATTATCATCAAATCTAGAGGCATAGATACTATTATCCCACTATGAAACAAGGTTGTAATTTTTTAAAAAAAAGGCCTACTCGTCCAATGTGAATTCCAACATTATTCATAAGCCCCCAAAGTTTAATCACATTTGAAAACAAATCATGGACATTTTATTTATGGGTAATTGATTTTTATGACCACATCCATCTACCACATAGAATAATTTCATGTACATTCAAACTAAATCCAACGTCTTCTACAAGGGGTTGAAGTTGTATCCCTCATAAAGGCCTGGAATTGAAATAATGTCAGCATCATGAAACAAAAAAATATTACAATATTTCATGTGCCTCATATAATATATAAGGATAACATCACTAATTTAAATTTTTCTATATTGGAGATGCATTAACCCATGGAGGACCCAGGATTCCACATGAGATCACATATGAAAGTGATTAATAAGAACATCCAAATCAAAAGATGACAAACTATTTCCTTACACAATTCCATAAATAAGCGATGCCTCATGAAAGTCGTTGGATGCCTCAATATCTTCACCCAAGAAAATAACAGCTCTTTCAGCATCAATAATTTACCATGTAATTTTCTATGAACTATATGTGGTTTAATTATATCTAAGTTGATATTTTTAGATATTATTTCATCTCTAATTTTGTGTCTATGTAGTGAAATAAAAATGAACTAAATCTCTTCTCCCTAGGAAAGGGTATGACATTCAAAATGAGCCTTATTACAATATATGTGTTTCTTTATTCTTTCCCCTATAGAATACATTGTGATTCCCAAATACATCTTCCATTTCCATCCACAATTCACAAAAAAATATATTATTCCATGCATACAATCCAGATCAATATTGGGAACTCTTTACTTCATGGAATATATCAGTATGAATTAATCTTTTATACTCCAACATATTCCTTCCACCTCTGATACTATACGTCTTGGGAGATTTTGGATATCCATAATCATTACATGGACATTTATAATAAGTTTCCAATTTCTTTTTCCCCTCTTTGATTAACTATTCATGATATTAAATAGTTTTCTATTCATAAATCACCCATAAAAATGCCATTCAAATAGGGGAAAATACTTCATCCGCAATGACCCCATCTTTATCCATAATACCTAATGGGGTTTTTGTTCCATATGATTAGTTCTGATCTAGGAACCCATAGTATAATTTTTTACATTTTTCCACTTCACATCAAAGGTAAGTCCTAACATGTTGGATTTATTAGCTTTCACTCACTCAAGGTTTACGTAGCGTTTGAACCTAGTTGTATGAAATAAACCCACAAGTCTCTATGTTTTTCTAGTCACATGATAGGAAAAACCACAACAACTTCATCATATCCGGATAATAAAATATAATATTACACTATGAACCATTCATATAATTCCATGTGAAACCATATTAGAAATCCTTTTATCATAAATTCCTTATTCCTCATGAATAGTGAATGGAAAAATTTCAAAATATCATTTTGGGGGATTCTGGCTTCTTCTTCATGATGATACACAACTTCCATTACCACATGGTGTGAATATTTATGGCTGACGTCCTCTCAAAATGACACTAAAATACACTCTTTCCAAGGACTGTATATGAATTAATTACTTTTACCTCTCTATACATTGTAGTACGAAAACATCAAATTTGGTGTCTAGAAATGGAATAATGATTTTCCCCTGCCCTGTGTATGGGTCTGACATGAACATTAAAATTTATCACTATGACTATTTGTGGATCGATTCAAACATCAATGAGTTACGTATTGAGTTCAAAATATTATATCCCACCCCCAAAAAAACAAAAAAAAAATTACCCCACTCTCTTATGTATGATCTTGGTCTACATTAGAGTGTCAAAAAGGAGTCTCACCCAGCTTGGGAGCCCATACTCAAATAAATTCTACACATCTAAAAAAATATTGATCGATGTGTGGAGATTAATTATATGAAATATATATGTAATGATTCATTCTTTTGCGGGATATGAGGTGACTCCGAGACCATAATTCGTGGGTCCAACTAAAAAAAGGAAAATCCACCCTTCACGCCATTGGGTCAAACAGACATAAGAAAATTATTTATAACAATTATAATGTTAATTTGTTATTAGATGATCCTTTCGCATTCAGTATCATTCCTTACAAAATCAAAAGAAATGTTTTGAGATTTACAAATCTATATAATATTTTCCTGGACATTATAATTGTATTTTTAGTGTCATATGAAAAAAATTGATTGAATATTAATTGATAAAAGAAATATGGATTTGAATAAACCCCCCCCCCCCCCACAAAAAATTCCTTCTAACGAGAAAAATTCTGAGAAGAGACCTATTATATATCTATAATCTCCATTGATTATTTCATAGTAGATTACATCTATGATTCAGAATCCCCCTTATTTCCACATAGATTCATCCTTAACAATGCACGAAGATGGTGGAATATCATCAGTCAAATCACTATAGAATTTTCAGATACCATCAAGTCAGTCAATGATAAAATAACATAAAATTATACCTCTAATTTATGATAAATAAAAAATTTATTTTAATAACCCATATCCTCATCACATGACTTTATGATTCTCAATTCTTAAACCCTCTTTTATAGAAGAATTTTTTTTATGACTGGTTTCATCATTCATGGCCTATGCCATTATATATTCACATTTCATTATAAAAAATGTTCACTTAATATAACACCCTTCATGTACAAATCATCAAAAACTAACCGACAATCAGAAATAGAGGGTCATCATATTGATGAATATTTTTTTTAAAATTCTTTGGTATATCTAATTAACCATTACATAAATAAACCAAAAATGGGGCATATTAAACATATGCAAGTTTTCCCCTATGAGTGAACACTTCAGCCATTTTAAGACCTAAATATATTGAGTTGGAAACAACCATTCATACATTCTCTATTGTTTTCCTCATTTAACTGTCCCACTTCATGATCCAAATTCCCAAATAAAGATGTTTTGATTCAAAAATAGACCTTCATATGTCTGTGAAGTATTGTTAGATACTTGACAAGTCAACCTTGTTTAAGGATTTAATCCCATAACTCTTGGTAAAATTTATTCAACCTTATAAATCAGTTGCATTAGTATATCTTATCAGCCTCTAATCTACTATAAAAAATACATATTACTCAACATGCGAAAAATCATGAAAAGGGCACCATTGGTAAAAGTTGTGTTTTAGCACTGAAGATGTCAAATTTGGATGGTTTGGAAAAAAATTTGAAAGGAAAATAAATAAAAAGAATAAGAGAACGTGTTAAATAAAAATTCATAATGGGAATCCTAATAAAAACCATTTTACACCAGCTATGTCTATTTCAGAAAAGAATTATGAAAAAATTAGTGTGGTATTATAAAATACAAACTGTTTGTAGGATGTCAAATGTAGAGTTAAAAAAGTAAATTGATGCACATTGGTTCATTTGGATCATGGGAAAATTATATTATAACAGGATTTTTTATAATAAAAATAGCTTAATCTTGTGTTATAGTGATGGTAATCAGACCTTTAACTATCCTTGTTCAATGATCTGGAAGAGTTCTTTCAACATTGTCATCATTATCATGATTGAAATTTATATATAGTGACAAAACCATTATGTTTAACTTTAATAATATATTACAAAACATAAGGTGTTATCAATCATTGGGAGTGAAGGATAAAATTAATGACAATAAGTTTAAAGAAGGAATCTATTAATTTATCTAGTGAATGTGAACGATATAGGAGAATCTACATCATATAGCGTCATTATGTAATTGATGGAAAATGATCAACAAATAAAATGATTACTATAATAGTGGATTCTTTTTATTCATTAGATCAATTAATGTTTACATGATCCATCAAGGGCCCACTTAAACGGAGTATATTTTCCTATTCTAGATTCAGGAAATAGTTTCATTAATTTAATTAATGGACGTAATTCTTGACTATTTTTTCTGAATTATATTCTAGTATTTACAGATGAAATCTATGCATTTATCATATCTACATTATATTCACATTATCATATCTCCATAGTTTTTTTAAAACACTTTATCACAAGATTATACCTCTCTGACAACTTAGTGAGGAAATTCAGTAGTAGTATCATTTAAAATTTCCTCTTGATGATTATAATGGTTAAACATGATCTGATATTATTCTCGAGTGACCAAGTCCTCCATGAAGATAATCATTTAATTTATATGGAAATAGAAGTGAAGGTAATCACACCCTATTATCCAAAACCATGTAAAAAATGACATTGTCTTCACACCATATAAGCAATCTTTACCCATGGAGTCTCTGTGATAATTGTTTAAATATGTCACCATGCCAATTTTCTCAATGCCTAATGTTAAATTTATGCACTAGGATAAAGAACATGTTTACCCACTACCATTAGAATATAATCCCAAATCACCATCACTGTTGGATTATTCAACCCAAAATGATACATCAACGTGGTAAAGGCATTTATCATTACATCCTACTTTAATAGGGGATCCATGAAGATATGTGTGTAATAAATTGGTGTAGTCCCCAATGATGAGACCTTATAAAAATATATTATTTGGATGCCAATAGTTCTGACTGAAAACATTGGATCTGCACAACATTTAATGAAGAGGTAAATAAAAGAAGATTCTCCCCTATAATAATTTCATCATTAGAATATAATAATTTTTTCCATTGAATTTTGATATGGTAGTATGTACAAAATGGTATTAGAAGAATCTTGAGGTTTATAAGATGGTTTTACTGGCTTCTCCAATACCCCATCATTATATTATTTCACCCATGTTCTAAAATAACCACATGATAGGTTTTTGGAGATTTTTTTTAGGTTGATAAATCATAATTCTAGAGTCTTATGGCATCATCATCATCCACAAATGATGAAGTATTATAGGGATTGATTCCATTAAAATTCTAGTAAGTAGTAAATAGTAAAATTGTAACATACATCCATAATATCATGAAATTCAATAGAATCCATTGGGTTCATCAATATTTAGTATATATACCCAAGAAACTAGATGTTCACCTCACACCAAGATAATGTAAAATCATTAAAATGAAGTCACACTCTCATTTTCTACCAGCACTCGTAAATTTTATGGATAAGGAATGAATATAATGTGGGAGATATATTTTATCAACAAAACAGAACTACTGATCCTATATGAATTGGGTGAATGACTACAATATAAATCATAGCAAGGTGAAATTTCTAATAGTTTATTGTTTTTTAATAGTGATATTTTTATAATTGAATGCATTCCTCCATACAGCCACATAAAAACTAGGACAGTATATAAATACATTTCATTGTTCTTCCCTCCAAAATGTGGGACAATAAATGATAATAACAATAAAGACATGGCATAACTAGGTTGATGGTTTGTACCTTCTCCATTGTGGCCAATATCATAATTTTTACTACACTAAAACTATTATAGGGATCATAACAAGGGAAGACCCATCTTTTCAAGATCATGAAAAGGAATCATACCATCCAAAAATCTAGATATACATCTATTTGGAAATAGTAACCCCATGTAGTAGGTTGGACCTCATTGAGAGTTTCCCAATTTACTGGGAATGAATCATTATTCTTATATGGATTTGAAGTATTATATTGAAACATAACAGTTTTACCAATATCTTTTATGAACAACATTTTCCAAAAAGAGAATTGAATAAGAGAGATTTAATATATAAACTGACCCAGTGATTTCTCTTCTATTCCAAATAGGTATCTTTACAGTAGATGAACCTTTTTTGTTTCTTGTAATTTTTTATATTTAGGGATTAAAACATCTTACTTATTTTGGTGAATGAGAATTCAACCTAATATGTAAACATCCAACCAAATTACTTTAACTCCACTATGTGATAAGTGTCTGGTGTGGGTGCTCAATCACCATTGGTTTATCAATTAAGGTAAGATCTCCGTTGGAATGTATACCATGAACATAGAAATCCATAATATCAATTATAAAATTGTGTCCTCTAATTGTTGGGGATGTTCTATGAAATTATGATTCTCTAATAATTCCAAAGATTATTCTTCTATGACACTTCCTCCAGACCATATACCCCACATGGGTCTCCACCCTTCATTTGGATCACCTAGCGAGAGGTTGAAAAAGGATAGGTAATATCAAATGTATGATGCCAAGTATGATTCATGAAAATTGTGGTTACATTTCATCCACAAGGATCTATTCACATATAATTCCTCCTCTTTAATCAACTCATAAATAATATGTCCCATGGTGTTAATGTTCATTAAATTGAGGTCTGATGATAATAAATACATAAAAATGAATAATTTTGATTAACATATTAAATTGTAATATTTTCATGATTTATACTTTTTTATAGAGGAAATATGTTATTAAATAATAATATTTAAATCCATCGAGAATGTATTTTTTACGATATAGTCCTAAAGAATGACATTATTTCAAAGAACGTTTTCAATGTTATCAGAAATTAATGTTCTTATCTAAATTGTAGTCGTGGGAGTATATACCAGAGGTTGTTTATAATGATGAATTTTATCGCTATAAAAATGTTAAAACATATTTTAGATTATTTAAAACATGAGATATAATTTTAAATCACATACCCTAATATGTGGTCTGTAAGGAGATCGATCAGTGAGACTGTCATTATATGAGGTGAATGGTCCAAGAGAATCTCATTTGGGATGTGAATCATAAAATCCAACCCCAATGCGAACAATATAATTATCATGTGATAGAGTTTTAATAACTTTGTGGGTGAAAATTTTGAGTTTTTGGAAAATTCGTCTATAAAGGATAACTCTATATGGGGAGAAAATAATAATCAGTAGTTCACAGACCAATCAGTTAACCGAGAGATTTGATAGAATTAAATGTTCCAAGTCCCTATTTTTACACGTATGGTTCCATCTATGGGTCCACATGAACATAGAAAATCAATTCAAAATTGGACCAATCCTTTCATTAGATTCACCTCATTTTCATCCTCATTGGATTAAATTTTAGTGGGGGGATTTTTGGGTCTTGAAAAAATTCCATGCAATTAGAAAAGGGTTCCATGAATTTATTATGTTTTAAATAAACAAAAGAGTATTTTTAAGAAACATTTCTAAGGAATAAATTCCGGAATGAATGCATTAGTCCTTTATAGAACAGATCTCTAGGCCAGCTGCCCCTCCACATTGTGACCTTTAAATGAATATGTTTACACCACACAACATTATTAGCAAAAAAGAATAATGTTTACTATAATGAAAAAATAAATTATTTTTTTGTTGGAGGGGATGGTGTTTTTCATCACCTAGGAATAAAAATGTCATTTGTGGGAGGCGATAGTGTGTTCAATTCTCCATTAGTGATTAATGTGTTTTGGGGTAGATGGTGGTCTTTTATATACCCCACATACAATATTTTTTTAGGATGATGAATTTCCTTTCTAGGCTCCCACAAATGAGATCCATATGGCCCACCACAGATAGTAGGGTGTCCACATAGTCAATATAACTACTCATCTACAATAGAACCAATGCAGAGCACGACATATCTAGAAGGGACTCAACAGAAAAAGAAGGAAAAAAGGATGATTTGAGTTGGTAAACCAACCACATTACATTAAGGAAGAAAATGTATTCACTGATCCATATAAAGACTCACAAACCATTATAGATTCCATTATACAAAAATTGGATGACGTTTTTGTGGTTCATCAACCAGTATTGTGAAAATAAATAATTATAGTTGCATTCTATAGATAATAAGATGATACATTAGAGGAACTGAGACATGAAAAAGAACGTTATACAAATGAATATTGGACTCACATAGAAATGTGATACAAGGGTTGAACCCACATGTGTTTTGAGAATAACTATGCAGAATGAAACCCATCCCACAATGAAACACACTATGTGGATAGGTACCTTTGGGGTGTCCATTCATTCCACACTCATGGACATTCTTCCCCCACATAGGCCACTCCCCAAACCATTCTAATGATTTTAGGCCATGACTTCTCGATAAACCACCATGCATGTATGATAAAATCATTTAGAACATTAACATGTCCTCTTGAGTGTACATATTAGTGGGTAATGTGGTCCTATTGATATCCATCTCAATGATGGGGATCCTTAGATCACTAGATTTTTTAAATTATAATTATTATAAGGGTCACTACCTTGAAGGTACACATGCGGACCTCCACATTATAAAGATTTAGGGGGACCACTAGAAATTTTAATCCAAGTGTTTTAGTGATGAATTCATTTATCATCCCATATGATTTAATGAGAATGGAACCCCTCGATTAGTAAATACCTATACTTTCTTGCAAGAGGATATACTATTACTCATCTTCTGATACTATGCCATACCCTATAGTCGACGTTTCTATCATTTTTTGCAAAAATAAGTGCTGATATAGGATCCAAAACTCCATCTATCTACAACTTTATTCCCAAGATTTGAAAATAATAAGGGTTATGGGTATGATATCCCTAAATCATTCCATATTCCTTAAGGTATTGGCCTTATACTCTAGTGGATAAGTGATATTGTGTGGTTTCATGATCTTCATGCCCCTCCTCTAGTTTTTCAAACTGACCATGAATCACATGGGCTTAGAGGATACATGTGATCATGAAATAAACATGATACCAAACATTAAATAATCCCATTTAGAATAATCAAAAACTATACTCATTCATGTGGGAATCCTCCCAGGTGTGTTCCCCCACCAATTATCCAAGTCACCTTTAGTCGAGACACTTCAAACAGTTCTAGAAACATGGTCATCCGATTTTATATAATCCCTAATCATGAAAAAAAATTACATTATCCAATCGAAGCAATCAAGGAGGCGTCCTGCTAGTGTAATCCCCAAAACCACGTTACTAACCTCTCGGAAATATATATTCCATAATAAGAAAATCCATTAATCCCCAATATTTTCAATGAAGCCCGTAAATGGGCATCCTCCTTGTGTGTAATCCAAATCATATCCTTCCAAAGGACATGAATTTGGATTCCCGTCAAACATGGATTTGTAGGATTCCTCCCTGATATCAAAACCCAACTCCCATAATCCATTATAATCATCTCAGGTACATATTCATAGTAGGGTCACATCCGATTCACAGAGACACACTCCTTCTAAACCCCTATCATCACCATCCTTATTATGACATATTCACAATATGAAGATCACAAAATCTTGGATATCAATCTACATCCAACCACATAAGGGCTCCTTATCATATGTACAACACTAATCATTGAAGAGGATCATTTTCTTTGTCATACATGACATGTTCCCTTTAAATTAATGTTTTGGTCCGGATCAGAAGAACCTAAAATGGTATGATGTGTCCCATTATATATCAATAAACTGCGTGGGTTATTATTCTTTACATATTGATACATAGTGAACCCATTTAATGAGTCAGATAACATCATTCCAACAATTTCCATATCCCTAGAAAATAGTCTATTCTAGAGTGCCACAACATGAGGTTAAAACCTAGCATCATAATAAAGTATGTCATAATTTTCTCCAGTCAAGACATACCATTGATAGAGAACCATGGAGAAATACATATCCCACCCCTGATGGTGAGACTATAATACATACATGTAATTCCAAATTCATGACTATTAATAGTTGATTTTTAATTAAATAGTTACCCATGTCATACATCAGAATGAATAATTGATTCAAAAATACATATGAAATCTATAAAAGCAACATGAACTATGAAATATTTCCCCCAAAAATAGTGTGATGATACTAACCTACCATCCTATCGATCAATGGGATTTTTTAAGAGTCATTAGAAAAATTCCTCAAATAATAATTACCTTTGTAAAATATGTTCAGGAGCCATAATGGATATAATGAACATTGGGTGTTTTTGGCACCACAAACAACTGATTGGAAGCTGTTCAAAGAAAATGGTTATCCTGAAGTGAATGAATCTGAAATATTCAATCCCCCCACAAATTTTCATTTTGGGGAACTCCATGATTATTTTCATCATAGAAAATAATTTTTAACTACTATTACATGAAATAAATATGTTCTAAAGTATTTTTTTAATACATAAATATTTTTATATAAAATTGCATTCTGTTGTTTTCTTGTCCTAGTATCGTCCATCCATCTTCATATTTTTATATGAAACATAATCACTATGTCTTCATATATTTTTAAATAAATTATGTTTCCATTGTTATTAAAAACTATTTCAATGAAAAAAAATTCCATGGATTAAGGATATTTCTTATTTCCAATGTTAGTTTATTTGTAAAATTTAAAAAAATGGTTTCCATATAAGTCAACATACATTGTTATATATTATTCCTGATCAAGGATATTAAGAAGATTATTACATCTACCTTATATATCTGGATAGATTATATATAAATATCCTCTATTTATGGGATGATCCATCACACGTGTTATCAGTATTAATAATTTTTATTTATAAAAGAAATCATTATGTCAATTACTTTCATATATGAATACCTAATTCTTCATTCATTTGATTAATGTACATTCACCTTGAATCTATACGTTGATTATTTTTTGAGAATTATTTTCATAATGACATATTGATTATCAATATCTGGTATGTGAAATATGATTTATTATCCGAATATATTTCTATTTACCATGAACATTACTTGATGATATTGTATACCCATCTTGCTTCAATGGGCGAGTATTTAAATTTTAATGATTAATTTTATTTTATTTATATAACTTATTGCATTTCAATGGTTTGTATATTAAAATATAATGATATATATATATATGATCTAGGAAAACCATTTTATTCTCTTTGTTTTTTAAATGATTATTTTTTAATGTCATGAAACACAATATTTTATGTAGTTTATTTTTTTATGCGATATTTTTTTCTAGTTGAATGTAAATATACCTATTATGAGAATGGTGGGACCTATATCTACCTCAAATGAAGTGTTTAATGAATGATATATTATTAGATATACATTTTATATTAATTGGTTAATTAGTATTTAGTTTCACAATGGATGTGTGAAATTGAGTTTATCTCTACTAAAACATTATCCAGTGAATGAGTTCTTCGGTAGCCAGGTTCATAAAGATAATAAATTTTATTTTTATGTTTATTAAACATTATTTAAAATGTTACAAGGAAAATTTTTGTTACATCATGTTTTTAAACTAATTTTACAAAATTATTGGATTCTTTTCATAAGTTATTCCATGATATATTCAATGATTTATGATCCTATCAATTTTGAGAATGTATTTTATTCTTTTTGACCGCCTTTTCTTAAAGATCATAAAATCATAATTATAGTGATAATTAATGATTATAATGTTTTATATAATCATTTTATAGTATAATATAGATTGGGGATATTTCCTTATGTGTGATCCATTTTAAGACAAGGACTCACCACATAGAATGTCTCACACCCATTTATGAGACACTAGAAAAGATATATCACCTTAATGAATGAATCACCACTATGATAAAATATTAGAGAAGTAATGGAACGAATCACCATCAATAATGAGTCTCCATTGAGAAAGTGAATTTAAAAAATAAGATTCACTTCCATATTAATATACCGTAATCCTTTTTCTCACCACCAGATATAAACACCATAATAATGTGTAAATGTTATTTATATTCACATACATATCATGACAGATCATTAAAATTAGACATCTCCAAAGTCACAATTCCAATGAATCATCATTACTGTTTCAGTTTAAATTGAATTAAATCAATCTATTGAATTGTTTTTCATATTTAATGAAAAAAATTGTTTTAAAGTATGTGTATTAACTTTTTTAGGGAATGAATTAAACTTCATGTCAGAAATTCAATATGAGGATGCATAGGATATGATTGATTTACATTGTTATTATAGCTGATAAAAGAGGAAGTAGAGTCCCTAGTAATGTTAACTTTAGAAGATTTAAAAATTCATATAATGTAGAGAAATAATTAGCGATCTAGACATGTTAGGTATGATGGATTTTATTTCATGAACTATTTGAGAATTCCTACTAAATAATTCTTACACTTGACTGATGAAGCTTATTCTCATCATATATCCAGTTCATTTCTACAGTAGTTAATGAAGTGTTTATGACACTGTGTTCTATAATAACAGTTTGAAACATAACTCAATCGTTAATTCATATCACATACAAGGAGTCATAGACAACAGAACCAAATAGACCAAGAAACAATATGTCATATATAATTTATTTTCTCAACATCATTAATTTCTTTTACATTATGAGTATCGTGAATTTATCTTTTTATTACCAACAAATTTTCTCATTTTTAGACTATAATATAAATATATATTTACTCCTTTATTTCTATTTTGGTTTCCCACCAGTTTTCATATATGTCCACTTGTGACCTATTTTGTTTGAACTCCCAAAAAAACATTGGAAGAGGCCCAATGTTTTCTTAATTGTTGGTATACTATTGTAAAACATGATCCATGTTTTGGGTCAAATGTTTATTTTTATACAAATTTTTTGGGAATAGTTGATTTCTAATTGGAGAGGAATACATCTCAGTTTGAGACTGAACATATTATATTCATATTCAACTGTATCTTTTGAATGTTTTATTTTTCATTATTTAATAGCATTAAAAATATTTTTTTAAAACAGGAATAAAAAATAAGTAATTTTATAATATATCATAATTGGATTTTATATGTGATTTGGAATATATAAATTTATTTTAATGGATAAGATATTTTTTGATATTTTTCAACTAAATACATAACCAATATTTTATGAAATTGTCTAAAATATTAAAACCTATATAAATATAAAATTTTGGAAAACAAGGTTGTTACTTGTTAAATTGAAGGATTTTCCATAATTCCATTTTAATGGAGATTTTTAATTAGCACTTAATTCACCCCATCATGAGATACTCACATTGACCAAAATATGTTATCAAAGTATTTACGATTTGATATCAATGTATTAAAAAAAATTAAACTGTGATTTTAGTTGTGATTTAATGATCCAAAATATGCTATGGTATTTTATTTAATTCATTAAATGGATAATAAGAAAGATTTTTTTTTCACTAATATGCGTCCTTTTTAATGGAAAAAACTATTCTAAATAGGTGATAAAAATGGAAATGCACATGGAATGTATGGGTTTTGATATTATGGACATCCATAAATGATAAATATAAACTAACTACAACTACTAGAGATACATGGGATGAAGCAAGTGAGAATAATCATAATAATAATTGTAATTCAATGAATTCATTGTACTGTGATTTAGGAGAGGAGTAATTCAATTGAATTTCATATTTAAATACTTCTTCTAAAATATGGGATACACTAGCTTTTTCTCACAATGGAACTAGTAACATTATGAAAATGATAATAAAAACATATATTATAAAGTATAATAAATTTATATGAATCATAATGAATTAATATCTGGTATTTATCTCATGTTTAATGAAATTGTGAACACTGTGAGCTCATAGGGAAATCAAATATCTGAAAAACCCCAAATAAGTGGTAGCTAAGATGCCTTCCAGAAAGATCGAGAGGCACATATTTTTCAATTAGAGAGTTAGATGAAATCAAAAAATTTCTAGTAAAGGATCTTATTGGGAAACTAATAATGTATGAATAACATAAATTAAACTGTGTGGAAGATGATTATACAAAATGAAATTCAACATCATTCATGTATACATCTTCCCAATAAAAAGAAAATTAAAAATAGAAGATACAGAATGAATGTTCAAATGACAATGAGTCACTTTTGGACAATGATGAAGAGATAGACCATCTAGATACAATATTTAAGAAGATCTATATGATGAAATATTATTAGTAATGGATATTTATAAATATAATTAGCATTTTATTGGATATTGGAAGAATTATTGGAAGAATTATTATAATGAAATTACATGATATGGATGAAAAAGAAAAAGATATGTCAATGTAGATGATACAAATCTAAAACTTCTAAAGTGATATGATGAAAAGTAATAAATGTTTAGGAATGATATTAAATCCATATTGAGTACCTTTTAGGAATGCTATAGTGATTCATAATTTAATCCTGAGAAGAAGTTAGATGTAACTAATTTGTGCATTATGAAGAATGCCTCTAAGGTATATTATATTTCTATTATATTATCTATGCATAATTTTGGTAAATCAAGAAATTGAACATAATTATGATGAAATTTATCATGATGAAGAGTTTTAATATTTTAAGATGTTTTAGTAAACATTTCATGACCGTAATGATAACTACAATGTTCTTAAAAGACAATATAATTTTTCTTCCATTATTAAATCTGATCTGTCTGTTTAAAAAGAGAATTATTATCAGTTATTAAAAGAAAATCATGATCGTAAATTTTTTTAATGATTAAACATAAAAATTATTTAGAATTGTTTATCAATGGTATAGAATATCAAACAATAAAATTATTTTAAAAAGTTAAACCAAAGTATGTTACAGATTTTTGAAACATTCCTAGAAAAAGAATAATAGTTCATAGCACTTTTTTACCTACATATAATTATAGATGATCTACTACTAGTTAGTATTCAAGAGGGCTAAAAGAAAATTTCTACCCTAAAAATCCATCAGTCTATTTATGAGATTCCTTTTAAATTAAAATGTGTTCCTAAATCCCTTATTAGTAACACTTAGGAACCCAATAAATGATGGGTACCAAAAACATTTCTTGTATAAATTTCATTTTTTAGGAAAACATTTTGAAGACCTTTTGAAAAAGTCTATGGTACATGGATAGTGTATTTTCAATTATTTTTAATGAAACTATTCTAGATTCAATAGCTTAATAAAGTAAGTTTATGGTAATGTCCCCTTTGGTGATAATTTATTAGAGAAAGTCATCAGTACTGGCCAAGTTGGTAACACTAATGTAGTGATAATTTGTTTATTAATATTTTTTGAAGGTATTATTTATCAGATTCTTATCATATAAAAACTATGTGATTGTAGATTAAAGGTTAAACTTGAAAATATTTCATTAAATATAATTTATTTTAAAAATTATTTACCTTTTATTACATTACATAATTAAAATGATCATGTTATTGATCATAATTTTTTAATTTATAAAAACTATTCCTAGTTGATTTACTTTAATAAATAATTTAGATTTGTAATATGATACTATTCCATTGTAATATTTTACCACTTATATAGAATATTATGGAAGGATTTGTCAAGGATATACCCAAAATAGTGTTCCCAAATACAATGTTTGTAAGCCCTATCAAAAATAGAAGAATCAAAAGATTTATTTTATATCAATTATAGAAGGATCATCTTATTACCCTCTTATTATGGTCCATATGGATTCATTTTTACCATCTAGAATTTCTACTTGTAATGGGTTTACACTATCATTATGTTGTAGTAGTTAAATTTTCTGGGTATACTTGGGTGATATTTGTTTCTTACAAGAGTTAAGTCTTTTCTAATATTTCCAATTATTATAGATACGTACATTATTTTAGTGGAATTATTAATACAACAAATGTGACCACAACCATGATTTCTAGAATGATGAATTTGATTTTTTTTCCTCACAAAATATCTAAAAAATTACTTCACTTCTCCAAAAAACGATCAAAATAATGGAGTTATAGAAATAAGGAATATAGGAATTCAATAGATAGCCAAAACGACTATAAATGAATATGACATGCCTGTATAGTTTTTGGAAGAAGATGTTGATAGAACCTATTATATAATCAGTAGTTATTTAGTTAGGCCTATTTGGAAGAAGGAAAATTTATATATTGGGAATAATAGAAATTATACGCTTAATTACATTAGAGTTTTTGGTTTCTATAACATTATTTTTAGCAATAAAGTTACCATTGACAAGTATTCCTCAAATCAAATTGAGGTAATTTTATAGGGTTACCCAACATCTAGTAAATCCTATATAGTTTTTAAAAAAATAACCAAAATTATGGTCGAATATTTTCACAAAAAATTTGACTTGATATATCCAAATAATCCTAATAATTTTCTATAGAACCCTTAGATTGATTTATATTATCTGAACATAAATTACAAACCTATCATTTCTATTTAGAAATATTCAAAAAATCATCTATTTTGGAAGAATATACACAACATGCACAGCCTAAACCAATAGATAATCCTCAGGTAAACAACACTAATTTTTCAAGTGTAGTTATGACCCTTATGTATCATCCTTGAGATTATGTATTTGGAGACCTAGATATAGGTTCATATACTAATGATTCTCTATAAAATCAGGTTTAACATTATACCTTTTATAACATATTAAAGAAAATAACATTAATAATACAATTAAATATGATTTCTATGTAAAGGAAATACAAAAATATATAAATTAATTCGAATGAAATATGTTATGGGAACTCATGGATAGAACCAATTATACCATAGATATTTTCACAAAATGGTTTATTATAAACAAGGAAGATGAATTATGAGCTATAGTAATAAATAATTCTAGAATAGTTGCATAATGAAATGGTTAGTAAGAAGGGATAGACTATGAGGAAACCATTACATCGGTAGCCAACCTTGAATCCATTATAATAAAACTATCATAAAAAGCTAAGCCAAATGTAAAACATTAAAAAATGGAATTCAATATTTATTTTATAAATTGCGTATATAGTTGAGGGATATTTTTGTATAACCACACCTATATTTCAATATTCAAATTTTCCAAATCATGTTTTCAAATTAACTTCTAGTTTATATTTTTTAAAATCGTCCCCTAGATCATGGTATGTTAGGCTCAGATCTATTCTTATTTCAAATGTTTCAACAAAAGGAATAGTTGATTTTTTCCATACTATAAAATGAATTTCAAAAGACGTTTAGTAGTAAAAATTTCTTTGGATGGTATTATTTTTGGATCATTAAGAAATTATTTATGTAATAATTTCTGAAAAACGAATTTAAAATGGGTTTAATGTGTTAACTCAAATTGATTCATTTTTTAAAATTTTAACAAATAAATAATGAATCGATTTTAATCAATGTAAATTTATTAAAGATATTTTAAAAGTGTTTATCTTGGAAAACACTAATAGTAGTGATAATAATATGAGTATAACTAATATGTAGGTCATATATGATGATGGGAAAGTAATAAATCAAACCAATTACACATGTTTGATTTGATTTCTTCACTATATTATTTATATACGACATGGTATTATGTTTTTTTGTGTATGTGTTCTAATTACCGGGAAATAACTAAGAGTCACACAAGGTTTCTATAAAATGGATTTTAATATACCCTTAATATAGTAAATATTTAAGATTTATTTAACCAATAAGAAATTAATTTTATTTTGTTAATTTTTTAGATGCTAATTTTGGAGTTTGTATGTTAGATAGAAAAAGTACCTCTAAAACAAGTCACATTTTGGGAATGCCTCCAGTATCTTTGGGTAGTTAGAAGCAAAATTTTATTTCACTTTTTAATGCTAAATATGAGTACAGTACTATAAATAAATATTGTGCACTAATTTTTTGGATGAAACAGACATTACTGGATGATGTGTATCAATTCAAACATGTCTTAATAATATGTGACAAAACTTGTGCTATAAATTAATTTAATAATAACCTATCACATTCTCAAATAAAAAATATTGATTTATGACATCAATTTTTCATAGATAATTTTCATAAGTTTTATATTACTACAAAATAAATTATCACAAAACATCATCATGCGAACATATTAACTAAACCATTTCATTTTGAGGGAAATAATTACAAAAAACATTAATTATGTGTGATAAAATTTGGTTAACATTAATTTTCTATGACTCACCATCGTGAATGTCTCTTCATTGAGAATGTCTCGCCACTATGAATGTCTCACCATTAATATATCTCGTAGTTGATATTTATCATTATTGATACATCTCTCAATTGATAATATTCATCATTTGAACTCTCAACACTATAATATTTCGTACCAACATAAATTTTCATATTCCATTGTCAGATTTTAAATTCATAATTTTGAACCCCAAATTTTATATTATTTTTAGTATATTTATTTTTCGAGTTGATTCAAATTTTATTTCAAATATTGATTTTCAAGAAATAATTTGATTAAATTTTTATTAATTTATTAACTTATTTGATATAAGTTAAACACTTTGTTTAGTATCATCGTTCAATCTTCCTTTTTACATTTTATATTTTCCCATGTTCGATTGATGTATACCACCCTTTTAGCCATGTGATCCTCTTAAACTGAGGCAACCAAGACATCCTCCATGTCTAGAGTGGAGAAACCGTTATATAATTCTCCAAATGAGAAGTGTTTTGTTATAAAATAGAAGGAGGAACTGAGTCGACCTAAACTGGTATAACTAGTGAACCCTAATCATTGAATGGGATTGGTTATGATCGAAAGGATATTTGAAGTAGTGTGGTTTCTCTGGAATAAATATTTAGTGTAGAAAGTACTTCAGAACCCTGGATTGATTTATTGGATCACTTCACATAAGATACTTTTTTATCCGAGGCTAGTTTATCGGTTTTATCAATTTGTGGATTTTGGTTTTCAAGATGAATAATAATAAAGGGTGTGAAGCCGTGTTAAGAGTCACATATTTTCCTTTTCATCAATGTAATGGGAAAGTTTCATTATTGTTTCACATGAAGAGTTGATAAAGGATTTTCACATAATATTCTGGATTTTGGAGATGAATTCTTCCAAGAATAATCTCTTGTGAAGTTGAATGGGGATGGAAATGTTAAATGGATGATTGAAACCACATTAGATAGTGAATGTAGATTTCTCTTAAAATTTATGAATCGCATGCTCTGTCCAAGGAAGGGTGACATTCCAACTCTAATGTATCAAGAAGTTTATTTTTTAACAAACAAAATGATGAAAAAAATATAAAACATTGTGTATACATTATGACTAAAATGTTGGAAACTATTAAACCATCTTCTAAACCAAATTTATTGATCTATAAAATTATAATATTTTCTATGTTAAAATATAATAGTCTATTTGATGATGATGAGAAATCTGTTGGAGATTTCGGTGGAATTTTTATTAAAAGGATAATTTATAGAACAATGAAGATAAATTGTAAACCATAGAAATCTAATTTGATAGCTTTTAACACCCTGGGATTTTATGAGAAATAATATTTTTTTCTTGTATTGTACTGTAAGATACACTAATATTATCTTGCTCTATATGAAACACTATATTAGCTTGTATTATACCAACAATATACTTGGCATTATTTACAAGCAAGAGCAACCTTCCTCGATTTCATGCATGGTACCCAATACCTAGTTTCACTAAATAATGATATATTATAATATTATTATGAACTAGCCGTTATGAATAGAATTAAATTTTTTTAAATTTAATAACATTATAATTCATCATATAGATTTTAAAGAACATGGTATGAGACCAAAATAAATATTTTAGGTAAAATAACTATTTTAAAACAAAAATGGTGTTTTGTTGCCTTTTGATAGTGAAAACAGTTAAAATATAGTTTTTGAGAAATTTATAATTTAAATTTGATGATATAAACATATTAATTACAATAAGAATATAAAAAATAACTTTGGATAATATTTTAATATTTTTCTCTTAACATTCATATTTTGATGAATAGTAAAAAGAGAATAATTTCTAATTAAAAAAAACTTTTTATATCGAGATAATTTATATGTTTAAATTATAATATTTAATAGTTTTAAAGTATAAATATAATTTATTTTTACCATTTGATATAATGTAAGTCATTAGAAATAATTTTACACTGAATTCATAGGTAAAAACATTTCAGTCTTTTGTAATGTTTTATCTTTTAAAACCTATTTTTTCAACATGAAGATTAATTTTAAATTAAATATTATAAGTTATGTGTTTTGAATTTAGAATTTTATTTAAATATTTGGTATAATTAGGTCCCAATTATTCTAAAAGGATATTTTTTGTATTTAGACATTAAGAATAGAAACTACCATAAATTTTAATTACTACAATTAAATGTAAATCTGGTAACAAAGGGTAAAAATAATATTATAATATTACCCTAACACCTGAAAAAATATTATTGGATGAATAAAAGTTGAACCATATCAATTAATGGTCTGAATATATTAATTTAATTTACTTTTGACCAAGAAAATTATGTAATTATTATTAAAACCGAAGAAAGGGACAACATGTCACTCTCTTATATCTTATAAGTAAAATAATTTTGATTTTGTGATAAACATCATAAAACATCATAAATAAATAGTCACAAAAAAATATAATAAAATTATCTACATCATGTAAATTTATTTATAATTTTTAGGGATTAAATAATTATCATTAATGGTGATACAATAGTGATGTAAAAATTATTTTATTAATTGAAATATCAGATAAATGTTTTTAAAAATATTAAAATAAATATTATATGATCTGTTTAATGTTCTCCACCAACATTAAAGATGAATATTACATTATATGGATCTACTAAATATTTTGGTTCGAATATATCTCTTGTGTGGATTTTATTTAAATTCAATGAATTGAATTGTGTCCTAATTGACAATATTGATATTTTATAAAAATAAAATTTTATTAAATTGTTTAAAAATCACAAAAATATTTAAAATTTATAAATAAAAATTTATATGGTCTACTATGTCATAATGTATCGAATTATAGACAATTCCCAACACATAAGTAAATGTTTATAAAAATTTAAAATTTTCAATATTATTACCACAACTAAAATTAAATATATAAAATAAGGACAAATCAAAATGATAAGGTTTACAATAAAATCAAAACATGTCTAAATTTGTTTAGTTTATTAAATTACAACCCTATCCTACCTCATATTTTAATTTCATTCACTTTGGATGTTTTTACGTGGGGTTTGAGTTTATTATTAATTAATATTTTGGAGGTTTACAAAAGTGACCCTCTCCTCTTTTATAAAAGCGAACCTCTTACCTATACTATTCACAACATTTTGAGCCTTCATGCTTAGAAATACCATGTAAATTTTCCTTCTCCAATTCCCTAGAAACATTATATATGTCTTGGTATTCTTCAATGACCATCTTTAGTGCCCTAAGATGAGGTTTAGAAGTGGCGCGTCAAAGAAAAGGTAATATCCCTTACCAATTTTTCCAAATTTATTTCTTCTTCTACTTCCTATTATTTATTTGATTCATTATAATGTAATAAAATAAGTATAACTATTATACTGATATTTTATTATAAATATGAAAACACCCCATTTCACCTTCTATCCATCCTACGAAAAATGAAATCACCGCCCGTGCGTACGTACAGCTTACCATCTCCACGCTGTAGTGTAATTTTATTTTCCTCCACTACCTTACTTGGATGGGTATAATGGTGGAAATAATTAGTATATATGATTATTATATCATTATAGTAATTCTGAGATACTATATAATCCACACTAATACCATTCAACAATTATGGTAATGATATCGTCGCTCGTGCGTATGTACGGATTGCCGTCTCCACGACGCGATGAGATTCATTCTCATTGTTAACCATTCAAGAATTATTATAAAGTATATATAATAAATAATCATGAAATATATGACATAATAATAATACAGTATTTATTTACATATATGTTATCATTTACATAATTACATTCAATTAAATAAGGAAACGAAAACAGTGTTCATCCGTAAGTACAGCCTACCGTCTCCATGAACGGTGTATTTCATTTCATTTATCTATTCAAAAAATATATTTATATGATGAATATATATTATATATAAATTATGTTTTATATTATTTAATTAAGTAAATCATGTTATATGTAATAATCTCAAGAACAATAAGTCCAAACACGTACGATAAATTAAACGATTTTACCCAGAACATTGATTTAACATGGAATTGACAAAAGAACAGATAATATAAAGTGATAAGTGAATAATATATTATATCATAAATTTTAATATGGTTCTATTACATGTTAATAGTATGTTTAAACCAAATATATAGGATTTTCAGACACATACAAATGAAATTGGACCAACGGTAAGGGTAAATTATTCCAATCTTGTCATTATCTGAGATTGTTTATTTGTATGTATTTACTAGGGTTATATATTTCTCATCTATGTCCATGTTTTTTAAAAAACGTTTTCATAAATTTTTTACTATTTTTTCATGTATTTTTAAAGTCATGTTTTCCCCTTTTTGACTTATAAAATGTAGCATAGAAGGAATCTTTCTTTTTTTTCCATACAATGTACTTTTTGACTTTTCCAGTAAAAGTACCTGAGAACGTATTTTTAACTTATATGACAGGAACGAATTTTTATGGTTTCATAACACCTTATTTTCATGAAGATTCCTTTATATGATTTCATGATTATTTTCAACCAAGATCATTTTCTTTTAAAATTTCAAGGCATTTTGTGAAAATAAAATGATTTTGATTATGAAAGGATATTTTCTTCAAGAATTATTTTCATGTGTTTTATCAAAACTATTATCCATCTAAGATGATATTAATTAGTATATTTATTCTTCAATTATAATGTATCTACTATTTATATGCTTTGACTTTTATTATGATGAAATGATATCCATTTGTTTTATATGGATTATGTTTTTCTGGGATGATGTTTATGAATCCCATATTATTTTTTTGGGTTATGATGAATGATTTATGTTTATTTTCTAGAAAATGAATGAATGCTTTCATTATTAGATTGGTGGGACCTATATCTCTCTCCAATGAATTGGGTAAATATTTATATCTCATGATATTGACATGGATGCAACAGAAAGTGAATCAGATTCTATAATACAGTACTGGAATGACAAGTAAACTCGGTTCAGTAATGGACATTGTCCACTATGATGGTTTTTAAGAAATTCAATGTCTACTATTGAAATAATAACATGTTCTTAATGGTTTTCCACAATTAAATATTTTATTCCCATGATATGTTATCATTAATAATGTTACATTATGAACTATTCCTTACGTACTGCCAAGATTTATTTCACAACTCAAGATTTTGATGTTTACCCATTTTTTTCATGTTTTTATGTTAAAATTTATATGGCTTGTTTTATTTTCTCCATTATTATCCTTACTGACCATTTGAGCTCAACCTTTTTATGTTTTATTTTCCCTAGGATATAAAGAAAGGTTTTAGGTAAGATAACAAAAGAGAAAGATCATTATGGGAGATGTTGAAGATCTTTCACCATGATAAGAAGTTTGTGTTCTAAATTTCCAAATACACTAAACTATTGTGGACCTAGGGTGTTTGTTTTTTTGTATAATTATTCCACAAAAGTAAATTCATTTCCATGTATGTCAATCGTTGAGACTCTATATAGAGAATAGTGAAATTACATATGATGAGTTTAACAATGTTTATCATCCATCAATACAAATAGATCATGTGGTCTCTGGTCTTGATCCTGATAATCTTATACTGTACTCAAATATTGCTAAGATGAAGAGTTTGCAACCATTAAATAAGAATATAAGAATGTATTTAATATTAATTTGGGTAATTTCTTTGAAATTATTCCTATATGGTCTTATATAATATTTAAAACTCATACCCCACCAAGTGTTCTCCGAAAAAGAGATAAATTGTTAAAATGATATATGGAAGCGATTAAAGTCTATGGGGAAGTGAATTTCAGGTGTAGTTATAAATCTGATGAACATAATGATACAGATGAAAAATATTGCTAATTTTGATGATGTAGGATTTCATTTTGATGGTTTGGAGGAAAAATTTAGGGAAGAATATGTTGATATTCTTAATTATTTACATGACCCCCATATAGTATCTATTCATATATATTAGTAATGTTCCATATTCATTAGTGATGTTGATTTTCCTGATAGAGAAGAGGGAGATGAATTTGTTGGGGGGGGGGGGTTCCCACTAAGTCTAATAAGTCATCAAGAGTTTACTCCAACTGATGGAGTTGACAATTTATCTACAGATGATGAACATACGATTATAGATTCATATTTTATTGAGAATATGAGAGTTATTATATTTTTATGTTGTTATTGGATGATTATGATTTTGATTAATAAATGTAAAATGATCATGTTGTTGAAAAAACAATAGATGTAGAGTAGAGGGATTTGGCTACTACTGATGAGATTCCATCTATTATTATTCCATCTGATGTTTTACATATAATAGAAAATGATTTAGTTGTTGAGAATCCTAGAAAGACATCAGACACTTTGATTTACTCAATGTTAGAGTAATGGGGTTTATTAACTAGACGTTCACCAAATAATATTAAACCTTCAATTCAAGAATAAAGAGATCTCCAAGGATAAATGGTAAAAAAAAGTTGTTGTTTTCACTTGGTAGAATGATTTTCTATTAGGAGGGAACCAAAAATGTTGTCCATCCTATTCTAGTTGATGTAGTCACCATGGGATACATGGATATTTTCTGAAAAAAAGTTATTTTCTTATATTTTAATTTTTTTTGAGTTAATAACCACTTTTTACATTTTTAAGTGAACAATATGTGGGATATTTATTTTAATAAGGGATCCAAAAAATTCAACCAAAAATGATACACCATATTCAGAAAGAGTTAATTTAAAATACAAGAGTTTCTAGTGAGAGGAATTATTTTAGATCTAGTTTGGAAGGTATTCAGTCCATTTTCCACTAAGATGGACTCTTTTATATTTTTTAATGGATGAAAATTCTATGATTCCTCTGGTAATTGAGCCTTTATGGATCATGTAAACTTGTTATAATTGATTACCCTTATGTATTATAAATTTATGGATGAAATGTGATAATTTTATATAATTTCATGAGGTGAATAAATCATAATAGACATCATAAAAGATAAAAATCATTTCTACATGTTTAGTGAACTCTATCTATAGATTATAAGGCCATTCATGTGACTTCCCATTTGACTCCTCCTACAACAGGTCATGGTTTTTTGAGATGGTGTGTCCAGAAATTCCATTTCATCATTTACTACCAGATATCATAATTTTTCCATACCTAAAAGAGTGTCCTTAATGAAACACAGACCTATACTTATAAGAGGTCCTCACCCTCTAACAAGTGTTCCAGTAACCCTTCCATGAGTATGATCAGGATATGGTATTGTTCCTTTTACCTAAAACAAGAATTTTGGAAAATCTCTTTTTAACACTTTATCCAATTCCATATATCGTTGATACATTAATTTTTTTTATTTTATAGGATTTAAATGTTACATTTTGGGAGAACTTTTGATTGTATCCTCAATGTCATGTTCATGAAAAATTTTCCTCATACTATTATTTTGTTTCATTCTATGATGTTTTTCTCTTTGCATTCTTATTTTATTCATATTCCATTACATTTAATATTTTATTTTCCCCTATATAAAAACATCCAATGGGGGATACCTTTATGGAATATAATTATTGTTTATATTTCATTGCATCTATAGAAGTTTCTACCATTGCATGACATCATTCTGATATGTGTAATCATTTTCATTCATACCATGTTTTTCATTTTCATTCTTTGTTCCTTAATTTATCTAAAATACCATATGTATCGAACATCATGAATTATCATTGATGACATGAATATAAAATTACATGCTTTATTATCATAAAAAAATAGGAAGACTGTTGATATCATTTTTAATGATCGTCAAATAATGATTTTTGTGATAATTAATGAGTTTCATGTTTGAAGTTACCAATTCATAGTATGTGAAATATTAGCACAATTTTCCTAAGTATGATTCCATGTTAGTCATCAAATCACCACCAAACATTTCTCACCACCAAGTATAAGATATCACAAAGGATATCCCATCATTAAGATATAATAACCATTACGATCCAAAATTAGAAATGACCACGAAAGACTCTCCATTAGAAATGAGTCACCATTGGGAATGTGAATTGGAAATAGTATGAGTCATCACCAGCATAACATACAACTGACCTCTGTCTCACCTCTAGATCCTGACAGAATGAGAATGTATAACCATTCTATAGAGTCAATGAAAGTCCTTAACTCACCCCCATTCATAGACATCACCAGTGTAACCATTCTAATGGCTCACAACAACTATTTTAAGTTATTGTGAATTAAATATTTATAATGTATGTGTTATAAATTTATTACTAAACCATATAGTAGTTATTGTGTATTAACTATTTTTGATATGAATTAAAATATTGTGTCCAACATAAAGTATAAGGATGTAAAGGATCCTACAGATTCTCATTACTACAGGCTTTGATTAAAGAGGTAGAAGGGACACTCATAAAATTAACATACGAACAGGTGAAAAAAATTAATAATGTTGAGATGTACATAGAGAGATTCACATATGAAGTTAGATATATATTATTTCAAAAACCAGAATATCTTACCTAATACATCTTGATAAAAGTAGACTGAGAATGATAAAGGAAATAAAACTTCTATAGACATCCTAATGTGATGAATGAACAGTTTATGATAATTTGTTGTTCATTAACTTAATAAAAATCAACTCAATTCTCATTAATATTTACTTTTATAGAGTTACATGATGCAGATCCTAACAGACCGAGTGATATTTTATCTATTATATTTTATTTTCTGAAAAAATTTATATTTTATTACTTTATAATAATTTTTTTTTACTCTTTGTATTACACACACAAAGACACAGACAATCGCTTTATTTAAACTAGAAGATAAATTGATATCATCTCAACCCATTTTATTCTTTTTCCCAACACATTGTGGAAGTGGTCTACTTGTGACCTATATTATTTTTATTCCCACAAAAAATAATGGAGATTCCCTGTGTATTCTTAATACATGAAATACTATTATAAATCCATATCTAGGTTGTGGATATAATATTTATTTTTTATATAATCTACTTGGAAGTATGTGTTTTCTAAAGTGATATGAATAAGTCTTAACATGATACTAAATCTATTTTTTTCAAAATCTACATTGCATTTTGTTTGTTTTACATTATGTATTATCATTAAAAATATATTTGTTTTAAATAGGAAATCAATACTGTTAATTTCATACTTCATCATAATTAGTGTTAAAATAGAATTTTAACAAATTATATTTATTTCAAAGGACATTATATATTATTATATTATTTTACCCAATACCTAGTAAATCATTTTAGAAATCTTCTATCTGAATAAAAATTATGAAAAACTAATATTTTTGTAAACTTGGATGTTTTTATTTAAATTGATGTGGTTTATCTAAATCAATTTTAGTTGAAGTTTTTATTTTGCATTAAATTCATCTTCTTTTCATATTCTCACTCTGAACAACAATTTGGTATCTCTTTTATAACTACATTCTCATCTTATGATAACATATTATATTTGATTTTGATAACATATTTATACCCTTACAATGTATCTTAGATCACCCATTTATTATGATCCCATTATCATTTGATGTGAAAAAATTATTATATAAGATATTTATAGAATGGTATACTATGATAATATATTTTTGGAGATATAAATTATTTTTGATTGATAAAGAACATTTTTAGGGAAAAAATGTCTAATGGATGTAAATGTTGTGCATATTTATGTTAATAATTTTTCTTAATTCACTAATAAAACTAAACATAAAAGGTATTAGTAATTTATTATATTGAAATATCTTCATTAATACATGTAATTAAAAGGTGAGTACATCTAGAGTTTTGTAAATGGTATCAGATAATTATTTTGATAACACTAGATATTAAGATTCTATTGGTTGATGATAATTTCAGAGTTTGACATGTCATCAAATTGTATTACGTTATACTTTACCCTTACAGAAATTTTTTTTATAACCCTTTATATTATTTTATGTATCATTGAATATTTTTTGTATTAGAATATAATCACATTAGAGGAATGTCAAGGTATAGGACTAAGGGATACATATTTTTATTATATAACAAGAGAATGTATTGAAAATGTATAAATTGTATGGATTTATTTAGAATTCCATCGATTTATGGATACATCAAGAGGATGTAGGGTACAGAATATTTCAATATATAGGAAATAACTCTAAAACATAAGAATTGGGTATTAAATTAATTATCATCTATTGTATTAATTATAGGATTAATTACACAATTATTTTGAAAATCTCATATGATACTGATTAGTTGATTTCCCACATTTTATATACCATTAAAAAATGTTACCTACTAATAACATTAAGTGGAGGTTTTAAAATTACTTAAAGAACAATCCATGAATAACTATAGGTATAACAAATAGATTAATTTTATTAACCATGTGAGAAAAAATTGAAATGAATGTATCATATGTTTAAATTGAAAATTAATTAGATGAAAACATTATGGTTGATATTTTATACCCATATAATCAGATTATTGAGGATATTTTCATAAACATAATGGTTTTAGTATTAGGAAAAAATACGATCACAAGTTCGAATATGAGAAACAAATTTATCAAAATAAAACTATTTAGTGTAATCAAATAAGTGAGTATACAGAAATAGAAGAATCACACCATATTCTTGTTATGATAGAAATTTATGTTTTCTCGTATTACCTATGTATATAATTATTATATCATAATAGAAATTAATTCAATTTTCTCATAACTATATTAATTTGTTTTTTTATCTGTATCAATTCTATTTTCCTATTTTATAGTTTTTTTTAGAAAAATGTGAAACATATAAGGATTGTTCTTCAGTAGTTTTTCATTAATTGGATGAAATAATATATTAAATTGAATAAAATAATATAAAAATATATTTTATAAAATGGTTATATAATTGGTGAAAACCATTAAAAACACATTTTTATGGGACATGTATGTTTATTGTTTTGTCCATGTTTGATGTCAACGTAGTATAAGGTTGTCTGATATTACAATATAAAACATATGTATTATCAATATGCTAGGGATTAATGATAATTCATGATATTTCTAGTGAATTTAAATAATTATTTTTTAATTATGGTGTATATTGTCTAGTATGAAATTTCATGAACAAGTGGATAATTTATATTTTGAATTAAATACCAAATTAATTTTTATTTTAGAATATATCATTGAATAATGGTTTTATATATTAGAAAAATAATTAGTCCCGGGGAAGGTATAATCTATAGAATATATGATCAGTGTATTAATAGTTAATGTATTTTTTTAAAGATAATTATGTTTATATAACTTATGATGATAAGTCTGATGTCATTTTGGATGTTTTATCAAGAAAAATAAATATTCTATGAATACACACTCCCAGTTTTCAAAGATGTTTTTATGGGGTTGAATCTTATTTTTGTGACCAACCATACTATGTGGTGTGTGTGTATGAGATGTTATTTATGGATTTTTGTCAATTTTCTCACCCTAGAGAGAGGTTTAGTTTCTAATAGACATACCCCTTGGTATGATTCCCATTCTTATTTTTCCCTTCCGCATGTCACTTACTCTATTGGTGGAACATGAGGTACTTCTTAGGGACATATTGTCACAATGATTAATATGTTCCAGAGTTTCATTGTTAGTTTTTCTATACTCCTTGCTATGAATTATTATTGGAGACTTAGTCATTGTAATCATTATTAAAATTTGAAATAGAAGGATGACTAGAAAAAAATACCATTTCAAAGGATTGATGATCTCTTTAATTAGTTTAGAGGGGATCATTGGTTTTCAATGTTTATATTGTAATCAGGGTACCACTAGTTGAGTGTACAAGATGAATATATAAAAAAGACTATATATAAGAGTTGATATGATACTTTATGGTTTCATGTAATGCTATTCTATATCACTATTTCTCATATTGTTTATGGATTCAATGAAAGTGATCATTCATCTGTTCTTTTTCTATTTTTTCATTGTATTCATAAATTATATTTTGGTGTACTTCAAGTTACACTACAACAAAAATAGCCTCTAAAATCACTAAAATATGAATTTATCATCAATAAAGTAGTGATAATAATTTATGCTATTCTAAAGGTCTGATGTTTTTATTAGTGCTAAAAAAGGACTCTTAAATGTCCCCTTAAATAGTGATATAAAGATCACCTATAAAAGGTGACTTTAACAATGCTACACAAGCATTACTAATGGGCCCTTTTACCTGTACTGATATTGTTTCAACTGATAAAGGGTATAAAAAAATTCCATTCACCCCAATCCACCTATTTATCAGCTCTTTCCACCCCACCCCATTATAAGTGCTTCCCAACTTTACCACCCTCCCACGTACACCCTTTATTCAGTGGGTTTTGAAACCTAGACATCTAACATATACATTAAATCCTTTTCTAGTCCTTCTATACTGTTTAATTTAACAATTTATGATATATCTATATGCATATATATATATTGTATCACTTTTTTCCACATACTTATATATATATATATGATTACATATTAATAAATGTATTTTATAAGGAAATATATTATATTATTTATTTATAAAATTAAATATTTATGTGAGAATAAATAAAAATGTGTATATATTATTATATATTTGAATATTAATAACAACACATTATAATAAATAATAAAATTTCAAATAAATAATATCAACATGAATGTAACCCCTTGAATGAAATTCAATCCTCATTGAAAAGGTCAAAAATCCCCCATCAAATGAGGCTAAAAATCCATCAACTGTTAACGAATCATTGTACAATGACTAAAAACAATGTTATAGAGGCTTTTTGGGCCTTTTATAGACTCAAAATAATTGACCAAGGGTTCACCCTATGTTATCAAGGAATGTAGCTAATCGCTAGCTTTGGTTGGATTTTTAGAAGATCCCAAACGGACAACCGGTCAAATGTGATAGTTTTTTGAAGACTTAGTTTCATTTTGTGCTTTTTTTAAATCAATTTTTTAATTTTTTTAATCTACATATCTGTATGAAAACACTATTACATGGTTATAATAATAAAATTATTACATATTAATATTTTTTAGCCTTTTTAAAATTCATATCCACTTGATATCATATATATTATGTGTAAATACCTATTTATAATATATAAATAATATTTTAAAAAATATTTATTATATTTATATCAAATTATATATATATTATTTTTTATGTAATATACCTTTTTTGATGTATATTTTTATCACTACTTGTAAAAAAATGCTCATAGTGGGGGTCATTTATAATTTTTTGGGGATGTCTCAAGTAAGGGTCCGGGATATATCATGATGTAGCGGAATAATGTGGTGGCCTAGGAATTATTCCAGTTACACCAACACCATAATAGTTATCCATATCAAGATAATCAATTATCTGTGGTTATTCATTCACTCAAAATGTGGGGTCACTATCAAATTGGGGAGTGGTTTATGGTATATTTTTATCATTTAGAAATGAAATATATTTTCAATATAAGGCATCTAATTTTTTGACAGATATTCTAGGTATAAAATATTAGATGTTTTATTTTGATATTTTGTATGCCCCTATGATAGGGGATGTGGTTTTCAATGTGTGGAGAATAAAATAACCAATATAATTCGTGAAGGAACCAATTATGGAGTGGTTTTTGAGGATTTTGTTTACCAAGATGATCATGGAAGTTCACGGGTTTGGTGGAACGTGTTCCCATATATTATGAAAGATAAATCATAGTTTTATGATTTATTTTAACTCATTATGGTGAGAGACACGACATTTTTTTTTCAGGGGTAAAAACCGTTAGAGTGTGGAGCCCAAGGGTATGTGGTCACATTCTCATTGTAGAGATTTTAGCTCTTTTACCTGGTTGGTTTTTCAATTTTTCATTATGGTGCTAGTTTTTGGAAAATACACAAAGATCCTGTTGGTCTATGCAACAAGGTAGTACAAATAAATAATATGATATAGTACATAGGTATTTGGGAGATAGGATGTGATGGTCAACTATAAATATTTTAATGTGGTGGCATAATATTTTTACCATTAATGCAAAAAACTGGATAACTATGGGATTTTTGTAACCATTACACATTCTAGTATTGAACTATTATGTGATTTTAATTTATTTTGTAATAGGTATTCCATAAAATCTTGGTGGGAATAATGAGATTGGTGTGATCATTAATAAACTCGTTAAATATGTTCATTTCCAACATATCTGAGAGACTAAGATATTGTATTAAGATGGATACTTGTATATCCAAGATATTGTTAAGCGTCATGTGGTTCACTATACAGTCGATTATAAGATGGACTATAGGTTATTTTATTGGGTTTTAATGGTATATAAGAGGTGAAGGTTTCTGAGTTTAAATTAGGTATAGATTATTACATGCTGATGGTCCAATAGAGAGTGGTATCCAGTTTTGGTGGGATATGCTATATGATTGTGTGATTGATTTTGGAAACTCATTGTGGAATCATTTTATATTCAATAAATTTTCCTATGATAATTGTTCTAATTATTTAATAAATATGGAACCCATTTGGGATTTGTATAGTAGTCCATGTAGATATCTCTTGTTATAGGAAAGTCTCAGAGAGTTTTCATTGGTTGATCAATGACATGTTTTTGAGATTATAGGGATAGTGAAGTTTGTCTGAAGATGGATGATGATATAACAGAGTAATCAGAAATTTTATCCCAACCTTATTTATTAGATGATAATGTTTCAGGTTGGTGATTGGGTATTTCCCAATGATTCACCTTGCAAGGTAAATTTATGGTTGGGTATGAATGATATAGTTTAATTGAGTTTTGAGAACCCCATTGCGATTATTAAATTACACGAGAGGGATGAATATTGGTTCATATTACCATATAGTTTGATAAAAATCCACAACATTATTCATGGTAACCAAATGAGGAGGAATATACAATATCCATCAAATGTGGATAGATGGGAGTGTGATTTTCTATTTCATAATACAAATGTTGTTCAATATCCATTTTAGATTCTGGATCTCTAGGATAAGTTGTTGCATGGTAGACTGATTCAAATGGAATGAGTACTATTAATGTACAAATGGGATAGTAAGAAGAAGTGAGAGTGGAAATAATTGATGATGTAGAACTGACATGGTAATTTTTTGTATCAATGATCTAGAGGTCGTTCATGTGGTTGAAACTATTTTTGGTGGACAGATTTTAACACACTATTACGATTCAAATATACGTCTTCTTTATGTTTTGTTTACCATGATATTGTGGGTAAATATTTCGGATTCTTGATGATGTATAACCATTGAGGGAGAAGTTTAACTATAGATTATTGATAAATGTTTATTTTAATTAATGGAGTGTGCATAAATTCTTTTCAATGACATTGAATGGATCTAATAAAGTCTATAGAAAATCAAGTTTGGGGTTGTTTAGTTTTTCTTCTTAAACATGAAATTTATAAAGTCATATAAGAGATTATATTTTATGTAAATGGTGTTCAAACCATGTAATGTTCTATTGGGAGATGTGGTGTATATGATCCCTATTGTGAGGAGTTTACATGACATGTAATAGATTCACATAATGTAATATTGAATTCAATGGGTTTAAAAAATGAGATGGAATTTTCAGTGTATTTGAGTATTGTGGACTACTTGATGTTTAATGGGATTACACACAATGTAATTTTAATAAGTTCTGATTTTAGGGTGAATAAAATGTGTTTAATTATTTCATTGGTTAAATGTTTTTGTTCTATGATCCTAGAGGATATTTTTAGGTGAATTTGGTTTATTTCTATAATTCTAGATTTCATCATTCAGTGATTGATCATCATTCTGGTTGGGGTTAAAAATCCAAGTATTTAATCATTTTATTTATTTTATAAATTTAATTATATTTATTTATTTGGATATTCATGGGTTTCTTACTTTTGGTTAGATATTTATTCTACCAATGCTTCTTAGTTTTGTGTCATGCCTTGTCTTTCGATGAATGTTCTCTTAGTTTCGGGTCACCTTTATTGATGGCAGATAGGTTTGTACAAGTTTTTTTTGGAATGTAGATAAAATGTGTTATTTTTTTTGAATTTCATTTCTTGTATGGATATATTCATTTACGATTAAAATTTTTTATATGTGAAATTCATTTTTATAAATAATTTTGAAATTTCTTCTTTTAATTGTATTTTTTTGGGAATTTATTTTCATGATTTTTAAATGGATTTTCAAACTCTGAGACCCATCCACATGTTTTTTAAAATATTTAGATAATATTTTGAGAAGGGTTTTCAAATGTATTTCCACAATTTCACATTGGAATCATTGGGTGTGTGGGAAAATTTACATGGGTAGGTTATGTGTGTGTATGTCTCCAATAACAGGTATCCTTTTTTGAAATCTTCCAGAAAGAATCGATATCAGTTGGATCCTAATTTTTTACAATTAATGAATTTTAGTTTCTATTACTCATTGTCACACTGTCTAAGGCCTATTTTGAGGTGATTTTACATTTCTTTTTAATTTCACCATGATTTTTATTATCATGGATGGTTTATAACATGTTTTATATGAGGTTGTATCACATAGCTTCACATGATATGTTGTTTCATGGATATTTGTTTACATGTTTAAATCATTATGCGTGTATAAAATTTCATATTTAATCACATATACATGAAATATATTTATTTTGAATAAATTAAAGGATTTTATGAAAACAATGGGGAATTTTTTTTACCAATGGATTTGATTTATTAAAATTATTTATTAAGAAATTTTAAAAAAACTATACCTTTTTCATTGTTGATATTAGAATGTGTGTTTAAATTGTGGTGGTATATTACTGGGAATTGGATGAATCCCTACATGTGAAATTTGGAAATATTAGATATTATATTGAAGGATTCATGTACTGGGATGAGCATCTTTTAGCATGTTGGAATATCCTGTTGTTTCTTCCTTTTGATCAGATTAGTATGGAGGTGAATATTAATCAAACGGTGATTGGACACACATTCTAGTTTAGCCTAGTTTCTCTCTAATTGTATGTAGTTTTCATATTTCATTTTCACCCTCATTATACTATGGTTTATTGTATTCTATTTAATATTTTCATAGTTTATTTCTATTATATTGTTTTACCTATATTACATGATGGGTCATTTTTGGTGGAATGTCTTGTTGACCCAGGTTGGTTGGTTACACGTACCTCAAGGATTATTTAATAAGATAGAATGGGCATGTTTAAAAAAAATTAATTATATATCATGGATTTATAAAATTTTATGTTATTTGTTAAACAAGATATATAAAAAATAAAATTTACGTAAATCAATTGTTTCATAAAAAAAATTTGAGTTACAACCATTCATATATTTCAAATATATATATATATATGTACATGAAAACCATGTAACTCTTCTCCATTATTGATGATATAAAAAATAAATTTACAATTCATTCATTAAATATTCAACCAAGTAAAGAAAAAATATTATTCAGTAAAAACAATTCCAATCATTTGATCAATAAAAAGCTAATACCCTAATTTCTGTTATTTTTTCATCATATTCGATGATCATCACTGGTTGTATTATTCAATTCGTCCATATTTCACTCAATCAATCCTGAAACATCATCCAAATATCTATTGATCAATACTGGTTTAGTTATCTATACGAACTTGGTTATCTAGATTCATTTGAAATAGAACATATACCAACATAGGATTATACAATATTTTCCAGAAAATGATCTAAGATTCAGTTCATCAATACACTATCAATCATAAACAACTTCATAATTTCTAGTATCAATTTTAAATTCATCAATTGTTGTTTCATTTCCATTTTCAACCTCGGGAACTTGTTTTGTCAATGGGATCAAAAAATATCATCACAAAACTATCCTGAACAAAATTTGAGTAGTAATACCAAATGAATAACTCCCTATTTCATTGATAATTTGAAATATTCAGTACACAAAGTCTGGAACATTCTCATCAAGATATTATCTAGTTCCAAATCATCATGATAACTTCATCTACTAATTATTTTATTACATCCTCCATCACAATCACTTATGTAACTAAGTTTCTTCTTTTGGTAGGATCAAAATTATCACACTTCACTATATGGGTTGTGAGATAATTACTCATGATAGGATGACATATTTATCTAAAATAATCAATTTAGTCACATTAATTATATCAAAAGACCATTCTTTTTCGGTCACGTTGAAATTTATTAGTTTCATAGCGTAATATTCAAAAACAATTGTTACTATGCTAACTATAAGTTCATCTTATAGTAAATTGAACAAATTAATTCACATGGAAAAATTACATAATTAAATGTGGCCATTATTTAGAGTACATCATGAGCTCATTTGTAACTATATAGAAAGCACCACCACCTCACCTGAAAAAAATACAACAATAATAAAGTTATATCATATTAAAAAAATATAAAACAATTATGGTAAAATTAAAATAATGAACAATTTAATGTTAATAAGCTAAAAATGATTAAAATACCTATTAAAATAATTAAATTTTAATATATAAAATCATTATGTTTGAAAAAAGGATTATGAATAATGAATTAAAAAAAATATAGTTTATTAATTTTCATAAAAAAATATGAATGATGGAAATATAATTTTACTTTCTAATTTTTAAATTAAATCAATAAATAAAATAATAAATAAAATAACATTCTAACATAAATTGATGTTTTTTATAGTTTTATTAAAATTTATATAATTTTAAATTTATTCAAATGAAAATATTATTTTAATAACAAAAAACAAATAATTAAAACAAAATATGTTGAAAAATATAATGTTGTGAAAGACACATCCATATCATATAATGAGAATCCAGAAACAAAATAATATTAACATAAAAATTGATACATAAAAATATAAATATCATAATAAATATTATTGGGTTATAAATAAGACATTATTTCTTATATAAGTTATTTATTTTGAGTTATAGTGGAAAAAAGAATATAAATTTTCAATAGATTTTGCCTAGAATTTTGATGATATTCTAAAAAAATTAAAATAAAAAATCCCCTCAAAAAAATTTTCTAGATGGAAAAAAATCACACTTCATATTTATATTAAATTTTTTATAAATGGAACCAATAATATTAGAAAGTAATATTTAGGAAAATTGGATTAGATGATAAACAACTATATAATTGGAATGAAATATATTATCATGATTAAATTTCAATTTTAATATACAACATTGAGGTATGTGTTATGAAATTTAAATTAAAATAATATAATAGGGAATAAAAAATTTATATAAAAAAATAAGTTTTTAAATTTTTCTAAAAAAATTAAAAAATAGATTTTGGGTATTAATTGTTGTGTTTTTTAAGGGATAATATCCCATGTAGAGGATTGTAATTATTTATAACAAAATTATTATTTTATAAAAAATGAAATAAATTAACGTAGATGATTTTGAAATGAAGATTTTATTTCCCCAAAATGTAATAAAAATACCAAATTTGATATATTATGTGATTATTATTTTAAATATAATAAAATATTTTCAGTTAAATAATTTTGTGACTAAAGTAATTGATGATTGAGTGAAGAAAAATGCTTACCTGGGAATATTGATTTATCAAATTCACTCAATATTCATATATAATATAATTTTTTTTGTTAAAAATATATTTCAATACCATTGATGTATTCTTTTACATAACAATATTAATTAATATTTTTTTATTTCCAATTTTTTAACGTTTTTTTACAATGCTGACTATCCTGTGTCAATTAATTCATTCGTTCTATGATTTATTTAGGAATATGTTTTTATCTATGATCAATAATCCTATTTATATCACATAAATAATGGTAATTCAATTAGTATAGTTTTGTTATATAAGTCAATAGATTGATTATTTTTATGTGGATTGTATTGTAATAGATTTTATTAAATGGTTAGCAAAACAATATTTTATTGACATTAAATCAATATAAAATTTTTTTATTTAATATTATAAAATTATTTATATTTCTATTCATGAATCATAATAATGTTTCAAAATTTCATCATTAAAAAAATAATCTAAAATATATTTATTCTTAGTCAATTTTATTTTAATTATATAAAAAAAATTCACATACGTGGTGAGCATGACTTTAACAAGATATTTTTATAAAAATTGAGTTAGAAAAAATATGTTATTTTATTATTGTAATGTTAAACTAAAAAAATAATGTTGTTTTAAAATATTTTCATATTAATTTTGAGGATAATTTTTAGGAATATATACTGGATTAAGTTAGATAAAAATGATTAAGGTGAATATTACTCATAAATTAAGGTGTTGAATAATCTCTTTAAGGCCATCATGGATATTAATTATCCTGGGCACCTTCTTATGAATAGAAGAAAAAAAATTAGTGAATTTTATTCAGGATTAATATATTCATTTATTCCACAGGAAATATATCAAATTGTTATTTTCTACAGTAAAGTGGTTCTTTTTTAGATGGGTTTGCAATGAATTAATATAAATTCCAATTATTTATTATGAAGAAAATGATATTATTCCTAGAAGTAGGGTAGATATTTTTAAATAGATGATGACAGTTCATTAATTACCCCATAAAAATGGATGATATTATTTATTATATTTTTTGGTAAATCATTTTTAACTAATTTCAATCACCTTACTCATTTCCAATGTGACACACATTTTCACAAGTTATTTTATTAAATAAAAGAAGTTTTTAGTAGTTCATATTTTTTACCACAAATTTCAAAATATGAAATAAAATTCATTATATTATATTTTTAAATTAATTAAAAAAAATAAAATTTAAAACCATATATTTATTTTGAAAAACAAATTTATATAAAAAATATGTATTATTATTAACCACAATGTAACAATAATTATATGAATTTTAATTAATTTATATATGATTATATAATATTTTCAAAAAATAATTCATTAATATTGATCAATTTTGTATATGTTGATATGAAATAAATATCATTAATGAAAAAATACATTGGAGAATATAAATTTTAACCTAAATGTTTTAATACTATTTCATTGAAATAAAATTATTAACCATTCAAATAATTTTATAATTCCAATTTTAAGTAAATTTTCAAAATTTACTCATATTTTAATGAAAATGATTAAATAATATTAATAAATTTAATAGAAATAAGAAATCATTTAATTAACATTTTTATAATATTTTTTTGTTTTAATGAAATTGTTAATTGAATTAATTTAAATATATAGAGATAGTCTTATATTTTCATTAAAACTTCACAAAGAATTAAATTTAATCATAAGGGTATGAGAATAACTGAGGGTTGTAAAAGATCATGAATTATATAGCATGGATTTTAATGTGATTATCATGATATTGAACTTATTTTATTGAAATTCAACACAAGTCATGCATGAGGAAGTTAAAGGAGATAATATTCAATGTATAATTATTTTACCTACATTCAATTACTTAAAAATTGTCTATCAAGTGGAATGATTTTACTACATGTTTAAATTACATATTTCTTTAAATAATAATTCCAAAATTTCACTTAATATAGTTATACACATAATAATAATTAAAATATTTTAAACTTTTACATTGGATAATTATTTTAACTATGAATCAAATATTACATTAAAGAATAATACTAAAATTTATAATAATTTTAAATATCAGACATCTATATATTAACAATTACTATATTATCCCAAAGAACATAATTATAAAATGTCTATATGTTCTCAATTACCACAAAAAATATTATATATATATATATCTTATCATATATTATTAAAAACATGAATCCAATTTTATATATTAATTTATCTATATTTATATAATATTTATTACACATTTTATATTTTCTAAATTTTTTATCAGTTTTATAATTATAAAAGATGATTTTGAGGAATAATATTTCTATATCATCTTATTTTTATTTATGTATATATTTTCCCAGGTAATAATCTTGATTACATTTCATTTAAAAATATTATAAAGTAATAATATTTATATTAATGTATTTTTACCCAAAATAGAATTATGTATTTTCCTATTTAGTTAAGTGATTCATGTTTAAGAAAATATCAATCCTAAGAGATTATTTTACATCACGAGATATTCATTAAAAAATATGATATATTCGAATCCCCCCATTATAATTTTTTCTATCCAAATTTCATAAGTAGATATCAAAATAGAGTACATTAATATCTACATATCATATTATTGACATGTTTCATCCCCAAAAATTGGATTGTTATGTAGTACTATGGATAAATTGTTTGTGAACATGAGTATTATGATATCTTTGTGATTTAGTATCTCATATAGATATTCCTCATATGAATGAACATGTTATAGTCATAAACATACATATATCATAATATGTGATGTATCAGGTTTTTACTTCTTCAGTTTTTAGGAATAGAACACATCATTCACTTATAAGAGGATTTTATGGAGCATTAAGAGTTAATATATACTCACCACATCATTAGAAATTAAAATTGTTCTTTTTTACCTATGGTTAAACTACCTCTCCTTATTGAATCTCATAACCTTATTCTATGGTAACATTTAAATGAATATTTTTTCACCAATAAAAAATTCCAAATCATGTCTCTATTTATTGACACTACTATTTTTTCAACCCTTTATCTCATGGATAATTAATCACATGGTTTGAAACATCACTTCAATTTCTCATACAATATTAGGTTCCAATAATTTTATATCTCCATCTTCATCCCAACATCTGAATATTCTATAACATTTCATACATAAAGACACATAAGTCCCGTCTTGGATAATGAAATGGGAAGTGATGTTATATTGGAACATGACTAGTGGAAGATATTAATACCAATCAAATTTGAAATCAATATAGAAATATGAAATAATTTTTAATATTTTTACTAATCATATTATATTTTAAATATATTGGGGGGGTGATTATCCATGAAAAGATTTAGTTATATATGCTACATTTATTAAAGATATATCCAAAACATCGTTCTGAATCGGGTTTTTCAATTAAATTGAATTGAATTTGGTGCTCCATGCAACCTAAAATAACCTATTTTGTATATAATTGAATCATTAGTGGTATGAATATTTTTTTGATTACAAATGTAGTTTGTTGACAATATATATAAATCCCACACAACCAAAATGGAATTGACTGTATTATAGTTCAATAAAAGAACTTTGAGGAAATATAAAGGGTTTTTTTCTACAATAATATGGGGTTAGATAATCATTTTAGCATCCACCTAGATTTTAATCATTCAATATTGAATTACATATAGTGTAATTATTGAGATATATAAAATTTAATCTACAAAAAAATGAATTCCCAATATGATTTCCCCCTGGAATTTGGTATAAGTTTTGTTTCTAGGGTCAATAAAGGAAATTGATCTATATAAATTATCCTATATAACTATATTTTCATTAGTTATATGTGGGATACATATCAGGATAAAAATTATTTTATACTATATTTTACTGGGATTAACTCTAAAATAATATTTTTATTCTTCTAAATACCGAAACCATCCATAGGAGATCCATTGAATATCAATGTGATTTTTGGTTTAAAAATCATTTGTGAATGGTAGTATTTCACCAATTTATTTATGTTTTCCATGCACTCCAACTATATATATATATATATATATGAATATGGGTTCCTTTTATTCCTCATTTTGGATAAGGAGTCTATTTATTTTCTAAGTGGAGCATAAAAGACATTTTTTACTAAATATAATGGTAATTTATTGACAAATCACAATCTAAGGTTAACATTAACCATCTAATTTGGATATTGTTCGACTCCATCTCTGTTAATATAACATTTCAATATTTTTATAAATATATTTATATCAAACATATACCTATATAGTTAATAGCACATAATAATTGTAAATAAAATTATTTTTTCAGGATGATGATAATTTTTGGTTCTTTTTCTCTTGGGTGTCTAATTTAATATAAATATAAAATATCACTTGTAAATTTGTAATACGGTATCTTCCCAATACATTCTAATTTTCATCAAAATATACCACAAAATCCTTTGGTACTATAGTTTCAGAATATTTAATGTGTTCTCATCATCTAATTAATTATCGTTATGATGTTATCTTCTGATGATTTACTCTCAACAAACATTAATATTTTTTTATTAACACATATCTTATATTTATAAATGATGAAAAATTTCACATAATGTGTTGATATGATCTATGAAATCAGTGAATACTATATAATTCAATTATAGACATTGTTTTATCAAATCATTCAATCACCTATCTCAAATTAATCATCAAAAATATCATTGATAATTAATATATGTCCATTTTATTATACATTCATACCCAAAATTCATACTTACATAATAAATCATATAGTTTGTCTATCCATACGGTCTTTAGATAAACATATAAATACAGTTTATTCTCTTTATACCACTTCAAATATATTATAATATCATTAATAAACATGATCACGATATTATTTATGTATTATCTATTAATGATTTTAAAAAAATAAATGATGATAGTATGGGAATATTTATATCAGAAATACATCACAAGGAATTAATAGTGTTTATATATTCAAATAAATTATATATTGTGTATATTTTCTCAATTTACCCTTGATCCAAAATAAGTCATAAATTTTTTGATCAAATTTTATTTCATTAAAATAAAAAAAATATGATGTAGAAGATACAAGTTCTCAGTCAAGATCACATTAATAAAATCATACCGATAGAACATTATCATTTATCCAACATATATTTTAAAAATTTTGACTAGAGTACCCCATGATTTTTAATATTATATTTTAATACAGTTCAATAAATTACTCCTTATGTTTCTTCTAAAATTCGAATACTACAATGGGGCCTATTCATACACAGCCATTTGATATATTTAATCAATGAGGTTTGAGTTCAATTAAAAAATCAACCTTATATTCTATCTGAGTACATATAAACTCTTATTTCAATACATCCACACTATCTTGGTTGATTCATGTGATGCAAGCGTTGTGTTTCAACCCATTAATTTAATCCATATTTCTATAATTTTAAGGTATGAATACCAATACAAAAAATTTAGTTTCCATTAAAATATTATAGATAAAATTGGATTTATTTCGATGATGGAATGTTTAAGGATGTGAAATGTTATATCAAAATCAAAATAAATGAAATTTTATAAATATAGATGGAGATAATCATTCATATTAACAGTTCATATTATACAAAGGGAATAATGCCTATATTTTGTGGAATATATTCTTATTTTAAACTAATCACGAAAAGGGTTATACAAATTAGATATAACAATCAATTCATTTGGTGATACCATTAATAAATAAATATTTAACCCTTCTTTTAGAGAATTGAATATTTTATAATAGTTGAATTATATAAAGAAATTTGAGATCCTTAAATAATGTTACATTTTATAGATCTTTAGCGTATAATTATTTATCCTTTAATCACATCATTATAATGATCTATTTTGATAGCAGTGAAAATAGATTATATCCCTCTGTCAACTGAATTTTAGATTCACCAAAGTCGATTTCATTCATTACTGTATGGATGTATGTATTTATTTCAAAATTGACAATATAAATTACATTTTAATCATTGATGGGTGACTGTTTCACCGGGTAAAACATTAAAATCTACAATTTTCTTAATGAATATCATCCTCTATCAATAATAATCATGATCATAATGGACTACTCATCAACAGTTAATACATTTCCACATTTTATTGTTATTATTTTGGTTTCTTCCCCCCAATTTGTGGCCTGTGTAGGGTAAATTCTTCCTCCCTAATCATGGTTATTACATGAACTTACATGATAAAAACCGTTATTTTATTATACCATAATCCATATAAATATATATATTATTGAGTATAAATTTTGACATAAAGTGCATAAAATAATGTTTTACATTAATAGAAATGACTATTAATGCTAATTATTCCTAATGACACTATTTTATTTTAATAATTAATTGAATGAATTTTCTATAAGTAATACGAATAAATTTTAAGACATAACATGTGTTTCCACAGAATTATAATTCATAATAAACGACTGAGTCATTATCTATATTAAAAAAGAATAAAAATTTTATCTCCTACTTGATAATAATTATTTGGTAGAAATATTTGTTGATATTTATTTTTAAAAATTCATTCAATTCATTAGATTATTAACTTATTTTCTCTCTCTCGTATTGATTAATTTTAGTCATTGGTCATATTCAATGTCCAGATGATAAAAAAACATGGACTATAATTTCTTTCTGAGATAATATAATTATATAAAATAATTTTTTACATTGGTTTTTATTTTGATCAACAATTATAAAATTTAAAGTTCCCTAAAATTATAGTACTAATATTTTTTTGAATTATTCTATTATTTGTTTATCCATTATTAATTCATTTAGTAGATCTATATTGTTTGTGATAATAATTAAAAAAATTGCTGAAATATTCATCATTATTTTCCCCCATTACCACAATATGTAGATTATCATCCATAAAATCAACACATTTTCAATCACTCTTATTTTATTGATGTATCATTTATTTCAAGATAATAACTAATAATAAAAAATCATATTTTTTGTAATTGAAAACAATATAATATAAAAATAGGAGTACTAAATTAAATAATGTGAATACTCAGCCGTATACTCTCTTACACTATGAAATAATGATTTTTAGGAATGAAAGGGATCATTTTGTTATCTTACATTTTTCTTATTAACCAAATCCACCGTAAAAGGTAAAGAATAGTATGAGAACGATATTATAATTTATGATTTTTTTTTAAAATGTTGTAGATATAAATAAAATAAATCATACAATAATTTGAAATTAAAATTTTAGTGAATTATGTTATAAGGAATATGAATTTGGAAGTGAAAATAACTAGTATACATAATTAGAAATATTCATAAAAATATTTTCTTTTTATGATGCAATAAAGATTTTAAAGAATATGATTTTGATATTGAATTGTAATATAAAAAAAAGAGAAAATAGAAAATGATCATTTAATTAGGTTAATCAAAGAAACATTACTGAATGTGAAAAAGGAATAATATTCCTAAATTTATGTGACAAATATTAGGTAATGAAAATGAAAAATTTGGATTATATATTTCATTATCAGACCGCAACTTCATGTATAATAACCTTTTTTTTATTTTTTTTAATGTTAACCATTTTATTATTTATATTAGATATTATCATTAATTTATAATTTTAATTAAATATTTAAAATTCATTATTTACTACCACTAATTCCTTGGTGTTAATTCTTCTATTCATTCCACTCATTCTTTGAATTGTGTTTGAGGTATTAAAATGATCTCATGTTTTCAATGCCTCTTAAATTACCAATCATATAATAAAAATTAAATCAATAGATTTTTGCAGATCCATTATTATTTGATGGTTATAAAGGTAATTTAATAAAAAAAAATTAGAATATCATAATTTTTAATATTGAATCAATTATTGTAATTATTTTTATTATTAATCAAACATATATGAGTTACAAAACATAACTACAAACATGTTATAAATTTATCATTATTTACAAATATTAAGTGTATTTATGATTAAAAAATAAATTATGGTGGATGATTTATATCAATATTAATCATGTACTTAAAAGATAATATAATATAAACATATTTTAAAAATGAATTTTTAATTATATTATCATTAAATGTTATAAAATTAATTTTTTTGAATAATAATGATTACACATAAATTGTAAAAATATTTAAAATTATATAAATTGTGGTTATAATGTAAAATTATTTTTATGAAGATAAATTATACATTGAAGAATTATATTCTCTAAATGTCCCATTAGAAAATGATGGATTTTAGACAACTTTAGTGTAGATGCCACACATCATTTGATATGACTATTAATGATATGTTTTAGGATTTTTTTGAATAGTAAAATGTTATAACTGTGTGATTTGATGTTGATAGTGGGGGGGGGGTGATTTCTATGTTTATTTTGTTACATTTCAAATAATACTTATTAATTAATATGTCTGAAATGTAATATTGTAATGAAATGAAATAAATAATGAAAAGGGGAGTCTAGAGGTGGGTAACTTCATCATCCATAATTTTGGAGATAATATTAAAAGATATATAAGTCTTTCATCCATTATTTTAAAGCATAACAACAATTAAAGAACTATTATTATACCTCTTAATAAAAACTACTTGTTTTAAAAAATTGAAACTAACCATAATGACTTGTCTTAACATGATGATTCAAATTTGAAATTCAATTTTTTTAAATTCAATTTTTAAGCATGATTAAATTAAATATAATATTATTATTATTATACAATAAATAATATATTTATTATAAATGATATTTTAAACAATAAAATTGGATATTCTTTTACCAACAATTAAATAATAATGATTATCACCAGTAAATTTTATATTATGATATATATATATTTATATATATTTATAATTTTTTGCAATAAAATTTATTTTCAATATTGATGGTTTTAAATTATTATTCTACAAAAAATGATAACATTGAAAAATAATAGAATTTATATATCCTTTTTAATTATAAATGAAATTCTTTCTATTTATGTACAAAAAATGTGTGTTACCATTAATTTTTTTCTAAATCCTATTATATTAAAATAAATCATTTAACTGATTAAATGTATAAAATTAATATAATAGTAATAACAAATAAATGTAAAATTTAAATGTAATGATGGAAATATAAATTTATATTATTCTAAAAACACATATAAAATAATGTATGTGTATATAAGTTCATATATTATATATATAATTACATTTTTATTTCATTTTCAAAATGATATAAACAATCCCTCACAACCAGTACATATTTTTCAATCTTAAGATATAAAATTATGATACACACATGTGGAGATTTAGAAAAAATTATTCTTATAATGATTTAAATGAACTTCATATTCACCTATTGATGGTTCATCTCAAGTGGTACAAATCGAATTATAGCATGGTATTGGTCAAGAAAAACCCTAGTGTTGATACTTATATCCCTTGATTAATGAAATTAGGCTCATTAAAATTGGTTCCACTAAATTATAACCCAACTTCATATTATTTATATTTTTTATGAATTTGGATTATTTCAATTTAAACCCACCATGAAAAATAATATTTAGTAATGTCCCAAATCATACTTGTTATTATTTATTAAAAAAATATTTTAAAAAACACTACACTAAAATATAGTGATTTTATATGGTAAATAACAATATATTCCCATATACCATATACACTTAATATAAATATATACCAAATGAAGATATATACTCTATGAACATAAAACAATGACATATCATTCCGATATTTTTATTTCCTTATATTAATCCTAAAAAATATTCAACCAATTCAACCATATCATATATCAAAATGAATATCTTATAGTGATCATGATATATTATTTTGAATGTTGTAACAATTATTTAGGTATTTAGGGGATATCATGATATCTAATGTTACTCTAATTCTTATAATTATTAATATTTTCTTTTTCTACTTACAATTTAATGAATTATATTTATTTTTTCCATAGTGTACTGAATTATTATTTATTTTATCATTATTTTATACTATAATTGAATAATGTGTTGTAAATATTTGTCTGGACTTTCATCTTTCACTATTTATCAAATACATGATATATTTTTAATTATGTAAATTTTCATAAAATATATCATTTAGATTGGTACTATGAGTACAATCACATAGGTTCTCCCCCCAAGTGTTTTCATCTTTTCCTCACAATGATATATCATGGTATTGTACAATCCTAATGGTGTTGTACAAGGAAAAATATAAATTTATTATGATATATATAATTCAACCAAACAATATCGTTTTAGAATTTTAGTGTGCCTTCATTCCTTATCTAGCATCATTAACTGAGTCATAGTTAATCCCTGAAAATTTTATAGGCCTAATATTTGAATCATTAATCAAGGGAAACATGATCATTATACATTAAAAAAAATATTTTTGGCGGTGTTTTCAAATAAATTCTAAACACATTCAACCATTTATGATTTAAATTAGAATTTTGTGAATATGTTAATTAACATTTTTAATTATGTTCATTGACATTATAATATATATGCGGTCATAGGTTTTTTATAAATTGAATTTAGAGTCAATATTTTTTTATTTCTTATGGTGTGGTGTACAAAAGATTATATGTGTTGTAATCTACATTGATTTATCTCTAATGGATGGTATATAATATCATTGGACCCACACAATATGATCCTATCCTAAAATAAATAAAATTACATTAACAACATTGTTAATGATATTTGTGACCCAACTGTTTTACTATAAATTGTAAAATATAAAAATATGTAACCCACTTATATTTGGGGGACATTTTATGTCCAGAGATTTATATAATTAGAAAAACTCCTATATAAACTCTTCTCATGTCATCAAAATAATATTTCTCCTATTTAACCCAATATTTCTAATTTCACAATAGGCTATAAATATATTAATTTTGAAATCCTTTTTATATATATTAATGGTTCAACATAGTTATTTAAAAAATGTGGAATATGATTAATTTTATGGTAATCAAAAAGGTTCAGTAATTTAAAATTTAATAATTAATTAGTGAATTATATCTATGATTTTAAGATTTCATAATATTATGATGACATAATTAAAGGTAGTGATAGAATCATAAAATAATTCAATCACATAATTATTGGGATCATCAAACCTGAAAACTTGTTAAAGGAATGAATAAACTGAATTAATAATAAAAATACATGTGATATCAATATCAAACATTAGAAACATTATAAACACATAACATGAAATTAAAAAAATATTATTACCACTATAAAAAACCCTTTCAAAATCCATTAAAATCCTTTTTAAAATTGAGTAGCCATATATCCAAATTTCACTATTATCATTTACCAATGAATTCTAGATCTATAATAGGGATAACCCTTCATAAAAGCTATATTTTGATCTCCCATCATTCACAAGTTATAATGGGACTCAACCATTTTTATAAGACATATCAGGCTTACTTACTAGATATAATTTGGATCAACCCTTTATACATGTTGTATCTGGATTACTTCTATCATATAATTCTCATGCTACATATAATTTTTTTTTGTATTGGTGTAGATGGATCCAGGTTGGATTATGTATGAGAAGATTTCTTATGGTCCGTACTATTCACCATGCTGTAATAACTGTGAGTTGAGTTGACTGAACTACACAACAAGACTGTATAGAAACACAAACATCTACCATCAATTCATTGCAACTTTTTGAACATCCAGCTGGTAGCTACTGTAACACTTATGACATGGTAATCAACCTTTCACTATATAGATAGAGACTTCCTATGCGATTGGTGCAATAATAAATCCACGTTCTGCTTTTTTAGGCCATTTATGTTTGGGTTTCCTATAGATAAACACAAATAAACTCTTGTAAATATTTATGTAGGATTTTTATAGTTAGGTTTTTCTGCCTCCCTGTGGATGTGGAGATCATTTCTTAATCCACCTAAATTTTATGCCATGAGTATTTTTCCCTTTTACTCTTATGGGAATATTTTTTCCATTAAAACACCAATTTTTTCCCCATCATAAATTTCATTCAACCTCAAATTCATAAATATAGTAACTATTCATTTATAACATGAAAATCCAATGAAAAAGAAATTAGTTCTATAACAAATATATTTGATTAAGATTCACTACTGGAAGAGAAACAAGCTCCCCATAATTATCATTGATACAATTGTAATCCATCAAAATAAATAATGAGGATAGAATACACAAAAAATAAACCTAGTGGATGATGTATGAATATAACATTTTTTCCAAAATCATTGTATCGAATTTCCCTTAAAATTTTATTAAAACTATTTTTTGGTGAAATCAACCAATTAAAATTCAATGTTTCCCATACCATATTGAGACATTTTGAATCACAATCCTCATTAATGAATATCATTTAATAAAACATATAATTTTATCAATATATGTATATTCATGATAAAACATTTCTAATAATCGGTATATACCCCATATAAAAGTAACGGGGTGCATAATAACTAATAAAAATCAATGGAATATAAATTGAGATGAAACCCTTTACTACAATGGGAACATCTATATAAAAAAACGAAATAAGTTTTAGTATAAATCATTTAAGTACCCTAAATATAAAATAATTCATGATTTTATATATCTTAATGGGCAGTAGATTAAACAAAAATATAAGTGGGGAAATTGATATTTATCATTGAAATGTAAAAAAAGTGATATGAAAATCCATTACCATTTCAGTAACATTTGAATCCTGACATCCATGAAAGAATAAAATCAACTGAAACATTTAATATGAATAAATAAATTAAATTGATGATATAAAATATCAATGAGCAGTATATACAACATATTAAAGTAAGTTGGTGAATAATAAAAAATAAGGTATAATGGAATATAATTCTAGACAAAACCCCATACAATTATGGTAACAACTGAATCAGAAATCTATAATGTAATAAACATCAATTGAAATATTTAACTACCATTAATATTAAATAATTCATTACATAATATATCATAATGGGAAGTAGATAGTCCACAAAAATGAATTAAGTGGTGAATATGACATTTATGTCACAAATGTAAAAAAGCTAGATGAAAATAATTTAATACATGATTAAATTTTTATCCATGATTTATACAAAAGAATAATATCATTTGAAACTCTTAATATAATGAAAATATAGGAATTAATTATATAAAATTTCATTGATCTATATATACACCATTTAAATGTAATTATGAAGTGTTCCAGGCCTCTAGTGTATATTTCTTTTCTGAAATCTACTGTCTAAGGTGGTCTAGGATGTTAAGGTGACCTACCCCCATCCCCATTACCAATTTCTGGTTCTATGAAATGTTTTTATAGTTTTTTAATTTATTTTTTGTGAGTCATCTGATGGTGAGTCAGTTGTTGGTGTTTCAACAGCAGGGGAGTCAAATGTCCGTGATTCATATATCGGTGAGTCATCTATCAGTGATTCCTCTACCAGTGAGTCATCTTTCGGTGTGTTTTATTTCTTTGATTCATAGTTTGGTGAGTCTTCCGTCAGCGAGTCATCTATTAGTGAGACATCTCTGAATAGTTATTCTAGCTTCCTACAGTTTCTCCCCAATAAAAAATTCATTTAATTAAAATTCATTCAAATCCTTTTCTAAGGAATTTAACGCTTATTCAACACAAATAAATTGTATAATAATTTATCCAGAGGCTCGGGATTCCCCAACATTGAAAAACTGCATGGTTTAATGTGGTACCCTTTAAACAGAAAATCCAACGTATCTTAAACCTTCTCTGTTAAATCTTCAAAAGGGACGGGATATCATCCTCTCTTGTTATACCATCATGTTCCCTAAGGCAATATTCCTGAACATTTCCTTCATCCAATATAAGAAGTTTGATTTAACATTAATCATTGGATATTTTACCCTTGATTTTTTTTCTATTATATCTGTATTGACTGTTTTAGTGAAAGTAGAAAGTGTTGATCTGTCATCAATAAAAGGTATGATCTTACTCCATTTTTATGTTTGATTTGTTGCTTCTTATCCTATTTCTAATTTCTAGGTAATGTAATTTTATCTCCATGTTTATCATGGATTTCTCTTAGGTGTCGGTTTGTGTGGTCATGTCGTGAAATCCTCGGGTGGATGCAATTGTCGCAGGTGGAGGTGATTGTAATCCATTATGTAGATCATTCTTGTATAAATTAAGTTAATAACCTTTTGAGGTAGGGGATTTTTTTATAATATACTATTTTACCGGACAATATAGGGTTAGCATGTCTTATCCCACTAGATCACAATTAAATTGACATAAAAAATATTTAAACAGAACAAATAAATTGGCATCGATCAGATATTATTGCCTCTTTTATTTCTAGATAGTGTGATACCTATTTATGCCTGGTTAATAATGTCACCATTGATGAAAATTGGTAATGAACATAAACTGGTATTAATTGTTATTATTTTTCATAGATAAAGTTGAATGTAAACTATTCTGGTTGTTGTTGTGGTAATTTGATGTTAATCAAATTGATGCATTATGAATGTTTGATTTTGTGATAGATTTATGTTTAGGTTTCCAATAGTTGGAACTTATTGTTAATGAATCTATTAAATCCATCTGGATTAAATAACAATATTTTAGATAAAGATATAATTCACGGTAGGGTTTTGAGTGACCCTATTTCGGGTAATGCCTAGGGAATTATGCTTTGGAGCCATGAGTGAACGTTATGTTTGAAGGATGTATTATTTGTTTAAGGTTAAAGATCCCAGTTGATATGATGTTTGTTTCCAACTACATGTGTAGTGATGCGAGCTTGGGTGGATGTGGAGAAATGTGTGGGAAGGGAGGACTATTGATTGTGGAAGAATTTGACCCATATACTGGAGAGATGCATAATTGTATACATGTGGGTGTCGGGGAGGAATCAAAAGATGATTAAATGAGTTGGATATGGATTTTTGATTCATAGTGAATCATGTTGGTTGTTTTTCTTCACATTCCCCAATTCTCAAGGATGTTGGTCTTGCTTACCATCCTACCAAAAGGGGTGAAGAAACAAGGCATATTACATGTACTTTATGCATTTTTTTTCTAGATGTGGGATGGTTCTACTCTCTTGGTATATGTTGCATATACTCAATGGGTAGTTAAACTACTCACCGTGTTGATCCCCGTTGTGTTTAGAGGATTGGATTATTTCTCTAAAATTCCTGGGAATATAGTAAAGTAAAAATGTTGATAATAAATTATTGAATAAATAATGTTAATCCATGGGGTTCGAGTTTATAGGGATTCCATACTAAAGTTTCAATTTAAATGAACAATAGACTTGGGGTGTGATGCTAATGAAATTTAATGTGTAATTTGTAAGGGATAGTTAATGTTCAAACTATTAATTAACATAATATGAAACTGATAAAAAAATAATGACCCATACTTTACATAAATTCTTAATACATCAAAATTTATGTACACTTATTACAACATATAACAAAACCATGACGGGATCGTATAGGTATAGTGTCTTTAGAAACTGGGAAACATAAACAACTGGTTCATAAATTATCTACATTGTCTCCCTTTTATTTTATCATATCTAGAGCCCCTTTTGGCATATCTTACATAATACACTTCTTTCCAACCTGGGGAAAAGAAAACATACAAAAGGGTGTGCTCAAATGCTCAGTAAGGGTAAACAAAAGAAATATCAATCACATCATATTCATAATAACATAACATTTTGGAAATATTAACCTGTAAAAGAGATCATAATTTCATAACAAGCGATAGATCATAGTAGTGAAATGTAATCCCAATAATCATAACATAAAACATGAAAATTTGTGTCATACACACATAATCATAGAGAATCATTTCTTAGTATTCAAGACTCTTTTCCAAACTATCCTAATTGACAAAGTCCATCTCTGAACCGAGTTCACTCCATGTTTCAGTCCTGTATCACTGAACTGGAATAACCTGTCGTTCCAGACATGTCTATCTCATGAGATATAAATCTTTACCCAATTCATTGGAGGGAGATATAGGTCCACCCATCTCATAATTATACCATTCTCATTTGTGCCGCAAGATCATAAATCATACATCATAGCATAACCCATGTAACAAAAATGGGATTATTAAACATCATGTTGTCATAACATAATACATATAAGATAAAAGGACATCATAAAAATAATTCCATCATAACATAATCAAATCAATGTAAAAATAGGGATAGAAGCAGAACCCTATATTATCTTAGATGGAAAATAATTTTTATAAAACGCTTGAACTCCATTCTTGAGGAAAATATCTTTCCTACTTCAAAATCATTTTTTTACTTTCTTAAAATGTAATATAATTTTAAACTAAAATATTTTGATTAAAAATAAACATGAAAACTTTTAAAGTAAGATTTATGTAAATAATGTTCTAAAATTCCATTAAGCCCGTATAAGTTAAAAAACATTCTTCTCATACTTTGGCCCGAATAGTCAAAAAGTACCTCGTACTAAAAACCACAAAAGATTCCTTTCATATATTTTACTAAAATCTCAGTAATGGGTAAAATTGGATTTAAACAATTTTAGGTGGATTTAAATAATATTACATATTCATGAAACATTGATGTGGATGATAAATATGCCCCAGTAAATTCTGAAGTATAAACAATCTCGGATAAAAATGAGATTGTAAGACATTCCCTTAGTGTAGGTCAGATTTGCATCGTACGTGTCTGAACCTCCTATATAATGATTTAAATAATTTTATTGACTTATTCCAGAATCTTAATTATTTTTTTGATATCATATATGGTCATATTCATAGATTCTTATTAGTAATATTTCATTGCTACTTGTTATTCGAGTGTTTATTGCTTTTTGTTCTTATTCGTGTTTCGTCGAATAAATTCTTATTCTTAATTTTAGGTTATATATACCTCATTTCCAGAATGGTATTAGTGTAATATATATCATATTTATTCATTCAATTCATTTATATAATCATTATGCATTGAAGATCATGTAGAACGAGTCCCACCACATCGTAGAGACGGTAGGCTGTACGTACGCATGAGCGATGATATCATTCCCATGATCGTGTACTTTTATTTAAGTGTATGTATAATATTTCATAATGAATATAAATTTACAATATTCATATATAGTTATTATTTACACCATTATACCCATCCAAGTAAGGTGGCGGTGGAAAACAGATTACACCACGGCGTGGAGACGATATTCCGTATGTACGCACCCGCGGTGATTTCTTTTTCCATAGGATGAGTAGAAGGTTAAATAGGGTTGTTTCATATTTATAATAACATATCAGTATACGATTGATACTATTGTTATTAACTTCATAATGAAACAACTAAAGAAGAAGAAGTAGAAGAAGAAATAAAGTTGAAAAATCGGTAACGGACATTACCTCTTTTTTGAAGCGCATCTTCTTAACCTACTATTAGGGAACTAAAGGTTGTATTTGAAGAATCCCAAGACATATAGGATGTTTCTAGAGAAGTGGAGAATATAAATTTTCAGGGCTTGGACGAGCATTAAGCCTCAAAGTGGTGTCAGGATGAGAGGGAGGAGGTGCCCTTTTATAAGAGAGAGGAGGGGAACCTTAGGAAAAACATAAAATATTTTATTATCATATTGTAATATTCGGTTTTTAATAGCTCCAAATTGATTTATTACAGATATAAGGTGGGTAAGGGTCGAAATATTCTCTAACAATAGATTTTTTAGACAAGTTTAGGTTACTATTTTAACCTTATCATTTAGATTTAACTCTTAGATAAATAATTTAACTTTTACGGTGTCTTCTTATTTTCTTAAACTATATGGTTAATAAAATTACTATAAAAATCCAAATGAACCCCAAGTTGTTCATTATTAATATATATAACCTTATATAATTCATTTGATGGATTCTTATATTTTTAAGAATAAAATAACAATTAATAATATAATATTTATTTAAAAAAAACTATTTTATGTCACTTTTTGACAATATTTGGAATTTGTTTTTTGTGAATATCATAACAGCCTCATTAGTTTGAACAAAGTTAATTAAATCAATAATATCATGTTATGTTAAACTATAAAATTATTTTAATTCTTAAAAAGTCTCAAATTACATTTATTTGGGTTTTTATAATATCAATTATGTTAATATTTCCTTAATAAGGTAATTACTGCATCATCATTGTGTCATAAATAAATTAAATTATTTAAAGTCTAGAAATTATAAAACAAATACCATTATTTTGGAAATCGTTTTATCTTTCTAATGACTTTTTATAGTCTAATTTATCTTATTTATAACCCTATATCAAAATTGTTTTAGTTATTAAACTTTGATTTTAACTATTTTAACTCTTCTTTAAATAAAATAATATTAAATGTCCTAATCTAATAAAAGTCTACGTAAAGGGTAATAATTTAATCCTAAGGTTGTTTTGGGTCCAATTATATTTATCTAATAGAATTAATACATTTGTTACGGTAATTATAATATCATTTTTACCCTTAATTACCCTATTTACTTTTAATGGTGGTAAAAAAAGTAAAAAGTTACTGTTCACCATAAATTATTTTAATCTCATTGAACAACATTTTACCCCTTGATATTAACTGTGTCTCTAGGATTTTTGAAAGTCAAATCATAGAAGTGATTAAATTATGTTTTATGTAAATTTTCAAACTCTCCTTGGAGGTGGGTAAAAGACGGTGAAAAGTTCAATAAAATTTTTATATATCTAAAATTATTATAAATTGACTCCAATAAATTACTCGGAACTTATATATGTATTATGTATCAATTTTGACCTAAAAAAATTTAAATAAAATAAATAATTATTTAAATAAAAAGTCGGTTTTTAAATAGTAACCTAGTGTTTTCACTATTCATCAAAAATTGAATGTTTTCAGAAAAACACAAAAAATTCACCCTAGGATAATTTCGATATTATGAATCCGAAAATGAAGTCCATTTTGAATGATAAAATTTTATTATTTCAAAAATTGGTTATTACTATTTATTAGGGCTAGTTTTAATAATATTTTAATAGTATATCGTTGTTTAGTGAAACTGGGTATTGCGTACAATGCAATCCATCGAGGAAGGTCGTGATTGCGTGTAAAGAAAGCCAAGATAGTGTTGTGTGTGGTGAAATATTCTTTTGATGATATATATAACATAAAAACAAAATATATCTCATTAAAAATCTCAGGTGTTACATTCTACCCCCTTAAAATGAATTTCGCCCTCGAAATTCATCACTTTGTAAAAAACTGAGAGGGATACCTCTCCCTCATCATATCCTCAAGCCTCCATGTATCTTCTTCTAATTGGTTGTTCCTCCATAAAAATTTCACCAAGTGAGTGGTCTTGTTCTGTAGTAATTTTTTGCTATGATCCAGAATCATTATCGGCTATTCATCATAAGAAAGATCTTGCTCCAGAGGTACAACTTCTGAGCTGAGTACATGTGAAGGATTGGGCGTGTACTTTATCATGAGATATACATGGAACATATCATGATCTTGAGAGAGATTCGGTGGAAGCGCCAATTGGTAAGCTACCTTCCCAACATGATCCGGTATTTCAAAAGGACCAATATACCTAGGTCTCAGCTTGTCCTTCTATCTAAATCTCATTACTCTCTTCCAAGGAGATATTCGTAAGAACACTTTATCACCCACTTCAAACTCTAGGTCTTTTCTTCGGTCACTAGAATAACTTTTTTGTCGACTCCGAGCTGCTCTTATGTGTTGTTGAATAGATCTGACCTTTTCTGCCATCTCATCAACAAGATTGTGTCCTAATCGATTTCATTCACCAACTTCATCCCAGAAAGTTGGAGTTCAGAATTTCTTTCTATAGAGAGCTTCATAAGGATCCATCTAAATACTATAGTTAAAGATATTATTATAAGAAAATACGACCAAAGGTAGGTGTTGATCCCAACCACCATTGAAATCCATAGAGCAAACACTTAACATATCTTCACGAGTTTGAATTGTTCTCTCAGACTGACCATCTATCTAAGAATGATTTGCAGTGCTGAAACTCAACTCTGTATCTAGAGTATGCTGAAGAAGTTTCAAAAACATCAATGGAAACCTTGGATCCCGATCAGATATAATGGAATGTGGTACTCCATGCAATCTTACCACTTCCGTTACATATATCCTAGCAAGCTGATCCAGATAGAAATCTTCTATAATAGAAATGAAGAGTGCTGACTTAATAAGACGATCAACTATGACCCAGATAACATTATTGCCTTTGTATGTTTTTGGAAGTCTGGTGACAAAGTCCATAGTGATGTTTTCCAATTTCCATTCTGGTATGGGTAATGGTTGTAACATGCCCTTAGGCTTCTGTCTCTCGGCTTTGACTCGCTGACAAACCAAGCATCGAGAGACATATTCATCAACATATCTTTTCATTCCCTCCCACCAGAAGTACTCTTTTAGGTCCCTATACATCTTCGTTCTTCAAGGATGAATAGATAATGAAGAACTATGAGCCTCATCCAGCAGCTCCTTATTTAATACTAGGATGGGAGGAACACAAAACCAATTCTGGAACATTATTATCCCATCACAATAAAGGTTGAATTCAGGAACATTTCTCACCTTCTTTTGTAATGCTTCATATTCTTTATGTGCCTCTTTAATCTTCGCATGTATATATGGTTGAACATTCCTTTGAGAAAGATACGATTTTCCCCTTCCATTATAATTCCAAGATCCATCCTTTGTAAATCCATAAATATTGGATCCTTTTTGATCCTCATCATGGATAGGCTAGCATGGTCTTGTCAACTTAATGCATCTGCCACCTTGCTGGCATTCCTAGGGTGGTAATGAATTGAGCAGTCATAATCCTTAATCAGCTCCAACAATCTTATTTGGCACATATTCAGCTCCTTTTGTGTGAAAATATACATTAAACTTTTATGATCAGTATAAATATCACACCTTTATCCATAAATATAATACCCCCAAATCATTAATGAAACAATTACCACAACTAACTCCAAATAATGAGTTGTGTAATTTTTCTCATCAATTTTCAACTGTCGTAAGGCATAATCTATCACCGTATCCTTTTTCATGAGAACACACCCCAATCCCTTCTTGGATGCATAACTGTAAATCAAAAACCTTTATCCACTACAAGGTAGTGTGAGCACATGTGCATTGGATAACCTTCTTTTTAACTCCTTGAAATTCTCTTAACCCTCCTCCTTCCAAATGAACTTAACTCCTTTTCTAGTCAACCTGGTGAATGGATTAGATAATCATGAAAAATCATTCACAAATCGTCGATAATATCCAGACAAACCAAGGAAACATCGGATCTCAGTTACTTTTGTTGGTCTCGACCATCTTTCAATATCCTCTTCCTTTGCTGGATCCACATATATCCCCTCTTTTGAGATAATGTGACCAAAAAATGCATCTTTTTTAATCCAAAATTCACAATAGGTAAATTTTGAATTATGATTCTCATTTCTCCTGGTCTTCAATATAATTCTCAAGTGATCATGATTTTCTTACATGCTCATTGAATAGACAAGAATATCTTCAATAAAGACTACCAAAAACTGATCATGATAGTCTATAAAGACTCTATTCATTAGATCTATGGAGATAACAGGGGCATTAGTAAGACCAAATGGCATCACTATAAAATCATATTGGCCATACCTTCTACAGAAAGCTGTATTTGGAATATCCTCCCTTTAGAACCATAATTGATGATACCCTGAATGAAGATCAATCTTGGAAACAAATTTAGCTCTGCGTAGTTGGTCAATTAAGTCATCAATGTGCTGGAGAGGATATTTTTTCTTGATCGTGATCTTTTTATGTTCCCGATAATCAATGCAGAGTCTCATTGATCCAAATTTCATCTTAACAAATAGAATAGGTGCTCCCCAATGTGATTCACTAGGGTGTATGAATCCTTTATCAAGATTCTATTGGAGTTGCTTCTTCTATTCCTTCAATTCAATTGGGGACATTCTATAAGTTGTCTTTAAAATGGGAATAGAACCTTGTATGAGTTCTATTGAAAACTCAGCTTTACGATTTGGTGGAAGACCTGGAAATTCCACTGGAAAGACATCATCAAACTCCCATACAATGGGTGTATTCTTAATCGTGAGTTTCTCTCCAACCATTTGAGATAAATAACCTTCATTTAGTGGAATCAATACCCATAAGACGGATGAAATTTCCACTGGAAGGTTATGTTCATCCTTGCATCAATAGAAGATCATAGATTGATCTGGAATATGAAATGTGACATCCCTTATTTGGAAATTGATATGTGATCCGTATAATGAAATCCAATCCATGCCAAAAATCACATAAAATTCCACTATAGGAAGTATCACAAGATTTGCAGGAAGCACTTTCCCACAAACTTCAATCTGAGATGAAATGTAAACTTTTGATGTGACTATTGTGCCATTCGGGGTTTTCACAGCTAACTCAACATCTAATTGTTGAGGTAATATAGCGATAACCTTAGAAAATTATTCAAAAATAAATGAGTGGGTGGATCCTGAATCAAATAAAAAATTTTCTACTTTATAGTGGATGGTACGTGTACCATTCACCACTTCCTTATCATAATCCACATCGCTGATAAAAATTTCATGTTACTTTCCTTTGTCTTTGGCCTTTAGATATTTTTGATGTCGATCATCATCAACAACCCTTGGATTAGGGCATTGATTAGAATAATGCCCCATTTCCTTGCACTTGTAGCATTAAAGGGTAAGAGGTGCACTCTGTGTAGCCTTTTCTTTGTTCGCATCACTAGACATCTTCATTCCATCATTATGACATTCAAATGCCCGATGACCTTATTTTCCACATTTGAAACATTTACATGTCCCTTCAAGACAACTCCATCCATGGTTCATTCCACACTTTGAGCATAAGGGGGAACTCATATTCTTTTTAGTGTGGTCTTTAGATTTCCCTTTGAATTCCATTTTCCTCTTCTTATCAAACACATATGACTGATGGGTTACTCTAATCTCCATATCATCCTAGAGAGCACATCAAACTATTTCCTTGTAGCTATTGAAGTCCATTATGGATAACACCCTTCAAAGACTTGGTTTTAATCCACTAAAGTATCGATTGATCTTACTCCCAGGTAAGATAATAATCCTAGAAGTGTACCTTGCAAGCCTTGTAAAATTTGCGTCATAGGTACCAACAGATTCATCATCCTTTTTCTTTAGGTCAAGAAACTCCTTCTCCATTTTTGTTCCAAGATTACGAGGGAAGTACTTATTGAAAAATATGTTCTTGATATCATCCCATTCCATGGACACAATTTCTTCTCTTGGCCTCGTATTCTTGATAAGATTCTACCATTGATCAGCTTCACCTTCCAAATGATAAACTGCTAGATGACTTTATCATGTTCAGAGCATTGAAGAACTGAAAATATCTTTTAATTAGTATTGATCTATTTATCAGCAACTAATGGATCAGTAGACTAGGTGAATGAGGGTGGACGCTGCCTCATGAAGGAATCAACAGAATGTTGCTCCTTCCATTGCACATTTGGAAGTCTTTCATGATTCATAACTTGATAAAGTCATGTGAGCATGGAAACAAGATTTCTCATTCCAGCTCCCATGACATTTGGTTGCCCAAGGGGACAATCATTGCATTTCCCATCGCATTCCGCATTAAAACGGTTCCTTCGGGTTATAGCCATTGACTAAAACCAAGATGAATAGTGTGGAAACACTAATTATAATTGGAAAATAACATAATCAAGAATAAAATTTCACACTTAAGGTATTATCATAGGTTATTCATGGCCATTTCTAAAACACTAAGATTGTGCTCATTGATTAGACTTATCCTTAGGGTTCTTACTAAGGCTTTCACATCCTAGTTTCCAAAGGCTGACTATAACTTTTTTTCTGATAACATCTATAATTACCGATACTTTACATACATTGTTAATACATAAAAATTGAAGTACACTTATTACAACATATCACAAAACCATGAAAGGACCGTATAGGTATACTCTCTTTAGAAACTGGGAAACACAAACAACTGGTTCATAAATCATCTACACTGTCTCCCTTTAATATTATCATATCTAGAGTCCCTTTTGGCATATCTTACTTAATACCCTTATTACTGACCTGGGGAAATGAAAACATACAAAATGGTGAGATCAAATTCTTAGTAAGGGTAAACAAAAGAAATATAAATCACATCATATTCATAATAACATAATATTTTGGAAATCTTAACCGGCAAAAGAGATCATAATTTCATAACATGGGATAAATCATAGTAGTGAAATGTAATCCCAATAATCATAACTTAAAACATGAAACATTTTGGCATACACACATAATAATAGAGAATCATTTCTTATTAGTAAAGAATCATTTCTGAGACTATCATAGCGGACAATGTCCATTTCTAAACCGAGTTCACTCCTCGTTTCAGTCCTGTATCGCTAAACCGGATTAACCTGCCGTTCCAGCCATGTCTATCTCATGAGATATAAATCTTTACCCAATTCATTGGAGGGAGATATAGGTCCCACCCATCTCATAATGATTCCTTTCTTGTGTGTTCCCCAAGATCATAAATCATACATCATATAATAACCCATGTAACAAAAATGGGATTCTTAAACATCATGCCATCATAACATAATCCATATAAGATAAAAGGAAATCATAAAAATAATTCCATCATAACATAATCAAATCAATGTAAGAATATGGATAGAAAAATATCCCTATATTATCTTAGATGGAAAATAATTTTGATAAAATGCTTGAACTCCATTCTTGAGGAAAATATCCTTTCTACTCCAAAAACAGTATTTCCTTTCTTAAAATGTCATATAATTTTAAACTAAAAGACATTGATTAAAAATAAACTTTGAAACATGTAATGAAAGCATCATGGAAATAAAGTTCTAAAATTCCATTCAGGCTGTATAAGTTAAAAAAGCATTCTTCTCATACTTTGGCCAGAAAAGTAAAAATGTACCTCATACTAAAAAGGACAAAATATTCCTTTCATATCTTTTACTAAATACTCAACAATGGGTACAATTGGATTTATAATTTTGTAGGTGGATGGAAATAATATTAAATTTTTATTAAATATGGATGTGGATGATAAATATTCCCCAGTAAATTATGATGTATAAACAATCTCGGATAAAAAAGAGATTGTGAGATTTTCCCTAAGCTTAGGTCCAATTTTCTTCATACGTGTCCAAAACACGTGTATAATAATTTAAATAATGTATTAACTTATTCCAGAATATTAAATATTGTTATGTTATCATATATGGTCATATTATTAGCATCTTATTAGTAAAATTTCATTTCTACTTGTTATTCAGGTGTTTATTACTTTTTTTTCATATGCGTGTTTCGTTGAATAAATTATTATTATTATTTTTAGGTTATAGATACCTCATTTACATAATGGTATTAGTGTAATATATAACATATTTATTCATTACATGCATTTATATAATCATTATGCATTGAAGATCATGTAGAACGAGTCGCATCACATCGTGGAGACGATAGGCCGTACGTACGCACGGGCGATGATATCGTTCCCATGATCGTGTAATTGTATTGAAGTGTATGTATAATATTTAATAATCAATATCACTTTATAATAATAATATATAGTTATTATTTACACCATTATACCCATCCATGTAAGGTGGTGGTGGAAAACAGATTAAACCACGGCGTGGAGACGGTATTCCAGATGTACACGCGCGCGGTGATTTCATTTTCTGTAGGATGGATAGAAGGTGAAATAGGGTTTTCTAATATTTATAATAACATATTAGTATATTATTGGTACTTATTTCATTACTTCATAATTAAAAAACAAAATAGGAATAATTAGAAGAAAAATAAAGTTGAAAGAATTGGTAACAGTCATTTCCTCTTCTTTGAAGCGCTTCTTCTTAACCTCCTCTTCGGGAACTAAAGATGGACTTTGAAGATGACCAGGACCTATAGCATTTTTCTAGGTAAGTGGAGAAGAGAAATTGGAAGGGGTTGGCTTAGCATTAAGGCTCAATGTGGTGTTAGGAGGATAGGGAGGAGGTGCCCTTTTATAAGGGAGGATAGGGGCACCTTGGGAAAAATTTAAAATATTATTTTATTATAAAGTCATATTCGGTTTCTAATAGCTCCAAATTTATTTATTTCAAAGCTAAGGTTGGGATGGGTCGAACCCCTCTCAACCAATAGATTTTAGACATGTTTAGGTTACTATTTTAACCTTATCATTTAGATTTAACTCTAAGTTAAATAATTTAACTTTTACCATGTCTTCTTGTTTTCTTACACTATATGTTTAATAAACATACTATAACAATCCAAACGAACCCTATGTTGTTAATTATTAATATATATAACCATATATAAGTCATTTTACCGATCCTTAGATTTTTAGGAATAAAATAACAATTAATAATATAATATTTGTTTTTAAAATATATTTTATGTCACTTTTTGACACTATTTGGTTTTTGATTTTTGTGAAAATAAAAACAACTTGATTAATTCTGAAAAAGTTTATTAAATCAACAATATCATGTCATATTAACCTATAAAATTAATTTAATTCTTAAAAAGTCTTAAATTACATTTATTTGTGTATTTATAATATCTATTATGTTAATATTTCCATAATAAGGTAATTATTGCATCATCATTATATCATAAATAAATTAAATTATTTAAAGTATAAAAATTATAAATAAAATATAATTATTTAGGAAATATTTTTTTCTTTCTAATGACTATTTATAGTCGAATTTATCTTATTTATAACCCTATATTAAAAATGTTTTAGTTATTAAACTTTGATTTTTACTATTTTTACACTTCTTTGAATAAAATAATATTAAATGTCATAATCTAATCCATGTGGACCTAAATGGTAATATGTTGTTTCTAAGGTTGATTTTGGTCTAATTATACTTATCCAATAGAATTATGACATGTTTTAGGGTAATAATAATATCATTTTTACCCTTAATTACCCTATTTATTTTTAATTGTGGTAAAACAAAAGAAAAAAGTTACTATTGACCAAAAATTATTTTTATCTTATTGAACATCATTATACTCCTTGATATTAACCATTTCTCTCGGATTTTCGAAATTCCATTCATAGAAGGGGTAAAATTATGTTTTATGTAAATTTTCAAACTATACTAGGAGGTTGGTAAAAGACAGTGAAAATTTCTATAAACTTTTTATATATATAACATTATTATAAAATGAATTCAATGAATTACTTTGAACTTATATGGGTATTATGTATAAATTTTTACTTAAAATAAATTTAAATAAAATAAATAATTATTTAAATAAAAAGTTGGTTTTTAAATAGTAACCCATTGTTTTCACTATTCATCAAAAATTGAAAGCTTTCTGAAAAATAACAAAAATTCAACGAAGGCTAATTTCGATATTCCAAATCCAAAAATGAAGTCCATTTTGAAAGATAAAATTTATAATATTTTAAAAAGTGGTTATTACTATTCATAACTGCTAGTTTTAATAATATTTTAATAGTATATCGTTGTTTAGTGAAACTCGGTATTGCGTACAACGCAAGCTATCGAGGAAGGTCACGATTGCGTGTAAAGAAATCCAAGCTACTGTTGTATGTGGTGAAAGATTCCATTGATGATGTATATAACATAAAAACAAAACATATCTCAAAAAAAATCTCGGGTGTTACAAAAAAGGGGTAATGTAATCCAATGTATATCGTTAAATGGTTATGTAGATAGAGGATACATAGTTTTAGTGGTGGAAGATGAGAGTCGAGAGATGATAGTTGAAATTGAGTATTGGTCTATAATATGCCATGTGTGTGGTTGTGAGATATTTTTTAAACATGCTTTTTGTTTTTTATACAATACTCTACCCCATCAGTTAGGGAAACTGTCTCGCTAGGGATTTTAAGCTGGGGGGAAGGTGTTTCCATAACATTCTTGTGGGAGGATGGATGGTTGTCTACCCCCTATGGCCCTAAACAATTATCTTGGTAGTTACTTGTGTCGGTAGTCTTAGTGGTTATTTTTTCCCATATTTGTGTTCTGAGGGATGTAATGGTTTGTGGTTATTCATACACTTATATTTTGGATATAGTTTCTCTTGGACTACTATAGGTTTATCATGTTTTGTCTACGATGGATTAAAGATTCTTACTCAATGTATGGGATATAATTTCTTGAGGTTTAATACCTGACGTATGATACAGATTATGAGTGCGGTGGTGGCTCTTAGAAAATAGCTTTTTTTACATGGGTTGCATAGACATTGTGGTTTTTTTGCACGAGATGAAAGGTTTGGTGATATGTCCAGGTGTCTGTGGGCAAGCCATTTTTGAGAGAGACGCCATAGGATGTGCGACACTTGGGAAAAAAAGAAAACCAGTAGAGAAGTGGTATTGGGGTACCCTTGATATTATTCTTTATATTATATACATATATATATATGGTAATTGGAGAGAGTATCCATGGGGAGGCAGGGAACATAGTATACATATTTATGTGAAGAATTAGTTTCAAATGTTGTTCATTACTCTTTGATATGCTTTCTTTACGTTTTCACTAGAGGATTCCAGGAGGATCATACTTACTATACTGTTATACTGACCTAATGTATATATAAACTATTTTTTGGTCACATGGATCTCATAGGAGACCATGCTTTTTATTACTATCTCAGGGTTACAAGAGCTGTCAGAGCATTATGGTCACTACTATTTTTACATTATTAGGGTACTTGCTGTTTTCCCCTAATGTTTTATTAGTTGTACCATAATATTACATATGTGTACTTGGGTTTTATATTATATTTCAGTATGATTGGATGTTAGATGGTTTCTGTCCAATAAAAATATTCCGCGTGTGTTTTCATAGAGGGTAAGTCCTCCCATTTGTGTGTTTGTTATACACTCAATGCAAGTCGACATCTCTGGGCCTACTGGATGTGGGAATCGGGGGGGGGGTCAATATCTCCCTTCTCGCATTGCCATCCCATGAGGGGTACAACATGTGGGGAGGGGGTCCTGATAGAGTGGTATCAAAGGACTATATGGGGGATATGATATAGTTTTGGATCTAGGCCCAAGTGAGGTTTCATGGGTTGGTAGGGCTTAAATGGCTGTCAAATTTATAAAGTGATGTAAACACTGGAGATAGTATGAGACATTGTAATTTAGCGAGCCCAATGAAAATATACATGAACCATTATGTTTATAGTGGCTACAAAACATGGTGATATTGGATGCAGGATAGAGACCTTGGAAGTGATCATGCATCATTCTTCTTTGTTTTCGTGTCTGAATGGGTAAACCTTGGGATAAGTTAAACTAAAATTTATAAATGAAAACAATTAATTTATTAAGTTTGATTATTACATATTATAGTTTTATGAACTCTAATGTTTTGTTATTTTGTAGGTATGGATACAGGTCTATTTCCTCATCAGGTTCGCATAGATGATGTACAGTAGTATGTGCTATCTTATCACAATAGGGTAGAGGATGAAGAAAAATACACTTGGAGGAGGACACTCGAAGTGTTTCATTTCTGGAGTCTAAAAAATTAAGAGGGATCCATTTCATATGATTTCATAGAAGACTGATTTAATGAGGTTGATATAGACATTATTTTGATCCGATCTCGGAATGAGAACTGGGTGTATATGGTAGTGATGATGCTATGTGGGGAAGCAAGGAAATAGGGGTATTTTTCCTCGGGGAAAGCAAGGATTCAAAGATCTCATGGGAGGATATTTTAGGAAAGTTCAATGTTAAGTTTCATTCATCAACCATGAATTCATCCAGTCACTAGGAGATACTTACCCTTTAACCGGGGAGCTCTAGTGTGCGAGAGTTTGGAATCTATTTCCAAAACATTTCAGGATATTCTTCAGACCAGTTTTCAGATGAGGAGGCCAGGGAGAAGCATTTTGAGGAGGCTTTGTATCCATAGATCATTTGCTAGGTCACCCTATTAATCAAGAAGACATATCTTGATTTATTGGTGAGGTAAGAGGTCATCATGAGGATATTCGTTAGAACTAGATCATCACAAGAGGGGAGTCATCATGATTCTTTATGAAGTGGAGCTACAGTCATGTGATCTTGTTTTCAGGGAAAAAGGGTTTCCATTTTCCTGGGGTAGGTCCCAGCCCTCAAAATATAATTTCTACAGGGGTGGTGGCTATCAGGCCTATTCCAAGGGATCAAGCACATGTTTCCCTTTGGGAGACCATGACCAATAATAGCAAGAGTTCATGAACTTGAAGAGTGGTGATTGGACACCAGGAGTTCCCCTCTAGGTTCCATCATTGAGGTAGTTCTAGCCAAGGCACATGAAGTAGGTTACACCATCTTTGGATCAGTAGAGAATAGATGTGGTGAGAATATGATAAACTAGTGATAAATCAATTCATCATATAGTAGATAACAACTATGGTAGTGGTTGTCATCATGGTCCGACATATCATGGAGCAGATAGTAGTCAGACTCTTGCTTTAGTGTTTTTAATTCCGGGAAAGGAATATTTCATACAATGTACCATTTGTTAGTTTCCTTCATTGGTGTATACATTTTTTGATTTAGGAGAAATAAAATTCTTCATATCACTTTTCCATTTCCATTCATTGGGACTTGAAGTAGAGATTCTCCTAGTGCCCTTGGCATCGACTACACATGTTGATGATTGAGATGACCTATTTGAAGAATGTAAAGACTGTGAGATAGTAATGGAACATCACATATATTATGGAAATTTCCTATTTTAGGGATACAACCATAAGATTTCATCTTTAATATGGATTGGTTATTTTTGGTGCAGGATATCATAGTTTTCTTCAAAAGGTTGGTGGTTTTCTGGGATGCTGATGGAGGTTTTCTGGGATGCTGATGGAGGGCTAGCAGTGTTTTTTGGCAAGAGATACTCTAAAATGTGTAAGATTCATGATCCATCCATGTCATCATTTATAGATTATTGGTTCCGATTTTTATGGATGTTCAATAGTTGGTGTTTCCCATGGTCATATATGAGTACCATGATGTCTTTCTAGAAGATTTTGTATAATTTCCCCTTTGATGAGAGATCATGTTTGGGATCACGAAACAACATGGAGTGTCTCCAATATCATTGTCTCTATATAGTATGAAACCTTATGAGTTACAGGAGCTTCATATAATGCTCATTAGTCTGTTACAGTGTGGTTTTGTTTGGCCAAGCATGTCACCGTGGGGTGCCCTAATTTTATTGGAAGAAGGATGAAAGAATTTTGTGGTTGTGTATTGATTATTATCGCTTAATCAAATTGAAAATAAAGAATCACTATAATCTCCCCTAGATTGATGATTTATTCCTTCAACTAAAGGGTTAAGGCTAGTTGTTAATGATTGGATTTTAGTCAATATTTCATCAGATGCTTGAAAAGGATGAGGATACACTGAAGACAACTTTCTATTTTCATCATGGTCATGATGAGTTCATTGTAATTTTTTTCGATGTGACAAATGCTCCAGCTATGTTCATGGGGTTTATGAACACTGAGTTCCATGAGTTCCTAGATATGTTCAGGGGGTTTTCACTAAATTCGTCCTTGTGTACTCCACATATGATGAGGAGAATTCAGAGCATCTACATGTTGTTTTGAGAGTTCTTATGCAAAAATATCTATTTGGGATGTTTTCAAAGTGTGATTTTTTTGGCATGAGAAGTTCGTTTCATAGAGCATGTTTTATCCCAACAAGGATTAGTCGCGGATCCCTCGAAGATATAAGTACTTGTGTCTTGGAATTCCCCCCAAATATTTAAATGGTTGAAATGTTTCTGTGGTCTCGTAGGAAACTACAGGATATTCGTAGGTGATTTTTCTCAAGATGGAACTCCTCTGAATGCATTGACTAGGAAGGATTTGGAATTTTTGTGCACTAATATGTGTTAGGTATGTTTTGAGTATCTGAAGAAGAAGTTATAAAGTGGTCCAGTTCATTGTCTTAAAGAAGAGGGTTTTCAGTTTAATGTTTTCTACGATGCTTTATATCTGGGGTGATGCGGTGTTCTGATGCATTAGATATTGGTCATTTCTTATGCATCTCAACAGTTGCTTTCCAATGTTAGTAACTATGCCACACATGATCTTGTGTTGGATATTTTTGTGTTTTCTATGAATGTGTGGAGACATTACCTCATTGGAGTGCTCTTTGGGGTTTTCACCGATCATTAGATCCTTGGGTATGTTTTCTCCCTATGTGACTTGAACATACAGAAATGTTGGAGGGTAGAGTCCATACCTGAATATGACATTGAAATCATTTATACACATTAGAAGGAAAATATTATAGCTGATGTGCTGAGAATGAAGTCACATCATGATGTAGTGCATGAATCTGGTGATTCTTCGAGTGTAATGGAAGAACATTCAACACTGCATTTGGATATGGGTGAAATTAGGGGAATAGGTTTTATTTTTCAGATGATGGTGCATTCATATCTAGTGAAACATGTGGAAGATTACATGTTGGGGAACCTAGAGGAGGAGGTCTGGAGAGACCTTGTTGATTGTGGCGAGGCCCCTAAGGGTTGGTCTTAGGATGTACAACACTGATTTTGTATTAGTGATGGCTTTTAATTCCATTATAAATTCATGAGATATTTCTCATAGGGTTCCATAGTTTATATTTATTAGGGTACTCTAGTGTTAAAATGCTGTAATGATCCTCAAGAGTCATTTTTGCTGTCCAGGTTAGATGTGTGAAGTTGTAGATTTTGTGTCTTGATGATTGGTGCGAAAGAAGGAGGTGGCTGAGTACTATGTCATCAGTGGTTTTCTATACCTATTACATGTTACTAAATGGAAGTGGGAGGACGTATCATATAATTTTTTAGTACTTTACCTCAGTCCTTGGGATTAAATGATGCAATTTCCATGGTAGATGATCATTTAATGAAATCAATCCTCATCATAGAAATCATGGAGTATACCTTAGTGGAGGTTTTGTCAAGGAAGTATATGGGTGAGGTGGTGAGACTCCCTATAGTACTGAGAAAGATCATTTCTCATAAAGATACTAATTTTACTAATAGGGTTTGGAGGGGTCACCAGAATTCTTTTGGTACTCAGTTATGAATTTTCACTGCTTTCCATCAAAAAATGGACGGTTAGACAGAGTAGACCATCTAGAATTTTGAAGGCATGTTGTGATCTTGTGTCATGGATTTTGGATGTATGTGGATGAGGAACATACCCTTGGTTGTGTTCTCATACAAAAATAGTTTTCACTCCACCATTAGTATGGTACTAATTCAAAACATTCATGGATGACTATTCCATTATCTGTTGTGTTGGAGTAGGGTCAGAGATTTAGGAATTCATGGACCATAACTAGTGTAGCATATGATTTTGATGGTTCAGGTGATTTTTGGGAGGATTAATAATTTGGAAAATCATCATAAATCATATTTATGTCAAAGGAGGAGACAGTTGGAGTTTGATTTTGGTGATCAAGGGTTTCTGAAGGTGACTCCATATCATGGGCAGTGATGTTTTTGTTATGAGATTAAGAATTATCCTTTGTCTGTTGGGACTTTCGAGGTGTTGGATCATTATGAAGTGGTGGCGTATCATGTAGCAGATCCCCCACATATGAGCTAGATGCATGATGTTTTTCAATTGTCACAGCTATGTTTCAATCTTCTTGATTACTCTCACATCATCGATTATGATGAGATTGACATTGATAATGATGTGACATTCGAAGAGAATCCTATAGAGATAGAAGACCGCTACATGAATATGTTACGTGGATGTCCAATCCCCTTGGTTCATGTCGTGTGGCAACATTGTGGTGTGGATCAGAGTACATGGGAACATGAGTCGTAGATAAATGCTAAGTACAACAAGAAGTTTTATGTTCAACACTTTTCTTGTATCAATGATATCCTTTTGGTTGTATACCATTCGTGCTGATGATATTTCATTCTTTTGTTGTTGTTTTTTGTAGATTATCTCTTTTTAAAGGTATCTTGATGGGTGGTTGTTCGATCCCAATTTCAGTTTCCTATTAGGTTAGTTTTGAATTTATGAGGAAAAGAATGTTTTGAGAGGTATTTAATATAATGGACCATACCACTCTGGTCCATTCCATTACTAAAATATGGTGTTTGAGGTGTTCTGGGTGGTTACGGTGTCTTATCCCCAACACATTTCCAAATTTCTAGTTTTATGTACAATGTTTCTATTTTTTTGAAAAGTATTGTCAATGTTTCATCTGTCTGGGAGTCATCTATCTGGAAGTCATTTTCAGGTTGTCATCTATCATTGAGTCATATATCGGTGAGTCATCTATCATTTTGTAATCTTTCTGTGATTTAGATGTCAAAAAGTTATCTAGATGTTATTCATCTATGGTTGAGTCATTTTTCATTGAGTCATCTGTGGGTGAGTCATCTTTCATTGAGTCATCAATCGAGGAGTCAAATGTATGTTAGTCATCTGTTGGTGAGTCATCTGTCAATGATTCATCTTTTAGTGAGTCATCTGTCAAAGATTCATGTATCGGCGAGTCATCTATCAGTGAATCATCTGTTCGTGAGTCATCTTTCATTGAGACATTTGTGAACAATGTTTTCAATTTTATACTATTTCTCCCCTTTGACACATTATTTTATGTAAAATGATTTCATAGACTTATTTTAAGGAATTTAAGGCTGATTCGAAGCCCATAAATCCTATTTTTCTTATTCATGAAGCATGTGATTCTATTACATGGTCAAACCATGTGTTTTAATGCCATCCAATTTTTATAGAGATTACAACATATCATAAACCAACAACATTAAATACTTTTAAATGATTGAAATGTCTTCCTCCCTTTTTCTACATTATTGTTAAATAGTGTGAGACATTGGAATCTTTCCATCATCCCATTAGAGCAATCTGATCAATCCTTAATCCTTGTATCAATTTCACATGATGTTACTTCATACTGTATGTGAACCCCTATTTGGGTGCAAGCATCAAGTGTCGAACCATCATCAATAAAAGGTATGCTCTACCTCTGTTCTCATTTTTTCATCGATAAATATTATCGTGTTTCTACATTCCATGTTATGGAATGTTATATCCATGCATTTAATGGGGTTTTCAAAAGTTTTAGTTACTGATTTCTTGTCGTGGCGTCCTCAGGTGGATGCAGTTGTTGGGGAGAGGCGATCATAATTTGTTTTGTAGATCGTTCTTGTATAAAGAACATCATGACCCTTTTGAGGTTAGGGATTCATGGATCCTATATTATTTTATGTAAAACCATTGTGTTAGCATATGTTTCCCACTAGATCACAATGGAATTAATGTAATAAATATTTAAATCAACCAAATAAATTGGAATCGATCATATGTTATTGGCTCTTGCTTTTTAAGATAGTGTTATATATATAATTACCTATTTTATCATGTCATTATTGGTGGAAATAGGTAATGAATCTAAAATAGGAATAATTGTAATTATTTTTCAAATATAGAGAGGCATGTAAATGAATATGGTTGTTGTGGTTGTAATTTGATGTTAATCAAACTGATGTAGTGAGAATATATAATTTTTTGATAGATTTTAGGTTATCGTTCCCATAGTGGTAACCTACAATCAATGAATCAGTTAATTCTAGATGGATTAAAGATCTAGCTATTTGAAAAAAAGATAATTTCTTGTAGGGTTCTCAATTACCCTCATTCTTATATGGTCGAGTGCCTAGATCTGAAGATCCACGAGTGCTCATTATGTTTGAATGATCGATTCCTTATTGAAGGACCAAGAGAACGTTTATATTATTATTGTTTCCTGCTTCTTGGGTTATGATATGAGCCTAGATGATGTTTTTATATGTTGGGGTATGGAGGCTTATTGGTTGTGGTAGCAGTTGACGCTTATACAGGTGAGATGCGTCGGTTTATTCATGTGGGTGTCAGGGAGGACACTAAATATGATGAAGTGAGTTTGATATGAATGTTGTATTCTTGTTGAATCCTATTGGTTTTTTCTGCATTACATTCCCCGTTGATCAAGGCATCTAGTCTATCTTTGTCTCCTTCCAAAAGGGGTGAAGACACATAGGGTATTCCATGTTATTTCTATTTTTTTCTACTCAAGGGAGGATGGTTCTACTCTCTCTCTATAGGTGGAAAAGACATCATAGTTATTTCAATTACTCACCATGTTGACACCTTGTGTTTAGTAGCTTAGAATGTTTTTTCTATAATTCATGGGAATATGTGAAAGTAATAACTCTGTTAATAAATGAATGAATAAATTATTTTATCCCATGTGGGTGGAGTTTGATGGGACGCAATGATGAGGTTGTAATTTAAATGAACATTGGACTTTGGTTGTGATAGTAATGAAATATAATGTGGAATTTTAAATGGTAAATTAATATATAAATAATTTTTTAACATAATGTGAAACTGATTAAAATCGTTAATGTAATGTAAAGTACTACATTAAATGGTTGTGTGTTTATAGGATACCTTGTTTTAGAAGTGGCAACTGGGAGTCAAGGGAAGATAGTTGAAATTGAGTATTAGAATATGATATACACATATATTTTTTTGATCTATAGTGTTTTGAACTATTTTTTGTTTCTATATGATACTCCACACCGTCAGTTAGGTAAAATGACACCTCATGTATTTTGAGCCCTGGGGAAGGTGTATTCCCTGATCTTCTAGTGGGAAGATGGATAGATAACTACCCCCTTTGGCCCTGATCTCATCCCTTGGTAATCTATTTTTATGATAGGAACAATGGTTAATTTAATACATATATTGGTGTAGAGGGATGTAATGGATTGGGGTTTTTACAAAAATATATGTTGTATATTGTTTCCAAAGTGTAACGTGTATAGGATGTGATGGTTTGAGGGTCCTTACTCGGTGTAAGAGAAATAACTGGTTGAGGTATAATACCTGATATTTGATACACGTTATGTGAGCTGTGGTGGCTCTGGGAATTCTCCTGGATATCTTGTTTTTATAGACCTTGTTATTTTGTTTTGTGACGTATATGTTTTGGTGCTATGCCCAGGAGTCTGTTGGAATGTTTTTTTGGAGAATAATTGATTAGGACGTGCGACGTTGGAGAAAAGCGGAAACCAGTGCCAAAGTGGTTGAGTGGTACCCTTGAAGAACATTAATATATTATATAATTATTATTAACAATATTTGGTTAGAGTAGCCATGGTGAGGATAGGAGCATACTATACCTATTTAGGTGATCAGTTAGTTTCACTTGTTTTCCACTATGCTTTAGCTTACTTTCATTAAATATTTGTGAGAGGATCCAGGGAGGATCCTACTATGTAAACTATTATACTCACCCTATGTATATATAAACTGTTTTCATGTCTCTTTGAGAATGATGTTGATCAGGTTGGTTATTACTAGCTTGGGGTTTTAGGAGCTATTCAGGATTCATGTTTGTTTTTGTTTTTACAATCTTTTTTTACAAATACTTTTCCCCATCAGTTTTATTACTTCTTACATGACATTAAATATTTTTACTTGGGGTTCATTTGTATTGTAGTCTGATTTGATGTTTGTTGGTTTCTTTCTTATCTATCTCTTTTGTATGTGTTCTCTTAGAGGGTAATGCCACCCATTTTTGTGTCTAATATACCATTGGAGCTAGTCTCCAACCCCAGGCATACTGGTGGTAGGACTCTAGGGTCACTATCTCCCTTATCACATTTTCAGACGAGGAGGGGCACAAATTATGTGATGGGGTTTGTCACGAACCATCTTGGGTTGACACTGAACTAGTCACCCGAGCCGGTCCGCAACATAGCTTAAAAGGCATTCCTGATCCTCCCAGGCTGGCTATAAGCTTCGGGGCATAAATAGAAGGCAATTTCGAATTCATTTTCCAGGTGAAAATGAATACATCATCCGAAAAATGAACAACAATGCAAAGTAAACAAACAACACGAAAAGAAGGAATATACATCAACAACCAACTAACCTGGTGATAACTGAAATTCTTCGCGACTCTAAGAGTTTCTCACCAATCCAAAAATAACTCTCTCCCATGGCGAGCAAGATCATTTTGAAGCTGCAATGGAAACTAAAAATAGGAAAACACTATAGGCATGAGTATTAAAACTCAATAGGCGTTCCCAAAAAACAATTCCCAATGCACTACCCTTATGTAAAGAATTTAGTAATTCTAGGTTTGAACTAAATTATATAAAATATGGGATTCTGCACACACACTTTTATTTCTAAAAAATGTAACATCCAATTTTCCTTTTCAATTTAATATCAAGTTTAATTCTTAAAAGGAACTGGTGAATTTCATTTTTAAACATCTTTCTGTGAACAATTAAAAATCAAAATTAATTTTGTTATTCATAAGAAAAACCACACACAACACACAACACTCAATAATGGCAATGGAAAAAGTGGGACACAGGGGCCAACAGCCGAACATGACCTCTCTGTCATCCTCCCCATACAATTAAACAATAATGTCAATACGTGTCAAACCTTAGAGCCTGTGAACAATCCATAATGTACTATACATATGACTCATCCTAAAGGAATTCCCTACTCAATGATGTCATAATGTCGTAACACCAGTTGATTCCCTACATGGCCTAAACGAGGGGACTAGTCCCCAAGAAGTGCAAATTTTTTATTAAGGGCCACTAGAAAATTCATAATCTAAACTAGTGTGTCAATTGTTCTCTGAAACTTCACTCACTAAGCTAGGTTCCAATTTCAACAGATATTATAAACAGGGGTGTGAAATCATAAAATGAAATAAGGAATGGAAATGACACCCCAAAATAACAAGGCCCCGCTCAACACCCTACTGATTAATTAAAAATATGTAAACAACATCCATAAATTCTAATAATAGAGGTGAAAAAAAACATAACGAAAGTAAAAAATTACCCCAAAAAATTGATCGTGAACCGAAACCCACCAACACCATACTAAAATATCATAGGTAAACCTTCCATTATATATGAAATCATGTGAAGATGTTATAAATTACAACCATTCAATACAAAAAGGATTTATATCCAAAATGCACCCTGTTTCACACAAGAATACCATATAGAAATCTGACATAAGATAATATAATACCAAAACATATTTTGAAACCAAAATAAGTAGATGAAAACCCAATTATAAATGAAAAACCTAAATCAAAATTAATCTACAACAAAGAAATTCAAAAATCCTTACCTGAAAACCAAGGAGAACACACTGCCCTCTATAGTAGTGGCTAGAACCAACCTTGACGGAAACTGATAACCAATAAAATTAATACATCAAACCAAAAACATCTATACCAAACCAATTAGATGAAGAAACCATAATCCAAAAGTATATAAGATGGATGAATTAATTATTAAATGTATAACGCACCTGTAGTGGGGTGCAGGAGGCCAACTGAGTAAGACGGGCCATTGGAGGTGCGCCATGAGGGAAATCATGGCAAGAAATAAAGTGTCGAGCGGTTCCGACTGGTGCGATGCAACAACAGGGGGGTGGCGTAGAGATGTGATCACGATGAGGGAGGACCGTCCAAGGGGGAGGTAGGGGGACGGCTGAAGGGTCGCTACGCCAGAGGAAGGTGGGAGGCATGCCATAGGACCCTCGCCATGGAGGGGGGGGGTAGCACGAGAGGGAGGAGGAAGGTGGGGGGGGGGGGTGGGCCAGCCACGTAAGGGGTAAGGGTAATGGGGTGGAAGACATAGGGTTTGAGTGAGAAAAATTATGTGAAATAAATAAAAAAATTGAAAATAAAGAAATAAAAAAAGAAGATAAAATAAGTAAAACATTAACAAATAATAATTGACAAAATAAAAATTTAAATAAACTCTAATAATAATTGTAATACTGTTCATAAAAAATTAATAATATTATTTTATTAAACTTAATAATATTATTAATAAAAATAAATTAATTTCCTTGTATTTTTTCTTATTTTATTTTGACATTAATTTAATAATAGTTTATAAAAATTTATAAAACCAAAAATAAAAATGTAATTAAAATATAATAATAAACACAATAACTGAAACCAAAAGATGCTGTGTTAATGTGAGACAATTATCCCCACCATAAAAAATTTTTTCCCCCAGAAAGTCACCTAGCCAAACAAAGAAACAAACTCGATTTTAAAACTAACCGAGGCCCAAAAAACACAAAATATGTGTGACATTTCACTCCATCACTCACACCCTAACAAACTCCAAAGGAAAATGCAATGTGAAGAGAAATTAGGAAGTGAGAATGTCATCAAGGGTAACTCTGGAACTGCTAACTTGATCCAAGAGGAAACTGCCACAAAGACCAGACCTCGAAAAAGGAATGAAAAGATTCATGGTGGGTCTCCCCACCATTTAATAACTGACCTTCATAATCCAAATAGAACATACCAAAATGAGAAACCCAACAAAAACCAACCCATGAACCATCCACCTAAACAAGACCACCACCACAAGGGGTCCTCGACGAAATACCCCAAACCAAATAGCGGACTAACTCCATATTCATTATTTCCTAAGATGCATGTGTCTCCAAAACAAGAACATCCAAAATCAAGAACAGATCACCAATGAAGCATGCCACACAAGCAAGACCATCATCATGAGACTCAAATCCATCAAGAGACAAACATTGATGCTCATATTTGAGGAGGCGCAATTATGATAATTACAAGAAAATAAGATCACAATGCCTTTTATCAACCATGGTGGGGTATTCAAAGAACAAAGACCACAAAAATAAAAAGAGACCATTGTGCCACATAATACAAAATAGAACATTCATAGATGCTGAATCTATAGTAGAGGAATTCAAACAATCTCTATTTTAGAATTGAAGAAAAAAGATATGCCATAGAGCCCCACACCCAATGATTCCTAACCGCGTAAAAATATTCAATCCAAGACCTGTGGATGGATCTCTAATGTAATGACGCAAATTTTTCCCTGTAGTTAGGAGCTGACATCCTAAGATTGAGACTCCTTCTAAATACTACACATGATAAACCTCTCCATGTTTCTGAAATAACCACACTGATGATAGGGATTTGAATGATAAAGACAAGGATACTTAAAGTACCCAATCTGACCACACAAAAAGAGAACTGGAGAGTGTCCTAACTAATAGAAGATGGAATTTACAAAAAACGTTTCTGATACATGTTTCTCAGGTTCACTCTCACCAAATGGGGAACCATCCCAAACACCAAAAAGAATTTATCCTTGAATCCTAGATGAAGACCCCACACAAGAGGAACCTTATCTGATTTAACCATGTTACCCTCAAAAAGAAAGGAATCAACGACATGAAATACCTAACATAAGCCTTCAATATATTTTGGCCTCGCTGGACACTCCTAACCTCTTCCACTTTCCTCTCTTTATCCTCCTTAGTAATAAAAAATCGGATGGATTTGGAAATTATCAACTTCAAAGAAATCCCATCATGCAAAGATGTAGGGATTTTCTAGCACACCAATCCAATGTTGAACCCTCAAATGAACTCTAACCAGCATAGACATGCATTTCTTTGGCAGTTTCCAATATCCTGAACACACCATCGATTTCACCAAGAAAATCCTCTACTTTCAATAGATCATGATCACCACAAAAGGTGGACAACAACTGAAACAAAATTCAGTTCCTCTACTCAGCTAAGTGTCTGGTTAGGATCGACAACTAGAAGAGACTCACAAGAATCCTTTGGGACATATATGGGAAGCATACTCAAAAACAAGAGGCCCAAATCCGAATCAAAATTCATCATAAATCGAAATTCCACACCTCAATCAAAAACTAAATCTCAAACTCAAATCTCTATTCTGACCACAATTAAAAATTTCAAACACAAGATCCCACAGAAAATAATTCCAACACGTTAAGATAACACTAACCAACTTTTTACCTTTCAAAACATTTAAATTAACTCTTTGGAAATAATTGTTTTGAAAACAAAATAACTTATGTAACTTCCATTGGTATCCCATGAAGTCCCACATATACATATACCTCGGTGATATCACATGCACCAATCTACACATACCACCAATCATCCATTTTCCCCATGTGCACCTCTATACATGTGATCCCTCATTGGAATACCAAGGGTCAATTCACAAAACTTCTCATTTTTCAAAATAGATCACTGAGAATATAGAATAAATTCCCAAAAAATATGAAATAGTCAATTATAATTAATGAAATACATTAATATATTCGAAAACATTTTCTAATTCACATTCCAAAAAAAATTAATGTGATCCCAATACATCTTCTGAAACACCTCCAATTTTCCCTTTGAAATCGCACATTCCATTAAAAGAAATAAATTTCTATTTGAAAACCACTTTTCTTACTCCAAACCACATTCCATTTTGAAAAACATTTTTTTATGAACCACTATCATCTTTGAAATCCAATAAATTCAGTCAAAACTAATCCCAATTATAACTCACATCAAACCAACTGAAAATAAGGGACTAGTGGCTATGCCAACCTGGTAACATAGCTTAGCAGACCATGCTCTGAGAAAGATTCCATCACAAGAAGTGTCTTGAACCATACACTCGGGCTGTGCATGGGTCTCTACTCCATGAAATCTCATCTTGTAACACCAGATAACTTCATTTGTTATTCCTCATTCACACAGACTAAGAAAAAGAAAGACTCAAATACCATAATACCCTTGGAAACTCGAGTCATGGAATACGAAAGGGTTCATGACATACTTCATGCACCTACCTCTTGAGCCCCAATATAGAAAATCACTAATTTACATTACACTCCAAATAACAAGATCCCCCTCAGATAGCATTTTGTCATGAACCAACCTAGGTCGAACCCGAAATCCTCACCCGAGCTAGTCCGTGACATGGCTCGAGAGGCGTTCCCAATAATCTCGGGCTGGCGACAAGTGACAAGGCATCAATATAGGGTAATTGGGAACTATTTCTCCTTGTGAAAATTAATAAAGAAGATGAAAACAGTATAATAATTCAATTTAAATGAACAACAAAAAAATAAGGAAGATTAAACAACAACCAGCTAACCTACCCATGACCAAAACTCTTCACAACTCCGAGATATTATCACCAATCCACAACCAAATCTCACCCATGAAATGAAAGCTAATGTCGATCCTGCACCAGAAAAGAAAAAACAAAAACCACTATAGGTGTCAGTATTAAAGTTGAGTAGGCCTTCCCAAAAAAAAATTCCCAAATGCACTTCCCATAAGTAAAGAATTTACTAATTCCAGGTTTAGACTAAATTATATAAAATATATGTTTTTACACACACACCTACATTTCTAAAACAAGTAATAGTCCATTTCCCTTTTTAATTTAAAAACATTTTTAATGTTTGAAAGGAACATGTGCATTTCATTTTAAACCATTTTTTGAAAACAATTTAGAAATCCAAATTTTTTTTGTTAGTCAACAGTAAAACTATACACATCACAAGACACATACTAAGGGCAATAGAAATAGGGGCACAGAATGTCCAAAACCGAAATAGTCCACTGCATCATCTGCCACTTACAAATAAGCACTAATGACCACATGGGTCGAACATGGAGCTCGTGAACAATCAAGAACGTATTATACAAGTGATTCATCCTAAAGGCATGCCCTACTCAATGACGTCATAATTACCTAACGCCCGGTGTTTCCCTACATGGCCTAACTGAGGGGCCCAATCCATAAGCTGAGCAATGTCAGTACTAAGGGCCACTAGAATGTGTGTAATCTAAACTAGTGTAGCAATCATAATTAGGAAATTTACACACTATTCCAGGTTCCCATGTCAATAAATATAATGAAAAGGGGTGATTCCACAATGTAAATCAACCAATCATGATATACATGAACCACACACAACTCACACAGTCAACGTACACAAAAAGATCACCCCTTTTTCACCTCCAATAAAGTATTCCAAAATAATTTATTTTATCAATGTGCCAAATAGGCCTGATGCAACATTTAAAAGAAACTCCATTTCTCAAGAGTAACCAAACCATATTTTCATGAATAAAAAATATCAATAATCCAAAACTACAATTAAAAATCCATGAATAATGTTCAAAGGCCATGCTATCATTCTTTTACTATTGTGCATCAATTTATCTAGAAAACAATGCTGGTGTCGTGTATAAAATAAACAATTTTGTTTACATCATGTAATTGTTCCAAAATAAAATATCTAATACTAGTTCTCATTTATTTAAATTATGATAATTTTAAGAAACTAAAAAAATATAAATTTTATGGCGAGTGCAGTGGGGGACCTACCTCAAACATGTTGGTATTTGTCAATGACCACTCGAACCGACCCTGCGCACTTCCAGAACATGCATTTATACATATATATATATAAATACCCCTAACATCAATGAACACATTCCCCACGACATGAGGGAATATGTACAAAGATGGAATTTAAATATATATATATATATATATATATATATTCCTTACCATATTTATGCACATGTTGGTGTTCTTGACGCCCGTAACATGAAACTGTAAAGCATAGTTCAATGTGCTACACCACAAATATTATAAACCTTAAAATAAATAAATATCATAATTAGGATATTATGAAACCAAAAAATAATATTTAAACATCACCTTGAATAACAATGACACCAAAAAATCACAAGGCATTTCCAACAACCTACAAAATGATTACTAATAAGTAAACAACATCCATAAACCCTAATAATAGTGGTGCCGAATAATAAAATGAAAGGAACACATTACCCCAAAACATTAAAGGTGAACCAAAACATCCCATAACCATAATAAAATGTCATCTACAACACTTGGATGATCTATTATATCTTGTGCAGAACTTATAAAATACAACCATGTAATAAAAAATGGATTTATATACAAAACGCACTATTTTTTACAAAATACTACCATATAAAAATCTAAAAAATGTTAATATACTTCCCAATCATCATTCTCACCAAAAATAACTCAATTAAAAGTCAAAATTCATAAAACCCCTAAATCAAAATTAAGCCACAATGTAGATATTTGAAAATCATTACCTGAAAACCATGCTGAACCCACTTCCTGAGAAGAAAGTGGCTATTAACGACCTCGCCAGAACCCGACGACCCCTAAAATCAATACATCATATGAAAAACATCAAAAGTAAACCAATAAATATAGGAGAATTTTATCCAAATGTCTCTCAAATAGAAGAAAAAATTATTCGATATAGAACACACCTGCATTAGGGTGCGGGAGGCCAATTGAGAAAGAGGGGCCACTGAAGGTGCACTGCGGAAGAAATCCCAACCAGAAATGAAGGGAAGCATGATTATAAGTGGTGCGATGCTGCATGGGGGGTTTCAGAGATACTGTTGTGATGAGAGAGGTCTGTCCGAGGGAGGGGGCCGGCCGAGGGGCCTCCATGCTGGAAGAGGGAGGGAGGCACGCCGTTGGGGCCTCGCTAGTGGGGTAACATGAGTGGGAGGAGGAAGATGGGGGGAGGGGTAGGCCGTGTAAGGTGTAAGGTTAAAGGGAAAGAATATGTAGGGTCTTAGAGAAAAAATATAAAAAAACATAAAATTGAAAATAATAAATAAAAGAAAATAAGATAAAATAAATAAAACCTTTACATATAATAATAAATATAATAAGAATTTTTATAAACTCCTATAATAATAATAGTAATATTTTAAATAATAATTTAATAATATTATTATTTCTAACCATAATAATAATATTATTAATATAATATTGTTTTCCATTTATTTCATCATATTTAATTTTATAATTTAATTAAATAATATTTTTTTAAACTCTATGAAACCAAAAACACAAATATGAATAAAATAAATAAATAAAGAAATAAATAAAACAACTATAGACATAAGAAGATGAGTCACGAAGTGATAGGGGTCCTGAAAAACTATGTTCATAATAATGAAAAATTCTAAATGGAATGTAAATTGAGACAAAAAACCTTGCAATTGTGGTAAAAGCAGAATTAGAACCACAAGAATTAATAATTATCATATGAAACATCTAAATAAATTTATTTTAAAATAAATAATTGAATAATATATAAAAATAGGTAGTGGATACACCAAATAAAATCTTTTAGAAATGAATGTGATATTTATCTCACATATGTAAAATATTCGATAAAAATACCTCACATTGAGTCTGATTTTTCATTCTTATCCTATAAATTCCCAAATAAAAAATAATTGTATTTAATTACTTGTTTCATATATTTTTTGGTTTTATTATTTCTTTTTTTACTTATAATCAATTTATATACAATTACTAAATCCATAATGTTTAATTCTGATGTTTTGACCATATTAGGTTTATGTGTCAAAAATGTATTTGATAGGTCAACTATGATCAATGAGTTCGTTATTTAAGAAAGTAATAAATTATAATAGTAATATAATTTTCATGTATTGGAATAAATTTTACTTTTAAAATCATACAGAAAATACGGTCATGAAAAATGAACCAACACTATAATCATAGAGATGGTAGGATATACATAAGCATGAGAACTGTTATCATTCATCAATGATAATTATAGAAATGTGGTATGTAATGTATATCATTAAAGAATAAAAATTATATAATAAATAGAATAATTGTTATATATATATATATCATTATTTTTAGTTTGAGATGATGAAAGGTGAATCACATAGCTTCGAGGAGGCGTTAATCAACACATCCTCAGAAGATGATATGACATTTTTAGTCTGTGAAATGGAACGAATAAAATTATTTGTTATGTTTTAATATAAGGAAATATATCATTAATAAAACAAATATGTAATTTATATCAATTTTTTTTAAATTCATACTTAATACATTCAATGTGATGTTTGAAGGTTTCTCATCTCTTTGAGGAGGCTGTCATCCATAAGACTACTAATGGTGTAATCGTATTCATGTAAAATGGAAATAATGAACATAAGTTTTATATAATAATTAAATAAGTATTAATACATTATAAATATCATATATATCTTAAACATAATATATCTATCATTATTCATAACTAAAATATGTGATATGGGAACATATGGATGATATAGTTTGGTGAACCGATAGTCGATGTACACATGAATTAGGATCTCATTACACATTTGATGGAAGTGTCTATTCCTGTAGGTAGAACCCTTAACATAAAAAAATTTCAGCATATATATTAAAAAATTTTAATTATATAATCATTATATAAGAGTAAATTAATCGTTCAAGAACAAAATAAAACAAAAAAAAAACTCAATGAATAATGTTACATCTTCATCGGGTAACTCTTTTTGTTTTTCACCGATGGGAATCCTAGGTTTGATTCATTCCAAAAGTGAATCTACTAGGATTAGAGGATAGATGGTTTAAGTTTATTTTGTCATGGTTTTAATGAGAAGATGGATTTATATGTCTGATGAATTGGTGATGGTGGGTACCTTTTTAGAATAAAGGGGGAGTGACATTGTTTTAAATATAAATGATTAAGACAATTGGGTGAGCTACCTTATATAAAGTGCATCCAAAATTATAACTAATGAAGTGGAATATATTTTAGATTGATAAAAAAAATACAAATTAAATTTTTTATCATTTTTTCATTGTCTTTATGTTTAATCAATTTTATTTTATTTCTTTTTCTATGTAACTTGTATTTATTTAATAAGTTATGTAATTTATTATTTAATACTATTGAAAAATGGATTAATATAATATGATTAATAACCAATTATTATAAATATTAATTTTAATTAATTAAATAAAATATATATATTTTTGTAGATTTAATTTTAATACAAACACATGTGAGGTGAAAAACACCATTTTTTCATCATCCACATTAATTAATTTTAACTTTTGTCAATATATATTACGGTGAAAAAATAAATTGACCAAATTAGAGAATAAATATTATACTAATTAAAAATATTAAAATCCATTTGTTAAAATTACATTTTTATAATTGGAAGTTAAAAATTAAAAGCTTATGCCACATATGTGATGAGAAAGTGGTGTTTTAACGTGGAAATGTTCAAATTTTTACAATGTTTTTAAATCTAAATTCTATAAAAAATTATTATAATTATCCAAATTTGGATAATATATGTATAATGTTTCTAATATAAATTTAAATCCAACAAAAATTATATTTTAATTATATAATTATATTATATCAAAATATTGGTTTGAATTAAATTCTACGTTTTCACTATTCATAAGAAATTAATGTTCATTGAAAAATACCAATAAATCAACCACTGTATTTTTTATAATATACTTATAAGAATGTTATATTTAATTTTTTTTTGAAAAATATAAATGATCCAAAAATTATTTTTAAAACAAGTGTTCCATTCAAAAGATGACGAAAAATTTAATTAAGAAAAATACATCTTTTTCTGCATAAACTTTTATTCATTGAAAAAATACGCCTATAAAAAAATTCGATGAAATAAAAAATTATTTTATTGAATATATAGAATATATATTTTCATAATATTGTTTAATGGTAGTTATTAATTTAACATTTTAATACAAAAATCATTCATGTTATAAAATTGTTTTTCCGACAAACATAACCTTTATATTCAATTGGTCTTTATTTTCACATCTAATTAATATTCATTTATGAAATAGGTGACATTAATTTTTCAACATATTAATTCCCCAAAATAAATTTATTAAATGATGATTTATCAGTACAAATACAAGGAATAAATTGATTACAATAGCAGGGATTGAAGGTGGGTACAAGTCAAGAATACCAAAAAGAAATAAAAAAATAAAGATGTATATATTGAATGAAATGCCTTAACAGAAACCATACCATGATCTCCATTTCATGAATGGAAGAAATAATCTAATACTAGTAGGCATCCAATATATCTACCGGGAAGAAAAAAAATGTGTCCCCATAGATTTAATTTCTATATTGAAGTCTACTTAAGCTGCCAATACTCATTTGTTGAAATGATCAGAGAAAGATTCAATAGAAATTCAGTACTTGTACATTATTAGATAGATTATCCATGAGGATTGGATGGAATTTTTTTTCTTGACCATGTAATTCCATCCACAGATATATCTCATAAGAACCACACCACATCCTTGTCTGGTAACATTGCCTCTTTCACGATCTGTTCAACCATTTCAGTAACTTCATGTATATCATCTTTCATTACTATCAGAGGTAAAAATTAAGATAATGGTCCTAGAAATAATATTTATATCCTTATCTATATTGGGAAATATTCTAATAATCATTCAATATCCTCAACTATAGCAGATAATAAGCTCCACATCCTCGACTTAATATCAATATAATAAATGATTAATACTTGTCTTGCGAAAGAAACACGAGTTTTTCTTCAGCTAAATAATTGTATCTATAACCTAGTATGTTATAATTCAAATCCCAACATGACTAAAAATCCAAAACTACATCATGACCCAATGAAAAAAATAAGAACCTTTAAAATTAGAAGTCAAATACCAACATCAACTCAAACCCATAAAAACCATAGAAGTTATGAAATATCTAATCCTAAAATGAAAAAATATTGGCACATTATCTAGATATCAAACCCAAATAGGCTAGACAATGGGACACCAAACCTAGACAAGGATATATTAAGTCCATTTTTATTTCAAAGAATGAATTAATTCATAATTAATTTCTAACTAATTAATTAATTTTAGAATAATTTAATGTCTATAATTTTATAATTTAGTTAATATCACTCATTCCATTTATTCCAATGGATTGTTGATAAAAATAATGTTATATAATAATATTAAATGTATATTGATGTATGGTAAAAATCGGGCTTTCCTTTAAAACATGTTATCTGAGAAACATAAATCTTTCTACATTATAAGATAAACATGGTGTTGCTTTTAATGAATGATAAAATATTTATTATGTGTTATACAAGATATCAAAATTTTTAAATAAATTTAAATGAATATATTTCATAATTGTTTTGAATTTTATATCATTCCACCTTAAAATTAATTTCACAATTGAAATTTATCTTGGTTAAATAAGTATTATCATTTTTAGAAATATGTTATGCAACATCACACTATAAAAATTATTAATAAAAATTCCTCATAAAATGAAATTTGGGAAGAAAATGGACACCAAAAGATACACATAACTTAGATTCCATATATGGAGAATAGAGTTTGATATACATGAAACATGTAATTAATTACATGGAGTGTATGAGGTCATTGATCACAAAAAATAGAATGATCAATGGAATTTTACGGGATTCAAAAACAAAATATGGGATAATATAAAATTCAATTGGTTGGTTATAATCAAATGTATTAGGATAATATTGTTATTTCAAGATCATTTTATCAGGGTTAAATAAAACTATTACAATCTAGATCAAGATGGAAACTGTTATTTACTTACTTGTTTTGTATAATTTTATACATTAATCAATTTTGGACCATAATATAATATTTTTCTCTAAATCGTTAGTATTTAATATGTAATTTTAATTTAATAAGAACCCATATTAACCTTTTAAGGACTTACTAGGAAATTAATGTATAATAAACTTATTCCAAATGATAGTTGTCATTAACAAAAACCAAAATAGTTAGCAGAAGATAATTCAGAAAAATGATTAATCTCTAATATGATACATTAATAGTTAAAATTAATACCAAATTTATAAAATAAATTATTCAATAAATAAGTATCCTAAAAAACCCTCAAATAGTACTAGATTATGATTGAATCACAAAGATAAAAATGATTTGATCATACATTATTTTGAGATAGGTCAACTATTATTCCTCGAATTAAATCTGATAGGATTCTTAAAGAATTGTATTCATTACCATAAAAATGTTATACTAACCAGAAAAACAAACAGGAAATGGTAGAAATGAAATAATCATCATCATTCGATCATGGGTTCAAGAACCATCGCCTAGAAAGATGCAACATGTTATCATCAATCATACGAGTTGAACCATTTTTTCATTATTCTGACAAAATAATTCCTCCCTAGAAATCTTTATTATGAATACATTTGTTACTAATAACTCGCCCCCAAGAAAATATCCAAAATGTCAATAATAACTTTATGTTCTCATCTCTAAAGCTTCAATGAAAAGTATATTATTTGAACATATGAGCATCCCAAAGCCTAAAGACCTATTACAGTATCCAAAACATTTAAGAAAACCTCACATGAAAAAATTGTAAACTATAAGTTATGTAAACTGAACACTGATATCAATAATAATTGCTAAGGAACCACACTCTAGGATCATGTGTTCATTTCCATAACATTACATTTTCAGCTTTAATGTTGATAATTTCTACCCAATTTCATTACATAAAATTTTAATACATAAAAGGGAAAACATAGATCTCAGAAATTCTGGTAGACGATTTTTGTTTACTGATTTATAGAATAAGAAAAAACTACTACATTAACAATTTAAATGTATTCAAAAAGTATGTTTCTCAAATTTTAACTATATTTTATTATTTTATAATATGTTATCAATATCATCCATAGGAAATAAAGTATTGACATAAATAGTTGATCATTATTATTTAAAACCAAGGGAAAAGAGAAACATTAGAAGGATTAACTAAAATTACCAGTAAGAAAAAGTTTTCTAATTAAAAAATGAATGTCCTCATTCAGAATTAGAGTGTATAATATAATGATAACATAATTAAAGAGTACGAGTGAATCATAAAATAAATCAAACACATCAATATCTGGATTAATAAATATAAAATCGTCGAAAATGAAATAGTCATCAAAATAAATAAAAAAATCAATGTGATATTAATATCCATTATTAGAAACATTATAAACTCATAATAAGAAATTAATATTATTTTTGTTAACGTGGAGGTTCACTTTCATAAAACCCATTTAAGAAACTTTGAAACCTATTTTAATTGGATGAACAAAATAAGTGATGTATAACATTATCATTAAACATTTCATTGGGTGATATATAATATGTATCAAACTTCGTATAACCTATATTCGTATCACTCGATCATCTTTATAAATAATGGCTCTCAACCCTTTTTATTGGCTATATCGGGATCATATGTGAGATATAATAGGGTTCAAACCACTGTATAATTTGTATTAGACTCACCCATTTTTTATAATTTTCAAGTATCATATAAATAATAAAAACCATCCATTATAAAACCGATAGAAACAATCATTATTCATTTATATCCGATTAACCCTATGTAAAATAAATGTCTTTGAAAACAACATTTTTTAAACAAGATGAAACCATGGAAAAGAAATGGGTTCCTTAAAAATATCATTCAAACAATAAAAATTCATCCAATGAAATAATAAGAATGGTATACATAAAAATTATCTATAGTATATTATGAGTTAAAATAAGTGTTTTTACTTTGTTAAAAGCATATTCCCTTAATGGATCAATAGATTTATTTTTTATGAAAATAATATTTAAACATTCATTGCGCCCCATACCACAATGAGATATTTTAATAAACAATATACGCGAAGAAATAAAATTATATGAAACATAAAATATCCTGAAAACAAGTGGATTAATTACATAACGTGTAAAGTTGTCAGCATATACACCATATAAAAGTAACTAGGTGCAAAAAAATAAATAAGTCTCAATGGAATTTAAATTGAGAAGAAACCATGTACAATCATGATAACATCAGTATTAGAAACCACAAATTTAGAATCATAAAATGAAGAATTTAAATATGGTAAGGATAAAATAATCTCGGGTATTATATATCAAAAGGTGAATTTGATAAACCACTACAAGTAATTATGTTGTGAAGATGACATTTACCACACATATGTAAAAATTGTGATGAAAATCCCTTAAAACATTAGTAACTTTTGAAATATTTGTTAATTTAAATAATAACATAAATTTAAAAATTTAATATAATGATATAAATTAAAATCATGATATAAAATTTCATTGTTCAATATTTACGCTATATTAAAGTAAATCAGTTTATAATAACAAATATGTCTCAGTAGAATGTAAATTTGGATAAAACCAATTAAAATTGTTGTTACATCTGAATAATTAAACCCAAAATTAAAAATCATAAAATGAAATATTTGAAAAAATAAATATTAAATAATTTATGACATTATATATCAAACTAAAATGTATATACAACACACAATAGTAGTGTGTGAATGAAATGAAATTTATCTCACAAATGAAAAAAGTGTGATGAAAATACCTTACCACATGTGTTACATTTGAATGATTAAATGCTTGAACAAATAAGATCAATTAAAACATTAAATATAAGGAAATAAATTATATTCATGATATACCTTATCATATATAAGTATATACATCATATTAAAGTTTTTAGTGGAATAATAACAAATATGAATCACATGAATATAAATTAAGATGAAACAAATTACAACTACATAATCATCTGAATCAGAAATCAAAAAATAATAATCATAAGATTAAAAAATTAAATTCCATTAATATAAAGGAATTATAGATATAATATATCATATGGTGAAGTAGATTAACCACAAAAAATAATTAACTAGTGAATATGACATTTATCTCACATATATAAATAGTAAGATGAAAATCACTTACCTTGATTCTTATTTTTCATTACTGTCCTATATCATTATAAATGATTGAATTTTTCTAAATTTTTATTTTATTCATAAACTTTTACATGTTTATTATTAAATTTGATTCACTCATAAACACATTATATACAATTAATTAATAAAATATGTTTCTAAGCGATGTTTTGACCATATTAAAAAATATATGTCAAATCTGACATTGATAGGAAAACTATGGTCAATGAGGCCATTATTTAAGGTATATAGACTAATTAACATGACATAATTATCAAAATTTTACATCAATTTTACATTAAAAATCATACAGGACTGGATGTTAGGAAATAATGAAAATACATTATGATCGTGGAGACGTTAGGTCTTACGTACACATGAGTAAAGATCACATTATTCAATGATCCTTAAGGAGTGAATGTAATAAATTTTAATATTTAATGAATGAAAATTATATAATAAAAACCATGTAATCTAATTTTATATAAATATATATATATATCATTATTTTTATGTGGTTATGAAATAGGAAGAATCACATCACATTGAAGAGGTGGTAGTCCACACATCCATAAACGATGATATCACTTTTCAATGTAGTGAAATTTAAACAAGTAAATAACATGTTGTTTGTAATGATATATAATTTTTCCATTAAAGATATAAAAATTACATTTATATAAAAAAATTTATACTCATCCCTAATACATTCCATCTAATGTGTGAACATATCAAATTGCTTGGATGATGCAGTAGTCCACATGTGCACAGTCAATATTATCATATTCCCAAAAAATGGAAATCCACAATGTAAGTGTTATATAAATATCTTATTAGTATTAAGAAAATAAAAATTTCCCATATATCTTATAAAATTATTATCTTCATCCCTATCGATCATAAGTAGTGAAAAATTAAATAAACGAACGACATCATTTCACAAGGTAATAGTTCACCACAATCACAAACAACGATTTCGTTACCCATATGATGGAAGTGTGTGCAGGTGTAGGTAAAAACCTTAAGATAAAAAATATCAGTATTTTTAGGATATTGATGTTATTATATAATAATTACAAAATACTATCTTAAGTGGTGTATAATGAAAAATTACTAAAGTGTTTGCGGAAGTATGTCACCACTTCTTTGTGTAGATCCATTTGATTTTCACCTATGGTCTACAAAGGGTGGGTTTTTTCCAAAGTGAATCTTTTACGATTAGTGGAGGTATGTTTAAATATTATTTTCATTATGTGTTTATGATCGTAAAGGCTTTATATGTGTGAATATTTTATGATGGTGGGTGCCTTTTTATTATGGAAGAGTGGAATTATTACAAATATAAAATTTTAAACACTATTGGGAGGTCTCCTATATTCCATGTACATAAAAAAGTATATATAATTTATTTTAAGGGAATTATGGTTGAGAAAAACATACGCAACACAAAAATAAAACCATTTTTATCATTTCTTCCATTGTCATTATGTTTAATCTATTTTATGTTAATAGTTATTACTGAGGTAACATATGTCTTTATTGTATCTAGATAATTTATCATTTATGAAAATAAATAAATTATTTTTATTATATTATTTATATATAAACTTTCAATATGTAAATTAAAATTAAATAAATAAAAAATAATGTCTGCGTGTAAAATAAATTTTAATATAAACATATGTCAAGGGAAAAACAAATTTTAACCATTTTCAAAATAATTAACTTTAACTATTTAAACTAATTTTTATAGTACAAAATGGTTTTTATTTTATTATACTATTAATATTAAATAAATTCCAAATATATGTATCCATTTTTTCAAAATTCAATGCATAGTAGTAGAAATATTAAATTTAATGCTAACCCCACTGACATGGCGAGAAAGTTTAATTTTAATGTAAAATTGTTCAAAAGTTATCTACATTTCATTATCAATTTTTTTTTTAAATTGATTCAAAAAAACTAAATTGGATTATTATATATATAATTGATATAGGTTTTCTTTAAAATTAATTAAAAATGCAATATTACTACGAAAATAAATTTAATGAAAAAGTAATTTCAAATAAAATTTATTGTTTTCCCAATTCATCAAAAAATGAATCTTCTTAGAATAATTAAAAAGTTTCCCAAAATGTACATTTTAATTTAAAAAAGTACCAAATGATGTTTATTATTTCTAATTGTAACTATAAAATATTCCAATATCATTTTTAAAACATTTTTCTAGTTGAAGGTTGAAAATATATTTTCAACAAAATTAAACATTTTAGGCTTAAAATATGATTTATTATTATTCATTGTCTAAAAAATAATTGGATGAATTAAAAAATATTTTATTAAATATATAACTCATATTTTTTATTAATAGTTTTCTATAATAGTTATTAATTTAATTTTTAAGGAAAAACACCTTTCTTTTCATAAAAATAGTTTTTCATTAATACACATTATTTATTATCCACTATAAATTTGAAGTAAATAGTTAATTATTTTTATAAACATGTGAAAAATATATTTCCATAATTTAATTAATCTCATTCATTCATTCTACTCAAACATCCAGGTGATAACTATCATTTAAATTAAAAATATTAAGAGTATGTTGTCATATTGCATGACTCGACCTTTACATTAACATTATATATCAAAGAAACTATATGGTTACAGCTACATAAGGTAAAATAGTTGTTTTTTATTTCAAAATCTAAAATTTCAATTATGTGTAGCACAATCTATTAATGAATTTAAAATAATTATAATGATTATATTTTGTTATATTTAGAGATGTTACATGGTGTATTATAATATATTTTTTGAAACCATGTATATTGTAGTATAGATTTATTAACCCAATTTTACATTTCTATTACAAAATATGGTGATAATAAATGTAATTAGTTTTAGGATCAATTTCTTACAATTACATGAAAATCTAACCTTGTTCATGAAACAACATGATTTCACATAGGGTTGTGATAATATTTTTATTTCTTAGAACCCCATTATTTTTAGAATCAACTAATGTTTAAGGGTAATGGGGTCTCTGAAAATAAAATATATTTTACTTGATGTTAGATATATACTATCATTATTTTCAGTAAAGTGATTTTATATACAAATGTTCATTATTATTGTCGAATGTAAGTCAATAATAGTTTTAGATAGATTACTTTTCGTTTTATATTTTGAGTTTTTAGTTAGTGGATAATGATAAATTAGGGTATTTGATAATTTCTTATCATAAAATTATTAAATTTAGTATCCCTACTTTTTAATCAATTCATGGGGATTCATTGGACTATCTAACAATAATCGGGATCCTTATTTCAACATTTTGTCCCCTAATTTACCCCCACAATTTGCAATAAATAATGGTTTTTGGAATGAATCCCATACAATAAACAATGATGGTTGATAAATAGACACTATAGAGATCCAAAATTTATACCTTCTTCACTCATCTACTTATTCCAATGTTATTCCCAAACCTCCATAAATTCCAATGTGATTTCAAATATATTCTGGAATTCTCCCTCATTAGTTTTCATTAGATTCAATTTATAATATGTGAATATTATTACAACGATATAAACGATATGTTCTAAAATTGATATATTTATCATAAATTTATAGAAACAAATTAATATTGAATTAATTAAAATAAACCACAATTGATAAATTTGGAAGATAATATTATTGTACCAAGATACATATAGGGAATCAAAACCATTATTCTATAATTTATTTTCTAGTGTTCTCCATGAATTATTAATAACCCTCAAGGTACTATGGTAACTATCATAAAATATCCTACTATATTAGTTTGATCACCTTTTTTTGTAGTTGTTTACTAAATTACTCCAGTTATATTTTTCAAAGGCTCCATGGTATCTAGGGGATTCTTAGAGGTATTTCAGTGGTCAGAATTGTGTTTTGGAAATTTAAAGGTCCATCATATCATGATATAGATACTTCTTGTGTGAATATTAATATTTGTGTGTGTTGTTCATTTGTGTATTGGAACTTCCATTATTGTAAATTTCATTATTGTAAAATTTTCTTACGTGGGTGAAAATTTAGAGAATATTATTGGGGTTATTTTTGAAGAATAAAGATTGCAATAGTTTGGGTACTAATTTTAATGGGTTCTTTGTAGGAAATGGTCACCTATTCATAACATGTAACCTAAAAAATATAGTGGTGTCCATATAAAATGGTCATTTTGGGTATTGGAATTTTGATGTCGTTATTTCATGTTCGGATTCAACACAAGGAGAAAATACCTAGAGAGTTCATAGTTTAACGGATTATACAAAATTTGTATCATCTATAAGAGAATAAATGTATTTTCTGTTGTAATAACGTGTGTGGTTCAACTGTAATTGAATGGTACATTCCCTATTTGAAATATAAACAACGTGAACTCCCAAATTGGTAGTATCTGGTGTTCATTGAATTATCCAATGTAAAATTTGGAGACCAAAATGTTGTATACGTGTTATTGGGGTAATATGAGAATGATTCTTTTAGAGGATTATGATAGTGGAGAAACTAATAATTTACAGACCTTAAGGATGTGGTCCTCTATGTGAAATTTCAAAATGAATATTGTAAATATGGTATATATTTATGGAATTATGTTGGGTTCAATTGTGTTTATGAAACACCTTTCCCCACAATATTGTGCCAAGAATGGTGAATCCTAATGAAAACAAATATTGGATTTATAATGATTTTAATTTTTCAAAAAAGGCTTTTGAAATTATAGGGAAACTAGATATTGAGATGCATGGCCAATTGTCACCTATCGACCGGTCAAGGTTATAGTGCTCTACTAATTTGTATAGAAACACTCGGGTCGAATCCTCAGCGATGATACATTTTATAGTCAGTTGTTTTTAGTTAATTGTACTTTTATTGGGGGGTTGGTTTGCAAAGCTTATGAATTAATTTATGGATGATGTTTGATTTAAAAAATTGACAAATATTGGGGTGAGTTCATTATTGGGGATTTAATATTATGATATCTTTGATATTTTCTTTATATTGAATTAAATAAATACCCACTTCACAAGATGATTTTGATCGGAATTCCCAAGTGTTAAAGCTTTAATCAATGTCATAACATAACTTAGGTTTCTAATCATTTACATTAATTTTTTATGGTAGTGTATTTTTGGTTCCAATAATCCAGGAAATCCACATATTAAACAATCCATATCATTAATCCATTACATATAAAGTTCAACATACAGAATATTAACTCAATGAATAATCATCAAGAAAAGGATCTCAATCACTTAATATCTCCAAATTATAACTCACCCCAATGGTAGATTTACTCATCCATTTAAATGATTAGTAATCGGGATATAATTATTATGATGATAAATTAATAAGTGTAGGAATGTAATGGGATACGAAAAGAGTCGTGGGTCGAACACACACACAAACGATAATGAGAATAAAGAACATAATTTTGATTAAATGAGGAAGAAAAATGTGGTAACGGGTTTCCAATTTATGTAAAATATTTTAAGATAATTAATATTTATTAACAGAGGGTGGACAATAGAAAGAGAATATGAAGAAGAAACTTGGACTAAAACGGAATTACAAAAACAACACTTACGATATCACAAATGAAGAAAAACACAAAAGCTAGTGATTTCAAAGAGAGGAGGAAAGGAATATCAAGTGAAAACCTGATTTTTGAAACTCCTCACAAGCCTTTAGAAAAGCATTGTTCCTGAAAATTGATAATCCCATCTTCTCAAATGAAAAACCATTTCAAGGAGAGGAGGAGGATTTATTTATAGCCCATGGAAGTGGATTGTTTGCATTCCCAATCCATCCCTCCACTTGGATCAATGATTTGGACATCAGTACTGCCGAATCTATATATATCTCCATCTTCAAAGTTGAATATAACATAGATTTCTGAACACTCTGAGATATTTTGAGTCATTTGGACCTAAGGATATAATTTTATGGCCGGTTTATTCAACAAAGATAAATTTTCCATTTCAATCCATGCTTTTTCGATTGCCAAAATATGAATGGATTTTAGAATATTAAGATGAATTCAAATCTGAATTCTTTCTTCATCAAAGCCATGCACCTATATCCCATCCTTCACATCTAAAGTGTTCAGCTTGATTTGATGAATATTTCAGAAGATATTTCATTAATACTATACTGATTTTAATTCCCTGCCAGAATAGTGGGCTGGACTTCAAAGCTTCATTTGGGCCCCTTGTTCTTAGAGTAGGGCCCTGAAAGTTTTACCCAAGATTCGTTTGGATAATCACGAACACATGGTAGAGCTTCAAAAAATATGGTATTTGAGAGTGGGACCAGTAACTCAATCATCATGGATGGTCCACTTTCTTCACAAATTCATTAGATCATCTTGTGTGGTCTATATGAGCCTTCAAATGGCCGAATTGGCCCCTGATTAATTATAATGATATGTGATAAATTGAATAAGGAATCCTAAAAAAAGAACCACAAAATTTAAATCAGTAGTGGGTGTGTTATAAATAAAATATTAAACTGACTCAATTAAAATACTTATAAAAATGATCAAAAATTATACATGGAATTAAAACATTAATATTTCACAAGAATTATGCACATTTCATATATAATAAGTAATGGGTGTATATAATAAGTCATGAAACTATTAATAAAATAAACTCCCCCACATGTAGTCTTGTTCATGACCTCATGTGAAACAAATATAAAAACATAATAAAATCATTTTCACTCATTAACAGATATTTAAATTTTGTTTTCTCCAATCAGGGGAGGATTAGAATATTTCGCTCATCCATTTGGAATTCCACCACACGTTGTTAGAGAAACAATGTTCCAAAACTAATTCATTTTATCATGCTCAAATTTATAAACGGAAAATGTGGACACCCAAAACTCACACCTCTCATGATGATAAAATATATTTGTGGCGGTTCACTCTTTCACCAACAAAAAGTGAAAATCTTAGATTTTGAAAGAGATCTAAGATATAAATCCCTATATAAAGTGAACAAGAATCAAGCCGTATTTTTAAGGGGTTTTTCTGTGGCTATGGGATGATAGGAATATATTGTCCATGAAAGATAAGAAGAGGGTAAAACACAAACATAGAAAAAGAAATGCATATTTTTTTAGAAATAAAACATGGAAGGGAATGAAAACACATATTTATAATGGAATGATTGTTTGAAGAAAAACACAATAGAGGATGAAAATTTGAATGTAATGAGAAGATTTAATATTTAAAAAACACAAAACTTCTCCCAATAAGAATATAATGAAAGAGTTATTTTTTCCTTTTCCTTTTCTTTATTTTTTTGGAATGTTGACCTTGAAACAGATTTCACACTCATATCCGAACCCATGGTTGATATCTTCACGGCACTAATTTTAATAGTTATAACAAGATCAAAGGTTGAGGAAGAGTGATTTTTGACCTACCCAAGACACAACCCATTTTTTCAATTTTTTTATTTTTTTTCATCATTTATTATTACTTTTTTGAACACTTGTCAATAACATTTACCAAATTATATAAATTGAAGTACATTACATTCCCCAAAACACACTGAATTAAAACCTCTCCCCCACACTGAAATGGATTCTTTCCCTCAAGAAGATGATAACTCGTTGAAAATCAATAATTGGGTACTAAAAAAAATAAATCTATTCCCCCCACACATAAATTTCAAAAAATTATTCAATGAAAATCCATATTGATATCGGGTGGGAAAAGATATTGGGCTTGATATGTGGCTATCTAAGAAAAGGTTTTCATAGGATCTAAGGGGATTTTAAAAGGAGGAATAATGTAATGGAAATGGGAGGATATTTGGATATTATGTTTCTCATGTGGTTTAGAAAATTCCTCTACCATATTAATGCACACTAAGGTAGGAAATTCATGTCGAAGGACCACAAACTCAAGACACTCAAATGGGGGTGAAATACACAAATTTTGAAAATATGGACATAGGTGGCCTTGGCATGAAATCAAATGTTGTTCCTCACGGTTTGGGAAAATAAATTTCCAAATAAAAAATTGAGCATTCATAATATATTATTATTGACACAAAATTTTGTTCCTCTACCATATTAATGTATATTTGTTTTTGTAATGATGATTTTTTGTTTTGTTTTTGTTTAGGTTTTTTAATAGTTTTTAATAATGATACACCCATACAATAGAGAACGTGAAAAATAAAGGTTTTGATAAGAACATGGTAAAAAATGAATGATATTGGAAGAAGAAGAAAGTGGTAGAGAGAGGAAGAAATAGAGAGAGTTAAAGGGAAAGAGGTGCCCCCTAGTTTGGATTTGGTTGGTCGCCATCTCCATCTAGTGGTTGGTCGACTAGAGATGTTGGGGATCCAGTGGAAGTTGATGAGGATCCAGTATTGTGTGTCCTCTCATGGTGATACTTTATCCTATGTCCATTAACTATGGATGTCCTTTTGGAAGAGTGGTCTTGGACTAGAACTGCTCTAAATGGGTAAACAGTAGTTATAACAATAAGAACCTTCCCAACAAGAAATAAGCATAACTGGGTGAAGCCATAATCTAGAATTTAACAGCATTACCTTTTCTCCTTTATGAGATACCTTTCTCAGGATGGGTTTATCATGGAGTTCCTTGGATTATTATTTTTAGATATTAGAATTCTTATAACAATCAAGTCGAAACTTTTCCAGTTCAGCCAATTGCAACATTCATTCTTCACCAGATTCTTCAAGATCAAAATTACTTGTTTGTAATGCCCAAAATAACTTATGTTGGATTTCAACTAGAAAATGACATTATTTACCAAAAACTTACCTAAAAGGAGACATCCCAATGGGTGTTTTATAGGCAGTTCGATAAGCCCAAAGTGCTTCACGAAGACATTCTGGACAATCTTTTCTGGTGGGTTTTACAATTTTCTCAAGCACTATTTTCACTTCTCTATTAGAAAGTTCAACCATGCTATTTGTTTGGGGGTGATATTCAGTTGATGTTCTATGTACAACCCCATTCTTTTTCAAAATAGATTCAAAGGATTTATTACAGAAATGGGATCCTATGTCACTGATCATGGAACGAGGAATTCCAAATATATGGAATATGCATGTCTTTAAGAACTCACTAACAGTATGTGAATCATCATGTTTAGTGGGTTTGACCTTAACCCACCACAAAACATAATAAACCGCTATAAAAATGTATGAAAATCTATTTTAATGGGGGAATGGTCCCACGAAATCGATCCCCAAACCTCAAAAATCTAACAAAAAATTGGATTTTGGGGAATTTTATTTCTCAATGAAATTGTGCCAAACTTTTTGAAAGTGTGACATGGTTGATAGAACTCATGTGAGTCCTTGAAAAGTGAAGAACAAAAGAATTCCGAGTCTAGAACCATTCGGGTGGTCCTTTATGGTCAAAAGTGTCCACATCCAGGAAGTGAGTGATAGAATTCTAATATGGGAGATTGTTCATTTTTATCGACCCATCTCCTTATTACCATGTAAGCCCCAGTTTTCCAAATTTTATTTTATTCTGAAAAATAGTATTTTGAATCACTTTTTAAATTCATTTTTTGTTCATTTGAAAAAATTTCAGGAAAAACACCAAAAACCAAGTAATTTACAATTTTGGAATACCATGATATTTTTGGAGTGAGAGATGAAATGTGATCATTGGGGAATTCTAGATTGATCATTACTGAATGTGAAGAATTAGAAATTCTACTCAAGTGATTAGCCACTTGGTTTTATATTCTTGGTCTATCATTCATTTCATGGTCAATCTTTTAGAGAATTAGGATCCATCTTATTAGCCTCGGTTTGGAATCAATTTTCTTGAGTATGAACTTTATAGCAGAATGGCTTTGAAGATGATGATTTCGGCACCTAAGAGATTGGGCTGGAATTTATCTAAGGCAAAAAAAACTGCTAAAAGATCCTTTTCAGAGACAGTGTAGTGAGATTGAGTTTTACTTAATGTTATTGGGGAATAATAGATGACATGAAGAATATTTTCACTTCTTTGACCAAGAACTGCCCCAACAACTATATCAGAAGCATCACACATCAACTCAAAGTGCAACGACCAATCTGGTGGTTGGATTATTGGGATGTATGTTAGAGAAGTTTTGAGTTCAATAAAGGCTCTCTTGCAAACCTCATCGAAATGGAACGGGACATCATTTTGGAGAAAACGATTGAGTGGGAGGGATATTTTAATGATGTTATGGATGAATCACAGATAGAAAGTGGAATGACCAAGAAATGAATGGATGTCTCAAATAGATGTCAGTTGGGGAAGTGATTGGATCACATCAATTTTAGCAGGATCAACTTAATTTCTATATTTTGAAACAATTTTCCATAGAACAATACCATTTTTAACCATGAAGTGACATTTATCAAACATTAACACAAGGTTACACTTGAAACACATTTGGAGGGATTGAGAGAGTGAATTAAAACAATATTAAAATGAATCACCATAAATGGTGAAGTCATCTATGAAGAATTCCATGCAGTGCTCAATTAATTCGGAAAAGAAACTCATCATACACCTTTGGAATGTTGTAGGAGCATTGAAAAGTCCAAAATGCATTCTTTGTGAAAGTTTTCTTTTCTTGGTCCTGAGGTGTGATTGGGATTTAGAAGTAGATGGTGTATCCATCAATAAAGGAATAGTGTGACTTTCCGGCTAATCGTTTCAGCATTTGATCAAGGAATGGAAGAGGGTAGTGATATTTTCTTGTTTCAATAATCAATTTCCTATAGTCGATACACACACAACATTTGTTTCTCACTCGAGTTGTGACTACCTCTCCATGTTCATTTGTGACACAAATTATCCCACCCTTCTTAGGTACAACTTTAATTGGACTAACCCATTCACTATCAGAAATTGGGTAGATAATCCCTGCTTGAAGATGCTTGGTGAACTCTTCCCTAACTACCTCAAGGATGAGTGGATTGAGTCTTCTTTATGGTTGTCTAATTAGTTTGGAAGATTCCTCAAGATGTTTTTGATGCATGCAATGAGAAGGGTTGATTCCTGGTATGTCATCTATGGTCCAATCATTGGCCTTTTTTTCCTCTATCAACTAAACAAGTTTGGACTCCTCAGTTTTGGTTAGTGAAGAAGAGATAATGACAAGATAAGAGTGATTATGGAAAAGGAATTCATATTTAATGTGTTCAAGAAGAGGTTTTAGATCAGTATCATCTTTTATTTGTCGGTTAGAAAACTTAGGAATGGAGGAAGGGACTTCAGTTGCTTCAGATTCATTCTCCTTAATACTTTCCAAAGTGGAGAAGTAGAGATCAAAGTTGATGTGGGATTCAAGAGAGATTTCAATTTCCTCTAGATTGATAGAGTCTATGAATGAGATGTCCACATAAAATTCTCCATTATGACTTGGTTAATCATGGTGGAGATTTTCCAAGATCTTTTGTCATTAAAAAATAAATAAAATGGTGTATTGGGGATCGATTGACTCATAAAAGTGTCCTCAGAAGCATGGATTTAGAATGCAGAGTGATCCTCAGATGGGTAGTGCATATCTTCGAAAATTTCTAACTTGGCCAGTTGGTCACTAAATTCCATGGATAAGATGCATGAATGGAAATCATTCTTGGTTCTCATAGACATGAGGAATGGTCTTCCTATAATTTGGGGAGATCGAGAAGTGTTTATCTCACCTTCCATGTCAAGGACATAGAAATCAGCAGGAAAGATATGATCATTGACTCAGACAATGAAATCCTCAATTTTTCTCTTAGTACTGGCTATGGTTAGATTGCTTAATTGAATTAGAACAACCGTTGGATGTGTGGGACCTATACCAAAGTTGGAGAAGATGGATTTGGGCATGACATTAATTGAGACTCATAGGTCTATGAGTGCTTCATCAAGGTTGGAACATCCAATTTCGCATGGGACTGTAAAGGTCCCTCGATCCTTGAACTTTATGGGAATAGACTGTTGGGTGGAAACATCTTCTAAGTTCCTATGTTTCCTCTTGTGGGTACACAACACCTTGAGAAACCTGGTATACATAATAATTTGTTTTATGGAATCTAAGAGGGGAATTTTTACTTCAACACGTCTAAACATGTTGAGCCTTTTGGAATCAGGTTCAAAGGACTTCATTGGTTTAGAAACATCTTGAGGAAAAGGAATTGGATTCCAAAGTGGAATGGAAGGAGGTGAGGGAATGGATTTATGTTACTTTAATGTTTTTTTTCATTTTATAGGTGAACATTCAAAGGATGGATGGAGGACTTATTTTGAGTCATAGAAATTTTCGTTCCTGATCTATGTGCAATTGAAATTACATTACCCTTGGGTTTGGGTAATGGTTGAGATGGGAGTTGGGAAGAATTGGATGGTTGCTGCTGATTAAGGTGTGATGCAATTGACCAATTTGGGTTTCAATGTTCTTGAGGCATGAATGAGTGAAGGAGGAAAGATCTTCCAATTAACTTTACCATGGTTCTTGGAAGTAGAGGCTTGTCCCGTATCGGGATTACCTAGATTTTGGTTCTTCAGAAAGCGATTGTATTGGTTTTGGAATTGGGAAGGATCAATAGGATAATGGAATCCGGGAGGAGGATTTTTCCTTTGAGGTTGAGGAATGAAAGTATAAGGTTGTTGAATGTCACAAATTCCTTGACCATTTTGAAACTGGTTTGGTTTTTTAGTATGGAATTGAGGGGGATGATATATGGGATTACCATACCTATGGGCTTGGTTGTAGGAAGAAGAGAAGGGCTCAGAGTGATGTTGGTTGAATTTTCTAACAAACTGACCTGATAGTTGGGGTTTGTGTTCTGCTGAGCATATGCTACATTGAGCTCCATTGGTCTAGATGAATCCGATTGATCCTCTTAAAGTTGTGGAAATTTGTTAGTCGGATGAGAGGCAGAGTTGCAGATTCCATAGGTTTTTAAAGATCTAGGAAACATTGATTGTGGAGAATATGATGTTGGGGATTTGGATGCCACACCTAGTTACCGCAGAAGACCTGTAAGTTCACTCATCCACTCAATAATCTTGTTTGGATCTATGGATTGATTATCTTGGACTTGTTTTACTTGAGAATTTTCTCGATTATGGAATTGGAGTGTGTTTGCATCCATGTTACTTATGAGATCTCTTGCAGCAGCATAAGTTTTATCAACAAGAGAACCACCACTTGTGGAATCAATTAGAGTTCTCTTCATAGCCACTAACCACTCATAGAAGTATTGGATCATGTTTTGGTCAGGAATTTGGTGGTGTGGGATTGTTGAAACAAGATTTTTGAACCTCTCCCAGTATTCATGGAGTGATTCACTTGGGAACAGACGAATACCACTTATTTCCTTTCAGATAGAAGCAGTAAGAGAAGCAGGAATAAATTTATCTAAGAAGAGTCGGTTCATGTCAATTCCATGTGGTTATAGAACCCAGAGGAATGTAGTAGATCGATGACATAGTATTTTCATCTAGTGATAAATGGAATTCTCTGAGTGTTATTTGTTTCTCAGAAACCCTTTGAGGCTCTATGGAAGAGCACACTACTTGGAACTCTTTTAGGTGTCGATGTGGGTCCTCACCGGCTAGACCGTGGAAATGATGGATAAGATGAATCAAACCATATTTGAGTTCAATGTCAGCCTATTTGTTTGGATTTCGAATACCAAGGTGTTGGTAATTCATATCAGGGTCAACGAGTTCTTTAAGTGATTGTCCCCTATGATTAGCCATATCTAATTCAACTGGTTGGGCAATGACTGGTTCTTGAATGGGTTGATTATCTCTTAAGTTCCTCTTATGTTGGTGAAGTGTTCGCTCAATTTTATGGTGAATAAAATAAAAGGGATTTTTTAGGAGGCTACGGGGAATTCAAAATTATGTTGGAAGAAAATGGAAGACGTGGTTTTCTTTTTTTGTTTTTTGTTTATGATTTTTATGAGAAGACGAGTTTTTCATTGTTTTTTTTCAATTTTTAATCTTTTTTTGTGTTTTTTTTACAATAACCCAGAAATAATGACTATATAAAGCACCATACCTGACAATGGGTCCATTCGAAATTCGCGGATGATTGTTTCCTATCGATTGGTCAAGGTTCCGGTGCTCTGCTAATGTGTATAGCAACACTCGGGTCGAATCTTCAGTGATGAATTTTTTTTTATTAAGTAGTTTTTAGATAATTTTATTTTGATTGGGGAGTTTGTTTTTAGAGCTTATGAAATAATGTATGGATGATGTTTGATTTAAAAAATTGATAACTATTGGGGTGAGTTCATTATTGGGGATTTAAGATTATGATATCCTTGAGCTTTGCTTTATATTGCAATAAATTAATACCCACTTCACAAGATGATTTTGATCGGAATTCCCAAGTGTTAAAGCCTTAATCCAAGATATAAATTAACTTAGGTTTATATTCATTACCATTAATTTATTATGAGAGTTTATTGGTGGTTCCAATAATCCATGGAATCCACATATTAAACAAAACATGTCATTAATCCATGACATACAAAGTTCAACCTACACAATATTAACTGAATGAATATTCCTCGAGCAAAGGCCCTCAATCACATAATATCCCCAAATTATAACTCACCCCAATGGATTACATAATCATACATTTAAATGATTATTAATCTGGTTATAATGATTATGATTATAAATTAAATATAGAAGTAGAACAAAGGGATAAGAAAAGAGTGGTGCGCCGAACACACACACAAATGAAAATTTGAATTAAGAACATAATTTCGATTGAATGTGGATGAAAAATGAGATAAGTGGTTTCAAATTTATTTAAATTATTTTAAAGAAAATTAATATTTAAGAATATATGGTGGACGATTAAAATAGAATATGAAGAAGAAACATGCATTAAAATATAATTACAAAAACAACACTTATGAGATTAAAAATGAAGAAAAACAGAAAAACGAGTGAAATCAAAGAGAGGAGGAAAGGTATCTAAAGTGAAAAAATGATCATGGAAGGTCCTCCCAAGCCCTTGTAAAGGATTTGGTCGTGAAAATTGATTCTCTTATATTTTGAAATTCCAACCCCTTACAAGGAGAGGAGGAGGATGTATTTAGAGCCCAAGGAAGTGGACTGTTTGCATTCCCAATCTGTCCCTCCACTTGGCTCATTGATTTGGACATCCAGATAGATGCATCTAGAGAAATCTCATGAATCAAAGATTCATATAATAACTTTGGGAGACCTCTCTCAAAATTTGGAGTCAATTGAACTTAAGGAGCCAATTTTATGGCCTGTTGATTAATCAATGTTAAACTATCCATTTTAATCCATTCTTTTTCGATTTCCAAAAATGTGAATGGATTTTGTAATAGTAAAATGCCATAAAATTCTAATTTTTTACTTTAAAAATTCGACCTTCTTTGTCTCCTTTTTCACATTGAAAAATTTCAGCTTGATTGGATGAACATATCCGGAGATATTTCATCAATACTATACTGATTTTAATTCCTAGACAAAATGGTGGGATGGACATAAAAGCTTCATTTGGGCCCCTTGTTCTTATAGTTTTTCCTTGAAATGTTTACCCATGATTCTTTTGTATAATGATGAACACATGGTGGAGTTTCGCTAAATATGGGCTTCAGGAGTGATACGAGAAACTCAATCATCATGGCTGGTCAAGTTTCTTCACAAATTCTTTGGGTCATATTGTGTGGTCCATATGAGCCTTAAAATGGCCAAATTGGACCATGATTTCTTCCAATGATATGTGAGAAATAAAATAATTAATCCTAAAAAATAGGAACCACACAATTTAAATCAGTATGGTGAGAGTTATAAATAAAATTGTAAACTAACTCAATTTGACTACTTCTAAAAATGCTCAAAAAGTATACTTAGTATTAAAACATTAATATTTAACACAAATTATAAACATTTCATATAAAAAATGTTAGTGGAGTATATAATAAGTCATTAAAATATTAATAACATCAGATATACACATTTATAAGAACATCCTTATTTGTTTTCTGAGTCCCTATAAAAATTAGTGAGCTACTCACATTTAATCTAAAAATAATGGTTTTATATAATATTTTTAAATACTTTTTAATATTTCACATATACCAATGGAACAATATTAATCTCACCACCATCAATATGTCCTCAATTAGATCCCTAACACATTGGATTAAAATATTTTTGTATAATCGATCTTGGAAATCACTAACCATGATATCAAGTCACCCACAAATTTCAATTAATTGTGATGATCAGGTGATGATATTCCCATAGTTATATGCTGAGATACATGTAATATAATAAAATATTATAGTGTAGATAGGTTATAATTTGATTTCATTTGAGATCGTTGGTTGGTTTCTTATTTTTTTATATTACATCTAAGATAAAATTGACCATCTAATCAACATATGGTATTCATTTATTCTATTTTTGTGTTACGTGTATGCGTTATATTATCAGATATTATCTTCTTTGGAAAATATGTAATCTAGATAATAATGACAAGAACAATAAATCCAGAATAAATTTTATTTGTGATATTGTTATAACATGTGATTTATTCAATATAGATGTCGAATCTTGATTTGATACATAATGAGATATATTTTTTTCTGTATTATTGTTGTAATGGTTTTTAAGATGATAATGTTCTTTAGATTTTTAACAACAAAATTTAAAATGATGTATCATTTAGTGGATGTTATGTTTTTGTTTTTAACAATTTTTAATTAATATTATTGAATAATTTTAGTTATGTTTGTAGCAAGATTATGATGAATTTCAAGATGTGTATAACATTTTATTTTTTATAATATTATTGTTTTCAAACCTATTGACAAAAAATTAATTCAATATAAAAATTGAATGGATGTATTATGAAGTTAATTTATTGTGGGCTTCCCATTCTTATTTTAAGGTATTAAATTACTTGGGGTTATGACCGTTGTATCTCCATGAGTTTTATAAACTATAAATAATTCCCAAGCAATATATTCATGGTCATGATATTAAATAAATTTTTTACATTGACTAGAATATAAAATGTTTGGTTTTAAGATAAATATGGGATAATTATTCAAGGGTGGAATTCATGGTTTTAAACATCTCAAGGATGGATTGGATGTTTTGATGGAAATGGTGTTTGAGAAGTCATAAGAAATTTGTAGAGAAATGGGTTTTCATGTTAGTTACTTTCTGGTGATTCTCTTTAAATGGATTGTTCATTATATTATATATTATGGTTATAAACAACATGATTTTATATATATATATTAATGAAAATTTCATTTTTAATATGTTAGATCATGTTGTATCACAGAAAACCCATTAATTATGGAATGGTAATTGGAATAATAAATTATCTGAATGGATGTGGTTTTTGTGTTGACTGTAATGATAATATGTAATTACATGAGAATATATAGTATGGTTAGAACTAAATTTAATCAGTATCATGTGGTCATAGAATGGAATTATAAAAATATTAATAAATTCATGTAGTCATGTGATGAAAACAATATTGTAAACTATAATCAATGATAGTGAAATAAATACTGACTGAATTTCTCAACTAAAAAAATGAATAAATTTTAATATCTAATGAGAGTTCTGTAAAAAAATTTATTTTTAATCTCAAAAATGAATGATTGAAAATAGAAATATTTTATTATATGAGATGAAAAAATAAGTAATTGATAGAAAAATTAATTAAATTTCAAGTGTTGAGAGTAATGGAGTTTGAGGGAATCTCCATAGCATTACCGAAGAACAGCCAATGGGAAGAGAGTAAAAATTATAAAACCTATAATCCTTTTATCCTGGAAACCAATTTATGTATGTTGATATTCCATCATATTACCATAACACGATGAATGTACAACCCTTTAACAGAAACAATGTAAATATTAACAAGTCCTGATGATATAGATAATATTCCAAGTACAATCTATTACAAATTTCAAGGTAATTATCAAAATTGATGAATCTAATTTCCATCCTGACAAAAATATTGAAGGATCATTTCTTAATTTTATAAAAGAACATTATTCTAAGGATTATTCCTCCACTAAAGAGACCTCACCAATAAAAAATGGAAAATACAAGAAGAATGAACCCCGAAATTCACAAACAATGAAACCAATATGAATAATTCTGTATAGAAAAGAATCAAATATATTAATCTGGAGATCAATCCAAGTTGGTATCCATGTAAATGAGATACATAAATCCCAATTCCAATGAAAAAAATTTCCTTTATAACTTCCAAAATAACAAGTTGGTTTAACACCATAGGTAAGGAATCATATTTACACAACATAATGAAGGAGTTGAGATTATCTAGAAATTTAAAAATGGTATACTAAATATATGGAAAAATATTGTAGTGTAAAATTAAATTTTGATATTTCTATAAATAACCAAAAAAATATTCAATAAGAGAGGAAGCACCTAGACGAGTATTAGGATATGTGTGTTCTAATATGTGGTTGTGTTCCAAAAAACATTATATTTTCTAATGTCTTATGCTTCATCGTCTGAGTTTGTAGGGAAACAACAATATATATATATAGGGATTGGTTTCACCCATATATATATTGGAAAAGAAATGGATGACTAATTTCTCAAACACCTATTCTCTCCATTTAAATTTCGTATATTATGTTGGAATAACTAATCTTTTTTTTGGATTAAGTTATAAAGTATGTAATAAATCATGATCTATATATCTCTTTTATACTATTTTTTTGTTCGGTTGTAATAACTTATAGATATAACACATAATAGGGTAATGACATGATGTCTATGACTTCCCATGAACATACATTCTTGGGTTACAGAAGAATTTGGTATAATTATTAATACACTAGTTATTTTATATTTCATAATTATACAAGTTTAAAATGATATGACAATTAAGTTGTTTTGATGAGATACACGGGATAAGATATGACACTGTGATATGGTTGTGATGTAGCTTCTAAATATTGAATAGAATGACTCTTGGGAGGGTTGAGAAAATTACATGAGTTGTGTGGAATCAATGTGACGTGTAAGAGGGGATGTGAATATGGGATACCACTCATATATATATATATATGTGTGTGTGTGTGTGTGTGTGTGTGTTGTATGATATTGACATTCATACTTATATGTGGTACTAGGTGAGTAATACATTTTATAAATGGGTTATATTTTACCAGAATTAGGTGATGATTAGGTTTGATTTGTTACTCACATGGATTTAATATACCCCAATTGTATTTGACTAGAGAGATATCATAGAGGATTATACTATGTTTACATTCATGTTCAACCGATATGCATAAACTATTTTTTCATTTTGTATAAGATGTTTAGTGATAAAATTTTATGTTACTTGATTAGAGTGGGGTTTCTAGAACCCCTGAAGTTCTTAGTGACTATATATGTGTTTCAATTGACTACATTTAATTTATTATTAGTTATGTACAACATTACATTCAACTATTTTAAATTTTTTTCATTCTTTATTCATTGTTAAGACTAATGTATCTCATCATATATATTATTCATTCATTAACATGAAGATGTAAACACTGATAATTTATGACTATATACACTGGATTCTGGTCAACAACATCATTTCAATGGGAGTCATTTTTTTCAGATTATCACCCATCTCATATTTGTCATCTAATAAGGGGTATAAGCGAATGGATAGTGGGGTCTGAAAGAGTAATACATAGGTATATATTTGGGATATTGGATTTATTTTTAACATATTTAATGGTAAAGATGAATTGGTTGGTATGAATACTGTATCAAATTGGGTTTGATACAGATTTTAAAATTGGATAAAAAATCAGACCCTGTTATTTTGGGCCCCCCCTAGGATCTTATGTAAGGACCCTGAAGATTAATAATCCTGCTATGGGACATGATTATATTTATAGTTTAGACACCTAGGAATGGATCACACTTCATAATTTTGTTATCACATGACATAATTTAAAAATATATGAACATTATGTAGGAATTATTTTAAGAACTTTAATATAAATAGTTTATATTCAAGGTATAATTGTCCCTCCCATTTATTGTACTATTGTAAAATACCTAGTTCATTGTTCCCATCAAGATTGTTTTGAAGATAATTTATATGATATGATGGATGATCACAATACTTTTGTTTTCGAATATGATAATTCAGAAAAGAGGACATTCTAGGTGTTTGAGTTGTTGGTTTTTTTAAAATTATGACTAATTAGTTATATTTCATGTTAGTAAGTCATGATTATAGGTGGTCAATATTTCCTTTTGTTTGATTTATTCTTCTAGAGATCATTATGTTTGTAATGGTTTTCATATTGTAATATAGGGTAGTTTGGAATTCAAGGATCATATTCCTCAAGGATTGGTATTAGTCAATTGTTAATTGGGATATGTTTTGTGACTAGATTATGTGACACCCATTTAAAATTCTATCAAGTATCTTAAAATCTAAGCTTTTGGTTTTATTTTATATTGGAGGAGTATTTCTGGCCATGGAATTGGGAGGATACCTAAAATGGTTAAGTTATAGATTTTTTTTAAATAATCATCATAACCATATTTTTTTTTTGGAATTTACATGGTTTGTAATGGGATTACAAAACATGTATTGGACCCCAAACAGATCCCTAAAATTGAGTAAATTGGATGAAAATTTTACACATCATGTACGGGGTTCACATCATATTATGTGAAAAAAAATTCAAAGGTGATTACTTTTTATACATAACATAAAATGATATAAATTCATTATTTTTTTGTATTACATGTCATTTAATTCATAGAGGTACATCATTTATTGTTTTGTAATGATTATTGATGAGTTATTCTCCTTTGAAACCATCTCCTCGCATCTATATTTTTTACCATCAATGATTTTGGTATATCTTTACCCTTCAAATCACTCAATTCATTTTTTGATCATAAATACTAGGCGCTTCATCTTTTATGGTAAGCCTTCCACTTATTTTATATCACTCTTATTGTTGTGACTCTGTTTATAGTAGGGATTTATATTCATATTATGTTTTCTATATATTCTATTCAGTCTCATGTCATTACTTATCTTGAAAAGGTAAATTTTGTGGTTTCCAAATCCATTTATCAAAGGATGATATGTTTTCTATGTCCTTGAGTTAATATAATCTTTTTAGACTTTCTAATTTATTAAATGAATTTTCTTCTTTTTTATTCTTTTGTATTGTAAATGGTATTTCATGGGATGAAATTAAAATTGGGATGGGTACATTTTTTAATATGGGATTTTCATTGAAAATGGAATTTCATTTATTTGTAAATAAATGGATTTTTTAACACTATAAAAGATTGTATAGGAATTGATAAGGATTTTAAAAAAAGTGGGAATGGTTTAAATAATATAAATAAACAACATTTCATTTTACGAACATTGGGTGTGCTATGAAATAGTGATGGGTACTCTTAATGTGTTTGAAACAACTAAAAGATAACCTATTTTATATCGATAGACAATAGAGGTACTTTATATTAACTAAATCCATATGAATTCCATGTTTATGTTTGTGAGTGTTTTATAAAAATTTTCCCTATGAAAGATCCAGAAAGGAAGGCTATATTTAGTTTATGGTTATTTATTATAGGAAATAATATTTCATTGATGTTGGATCACATTTATATTTATATTTTGGTATGTTTACCCATTTTTCTTTATAAATAGAATGTTCATGGATTTGGAATCCAGGATATACATTTTTTAGAAAATTCTTTAATTTGTTAAGAAGTGATTTCAAATTTTTTATTTATAAAGATTATTTTAAATATATTTTTTAATTTTAGAAGATGTTCATCATTGATATTAGATCATGTATATATTCACAGATAGTTTCCTAATAGGATAAATTATCTACCCAATATATATTTATTTATTTTGTTTCTAACTATGTTTTGAAGTACACAAGTAATTAGAATGGAATTTTTTAGTTTGATGGATTATCTTGAAAAATTGTTTTGGTTTGGGGATTGTTTGGAGGTGTTTGTTGGTCACAATGAGACCTATTCATCTAGACATGACATAATTTCTAGATTTAATTATTTTCCTCATTTGTATCTCTAGTTTTTTCTTCTTTTTCATTATATTTTATGTATTGTATTCCTTATATATGATATTTGTTAATCTTTTTTACCTCACACAAAAATAGGCTTACTTGTGTGACAGGTGTTGTTGGCCAAGGATGATCTAAAAAAATTTTGTATCAAGGTTGTCAATCTACCAAAAGTACATCATCACTACTTGAGTATGATATATTTCATGGTTAAAAAAGAGTATTATCATCATAATTTGGATACTATGTGTCAAAAAGGGGAATTTTTATCTCACTCTTGTGGCTTAATCCAAGATTCCCTGGGTGGCCATAAAATCATTACTAGGTCTAAGACCTAGTATATAGGCTCAACTGAATGGATTTAATGGGGATTTTATTTTAATTATACAATATAAAAATTTTTGGGTTTCCATTTCTGAATGGTCATTTGAATAAACATATTATGTAGTTTATATAGATGGAGATGGACTCTACTAAAGTTGTTTCACTCTTCTAAAATAATTCATATTTTCTTTAAATTATTAATATTTTGAAGAATGGTTTTGAATTCTAAATATTGGTTAAATGGTTTTGGAATTTTCATATGTTTGAGTGGATTTATTCATTTGTTTCACATACAATAAATCCTATAATAGATCTTCCAAAAACGAGAGGGAAATCCATAATGAAAATTCTGCATGTGGATCCTCCAGGAGACCCTTCTTTTGTGGAAGTAGTGATCCATACCAATGAGACATAATGGTCAGTGGATATATATTACCTCGGGGAAATAGTGGATCCTAGATCCAAGTATTCTAATAAACATAAACCTATATTTCTCGGATATAATGAAACCCAAGAGTCAGAGGAGTGGATTTAATGAATTTAGGTGATCTATGACTTTTTGAATAATACTAAAGGATTTCATGTTGATTTTTCCACATATATTCTCATGGTACTAGGAAGAGGATGATTGGAAACCTTAGTATATGAAATGTTGAAATATGATATTACCAAAGTTAATTTTTAGAAAATAATTAATCAATATTTTTATCTGGAGACATTGTGTGTGAAAAATAACCATTTGGATGAGTTGGTCCATTTGAAACTAGATCTTGTAACTAATGATTTACTAAAGGATTAATGTTTCGAGGTGTCATTTAGGTATTATATTCAGTCAGTTGTTTTTATTTGTTACATTTATATTTTTTAGTTAGTGGATAGAGCATATTAGGATGACGGACATGTAGCAGGAAGGACACGTTAGAGTAGAGCATCAAGGGAATATCATTTAACCAGGCTGCTCTACCTAGTAAGAAAAGGTAGATGAAGAGTGGTTTATTTTCCTCCAGACCTGTTTTAGGGGATTCTTCAAGGATGAAAAACGTTATTTTCTACCCAATTGGTAGGTTTGTTAATAAAAATTCTCATTGTAAGATGACACATTTGACTTGTCATGTTTTCTTGTTGATCTGGACATTAGAAACATTTTTGAGACAATGTGTCCCAAGGTAGTGAGGTGGGATCCACATTACCTAAGGAAGAATAGGTTCATGTTCATGATTCCATGTGTGTTTGATATCATTATCAGGATTAAGTATATTTCAAGGTTTCTAGGTCCAGATGACATTATGTAGCATATTGTGCACCAGAGAAATCTGAAAAAGGGCTGATGACTATTATAGTTACAATGTTTATTTCATCTTCAATGGTGTTAGATTTTTCTCAATAGGATACAATAATTAAATTATATAATCTAAGATAATTAAATTTTTTAAATCTCTTCTAATTTTATTTCATTCCTTTTGAATATTTACATCCAATAGGAAAGAGTTCTGAAAAAGGTTTCTAGTGCACCATTTGTTGGGTGGAGATAGGAGATATTGTGGTGGTTTGGGATTTCATAGTTATTGATCACGAAATAATTTTCATGATTGTTTTCATTGAATGGATTATCAATGTTATTAATCGTATAAACCATTATCACCATTATCTATAGTTCTTATCTTCCAATTGGATTACAATTGGGTTCCCGGATGAATGAGACACTAGAACGGGAAGGGTCAGGCCAGTTTTTCAATATTCCAGCGTTATCTCATGAAATTGTTTTAGAAATGATCCTGGATACTATTTGCTAGTTTTGGGTTTTCAATTACCTTATATTGTGGGTGTGGAATCAGAAGTATTTCTTGAAGACTTTTCTATTTTACCACCATATAGAGAGGTTTAGTTTACAATTGACATTCTCTATGGACCGATGCCCATTTCTATTCGATCATATCGAATGTCACCTATACAGTTAGAGAAACATAAGGTTTATTATAAAGACCTAAGAAAAATGGATTATGTTTTCCATGAATTTCACTTGGGATTCGTATATACTCTTTCAAATGTGGGAAGAAAATAGCCTTATACTTTCTATTGACCATCGAATGTCAAATCAGGTGATTATTGTTAATAAGTATATATTACGTATAATAAACAATATCAATGATCATATTATATGTAAAAATTGTTTTTCTATAATTGAAATAAGATTGGTGTACCACATGTTTAGAATATGTGAAGCGCATATAATAAAGACTCCTTTTTGGAGTCAAAATGGGAATTTTTAGAGTTTGGAGATTCCAATTGGACTCACTAATGTTCTTGTAGTGTTTATGGAATTTATAAAATGAATCATTCATTGGCTCATAGAATCATTTTTTTTGTTTGTAAACGAGAACATAGTGTATAATGATACATAGGGTGAACACATTGACCATTTGGATAACATATATCAATCATTGAGAAAAAATTTTGTGTATGGTAAAATTTCCAAATGTGAGTTTTTATTCTGAGAGGTAATGCTTCTAATGAAAGTGATATCTAAGAGGGTAATCTCACTAGATCCAAAAATGGTACATGTAGTTATGTCTTGGTTGAATCACATAAACATTTTTTAACTCCATGTCTTATTGGGGTTGTTTGGTAATTATAGATGGTTTTTCGTGACTTATCCAAAATCATATCATCGACAAAAAAATTAAATAGTATTTCTATAATGTTTTATTAAAATTATAACTGTAAAATATATTTTTAGGAACTATTGATTAGAATTTATTCCGAACTAATCTTTATTCTTATAGAATTGGGGTTGGGTAATGATGTTTTCTATGAATCATTTAACACAAGTTTTATAAGCTTCTGGATTTAAGTAAAACATGTCTTTCTAAGGTAGGTATGTAAGAGATTTTAGCGATGATTAAATATTTGAAATGGAAATAAATGTGTTGAAATTAAAAAGATGATTGGTTCATGTTATAAAGTTGTTTTTTTATTTGAAAACAAAATTGGGATGATTTAGGATAATATAGATTCTAAAAAAAATAAGATTATTGGAAAGGATATTAAATGGAATTATAAAAAAGTGATCACAATTTTAAAAATACAATTTACAAAATATTCACAATGGGAACATTGGGTGCATCGATAAAGAGACACAGGTAGCCTTAGTGTGTCTACCACTATTAGGAGGTAACCTCATTTATATGGATGAACCGTGAATGGAGTGAATATTATTTGGATCCAAACCTATTCCTTCTTAGGGTTGTGATTATGTATTATGTATTATCTTTTATGATACATCCCGACATCAAGGCACACTATTATTTATGGTTTATATTGCAATGATATATTATTTCATGGATGTTGGATCCCATGTATAATTTTTTTCTACCTATTTTTCCATATAAATTTGATGTTTATGACTTTGTAAAACTAGATAAAAAATTTGATTAAAATGTATGTGTTGTTTTAGAAATTTTTTCAAATTGTTTTTTTTTAAAATTCTTCTAATATTTTTTTAAAAGAAAGAACATGTACATGTATTATATTAGAACGTGTATAGATTATATTATAGTTTCCTACTAGGCTATGTTCTCATACCCTAATTCTTTCATTTGGTAGATATAGACCACGAATTATATGAAACATATAAAGGAAATATAATTCTATGGAATTTTGGAATTTCATTATAACGTTGTTTTTTGGATGGTTTCGAGGTTACGGTTGGTCACATGGAAACTAGTTTGTCTTGGAATGTCATACTCCCTAGTTTATCCTTTTTTTCTATGTTGTATCTCTTGTTTTTCCCTTATTTTACAATGGTTACTTTTCATGTTATTCTTATATACGAGTCTTGTATTTTTATAATTGTTTTCTTCACCACAAAATGTGTTGAATTGGGTGACTAGTTTGGAAGTCTATGGTAGGTATGTAAGAGATTTTAGCGATGATTATATATTTGATCTTGATGGGAAATTATTAGTAGTATATTATTACCAATAATCATTATAGTTCTTATATTTGTGTTTTATTTCTCCAATATAAGAATCGTTTACATTATTCTTTGTAAATCTGGGTACATTTGGTATTATGCTTGAGGAATTTTTAAGACGATTTTTTGGATATCCGCCATAAGTTTATCCTTTTTCTATTAAATACATTCCATGATGTGTTGTATAGTGAACAGATCATTATTATTATTATATACAATAATATTATATTATAGGATGTTCTTCTTCATGTATTTCAACCATGTAAATATTTCCCCAATATTTTTTCAGTTTCTTATATAGATAATTAAATTTCAGATAGTGGGGATTTAGTTCATCGCTTCATCATCTCAATTTCATATTTATGTTAGTCCTAAAACATGTAAAACATTATTAGACATGGCTATTTCGGAATTTGTATATCCTAGTTACTAAAATAAGTGTTCTTAAACTTACTTTCCAGTCAACATGGAGCTGGCATTATATTTTTGGATCAACAGTTGAAGGAATATAAACTATCATTGTAGAAGTTGTAGGGATCAATTTCTATTGACCGGTATAGAGATAATATATAATTTAGAGGGAAAATTTTGGGACCCCCATCCATAGGGAAAATTTACATATATCAATTTTTAGGTGGTTAATATTATGAATTAAATGGTCAAATGAGTGGGAAGTGGTTAGGTATATACATTGTTGAGTCAATAAGGGTTTCCTTATGACTTTTCCATTCCTTCTTGTTTGGAAAATCACAAACAACATATACATAATAAAATCGATATTTTACTTCTCTAAGGGAAATTTCCTTCCTCAAGGAAATTTACCCTTACCTAGATTTCCTTATACATATAAATACTTTTCTTAATTTTAAAAATCGGATTCATACCCAAAATCTTGGAATCATATAATGCTTAGATATGAAGAATTCTATTTTAGGGTCCGAATTCTGTATACGAACTCTAATAAAGATCCACTCTGAATTCTGGATATGAACTCTAATAAAGTTCCACTCCGACTTCTAGATATGAACTCTTATAAATTTTCACTCTGAATTCTGTATACGAACTCTAATAAAGCTCCACTCCGAATTCTAGATACGAACAATAATAAATCTCCACTCCGAATTCAGGATACGAAATCTAAGAAAGTTCCATTCCGAATTCTGGATACGAACTCTAACAAAGTTAAACTCCGAAATATGGACTCTGAACTTCTATGAGTTCACTCTGAACATTGACTAGTTAGACTCCGAACTTTTATGAGTTCGACTCTAAAATTTTACTAGTTCGACTCTGAACTTCTATGAGTTCAAACTCGAACTTTTACTAGTTTGACTTCGAACATTTATGAGATTGACTCTAAACTTCAACTAGTTCGACTGTAAACTTCTATAAGTTCGACTCCGAACTCTGTAAGTTTAGATTCGGAATTCTAGTGAAACCAGACTCTGAATTTCCGTAGAAATTCAGACTCCAGATTTCTATAGAATTCAGGTTCTGAATTCGTATAAAGAAGAATTCAAATATCTCTTTATTATAGACTCTGAATTATTTTTTGGTTAGACACTGAGCTTTTATTTTCATACATTCCGAACATCAGTTTTACTTATTATTACACTCATTTCATTATAAAACGATGTCATGCCTTTAGTTACACATTTTTTGTTATAAAACGATGTCATCAATTCTGTTTCTAACTAACCATTGGTTGAGTGTCATGTGTATAGGTACCTCTAAAATTTAAGGAAAATATGACTATTGTATAAGGGAGTCGACCATTCCCACCGAGCCTATAAATAGGACCTCATTTGAAAGAGCTCAAAACAATTAAGATGTTGATCACTCTAGAGACCACATGCTGTTAAGGTGATTTCTAGAGAGAGAAGATTTTTATGACTTATACGTATTGAACTGCTCATTCAGATTTCATTGTACGACTCTGAATGTTGGTGATTACATTTGAGGGCTTCTATGGATAGGAATACAGAGGTGCCGACAACCTTGAAGTTCATGGGCTTCCTTGCTGAGGAAGACTGGGGTTCCAACTACCATGAAGTTGAGGGGTTGCAGGGATAACAAGATAGAGATTCTGATCTTCGTATCAATGGCATACCAGGGTGTGGTTATGACAGAATTTCATGAAAGTATAAACCAAGGGACCTTTATCCAAGGTTGTTGGATACCTCTCTTTGGGAGAAAATATTTATATATTGTTACTTGTAGTTTTACTACTTGTTTTTATGCTACTTTTTGTATTGTAAGGAAACTATAATCATCTTATATTTCCTTAAACTTGTACTATGATTAATTTAGATTATATATGCATTAAGGTAGAATCTCATATTGTAAACATTTTTTATGGTTCAATTCCCAGATTCATATTTCGGAAACCTGTTGTTCAGAATCAATTTCCAGATTTAAGCAAGTGCATAAAACATGAAGTTTTTAACTTTATAAATTGTCCCAATCTTTCAATTGGTGTTAGAGTTGTTATGAATTTTCTTAGTTTAACTTTTTAAAACCTAGATCTTTCCTTGTTTAAGGAAATATTTACTGTTTACAATTCATCGCCATCTTGTATATTGATAATCTACATCGTTATTTCAATTCTATAATTGGTATCAGAGGAGGTCTCTGAAATACTTATACTCACATATAAGTTTTTCCTTGCTCATGTTTTTCATTGTTCTATATTCTCCTTTGTTAGGAATATTTTCCTTTCTTAGGAATATTTTCCTTGAATCTGAACATTTGTTTTTAACAAGTTTTTGTGTAGAATGATTTTTTAAGATGGCAGGTCAAAATTTTGGTTCCATCACAACTTAAATCTTATAAGACCACCAATTTATGATGGCAATTAATATGAGTGTTGGAGAGATAGAATGAAGACTTTCGTTATCCATAATACGGTCACTATTTTTGTTTTGCTTACTGGAGGTTATCTAATTCTTGATAATGAAGTAAGTGCTTTCACAAATCAGGAGAATCATGATTATCAATTAAACTACAAGGTATGCAATACTATAATATGTTCAATGACTAGTATCATATATAGCCAAATTTCTTCATGGGAATCAGCTAACTGTATATGGAAGAAACTTGAAGCTACACGTTTTGGTACATCTAAAGTGATTGAGATAAGAAGAGCTATGTTGAGATCTGAGTATCATGGTTTTAACTTTCCTTATGGAGAACCTATAAGCAAAGTACAACAAAGGTTTATGACTATCATGAATAGCTTACAATCTATGGGAGAGAAAGGTCTGGATGATGATGCTCTTGTGGATAAGATTATTGATATTATGCCCAATGAGTTGGAATCAAAGAGGACAACTATTGATGAGAAAGGATGGTTACTCAAATTTCCTTACATAAACTATTTGGAACTCTTCTCCAACATGAAACAAGGATGAAGAGAGATGATGACAACATCAAAAAAAGAATGGGAATTGTGCTGTTTCTTTTACTACAACATCAAATCACATGAAAGCTAATACTTCTGAGAGAGTAACTAGATCCAAGTCTAAGAATTTTACTATCCAATATGAATCTAATTAGAGTGAAGTTTTAGAGAATGATTTAGCTATTCTTGCTCGAAGAATGAACAAGATATATGGTCAAAGAAACTTTCAATCCATTTATAAGAAGAAGGATAAGAAATATAAGAAAGATCCATAGGACACATGCTATAAATGAAAGTGAAGTGGACACATACGACCTAATATTCCTATGCTTAAAAATAAAGAATGAAAAGAGAGGTATTCTGAAAGGAATATGAAGAAGTATTACAAAGATAAATCTAAGAAAAGTCTGAAAGCTAACACTACTTGGAGTGCCAGCTCTGGAGACTCTTCAGAAAGTGAATATTCAGAATATGATTCATCACCTCATAAGAATATGGGATTCATTGCTAATAATTCTTTTCCACATACATGTCTTATGGCCAAGGTATGCTCTGCCAAGTCTTTAACAAATATATCTCTTGATAAGAATTACTATTCTAAAAGTAGTACTTCTAATGAAGATATGTCATCCCCAGAAAATGAAGAACCTTTATATGAAGAAGTATATAGATTTTCCACATTACATGAAGAAAAAAAGAGTAAAATTTCTCTGAAATTATACAAGGAAAGTACTAGGAATGAAATTCATAAAAAAGTGATTTCAGATCATTCATCAGATCTTAAAGATGAAGAAGAGTTCTTAGAAAAACTTTCTAAAGACCTTGAGAAAGAAAATTCTGATAAGGAAGAACTTTCTGAAGATCATAAGAATGCTATTTCAGAAATGAAATTTTTTAAGGAAAAATCTAACTCTAAGGAAATGATTCCTGAGGATAGGAATTTAGTCATTAGACTAAAATCTAAACTATTTTCTCTTAAGAAACTCCTTGCAAAATTTACCTCGGGGAAGGAAACATTTGACAAGATGTATTCTCAAATTAAACCTCATGGAAACACAACTGGAGTAGGTTATACTCACCAAAAACCAGTTCTCAAAACAAAATATTTTGTTCCATATAATGCCCCATTTTTCACTAAGTGTCAAAGTGGTGGGAATTGGAAGAAAAACAGTTATTTGAATAGAGTTCAATCTAATGGGTTTCATAAAGCATATTTTTCTAAACAAATGTGGATACCCAAAATTTTGTTATCTGAAAATATCGGATCCAAACAAGGTTAGATTCCGAATGTCTAATTCTTTTCTCATTTTCAGGATAATAATGGATGTACCAATAGCACTACTTGGTACATGTATAGTGGATGTTACTGGCACATTACTAGTAACAAAATATATTTCAAAAAGGTTATAAAGTCAAATGGAGGAAAATTAACTTTCAAGGATAATGCTCAAGGGGAAATTGTTCTTATAGTTAATATTGTTCTTCTTGGTAAAACATTGATATCAAATGTTTTGTTTTGTAACAGTCTTAAGCACAACCTCATTAGAAAAATTCAATTATGTGATGAAGGATACCTTGTAAATTTTTGGAATGATATGTTCTTAGTACACAATTCCAAGGAATAATTTATTCTTTCTTCCCATAGGAAAGAGAATGTTCATACTTTGAATATAGAGCACCTTAGGAACCAAGACATACCTTGAATAAGTGAAATGGAAGATCATTCTTGGTTATGGGATAGAAGACTAGGTCATTGTAACCTTAGAAACTTATGTAAACTCTCTAAGAAGAAACTAGTTAAGGATCTACCGGAGCATAGATTTGATTCTTCTAAAGATTGATGTCCTTGTCAATATGGAAAGCAACATAAATCTAGTTTTAAATCAATCAGTAAAGTCTCAACAACTGATGCTTTACAGTTGGTGCACATGGGTCTTTTTGGTCCAACACAAACTGGAAGCATTAGAGGCAAATAATATGTGTATGTTCTAATTAATGATTACACTAGATTTACATGGGTCTATTTTCTAGCTAAGAATTATGAAGATTTTTCTTATTTCAAATTTTTTAGAGCCCAAGTTAAAAATGAGACAAACCTTCCACTGAAAAATATTCATAGTGATCATGGAGGAGAATTTCAAAATTATGATTTTGAAACATTTTGTAGTGAAAAAGGTATTACTCACAACTTTTCATCACCTAGAACTCCTCAACAAAATGGTGTAGTTGAAAGAAGAAATAGAATTCTTCAAGATAAAACTAGAACCATGTTGAGTAAGTATTCAATTGCCAATCATTTTTGGGCTGACGCTGTATGTACTGCTTGTTACAATATAAATAGTGTTTTGATTGGACCTTTTCTTAAAAAAACTCCTTATTGGTTATAGAATGGTAGAAAACGTAGACTTTTCTACTTCATGGTTTTTGGTTGCATAGTGTTCATCCTGAATACCAAAGATAATCTATACAAATTCACACCAAAATATGATGAAAGAACATTCATAGGTCACTCCAAAACTTCTAAGGCTTATAGAGTTTTCAATAAAAACGCTTGTACTATTGAGTAAAGAGTACATGTCAAATTTGATGAAAATGATACATTTGTTTTTAAATCATCCCAACCTATATCCTCAGATGTGTTTTCAAAAACTGATTATCAACCTTTGATATAAGATCCTTATGATAAAGAAAATGTTCAAGAAGACACTTCTGAATCATTTACCCCGGAAGACATTCTACCATATATTGATGAACAGGTTTTACAAAACCCAAGTCAGGTGTTTCATAAGAATCATCCCAGTGGTAATATCATTCGTGGTGTAAATCAACATGTAATTACTAGATGTTCCTCTAAGAATGAAGTAGAACATCTATAATTTCTTTTCTAATTATAACCAAAAAGCACTGATGAAGCTTTAGGTGTTGACCATTGGATCAAAGCCATGCAAGATGAGCTAAATGAATTCTAAAAGAATAATGTCTTGACCTTGGTTGAAAGACCTAAGGAAAATTCTTTTATTGGAGTAAAGTGGGTATTCAGAAATAAGTGTGATGAAAATGGGGTCATTGTTAGAAAAAAATCTAGACTAGTTGCTAAAGGCTATAATCAGCAAGATGGAATATACTATAAATAAACCAATGATCCAGTAGCAAGACTTGAATCTATTCCTATCTTACATGCCTTTGCAACATTCTTCAATTTTAAACTTTTTCAAATGGATGTGAAATGTGCTTTTCTTAACATTTATGTTCAAGTGGAAGTTTTTGTTGAACAACCTCCTGGATTGGAAGATACAAAACATCATGATCATGTATTTAGTTTTACCAATGCTTTTTATTGACTTAAACAAGCCCCACGATCTTGGTATGATAGACTTACATGATTTTTGCTTCAAAATAACTATGCTAAGTGAAATCTAGATCCAACTGTTTTTATAAAGAAAGATATGAAAAATGTTTTTATTGTTCAAATTTATGTTGATGACATTATATTTGGTTCAAATCGGCACTCTTTAACTGATTCCTTTACAGATATAGTGAAATTTGAGTTTGAAATGAGTATGATGGGTGAGTTAACATTATACCTTGGTTTTCAAATTTCTAAAACACGAGAAGGAACTTATATATCTCAACATAAGTATATTAAAGATCTTATTAAAAATTATGGTTATGAAAACACTAAATGTATAAGTACACCTATTGTTACCTCAAACACAGTTGATCTTGATGAAGCTGAGAAACCATTAGATCAAACATATTTTAGAGTTTTGATATAAAGTCTACATTACATGATAGCTAGTCATCTAGACTTAATGTTTTCAGTATGCTTTTGTGCCAAATATCAATCCAATCCTAAGGAATTTCATTTAAAGGCAGTGAAAAGAATTTTTAGCTACATAAAAGGAACCATGGATTTGGGAATTTTTTATACTTCTAGAAATGATTTTTTTTAATGTATATTCAGATGTTGACTTTGGTGGATGTAGAATGGATAGAAAAAGTACATCCAGAACTTTTAATTTTTTAAGAGATTCATTAGTTATTTGGTCCTGTAAAAAGCAACATTCTGTAGCACTCTCCACTACTGAAGCTGAATATGTTTTAGCTAGAAGTTGTTGTGATCATGTGTTATGGATGCAACACACACTCACAAACTATGGCTTGAGTTTTACTAAGACTCAAATTTTGTGTGATAACACAAGTACCATTTCCCTTAGTAAAAATCCTGCACATCACTCTCGTGCAAAACACATAGATATTAGGCATCAATTTCTTAGGGATCACACACTTAATGGAGATATCATTCTTCAGTTTATCAGAACGCAAGATCAAGTTGCTGAAATTTTCACAAAATCTTTACCCTCCGATAGATTTGAATACATTAAATAGAAGTCAGGATTGATAACCATGAGGTAATCCTTCTTCATTAAATTCTTGTTGAACAATTCTCATTATAGTAATAAACTGCTTTTCATAGGGGGGGTACAATTTCTTCTTAGCATAATCAAAATTTAGGTAGTCAAATTTTTTTAAAAAATCCTTTTGTAATCAAAATTTTCGTAGTCAGTTTTTATAAAAAAAAAATTTTGTAATCAATATTTTCGTAGTCAGTTTTTTTAATTGCTTTTGTAACCAAAATTTTCTTAGTCATTTTTCAAACTTTTGTAACTAAAATTTTCGCAATGAAGTTTTCGGAACTGAAATTTCCGTAATAGAAATTTTTGAAACAGAAATTTTGTAATGAGAATTTTCGTACTTGGAATTTTGGTAATGAAAATTTTTCATACTTATACTTGTCGTACTAAAATTTATCGTATTCATACTTTTCGTACTGAAATTTTTCATACACAAACTTTTCGAACTATAATTTTTCATTCCCATACTTTTCGTACTAAAATTTTTCATACTCAGACTTTTCGTACTGGGATTTTCATACTCATACTTTTCGCACTGGAGTTTTGGTACTCGAAGTCTTTTCAACGTTAAGTTTCTTGTACTTAGTTTTTTGTAGTCAAATTTTTCATCAAGAAGAATATAACCTATTACGAATAAACATCCTGTCCAATCTGAAAGGTATGATTTACTTACTTAAGTGTTCATAGTCATATTTTTCTTGCTGGTATTTTACTACGAGTTTTAAAATTTATCAGAATCTAGTTTTCTTAAATCAAATTGTTTTTCATAAAACCTCAAAAGATCGGATTCAGGATTTCCTTGTGGGTATGTTTTCAACCATCAGATCATATCTGAGATTTTTTCAACTGTTAGATGGTTTTTGGAAGCTCAATGGACAGCTCCATCGCCTATATAATGGGTACCCCCATCGGTTTTCCCACATCGATCTTCATGCTCTCGCGTGTTGAAGTTCTGCCTCTCTTCTGAAAGATCGTTCTGAATCTTCAACATCTTTTCTATTCCAAATGTCTACTGAAGCTACTTCTTAGGATATGTCAACTACGAAGCCAATATCAAAATGGTTAGTTTATAGGGAAAGGTTAGTGCATCATAGTTTCTACAAATATGATTCTCTAATATCTATGAATATTAGATTGAATGGATGGGAGGATGTTTTCTTATCACAGAAAGTAAAACATGATCCAGATTATACAAATTTGCTTATTGAGTTTTACAAGTCTGTTTCCTTCCTTAGGGAAGATGGCATAGAGAAGTTTTCATTCAAATCTTATGTAAAGACAAATATGATTTCTTATACATTGGATTCAAGATTGGTGGGTCTATCTTATGAAAGTGAAGCTGAGTTGTGTTCAAATAAGCATCCGGATGAGCAAGGAAGTTTCATCAATGTAAAGGCATTGAAATTCCTTGGACATAAAGATGCCAAGACTTCTATGATTTCTCATCTCTCTTAGAATGATCAGATTATATAGATGTGGGTACAAGTATTTTTAGTACCGAGAAGGGGTGATAAGGATAATCTCAATAAGAGTGATATATACATCTTAGATTATTTGGTAAATGTAAGGCAGTTGAATTTGATGAGGCATGTTTTGATTACAGTTAAGAATATTAAAGAAGGGAATATGAATGCTCAGATCATAATGTATTTGGCCTTGCTTTCTAATTTTATTATCAGATGTCTTGAATCACTTAAAGTTTCTTTCACTTCCAAGAGAAGAAATTGAAAGGTAATGATGGTTAGTGATGATACATTGATGAGGATGAATATGTATTTTTCTGTTGAATCCGGAAAATTCTACCCTTTACCAGAGGAAGAGGTTGAGGCAGCTCAGAAATATCAACAGACTCCAGAAACATCTAAAAAGGCAGGGGATAAGGGAAAGTTGAAAGGAGTGGTGGCTGAAGACAAAACCCGGAAAGCTAAGGAAACTCAATCTGCACCACCCAAGCCAAAGAAACAAAAAACCTTCTCAGATGAATTGGATGCTAAGTGGAGGGAAGAAAAAAAGAAGAGAAAATAAGGGGACCCTCAATTCATATTAGATCCTGTTGAGGATAAGGCCTTAAAAGAGAATGATTATGATGAGTTGGAAAGAGAATCAAAGTAAAATAAATTAAAGAAGAAGATTTCAGAAGAAGATATTGTTCAATCTCTTTTGAAAGCAACATAGATGGCTTCTGAGAAAATTCCGGATCCTAGATATTAACTTACTGAACCTTTACTAGAGACTCCTGGGAAAAAGTAATTCACTCTAGAAACGTTCAAAGGGAAAGAGGTTGTTGAATAAGTAGAGAAAACAACTAGTGAAGAAGTAGAGGAAGGGGTTGTTGAAGAAGAATAATAATAATAATAAGAAGTAAGTGCTAATCTAGATGACCTAATTAAACAATTTGAGGATTATCAAGAAGTTTTGAAACCTAAAAATGAAAGGATAAAAGCCTTGTAGAGGCAAGATGTGGATGATCAAAAAGATTTGATGAATCTGAAAAACTTGTTGATGAAGCCAATCCCAAAGGAAAAATATGACAAATAGACTCAATCTAATCTTTTGTTGCATTTCTCTTTCCTTGTGATTTTTTTTCCAACTCTAATGAAATTTTTGGTTGGTTGTATATTGTGTTTCAATGTTCTAATGTTTCAGGTACTCTATTTATTTTCCATTCCCTTATATTATTTATGAAAATCACAAAGGTGTAGAAGGAAAAATTTAAAATGGAGAAGGAAAACTTTCTATGTGAATATATCCTTAAAGTAAGTGGGAGTTTCATATTGTGAGGTTTGTCATTCCCGTTATAATTAAAAATCCATTTCGGAAATCCTGAATATAATCTTTAGAGTTTCATTTCCAAAGGGGGAGTTAGTTGTATTCATTATCATATATGAATAATGGAAGATAAGTTTTAATTTCAATGTCTAATGAAATTTTTTCAAAGTCCTTATATTCTTTTTCGTAAGGTTGTTTCTTCTTTCCAAAAAGTGGGAAATTGTTGAGTCAATAAGTTTTTCCTTATGAATTTTCCATTCCTTATTGTTTTGAAAATATCAAACACCTTATACATATGCAAATCTATATTTTTCATCTCTATGGAAAATTTACTTCTTGAAGGAAATTTACCCTAACCTAGACTTCCTTATACATACCAATATTTTTCATAAGTGTAAAAATCCAATTCATACCAAAAACCTAGGAATCATATAATGATTAGATATGAAGCATTCTGTTTTAGGATCTAAATTCTGGATATGAACTCTAATAAAGCTCCACTCCGAATTCTGGATAAAACTCTAACAAAGTTCCACTCTGAATTCTAGATACGAACACTTATAAAGTTCCACACCGAATTCTAGATAAAAACTCTAATAAAATTCCACTCCAAATTCTGGATACGAAATATAATAAAGTTCCACTCCGAATTCAGGATATAAACTCTAATAATGTTCCATTCTGAATTCTCGATACGAACTCTAACAAAGTTCAACTCTGAAATCCGGAATCCGAACAGCTATGAGTTCGACTCCGAAATTTTACAAGTTTGACTCTGAACATTTATGAGTTTGACTCCAAAATTTTACAAGTTCAACTCCGAAATTCTATGAGATTGACTCCGAACGTTTACTAGTTCGACTACAAACTTTTATGAGTTCGACTCTGAACATTTACTAGTTCGACTCTGAACTTCTACAAGTTTGACCCCAAAATTTGTATGTTCAGATTCTGAATTCTAGTGAAACCAGACTCTGAATTTCCTTAGAAATTCAGACTCTGGATTTCTACAGAATTCAGGTTCTGAATTCCTATAAAGAAGAATCTTAATATCTCTTAATTATAGACTCCAAATTCAATTTTGGTTAGACTTATAACTTTTATTTTCTTACATTCTGAACATCAGTTTTACTTATTCTTACACTCGTTTCATTAAAAAAATGATGTCCTTCCTTTATTTACACATGTTTTGTTATAAAATGATGTCATCCTTTATGTTTCTAACTAACCGTTGGTTGAGTGAAACGTGTACAGGTCCCTCCAAAATTTAAGGAAAATATGACCATTGGAGGAGGGAGCTGACCGTTTCCACAGAGCCTATAAATAGGATATCATTTGAAAGAGCTCAAAAAAATGAAGAGGTTGATCACTCTAGAGACCACACGTTGTTACGGTGATTTCTAGAGAGAGAATCTTTTCATGCCTTGTCCTTACTGAACTGCTCGTTCAGATTGCTTTGTACAACTTCGAATTTCGGTGATTACTTTAGGGATTTTGGGGATAGGAAGACAGAGGTGCCCACTACCTTGAAGTTCGAAGTCTTCCATGCTGAGGATGAAAGAGGTTCCAACTACCTTAATGTTGAGGGCTTGTAGTGATAGCAAGACAGAGATTACCATCTTCGTATCGAGGGCTTACCCGGGTGTGGGTAAGACAGACGTGCTTGAACGTATAAATCAAGGTACCCTTATTCAATGATGTTGTATACCCTTCTCTTTGGGTTAAAATATTTATATCTTGTTACGTGTAGTTTTAATACTTGTTTTTCCACTAATTTTTTTATTGTAAGGGAAGAATAATCTTATTATATTTCCATAGACTTTTACTCCGATTAATTTAGATTCTATATGCTTTATGGTAGAATCTCACATTTTAAACTTTGGTTAGGTTTCAATTTCTAGATTCATATTTCCGGAACCAGTTTTTCGGAATAACTTTCCTGATTTAAAAAAGTGCATAGAACTAGAAATTTTTAACTTCATACATTGTCCCAATCATTCAATTGGTGTTATAGGTGTTGTGAATTTTCTTATTTTAACTTTCTTAAACTTAGATCATTCCTTGTTTAAGGAAAATTTTAAATTGTACAACTCACCCCCTTTGGTATATTGAGCATCTACATCATTATTTCGATCCTACATGCATTAGGGTTCCTATCTCATGGTGAAACAAATGTCATGTTGTGTAACATCATTATATATATTTCATAGGTGTACTGTTTGTTTCATTCTAGAGTTATTACCTACTTTATATAACTAATCCTAGACAAAGTATTCATATATGAGGATCAGAGGCAATGATATCTATTTGGAATGAGTATGCTTGTCAAATACCAATCATTATTTTATAATGTGTCTAAAGACTATTATTTAATTATTAAAAAGTATATCCAATGGGAATTATTCTTAATTTTGTGGATATATAATATTACATCACCATGAAACTATATTCTCTATATTTGGGGTGAGTTATTATAGATTTTTTAAGGAGTACTATTATATTATATGATTATGGTGGAGAGTAGGATGTGTTTTATGGGCAAGGATAACCATAGATGTGTTGAAGGATTACTGATAACCTATCATATGTCAGGGTTGAGTCATTGATTAATTTTTTAGAAGATTTTATATTGTAGTTTATAAAGAGATTTTAGGAAAACATATATATTTTTTAGGATGTGGTCAATAATCTACTCCATCGATGAAAGATCTTGTTTGGGATAGATAAACACCCAGGAGTCAAACTGATATCAATGTTTCCATATTTAATATCCCCATAGAAGAAATTATAAATTAATATTTAAAATTATGATTTTATATTATATGGATTCATTAGGCAATGTGTATCACAATCGGGTTCTACAACTATATTTTTAATGAAATCCATGTTTATTCAATGTTTTTATGGTTATTTACATTTATTGAATAAGTTGATAGTGAAGAACCCCTATCAAATCCCACCCATTGAAAATATATTCAATAATTTCATGTGAGCTAGTAATTTCTCAATGATTATCCAATATATAGGATACCACTCAATATTTGTTATGGACAAGCATATTCCTATGTTTATATTTATATTTCATTATTATCAATATTAATTAGTGAAGATACTTTTATACGATATGATAAATTGATCTATTTTCATGGGAATGATAATTGTAGTGTTCAATTTGTTTCTATGTCTCATCATGGGGATATTTATTGGTCATATGATTCTGATAATCACGTTAGAGGTGCATGATATAGAGTATATGCAAATTATTTGTTGAATTCCTGAAATAAATAATTGTCATTATTTTTGTGAATATATAGAATTGTGAGATCTATTCCCATGTGTTTATTAACCTGGTATATGTTTTACCACATTTTAGTGTAGTTTTTCAACTTTTCATAGTTAAGAATTTTTTTCATGGGAATCTCCCATGATAGTGGTAGGGGTTTTGATTTTTCATGGACATTACGTTGAATATTTGAGTTCAATTCTCAATTTCTCAAACATTGTAACTCCTCTAACATCATCATCTATAATGGAACAAAAATTTGTGAGAAAAAACTAGTTCAACAATCCATTTTTGTATATTAATTTGAATATACTCTATTATATGGTTCATTATTTTCTAGATGAGGGAAATTCATTTTATTTAAATTATGAAAATATGTCACGTTGATTGGGTTTTATTTTAATATTGAAAACTATGGTTATCTATTTCATGTAAAAATATTTTTGGACTCATGATTTTCAATATATTATTGAGGATGTCAGATCATTGTATTTCATTCTTCTTGAATGATGTGGAAGAATTATATCAATTCTAAATTATTTTTCTCCTTTTTATATCACATGAGTGTTAGGTTGGAATTCTCCTTGAATGACATAATTTTAGGGCACTGATGATGGAAGGAATTCTTATTTGATTACAACAACATAATTTATTATAATTTTAAAATATTTAAAATTTTGGTTGATTTATTAACTTGGATATCAGACATTGATTTAATGTGTGAGTCTAGTGATTTTTAGGGTGATGTATGAGATTTACATAAGGCACCCTGATAATAGGGAATTTTATGATAGAGGGTAACTTATTTAAATGAAGTTGCAGTTATCTGTGTAAAATTTATTGGAGGTGTCAAGAACATGATATTTTGTGGTGGAATTTTGGATATATGAAATTATTTATGGGGATTCATAAAATTTATTGTTTGAGGAGGATCATCATGAAATTTTGTTTTGGAGAGTCTCTTTGTTTTGTGAGATAAGCATGATGGGGTTATTTTTTAGTTCGGTAGTTCATACATTGGAATATGTCATGGTGTAAATACTATATATCCAACCATTATAGTGTACTTTTTATGTACTAGAATAATTCAATATTTTTCTGAGTTTGTGTCTTGAAATTTGGTTTACCAAATCTTGAAGGATTAACACAATGTTCTTAGTGGGGTATTCCATCCACCTGATGTTTCCTAATGAATGAAATAAGTTATTTCAATAGTCATAATAAAAAGTATTATTCAATTTAATGTAGTTTTTGATGTGGTATGAGTTATCATCAATCATTTCATAAAGATATTACACATCATTTCGTCAATGATTTAATGTGAGTGGAGTTTTTTTTGAGGAAAAATCAATTTGTGTTAGTGAGGGTTCATGGGATTCTGAAGATGGCCATATCTAATTACTAACATCATTTTATATAATTTTTATATAATGTCATATTTAATCACCTTACCACTCTCGTATTCATTATAAAAACGTATCATCCATAATTGGGTGGACATATGGACTACACATTCAATAATCAAGAGGTCATGTTGTTCTCCTTCACTCATGACATGACTTGTTTATGGGTGTGGGTCCTAACTCAGGTAGTGTTTTTGTTAAATAAGTTTCATCAATCCAGCTTTTTTATTTTTTTGTTTGAAGAAAATTTTGTATTAATATACTAATATACATTTAATTAGACTTTTTTTAGATATCCAACAATTCATGGATTGGTATTAGTGTTGAGCACAATTGAAAAGGTTCAACAAGTCTACACCTGAATGACGAAAATCATTGATTTTATGAATTCCAACACTTATCATAATAGTATGACCCTATATATCTATATTGGACATAATGTGTTAATCAATTTATCTACTCATCATGTATAGTGAAATTAAACTCATGCGAGTAATCCTTCTCCAATTTTTTTGTCATTTTTATGTTATTATGACATTAAGATATGTAATATCGACTTGAACTTACAATTAATATGATAAGGAATCATGATGTATTTCATGTGTCCCAACATCATCTATATCATTAATATTGTTAACAAATTAATTATTTATGGGAACATTCATTTTACTGATGCTCTAAACTTGTAGGAGAAGTCTGTTTAGATTGGGGAAAATTGGGAGATAATGTTGTGAGGCCTGATATTCAATTTGTTCATGTATAATTGTAGTGTAGATTAATTGAGGAGTTTAGTTTAATGAATGAGTTAAATAAATGAGAATAACATTCCATTTATTTTTGGATTTTTTTTGTATAATTCCATTCACAAACACTACTTTTTTTAGATGATTAAAAAGATTCATTTTTATGAACTGTTTCCTTATATTGTGTTGATGACGTTTTTTTCATTCTATATAGATATGTGGTACCTCATGAGTTATATTATTTGTTCACACTTCCATTAAATACATGGCTTTTATTTAATTCTATTGGTCATGAATTTCTTTAGAGGTATCTAATATATGTGACCACTTTTTTCAAATCAATCTTCTTTGATTCCAAGGATCAGATATTTTTATAATAATTTTGTTATTATTATAGTGGAGATAGTTGAGTTTTTATAATTATTAGATCCACCATGCAATATATTCAAGACTATTTCAAGACATTTTGATGATACACGATGTCGTTTGTGATATTTGTGGATGTGTTTTCTTGGAGCATATCCTTCTGGAACAATATTTAGGATGGATACATTTTTATATACATTTTGTGTGAGGAATGGTTCACCTTGAATATAGAAATGAATATTATTGGTGTTTGAGAGGTTCTTTCTAATGTTAATGGTATATTATTCTATATAGGGACCCTTGAAATTCCTATGGTTGCAGTTTTGGTTGTGTGGTTTTGATATTTGGTGTTTACTGTAGATTATATGGTTATATATATATAAAGTCGATATTAGATGGTATTTTATATGATGTGAATCCCCCCCGTGAAATAGGATGGTTTATGAACAATATATAATATTTTAATTCCACTGATGGATTATAGGAGTGTTTCAATTTGAAATGATAACTATTGAAATTCCCATGTTAGGTAGATGTGCTGATCATTGAGTCTCGTATAGGGAAACATAAAGAACAACTTGCTATAGATATTTAAATAGTTGATCATGAGAATGAAAAAATGATATAGGATTTAGGATGGATGAAATAGGTATTTTTGGAAATTTATTTCATGTTCCACTACATAAAATATGTAAATTACATGGATCGTTGAGTTATTCCATGGAAGAAGGTCATGGGGGACTATTATACCTAAAACTGAATTCATCATCATGTGGTGTAATATATAATAATTAAAAAGGTTATTTTGTGTTTCTTTAAAACACATTCTACTAGGAGGATATATTGATTCAATTTTTTTAGAAACACTATCTCCCCTTGGATAAGATTTACCATTGGAATTAGTTTATCCAATATGAATTTTTTGGAGTTACGATGGGTTTTTCTAGAAATAACAGGTCATATTCCTCATGATTTCTAATTTTTTCATCTTTCCTCGAACTCTAGTGGAATTGAATCCATCTCACCAACATCCAAATATCAAATTTGAAGGTATAAACCCGTTGGATCGTCAACTATAACTGTCAAAAAATTACATATGATGATTTTTATTTATATCTTTGTATCACTTAATTTCATTATAAATGGGGAATCATGATAAAATATTCCTCTAGTTTTGTGTTGAGATTTAAGAGAGGAATCATGATAGTTTCTTGTGATGTGTTATGAGGTGGATTCCTTCATGGTCATTGGTCAGTGATCATAGATCTTCTTTTCTCTAACATTGAAAATTTATCTTCTAATTGATGTCAAAGATTCCTAACAACCCCTTTTATTTTGTGTCAATGATTGGGATTATACAAATATATTATATTTTTATAATGGTTTAATAAACCAAATAATGATAATAAATAGGAATCCTGAATCATCTATAATAGTGTGGTTTCTATCAAAATTTATTTAAACTATATTGATGATTTATCTTGATTACCATTATAGTGTGTAAAGTATTTAATTTATTTTGATATTATTTCTCATGATTAATTGTATAAAAAAATTATAAAAAGTAAATATTGAAAGATGTAATGATTAATTTATGATTCAATTAATTTCACTATCCATATCCAATTTAATTAATGAAATAGTATGTTTATTGTTGAATAATAAAAATTATTTTTCCTGGTTTTAAATAGATATTATTTGATTGTATCATATTTTTTCACACATATGAATAACGAATCAATTAATTCATTATGGTACTAATAAATTGGTTCACTAATCATTATAGTTTTTTGTTTTTAAATTCAATTCTATTTTTAAAGGATTGTATTCCATGGTTTTATTGTATAATATTCCTAGTGAGTGTGTTTATTTGAAAATAATTTTGATGATTTTTGTATGTGTTCAGGGATTCTATAAGAATTCACTAGTGAAATATTTTTATCACATTCTCGTTTTTCAAGTAAATAATATATTACTGACAAGAAATGTTGGAAAAATTGGGTTATTATTTCTGTTATAAAATAACCGATGTGATATAGGATTTTCTAGGACAGTTGTTAAATAAACAACATGATAATGCTTTTAAATGATTTATCATGCCCCATATTCTGTCATTCTGTTTTCTTCGATTAGGTGACCTGTGACTTTTCTCTCTATTGAAAATATCCTAGAAACGATTATTCAATGTCCTACCCTCCAACATAGTTTTTTCAATAACATTCATCATCTTTATTATCACTGGATCAATCAGTTTGATTTGTGGCACAAAATTATGCCTCACATGCCTCATTGTAAAAAAAATATTTGTGATGGCATAAACATCTGTTTTGAGATGTTATTTTTCTATATTTTTTCTTTCTATCATGGTATGTTCCATAATTTACTTTTTTACCATGCTAATTTCTTTACTTTGTAAAAGAATCCATGGAAGTGGTATCAATCAAATTTATGATTTTTGTGTGTTCTATCATGTGTATGTTCATGTACATTCATGTGTTTGGGGAGTGGTGGGGTGTGCAAGGGCTGGGTGGAGTCCATGGGGTGCGGGGCTGTCCAATGGTGTGGGAGTGTCTTGGGGTGTCCAATGGGGGGGCTCCATGGGGATAGGGAGATGTCTAAGGGGTATGGGTGTCCAGAGGGGTGGTGTCCAGGGTGTGAGGTTGGCTACTCGATGGGGTCAGGGGTTTCCAGGGGTGGGGTGTTTGGAGGGGTGTGGGCTATGTAGAGGTGGGGGAGGGTCAATACAAGGGATTTGAGGTGTCATGTGGGTGTACAAGATGTGGGGGTGGGATAAAACGGGTTTCATGGGCTTTCCATGGGGATGGGGTATGCAGGGAGGTGGTTTCCTGGGGTGAGGGGGATGTCTAAAGGGGTATATGGTGTCTAAGGGTTGGCGTGTGTCCATGGGGGGGAGTCCAGGGATTTGGGGGGTTGTCCATGGGGGTGTCATTATCTAGTGGTGTGGGGGCTGTCTTGTGGGGAGGGTTGTCTAGGGGTAGGGGAGATGTCCAAGGGGGTGGGGCTTTCTACGGGTGTCCAAGAGGGTGGTTGTGTCCAGGGGTGGGGGGGTTTTCCTGGGGGGTTGGGAGGTCGAAGGGGAGGTGGGGTGGTTTCCTGGTGCTGAGGGGGATGTCAAAGGGGGTGGGGGTGGCGTCTAGGGGGGTTGTCCAAGGGGAAAGGGTGTCTAGGGGGTGGGCGAGTCCATAGGTGTGTGGGGGGGGGATTTCATGGGGATGGGGGCAGTTAAAGGGGGTGGTGGTGTACATTGGGTGCCCAAGCAGTGGGGGATACTATCCAGGGGGTTAGGGGTTGTCCAAGGGTGTGGTGGTGTCCTGGGGGTGGGTGCATCCAGGGGTTGGGGGGGTTGTCCAGGGGTTCGGGGTTAGGCTTTCCATGGTGGTGTCTAGGGTGGTGGGATGGTGGCCAGGGGCTGAGGTGGTTGTCTAAGGGGTACAAGGTGTTTATGGGGTTAGTGGTTGTGTCCAGGATGGTGAGTGGGTTTCCAATTGGGTAGGGGAGTCTAGGGGTGGTGTGGTGTATGGGGGTTTGGGTGGCTGTCTAGGGGGGTGGAGGGTTGTCCTTGGGGGTGGGGGTTGTCCGGGGGGTAGGGGTTGTCTTAGTGGTTGTGGGATGTCCATGGGAGAGGGGTTTTCTAGGGGGTGTGGGTGTCCATGTGTGGGGGATGTCCATGGGGGTTGGGGGTTGTATAGCCCCAACCCCTGGACACCACCCCCACCCCATGGACACCCCCACCCTCTTTTACAGCCCCCTTAACTATTGGACTCCACCCCCACCCCATTGGACACCCCCTGGACACCCCCACATCTTGGACAGCCCCCCCCCAGACACCCCAACCCCCATGCCCACCCCCACCTCCATGCACCCCCTGGAAAACCCTCACAGACACCCACCCTCATGGACACCCCCAACCCCCTAGACACCCACCCATGGACACCCACACCCTCATGGAAATCCCCCCAACCCCATGGATATCCCCCACCCCCCATTGAAATAGATTATATACTAGAGCATGTTTTCCAATGGTTTTTTTACTGTTGGTATACATATATCCCAACGGTTTACATGAAACCATTGAAATAAATTATATGTTGGACAACATGTATTCCAAATGTTCTTGAACCATTGGTATATATATCTAAATAGTATCATTGAAATGGTTGGCATATATTAACTTCAGGCAGTCTATAAAAACATTTTCAGTAGAACAATTGGTATATAGATATTGCAATGGCCATCATTCAAATAGTGTGTGAAACTTTTGAGATATTCTATCACAATGGTTTCAGGGTATATACCAATGCTTTCAAATCTATGGGATATGTGTAATTTTCAGTAGTGATTTTACACATATTTTAATATTTATACTTCTAATTTCATGTTTACGGAGGGGTGAATTTGGTATTGAGTTGTACCAGGAATTTTTATTAGTGTACCTTCAAAATAAAGGATCCAAGATGAATTTAAAATTGTTTTATCTAACAATATTTTGTTTTTAAAATAATTGTCATGCCTGTCTTTATTAAATACCCATATTTTTGTTTTTATTTCAAAATTGTTTTACATTCAAATTATGATATTTTTTAAATTAATATAATGTTTTCTTATATTAACAAGATGTATAATATCAATAATTTTATAGATCAAAATGAGTTGGATATGGATTATGGAAAATCAAATGAGAAATGAAAATGAGGAAGGTGTTGATGCCGTTTTGGAATTTTCTAAACTAAATGTTTCGAGAAATGTCATTTTCCCCGTCCATGACTGAAATGTTTGAATATAAATAATTTTAAAAGTAGAGAGATCAATGATCTTCTGATTGGTCATGGATTTAATCAACGTTATAGCCCTTGGATTTGGCATAGTGATATTTGAATGAATGTCAGATTTATGGATTATGATGATTTGAATGATGGTAACTCTAATTGAATTGAATAATTGATTCATGATATTGTATTATAATAAATTGAGATATAACCGACGGTTTCACGTAAATATGGTGATCCTTAAAATCTAGTTTAACCTAGTTGTGCCAATTTACAGTTTTTTTCAGCAGTGTTGTGATTTATTAACCTTAAATAGAAACATGGATTGAGTGACAAATGTTTTACACATCTGCTATAATTGTTGAAAGGCATTATTCCAAAAGACAATGATCTTCTAGATTCACATTATAAGGCCAAAAATATATTTTTCTTTGTGATATTGGGATACAAGAAAATAGATTCATGTATGAATGATTGTATGATATATAGGAAGAAATATGAATTTCTGTTAGAGTTTACCAAATGTGGGGAATCAGAGTATAACATGAATGAAAAATCACAGGCTTATGTAGAGATTACAGAGATCCCTTCCAAGGTATTTTAATACCTTCCTATAATTCATCGGTTGAAAATTTTATTTTCTAATTCACATGATACAAAATGTTGATATGGCATGATGATGAGTGGATATGTGATGAAAAAATACATAATCAAGTTGATTTTTCAAATAGGATGAAAAATTATGAGCAACATCATCCATTTCGAAATGAAATTAGAAATCTTAGACATATGTTTCACACAGATGGACCTAATCCATACTAAACTATCAGAAGACCACATAGTTCCTTGCCTATTTATTGGTAATTTACAGCCTCTCTCATAATATTTGTATAAAGTGAAAATATTCATATTGAGTATAATGATATCTGGTCTGATGAAACCAATAAATGATATTGACATTTTATTTTCAGCATCGATTGATGATTTGAAACTTTTATAATAGGATGGTATTAGGGTGTATGATTTTTATAAAATGGAATATTTTCAACTACATGAAGTGCTTATGTACCTTATAAATGACATACTAAAGTATGGAAAGTTTTATGGATATAGTGTCAAGGGGAATAAAGCATGTCTAATTTGCGTACAACAGACATCATATTGTAAATTTCATCATGGGAGGAAAATAGTATACATGGGTCATCAACTGTTTTTCCCTATGGATCACTATTATAGCAGAATTAAAACTGCCTTAAATAGAACACATAAATTTGATATTTCTCCAACAACATTATCCCCTGATGTGTTTTTTGAGAGGGTGAAAAACCTTGACGTTACATTGGGAAAGACACATAAATTAGGAAATGATAGACATATTTGGAATAAAAAGTGAATATATTTTGACCTACCATATAAGAGATATTATGATTTGAAACATCATATTAATGTGATGCACATGTAGAAGAATATCTGGGATAGTTCGATTTGAAAATTGTTAAATATTAACGGAAAGACTTAAGATGGGTTTAATGAAAGATTTGATATACTTTCAAGGGGAATACCTTTAGAGTTAGCTCCCACTACTAATGGAAGATGGAAAATTATTTCCTTGGCTTGAAATAAATTATCCAGATGGGGGAAAATTAGCATTATTCGGTGTATTCATGATATGAAAATGACTCAAAGTAATTATTCAAATGTATAATTATTTTTCTCTTTGATGTGTTTAAACTTGATAGGTATGAAATCTCGTGATTTCAATGCCATGATGCAACAACATCTACCAGTGGAATTGTGTGGAATAATTCCCATTCGTGTCAAAAATTCTATAATGAATTTGTGTTAGTTTTTCAATTCAATTTCTAATAAGGTGATTGATTTGAATGATGTGAGATTTTTTAAAAGGATTCAATTTTTATACATTTTCAATTGTAAATGTATTTTCCTCTATATTGTTTTCATATAATGGTACATTTAATGGTTTATCTGGTTCAAGAAATAATGATTTGTGGACTTGTATATCTTCTATTGATGTATCCTTTTGAATGTTTTTTTGAAAATATTGAATGATTAATTTAAGAGTTCATATCGACCTAAAGCCTCCATTATTAAAAAGTATATTTCTGAGGGGGTAACAGAGTTTTGCACGAGATACATGGCTATGGAGGAGCACATATGTGTGTCTTCATATCTCCGTGAATGAGTTAATAATGAGGGAAAGATGATTCATGGCATGAAAGTCAAATCATTGTTAGCTAAACAGATTATCAATGTTGAATTATACATCTTAAATAACATAGATACTACTCAACTGTATATCACAGTGCACATTAATGAGATGAAACAATGACTTCCAAAGAATAATATTGGGTTTTACAAACATATATGTGATTACATTTTCCGGTTATGACATTAATGGCTTTAAATTTATTTAAAAAGCTCATAAAAATAGAAGTGTTGTTTAGAATAGTGGTGTATTGGTGTTTATAGAAGCAATGCATTTTTTGAGTTATAAAGTCAAAAACCCAATTTCTGCATCAGGTTCTTATTATAGAGTCATTGAAGAAATATAGAATGTTGATAACATTAAAATTAATATTCTTATTTTAACTAAAACTGGATTATCGGTAAAAATAGGGTTAAACATGATGAATTTGGAATGACAGTTGTTACTGTGGATAGATTGGTAGACACAACAGATTATTCTATAATGGAAACACATGAAAAAGAGATTTATTATCTAGTTGATCAATCAGATATGAAGTGGTCTGTTGTTTTACAGGGGATAAACAATATGTTGCTGAGGATCAACTTGATTAAGATGATGATTTATGTTTGATCCCTACTTCCATGGAAAGATTAACAGAAAATAAAGATGATCATGTTGAAGACATGGCACGTACCATAATGAATGATTGTGATGAAAGAATTTGGGAAGACAATCCATTTGTACATTCTCAATATTATAGGTTACAATTGATTATTTCTTTTTTACATTTATTATTTTCTTAAAATGTTACAATTTTTTATTTTTTAAATTTTTTATATTAGTTTTTCATGTTTACCATTACATTACTTATATATATATATTTATTTTGATGAAAGAAAATTATATTACCATGTTTTCCATGATTAACATGTTTACCATGTCTACCATGATTATTATAGTTTACCATAGTTTACCTTTACATAAATTATATATTTACTGATTTTGTTGAATGTCAATTACACTGCCCTATTTTCCATGTTTACAATAATTACCATTGTTTATCATGCATACAATAGTAACCATGTATACAATTACATAACATAGCTCAATTTTTCATTTGTTGTTTACAATAGTATTATAATATTTGAATTTGTATATTTATAAACCAATGGTGGAATTTTTTATTTGAATGGAAATGATAGATCATTCAGATGATCAACCACATGATTCTAGAGATGAGCATCATGATCATACCTCTAGGAAATTACATTTACATGCTCTTCTTGATGTTCCACAATCTTCCTCATGTACTCCCATTATTCTAAATATGATTCCAAGAGTTAGTAAATGTGGACACACAAATTTACCAAAATTATCATGTGCCTGTAGCCAGAACTAGATGATACTCGTTTATTTTGATTAGATTGATATTCCTAGAGGTCAAAATGCAAATACATTTAATATTTTTGTATCAACACACGGTAAAATAAAAGTTATTATTTTTTATGATGATTGGAAAAGTGTGGACAAAGAGATAATATCATAGTTGAGGGAGATGATATTAGTATGTTATTTTTCTATTGTTTAACTAATCATTAAATGTTTCTAATATAATATGTTTACCTTTTATTTATTAGAAGAAATTTGATATTCTTGACCTTATAGGAGTCATGAGGAAATATATATCGAAGGCTAAAAGGAGATGTAGGGATTTAAAATCAACCATCACATCTAATTTCATTTTTTGGTCATAGGAATCATGAAAACCCATGCCATATATATCCTTTAATAGATGAAGTAACATGGATAATTTTTTTTGAATGTAGAAGAAAAGATTCATTTTTGCTAAGGGAAATGTAATATTTTCTATGATTTATTATATAAATGTTCACATTAATGTTTTCATAATGATTTATTATTCTTAATTTATAGGAAACAAGGACATCTCATTAGGAGATCCAATATGAAAATTTATACCCTCATATTTTATCTTAGGTAGGTTATACAATATTAAAATTACAATTGATGGCAGCAAAATTACAAAAACGTAGAGATGAGTCTTCAAGCTCTATAGGGGCTACCACTCCATCCACTCTATATAGACATGAAAAATGGAAGACTGCTATAATGAAAAAAGGGGCAGTTTATTTTCAATGAATCAAGAATAGTAACTGAGAGGATTATAAGATATTTATTTTATTTATAGAAATAATTATATTATTTATATAATTTCAATCATTAAAAAAATCATCAATTAATTAATACGTGATTCTCTTGAGGAGAAAAGCTCAGAGGGGTTATTTATAGATGCTACAATGCAAGATATTTTATCTGAATCATTTGGAATGCCCAAACACCCTGGTCGTGTGTGAGGATATCCAACCGATGTATTGTTAAGAAATGTACTTCCACATTCTTAAACAACATCCATTGAGTGTGATTATTTAAAAAATATAATTCTTGGAGTATGATGTTCATAATATTAATTCGAAGTTTGAGGAAAAGATTATAGCATCATTACAACCTATGTTTGTAGACATACAATGAAAATTTCAGACTGCAGCTCCCACTCCTCCACCTCCCCCTACAGACCCCATTATTTATCCTCCACCTCCACCAGTAGCTCCCACTCCCCCACCTCATTCTATGAACCCCATTTTCTATCTAACTCTTCTTCCAAAATTTCCTACTTATAGTGTGTTTTATGTTGTTGATCCTCACAATCATATAGTTGCATATGGGCTGGTATATTCAATAAGAGATAAAATTCATCATCAATAGTTAGAGTTAGAGAATCATAGGGTCACTGTACTAGATATTATAGATAGATCATCTCAAGTACCATTACCAATATATGTGGTGATTAAATTTGGACATAGTATCAACCACTTTTTAGTTCAGCCATCCAAACATCTACGACTCAGTAACATTGAGGTATGTATGTTATATCTATTGTTTTCATTTTTATTAAATTTGTTTTAACATTTTAAAACTAATTTTTTTTCTATTTATTCATACAGGAATACATAAATTTTAATGAAATTATTTATAGTAAACAAAAAAGACAAATGGCTATGACATAAGATAAAGATTATAGTAGTCCTGATAGATTGTCAAGATATTCAAATATTATAGAGGATCATTATTACTTTCCAATAGAATCTCATGTTTATGGACGTTTAATAAAATTGGGTGTTATAAAAAATGATTTCATGGAGATTTTCATTAGAGATATGTTGGGCATCAATGTGGGGAATATTTTTCCATGTACGTTTTAACACCGTTCCCGGTGTTATATTTATTAAAAGTGCATACTTATGTCTGTTTTATGATAGGAATCATTATAACATGTGTTTTAAGAATGAAAGGATATATTTATATGGATTTATGGACACACATTTTGTTTCCCAATAAGCACCTACATTGGATGATGAAAAATGAACCCATTAGATTGTTGAACACTTTGAACAGAATATAATCATGCAGTGTTAGATGATGCCTTTTTGGGAAAGGTATAATAAATATATTTGGAAAATTGTTCATTATATTTTAACATTAAAAACACATTATTTTATATTCTCTATCAAAGTTTATGTGCAGGGAGGTTTTACGAATATGTTGGAAAAGTATGTTTAAATTTCCTAATATTTTTTTTATTATAATGATTTTTAAATTTGTCTAATTAGTAATAATTTCTAATATGGGATGGGTCTACTTTCAAGAAAACAAAAAAGAAAGGAGTTACATGATCAAATATGTAATAGTAAACTAAAATAACCATTTATAATTTGTAATTTTGAAATTAATACATAAAAATGATATTATAAATTTACAATGATTTAAAACAAAATGTCATGAACAAAAAGGCGTTGTCGAATGCGACTATTATATGTTATGATTTTTGTATGAAATATTTACAAATGGCACAGTTGTGAAGTTTGAGCTATTAAGATTTCCTTATAAACACTGCCATAATATTTTATTATATTTATACATTATATATGTCAAATACAGTCCATAAATTTTTTATCTATTTGATGACCCTAAACACTATAGTGTTCATGAAGATTAACACTTACTGGTGAATTGGAAAAATTATTTAATAGTTTTGATTGGATTTTACTCTGTTTGTAGTGTCAAAAACTAATTTTTTTTAAATTGTAATTATATTTGTGTCTTTGGTAGTTTTTTTGTTGGATTTATGGTTTTTTGTTAAAATTTTATGTTTTGAATGTGATATATGTGAATGTTTAATTTTTTTCAATGGTTCTTCTTGTTTTGGTGTTGTTATGATGTTTTATATTATGGATTCTCATCTAGGTTTTGGTTTCTTTTGGTCTGGTTTCTTATTGTTTCACGTATTGTCATATTATAATAATGGTTTCATGGGTGGTGGGGGTGTCTAGGGGGGTTTCCATAGGGTAGGGGTGTCTAAGCAGGTGGGGGTGTCCATGGGTGGGGGATGTCCATGGGGGAGGGGTGGTGTCTAGGGGGTGAGAGGGTGTCCAAGGGTGTAGGGGTGGGATGGATTCTAGGGTTGTGGGGCCTGTCCAATGGGGTGGTGTGGTGTCTAGGGAGTGGGGGGATATCCAGAGGTGGGGGAATGTCCATGGGTAGGGTGTGTCTATAGGGTGTGGTGTTTAGGGGTGGGATATGTCAATGGGTGGTGGGGTCATGTCTAGTGGTTGGGGTGGTGTATATGGGTTGGGAGGGTATCCAAGGGGTCGGGGTGGGGGGATTTCCATTTAGCTGGGGGCTAATAAGGGGTTTGGGGGAGCGTGTCCTAGAAATGGGGGGGGGGGCTGTTCAGTGGGGTTGACAGGTTTTATGGGTGGGGGCAATCTAGGGGGTGGGTGGGGTGGGAGGGATGTCTAGTGGGTGGGTTGTACAGGGGTGGGAGAGTGTCCAACTGTGTCGGGGTGTCCAAGGGGGTTGTTCATGGGGTGGGGCGTTTAGTGGGTGGGAGGGTGTCCAGTTTGAGGGGGTGCTCCTATGGGGTAGGGTGGCTATCCAGGGGTTGGTGGTGTTCGTGTGTTGGGGGGGGGTCTAGGGGGTGGGGGTATCCAGGGGGTGGGGTGTCTAGGGGTGGGTGGTTGTTTAGGGGTGGGGGCATGTCCAATGGGGTGGGGTGGTATCCAGTGGGTGGGAGGGTGTTCAGGGGGTGTGCTTGTCTAGGGGTGGGGGTGTCTAGGGGATGGGAGTGTGTCCAGGGTTAAGGGTATTCCATGGGGTGGAAGGTATGTCTAGGTGTGGGGGTGTCTATGGGGTGAGAGGGTGTCTGGCGGGAGTCTAGGGGTTGGGGGTGTTTAGGGGGTGGGGGTTTCAAGGTGGTAGGGGTGTATTCCAACAGGTAGGGGGTTGTCCAAGTGGTGGGGCTGTGTTTAGGGGCTATGGCTATTTTGGGTGTCGGTGTCCATGTTGTGGGATAGTGTCTAGGGGTGGCGATGTCTAGGGGGTGGGAGGGTGTCATGGGGTGGGAGCTATATAGTGGGGTGGGGGTGTCCAATGGGTGGGAGGGTGTCCAAGGGGTGGGGGATGTCCAGTGGGGCGGGGTGGTATCCAGTGTGTCGGAGGGTGTAAAGGGTTTGGGGTTGTACAAGGGGTTAGGGTGTCTAGGGAAGTGGGAGGGTTTCATATAGTGGGTGTAGTGGAGGGGGTCAGCCTAAGGTGTGTGGGTGTCGGGGGGGGGGGGGGGTCAAGGGGGTGCGGGTGTCCATAAGGTGGCGGACTGTCCAGGGGGTAGGGGGTATCCATGGGGTGGGGGTGCCTATTGTGGTCTCTGTAGAGGGTAGGGGCTCTAGAGGTGATGGGGGGATAGTGGGGGGGATAACTAGAGGTTAGGTGGTGTTTAGGGGGTGGGGGTGTCCTTGGGGTGGGACAGTCTAGGGGGTTGGGGCTCTAGAGGGGGTGGGGGTTTCCAGGAGGTGGGGTGTCCATTGGGGGTGGGACGGTGTCCATGTGGGGAGGGGCTATCTAGGGGGTGGGGTGTCTAGGTGGAGTGAGAGTGTCTAGGGGGTGGGGGTGTCGAGGGGGTGTGAGGGTGTCTAGGGGTGGGGGCTGTCCAGGGGGTGGGGGCTGTCTAGGCGGTGCTGTGTTTTGGGGTGGGGGTGTCTAGGGGGTGGTCGGGTGTCCAATTTGTGGGGGCATATCCTCTGGGGTGGGGTGGTGTCCTGAGGGTGGAATTTTGTCTAGGGGTGGGGGTTATTGAGGGGTTGGATCATGTCTAGGGGTAGGGGTGTCCAGGGGGTGGGGGCTGTCTAGGGGGTGTCTAAGGGGCAGGAGGGTGTCCTAGGGGTGGGGGCTGTCAATGGGTGTAGGGTATGACCAAGGGGATTTAGGTTTTTTAGTTGACATTGTATGATTATAATGTTATGTATGTGAATGTTTAATTTTTCCTTTGTTCTTCTTGTTTTGTTCTAGTTATGAGGTTTTTATTTTATGTATTCTAGTTTGGTTTTGGTCTTGTTTCGGTCTGTTTACTTCTTGATTCATGTCTTCTTTGTCAGAGCATAGTAATTTTGAATAGTTGTATTAAAAAAATTGTTTTTATGACTGTTATTTTATAACCTACATAATAAATTAATGGGAATGGGTTTTTACATTGGTTATTTAATAACCGACATAATATATATTTTTTCACTTTGGTTAAACGATAACTGAAATGAAAAATGGTTCACATACTAATTTAAACGTCGGTTATTTTATAACCGACTGAATTAATGAATGGGAATTTTTTTCATGATGGTTTTTTAATACCTGACGTATAATATATGTTTTCAAGTCATTTAAACAATATCCGACATGAAAAAGCATCATAAACTGGTTTATCATGTTAGTATTTTAATAACTGACATGAAAAACGATTCAGTGGAGCAGTTTATTACATTAATAATGTAAAAGAAGACGTAATAAACTATATACCTCATCATTTATTTAAAAAACAACATAATGAATTTCAACTCTGAAGTGTTTTCCATATCGTTTTGTAAGGAATCGACTAGAAACGTGATTTATATTTATGATTTTGAATCGGTTTTAAAATTACCATTGTCAAGGGGGGTGGGGGAGCTTTCCCAGAGATAGGGTGTCTCCCAATGGTGGGGGTTTCCTTGGAGGGTTGTCTGGGGGTAAGGGACTATAGAGGGGGTGGGGGAGTAGTGGGGTGGGGGGCTGTCCAGGGGGAATGGGGGTGTCTAGGGGGGGTTCTGTTGAGGGGGGACCAACCATGTCCATGTAGAGGGAGGGGGCTTTCCAGGGGGTGGGGTTGTCCAGGGGGTGGAGGAGTGTCTAGGGGGTGGGGTATCCAGGGGTGGGGGTGACTATGGGGTGGTGCTATCTTGGGGGTGAAGGTTTTCCAGGTGGTAGGGGTGCGTAGGGGGTGGGGGTGTGTAGTGGGGTGGTCGGGTGTCTGAGGGTGGGGGGTTTTCATGTGGTGTGGGGTGGTGTCTTTTGGGTTGGATGGTGTCTATGGTTGGGGGATGTCTAGGATTGGGAGGGTGATCAGTGGGGTAAGGCTATCCAGGTGATGGAGGGCTATCCGGGGGGGTGTTAGGGGGTAGGAGGTTGTACTTGGGTGTGGGGGATGTCCATGTGGGTTGGGGATTTCGAAGGGGATTTAGGATTTTTAGTTGTAACTGTGTGTTTTGAATTTTATGTATGTGAATGTTTAATTTTTTGTTCTTCTAGTTTTTGAATAGTTAAGATGTTTTTCTAGTATGTATTCTGGTTTGGTTTTGGTCTTGTTTTGGTCTGTTTTCTTCTTATTTCAAGTTTTCTTTTGCACAGCATAGTAATGGTTGAACAGTTGTATTAAAAAATATTGGTTTTTGTGATAGTTATTTTATAATCAACATAATAAATTCATGAGAACAGGGTATTACATTGGTTATTTACTAACCATCTTAATATATATGTTTTCACATCGTTTAAACAATAAACTACTTGAAAAGTTGTTCATAGACTACTTTTTACGTTAGTTATTTTATAACCGATGTAATAAATTCATGGGAATTTTTATAATGATGGTTATTTAATAACTGATAATGTATATATGTTTTCGCGTTAGTTAAACAATAAACAACATGGAAAAAGTATCATAGACTGCTTTATCAATTTATTTGTTTGATAACTGATGAAAAAAATGCTTTGGAGGCATAGTTTATTACCTTTGTTAGGTAATGAAACATGTACTAAACTATATACCTCATCAGTTAATTAAAAATCAAAAAAATAAACCACAACTCTAAAGTGTTTTCCACATCAGTTTGTAAGGAATCAATGGGAAAAGTGATTCAGATTTATGTTTTTTGCATCGATTTTAAATTAAACAATGTAAAAATAACATTAAAAACATATCTTGTAATAATGTCGACCAAAAACAAAATTAAAAAATAATAAATAGCTGATGTAAAAATCATTTTCTGAACTAGTGATTGATGTGCAATTTGGTGAATCTGAAACGTTTATTATATGGAAATTTTTTATTGTTTTCCAATGATATTAGTAGTGACTAATTTTCGATGATGGTGGATTGGAATTTTTTGTTCCATATGGTACTGGGGATGACATTTGATAAATTATTGTAATATTGGATATGGGATTGATTGATTATTTATAAATGGTGATTACCTTCATGGGTTTGGTTTACTATAAATTTTCACATACTGATTCCAACACCATGGAAAAATTTTCACTATTAATATAATGTGTATATTTAGTTATGGTAGAATAGGATGACACCTATATTAAAAAGACATAAGGTAATGATATTTAGATTATTAGGTGATCCTAAAGTATAAATTTTTGTTTTTAACAGTAATGATATGATGTAATTAATTATGAAACCATAGGATGATTGGACATCAATTATTCAATGAGAATTGTGTAAAATATGATAATTGAAATATGATTCATGATTTATTCTTATTTATTGTTGAAATTTACTACCATAATCATGTTTAAAATGTGTTAATGAATGGTGATTAAATTAATATATAATTTAATAAATGAATCATAATTAAAAATAACAATTCAAAAATGGTGAATGATAATAATATTAATGATTGTATTTGTGTTTGGGAATTTTTAACCAAGGATGAAATAGTGATATTCAGGTGTCTTGTTGGATAATATCTATCATTGAGAAAAAATCTAGGTAGTTTCCTATTGTATAGTTTTGGTCTATATATATGTTTATATTGTCTGATCTTATATGCTTCACTATCTAGGTATCAAAGGAAACCAACACCCAAATTTTCAGCATCAATGTTTGGGTGGAAATTAATATATTACTTCTCCACCTCTCATATTCTATCCTATAAACTTTTCTATGATATGTTACCTTACAGTGGTGGTGATATTTTATCATATATTTTATAAACTCAAATTGGTTGTAATGTAACTCAATATTACAATATATTTATATATACGATATTATTGATTTATATATAACATACAGATTGATACGTTTTGTGTTTCAATATTTTTCCATGAGTGTATTGAATGGGTTGTTGGGGATTTAGGAAAAGATTATGATATGCAATCTAAAGTTTCTTACTAACATATATATGGTTATATATTATAAGATAATGAGGGGATTTTTATGTTCGAAATGGAATTCATGATGATATAGTGATATTGTTGGGATATATCTACATACATTATAGAATGATAACATTTGGTAGTAATTAACAGAGGTCACAAGTTGTTGCGGTGTTGGAGATATAGATGTTGGTATGATGAATCTTGGAAAAATTCATATATATATATATATATAATATTTTATATTTAAATTATTACTTTTATGTTCTACTTGGTGAGTGATCCATAATGATTATGATGTCTGGTTTAGAAACCTGTGTAATTAGTAGGGTTCAATACGTATTCACAATGATATGTTTTAATTTGTCAACATTTTTCATGAGAGGATCCATGTAATCCTACCGAGTGAAAATTTATACCCATCCTATGTGTATATAAATATTTTTTAGGTCTTTAAGAGTTGGTCGATCATTGTTCATAGTGTTACTAGTTTGGTGTTTTTTTCAGGATCTATTAGGTTTCTTATTCACTTCATATGTGTTTTTTGAGTTATATTTTATGATAATTAATAATTTATTTCAATAAATAACTTAATTTTTATTATATCAATAATTATACATAGTGTTTACTGGTGGATCAAATATTATCCCATGTTCAATAAAATTATGTAATGATTAATATTCCAGGAATTTTTTATTATATACTTTTGCAGATTATCTTCATCAGATTTACTATATGATTAAGGCATTAGAGGGAAAAAAATGTCAAAAAATCTACCCAATGATTGGTACCAGTTGAGTGGGTTTAATGGAAACGTTTGAATGTAATAATGAATTTCTATGATTTTATATTCGTTTATGAAAGGGGATGTGTTGATTTATCTATATGGTTTGAAAAAATTATAGAGTCTCCCATGTCTATAACAAGAAATATATTTCATAGAAATTGATATAAATTGAAATATATAATGAAGGTAAATAATTAGAAAAATTATTTATGACCCTTTATCAAAAATGTTTTAAAATGTCATCCCAACGTCTGATAATGATAATAATAATATTATTTTTATTATTGTAATATTTATTGATAATCCCATATTTTAAAAAATTGATATCTAAATAAATATTTATTTATTTAAAATATATTATTGAGTTTATTATTTTCAAAAGGCCCAAAACTTGTTCAATGAATCCCCATGAGAATTTTTCAAAACATGAATATTATTTATTTAATGAAAATAATGTATCATTACATAGATAAATAGAATAATATTTTATTATCTATATTCAATAATAATTATTCATTTTTATATTCATGTAACATTTAAATAATTATTTTGACATATTCTCTAAATAGTGAAATAAATTAATATATATTTTCAAACTTTTAAATATTAATAAAAACCTATATTTCAATATAAACAGTATAAACACAAAAATATCATATCCCATAATTTATGTGTTCAACAAAACATTAATTATTATTAACACATTAGACAATATTATTCTTTATTTATAATATGACATTCGAAATCTTCTGAAGAGATTCGAGATACAGTTTGAATAACACCCACTCTGACTCCATCCGGTATAAAAATATGGATGTTACATAAGGTCAAAGATTATCATGAAGAAACACATTAGGTTCTCATAGGGAATGTATTAAATTCCACAATAACACTGATGAGGAAGAATTTCATTTCCATTCATTCCTGAACAAACATCCTCATGATATTACAATATCGTTTTATAAAAAACAATCTTATAATGGAAAATTAATTACATCTGATTAATTTTGGGAAAATATGGTATTATTTTAAATATTAATAAAAAATAATGATATTAAATCCATAATGAATATTTGGTCATTTTTCAGTTATCATATTTTTTTGGATTAAATTTACAAAATGTTTCAGATATTTATTGTTTTGATATTATTTACATGATGTGATATATATACATGAATGAGTGGTTAGAATGTTTTTCTGTATTATGATTATATGAATTTCATGGAATATTTTTCACATTCTAATATATGTTTTATTCACTATAATGGAAATTTTTATTCATTACAACATACATCAAAGAAATATGTAAAATTTCTATGTAGATCTATTTTCATGCATGAGGGTGGAAACATAAAATATTTCACACGTAATATTTTTTTTATTCTTCTTTTAATTCTAAATTAGAGTCCATATATGTGTCTAATTTCTTCCATGTTTCAATGTATTTTAATATTGACATTGAGATGTTATGAAGCTGTGAAAATATCCATTTCCATTTGATTTTTCAGGTTTCTAATTGAGAAACATTATCCACAAAGAATAATATAGAATATAAATCCAATATATCCAATTTCACCAATAAAATTCAGAAATGCTAATTCACATGGGGGGAAAAGGTAATATTTAATTAAGAACCCCAATAATTAGATACATGAGCTTATGAAGGGGATGAGAGTTAGGATTCATCTTTTTTATTGGAGGTATCCCAACTGAAAATGAGGACGAGTTACTTAATAAATATTATTTTTAAAGGGGGATTGATGATTTTGTGTGTTAAGGAAGATGACTAATTCGGAGAGAATATAATATGTGTCACAACCCCCCTCCAAACAAAGTGTATCCCTCTTGGGATGGAAATGTGAGAAGGTTGATAATGTCCCCCGGTTCCCGCCTCCAGTAGGCCACGGGTTGGCGATGAGCAGTGAGGGTATATTAAACACATTGATGGAAGGAATTACCCTCTACGAGAACACATGAAGAAGAGGGAGATATGATAGAAAATAACCAACTCCAACTCAGAATGATATATAAATGCTTTCCCAAGTACAAATATGTAATGTTAGGATGCCTACTACAACGGAATGGGGGAAAAACCGAAAATACCCAAATGGATGTAAAAACAATAGCAACCACATGCCCAAATAGCTCCTGCATCCCCAAGATCATAGAAACTAGCTTGATCTCTAATCTTCTCCAATTGACCTGAAAAATATTTTATATATACATAGGGTGAGTATAACTGTATACTAAGTAGGAACCTCTATAGAACCTCTTGTACAAAAGTAAAGAAAGCATGCTAAAGCTGAGTGAACAACATGTGAAACTAACTCCTAACCAAAATATCTATATTATGTTCCTAGATTCACTAAGGATACTCTTACCAAGTAACTCATACAATTGTATATAATATAATAAATAATATCATGGGTACCCCTCTACTACTTCCCCACTAGTTTTCCACTTTTCCCCAATGTCGCACATCCTAAGCATCTCTCTCCAAGAAGGCTTGCCCATAGTCATATAGGTGAAGCAGCACAACATCCACCTCGGGAAACCAAACCCCCACACCCATGTAATCCATGTCAGCATGTAGTTTTTAAGAGAAACCAAAACTCTCATTACGTGTATCATACATCCGGTATTATACCTCAATCCATAACAGCTCACCCACTATGTAATAATCTTTAAGCCATCACAACCTATACATGTTACACGTATAGTAGTCCATAGTATACTATTTCAATAATATTTTTGTGTGAATAACAAAAAGACATTACTTCCATGTACAAATATACATGGGGGAACTACCAATTGTGCCTACGAGCACAAGTATATACCAAGAGAATAGAGCGGGGCCAATGGTGGTATTCATACATCCATCCTCCCACCGGAAATTTGGGGAAACACCCCCAGGGATCAGAATCCCTGGGGTGTCAGTTTCACTAACTGGTAGGGTGGATTAGCTTATAGAAACAAAAAAATGAATGAATATAATATATGTCTCTACCAAACCATTGGCATAACATAGTCTTGGACTCAACTGTAGCTAATGTCTCTCAAACTTCGGGCTGCCACATCTATGTTCAGGTACCCAGTAAGAAAACAACCATTTAAATAGATTTATTAAATAACATCATTCCTTTTTTGTAAATTCCACATTATGTTAATTAATTCGTTAAACATTAATTAAACATTAATAGTGTCGAAATTATATTTCATTTTCATCACACCTGAAGTCAAATGTCCTCAGTATTGTGTCCCAGTAAATTCCAACCCCATGGGTTAACAACATTTATTCAATTATTTAATCATAGATTTATTTTCCCATATTTATAGGAATTATAGAAAAATATTAAATTCTACTAAACACAAGGGGGATCCACAAAGTGAGTAAATGAACTACCATCGAGTCTTTTCTGCCTATAGCAAGAGTGTAGACCCATCCATCCTTGGGAATCTAGACACGGAAACCACGTGGCATTCCCAGCATTTATTCACCCCATTAAGAAGAAGGGTAAGAAATAACATCTTCCATGAGTATTGGGGAATTTAATTCATAAAACTAATTAAAGAATCATCAAGCCACCAAACATTCACATCTGACCCATTCTATCATCCTTAGTGTCCTCTCTGACACACACATTCATAATCCGATGCATCTCGCCACTCTAAGAATTAGCTGTTGCCACAACCAATAGGACTTCATGCCCACACATATCACTACAGCCATCCAGGATCACAGCACTACACAAGCAGCATAAAAACAAACATCATATCAATTGATCTATTGGCCCTTAATCATGTAGGAGAGTAACTCATATCCCTTCAAGGAATTATCTTTTATCAAACAACTAGTTCATAAATCCAACATGGACTGACTGATTAAATATTCGTAGGTCCCAAATTACAGAAACAGTTCCTGTAAGATATATAAAATATTTAAACATTCTTACTACACCAATTTTATTAACATCGGATTACAACACGAAGAACTAGATTCATTTACATGCCACATTATATTTACCCAAACAATTATCAATTAATTCAAGCTATACGTTCTTCATCAATTATAATAAAAAACTAAAGGCTAAACAAAGCAAACATATAAATCACATTATCTAAAAAACATTGGGAAATAACATCTGAATGATATCAATTTATTTATCTGGTTAAAATATTTATAATGTCAATTCCACTGTGTTCCAATGGGATAAAACATGTTATCATTACATTTTCACAAAAAATAAAAGACAAGAAACAAATTCCCTATCACAAAAAGTAATTTACGAGCCACGCCTCATGTTACAATCTCCTCCCCCCGTGACAACTGTATCCTCCCGAGGATGCAGAGACACCACCACATCAGTCAACACCCATGAAAAGTTAATTTGGAACACAAAGATAGCTTTCCATAAAAGGGAGTGGGAAAACAAAAAGAGATGAAAGCAAAACAATGATGATAGAACATACCTTATGTCATAGAATTATTGATACTTCTTAGTTTCACCAAAAACAAAGGGGAACTAATCCAAGGAATATTGTTCGATCAAATAACTCCTGTGGGAATAAAGAAAGGATCGAGCGTCTCGCACTAGGGAATAATATAGCAGAACATGGGGAGAAGATATATCATCTCATTATAAGATTTAACAGAGTAGTGGTTAAAGATAAGTTGACTTTTCCATTAAATTTATATGATTTTAAACCATGTGGTTTCATCTAGGAAAAGTATCCCGATCCATAATCAAAATTAATATAGCACTTAAGACCTTTGAATTGACTATAGTTTCTTCAAAACAAATCTTTAAATTATTTTTACCTCAATGGAAACATTAAATGGGGATAACTATAGGATGTTGTAATCAATGTTCATGAACAATAAATTTGGAAAAGGAAAAACACTATTCATGAACATCATTGTTGGAAACTCACAATTCTGGAAACACTATTCATGAACCTCACCATTGGAATCTCACCATACTAGAAACATTGTTCACAAACCTGACCATTGGAACCTCACCATTCTGGAAACATTGTTCATGAACCTCAACGTTGGAACCTCACCGTTCTTGAATCACTATTAATGAACACAAAATTTGGCCAAGGAAAAATTTCACTATTGGAACCTCACCGTTCTAGAAACATTGTTCATGAAATCAAAATTTTTCAAAGGAAAAAGGTCACCGTTGGAACCTCACCATTCTAGAAACAATGTTCATGAACTACAAATTTGGACATGGAAATAGGACACCGTTGGAACCTCACTATTCGGGAAACACTGTTCATTAAACTGAAAATTTAGAAAAGGAAAATTTTAATTGCAGGAACCTCACTGTTGATGAAAAGCAATTAATGATCTAAAAATTTTTAAATGGAAAAAATGTAATAGTTGCAACCTCGCCATTCAGGAAACACTGTTTATGAACTCAAAATTTTGCAAAGGAAAAAGGTCACCGTAGGAACCTCACCATTCTGGAAACACTGTCCATGAACTCCAAATTTGGCAATGGAAAAAGGTCAACGTTTGAACCTCACCATTCTGGAGACACTGTTCAGGAACTCAATATTTGTAAAAGTGTTTGTGATATGTCACCTTTACCCCATGAAATACCTCATACAATTGGTTTTCACAAAGGAAAGGACCAGAGAGGTCCAAGAAATTACATCAGATACCTCTCAAAACATTATCATCCTTGAGAATTCAAAACCAACCTAAAAGAAATAGAAATTTTTTCTGAACAACCACCCATCGAGATACCACTCAAAAGAGAGAAATACCTAAGAATATCCAATGAGATAAATATCAGAAAAATAAAAGCTTTATAACCACAAAGCTGAAATAGTTACCTAAAAAGAGTTAAACATCAAACAACTCTAGGTACTGAGAACGTATCTATGACTCACGTTCCCAGGTACGCTCTTCCATGTCCCCATGTCTCCACCATACATGAACCAAGAGGAAAGAACACCAATGAAATAGTTTCTATTTGTGGTCTCGGATCTCTACAAGTCCCTCCTCAGAGGTCGCATCATCATCAATATAAATCTCTCCAAAATTAATGTCATGAGAGTCATCATGAAGATAACAATAGAGTTGTGATATATAAAAAAAATTGTGTATCTGGATCATCTGTGGTTGAAGTGCTACTCGATATGCTAGAACTCCAACACAATCTAACACCTTGAAAGTCCCAAAAAACTGGGGAGAATGCTTACTCTCCTGACCAATCCTTCGCTGCCCATGATGTGGAGTCACCTTCAGAAACACATGATCCCCAACATCAAACTCTAAGGGTATCTTTCTTTGATCTCCATATAATTTCTAATGATCTGGCACTATCTTCATCCTCTCACGAATCACCTGAACCATCTCTGTTGTATTATGTATTAGTTATAGTCTGAGAATTGGAGACTCTCCGACACCCGTCCAGCACAATGGAGAATGACATGGGTTGCCATACATGGCTTCAATCAGTGTTATACCGATGGTGGAGTGAAAAATATTATTGTATTAGAACTCCATCAATGGTTGGTGCCTCATCCACAATCCTCCAAAATCTAGGACACAAAAGCGTAACATGTCTTCATGAGTCTGGATGGTTCTCTCTCTCTAACTATCCATTTTAGGATGAAAAGATGTACTAAGGCATAATTGAGAACCTAAAGCATTCTAGAGACCAGTCTTCACTCTAGAGGTAAAACAAGGATCTCGATCTGAAATGATCATCCTTGGGATCCCATTTAGTCTCACCACTTCTTCTAGAGTTTTCCTCGATATAACTTCCTTTGATATTGATTGATTGATTTCTAGGAAGTGGGATGATTTCGTTAAATAATTCACTACCACCCAAATAGCATCATGTCCTCTCGAAGCTTGAGGAACACCTATAACAAAGTCTATTGAGATATCCTCCCACTTCCATTGAGGAATATCAAATTGTTGAAGCAGACCACCAGGAACACAATAATTGGCCTTTACATTCGGGAAAACCAAACATCGTGACCCAAACTCGGTAACCACTAGCTTTAGCACAGGCCACCAAAACAGGATACTGAAGGCTCAGAATAACGTTGTTACGCTAGGATTCACTTCTAAAAGAGAAATATGGAACTCTTTGACAATCATCTTGTGGATCGTCAAAGGAACACGAATCCTTCTATAATAAAACACTCAGTGATGTTAATCCTCAGACCAACCATCGGGGGCCTCGCCATAAAAAACTTGGTCTCTCGAGACCTCCAACTCTAGATCCAATATCTAGGACTCTTCCACCTAATGAACTAGAGTTTACTAAACCATCATCTAAAAAATAAATCCTCTACCCCCAAATTCTCCCATATCAAGATGTAATGCTGATTGTTTTTCCATTAAACTATAGGAATCACCAGATTCAAGAAATGCATCACTACGTGACTTCCTACAGAGCGCATCAACTAAAAAATTCCATTTTACATGTTTATAAAATATTTTGATGTCATATTCCATTAAAATCCCCATCCACCGACATTGTCTTATGTTCAAGTCATGATAGGAGAATACATACCTCAGGCTATTATTATCTCTGAAAACCACAAAGTTCATTCCAATGAGGTAATGTCTGAATAAATTTACAGAAAACACCACGAATACCAACTCATGTTCATGGGTGGCATAGTTACATTCATGAGTAAGAAACTGCTGATACCCATAAGAAACAACTAATATTTGATGTATCAGGACACATCCTAACCTCAAATGCAATGCACCATAGACAACATCAAACTAAAATTCCTCAGATAGAAGACAGAGAACTGGAGCACTTACTAACTTGTCAATTAGATACATGAATGTTGTCTGACACTAATCAGTCCATATGAACTCTTGATCCTTCCTCTTCAGAGCTATTATAGGAGTTGAAACCAGGGAGAAATTTGCCACAAACCTCATGTATTGGCCTGTGAGACCTAGGAATAGTCGAAGCTCTGAAACTGTATTGGGGGCTGCCAAAGAGATGATTTCATCTATCTTCGATGGTTCCATAGCTAATCCCTGATGGGTCAAAACATTCCCCTTGAAATGGACTTCTCAAGCCCAAAACTAAAACTACGATAACTTTCCACACAAATGATGTTGACTATGAACTCCAAAATTGGCATGTAGATGCTCCACATGATACTCCTCATACATCAATTACACAAGGATGACATCGATGAAAACCACAATTTACTTGTCTATCACTCACAGAACACATCTTTCATTAATCCCTTGACCACAGATGGGGAATTCAGCACAACGAATGATATTACAATGAACTCATAATTCCCATGACGACAATGAAACGAATTCTTCTAGATACCCTCATCCTTTACACACATCTGATGAAATACTGGCCGCAAGTTGATCATGGAGAACCTACGTGCAACCTTTATCTGGTCAAATAAATAATCGATAAAAATTAGGGGATACCGATTCTTCACTGTCACTTTGTTTAATAAATGATAATCGACACACAACCACAAACTATTGTCAGCCTTTTTTAAAAACAAAACTTGTGCACCCAATGATGACACACTAGGCCGAACAAAAACACACTATGATAGACCATCAATATGTATATATAGCTCTCATAACTCAGATAGTTCCATCCTATATAGAGACATAGGGATATGAGATGTTTCTAATTATATCTCGATCCCAAACTTGATCGCCCATTGATGAGGTAATATTACAACCACATCACTAACGACATCAGGGTACTCTTCTATGACCTTATGAAACACCAACTGTTGAACCCTTGAATAACTCTACATCTTTTCATCCATAATGGATGATAAGGATTGAACATGATTCTGACCCATATCAGGGTTTTGCTCACCAAAAAACACAACAGGATCTCCATCCACATCGTAGAACACAAACTGCCTCCTGAAGAAATCCATGATATCCTACAGCGAATATAACCAATCCATATCGAGGATGACATCAAAAGGTGGTATTCGTAAATATATGAAATCTCCCCAAAAACATTGCTACCCCAACAGTATCTCATAGTCTCTACATACTTCAAACAAATTATCTCGACCTCCAACTAGTGCAGTCAACGTCAACGGAACATTATTCTTCTCTACCTCAAGTCCCATAGCATAGAAAATGGTAGTTGACATGATGGAGTGTGTCTTTAATGAATAAAAAAAGGAATTCACCATGATATAAAACACGGTAAGGGTATCATGAATGACGTCTGGCTCGCCTGGTGCTGGCAATGCTAAATCATGAAGCTGATCATGACCTCATCCACGACCTCTAATACACAGATGACGACCCCCACCATGGATGTGCTCTATTATCTGAGTACAAGTAGTATCACAGGTATAACCTCTACCTACCACATCTTCTCTCTTCTGATGTAAAGCTATTGAAACCTACTTCTACTGCCTCAGAGAAAACAACCTCAAGAGAGGAACATAGAGAGGAAAACCTGGTACACGATGACTGCTCTGAATGATAGGGAACTCTCACAGTGGATGACCTTGACCACCACAAGAAAAACAATATCCTTATCACTTGGTAGAGTCCTAAGATCCCCTACCTCCAGAGGAATGAGATGTAGAGGGCTGGGACCTACTCTCTACTAAAAGAAAACTCTTCTTCCGTGAAAATCGGAACCCCAGACCACAAATCTGGTTCATGAGGAATCATGAAGCCTCCCCTCTCATGATGATCCATTTTTGGGCAATGTCATCTCAACATCATCACCCCTATCCAACACCTCAAGATGTGTATTTAGCATAAATGGGATGAACTAGTGATGGATTTCTGAACACAAATCCCCCTCGAAATTACTTTCCCTAGCCTCCTTATCTGGAAAAAGGTTTGATTCATATCCTAAAATGATCAAGAAATGGATTTTGAACCCTCTCACATGGTAACTCCCTGGTCAATTGGTAATAAGCACATGGTGACTTGACACCTTTGGGGTCAAGTAACGAAACTCGACTCTGAACTTTTCTCAGAACACATCCCTTGAGATCGATGACTCCTTGCGATCCATGAAGAATAATAACCACCACTACCAAACTGCTCCGTGTAGAATCATCACAACCAAGGACTCATGGTGCTCCATCTAAGCATGTATCATACTGATTCCAATCTCATCATCCTTTAACCAGTCTTCTATGAAGACATCTAAAATGGATCCCTCATAATTCTACAAATGTGGGTGCTAAAACCCTCGGAGTGTCCCCCGCCATATTTCATCATTATGAACCTCAACCTGACGATGATATTTAAGCATATCCTATTGGATGAATTCTATGTGATCCCGATGAGAAAGTTCACCTAGAGCCATACCTTCAAAATATGAAATAATTAGAGCTCCTAAACCTGAAATATGGAATACACATCAATAATTAATTCATTTTTTCCTTCAATTCATTTTAGGATAACCTATCCCAAGGTCTACCCATTCAAACACAAGCACACATATGTATGATGCATGATACATTATTAGGTCTCTACTATAAAACTAGCATCACCTCGTTTAGTATCCATTATAAACATAATGGTCCATACATAAGATCATAGGGGCCCTTAAATGCCTGTTTCTCAGCCGGTATCTAGTGTTTACATCACATGCAAAACATGACTGAAACAGTTTTCCTTTCAAACCATGAATCCTCATAGGTTGCTAACTCCACACTCTATCCTATCTCTCAACCTGAACTCTTATACCAATATTTCATGCTCTCTCCCCACCAAGTTTAACACTCCTATTCTAGAAACATGACAAGTGAGATAATAACCCCCCGAGTCCCACCTATAATAGGCCCCATGATGGAAACTAGAACCTATGGTATATTAAACACATTGACGGGAGGCATTACCCTCTAAGAGAAAACATACAGAAGAGAGAGATAATATATACACCAACCAACTCAAACTCAAACTGAAATATAATAGAAATAAAAATTACAAATATGAAATGTCAAGCAACTAACTACATCTAAAATGGGAAAACTAGAAGTATCCAGTAGAAAGTAAAAATAGAACCAACAACATTCTCGAATAGCTCCTGCATCACCTAGATGTTAGAAACAAGCATGATATCCAAGATTCTCCAAGTGACCTGAAAAATAGTTTATATATAAATAGTTATAGAATAATACTATACTCAGAAAGATCTTCTCTGAATCCTCTTGTGAAAAAGTAATTAAATAATTCTAAGGAAAATTTAAAAAAAAGAGTCAAACTAACTCGTCACATAAACAAGTATACTATGTTCCCAGCCTCACCATTTATACTCTCACCAATTAACACATACTAGAGTATATATTATAGTTATGAATATCGAGGGTAACCCGCTACTACATCCCAACTGGTTTTCCACTTTTCCCCAATGATGCATGTCCTAAGCATCTCTATTTAAAAAGGATTTCCTGTAGACAACTTGGTGAAGCACCACAATATACACCTCAGGAAATAAAACCACTACGCCCACGTAAGCAAAGTAACCAGGTAGTTTTCGTAAGCCACCACATCTCACATAATGTGTATTTCATCCCAGCAATTTGCAACCCCATGAGATAACATAATTTATTCAATTAGTTATTTACAGCATTACTTTCCCGTATCCCTAGGCATTGTAGAAAAACATTATATGATACTAAACATACGGAAGATCAACACAGTGATTAAATTAATTACCCATCGATTATTTTCATCCAATATCAAGAGTATAGAACCATCATCCCTTTAGAAGCTAGGAAAAAAAACCAACTAACATACCTCGCATGTTTTCACCCATTTCTAAATAAGGGTATGAAAGAATAGCTACCATGAGCAGTGGGGAATGTAAAAAAGATGACCAATCAATGAAACAAAAATCATCCAAACATTCACATCCAACCTGTTCCATCATCCCTAGTGTCCTCTCTAACACCCACATGGATAAACCGATGCATCTCACCACTCTATGTGTCATTTTCTACCACAAATAATAGGACTCCATGCCCCCATATTTAACAACATCCATCCAGGCTCACACCACAACACAAGCATGATAAAAACAAACATCATATCAATAAGGATCTTTTAACTTAAACAAGAAAGTGGGAAACTCATAACACTACAAGGAAATATCTTTTATCTAACAACCATCTCTTTAATCCACCTTGTATTAACCACTTTAATATTCGTAGGTTCCATATTTGAGAAACCTACAAGTAAGCTATCACAAATAACTAAATGTGATTACTGCACCAATTTGATTAACATAAAATTACAACAAGAAGAAGTAGATTCATTTACATGACTCATTATCTTTAGCCAAGGAATTATCAATTAATTCTGTATTTATGTTCTTTACCAATTTACATCAAGAACGAAAGGCTAGACAAAGAATGCATTGAAATCACAGTATCGAGTAAAACAAAATGGACTAACATACTATCGATATCCGTTTATTTTTCTGGATCAAATATTTATTATGTCAATTAAATTTGGATCTAGTGGGATAAAACATGCTAGTTATACATAATCACGTAAAAAATGAAAAGAAATGAATCCCCTACCTCAAATAGTAATTGATGAGCCACACTACGGGTTATGATCTCCTCCCCTAGTGAAAACTGTACCCACTTGAGGATGCAGAGACACTACCACACTGGTCAACACCCATGAAAAGTCTATAAAGAATATCGAGACTTCATTTAAAAAAGTGTGAGAGAAAATTGACGGAGATGAACCCAAAATAATGAGGATATAACATACCTTATATCAGAGATCGATCGATACTGCATGGTTTCACCAAATGCATAGGGGAACTGATCTAAGGGATAAGGTTCGATCACACCACTCCTAAGGTAATAAGGAAAGGATTGATCGTCTAACACTATGGAACCAAAAGGTCGAACCAAGGAGGAAGATATAGAATCCCTTTTGAAGATTTAACAGAGTAGTGGTTAAAGATACTCTAGATTTTCAATTAAAAGAGGATCGTATTAAACCATGTGGTTCAACCAAGTAAAAGTATGTAGAGCCTTAAATTAATTTAATATAGGATTTAATACCTTTCAATTGACAATAGAGTCCATAAAACAAGGCATTAAATGAATTTTACATCAAAGGAAACATTAAAGGGGAGAAACTGTATGAAGCTAGAAACACTGTTTATGAACTCAAAATTTGGAAAAGGGCAAACATTTTTCATGAAACTCACTGTTGAAAGCCTCACAATTGTGGATGTTGTTTATGAAACTCACCTTGGAAAACTCACCATTAGAACCTCACCATTCAAGAAACATTTTTCATCAACCTCACCGTGGGAACGACACCGTTATGGATACACTGTTTATAAACATCACCATTGAAACCTCACCATTAGAACCTCACTGTTCTAGAAACACTATTCATGAACCTCACCGTCAGAACCTCGCTGTTTTGGAATCACTATTCATGAACTGAAAATTCGGAAAAGGAAAAATGTCACCATTGGAAGCTCACCATTCGAGAAACACTATTCATGAACTCCAAATTTGGAAAAGGAAAGAGGTAACCATTGAAACCTCTCCGTTCTACAAACACTATTCATGATCTCATAATTTGGAAATGGTAAATGGTTACTATTGGAACCTAACCGTTCTATAAACAATATTCATGAATTCATAATTTCCCAATGGAAAAAGGTTACCGTTGGAACCTCACCAGTCTTGAATCATTGTTCATGAACTGAAAATTTGGTAATAGAAAAAGGACATCATTGGTACATCATCATTTTGGAAGTACTATTCATTAACTCAAAATTTGGAAAAGGGATGCTGATATGTCACCTTGACATCTTGAAACACCTCATACCACATATCTTCACAAAGGAATGGACTATAGAGGTCTGAGCCAATAAAATATGATCATGAATAAGACTATTACAATTAATATTTCATTGAATCTGGAATACCTAATACTGATGCTCAAATAGTTTTCACTAATAATAATAACCAAAATCACAGTGGTTATATGTTTTAAGGGGTCAAGGACCATGATCAGGGTGGAGATCAGGTCTATGGGTGAGATCCAGTATTTTAATTTTCTCATTCAATGTGTTGAGGATGATGGGGACCTTACTACTTTTCATCACTTCATCTAGGTATTAATTAATAGGTGCACAATAGTTTCTCAGTTTTTTTGTGGGATATTGTGACTTTATTCTATCATGACTTACTACTATTTTCACAGAAGGGTTATATGTGGGGAATCATTGTCCTAGATTGAATGGATTTAATGTATGAGTGATTTTGAGTTATGGATTGTTCCAATATAACTATTTTTTATGTAAGCTATATATTTTTTTATATTTTATTCTTTAATTGGGATTTGGCTTTGGGAAATGATTTCTTGAAATATATTTATAATTTACTCTAATGAAGGAATATCCCACTGGGAAGTCCATGTTCAATCATAGATAAATTAACATTATTTCATCAATGTGTTTTATCGAAGATATTAATGTCAAATGATAGTCACATAAGAGTAGGAAAAAATATTGTTCTTAGTTCTAAAAAAATAATTCTTATTTTATTTTCTTATCTATGAAACGAAAAATAATTAAATTTATTACTAAGGTTAAAAAAGTAAAAAAATATAAAATATTCATGTTAACATGATGAGATCCAAATAAAGACTTTTAGCTAGAGATATCCAGATTAGAGATAGAAATAGAGAAACATGAAGTGAAATATGTTTCATAATAGAAGAAGATCATCTGAAAATATACTATTTCATTTTTTATATTCAATTCTATTATCATTTCTCATAAATAATTCATCCATAAGGAAAATAGTTATTATAATTAAATTATAATATTAAATTTTAATTATTTTTTTTGTTTTTAATTATTTTTTTCACATCATCATTATGATTTTCTATTAAAATTGAAATTAATTTTCAATCATCAGAATCATTTGAAGAGATTGTTCTAATAGAAATATATTTTGTAATTTTGTAGTTCGAAGAATATTGAATATGAATATTTCTAAGATTCAATGATATACATGTTAATCTCATAACAAAGAATATTGACATAATCAATTTGTTTCTACATGTTTGCAGTTACGATTAATTGAAAAAAAGATGTATCATTTAAACAAATGAATTGAAATTCAAATTTCTCTTCACTGTTGGAAATTCTGTAATTATCATGATTCATTCATCTATTAAGAAATTCATCATTTCTAAAAGATTATTATTCTCTTATTATTTTTTAGAAATCATAAATAAAGTCTGTATATGTTTATTTTTTATTCCATTATATTATAATATTTTCAATTTTTTTCCTTGATGATTTGATATTATAGTTCTGTTATGAAATAGTTTGTACGATATTAATTTTTATATTATATCAATCTTCCATGAAATTTTTATTATTGTAGTCGAATAAGGATTTGAATAGAATATGTATATATATAATATATATTTTCTACCTAAATAACAAGTTCAAATTTTTCAAAAAAAGGATTATAATAATAACTAATGTATAATATAATGATGATATTAAAATATATTCAGAGTGTGATATACTACTCCAAATTTCTGATACAATTTGTTAATAAAAATGTGGAATAATTGTGAAATCATGGATCTATTAATTAATGAGATCAATATTCACAACAAATACGAAAGGATGAATAGAAATATTTTAATGAATAATATGACAAAATGAAATCCTATTTACAATGACCACATTATTAAAGGATAAACATCAATGAAAAATATAAAATCCTAGGATGAGGGATTTTCTACTCCCTCTTGTGTCTACTAATCCATATTCCATTACATAGATTGATATGGTCCATAATTACAATCAAAAATAATAATCATTTTTTGGGTTTTTTACATTTATTGGTATGTCTAATAGTTACTCACTATCATTTAATATAAATATTAATAACCTATTTAAAATGTCAAATCAAATAATTATCACATAATTTGACCATAGGATGTCTGTTTAGACCAATTATATTAAAGGGAATTCTATAAAATTGGTTCTTACCCAATATTTGTTTATATTTAAACCAATATCATGTTTATAAGCCATTTACCATGAAATTTTATACTCACTAACATTAGGTATAGAACATTACTATAATCACCTTCCTTTATCTAGAAGTTAGATTATAATTTCTTGAGGTTTTGGCTAGATTTAGGGACATTATTTGGTAGTGAATCTATCTCTATATTTCCCAAAATGGCCACATAGATTCCTTCCTTGAAATAATCTCCTTGTTTTGACAATATTTTATAGGCCTTATAATCATAAAATTGATGAGGTGGCGAGAGTAATTTTCAATAATTGTGAATTAAATTTACAATAAAGAAATATTACATTAAAAAGTGTTAATAGTGGAGGGAAAAATCATGTTTTCAAATATGTGAATGGTCATATTGGTAAAATAAATTATCAACTAATATATATAATAAATGAAATTTTCAAATAATATTTAAAATAAGTGGTTTATAAAAACCATATTGAAGATGTAATTGATTAATAAACTCATTATGATGGGTTTGGGTTCATATATTTTTTTTCCTTCCAAAAAATGATATTCTGACCCTATAATATGAAAATAATAACAGTAGTGGATATTTTTCAAGGATATATCTAAGGGATGATAACATATTGAACAATTATATGTTTTCGATTGGTATTGTACCTATCAATCATGAAGAGGTAAATGAATGATCTAAAAACATGTTGCCACTAGTTAGTTCAATAAACATAGAATGTAATTTTAAAATCAACATTGGGTTGAGCCATCCAATTTAAAAGCTAAATTTTATGGAAAAAAATCATATTAGGATGGATAAGTAGTTCAAGAAATTATTCTCACAAGAGTTTCTTATTATCTCAAAAATAACATATTTTGAATGTTATAAGGCTAAAAATCATGCTACATTTTATAGACATTATTTTCAATTGGATATATCAGATATAAATTAAATATAAATAGATAAATGGAAAACATAATAAAACATAAAAAACATTCCTCAGGATTGTACTATGTTAGCTATTTATAAAAGTAAATTAAAAAATCCAAATTATGTAAGATATAAACCTCTAACACATCAAATTGAAAATATAAAAGAATATAGAATAAATTGGGGTAAAATAAAATCTGATAATATGGAAAAAGGTTCCAAAATAAAATCCACTATGATAATGGAAGAATAAGTTTCTATAATATATAATTATAAAGGGAATGAATTTATTGGCAATGAAATAAGTGAAAAACCTTTAGTTTTTATGAATATTTTTCTCATCCATCCATTTATATTAAAAGATGAAACACCATAACAAAAATTAATAAATTTCATTGTTCCCTTGAATTTTCATAGATCATTATGTGAACATTACTTTAATCGATTAATCAATTCAAATTCCTTAATTAGTCTAATATTTAATGGATATTTTTAGAAATAAATGGATGAAATTTCATCATACAACCTCATTGAAATATGTATATCATTCACTTCAAAAACATACCACCAAAATAGGAATATAGAATAAATTTTGACACTATATATACCTTTTATAATAGTAGATGGATGGACTATCATTATGATAATGCTTAATGATAAAATTTATTTCCATTATCACTATATCAATAGTAGGGATTATTACAATTTAATCTAATAATATTTGTATTATAACAGGATGAATAATCATTCACATATCACATCATAAGGGTTAATAACATACTTGTAGGAGTTGTAAAGGTACAAATAAATTATGAAAATCATTTGATAGTTATTAATGTGAAAACAAGTACCTATAAATCTTTTTTATTCCAATTTTTAGTCATTATAGGAGTTTTAATAAATTAATTTCAGAATGTGTAGTTTTATTTTTCAATTTAGTGTTCAATTGGTTGACTTTCATATGACTAAACATGTTAAATAACAATCTTTTTTTGGTAATAAGTAATGTTTTTACATTTTATAAGTTGAGAACTCATTAAATCATTATGAATTATTTCTTAGATATCAACAAGAAAAAGATATCATTGTAGATGATGAGAATAGTTTTTTAAAAAAAATTGAATGTGTTACAAATAAATATTTTTTTAATTTTTTATGAATAAAAAAAAACTAAGTTCAATATCTATTGTGTTGTCAAAGAGATAAATTGTTTTTCTTGGTATTAAGATATTTCATTAATAGATTTTGGTTAATGATTCATCATTAATAAAATTTTAATAATATTTTCATAAATATTGTGGTGATATATTGCAATAATTTGACAAGTAAAACATACTTAAAATAAAACAAGAAACAAAATTCAGTTGGTTGTCCACATTGAATATAAGTGAGTGAAATTTTATATTTGGTCTATAAATTCCGAATCATTACTATTTTCAAAGTCACTTATAAAATCACGTGGAATATCATGGACCTTATAGGACCAATATTCTACCATATTAGGATATTGAATTTCATATTGAGAATGATATGTTATTTCCATATCTATGACTGTCCATTATAGGATAACATTTAACCCCATCATTCACCATTTATTCTCTATCAAATTAAACTCAAGAGAAAAATTTTAAGCTATATTAATTATGTTAAAAATTTCTAAATATAGGTATAACGCCACGACCCAAGAAGCCCAGAGTCGGTGCATTATTATGTATCATTATCATGATCACAAGGAAATAATGTCTCGAATACCAATCCGTTTAGTATTATTAGAAATAGGATTCATCCATTTGATCAACATTACAACTTGAAAAGAAATACAACACAGATTTATTCCATTAGAAAATCCAAGCCTCCTAGATTATGCTTGAAAGTCACTAATAAATGACTTCTTCATATCATGGGAAATATGAAAACTAAGAAAGGGGTGAGATCAAATGATCAGTAAGGGTATGCAATACAGCAGAAGATAACATAAATATTAAGCATGGTGAATAATTGAAACCAAATACTTTTACCAATAATAAACATGTATACATTTATGGAAGGAAATAGACTCAGTTAATAATTACATAATAAAACATAATCTTGGGTATTCTACAAGTTTAATGGCCACATGAACCATCAATATTATTTTCATAATGAGGGAATTTATAATGATAGACATTCTGAAACATTTGGTCAAGGCCTTGTCCAAGAAGTCTAAAAATGATTAAGGCCTCGACCAAAACCATATATATAATTGGAAAAGGCCTAAGCCAAATCCACGTCTAGTTGACTCATGATACCTATCGATGCATCGAGGAGCTATAGTGGGCTCCACCCATCACATACTATGTCAAATACCTTCCTCATATGAAAATATTGAAATATAACATAAACATTTGTATTAAAAATAGATTACAAAATCTCAATACTTTAACCATAAACCACGAATGTTATAAAAAAATAACATCTACATTCAAACATATAACAAAACCTTCAATACAATATGGATGTTTTTATCATAATAAATTAACTTAAAATAAATATAAAATCTACCAAAGGTTGTTGACATAGATGAAATCAAAACCTTTTTAGAGAAATAACTCTTTCTTTTTGGAAATCTTTTAAGAGTCACATTATTATGAAGAAAACATTTATTTTGAAAATATTATTATAATATTGTTAGGGAAGCTTCTACGAAGTTATAACGGCGGAAAATATCCACACACACTGTATAAGTTAAAAAACATTCTTACTTTAATTTTGTTGAAAATTACATAATGTACCTTGTTTGGAAAACAACAGAATGATTTATTTCAAAACATATAAGGTCAAATAATGGTATAAAATACATTAACCCATTTTCTATTAAATAGTAAAAAGTTTTGTAACACATTTTTAATAAACATGGATGTGGATGATAAAGAGGTCCCAATAGATAATAACGTATAAAAAACCTCGGATAATAAAGAGATTGTGAAATTAACACCTACCTTGTACTTTTCCTTGTACTAGGGTAGGTTAACCTCCTATATAATGGTGAAACAATTGTTATTAAATTATACAAGAATCATATATATTAATTTGATATCATATATGATCTTTTAAAATTGCTTTGTTAATAATATCATATTATTAACGTCATTTCAGGTTTGAACTAATTCATTTTCCGTTATATTCAATGTTATGTTGGTAATTTTTATTATGTATTGGATGTAGCTCATTCATATTGAGAATGATATTGAGTATTTAAACATAATTTTTAATCATCTAATAAAAATTAGTCTTGAATGGACATGATGGAGAACAAATCTCATCGCGTTCGCGGAGACGATAATATGTACGTACGCACAAGCAACAATATCAGTTTTTTGATATTAAATGAATATATAATTGGATTGTATATAATATATAAAGATCCATTATCATGTTATATTTATTATTTTCATCAATTACACTTCATTATTATACCCATCCAAATAATATTGTATTGAATGACAATTACACCACGGCGTGGAGACGGTAAGCCATACTTACGCACGTATAGTGACATGACATTCAAAGGATGGATAGAATAATGAATATGGTATACAATATTTATAATAAAATCACAGTATATAGAAGGCACTTGAGTTATTATTTTATTATGGAATCAACAAAAAAGATGATGTGAAAGATGAAAGGAACTTGAAAGAGGTGATGAAATTTTTTTCCACTTATTTGGATTCTTCCTTTTGATTTGATCAAAAGGGCACCTTATGTTGGATTTATGACTGATGGAAGGAATATAAGATAAAGGGAGGATAGTTGAGAGGGTATTTGGGAAGCGGTTGGCCGAGAAAAATGGCTTTGATGGGTCTGATGTAGAGAGAAGGGGGAGTGAAATTTTATAAGAGGTGTGAGGGGCACCAAAGGAAAAGCAAGAACTATTATATTATAATAAAACAATTTTCGGTTTCTAATGTCCCCAAAATTAATTAATTAAATTCTAAGGTAGGGATGGTCCGAAAACCACTCATCCAATAGGTTTTAGAAAGGTTTTGTTCGCTATGTAAACTTTATCTTTTAGATTTAACTCTTAGTTAAATAGAATGACATTTAACATGTCTCTTTGTATTTTTATATTACATGGTTAATAAACATAATATATACTTCTAAGATAACCCCATGTGGTTCATTAATGAATCACCTATCATTATATAAGTTTTTTGACCCATCCTTAGTTTTTTAGCAATAGAATATAAATTAATAATATAATATTTGTTTTAAAAACTCTTTTTTGTCAATTTTGAAACTATTTGGTATTTTGTTTCTGCTAAATTTATATCAGTGTTATTATTTCAAAACTAATTCATCTAACCAACCCAAATATGTCATATTAACCTAGAAAATTAGTTAAATTCATAAAAAGTCTCAAAGTACATTTATTTGGATATTTATAATGTCAATTATTTTAATCTTCCATTAAATAGGTAATTACTTCATCATCAACGTGTCATAAATAAATTAAATTATATAATTGCAAAAGAATATAAATAAAAGAAAATTATGTAGGAAATTGTTTTATCTTTATATTGAACATTTATATCTGAAATTATCTTATGCGAAACCATATGTTAAAAATGTTTTAGTTATTAATCTTTGAATTTAACACTTTTAACTCCTCTTTGAATTAAATAATAATAAATGAACTAATTTAATAAAAGTGGACCTAAAGGATCATATTTTATTTCTAAGGTTGTTTTTGGCCAAATTAAAGTTATCAAATAATATTAGGACATGTGTTAGGGTAATAATAATGTCATTTTTACCCTTAATTACCATATTTACTTTTAACTGTGGTTAAAAAAAGTAAAATGATACTATTCATCAAAAATTATTTTCATCTTCTTGATCCAAATTTTACGTAATCATATCAACCGTGTCTCTCAGATTTTTAAAATTCATCTCATAGAAGCGGTAAAATTTTGTTTTATATAAATTTGCAAATGCTCCTAGGAGTTAGGTAAAAGACGGTAAAAATTTCAATAAAATGTTTATATATATAAAATTATTATAAACTGACTCCAATGAATTATATTGAACTTATATATGTATTATGTATCTAACTTGACCTAAATTACATTTAAATAAAATAAATAATTATTTAAATAAAAATTCGATTTTAAACTATAACTTATTGTTTTAAACTATTCATGCAAAATTGAATGTTTTCAGAAAAATAACAAAAAATTCCCACTAAGCTAATTTCTATATTCCTAATCCCAAAATGAAGATCATTTTAAAAGAAAAATTTTATAAGATTTCAAAAAGTGGGTATTACTATTCATAATGGCTAGTTTGATTGGTTGTGTTGTGTTAGAACTCAAAGTGGCGTACAACACACGCTATTATATTATTCAAAGAGAAGAATGTCGTTGATGATTGGGGTGTTACATTATCCCCTCCCCAAAATAATTTTTTCCTCGAAATATCTATAATTTTAATGCATTAAAGGTCATGGGTAGTTCATCATCATATGATCCTCGGGTTCCCATGTTGACTATACCAACTTATGGTTTTTCCATATAACCATTACCAGATGAGTCGTCTAGTTTATCAGCACTTGTTCTATTGTATCAAAAATCATGAAAGGATCTTGGAAACAAGACAGATCGGGTTCCAGTTCTAATTCCTCATATGTAAGTACATGTTTTGGGTCAGGCATGTATTTTCTCAATAGTGATACGTGGAACACATTTTGAACTTTGGAGAGGCTTGGCGGCATTTCCATCCTGTTAGTAAAAACCCCAATTCTTTGTATAATTTTGAAAGGTCTGATGTACATGGGACTCAATTTTCCCTTTTTACTGAAACATATAACACCCTTCTCGGGAGATACCTTCAACAAAACATTATCTCTTGCCTGAAACTCCAAATCATTCCTTTTATTATCGATATAGATCTTTTTCCTACTTTGAGCTTCTTTGATGTGGTTTTGGATTACCTTTAACTTTTTCACTATTTCCTCCATAAGTTCTGGCCCTACGAGTTTTCTTTCACAAACATCATCCCAAAAGGATGGTGTGTGACATCTCTTTCCATATACTTCTTCATATGGTGCTATATGAATACATGAATGGAAGCTATTATTACAGGAAAATTCTTCTCGAGGGAAATATTGATCCCACATACCTTGAAAGTTAAGTGAGCATGATCACAACATATCTTCTAAGATTTTAATATTCTGTTCTGATTGTCCATCAGTTTGGGGGTGGTAGGTAGTTCTCAAACGAAGTTCAATATCCTAGGAATTCTTAAGGATTTTACAAAATCATGATGTAAAATGTGGATCGTGATCAGAATCAATAGATAGGGGTACTCCATTAAGTCTTACAACTTCATTTATAAATAGTTTTGGTAGATTTTCAAGTGGAAAATCTTCTCTAATAGCATGAAAATGTGATTACTTTTTAAGATGATCAACAATGACCCATATTGCATCATTATTTCAAGGATTATTTGGTAGTCCAATGACAAATTCCATCATAATATTATCCCATTTCCTCTTAGGTATGGGAAGAGGCCGCGTGACTCTTATAGGTTTTTGCCTTCCATCATTCACTTGTTGAAAAACAATACATCTTTACAAAAAATCAGTAATCTCCCTCTTCATGTTGTCTAAACCAAAATGTTTTGTTAAATCTCAATACATATTCGTGATTCCATGGTGTATAAAAAAATTTGATCTATGAGAATCATCCAACATTTCTCTTTTTAAATCAGGTATATCATGAACACAAAGTCTCTTCCAAAATTTCAAAATTCCATCATCATATACGAAGTAACTAAATCTTCCATCATTCACATCTTTAATCTTCTTTTGAAAAATTCCTCATCATTGGTCTGAGAACTCTTTATCCTTTCTAGTAATGATGGTTAGGAAAACCCTTGGAAAAGTATTGATGTTTCAACTTCCATGGTTGTTCCTATATCCATCTTTACTAGATCCATGTATATAGGATCCATTTCAACTCTCATCTTGTTCAAAAGTCCATGATCCTTTCTACTCAAAGCATCTTCTACCTTATTTGGCTTCCTTGGGTGGTATTTTATTGTGACGTCTTAATCCTTGAGTAGTTCAAGCCATCTCCTTTTCCTTATGTTTAGTTATTTCTATGAGAAAATATACATCAAAATCCTTTGATCATTATATATCACACATTTTTTACTATAGAGATAATGTCTCCATATATTCAATAAAATGATTATAACTAATAGCTCAAGATCATAAGTAGGATATTTTTGATCATGAATTGTTATCTATCATGATGCATAGGCAATAACCGTATCATTATATATAAGGACACAACCAAGTCCTTTCTTTGAAGCATGACTATAAATAAAAATCCCATCATTTTATGATGGTAGAGTCATTATAGGAGCATTGACTAATCTTCTCTTCAGTTCTTCAAACCATTCTTTGAACTCTTTTGTCCAAAAAAATTTCACCCATTTACGTGTGACCTTTGTTAATGCATTAGCCTACTGGGAAAAATTCTGGATGAAACGTTGATAATAACCTACTAAACCAATAAAACTGTGTACCTTAGTTATACTTGTTGTTGGTGGAAATTATTGTATTGCCTTTGTCTTAGAAGGATCAACCGAGATTCTATCCTTTTCGACAATATGGCCATGAAACGAAATCTCCTAATTCCAGAATTCACACATTCTAAACTTCCCATAAAAGTTGTGTCCTCTAAGAGTCTTCAGGATAATCCACAAGTGATTTTCAGGATCTTCATAGAGTTTGGGGTATACCATGAAATCATCAATAAATACCACTACAAAGTCATCAAGATATTTGTTGAAATCTATATTATTTATATCCATGAAAACAGAGGGTTCATTATTCAATCCAAAAGGCATTACTATAAACTCGTAATGCCTGTACCTGGTTCAAAATGCTGTTTTCGAAATGTGTTCCTTCTTCACACACAACTGATGATATCAAGATCAAAGTTCAATCATTGAAACGTATTGAGCTACATGAAGTTGGTCTTATCAATCATAAAACCAATGTAGGGGATACTTTTTCTTTATTGTTATAGCATTTATCTCCCAGTAGTAAATGCACAACCTCATAGATCTATATTTCTTGTTAATAAAAAGGACAGGGGCCCCCATGAAGAAACACTTTGGAGAATAAATCCCTTATTACTCAATTCCTCTAGTTTTTTCTTATGTTCCATAGGTTTCACAATGGACATTCTATAAGGGTTCTTCGATATGGGCCTTGAGCCAGGAAATAAATCAATGGAAATCTCAATTTTTCGTTTTGGAGGATTTCTAGGTAAATAATCTAGAAACCTATCAACGCATTCTTTCACCAAGGGTACATCATCTATTTTAACATTCCTTTCCTCAAACACAATTATCTCAATCACTTACTCGAAAATAATTGAATATAGATAAGCTACTGGGGGTGGATCTAGATACAAATCAGGTGGTGACATTTTTTCTCGAAGGATAAGGTTTTTTTATCAATGTCATCAAAAATCACAACCTCCTTATTCTTAAACTAAATTTTCACATCATGGTTCGAAAGCCAATACATTCCAAGTATTATATCAAATTTATTCAAGGGAATTATGATGATATCAGAAGATAGAAAACAATTATATTCACAAATGGGAACTGATTCACAAAACATTGTAGCAATGATACATCCAATAAATGTTTTGACAGAAAACTCCCTTGTTAAATCAAATTTGAAATATCTAATTTTTTGAGAAAACTGGGAATATATGAAAAAATTTGATGATCCATAATCAAATAAAGCATTGGATAAACTAGAGGAAACCATTAAATTACTTTCCACCATGTCTTTTGGGGCTTCAACCTCATCAGTAGTGATCCCATAAGCTTGGACTTGATCCCTTGGCCTTTTCTGAGGCAAGTTTCCTGGATGATTACAAAATTCATTTTCATAATTTCCCATATCCCTTAAATTGTAGAATTTATTATTGGTTGCATCAATAATTCCATTATAATCACCCACAAGATGGATTTTTTCCCCATTTTTAGCATACGCCTTTTCCTTTCAGACAGTCACCAGGGTTCTTCCTTCCACAATTATCAGAGGGTGTAAATTCAATTGTCCCCTTCTTCTATATTTCCTTATTTGTATTCACAATGTGTTTAGAATATCTATTTTTCTCTTTCTTTTCTTTATAGTCATAATACTTTGAGAATTTCATTTATGTCTTGATATTACATGAGACAATATCTTCGTATGATGAGAAGGATTGTGATAAAAATGCTTGATGGAGAAATGGTTTTAACCCATTAATGAAACAGTCAATCATACTTCTTGGGTTATGTATATAATCTGCTGCATGACACACTAACCTTGTAACGTTAGCTTAATACTTCTCTATATTCTCTTCCTCCATTTTTCTGAGACTCAGAACTAGTCTTTCCATATCCGATCGATGGTCATGAGGAATATATTTTTCTATGAAAATTTCTATAAACTCCCTCCATTCTATATCTGATAATTTATCATCTAAATTTGTGTTTTGAATCAATGAACACCATTGATCAGCATCCCCAGTCAGGTGGTAAACATACATGACATATATTTACCTTTAGTTACTCCCTAAGGTGTTGAATAATTTCTCTAAATAATTTATACATTGCTCAGATACTAATGGATTTTTACCCCTATTGAATGATGGTGGTTGTTACCTCATGAAATGATCTATCATTGATCCTCCACGTTGTAGATCAGGGTTCTCCATAATGGTAAGGTTATTATTCATAACCTGAGTGAGTTGTCCTAGTATGGTGATTATATAATCACCACCATTTGTATCACCAGCTCTACTATAATTATCTTGAGTAGGAGGCCAATACATACATGAAGTGAATTCATTGATACGGTTTCCATTCCTTCCACTAAGAGATATTTCTAATCAATTTCATACACTATATTATTTTATGAAATCCAACACATAAATCCTAACTTATATGAAACATAACATAAATTGAACAGTTTATAGATATAATCCATAATCATAAAAATGTTTTATTTGAAGTATTATATACTCAGAAACCCTTAATATTGGTTTGTATTGGAAATGAGAATTATCCTAAGCATATCCCCCATGAGTGTCATAACCATGAGTGCAGCAAGGCCCATTTTCGTGTACCAGGATACCCTAGGTCAGGCCCGAAACTTCTTGTCAAAGTGTTCACTACTAGGTACATCGGAGACAGAGATGAATCTTCCTACTCGTATCCTGACAAGGTTGTATTTCTCAGAAAATACACAAAATCTCTACATTTCCAAAATTATAGGAAGTTTTTCTATACATATCCTCAAATTCTATATTTGGGTAATGTACTCTAATCATATTTTATATAAATCTATTTGACAAGGATTGTTCTAATCTTTTTCTACTACAAGATGTAATGCTCTGACCCCATAATCCTAGAGTCACTGCATTATTATGTATCATTGTCATGATCATATGGATATCATGTCTCAAAATACCAATTAGTTTAGTATTATTGGAAACAATTTTAATACATAAGTTCAAATTTACAACTTAAAAAGAAATAAAACAAGGATTTATTCCATTAGAAACATCCAAGCCTCCTAGATTAGTTATGCAAGTAACTCATAACTAACTTCTTCATATCCTGGGGAAATGAAACATAAAAAATGGGTGAGATCAAACACTCAGTAAGGGTAATAAATACGGAGGAAGATAATATAAATATTAAGCATCGTGAATAATTTAAACCACATGACTATACCAATTATAAAAATGACTACTTTTATGGAAGGAATATGAGATGAGTAAATAATTCTATAATAAAACATAATCATGGTTATTCTCTTAGTCTAATGATCACATGAACCATCAATATAATTTTCATAAGGATGTAATGTATAATTCCAAACATTGTGAAACATTTTTTCAAGGGCCCGACAAATACATCTAAAAATGATTAAGGCCTCAGCCAAAACCATATATCAAATGGGGAAAGGCCTCTGCAAATTTCATGTCTAGTTGTCTCATTAGACCTACCGATGCATCAAGGATCTATAACGGGCTCCACCAGTCACTTATAGAGTCCAATACATTTCTCATATGAAATGGTTGAAATATAACATAATCATTCATATTAAATCTAGAAAAAAATTGTCAATAATTTAATCTTAAACAATGAATGGTATAAAAATAGCACATCCACGGTCAAACATAACAAAAAACCTTTAATACTATGTGGAATTTTTTATCATAATAAATAAACTTCAAATAAACTTAAAATCCATCAATGGATGTTGACATAGATGAAATCAAATCCATTTTTTAGAGAAATATATCTTTCTATTTTGAAATAATTTAAGATTCACCTAATTATGAAGAAAACATATATTTTGAAAGTATTCTTATAAGATTGAAAGGTAATCTTCGATGATGTTATAACGGCTGAAAATTGCCGCACCCGCCGTATAAGTTAAAAAAATTCTTTAATTTGGTCGAAAATTTCATAAAGTACCATGTTTGGAAAATGACAGAAAAATTCATTTCAAAACATATAATTTCAAATAAGGGTATAAATTATATTAACCCGTTGTCTAGTCAATTGTAAAAATGTTTTTAAATACATTTTTAAGAAACATAGATGTGGATGATAAGGAGGTCCCAATAGATAATTACGTATAAAAACCTCAGATAATAACGACATTCTGAAGTTAATAATTTACATGAACTATTCCTTGGTTGATGGTAGTTTAACCTCCTGTATAGTGGTGAAATAATTTTTATTAAATTATACACGAATCATATATATTAATATTATATCATATATGATCTTTTAATATTGCTTTGTCAATAATATCTTAGTATTATCGTTATTTCAAGTGTTAACTGAATCGCTTTCCTTTATATGCGTTGTTACGTATGAAATGTCTGTTATGAATAAGATTTATCTTATTCATATTCAAAATTATATTAAATCTTTAAACATTATTTTTATTCATCTAATGAAAATTAGTCTTGAATGGATACGATGTGGAACAAATCTCATCACATTCTTGGAGATGGTAATCCGTACGTACGCATGGGCGACAATAACATTATTTTGATATTAAAATAATATATAATTGGATGGTATATCATATATATAGAATCATTTTCATGTTATATTTATTATTTACATAAATTACACATCATTAATATACCCATCCAAATAATAATGTATTGAATAAAAATTTAACCACGACGTGGAGATGGTAAGTCGTACGTACCCACGTATGGGGACATGTCATTCAAATAATGGATAGAATAATGAATATGGTTGTCTCATATTTATAATAAAATAATAGTATATATTATTTACTAGAGTTATTAATTTATATTTGAAACAACAAAGAAAGAGGAAGTGGAAGATGAAAGGAACATGAAATAGGTAATAAAATTTTACATATTCTTTGGGTTATTCCTTTTCATTTGATCAAAAAGGATCCTTAAGTTGGAATTATGACTAAATTATGGAAACTAGGATGATGGGAGGACATTTGAGAGGGTATTTGGGAAGTGGTAGGCTTATCCAATGGTCTTTGAAGGTGGTATTTAGAGAGAAGGGAAAGTGTCCTTTTTTAAGAGGGGTGAGGGGCACCTTATGAAAAGATAGAAATATTATGTTATAATAAAATCTTATTTCTATTTCTAATGGATCAAAACTAAATGATTTAAAGGATATGGTATTTATGGGTGAAAAACAACTCAACCAATAATTTTTAGGGAGGTTTGGGTCACTATATTAACTTTATCATTTCTATTTTACTCTTTGTTAAATAGTTTGACATTAAACAAGTCTCTTTGTATTTTTATTTTATATGGTTAATAGACTCAATATATACTTCCAAAAGAACCGCAAAAGGTTCTCGAATGATACAACTATCATTATATATGTATTCTGTCCTATCCTTATATTTTTCTCAATATAATATCAATTAATAATATAATATTTGTTTTAACAACTCTTTTATGTCAATTTTGACACTATTTTGTTTTTTGTTTTTTCTTAATTCACAACAGCATTATTACATCAAAAACAATTAATATAACCAACACTAATATGTCATGTTAACCAAAAAATTAGTTTAATTCATAAAAATTCTCAAATTAAATTTATTTGGATATTTATAATGTTAATTATGTTATTCATTCATTAATAAGGTAATTACTGCATCATCATTGTGTCATAAATACATTAAATAATTTAATGTATAAAAATATAAATAAAATAACATTATGTAGGAAATATTTTTATATTTCTATGAAATACTTATAGTCGAATTTATCTTATGTTTAACCCTATATTAAAAAAGTTTTAGTTATTAAATATTGAATATAACACTTTTAACTCTTCAATGAATTAAATAATAATAAATGTCCTAATCTAATCCATGTAGACCTAAAGGATCATATTTTATTCCTAATGTTTTTTTGGTGGAATTACACTTATCCAATAGAATTATTACATGTGTTAGTGTAATAATAATGTCATTGTTATCCTAAATTACCCTATTTACTTTTAACCGTGTTAAATAAAAGTAAAAAGTAACTATTTACCAAAAAATATTTTCATCTTATTGAACCAAATTTTACTTATTGATATCAATAGTGTATATCATATTTTTGAAATTCAACTCATAGATGTGGTAAAATTATGTTTTATGTAAATTTGAAAATTTTCCTAGGAGGTGGGTAAAAGATGATAAAAAGATCAATAAATTTTTTATATATCTAAAATTATTATAAACTGACTCCAATGAATTAAATTGAACATATATATGTATTATATATCTCTTTTGACCTATAATATATTTAAATACAATAAATAATTATTTAAATAAAAATTTATTTTTAAACTATAACTCAGTGTTTTTCACTATTCCTCAAAATATGAATGTTTTCAGAAAGATACCAAAATTTCACCCTATGCTAATTTTGATATTCTGAATCCAAAAATAAAGTCCATTTTGATAGGTAAAATTTATAAAATTTCAAAAAGTGGGTATTATTATTTATAATGGCTAGTTTGATTATGTGTGGTGTGTTATAACTCGAAGTTGCGTACAACACACGCTATTGTATTATTCAAAGTTAATCATTTCGTGGAAGCTTGGGGTGATACGATATGAACATTTCAAATATTTTAGATCTTTATTATAATTTTTTTGGAACCATTTGGTACATTTTCATAAACCATGAGTTATGTGTCAAATCAATTTAAATAAAAACATAATGATTATTTTCAGAAAAGTGGTAATCATTATTATAGTTGAAAAAATAAAATTAAACTATATATAATATTTCTTATGATTATCTCAATCTATGAATTATCCTAAAAATTACTATTAAAATATTATTAAAAGGATACAAATTTACAAATTACTAATAGAAACCATAATATGAGAATATTATATATAGATTATAAGTAGATGGATAATACAAATAGAATATATCAATTTAAAATTTAATGAATTGATCATATTGTTTATAGGGTTACATGGAATGACTTCCTTTTCTTAATGTATAGAAATTCATGTAACAAAAAATATCTTATATCCATAGAATACCAATAGAAATCCGGTTCCACATAACCATTTCAAAAATATTCCTACACATGAATTTTCTTTATCCGTTTTGAGGTCTCTCATAATATACAATGGAAAATTATGGAAAAATTTTAGGATATGAATGATATAATTACAATGGTTTTGAGAGAAAATATATCATTTTTAGGAAATAAATTTATATATTTCAATGAATATTTAGAAATAGATTTGGAGAGGGCCTAAGAAACCACTCCTTCTCATAGTTGGTAGAAGTTTTAGTTTTTGGTCATGAGATAGATTATTTATTGTCAAAAGATTACAAGGATTGACCTTGAGTTTCAGAAATATAATATTGTTGTTATTCGACAATTTCATCCCCTTGTAAATTTTAAATTTTTTTAAAAACATTCATATCTAGGTTAGTTCTTACGAAGACTCATAATAAATTAATCTAAAATAATTGGGCCACCTTTGTCAATTTTAGAGAATTCTACACCTACCTAGTTTAATGTTATTTTTTGAAATATTAATCCCATTAGTGGGACACTCACATATTCACCCTTCATCACTTCACATTATTGTATGTTTCAACATGAACGTATACTTGATTATAGTGATCTGGAATTTAAGATTTTTCATAAGGAAAGTAAAAATTAGAAATTTAATGAACTGAAATATGATAACTGGTTCCATCATAATGATCAATGGAATCACACACTTAATGGGATGTTGTTATTTTATTTAGTTAATTCCCTATAAAATTTATATAATAATTAATAAATACCAATGATATTATATTTGAATGACATTCATCCAAGAAATATATTCAATAAATCATAGATAAAAAATATAGTGTAATTTGTTGGTAACATATCCTATAAGAATTAAATTTATAAACATAAAATAATTATGCATTTGAATGTTTAGGTGATGACAATTTTTATAGGTTATTCTGTACTAATTCTTATGATCCTTGGGTGATTTTTTTGGATATGAAACTCATAATAGTTCCTATTAAATTAGCTTTTTGGCAGGCATATTTTGCACATTTATTTGAGGTTGGAGTCATTATTAAGGAATTCCCACAGAATCAGTCAAAAAATCCATTTTTGAACATACATACATACATTATGGTGATCTATTGCTATATAGGATGTTTCGGTAAGGAATCATGGTGAGGTGTGTGCTGGAGGATGATATTCTACCCATTTTTCATTATTTACACTCCTCACATTGTGTTGGTCACCATAGAAGGTATATTATATCCCCAAATGTCATATAATCATGTTTTTATTTGGAAAATATTTTCTGTATTCTAGGATTTCAGTTTAGGGTTCGAATAAGTGGCAAAATATAAGAAATGTGGGATAAATTTTGGTGGTTCCATAAAAATGCATTTTAAATGATGAAATTGTTTATGTATGGGGATTGGGAATTATGTGACCATTATCATCATTAATTGGGAATGATTTTATTTTTTAAAAAATATTTATTATGTTTCATTGTATAGATATATAGTCAGATGTCATAAATAAAAAATAAAATATGATAATTTATTAATCAACCGAACATTTTCACATGTTTTCAGGTACTGAAATCATTCATCATAGAAAAGTAGATATCATTAAAAAGAAATATAAATTTAAATATTTATATGATTAGGTGTGTGTTTTAACATTTAATCAGGTGTTCCTACAATAAAAAATATATTGGGCAAATAAAATGTTCTAAAAACAGATCATAAATACGTTTTAGAGAAAAATTAATCCAACTATTGGAAGGATTTTTCCTTGAAACTAGATAGATAATTTTGCTCCAAAGTAACATCTTTCATAAACCTAATAATAATGTCACCATAAAAGTTTTTATTTATAAATTTTATTCAATTACATGTTGAGTATAAACACATGTTATACTGGGTTCTGAATTCTCCTAAATTCAATTTTATGACTACTAGAGAGAGAATACCACATGAACTCAGTGGGTTAGTTGGTTTTAGTATATTGTCATACGAATATTCAAGGATTTATTAATCAAGGAACACTAATTTATTCATTACTTAATTCAATAAATATAATAAAATTATTCTTATAATACATCAATTATTGTTAATGAATGGAGGGTAAAAAAATATATTTAATGGAATCCAAATAGGGTAAAGTATTTTTTTATTCTCTACAACTAAAAAACAACTAACTACAACAAAATAAAATGAATTTATTGATTCATTAATGGAAACATATGTTTTTTTGTTCTATTTATTTGTTTGGAATAATAGTAAATATGATTCGTTATTAGGCTCAGTTACACATGATACTATGTTTTCTAGTGATGTAATATACTATTGTATGTTTACCCCTTGGGAAGAATATTCGAGCACCTAGAGTGGATTTCCATGAAGATTTATTACATTGAAGAGTTACAAGTTAAAGATTTAAGTAAATAACATCCCTTAACATTATATCCGGATATTTTATTTCCTGAATTGAAAATTCCATAATCTCATTTTGATCTTTTTATTTATTACGAGTAACAACCTGTTACTGGGGAACATTATTCAGACCATGAAAGGGATTTTTTGAACGAATTCATGTTGATTCAACTTCACTTTTCTGGGATTATTTTTTATTATTATCTATTATTTAATTTTTATTTTTAATATATTATCATACTTCCTTACTAGTGTTATATTGTTAATCTATTCTCACTATGTGAAATTATGTGTGTGGCCATTTAACCAATAATTCTAATTTATTTCATGTGTAAAGTTTATTGCAAGCCAAGGGTCTTCTTTAATTTGTAAAACATTTACATTTAAAATTTTTATCAACCTTCTTTGAATTTTGCATAACACCATAAATTTTCTTGAACACAATGTGTATGATTTTATGTTTTTCCACAATGAATATTTTTAATAGAATAAATATTGAATGTGATCCATAAAAAAATTGAATATTCTTGTGTTTCTATAGAAAAAATGAGAAAATACATGCTCATATTAATTTAATGGAAACATATTATGAGAAATTTCGTATACCCTTTGAATTTAATTTTTAAAAAAGGAAATTATCAAAAATCATTATTATGATTTTTTTAATTTATTCTATATTTTGGAATAAATCATTAGGGAAAATGATTATTTTAAAGTTTAGTTGTTAGGGAATTTATTTTGTAATGATTTATTCCATATTTTACACATTAAAACACATATAATATTTTAAAAAGTTATTATTTTTCAATATTTTTCTTTAATTTTTGGTGCTCCAAAATTGTTCATGAGTCTAACAGTTGTGATTACACTTTGAGGTGTATAATATCTATTACTCTATGGATTTAATTGATTATATAATTTATCTCATCGATTTAATTTAATTTATTTTCATTAATATGTTTGATTCTTCTAAAAATTCTATTATTAGAATAGTTTATTTTGGTTCTACTTAAACTAAATAATATTAATAAAAAATGGATATTGATCCAAAATATTAATCGACACTAAGTCACATTTTATTTTCAATTTTTCTGTCTTGTTTTCCTCATCTTATTAGATATTTGTTTCATACAATCATGTAGTTATTTGGTTTTATCTTATAAACTTAGTGTTTTATTAATATTCTTTATAATTATGTGTTTAATTTCACATTAAGGTAAATAGATGTTTAAATGTTCATGTTTTATGATAAATTGAAATGTGTAAAATTATTTCAAAATATTCTATTTCAATAAAATATAAAATTTACAAAATAATTATTCAGTAAATACATTCAGTTTAAATGGGGAAATCACATATTAAAATTTATATAGTTCATAGGGGAAAATGTATTTAAAGTAGGAATATTGTTAATAACATATTTTTCAATTACATATATTTTTTAGTTCACATTGAAATTAAAAATATTATTTCATGATGAAAATAAATATTTTAGTTTACTGGAATTTTATTTTGAATTATTTACTCATATTTCATCCACATCATTATTATGATGATATTTTATTTTTTATGAATAAAAGGTCTTATAATGGAGGTTTATGTTATTTTTAATGTTTTGGGGGTAATTTAATATATTAGATTGTATTATAATTGATGGAAAAAATTTATTCATAATGATGAATTATTCACTAATCTGTTTTCTTATATTTTGTGACTGAATTTCTATAATTATTTTAATGCATTTAATCTATTTCTATACTTAATGTGAAAATATTATATAGACTATGGAATGGGAATAATTTTTTTATTATTAATTATATGAATTTAAATTATTTTAAATTATTTTCAAAAATTATGTATTTAAGTAAATAATATTAAAATATTAATGATTTAGCACATCCATCAAGTGAAGGTGTTTATTTTCTATGTATCTAAATTTTTATCCATCGAGATGCGGCTATAAATTATTTTATAAGTATATGATTTTTAATTTTACTCACGTAATCATATTAAATGTTCCTCCAAATTCATAATTTTATCCACATTCCAATGATGTTGATTATTGAAAATATGAAATTATGATAATTTCATCTAATTATATTCATAAAAGTTTTAACATAACCAATTTATAAGATGCATCTACAAAGACAAATTTCCAACAGTCAATCTATGCATCAAAATTTTCAAATTTCAATCTATGATCCATATTACATTGTTGAACCATGATGAAAATGTATTCAGTTAAATAAATATTTTGATATTCGAGTACTTTGTGAGGAGCATATTGGAGTATCATTAGTTTCAAGAGAGGCCACATAATTTTGTATAATAAATTATTAATACCATGATATAATTGTAATATGGGATTAATTTTAATTAATTGATTGGATGAAGTTTCAATATATGAACTAGTAATTCAAAATTGATGAATATTATCAGAATTTTAATGTGTCAAAATCAGTGAGACCCAATCTCCTCACTCAATTGATTTTTGATGACAAATTCAATTGAAGTGAAAGTGACCTTTTGTTATTGGGGATTAATGACCATGATCATATTTGAGACTATGTTAGTGATGGTGATATATGCATACTGGTATTTTTGTGATAACATTGTTGAAAATGATAGGTACCTTAGTACTCCATATTTCATTATCATTGTAATTGTGAACATGCTTAAACCTTGTGATTGACCATTTTTCAAAGAGGTGCTTCAAGTGTGTTGTGAATTCATGATAATAATTTGTCAAGAATTTAATAATAATCCGAATCATTGGAAATCATTCATTATAATCATTTAATGAATGAATCTAGTTACATACATTATATAAATCACTAATTTTAGTTGAATTAAGGAAATGATTTGTTAGATATGTGACAATCTTGAGGAGTTGGATTTATTAATTATTTTATTAGCATATTTTAGTACTAGAATTTAATTATTGATGCTTCACATGGACCACTATTATTTCTATGAATAAAAATATCTAGATTCATTTGGTTTCACCAAATAATTATTGGGGATATATTTATATTTCCTAGTAGTCACATAAGAAGGGGATGAAAGAAATTTTTATTTCTTTCACCATGTATTAATGGATAAAAGAGTTTTAAATCACATGGGAGAAAATTAAAAAAACTGGATTGAAATAGTTGGTGACAAAGATAATGTAATTATTTGATTCAAATATATTTGATTTATGATATTTTATATTGATATAAAAAAATTGGAGTTTGGGAAGAAGAGAACAACAGTGTACGAACTTGTTTATGAGAAGATAAACAATTAAGGACTTCATTCCTAATTCTTCTTCCTCCAGTTTTATCATTATTATTTATTATCATTGATAAGTCATTATATATATTTTTGATAAATTCACCATTGAGAATTTAATTATATTGATTATTATTTTTAACATCTCCACATTATTTCTTCAAAAAATATTGTATGAATCTAGCATTTCATTTCCAAACCTTAGAATCTTTCAATGTGACTATTATGAATTCAATTTCATTAATCATTTATTGTATATAATATTCATTAATTTAGGGAGATTCAAGAATCATCCCACTAAAGGTAAATAACTTATAGGTTGATATTTCCATAATATATTTTTTAGAAGTGGATTACGTAATATTGACATATATATTAATCCATGAAAATAAAATTTAGTTTTAATTTTCTCCATTATCACTATATGTTCAACTATAATCATTCATATATTATGAAACTCACAAAATCCAAAATTCATATACTTTTCTCATATTTTTTTTAAAAAATATTCATTATTTTTTACTATAAGGGATTGGTTGTTTTGTTATGTTACAATCTCAATTTCATTAGGAGAGTATTGAATAAAAATATTGTAATAATAAATAAGATTTTATGAGGAAAATTTGTGATATTAGATGACATATCCATCGAATATTACCTTAATTTTGTTTTATTTATTATTTATTTCATGATATCTTATTTGGAATGAATCATATAGGTTTCATCATCAAATGTTTATGATATATTTTTCATTGACAATATAAAACAAACTCTTCTATGGTATAACATATTCATGGATTAAAAATAATTTTTTTATGTTGATTAAATGAGTATTTATATATTTTTTGATTAACATATAGTTCCAAAATAAATTCATGTATTATTAAATTAATATCATATTAGTGATTACTCACATGAACTATGAAACCTCATAAAGTGTTTATATTTCGATGATTTCTATCCATACCCAAAATTATATAAATTCCTAATATATGTTAACAATATTCTCATATATAATTATAAATACTCATATTCTTAAGAATTACAATTGACACATATAACATATGAAATTTATAAGAGAATGAATGTCTATATAAACTCATTGTATAGAGATTACTAAGTAGGAAGTTAATGAGAATAAAACACAGTAAATATTGATCCTCCAAAAAAAATCTAACATCATTTTTATCAAGTAAAAATACTTTATATACACTATATTAAATATATGTTTTTACAAATATTGTCACAATATTAATAAATATCATTAATGTTAATAAAAAAATAACACTTCGATGAAAAAAAAATCTAGATGCATTATAAAACAACTCATACATTGAAGACCAATCATAATAGGATATAAATTAGTATTCAAGTGATATTTTGAACAATGAATTTAGTTTTATGGAAAAATATCTAAAAAAATACATCTCTATGTAGATTGAACCATTAAAAAATTGTATAGTAACATTCAAATGTTATTCAAGATGATACCGTGATGGATACTAATAAATAATTTCAATGAACATCTCTTTTATGTATACTATTTATAAATAAAACATGATCCCATTAATATAAATACAAAAATAGATGACATTAGTGATATCTATGATTCATCTTTTAATGGGACCCATGCAACCTTTTAGGAACCACTACTAGTATTATGAAAAAACATCATATTTAATATTAGGTTCCACATCATGTTTATAACTGATGTTTTATATCCACAATAGTTTTTGATCTCAATAATAAGACAAAATATACTAAAACTATGTTGTATAATTACTAACCACATACAATTTTAAAAAATTATATCATACCGATTTTTATTAGAGTAAAATATATATCCCAATTACGATTTAATATCATTTTAAATTTTTTGAAATATATCATCTACATAACCATCCATAAAAAGATATTCCAATTATATATAAAAAATCAAATCATATATTATATACATCAACCATATTAAAATAAATTTTACATCTACAAAATCGGGTTCTCTAATAAATTATTTATTTTTTCTTACCATTCTCAAAGAAAAGGGATTATAAATCATTATAAATGAATTAGAATGCATGATATATCAACTCCCTACTATGTTTTTGACTATAGTAATTAACTATATATCCTACTGTGATTCATGGCACAATTTCCTAGGGTGATGTATAGCATGTGAAATGAAGAATGATCCAAAAAATTTATAATTCTATTTTTCTTCATTTAATATCCATTTTAATGTTTGAAAAAGGACTTAGCCGATGAATAAAGTAAGATAGTTCCTTGTAAATATGGATCCCGATACTGTAATATCCTTCCCAAATTTCATTCATTCAGATAAATTTCATTTACTATATATTAATTTTCTATTATAATTTTATCAAATTTACGTACAATTATGTCTCATGAACATATACTAATATGAATAAATTACATTCCAACTAGATCATTATAGTCACAAGTACTATATTATTAATTTTTATAACTAAATTCTGTAATTGTTGTATATAAATTAATAATACATTATCATGATTATTTTTAATCTCATAAAAGAATTATTATAACATTCAAACCAAATTTGAATCATTTGGTGTCATGAGCCCTACATTTTTTTATAAATATACATTCTATATGGTTCTAATTATGGAAAATAATCTTGTCATCCTTTTATAAAAAATAATTATCATGATAATATTCTATGAAATTTAGAATTCAAATGTATTTTATTATAATGATTGAAGAAAATGATTTGTTAAAGCCGATACATTATTTTTTTTACCATTTAGAAACCATTCATATCTTAATGGTATTACGATTATTAATCATAAATTGCTTATTTTTTATTACATATTTAAGATAATAATTATATGTGTGATCTAATGGATCAATATAAACACAAATATTGATCCAGAATAAAAATTAATTTTATAATTCATGTGTTTAGACAAAATTAAATATTATATTATAATTACTACATCCATGTATGAATTAATCCATTATATTATTCTATTAATATGTGGCATACCCAAGAGACTATAAAAATACATATATTTGGTTATTAAACATCTCTAGATCTCATAAAAGAACTCATTCCACTAGAATAACATATTTCTTTCTATACAATTGAATTTTATCATGTTTTAATTTTTTTATCGTGAGCCACAATTCCATTGTTGACAATGTCTCTCTTGTTTTCTTCTTTGGTTATTTTTCCATTTCTAGAAATAATACTCATTTTATAATGATTAATTTTATATTATATGAATTGAGAAGGTATTATCATATTTTTTCATTTTGATATCAAATATATATACAATTAAATCCTTATTATTATATTTTAAAACTAGGATAATACATAACAAACACATCACATAACCATTTCCAAATATGGGAGAAAATGAATTTAGACACATATTATAACTCTTACACAATTCATCTTTATAATCAATATCAACCCAAGATTATTGTATAACATTCATTATTTAATGTTAATACACTAAATTACATAGAAAAATTATCAATAATCATATGTGATATAACCTTGTTAACCATTGTTTACATTCTACATTCTATGAAACTATTTCTCATTGCCTAATATGGATGATTTTGATGAGGTAATATGTGAAAATATTTTAGATAATTAATAAAATATTTTTTAAAGTAGTCTATACATAGATTAATATATATATTTATTCATCCTTATATTATGATGAATATCTAATTCATTAATGTATTTGTAATATTTCTCCAGGAATTTAGACTTCTTATTAAATTTGAACATATATCCTTGTCCAATATAGTTGTTGAAAAATAAATGAGGTAAGAGTATATAACTATGGCTTCTACCTAAAATGATCTTGACATGTATCTATAAATTAATTCTACATTCATCATAGGTAATTAATATATTATATGAAATGTCACTTTGGTTATTTCTCTAAGAATGAATGAGTTGCCAATTTCGAATGATTTTAATTCCAAATAATAAAAAATTCATCTATATATAATTTTAAAAATTCATTTTATTTTACATAACCAATATAATCATGTGACATTCAAGTGTGATATGAGTGACGTGGACAGATTCATTATATATTTTAATAAATCAGTTTTATTATTTAACAATATAAATAGTATTATTCAAATTAAGAATCCAAAATAATATATCAATATAAAACTATCAACTCATATTTATAAAAAGTATTATTAAAAAATCCATGTAATCTTGGGACACATATGTTATAATTATTATTACATTCCTAAAACACTATCAAATTTTAAAAATTATATTCAATAAAATAGTCAATGACATGTCGTCGTCTTTAATTTCCATCCCAACTACCAATTCCATCTATGGCTCCATAATATCCACCTAAGTATATGAAAATATTGTATGTATACATTTTTCAAATATGTTGATAAAAATTTTAGAATAAAATCTTCATTTGATTACTATATTGTATAAATGGAACTATTAAACAATTTATTAAATATACATGACAATTCATGTTACTTTTCACTTAGTGAAAATACATTATCTAGTGGAATTTGATACAATATGAGAACCTTTCAACAAATTTCTCTCTATCCTTTATCTAAATTATATTTTAATTTAAATGATATGTATGGGTGACTATTACTTAAAAGTAAACATATACATTTTCAAAATACTTATCATTTTGTTCACTATAATGACAGAAGGATATTCAATCATTAAATCATTATCTATTTATATAATTTTTTTCTAGAGATTGGATAGGGTATTTGTTTCCGACGATTTCATCGGGGTGCGCACGTCCGTCCGCGGAGGAGGGCGTAGCTGCTTGTGGCCCCGGATTCCATCTTTTCAATGGCAGTCGGCATCCGTTCCTTGTTCAGGGACGTCTGCTCCTTGATCGAAACCGGGATGATGGGATGTCGGGAGCCACAAAGGGAGCCACAAAGGGATTCACCCGACGCTCCTCGTCGTCGGGAGCCACAAAGGGATTTACCATCTCTACGGTGTTAACTGAAGCGTACCCCGGGCTCTCAGGGAGATTCACCTGGCGCCCCTTGTCGTCTGGAGCCACAAAGGGATTTACCAACTCTACGGTGTTAACAGAAGCATGCCCCGGGCTCTCGGGGAGATTCACCCGGCGCTCCTCGTCGTTGGGAGCCACAAAGGGATTTACCAACTCTACGGTGTTAACCGAAGCGTACCCCGGGCTCTCGGGGATATTCACCCGGCGCTCCTCGTCATCGGGAGCTATAAAGAGATTTACCAACTCTAAGGTGTTAACTGAAGCGTACCCCAGGCTCTCAGGGAGATTCACCCAGCGCTCCTCGTTGTCGGGATCCACAAAGGGATTTACTAACTCTAAGGTGTTAACCGAAGCGTACCACGGGCTCTCGGGGATATTCACCTGGCGCTCCTCTTCGTCAGGAGCCACAAAGGGATTTACCAACTCTACGGTGTTAACTGATGCGTACCCCGGGCTCTCGGGGAGATTCACCCAGCACTCCTGGTCATCGGGAGCCACAAAGGGATTTACCAACTCTACAGTGTTAACCGAAGCATACCCTGGGCTCTCGGTTGAGGAGTCATCCATTACCGGACGGGGTCTCCGAGGGATCCCAATTCCCGGGGGCATGAAATCGCCAAGCGTGTGAGAAGATGACAGAAAGGGCCGGGCACATTATTTCCTCTTGCGTCGCCGCCTGCTCTTCTGGGAAGAAGTAGGAAGGGACGTCGAGGCCGAAGTGGCACTCACGGATTCTGAGGGCTCTGGCTGGTCCAGGCGAGGACGGATGATTCCATGGGCACGGGCGACCATCCTTAGAGCCATCTAGTCGTTATACATCCGGGACCCACGGTCGGAAACCTGTTCCCACCCTTCCCCGTTGTCACTACTGCCATCTGATCCCACGAAGACACCTGCCACAGGTGCTGGGGCTGGGCCCATCATGACTATGTTGTTGTCAATTTGGTCTTGGAGCCAATACTTGAACACATAGAATTGTTGGATGTTGTGTCCCAGGAACCGGTGGTAAGGGAAATAGTTAGGGTGATCCGTGAGACATGCCTCTTCTGGCTTCCGGCACTCAGGCAGTCGTACAATCCTCTGCTCCGAGGTGCTATGGAAATAACAGGGGACCTGGGCCTCGCCAAACGAGTAAGCCCGATTCCTTCTACCTGGAAAGGGGACCTTTGGGGGATGACCATGGTCAGGGACCGGAGGAGAAGGCCGAGGAGGCGGAGCCGGATTACCTCACCTAGGTGGTGGCGGTGCGTTACACGTAGGCGCTTGCCGACTTTGAGGCGGTCGCTGCAGGGCTGGAGGCTGTGGGGGTGGACCCCTATGAGCCTGCTGAGCTAGCCTCACCGGCCGCAACTCTAGCTGTCTAGGGGCCTCTATCTGCACCACAACAGGGAGCTCGGCTCTAGTGGCTCTCCTTGCGGAGATCACAGGAGGCAACGGGCGTGCCTGACTGGCCTGTTGCAGGGCTTCTTCGAGGCACTGAGCCTTGTCCGAGAAGTCCCGGAACCCCCCCCAGGGTAATTCTGCGTGATCAGGGAAGGAACCAACTCCGCCTTGACGTTCCCCACACACATCTTCAGTAATTTATCCTGAGTTAGTGGCATGTCATGGGAGTAAGTGAGCCCCTTCCACCGGGCGACGATATTCGCAACTCGCTCGTCGGGCCTTTTCTTGCACCTAAAGAGGTCTGCAATGTTTGTCTTCCGGGTTGTGGAACTGAACTGGTAGAGGAATTGTTGACGAAGGTCCTCCCAGATAGTCACTGATCCAACAGGGAGCTGGCTGTACCAAACGAACGTTGGTCCCTCCAGCGTCTGAACGAAGCACCAGAGCATGGAAGCCCCCTGCTGCGCTGGAGTCCCCAACATAGGCTCGCAGCTCGAGTTGAAGTGGGCCAAGTGTTGTGGCGGGTCCCCGGTCCCGTTAAAGGGGGTGAAAGTGGGATTCCCAAATCCTGGAGGGGCTGGCATGTCATCCACCCATGCGGGGTACGGCTTGCCATCCGGTTGGATCACCACGTGCCGAGTTTCCAGGGCCTCCAAGCGAGCGATGAGTACGTCCATCAGATCATCCAGATGAAGATTCATGTCCTGACGGGGATCTCTAACCACAAGCGCATTTCCAGGATCTTCAATACTATAGTCACGCTCAGCGGCTCGGGGGGCAGCTGGCGGAGCGACTGTCGGAGCGGTGGGAGGAAACTGAGCATGGTCTCCCTGGTTGCCTCGCTGCTCAGGAGGGTTCAGGGAAACATATCGCGCCGTCCTTCCATGGGCTCTAGTGTCTCCCCTGTCGGGGAACACGAAACGGTCACGGTTGCCCGGGGTAATCTCAGCAAGGGGTAGACGCTCCTGCCCCTGCTGTCCTGATCTAGGGTTGTCGTAGACAGGCCACCGTTCTGCAATGCGTTCGGCCTAGAGCTCATCAACCAACCTCTTTTTCTGTTCTAGATGTTGGTGCAGTGTGGCCTTCTTGGGATCTTCCTCTGCCTTCTGCACTGAGTAAGATGGGTCGGTGAGTTTGACAGACCAGACGGGCTCTTTACCCTTGCCGATGTTTCGGCCCGGCGCCAGTGCCTCCGTGGGTAAATGAAGTCCTATGAGGCTCCTCTGTTGGCGAGTAATCCTCCCAGATGGGTACAGCAGCGGCCTGTCCTCGGGGGGTGAGTCCCCATCTAGGGGCTCCACAATATTTCCATCATCTGAAAGGTCATCCATGTTGACCGTGACTGCCCTTGGCGACGTTCCATCAGGGTCGCCCGGTGGATCGGGCTGCCGGCGGATCGCACAGAAGAGGAGAGCAGCGTACTTCCCCAACCCACGGACGTGCACGTGGGGGGTTACCTCCTCAATAACTCTGCGGATTACTTGAATACTCTAGACGCATCGTTGCTGAAGGGCCTCGTGGAGGCCCAGCGACTCGGGGTGCCGAACTGCGGGGAGTGCTGCTAGGTCAACTTGGTGGCACTGCTCACCAATCTCGTCGAGATGCGCTTGGCTCCCGGGATAAGGCGCTAACAGACGATGGAGGCGGGAGTGAGTCACCCGAAGAATCTGGCGGAAGCATTCAAACTCTCCCAGGGTGAGTTACTCTGGCACATCAAAACCCGATTCTGTGACCAGCCAAAACTTCTCAGGGAAGTGGCCTGCTGCAAGAACGGTCTAGAAGCTCCACGGCTCCGTCTCGGGGTCCGGAACTTCCCGTCCCTACTCGTCCACCAAATAAAGTCGGGGAATTGGAAATGGCGCTGATACAGGCCGTCAGGGCGGTGGGTTGGCCGGTGGGGAATACGACGAACAGGCTGATTGGCCGCCGATCCCTGGGTCATCTTCCTGAGGTTGCAGTGCGCTGGCCGCCACGTCGCGATAGGATGGGCCGATGGATGGGCCTCCTGTCACGACGTCGGTGATGGCCGAGGGTGTGTCGCCTCGCGATCATTTTTTCGGTCCCCAAAAAGGTTCCTCCTCCTCCCTAATAGGGGCGGGAGGTGCTTCCGAGGAGATCAGTGGAAACTGCGGGCTTGACCCCTGGCGGTACGCCAAATCTTCGTCCTCCTAGATATACCTTCGGAGGGAGGATGGAATCATATAGACCTCATATTCGGGGAGTACGAGACTGATGCACCACGTCCCCATCCCTACCCTCAACTCGAAAGGTTGGGGGGGGAGGTTCTATCGTCGAATCATACTCTACCTCATAATCCGAGAAACGGACAGGTCTAATTCCCGTCCGGACTCCCCTGACATTCCTCCGTCGGCGGTGATGCCTGGCCTTCCTACCCCTGGGTAGCTCCTCAGGGTAAGGACGACTTCCGTCATAGGGTCCCCCGGCCACAATAGAGCTGGGGCAGAGGGGACTGAATGCCGGGGTGCGAGAAGCACCGGGACAGATGACGAAATGGACATGGGGAGAACCTCCATGTGAGTGAGCGACTGGATACACAACGGCTCCATGCTCACGACCGGTGGTAGGGGGAGGGACCTCATTCCCCATGTAGTGGGTGCTAGAAGGAGTCATACCCGAAGCATAGCCGTCGCGAAGAAGTTCTCGACTTCCCAAATCGGTGGCATGGGATGAGCCTTCATGGTAAGCGGCACTACCACGGATTGGTCTGTAGTGTCCATTTCCAGTGACTGCGACCAAGAGATTCGACCCAAGCTTCCTGCAGGGCGGTCGGGGTTTCAATCCTAGTAGGGCATGTGGATGCCCCTACTCAACATGCGCAGGGATCAGGAAACGGGATTCAGCAGTTTCTGGGGCCACGATGGTTGCTGATGCTGGTGCCCCAGGACGGGCATTTTCCCCCACTCGCGCCTGATGCTGGCGTCAAGTCAGATGGGCCGGAGACGGTGGTGCGGGCATGAAGACTGCCTACTCCTCGGCTCGGGGAGTCGGGCGGCGGCGTCGACGCAGCCTGGCGAGGGTTCTTACCGGTAACCCCTGTGATGGATCGCCGATCGGGTTGACCTAGACTTCCCCCACCTCATTGTCTTAGGGGAGCGATGTGTCACAACGCTTCGAGGATAGGCTCCCGAAGTGGTTGGAAGTCGGCGTGGGGAGCGGCGGCTCCCCACGTGGCCCTCGAGGGCGGTGATGGTGGTGAGGCGCGGCCGCCTCTATATCCAAGCGGGCCATGCCCCTGTTGGGGATGATCCCTTCCTCATCATACCTACGGACCAGGTTATTGATCACCCTCCGTTGGATGATTTCTGACGGGGAGAGGGGGCGCAAGCGCCTAGCTACTACGGTGGTCGAAGTCGGAGTGACCATGGGATAGGTGGTACCACGCGGGGTAGCCGCGTCGGGACTGCCCCTGCCCCTGCGCCGGTGCGCATGTGGCGATCGAGCTCCGAATGCAGTGATCTGATTCCTAGAAACAGGGAGATGAACCCATTAGTATCAACAGGAAAGGAGATCAGCAACCAAGGCCCGACATCATTCCGTCTTCCATGGTCGGCGAGAGGGAACAACGCTGACAATGTCACAGAACGGAGTAGTCAACGTCCTGATGGCCTCGACCCCTGGCGGGTTCACATCCCGGTGAGGGTTACCCAGACCTAGCGACAAGAAATTATTCCGATTCTCCAATGGATACCATTCCCCGTGTTGAGGAGAAGAGCTTCACGTCAGGTTCACCATTTTTTGTTTTCTACTATTTCACCAGGGCGCACACGTCCATCCGTGGAGGAGGGCGCAACTGCTTGTGGCCCCGCATTCCAGCTTTCCAAAGGCGGGCGGCATCCATTCCTTGTTCAGGGACTTCTGCTCCTTGATCTTAACCGGGATGATGGGATGTCAGTTCTTCCTTTCGTGGATTCCTCCTCAGAGCTCGTCACCAAGTCTGGGTCTCCCTCATAGATTTAAGACGGGTTCGTGAAGCTCATTCCTGGTTCCATATCTACATGGACGCCAGTTAATTACGCTGCTTCCGTCAAGACGCTCCAAGCGGTCTTGTCGGGACAGCAACCTATGTTGAGGATAATGGTCATGTTGGAGCATCGTTGGCATGTCTGTCTTTGGTCCCTCATCACAGGGCTTCTCGAGGGCGCAGAAGCCCGAGGCATCCCACATCGAACACGGGGAATGTGTACCATATGAGGTTTTCCTCAGCTTCCCATGTTTGACATGGGGTATGTCGCGAGTTTAACGTCTTTCAGAGACGGATCGGGTTAAAGGATCACTAGGGGGAACACCGATGTTGGGGCCAGCACGTGGGCGGCGTCCCGTATGACATGGAGTGGGAAAGGGTTGCTTGATCTCACCAGGATGTGGCGGCCTGGGTAAGGATTAGGATGGATGGTGGAGTGAATCATGGGGCTTACGCGTTGAGCAGCCCAAGAGGGGGGATAGAGTTTAACGTCATGCGGTACAGAATACAGTTTACCGTCATGCGAGACGGAATATAGTTTAACGTCATGCGGGACGGAATACAGTTTAACATCATGCGGGACAGAATACAGTTTAACGTCATGCGGGATGGAAGATTTGGGGCTTACGCTCTGAGGCAGCCCAAGGTGGTCAGGTAACCGACATGGAGTGGTCGGGACGACCGGGTGGTGGGCTTGAACCTCGTGGAGGCTTCCTACATACGATGTGTTAGCATGGAAGAAAGTCCACGTAGTTCGCTGGGATGGGGCTTACGCTCTGAGGCGGCCCATAAGTGGATGTCATGGTCGATGTACACTCTAAGCCCACGTGAGTCATGCTCGATGTGGGAAACAAGAGGCACCAGGGACCAGACGAGCACGTCGTGAAGGGTGTGTCCCTGAGAAGTGGAATGGGGCTTACGCATTGTGCGGCCCAAAGAGGAAATAGGGGCTTACGCTTTGTTAGCGGCCCTTGGGGTTGGGGCTTACTCTATGGTGGAGGCCTGTGGTGTGACAAAGCGCTGTGGGAAAAGGACTCCACTGGCCTTGGCAGGGGGTAAGTACGGAGATGCACGGGTGCAATCATCCGTACGAAAGGTTAGGGGATTACGCTCTGAGGCAGCCCTTCCCTCGCAGACAAACATCGCTCCGACAAGGAGGATCTCATTCCATGTGAGGAAGAGTCCATTCCCGTGGAGATGAGTGGGCGTAAAGAATGTTAGAGCTTGGGGGACCCTGCATGTGAATCACGGGGTCGGACCACAGTTTAAAGTCTTGTGTTAAGGACGAGGTGCTTAGCAGTTTAATGTCCTGCAGCTTGGACGTGGTGGGTTTGCTCCACACCCCTAGGGCTTACATTCCCAACACCCTCTACCCCTTGTGGAAGGGAAGGCATCGGCAAGGCCGTGATGAAGGGGGGCCGCAGGGAAAACCACCAGGGTGTCTACGTTAGTGTGGCTATGCGAAGAAGCAATAGCCGTTAGCGTGCCTATGCGGAGAAGCATAAGGCAATGAAACGCAACGGGAAACACGGCCCAAGGGACCTTGAGGTTACTTCGCACGAGCCTGGAAGGCAGTGCGGGAAAACAACGCATGGGGCGCATGCCCGATAAGGGAGACATCAGGTGCCGGTGCAGGGGGGAAGCCAAGGGGCGTCAAGGTGAGGGTTCCTGGGCTTTGCGCGCAATAAGGATGATTTGCGTGCAAAAGACCGGGACGGCGTGTAATTGGAGTGATGGAATTGTGCGCGAAGAGGGAATTACGCACAAGGTTTTGCGTGCACGGTAGGGTATTGCATGCACAGACCACAGATTGCGTGCAAGTGGGGAAACCGGGGGAAGGGTCAAATTCACTGATGCCTGTGGAGTTGCGCGCAAAGGCGAACTCCAGGGAAAGGTTGCGCGGAATTTCAGGATTACCTGGATGTCATCTTTCGCGCGGGGGGAGCTGAATTGCGCTCACGAGAGTCGCTTCGGATTCCTCAACCCCCAAAACGTTCGGGGTCACCTTATATTTATAGGCGACCTCCGGCGCAGAATCCAGGCAGCGCGCGAAGTTTTCCGCGCCGGGAACCGCTTGTGCGCAAAATCTCACCGCGGAGAAACGGGGCACGCAATTATTACGCGCCTCACCGGTCCAATTTTGAGAATCCCAGGAGAACTCCGCACGCAGAACATTTGTGCGCGCAGATCCTCCTTTATTTCATGTACCACTTCCCGGGCCTCCAGATCGGGCCTTTGATTCCGAATATGACTTCGCTTCGTCATTCCAAAACATCCTCCGGGAGTTCCGGGATTTTTTCGGCATCAACAATATTCTATGATTTATTCATGATAAAACACATAATTAATACTCTATATTTTCATTTGACGTCAGTTGATATTTGGGTCATTTTTTTCTTACTCGTGTAGCATATATATTATAACTTCTGAACACTCAATAGAACCAATCATCAAAACTATACATTTTAATGCTAGAATCCTATCTTGTATTTTTCATTTAATGACTCTTAAAAAGATTTCATACCTATAATATGATGATTTATACTGATAATGTGATATCAAAATAGCCAAACAACATGATTTGGGGATAAACTCATAAACATTACATTTTTTGAATTTATATCCACAAACAAGACCAATTTCAAACATAAAAAATTTATAAAATCTAGGGAAATATAAGATACCATTACCACTAAAATGAGATTTAGTTAAAGATCATTAGATAATTTGGAGAACCTCATACATATATAGGAAAACAAACAATTTTATCCTAATAATCAATATCATCTCCAAAAAATTCATCATATATTCAACCCTTCTAGGTTATACCGTACATAAAACATTTTTTTATAAACTTTGAATAGAAAAAAGAACAAAAGGGTGACCCCGTATGTAAAGTAAGGGTAAAAATATAGATATAAATCAGAATATAATAATAAAATTAACATAAGGAAAAACAAAATTAAATAATACTTTTAAAAATAATACTTTATTTATCATATATCATAATATTAGGTCATGGAAAAAAACATGAAATTTCATAGATCATGATTCATAAATAAACATGACACATGAGAGATTAAAATTTTCATTGGATTTTGAATTTTGGAATGTTATGAACCATACAAGGTCAACCATAAATAAATCACATGATCCAGTCCACGACATGGCCCAAAGGACATTCACGATTGCCACTAGATGGTAACAATTGCTGGAAATCAAAACTAATCAAGTGGGAATGATTTGGAAAAAAATTAAATGATAATAAATTGTTAAATAAATAAAAGAATAAAAACTAGACAATACAGATGATCAGAAACATTTTAATGAAAATAAATAGCACACACATCCATGTGACCACAAATGTCACTACCCAACTCAGAAACAAGTTCTTTCAACGCGAAATCAAAAACTAGTGGAAAATGAAACTGAAAATATATTGTATGGGTGAGAACTAATATTCCCATTTGGAAATCATAATAGAATCCATGTGTTTCCATTCCAAAAAATATTCCATTAACACTAGTTTAAAATATAGTTATAAAAATTTGTTTTCAAACTTTAGTAAACATCATATTATTTATTTTAAAACAATCCAACCAACACATAGATTTGAAAAACCAAAATCAATTTTATAATTATAACTCAAAACAAGAAAAGACAAGGTAGTACTATAAAAATAGATTAACATTGATGGATAACGACTAGTTTAAACTAATAAAACAATCTATATAAATAGTAACCATAGGTGATACTAAACATACCTAGAATACCCCTGCATATACTCTTGTTGGAACCACCTATCAGTGTATGGGGGATCCCCTATTTCAATAACTATCATGATTCCATACACTGGCCTCACTAGAGGAAAAACCCTCTTAAAATGTCTATAACTCATGGAGGGTACTATCCTTTTTTATCAGGGCTATAAATCAACCATCACTTGATCATCTAAAAGACTCCCATCAACCCATGGTAAAATTAAGCTATATATGTGGGAGGCCCTCGCACGTGTGACTCTCCTTACCGACATCCATCACACTTGATTACCCCAAAAACGTACATCACCTATGTGATAACCCATAAAGGGATATTCAAAATATCATTTCCCTATAAATACATACATATATATATATATATTTATGTGTTCTTATATCACAACCACAAAGTGCGAACCTGGACATCATGTTATTTAGGCATTTAAATCACATCAGAAATAATTTTATGTTTCCAATTGGGCACACCCATTTGTAAAAATGTTAAACCATTATAAATGTTAACCTAAAATTTATATTTAATTTGGATGTTCCAACATGTGTTTATCTCAACAAACCACAAATCTATTTACGATGAACATTTCCAAATCACCATTTTAGGGAAATCGTGAAACTGGTAAAATATTCCAAATAAACAATTATGCCAAGAATTTACCAAGAACCACACTTTAGGCCAAATGTTAATTCCACATAATATTCAATTTTATTACATTTTTAAAACAAAAAAATGGACACAAAATTATATAGAAAATAATAAATATTTATGAAAACCTAATTTCAAGGAAACATCAATTTAAATCAGCATATTAATTTGGTCTAAATTCTATGTGTGCACCTACTAATCACATGGATGTGCCAACGTCCCATGAAACACCCAACATCCATGAGGTTACACAGCACCATTTCAAAAAAATCAATAATTTATTTAATGATAAATCCAACCATCCAAATTATATAAAAAACAAAAAACAATACTCTAAAATCCATTATACCCTTTCCAAACTATTGTAATACTGTTTCCAAGCTATATTATTGAATAACCATACACACTAGAGAATGATCACAAGCATGCAATTTCCACCATAACTTAATTTAAATTAATAATTTCATAAAAATTGAAATGTTCACTTTACATGAACAATTGAATTTTATCAAATAATTTGATTGCATACAAACATATGCATAATTAAAAAAACCCAATAGGGACCCATTTTATCAAACTCATCCCCTGTTAAACCATCACAATTGGCTGGAAAAAAGATTCGTATTCATGAAATCATGTTTCTAAATTTATGGAAAATAATCAAGTATCATTTGATGTCCACGCACATAGGCATAAAAAACAATCTGTAATGCTTATTTTTTTGATATAAAATATATTGAAAATAGAAAAATAAGTTAACTATGTGTTTTATATAGGTGTGAATAAGTAAAAAAATTAATTAATAACATTCAGGAATTATATGGTTTTAATTATAATTGAAAAACCGTATTTTCTTACCTCCATGGTGTGTGAACGCTACACTGCTTCAGCGGAAGGAAAAACTGAGCCTCACGGTTCCTTCATTCAAAGATGAGGGGGAAGCAGCCACTAGAGGGAGTGCCAGATCTCACCCAGCCTGCTAGGGCACTCAAGAGAGGTATGGGTAAGGGTAGCGGTTTCATTGTGCAGTTATATGGATGAAGTAGGGTGTGTATTGAAGCTAGAAAGTGGGAGGAGGGCATGCCATGATGCTCTCCAGAGGCCGGAGGGTGTGTTTGGAGGGTTGCCTTGAATGGAAGAGGGTGAACTGCACTAGATGGAGAGAAAGAACTGGGATGAGATACCAGATCAAGGTTTCCTATGTAGGATACTAGAGAAGGGGGTCACCGCTGCATTGGAGGTCAGAGTAAAGGGGTTTCAAGAAGGGGATTAGAGTTGAGGGTCGCTGCCGAGAATGGAGGTGCAAGGGGGTGAGGGCGGTGTAGGTTACGTAGTAGGCCACACCAAGAAGAGATGGGGGTGACTAGGTTTAATAGAGACAAAAAAGAAGAAAATGAAAAAATGAAACCTACAACTAAACTAAAATTAACAGTAATATAAGAAATAATAGTAATAGAAATAATAATGATAATGATAATAATAATATAAAATATGTAATAATAATTATACAAACCACAATAATAATAACAAACTTAATAGTAATAATAATAATAATAAATGTATTCCCTTCATTATAAATAATAATTATGTTAATAAAAATTTAATAATAATTATATTAATAATAAATTTAATGATAATTATCTTAATAATTTTATTAATAATAATAATACTATTTTCAACACAAAAACATTATTAATATTATTCTGATTTAAACAATTATCTTATTTTATTATCATAAAATTTAATTATTTTTAGTAGTGGTTAATGACACAGTCACCTGGGCCGACCACACAGTTACCACCAACCATGTGGTGTTGGTGTACCTGTCTAAAACCAAACAAAAAAATCCGTCCAAAATCATTTTAAGTTAGGACCCTAACCTGAACGTCTATCAGAGATTAAACAATTTAAAATAATTTCATATAAATGAATCATATGGTGGGTGAGTGATAATTCTCTCTACCACTTTAAAATTCATTCCACAAAAGTCATAAAGCCTGTTGACAACCAAAATTCAAGTCCATAACAGAAAAAAACCAGAATAAACATGGAATTTCAAGGTGACTATTTATTTTCCCTAGTCACACTTCACCGATCTAGGAAAAACTAAAACCCAAAACATGAGAAGAATAGGAGGGGTTGTCCCCACCACAAAGAATAAACTATTTCAAAAACTCAAAAACCCAATCACCTCCTCAAGAAATTAAATGATAAACCCACCAAGGGAAAAACATAACAATCTTGGGCCTTGAAAACCATCTTATTTTTACCAAACTAGCCATAAAAACCTCATTATGGAATTGCGAACCAGGGTTCACACAACACGAACCTAAAAATTTTCTTTAGCTTGATAAAAAACACCACCACTAGAACTATGATCTTTTTACACTCCCACCTAACTTCCAATATTAGGGGTAGGCATCCTGAAAATAAATTACAACCAAAACCTATCATAAAATTGGATACACTTTACAACAATCTCACAAAACCCCAAAATATCCAAGAGAGTACAAATTAATCCAAATATGAAACTGACCCTTGATCTGGGAAAATACACACAAATAAAAAAATAACAGTTCTAACAGATTCATTCAAAAACCCATAATATTTAGATTATAATATAACCAATTCTTCATAACATCAAAACTAAATGATGAACAAACAATGATAGTAATACATTAATAGTATAAAAACGAGATGAAATAGACTTTAAATGTTCCAATACCAACTTGAAAAAAATAGAGACTGCATCTTCACCCACCCAGTAACTAATGACTGTGTGTGAGCTTCACCTAAATACAATTGGTAGGGGATTTGATTTCTGAAGAATCTTTTACCTCACAGTCATGCACTAGCATCCTCTGATCAGATCTTCTTTTTTAGGAAACATTTTTTGAAAAAATTATCCAGATGACATAGATAGTTGTAGAGACCCAACGCTTGATATTCATGGACATTACATTACTTTTAGTGAATACATATTACATAACAAAAATAGACACCCAAGGACAATAATAGTTTATTTTCTTTGGAAACTCGGAATATAATCATCTAATCATGGCGAAGGATCTTCAACATCTCCCATAATGATATTCCCCTATTGTTTTATTACCTAAAAACATTCTTCATATCCTAGGGAAAAGAAAAAATATAATAGGTGAGCTCAAATTATCAGTAATGGTAAGCATGGAAAAAATAAAACAAACCATATACATTTGAACTTAAAATAAACATGAACAAAATGTTTAAACATTAAAATATTTAGTTGTGAAATAAATCATTGTAGTACGTAAGGCATAAATCATAAAAGAACATCAATAATCATAAAATAGAATGGAAATAAAACATGTAATTTTTTAAAACCATTAAGAACATGATATGATTTCCATATTATCCAAGGAATTGCTTCCAAGAGCAACATAGTGGACAAAGTCCATTACTAAACCGAGTGTACATGTTGTTCCATCCATGTATTACTGAACTAGATTGACTTTTCATTCTATCCATGGCTATCTCATGAGATATAAATATTTAACAAATGTATTGGAGGGAGATATAGGTCCCACCCATCTCATAATGAAGTCATTATTTCATGTTCCACAAAATAAACATAAATCATTCATCATAACCCAAAGAATAATATGGGCTTCATAAAAAACAACCCATCATAACGTAGTCCATGAAAAACAAATGGATATCATTTAAACATAAAAAAATCAGACCTTGTAAATAATAGAGACATTATGCTTGATACATAAACATACTAAATAATGTCATATTAGATGGAAAATAGTTTTGATAAAACACATGAATTGAATTCCTGATGAAAATATCCTTTACTCTTTAAAATCATTTTCTTTTCACAAAAGGCCATGCAATTTTAAAGTAAAATGATTTTTTTGAAAATAATAATGAAATCTTGTAGAGTAATCTTAATGAGAATAAGGAATTATGAATCCATAAAAATATATTCATACTGTATAATTTTAAAAACATTCCTCTCGTACTTTTTCCAAAAAAGTCAAAAAGTACCCAATATGGTAAACAAAAGAAAGATTCCTTCCATACCACATAGTAAAAGTCAAATAGAGGTAAAAATGACATTAAAAATACATGTAAGAATAGAAAATACTATATTAAAACCTATTTTTATAAAACATGGATATGGATGATAAATGTAACCCTAGAAAATAATTATTAATAGATATTCTCAGATAAGAACGAGATTGGAATAATTATCCCTTACCTTATGTCCAATTTTTCCGTACGTGTCTGAAACTCCTGTATAGTGGGTTTAAACATATTATTAACTTGTATAAGAACCATAATATTATTTAATATGTTATATAAGATTATCTTATGACTTTATATTACCTGTTCTTTTGTCAATTCCATGTCAAAGTAGCGATTTTGGTAAAATCGTTTCATTTATTGTACGTTTTTGGACTTGTTATTCTTGATATAATTACATATATCCTGATTTACATAATTCCAGAATATAAAAAATGATATATATATATATATATAATATTCAGAAAATTAATTTATATTATAGATCAATAAATGGAATGAAATACACTGTTCATGGAGATGATAGGTCGTACGTACGCATGAACACTGTTTTCGTTTATTTATTCAATTGAATGAAATTAAGTAAATGAAACATAAATGTACATATATCTAGTATAATTATTACATAATATCATTGTTGATTATTTATTATATATACTTTATAATCATTCTTGTATGGTTAACAAGGAGAATGAATCTCATCGCGTTGAGGAGACGGTAATCCATACGTACACACGAGCGACGATATCATTACCATAATTGTTGAATGGTATTAGAGTGGATTATATAATATCTCATAATTAGTATCATGTTATAATAATATTATACAGTTATTCCTTCCACCATTATATTCATCCATGTAATGTGGTTGTGTAAATGAAAATTACAGCACAACGTGGAGAAGATATTCTGCACACATGCACACACGGTGATTTCATTTTTCGTATGATGGGAAGAAGGTGAAATAGTGTTGTTTAATAATTATAATAACATATATGTATATGAGTGATACATATGTTATTACTTTATAGTGAAAAAAATTGGATGTAAAAAAAGAAATAAATTTGAAAGAATCGGTAAAGGATATTACCTCTTATTCGACGCGCCTCTTCTAATCCACATCTTAGGGCACTAAATCTGGTCATTGAAGAATACTAGGACCTCTATTATGTTTATATGGAAGTGGAAAATAGAAATTTATAGGTTTTATCTGATCTGGAAGGCAAATAATGTAGTGAAAAAGAGAGAGAGGAGGATCTCTTTTATAAGAGAGGAGAGGGGCACTTTTGGAAACCTCCAAAATGTTAATTTATAATAAACTCAAACCCAGCATAAAAACATCCAATGTGACTCAAAGTTGGTTATGAGGTATGATAATGTTTTAATATCATCAACCAATAAAATTTAGACATGTTTTGATTATATTTTAAACCATATCATTTTGATTTATCCATATTTTATCTATTTAATCTTATTTACGATAATAAAAGTCTAATTTGTAAGTTGTTATAAATAATTAATTATGTGTTGTTAACATTTCATAATTATATACATTATTACAATTTATACCATATAAGTTTTAATTTTTAATTTCTAAATATTTTTTTAATCAATTTAATAATATGTAAGTTTTATAAAATATCAATATTGTCAATTTGGACATTATTCAATTATTTGATGCGAAATAAAATCCACACAGAATAAATATTCAAAACTAAATATTTAATGGATTTCTAACATTTCATATTCATAAAAAAAATTCATGGAGCACATTAATTTTTTCATATAATATTTATTTTAATATTGTTAAAACCATTTATTTGATATTTCTCTAAATAAAATAATTACTACATCAATATTGTATAATTATTTAATATAATTATCTATTTCATAAAAATTAAAAAGAATAAACTCTGATTCATATAAATCTAATATCTTATATATTAAAACTTTTAATCAAATTTATCATCTTAAAATCAGAACATTTAAATTATTATATTTATTAAAGTATGAAGGTGACAACATTGACACCATTTCAAATGAAATGATATAAGGGTCATAATCACTTTTATATGGATCCATATGGTCAAATATTATACCATAGGTTGATTATTGTATTCATATACCTGAAAAATAAGTTTCGGTATGGTTTTAGTGCCTTTTATGAGCATTATTAATTTAATAAAAACTGTATTATTGATTTTTCACTTAATAAATAATTTTTTCATCATTAAAGTATAAGATATTAAGGTAGTTATATATTTATCAAAAATTAAAATCAAATTACCATAATAAATAAAAACATTTTAGATTTCAAATAGGTAGTTATAATCGAATTTGAATTCTGTATAACCTAATATTAAAAATAGTTTTATTATTAAAGATTGATTGAGACATATTTCACTTTCCTTTTAATAAAATAAATTAAAGGTATTAATCACATTCAAGTGGGTTCCAATAGGTTATATTTCTACCCAAGTATGTTTTAGAGAGAAATATAATAGACCAATGATATTATGAAATGTGTTTTTGTAATTTTAAAATATTATTTTTACCTATAATTTCCTAATTTACCTTTAACTATAGTAAATAAAATTTACCATAGTTACTATTAATAATTCCCAAAAATAAAAAGTATATTATTTAAATAATTTGTACCTAATGATTCCAAATATGGAATCCATTTTTCCAAATTCAATACACATAGTTTTCAGTATTTAATTTACAATTAATCCTGCTGTTGAAAAAATGGGTTTTAAAAGATAAAACATTGAAAAAGATTGAAATGTTTTTACCTATGAATTTGACTCAAAATTAATGATAATGAATTATATTATATAAAATGGAAAAAATATATTATATTTATAATTTCAAAAAATTGAATATTATAATTTAACCATATAAATTATCTCGATGAAAAAAGATGTTTTTAATTAAAATATAGCATATTTTTACTATTCATTAAAATATAAAGATTATCCTGATAATGTCAAAAATTTATCCAACATTAATTTTTATATACTGATTGAAAATTAGAAGTTTAAATTGTCAAATTTAACTTATAAAATTTGAAAAAATTATATTTAAAATGTGTGCGCTATCAAAAGGCGACAAAACTGCATTTTTTTGGAAAAAACTTCTTCTATCAGAAAAATTAATTTTGTTCTCATACCATGTTCTAGAAAATGTGTATGATGAATTATAATGTTATAAAATTCAAAATGAGGTTAATAATAATCATAAATTCTAATTCCTAATAATATTATAATATTTCATTGTTCAGTGAAACTCGGTATTGCGTACTACACAAGCTATCGAGGATGGTCTCTCTTGAGTGTAACACAAGCCTAGTATATTGTTTATGAATAATAAAAGCTAATACAATGTTGTTTATAGTGAAATATAATCATGGGGTGGGCTAAAAACCAAGACATAAAAGAAATTAAAAAGATAATTTATCATAAAATATCGGGCTGATACATTCTACCCCCCCAGAAATAGAATATCACACTCAAAATTTGTCGGGGTTAAAAATCCTTTACTACATGAATGATTCTTTAATAGAAACCCACATCATAAAAAGGAATAAATAATCCTAATTTTAAAATGGAATTTTAGAATCATAACAGTCACCCAAATTAACTCAACACTGGGATTCCACATAAGATAATATAGATGAAAATATTGATGTTGAAGAGAAATCTAATAATCATGTTCTGATGAAGAGTGGTAGAGAAAATGGCTATGAAAAATCCAACAATCACCAAGACATAAATTTGTGATGATCTGAGGTATCATCTGATTCATAAAACATAGGGTACTAGGACAAATTTTTTTTCAAGGTCATTTCCCTAAATTTGATGAATTTTTTTCATAAGGATAAATACTTACATGATTTCAGTGTAAAATCATCAATGGTCATTCCATAAAAAATTTCTAATTCATCTATTATTTATATAAATGATGTTGAATTTGTCATTCTAGTAGTATTAGTAGTCATCTGATAGAATGATAGGTCATTCCATATCTCTTTATCACAAAAATGGTATCACATATTATTAAATATACATTAGTCCATCTATTGTATATGATTTCAAAAATGGACTTATACTTTATCTATTATATCACACAATAAATTAAAATTAATTTCATCTAATTAGGGACTTCTTATATGCAAGGGGTAGGCGATAAAGGCCTTTCGTACCTCAATTGTGGTTTTTATTTATGTATCCTGGTCAGACACAATGGGTTGTCTCTCGTCCTATGGGTTGTCCTTTTTCTAAAACAATAATATCATAATATCAAAAAGTTCTATCCTTGAAAAACACTATCATATGTCCATATTAATACATTCGAATCTTTTGGATTATCCAAAATACTTATGTCCAATCTCGTAGTATAAGGGAAAAGATTACATGATAGGTAATCTACCAAGCATGTAAAACCCATCATTTATCCCCCATATATCATAAAATATATCTTGTTGGTCACCTTTCAGACATGTGTATACCTTAATCATATATTCTCATGAAACATGAATTACCCTAGAACCTTAGTGAAAACATGAATGATATCAAAATTTAACTCTTTCCACATACCAAAATTCAAAACAATTTATATACCCAAACCATGATATCACATTTCCCTTATATGATTCATTATCTCATTAATACTATCAAACATCTCATTATACTCTTATCCCTTCATTATGTTCATATCATCTACTTCCCAAAATTATCTTAATAAACATTCATGGTTACTAGTACCATTAAACATATACCTTGAAGTACATTAGGAAAAAAATAGTTTAACAATCCTTAGATGTTTCTTTATTCCAGAGTACAATTAAATTACTGAGACAATATAACTCTTTGTAAACATTCAATCATTCAACTACATTTCTAAATAATTGACTGACCTTCATCATTTTCTTCTTTAACAGTTCTATCATATCATATATCATTTGTAGTCTATTCATCATCATCAACATAAATACTACTCATACGACCATGATTATTCTCTTCATGAGATTTTCAATTAGGTCATTGGTTTTCATATTCCCTATACATTTCACATTTAAAACATTCAACGGTTGTTGATTTCTTATCAATACCATTATCCTTGTCCAGGGTGTTAACTGAACCTTTTCCTTTGTAATTACTGGATTTGTGTCCGTCTTTTCCACACAAAAAGCATCTTTCAGTTTCATTGAAACATCCTCCCTAATGCCACTTCCTACATGATTTATATGATGGAAATTGAAATTTCATTCCTCTATGATCATCATGAAACTCCATCGGTCTCTTACATGATGTGTTCGGAAACTTACCAATGTTGACATTATTGACAATATTATGAGATTGTTGATTAGGCATATTAACGATGTCTAGACTTCCAAATCTCATTTCATTTGGTTACTAATGAATAATATCATTCCACTGTCCATCATATTTTCTATTAACATGAATCTCATGTTTCCATCCATTTTCTAAAACCCAAAATGAATAGTGTGAGAAGAAAAAATAATGCTAAGAAAACAAAATTATTAAGGGGGAGTACCATCAATATCTAAAATATTAGGTTTAATTATACGATCATTACCATAATTATATTACTATAACCTATACTTATAGTTATCCTTAGGTACATCCCTGGACATGCATTATAAATATCTCTAGGGATCTCCCTAATGATTTCACATCCTAGTTTCCAGTGGTTAACTAAAACTTTCCTTAGATACCAACTGTAGAGACCCAAATCCTGACATATATGGACATTACATTACTATTTCGGAATAGATAATACCAAAAAAAAATAGACACCCAAGGACTATAATAATGTAGTGTCTTTGGAAACTCAGAACATAATCTTCTAATCATTGGGAATGATATTCAACATCTCCAATAAATATATTCCCATTTTGATTTATTACCTAAAACTTTTCATTACATACTGGGGAAAAGAAAACATATAAAGGGTGAGCTCAAATTCTCAGTAAAGGTAAGCATAGAGAAAATAAAACAAACGATTTAAATTTGAACAGAGAAAAACATGAACATAAAGTTTAAAAATCAAAATCTTGAGTTGTTGAATAAATATTGGCAGTACGTAAGGCATAGATCATAAAGGAACATCAATATAGAAAAAATAGCACGGGAGTAAAACATGTAATTGTGGAAAACGATTAATAACATGATATGATTTACATAGTATCCAATACATTGCTTCCAATACAATCATAGTGGACAAAGTCCATTACTGAACAGGGTTTACATGTCGTTCCAGCCCTATATTACTGAACCAGATTCACTATCCATTCCAGAAATGTCTATATCATGAGATATAAATCATTACCCAATGCATTGGAGGGAGATATAGGTCCCACCGATCTCATAATGAAATCATTATTTCATGTGCCACAAAATAAACATAAATCATTTATCATAACCCAAAAAAAATATGGGTTTCATAAACATCATCCCATTATAAGGTAATCCATATAAAACAAATGGATATCATTTCATCATAAGAAAAATCAAACCATATAAATAATAATGATATTATAACAGAGACATAAACATACTAAATAATTTCATATTATATGTAAAATAGTTGTGATAAAACAATTGAAATGAATTCTTGAAGAAATTATCTTTTCTTCTTCAAAATCATATTCTCTTAACAAAATGCCATGAAATTTTAAATGAAATGGTTTGTGTTCAAAATAATAAACAAATATTGTAGATGAGGCTTCATTAGAATAAGGTTTTATGAAACCATAAAAAACTGTTCATTCTGTATAAGTTAAAAAAATTTCCTCTTGTACTTTTGCGGAACATTCAAAAAGTACCTCATATAGTAAACAAAAGAAACATTCCTTCCATACCACATAGTAAAAGTCAAAAAGAGTAGACACGACATTAAACATACATGTAATAATTTTAAAAAAAATAGGAAAACATTTTTTTATAAAACAAGGACATGAATGATAAATGTAACCTCATTAAATACTTACGAATAAGCAATATTAGATTATAACGAGATTGGAATAATTAACCATTACATTTGGTCCAATTTCTTCCGTACACGTCCGAAACACTTGTATAGTGGATTTAAACATATTATTAACTTGTAACAGAACCATAAAAAAGGGGATTTCTTATAATAAAAAAATTGAAGTCCTTCGAGCCGTTGGATGGATAAATGATTCACTTGTGACTTTATATAACCCGTTCTTTTGTCAATTACATGTTAAAGCATCGTTTTAGGTAAAATTGTTTCATTTATCGTATGTGTTTGGAATTTTTGTTCTAGATAATACTACTTATATCCTGATTTACATAATTACATAATGTATAACATTATTTATATATAATATATATTCAACATGTAAATATTAATGATAGATCGATAAATGGAATGAAATACATAGTTCATGGAGAACGTAGGCCTTATGTATGCATGAACGTTGTATTTGTTTCTTTATTAAATTGAATAGAATTAATTATATGAAAAATATATGTACATAAATCATGTTCCATTATTATGTCATATATATCATTATTATTTATTATATAGACTTTATAATCATTCTTGAATGGTTAACATAGAGAATGAATCTCATCGCGTCGAGGAGTTGGTAATTCGTGGGTATGCACGAGGGCCGATATCATTCCCATAATTTTTAAATGGTATTAGAGTGGATTATATAATATCATATAATTAGTATCATGTTATAATAATCATATATAGTTATTATTTCCACCATTATTCCCATCAAAGTAAGGTGGTGGTGTAAAATCAAACTACAACATGTCGTGGAGACGGTATTACGTACGTACGCACATGGGGTGATTTGGTTTTCAATAGGATAGATAGAAGGGGAAATAGAGTTTCTAATATTTATAATAACATATTAATATATTATTTGTACTGATGTTATTACATTATAATTAAACAAATAAATAATAGGATGTAAAATAAGAAATAAAAATGAATGATTCGGTAAAGGATATTACATCTTCTTCGACGCGCCTCTTCTAAACCTCCACTTGAGGCACTAATGTTTGTATTTGAAGAAGAAAAAGACCTCTATTATGTTTTTATGAAAGTGGATAAGAGAAATGTACAGGGTTCAGTCAAGCTTGAAGGCTCAAAATGTTGTGAAGAAGAAAGGGTGGCGGTGTGCTTTTATAAAAGAGGAGAGGGGCACTTTTGGAAACCTCCAACATATTAATTTATAATAAACCCAATACCCTCATAAAAACATCCAAAGAGACTAAAATTAGGATATAAGATAATATAGTGCTTTAATATCATCATCAAATAAAATTTAGAAAAGTTTTTATTTTGTTTTAAACATTATCATTTTGATTAATCCTTATTTAATCTATTAGATTTTATTTGCAGTAATAATATTCTAATTTTGAAATCGTCAAAAATACTTACGTATGTGTTGTGAATATTCTATAATTAGATTTATTATTACATTTTAGACCATTTAATTTTATATTTGTAGTTTTTTAATATTTTTTAGATTTTTCATCTATTTAATAATATGTTATTTTTAAAAAATATCAATAGTGTCAATTTTGACACGATTCAATTATTTTGAATTTTAATAAAATCCTCACAGAAGATATATTCAATCCAAAATATTTAATATATTCCTAACATTCCATATTAAACAAAAAAAATCATGTAGAACATTATTTTTTTGTATAAATTTTACTGTAATATTTTTAAAAACATTTATTTGATATTTCACTTAATAAAATAATTATTGAAATAATTTTTGTATAATTATTTAATAAATCTATTTTTTCATAAAAATTAAAAAAAAATATTATGATGTATATAAATATAATATATTTCACAAAAATAAATTTACTAGAAATTATCAACTTTAAATAAGAATATTTCATCTGTTATATTTATTAAAGTATGAAGGGGACAACATTGAAATCATTTAAAATAATATAATATAATTGTCACAATCAATTTTATATGGATCAAAATGGTCTGAATTTCAACAATTGGATGATTATGGTTTACATATACATGACTAATATGTTTTGGTCAGATTTTTGTGCTTTAATGAGCATTATTAGTTTTATAAAAACTGTATTATTGATTTTTCACTTAATAAATAATTTATGAATCATTAATGTATAAGTTGTTATGGTAATTATATATTTATTAAAATTACTATTAAATTAATAAAATAAAGTAAAACATTTTATATTTAATATGAGTGTTTATAATAGATATTTTATTCTATATAGAATTATATTAAAAATACTTTCATTATTAATGTTTGAATTGGACATATTTCACTTTCTATTAAATAAATTAAATTTAAGGTCCTAATCATATCCAAGTGGGTTCTAATATATTATATTTAGACCCAAGTATGTTGTAGGGAAAAATATAATCAAACAATGATATCAAGTCAAGTGTTAGTGTAATTTTATAATATTATTTTTACACTTAATTACCTGATTTACCTTTAACTATGGTAAATAAAAGTTACCGTAGTTATTATTCATAACGCCAAAAAATAAAAAGTATACTATTAACATAATTTGGACCCACTAATTCCAAATATTAAATAAATTTTTGAAATCCATTACAATGATTTTCATGTTTTTAATTTATATTTAATCCCGCTGTTGAGAAAATGGGTTTTAAAAGATAAAACGTTGATAAAGATTGAAATGTTTCTAACTTTTAATTCAATGTAAAATTATTGATAATGACATATATTATATTAAATAGCAAAAATATATTCTATTTATACATTAAAACCATTTAATATTATAATTTAACCATATAAATTATCTCGATGAAAAAAGTAGTTTTTAATTAACATTTCATGTTATTGTACTATTCATCAAAATATAAAGGATATGAGAATAATGTAAAAACATTATAAAAAATAAATTTTTATGTCCTTATTCAAATGAATAATTTTATTTTTTCAAATTTACCATATATACTTGACAAAAATTGGATTTAAAATGGTTGCGCCATCAAAAGTCAAAAAAACTGCATTTTTTAGAAAAATACTTCTTGAATCTGAAAAATTAATTTTTTTTATCATACCATGTATTATAAAATGTTTAAGATGAATTATAAGGTTATAAAATTAAAAATTTGGTTTATACTATTCATAACATCTTGTTCATAAAAATATTATAATATATCAAGGTTTAGTGAAACTCGGTGTTGCGTACCACACAAGCAATCGAGGAACGTCGCTCTTGCTTGTATCAAAAGCCAAGTATATTGTTTGTGTATACTACAAGCTATTACGGTGTTATGTATAGCGCAAGATAATCAAGGTGTAGCGTACAACACAACACATCAAAAATATTAAAAATATTATTTCACATAAAATCTCGGGGTATTACAACAGCAGTAATGACGACACATCTTTAGAGGGATGCATCATGATGACTTTGACTACATGAATCGGCTACACTGGTGGGACACCACTGAATGGTCTGGTGAACTGCAAATCAAAACCAATAAATATGCCTTTATAATAATAGGTACCTTTGGCTATTTCTCCTTCCTAGATTGGGAACCTTCATGAACAATGAGACACACCAAATTTCCAATCACTAGTGTTCCTCTAATTGGCTCATCGTGGAATGAATCATATGCCATATTCATGAATCAATGTTCATTAGAATGGATGACCCAATCCATGTTCTCTAGATAGAGACCCCAAATAAAATATATGTCTTCATGGGATCTTGTGATACTTACTCCAATGAAATGGGAACGAGTTCTTTAAAATGGTCAACAAATTTATTCACAGTACGTTGGATTTATTTAATACACATGATCTCTTTCCTTTTATTAATATTAACCTCATCTGGTTTGAACCATCTAACAAATATGGATTTAAATACATCCCATGAAATCCCAACATGCATTGAATGCAAGGAAAAAAATCCCATTATTCCAAATTTGTACCCTCGAACAATTTGAGGACAAATTGAACTCTAATATCCTTAGGAGTTCCCAACATCAGGAAGACCCTCTCTACCTCTTCATGTCACATAACTACCTATAATGGACATGAATAACATCAATGAATAGGCAACGTCCTTGAAGGATCAAAAACAGGTCATGAGTCATTAGAAATATTAAGAACCTTTTTAGTGGAAATTTAGGAATTATATATAATATACAAACCCAAAACTTGAATCAAGAAAATGGAAGATCAATAAAATCACATTCATCGTGAAAAAAAATCTTAAAATCTAAATAAATATAGACACAACCGAAAACATCAATTTTAGAAACCAACATTTGAAAACAAGTTGATTTTTTTTAAAATACACACCCATGAAATCGAATAAACTATTTTACTTGTTTTCATCAACATCCATTCATACGTTCCAACATTCACATTATATACACATACTGCCACATGTGAAATTGTTATTAAGGAACTACATGGGTAACACATAATAGTTTACTTACTCATTCCAAAAATGTACAAAATTTCCAAACCAAAACAATTGTAATTTTTTATTTCATTTTACTAATGTAATCCCATTAAAATGAGAGAATCATCATTAAAACAACCATTTTAGTTAAAATTTTAAAAACCACATTACCAATGTAAGACCATTTTAATGAAAATTTGTACATTTCAAAACCACTTCAATTATCATAAGGGATTCACACCAACTGAAATCAATCAAAACCCAACATTTACCAAACCATCACAGTGAGAAACTTGTTGTTATGATTAACCTGGTGACATAGTAGTGAGGCATTTCCCGTGTATGAATCAATATCTTCGAGGAACATAAAACGTCTAATCAGACACCACATGGGTCACTACACTATGTTAATTCACATCATAAAACTGGACTTCCCCAATTGTCATCCATCTATTAAAAATCAACCAACAGAGAATAAGGACACAGTTACCAAAATACCCCTGGTAACATGGATTTCAAATCGATTGGTTGTAATCATGAACCATCAAATTACCAACCTTATGAGCCACTAAAATCTAAATCTCTAAATAGCGGACAACCCAAATAAGAAGATCGTCCCTCTAATACCATTTTTTCATGCACCGACCTATGTCGACCCTGAACCGGTCAACTTAGAACGTCTGAGGCACGGCCTGAAATAAATTTTTGATCCCAATGGGCTAGAAACTACTATCAGTCATCGAAACTAAACAAGTGGGAATTATTTGGCTCCAAAAGGAATGACAAATAAATATAAAAATAAATAAATTAATAAAAACCAAAAAAAACATTAAATTAATAATACCAAAAATAATATAAAATGCAGATACCTCCATGTGAGCTCTTAGGTTACTAACCATCATAGAACCAATTTCACTCCTGATAGAAATCAAACACTAAGGGAACATAAATCTGAATACATAAAGTAGGGGTGAGCACCCAAATTCTTAATAGGAAATCATTATAGAATCCATGTGTTTCCTTTTTGAAAAACTTTTCATTATCATTATTTTTTAAAAAAATTTAAAAATGGTTTTCTCACATTAATAAAAAATATAGTTTTTCTTTTAAAAGAACATAGGCCACCCATCCATTTCCGAAACCAATTTCCATTTTATAATTAAAAACCAAAACAACAAAATCCAATGTAGTGCTAAATAAAACTAATAAACAATATAGACTAAAAAACTAGAGAAACATAATCTAAAAAAACTATATAAATAAAAAAAATGGGAGATCAAAAACTTCACTACAAGAACCCTAGACATATTCAGTTCAGAACTACCTATCGGTGTATGGTAAATCCTCTATGTAAATAATCAACAAGTTAGGATTACCTCACATCAGAAGTGGACCATCCCTCCTGCCCTATCAATAACTCTAGGAGGGTACTAACCCATCTAATTGTGGATATAAATTAATAGTTACATTATAATTTAAATGTTTTTCAAGAACCCATGGTAAAATAAAAATATGAATGTGAAATGCCCTCACATGCATGACCCACCATACCTACTTTCACTGCATTTTCCTACCCCTGACATAGATATCACATATGTGATAACTCATAATGGGTGATCCTATAGTGGGGTTCCCTATATATATATGTTCATGTGATTATATCACATCAACAATGTTAAAACTGTTTCCATGTTATTTATACATTTAAATCATATCATTAATCATTTTTTGTTGCTAACTAGTCAGACCCATTTTTTAAAAAAGTTTATGTTCCAAAATTTATGAAAATTGTTACCATTATGTCGTAAGTTCCAAATGAGCCTTTACCTCAACAAACACCGTATATTTTTACCATGAACATTTCTAAATACCCATTTTATTAAAATCAAGAAACAAGTAAAACATGTCAAATAGCCCCTTAACCCATTCATTTAACAAAATAGACAACATAATACAAATAAGTATTCCATATGAGATTCCATTTTAAAACATTTTTAAAAACCACAAAATGGACTCAACATCATTTATAAAAAATAACCATTTAGAAAAACATTATTTCATGGAAATACTAATTTAAAGAACCATATTCAGTTTAGGGAACATCCATGTGTGAACCAACTACACCCATTTATATTCCAACATCTAATGGAACATCAAACATCAAATAGAACACTAAAAACCATTTTCAAAAAATAAAAAATATCATTAAAACTAAATAAAACCATCCACATTATTTAGATAACAAAAATCAATTATCTTAAAACAATAAAAACCTTTCTAAAATAGTTTAATAATATTGAAAAGTGATAACATTTCAAAACCATGCACACTAGATCATGTTCACAATCAAAAAATTATCATCAAAACATAAACAAAACTAAAATTTTCATAAAAAACTCAATTTACCATTGGATGCATATTTTCAATTTATATAATAACATGTGTTCATATACACATGATGTTAATTTAAATAAAACACTAGAGACCAATTTCTAATAATTCTACCATTTTCAATATAGTAAAAGAGTTTGTAAAAGGGTATCATATGGGTAAAAATATTGTTTTTAAATTTATTAAAAATAATAAAGTGTCATTTTCTGTGAAAAAACATAGGCATAAATTCAAATTCCCTTCAAATGATATTTTTAACATATTAAAATACTATGAAAACACCATAATAAGTTAATTAATTATTTTATAATGGTGAAAATAAATACAAAAAATTAATTAAAAACACTCATGAATTAAATGGATTTAATCAGAATAGAAAATTCATATTCTCCTACATCCATAGCTTACAAACATGACACCACATTAGTGGAAGGAACAATAGTGCCATGAAGTCCCTTCAACAATACATGAGGTGGGAATCAGCACCTGGATGGGAATTCCATATCCCACACAACCGGCTTGGGATCATGCGAGTGGGAGGGTAGATAGTAGGATTGCATCATGAGGCTGTCCAGAGAGTGGTGGGAACACTGGGATGATAGTCGGATGGAGGAGGGTGAACCAAAATGATATCTGAAGGGTGGAGTGTACAGAGGGAGGAAACTCTATATAGGAGGATGGTACACATCACTAGAGGGATAAGGGGTGTCAGGATTGGAGGCCGAAGCAGGGTGGCTCGAGTAGGAGGTCAGAGAAAAGGGGTTATCTCTAGTAATAGAGTCCAGAGTAGTCAGCCACAGCTGGGAATAGAGGTTCATGGGGGGGGGTGATTGAGGTCACACAATATGCCACACCAAAGGGATATGGGGGGTGATTTTTACAGTTAGGTGTGATAGGAAATAGAAAAAAAATGAAATAAAAGAAACAAAAAACCTACTACTAAACTAAAACATACATTAATAATAAAAATAGTAATCATAGAAAAAATAATTATAACAACAACAAAAAACATCTACTACTACTAAAACAACAACAATAATAATATAACTATGATTATAATAATAATGAAAACCATAATAATAATTATAATATTATTTATAACTATACATAAGATAATAATTTCATGCATTTCAGTATAAATAATTATGATGTTAATAACAATTGTATAATAACTATATCAATAATAATTTTAATGATAATAATATTGTTAACAATTTTTATACATATAATTTTGTTTATCTATACAATATTAGTATTATTATTATAATTTAAACATTTACCTTATTTTAATATAGTAAATGTTTATTATTTTATGTAGTGGGATACCACTGGGCACCTCGACCAAACTCACCATTACCAATAATCATATGGTGCACATTCACAGATCTAAAACACACCAAAATCATTAGACCTCATAAATTCTATGTTAGGACCCAAACCCGAACATCATATAGAGAATAAAAATTGATAAAAAATAAAAAAAATAAAAATAAATCTTATGGTCAGGGTGTGAAATGGCCCACACATAATCATAGAATAGCATTTCCAAATTATTCAAGATAGTTTTCCCAGACTATCATTGTGGAATGCATTCGGTCCCAAAACTATTGTAGTAGTCAGGGTTCACATCCAAAAATATCATACGGATGATGGTCCCTTACTCAAATTGGATCACTCCCCATTCTTTACCTTTTTATGTCATGGTGTATCCTTATTTGAATAATGAATTGGGGATAAGTATAGGTCTCAAATATCACATAATGAAAACCATATATAGGTGTTCCACATAATCATAAATCATTTAATATATCTGAACTAATTTAATGAATTGGGTTTCATAAAATTTTTATTATAGAATAACTAATGGAAACATTGTTTTTCCATAATTATTCAAATCATTACATTAAATATTATCCATCCATAAAAAATAAGTATTGTATCCCTAGTATATATATCCAATAAATTTTATGTAGCCTTAAATTATTTCTTCTTATATGGAAAATGAGTTTGATATATCATACATAAATATTCGTGAGGAAATAACATGTCAATTTTAAAATCAGTTCTCTTTATATAAATCATTTGATTATTTAATCAAATAAGCTTTATTAAAAAAACATGTAATATTATTATGGAATATTAATGCAATGGAATATTCATGACGGTGGATCAAAATTTATATGATAAATTATATTCATTCCATATTTTTATTAGAAAAGTCACAATGTACCATGTTTGGAAAACTAAAAAATATTATTATAATAGCATTTTGTAAAAAAATGTCTGTAAAATTGATTTTATCCAATTGTAGTAAAATTGGAAGAAATGAAATTTGAAAACATTTGAGAATAATATTACATGGAAGATCAATATTCCTCATCCAAGACATATAGAAAAATAACTCTAAATAATGATGAGATTTTGAAATATAATATTACGATTTTAATGTTATTTAAATAAAAACACCCGTTTATGAAATAATATCTTATTGATAAGTAAATAACTATAATATTTTTAATATGAATCTGAAGCCTAAATTAATGGGATATATATACACAACCAACAAGAAAAAGTTGGTGAATTTGTGTCCCATAAAAATATAACTGAGATTAAAATCCCTTACCTTGGGTCTGAATTATAACAAATTTTCGTATTTTCAAGATTAATTTTCATATATTTGTTATATTAATGATTATGAATCTTTTTCATCTTTGTAATTTCTCTATCTCTAATATGACTATGTTATATAAATTACATAATCATTCATGTTAATGATTGGTGGTTTATTGATATTTAGTATATAAGTCCAATATTACTTCAATTGGATGACTACTCAAAAGAGTTTTTGAAGAGAACCCTTTTTCCTTATAATAAATTGAAATATGTTAATGAATATCTTCAAAACTAGATGCTAAGATGGAACATGATTTTTAGGACCAATGTGGCAGAAATTAACATTATTATAACAATAAATATTTTTCAAATAATATTTACATAGTTGTTAATAAATAAATGAATATAGTATAAATGGAGTCCTAGACCAAATATTTGAGACCCCATATGAATCTTGAAAAAGAATATTTCATTAGAAACGACATAAAGATGGTTGATGCAACGCGTTCAGATAAAGAATCTATTGAAGGATTCATTTTCTGAATTATTTAATTAATTCATTAAATGACCTAAAATAGAATCCTTTATGAATATTCCATTATGGAGGATCCCAATGATTACTCAAATAATCATGCAATTATTTATGGGATAATTTCACCTCCCATCTTTAGAAAATTGAGATAGAATGAGGATAATCTTCCATATCTAGGTGAATTAAGGAAAAGAAAAAGAAATAGATCTTCCACCTTCATTGGAAGTTTCATTCATAGCCAAAATATAATAAAATATACATGTAAGAATTTATATTTTTTTATTTTACACCTTACGATAAAATGATTGAGTAGAATCGTATCTATTTTTTATTGGAATTTTTGACCCTTTGTATTCGACCACGTATCAAATTTATTAATTTAATTGATTTATGCCATTGTACAAGGTTTCATACCCAGGTCATCCAAAATATGTTTTTTTTTTTCTGAACGGATGAACAATGATTATTTCACTGTTGATTAAATTTGACTTTCCTCCAATGACCCTAGATGATTTTCATTATTTGACTACTATAGCTGAATTGAAATTTCTAGGAAAGATTGATTTTGATGAAACCCAAATAAAAATAGTGGAATCATTATTGATGAAAAATTTTATGATTTGAGTATTCATCAGGTAGTGTTATAGGATACATGTGATTTCAATTCTTATTTAGAGAATTAGTGAAGTAGTGGTAGGTTCGAATAGTGATTTCATTGTGTATTACCTTCAAAAAAAGATTAAAATTCTATTTGATGACATATAAGGGTTAGAATTTATGGCATGAGTAGGCTTCCCCCATTTTTTTCTCTCAAGGTCAGGATTCATGGAAGGGAAGTAAAAAATATATAATTCATGTATTGGATATAACATTTTATTAGGAAAACCCAACTACATTCCATGTTTCCTTATGAACACATTGAATGTTGAACCCTAAATGATGAGGATAAGAGATTTGGGTCAGATAATTCTCACACGCCATGTGGGACCGCCAAATGTCATGTGACTAGGTGCTGGAGACTCAAAATGTACTCTAGTATAACACATATATTTTATAGTCCAAACACAATAAATTTATCGGCACATTTCTAGGGTAAACAGACCCAACTAGGGTACACAGACATGGCCAGGGAACACTAACACGACTTACATACACAAACATAGAACAAAGTAAATGGGAATGGCCTAGAATACATGTCGCAAGCCCAAGTGGTTGTGTCATGAAGTGTAGTCCAATTTCATGATATTTAGGTATACACGGTATGAAATACACAAACTATAAATGACATTAATAGATATAAGAGAGGGTTTACACTCTATGTGGGTCCCCTACACAATTTGTACCTCATTTTGAGAAATCATATACCTCTCATATATCATTTTGTTCTACTCATATCATGGTCTATGTGTATCCTATCCTTATAGTTATTAGGTTTAGAACATGCATTTGGTATTCTTAGTGGATTTAAAAAAACACGGTGTTATGAGATTGATACATTATTATAATGATATCATTGATTATATTAGTCATAGAGAATCATTAGAGTGGAATACCTTGATGGAAAAGGGAATGATTTCTCCACATACTTAGTGGTTACCCCTAATAGAATATGGTTTGGGCCCTCAGGCTACTATGTTTTCCCTATAACAGACCATTGTGTGATTCCTCTATATAGTGAGAGGAATATCAAATCATAGTAGGGGGAAAATGCCACATTATGTTTGGTGGTACCCCTATGAAACAATGGTGAGGTTCCACTATCTAATGAGTGGTACCACCTCCCTTTTATGGGATAGGGAATGGGTCCTTCACGTATTGAGTGGCATGCTTTTAATAGACCCTAGCAGTGTCCAATATCTTCCATGTGGTACCCCTCTATCCCACTAAAACATAGTTCATCCTTATTCCATGTGTCAACACATTGATGCTACTTTGAAAATGTACCCCCTTAACCATGAAGAATCTTGGGGAGGGGTGAGTTATTCACATGGTTACTTATATGGGAATACGCACAGGATGTTGGGAATATTTGCTGGGTCATTTATAATAAATTAATGTCTCTTTTCTTTTTATGGACTATGAGATAGGGATCTCATTTATCTCTCCTACTAGGTTTATTTTTTTAGAATCTATATAAATATATATGTGTGTGTGTGTGTGTTTTTAATTTAATTTATCTCTTACTGTGGGTTGGGATTTATAAATCTATTATATCTAATTATGATTCCTCGTTATCTTTCAAGGAATCCAAATGGGTGTGTATATACACACCCATGCATGGTCTTTTCCTACACGTGTTGTAAAGACCCGTAAATATCAAGGAAATTTTTTTTTCTTAATTTTCTTTGAAATTTTACAAGAACGCAGTTTCTGACAGCGCCTGATTCCGAGGCCCGGTGTGCCCGGAATCATTTTCCGAAGTTTGGCTCGGGTACGTTCAGTGAATGGACGAGCAGGTTTTTCTAACTTTTGAACCGGTGCCCGGAATCGAATTCTGAGGGCACCGATGAAATCGCAGCGCCGGTATTCGCTTAGAAACACCTCTTCCAGAGTTGCATTTGCTCAGGTGTGGTTTTTAATTTACGGGCTTAAAGTTAAGAAATAAAATAATTTTGCGACAACTTTATTTTATTTCACTTAAGCCGCTTGGAAGCCACTTGAAGCCACTTAAAGGCGGCTTGAACTGAGTTGAACTGGATAAGATGCTATCCAGAAATATCCTACCCCCATGGTAGGATATTTGTGAGGTGGAGCCCGCACGAGCCCCACCGTTTCTTTCCGCTAAGAAACACACCCGTGAAAACCCGTCTTAATGAAAGTCAACTGACGCGTTTTCTAAATTCTTAACAGACCATTTAATTGGGCGGTTTATTTCGTGAATTAAATGGGCTGTTTCTTTTGTGAATTAAATGGGCTGTTTCTTTCGTGAATTAAATGGGCTGTTTCTTTCATGAATTAAATGGCCTGTTTCTTTCATTGAATTAATTCAACGAATTAATTAAATCGTTTCTTAACCTGTTTTCGTGTGTTGGCATATTAATAAAATAAGACCAACCCAAAATCTTTTGAGGAGATTTGAGAGGATCCTTGTTTCTTCTTCTCCCTCGCGAAGAACGCGCAGAACGCGAAGAACGCGAAGAACGCCGAACCCGGAAATCGACGACGCGACGCCTGGATCCGCATCGCCGACAACGTTCTTCTGCGACGTCTCTTCCTCCGCGACGGATCTTCGATCGGCTTCTTGAGTTCGCCGACTCAAGACCGGATTCCGCGACGACGCGACACCTCCCCGCGACGACGCGACGATCCCTCTCTTCCGCGACGAGCTTTTCCGCGAAGAACGCCCGCGCGCGACGATCGACGAGGTAGGGATTTATTATGGGAATTACCCCTTTTTAATTTATTCCCGTCAATGTTTCTTAAAGAAATTAAAGAACCGAATTGTGAACAATTTTAATCTTCTTAAAATTGTTATTTTTCCCGTGTGGAATAAAATTCTCCTGGTTGTTTATCTCTAACGCGGAGGGTGGGGGCCAAACGAACACGACCCGACGACCCTCCGCCGTTCTTCGTTTTGTGCGGATTTGGCGGGCGACGACGGAACGTGCCGCAACGGTTGTTTGACGATTCCACAGTAAAGAACGGATCCCGGGAGGAGCAATGGCGCAGACGGGAAGAGAATCGGACCACCGGAGCGATCCCGGTGGCCCGCAGACCTCACCGGCGGCGCCCCGCAGCGCTGCCAGACGAGCCCGCCGCGGCTGAAGCCGCGGCGGCGGCGGCCGACAGACCCGCGGCCGCGCGGGTCCGGTTCGCCCGCGCGGGACGCGGCTCTGCCGCATCCGCGGTTCACCAGCACGGCCCATGCGGGCCGCGGTTTCCTCAGGCCGCGGGTCAACGCCCGCGGCGCCTGGCACTCGGCCGCCCGGCCGAGCCGAGCCAGGCCGGTCCGACCGGCTGGGCCGCGCCCCGGCCGGGCCAGACCGGGCCCACCCGAATCGGGTCGGACCCGGGTCGGGTCGACCCGGTTCGGGCCGACCCAGGGGGGTCGGGCCGGGCCCGTACCTCCCCTTCTTCGGACGTTTTCGTTCAAATGGCCGTATCTTGAGCTACGGGCCTCCGAACGACGCGCCGTCAGTGGCAACGCGATCCTTGGATCGAGACGGTCGTTTCGGTATACTATACTCAAGGTGCACCTTCCTTTTCGGGAGCCTACGTAGTTAAAACTCCGTAGTTAAGCGTGCTTGGCCTAGAGCAGTGATCAGGATGGGTGACCTCCTGGGAAGTTTCCCAGGGTGGGTGTGAGACGGAAAGGCCAATAACTAACAGACTGGGCGTCCGAATGACGCGCCGTCTGTTTCGTTGAATTCCTCTAAGTGAGACGGATCTTTTTGCATAATCCGCCAGAGGTTTGGATGCAGGTGGAGTACGGTCGGGTTGGTTTTGCCTTAAAAACCAACCGGGCCCCTGGGACGAAAAAGCCAATAACTCTCAGACCGGGCGTCCGATTGACGCGCCGTCTATTGCGTTGAGTTCCTCTTGATGAGACGAAACTTTTGGCATCCTCCGCCCGAGTTTTGGATGCAGATGGATAGTGGCCGGGTTGTATCGCACTGAAATCCAACCGGGCCCCTAGAACGGAAAAGCTGATATCTTTCAGACCAGACGTCCGTTTGACGAACCTTCAGCGGCATTGGTGATCAGGTTGAAAAACGGTCCCTATGAGTATACCCTGTGAGTGTTCGGGGTATAGTTGAGTTACGGCCGGATTGGTTCGCTCACGAAACCAACCGGGCCCCTGGGACGAAAAGGCTAATAACTCACAGACCGGGCGTCCGATTGACGCGCCGTCTGTTGCATTGAGACCCCTATGACGAGGTGGTCCTTCGAGATACTTCCTTGCGGGACTTTGTGATACTTGGAGTATCGACCAGTAGATCGTGGAGCGGACCCTCCCGGAGACGAGCAGGCGGAGCACGGAGACCGTGTAGCTGACTGAGACCCGACGACTGCTGATCGAACGACTCGGTGTGTGACAGAGGTGCGCTTGGTTGTAGCGGCACATGGGGGCGCTTGGTTGTAGCGGCAGACCCACGACAGAGGTGCGCTTGGTTGTAGCGGCACATGGGAGCGCTTGGTTGTAGCGGCAGACCCACGACAGTTGTGCGCTTGGTTGTAGCGGCACATGAGAGCGCTTGGTTGTAGAGGCAGACCCACGACAGAGGTGCGCTTGGTTGTAGCGGCACAAGAGAGCGCTTGGTTGTAGCGGCAGACCCACGACAGTGGTGCGCTTGGTTGTAGCGGCACATGGGAGCGCTTGGTTGTAGCGGCAGACCCACGACAGAGGTGCGCTTGGTTGTAGCGGCACATGGGAGCGCTTGGTTGTAGCGGCAGACCCACGACAGAGGTGCGCTTGGTTGTAGCGGCACATGGGAGCGCTTGGTTGTAGCGGCAGACCCATGACAGAGGTGCGCTTGGTTGTAGCGGCACATGAGAGCGCTTGGTTGTAGCAGCTGACCCGCATTACTCGATAGGTGGAGTACTACAGCAGTCTTAAGTTAGTGGGCAGTACCTCGGAGTTGTGACAGGACCACTGTACACTCCAGAGACGGAGCTCTTCAGCAGTAATGGTTTCGATGATGAAAATCCTGGTTTGAGCTGAGACATTTGACCTTGTGTTTGCCTCATGATTGAGATGGGTTACTTGATAACTTAGGTATATGTATGGGTATATATATAAGTAGAGGTTATCTGTCGAGATATTCTTTGTGGTTACCCTTGTTGGTTTTAGAGAGACCTTGAGGGTCTCGGGGTCCCTACTGAGTATCGTTATACTCACCCCTGCACGGGCTATGCCCGCACCTCATTGTGTTGGTTGCAGACGACAGGCAGTGCTGATGGAGACCAAGTGTTCGAGGACTGGACGGTACCCGGAGGTGGACTACATGACGAGTCAGTACCCGGAGGTGGACTACACGACGAGTCAGTACCTGGAGGTGGACCACTGGGCGAGACGTGCTCGGAGCGGACGGCGGGACCCGAGGAGCATTGGAGCTTTCTGTACCCACCCTTCAGGTGGGACTTCCAGAGGATGGCTCGACACTACAGTTTTTCCTTTCAGTTGCTATTTTTTTCCTTTCAGTTTTACTTTACAGTTGGGCTTGTATTTCCGGCCCCTTTTACTTTCAGCAGAGCTTGTACAGTTTTTACTTAGTGTTTACTTTTCTGCTTGCTTACTCTGTGGTGCTTGTTTACTTTTCAAAGGAAATGCCTTCCCTTTTTGCTGGGATTTATGCCTTGGTGCTATTCGCCAGCCCCTGGCCTATGGAAGGCGGGCTTGGGGTAGTCACGGCACGGGCCCCGAGGACGGGTCGTGACAAATTGGTATCAGAGGTGGTCAGTTCTACCGGGGACTCTGATCTTTCTTCTATGTGAAGCAATAGTGTTTAGCGTATTGGGTGTGGTTATCAGTCCAGGGAGTCCAGTGTTGGTGCGGCGGTCGACGTATCCATACACCAGGACCCTGACTTCTGATTTCCGACTTAATGCACGAAAACATTGATTGCATGTGTGTTTCAAGTTTTCCTTGTGATTACTTCTGTCAGCTCACCAGGTATACTGTCCTGACCGTGGCGCACTTGTTCCCTTTTCAGGATGGCCCCACGATGACAGCCAGCTAGGATTCCGAGAGTGGAGCGTGATGACAGCCCACCGAGCGTCGAGGACTCGGTACAGGGCCCTTTGACAGCTGAGGCACCGGCGGTACCTATACCCGTCGAGGCACCGATGCTACCAGCCCCAGCCGTTGGCGATGCACGTCGCCTTAGTGCACTGCATGAGTTCCAGCGCCAGCGACCGCCCAAGTTCCACAGGGAGACGGACCCTCAGGCCGCCGAGGACTGGCTGGAGGCAGTTGTTCGGGTTTTCAGATTAGTGAGGACACCATCAGACCTCATGGTGATCCTCGCAGCTAGTCTCCTGCACGCGGCAGCAGGCAGATGGTGGAGCTTGATGCTCCAGGTGCACGATGAGGCGTCTCTCCTCTGGACGGACTTTGAGAGCATCTTCCGCTATGAGTTCGTCCCATCCACCCTCCGAGCGGTGCGCATCCAGGAGCTACTACAGCTGCGGCAGGGCAGCATGTCAGTGGCCCAGTACTCGGCGAGATTTACTGATCTCTCGCTCTACTCCATAGATATGGTACGGGACCCGTTCTTCCGGGCCCGGACCTTCGAGCAGGGACTGAGGCATGAGATCAGGGCTTCGATGATCTCCCTCAACATTCCGACTCAGGAAGGGGTGTTAGAGCGAGCCCTCTTAGTGGAGAGTTTTCTTGCTGAGCAGTCTCCAGCGGCAGGACCCACCACTTACCGGCATGCGGCAGAGTCTTCTACAGCGGGCTGTAGACGGATGACGCAGGGGTCCAAGAGGACTGGACCTACAGGTGGTCGCCAGCATGACTCTGGATCGTTTTCGCGAGGCACTCGGGGTGGGCAACGACTTGCCATGAGAGGGCAGTGTTACTCCTGCGGCGGGGTTGGTCACATGGCTCGTGACTGTCCGACCCGCCATACGGATGACCAGCAGACGAACGAAGGACCCCCCAGGCAGAGGCAGAGGTTCGATCAGGGCGGGCCGCAAGGAGCAGGCGGCCCTGACAGGGGAGTTGGTCATGCAGCAGGAGGTGGACGGCGCTTCGGGGTGTTGCCACCACCACCACCAGGCGGTCCACCTCGACCGCAGGGGACAGGAGGACATGGGAGAGCTCAGCTTCAGGCAGCTGAGGCCTACGATCATGGAGCTCCGGGAGCAGATGGACAGGAGCGGGACTAGCTCTAGACCTGGAGACTTTTGTTCACGTTGCTTCTAGTTTTGTTGATGTGTGTTTATAGATGCTTTGTGTCTTTGTACTTGAGCTGCAGTAATAAAAGACACCTTTTCTTGTGGCATTTTACTTTCCTGTCCTCTCTTGTGTTGTTACTAAGTGGTTCCGGTTTAGACTGTTGACTTGACCCTCACCCGTGAGACATCTACTGGAGGAGACCCAGTTATCACACACTGAAGCCGACAGTGTGACTCAACCCTTGGAGGCGAGAGTAACGGTTGGATATCTTGGTAGTAGCGTCGAGGCCTTACGACGTCATCCTTGGTATGGATTATTATCATCCATGTCGGGATTGACCGTATTAGGTGAAGAACGTGGTTCATCCAGGGGATGAGACCAGATTTCTCTTATCGGCAAGGAAGAAATCGTGGCAGCTCTAGTGGGACCAGAGTTGGTCCGGGCCACGACAGAGAAGGTCCAGGTGAGCACATGGGAGCGGAAGGCTCAGATGCGTGCTCAGTACCGCCTTTGTATCCCTAGTTTGTGTTGAAGTTTTACGGGGACGTAAAGCCCTGTGGTGGGAGTAATGTAAAGACCCGTAAATTTAAAGGAAATTTTTTTTTCTTAATTTTCTTTGAAATTTTACAAGAACGCAGTTTCTGACAGCGCCTGATTCCGAGGCCCGGTGTGCCCGGAATCATTTTCCTAAGTTTGGCTCGGGTACGTTCAGTGAATGGACGAGCGGGTTTTTCTAACTTTTGAACCGGTGCCCGGAATCGAATTCTGAGGGCACCGATGAAATCGCAGCGCCGGTATTCGCTTAGAAACGCCTCTTCCGGAGTTGCGTTTGCTCAGGTGTGGTTTTTAATTTACGGGCTTAAAGTTAAGAAATAAAATAATTTTGCGACAACTTTATTTTATTTCACTTAAGCCGCTTGGAAGCCACTTGAAGCCACTTAAAGGCGGCATGAACTGAGTTGAACTGGATAGGATGCTATCCAGAAATATCCTACCCCCTTGGTAGGATATTTGTGAGGTGGAGCCCGCACGAGCCCCGCCGTTTCTTTCCGCTAAGAAACACACCCGTGAAAACCCGTCTTAATGAAAGTCAACTGACGCGTTTTCTAAATTCTTAACAGACCATTTAATTGGGCGGTTTATTTCGTGAATTAAATGGGCTTTTTCTTTCATTAATTAAATGGGCTGTTTTTTTCGTGAATTAAACGGGCTGTTTCTTTCGTGAATTAAATGGCATGTTTCTTTCGTTGAATTAATTCAACGAATTAATTCAATCGTTTCTTAACCTGTTTTCGTGTGTTGGCATATTAATAAAATAAGACCAACCCACAATCTTTTGAGGAGATTTGAGAGGATTCTTGTTTCTTCTTCTCCCTCGCAAAGAACGCGAAGAACGCGAAGAACGCCGAACCCGGAAATCGACGACGCGACGCCTTGATCCGCATCGCTGACAACGTTCTTCTGCGACGTCTCTTCCTCCGCGACGGATCTTCGATCGGCTTCTTGAGTTCGCCGACTCAACACCGGATTCCGCGACGAGGCGTCGCCTCCCCGCGACGACGCGACGATCCCTCTCTTCCGCGACGAGCTTTTCCGCGAAGAACGCCCGCGCGCGACGATCGACGAGGTAGGGATTTATTATGGGAATTACCCCTTTTTAATTTATTCCCGTCAATGTTTCTTAAAGAAATTAAAGAACCGAATTGTGAAAAATTTTAATCTTCTTAAAATTGTTATTTTTCCCATGTGGAATAAAATTCTCCTAGTTGTTTATCTCTAACGCGGAGGGTGGGGGCCAAACGAACACGACCCGACGACCCTCCGTCGTTCTTCGTTTTGTGCGGATTTGGCGGGCGACGATGGAACATGCCGCAACGGATGTTTGACGATTCCGCAGTAAAGAACGGATCCCGGGGGGAGCAATGGCGCAGACGGGAAGAGAATCGGACCACCGGAGCGATCCTGGTGGCCCGCAGAACTCGCCGGCGGCGGCCAACGGACCCGCGGCCGCGCGGGTCCGGTTCGCCCGTGCGGGACGCGGCTCTGCCGCGTCCGCGGTTCACCAGCGCGGCCCATGCGGGCCGCTGTTTCCTCAGGCCGTGGGTCAACGCCCGCGGTGCCTGGCACTCGGCCGCCCGGCCGCGCCGAGCCAGGCCGGTCCGACCGGCTGGGCCGCGCCCCGGCCGGGCCGGACCGGGCCAACCCGAATCGGGTCGGACCCGGGTCGGGTCGACCCGGTTCGGGCCGACCCAGGGGGGTCGGGCCGGGCCCGTACCCCCCCTTCTTCGGACGTTTTCGTTCAAATGGCCGTATCTTGAGCTACGGGCCTCCGAACGACGCGCCGTCAGTGGCAACGCGATCCTTGGATCGAGACGGTCGTTTCGGTATACTATACTCAAGGTGCACCTTCCTTTTCGGGAGCCTACGTAGTTAAAACTCCGTAGTTAAGCGTGCTTGGCCTAGAGCAGTGATCAGGATGGGTGACCACCTGGGAAGTTTCCCAGGGTGGGTGTGAGACGGAAAGGACAATAATTAACAGACTGGGCGTCCGAATGACGCGCCGTCTGTTTCGTTGAATTCCTCTAAGTGAGACGGATCTTTTGGCATACTCCGCCAGAGGTTTGGACGCAGGTGGCGTACGGTCGGGTTGGTTTGGCCTTAAAAACCAACCGGGCCCCTGGGACGAAAAAGGCAATAACTCTCAGACCGGGCGTCCGATTGACGCGCCGTCTATTGCGTTGAGTTCCTCTTGATGAGACGGAACTTTTGGCATCCTCCACCCGAGTTTTGGATGCAGATGGATAGTGGCCGGGTTGGATCGCACTGAAATCCAACTGAGCCCCTGGAACGGAAAAGCTGATATCTTTCAGACCAGACGTCCGTTTGACGAACCGTCAGCGGCATTGGTGATCACGTTGAAAAACGGTCCCTATGAGTATACGCTGTGAGTGTTCGGGGTATAGTTGAGTTACGGCCGGATTGGTTCGCTCACGAAACCAACCGGGCCCCTGGGACGAAAAGGCTAATAACTCACAGACCGGGGGTCCGATTGACGCGCCGTCTGTTGCATTGAGACCCCTATGACGAGGTGGTCCTTCGAGATACATCCTTGCGGGACTTTGTGATACTTGGAGTATCGACCAGTAGCTCGTGGAGCGGACCCTCCCAGAGACGAGCGGGCGGAGCACGGAGACCGTGTAGCTGATTGAGACCCGACGACTGCCGGTCGAACGACTCGGTGTGTGACAGAGGTGCTCTTGGTTGTAGCGGCAAATGGGAGCGCTTGGTTGTAGCGCCAGACCCACGACAGGGGTGCGCTTGGTTGTAGCGGCACATGGGAGCGCTTGGTTGTAGCGGCAGACCCACGACAGTTGTGCGCTTGGTTGTAGCGGCACATGGGAGCGCTTGGTTGTAGCGGCAGACCCACGACAGAGGTGCGCTTGGTTGTAGCGGCACAAGGGAGCGCTTGGTTGTAGCGGCAGACCCACGACAGTGGTGCGCTTGGTTGTAGCGGCACATGGGAGCGCTTGGTTGTAGCGGCAGACCCACGACAGAGGTGCGCTTGGTTGTAGCGGCACATGGGAGCGCTTGGTTGTAGCGGCAGACCCATGACAGAGGTGCGCTCGGTTGTAGAGGCACATGGGAGCGCTTGGTTGTAGCGGCGGACCCGCATTACTCGATAGGTGGAGTACTACAGCAGTCTTAAGTTAGTGGGCAGTACCTCGGAGTTGTGACAGGACCACTGTACACTCCAGAGACGGAGCTCTTCAGCAGTTATGGTTTCGATGATGAAAATCCTGGTTTGAACTGAGACATTTGACCTTGTGTTTGCCTCATGATTGAGATGGGTTACTTGATAACTTAGGTATATGAATGGGCATATATCTAAGTAGAGGTTATCTGTCGAGATCTTCATTGTGGTTACCCTTGTTGGTTTTAGAGAGACCTTGAGGGTCTCGGGGTCCCTACTGAGTATCGTTATACTCACCCCTGCACGGGCTATGCCCACACCTCGTTGTGTTGGTTGCAGACGACAGGCAGTGCTGATGGAGACCAAGTGTTCGAGGACTGGACGGTACCCGGAGGTGGACTACATGACGAGTCAGTACCCGGAGGTGAACTACACGACGAGTCAGTACCTGGAGGTGGACCACTGGGCGAGACGTGCTCGGAGCGGACGGCGGGACCCGAGGAGCATTGGAGCTATCTGTACCCACCCTTCAGGTGGGACTTCCAGAGGACGGCTCGACGCTGCAGTTTTTCCTTTCAGTTGCTATTTTTTTCCTTTCAGTTGTACTTTACAGTTGGGCTTGTATTTCCGGCCCCTTTTACTTTCAGCACAGCTTGTACAGTTTTTACTTAGTGTTTACTTTTCCGCTTGCTTACTCTGTGGTGCTTGTTTACTTTTCAAAGGAAATGCCTTCCCTTTTTGCTGGGATTTACGCCTTGGTGCTAGTCGCCAGCCCCTGGCCTATGGAAGGCGGGCTTGGGGTAGTCACGGCACGGGCCCCGAGGACGGGTCGTGACACGTGTCATGTCTTTTGAATCCAACTGAATATTTTCAAGGGATTATAGAGGAGCATAGGTATATCATCGATCATTGATCAGGTATGGTGGTTAGGGCGTATAGATTTGATGATTGAATCTCTTAGAATTTACTTTTCTAGTTACATTCTCATTGGAAAATCATACTTGTTTTGCATGAATTTTTTCATATATTATTTTCTGATTATGCAGCCACAAATCCTGCTCCATAGAAGTTTTTTTATTGAGGATCATTACTATAGATACTATTTTTTATTTAATTGATTTTCCCTTTATCATGGGTATGGTTTGTGTGTGTGTGTGTATGGGTACACATGGAACCAATATCTTATAGTAGTTATGCCTACATGGGATTTTCACTATCCCCTGGAAAATAATGATAGTATTGTGGTTGTCATAGATCAAGCCCTATTGGGTTAGTTCATGAGTTATTGGTGTAAAATGTGTTTCAATCCTTGGGATGCAGTTTGATGTTATCGACTTTTGAGGATTTGGATTGGTTAGAGGGAATCAATATGAAATTTTCTCAATTTCAGCTTTCATTTATGGGAACCCAATGTTTTAGAGGTGGCTTATGTATACATACATTTGGAATTTGAACACCTACTTATCGACAAAGTATATTGATACATTTGTTATAGGGAACATTGGTTCCTGGATAATAGAGTATATGGTCTTTTAACTATCCATCAAGAGTCGTAATCCCAAATATATATTTTCATATAACCATGGAACATATTCATTAAATTTTTAAGATTCCTTCATGATGAAAACCAAATGGGATACAAATCCAAGATTTTTAAGATGTATAAATGAGTGATGATGCCTCTATTTAGGGTCCATCTTGTGAGATCCATCATCTTCGGGCATAACCCCACCTATCAAGAAACAAATCATACACAAATATCATGTTAAGTATTCATTCATGTATAATAAAATTCAACACTTATAGAACCCCAGGTCACAACAGCTTCATGGGGAGCCATCTCCCTATGTGGTTAAGAATTGGCTATAGTCTGGGATCTGAGTTTTGAGGTTTATCCTGACATTAACTAATTATAGAGGATCAGATGGAGCACTTCTCAATAGGGTTCTCCACTTTCTCCTATAGTATTGAGTTATAGGGTTCCCCAACTTCTCTTATAGAGGTGCTCCCTCATCCATTCCAACATCTAGTTTGGTGCTCTTATATTCCCCCCTAGAGGTATGGTATTACTTTACAGTTTTTGGCACTATTTTTCATAATGATTATTACATATTTTTTTGAATAAACTATCGTGATTGTTTCTAATGACAGCCCATGGCCGTTCAAATCTTCTCTGGACTCGATTTCTGTTACTCTTATACAGGTCGGATCTGTAGATGGGATTTTAACAGTGGTTTTGTGATTTTTAGTTCTTTGGGTGATGGTTTATCCCATCACTCTATGGATGACATATTGTTTCCCAGATTCTGGATACATTTTCATTATTATATAGAACATTCGACTCATCAAATCACTACTCTACATTCATGATCCTCTACTCATATCTTAATCAGTCCTCGAGTGGTGGTAATCATGAGACTTCCAGATGTGGGACATGGTAGTTGAGGATGTACTTTGTGATACATTTGTCGATTCACCTATGAATATGATCAATTTATTTCTTCTATAATGTTGTGGATTTATTCATTGGTTTTGTAATCAATATATTTTTGTTTTTAGTCATTGTTTGGTGTTCTTCAAAGTATTTTTTTCCATTACTATTTTGTTACATATGATGATAGAATTAGGATTTCTGAGTGATTCGTCCTCAATGTTGTGAAAGTTTGTTGTGCTTGTCATAAAATTTTGTGTTATGGATGTTTTCCCATGGCTAATTCCAGGTTCATTTTCCATTCTCCCATCCTTTTCTATGGTGGATTGGGAAATGTAAATGTCGATGACAATGGTGGCATACCAAGTTGATGATGGCAGTTAGTAGCGATATGATTCCGACTGATGCTGTGAATCTAGGATTGAGGCATCCAAGGGTTTGGTGATGAGTTTTGAATTTCTAATTTTTATTGTGATTGTGTATATATTGATTCCTACTAGATTTATGTGGAAACCACTTATCATCAATGCAGCTATCTTGAAATCGTAAAAAATAGAATTTTCAATCACTAATTTGAATGTTTTGTTGGAAGACATTAATTTCCATGGTGTATTTGGTTGTAGTAGATTATTTTCATGAAAAATCACGATGATCCAACAATATCACTTGAAAAATTCTAGTTGCTCATTTCTGAGTTGTACTAACATTGATGCATGTGATATGTTCAGATTTGGGATCATATAAAGATGAAACCATGAGGGATGTTAATTTCCGAAAATATTTTGAGCTTTTTATACCCTATAGGGTAATCCCACTACTATACTCATGATCGATACATCCCATTATAGATGTTTGAGTAGGTTTTGTATAAAGACATATGTAAGAGTGGGGTACACATATGTGTTCCCACTTATTCTAGAGTGTAAGAACATGAATTAGAAATAGTTATATTCCAATTAATGTGATTACATGAATCTGGTGTTTATAGTGGGTGTCATGTTACTGATTCATCTATAACAATAAGTAGTTTCTAGTTGACAGGGTCTCGGGGTATGAGACCTCTTTATAAAATGACTCAAACTTTTGGTCATATGGAACAATGATCATAATTAAGACCATGGAATACAATATAGGAAAGGTTCTATGGTGTTATGTGTGAGGTCACATTGTATGTAATTTTATAACTATACATGCTATGGTGGGAAGAATTATAGTTGATGGAATTCCAATGCTGGGGAAGAAGCATGATCAAAGAACTTCGAGGTGTGGAAATGCTAGCCCAAATGGAGATTAAGATATCTAATGAGTGGTGTCACTCCAAGAGGAGGCGTTTTTTGTAGTTTATAATGTTATGATATCCTTAAACCACCACAACCATTCAACCAATTTCATCCGTTTGGATCATGTGTTCGGGACTGTGGGCTGCTGGAGGCTATTATATAATATGATATGGAAGGCCATGAGATAATTAGTGTCTTGATATGAATTTATTTTTCTATTTATATTTTTTAGTATATATATTATTGACTCATTATTTTATCTCATTACTCATTTTGTGGTATATGGATATCCCTTTTTAGACATTAGCCCAAAAACATTTCTTCGGTGTACTTATGGGGAACAACAATTTTGAATCATTTATCCAATGGTATTGTGATCAATAAATGAGTGGTGATAGTTTATAAATGGAAACATTGGTCATAAAGATGATATATTATGACATCATATTGGGTATGGATAGATTCTCGATGATCTAAAACTAGATTGACTTTCACTGCAGATAAGTCAGATGCCTTTGAACTGATGGGATGATATTAACCATTTTGTATTACAATGATATCATGATAGGACGAGAGAGGATTATCAGAATGATATTACATCACATCACCCATAATAAAAAATTATAAGCCTTGGTGTAGAAGGATCTTCAGTAATCAGGAATCATTCAATTGGGGAGAATTTTATGAATGTCATTGTAGAGTACATTCAGAGGCTACCTATGTTATAGAAGATGTATTTTTTTACATCGACTTGCACACTAGGACCACTATGATATTTTATGTGTAATATAAAATGGAAATTACTTAATTAAATAGCTATAAATATAGTCAATGGATGTTTGATATTGTTTTATAATACACATTGGTGTTCATATGAAGCTGTAGTGTTGTTCATGGAAATGAAAAAATATAGAAGGCCTCATCATATAGATCATGATTCCCAAAAAATGGCCACAATAAAGAATAGATACCCCATGTGAATTATAAAGAACCCCATTAATTAGTTTTGATGAATGATATAGTTTTCAAAGATCAATCTTCGCTCCATATTCCACCAGATGAGAATTTTTAGGATGATATTCCAAATATGGAACTCCATTGTTACTACGAACACTGAGTTATTGGTGATTCATTTCACTCTGGGAAATTCCACATCTATGTTTATGTATTTGATGGACTGGAACATCATGACAAACATGGAATGATTAAGTGTTTTATTTTTTAATTATATACTCATATAATCAATGAATTATTTTGTTCATGCAAAGAACATTAGGATTCTCTTATTCATTTTTTTGACAACCAACTATATGGTTAGCTCTCGGTGATACACTTTAGGATTTATTAGGTTCACATTATTGGGAATCTTGTTTCATATAATAGATTATCTATTTTCTTATAGAATATATGTGTAGTTATTTTGTAGGAACTTCGTCCGAGGGTTTCATAGATTCATAGTTCTCTGGGATCATATGGGTACTATATGAGGGTTGTAGCAGACATATCTTCGATAACATCCCATTTTACATCCCTTTTGTGGAAAGTGGAACAATTGACAAGGACTAATTATTTCTAATGATACATTTAGAAGTCGTGGTAGAGGATAACTAGTTATATTGTATTGAGACTAACAATAGTGGTGAAGAAAAACATGGAATATTGCAATACCATTAGGGATGAGCTCTTATATTTGGTGATTCGTACGTTTGTAGTGATCCAAAATAGGTTGGGGAAGTTGACATCCCATGAAAAAAACAACATGAATTGTGACATTTAGTGGGAAGAATTATTACACAATATTAGGATATTGAGGAACTATATTATTGGAGTGTGATTTATTTTTTTACTCATACAATAAAGCCTCTTTTATGTTTCTTGACATAGAGACCTAAAACTAAGAAATATGAGCTGGTTAGAATTATTGTAAGAATATAAATTCCATATATTCTATATTCCATTGATGGAAAATATTTTATAATATTCTATTAAAAATCAATCCCAAATTTTTATGTTGGTGGCATTAGAGTAGTTGGAATCCTTTTAGATGACCCTGGGTGAAGAGGAGGGTTCAATGTTTTTTCATTTGATAATTTTGACTCATCATCTTCACCAGTATGTTATATATTTATTATTGTGATACATTGAATATTAATTCATATATAAAAATATTATCTTAGGAGATTTACCAAATGGATTTTATTGAAGTAGGTAATCATATCATCATTTTCCAAGGAAGGATGGTGGTCCCAATCCTGAAGGTAAAGTAGGGGATAAGGGAATTTCTCACATCTCATTTGGATATAAATCTATGTGTGGGTATGATGTATCGAAACCGTTAGTGGAAAAATTAGTGGGATGGAATTAGGAAGAGAGTGGCCATGTTCATCTCTTGGTGAACGACATGTCAATAGGTAAAGGTTGAGCACTAGGTTTGGGAAGGTTAGTTGGAGCCTCTTAATATACAAGAGTGGGAGTGGGATTCTATATATGTTGACATTATAAAAGAGATTCCACATGATTTGAGATACCATCAATTCATTTGGGTGATAGTTAGACAACTTCCAATCATTTTAAAAATCATTGATATCATGAAGTAGATTTTAGTGGAGTTTCTATGGAATTATTATGAGAGAGAGATCATTCACCTTAATGTGGTGTTCTCAATGATAGTCACTAACTACGATTCATGGTTCACGTCATGGATATAGAGAGGCATAGAAGAGGAATTTGAGAACCATATTAGAATGAGTAACACCTTTCCCCATAATATATGTTAATAATGAGAACACTATGTAGGTAGTAGAGGATATGATGTGGAATTTCATGTTAAAAATAGGATGGAGTGTGCTGGATGACATTCACATGGTTTAGTTTCCTTATAATAATATATACAACACTAAAATTGGCATGGATCTTTTTGAGGACCCCTATGGGAGACCCTATAGGACACCCATATGCTGGAATGTGATTAGATAAGAATTTCATGTTGCGATAGAGATGGTGCTGGTGATGGAAAATATTTTATAGGAGGGCCACATGAAGATGGGGAAAACTCATGGTATGATGAAATATTATATTGATTAACATTTTAGGCCTATAGAGTTTTCATAGGGAGACCACATATTCCAAAATTTATCCTCATAATGAGTATTATAGAGATTCAAATTGGGTGTAAAGTTGTCTCTAAGGTTCATCATGATATTTTTTATATTTCATAAGGTTTTTGTGGTTTACTAACTCTTCTCTTTACCCCCAATGTTATAGAGGTTTCACGATATCATCCATGTGTCGAAATAGAGGAGATATATGCTAGATCCATGTTTATTATTGAATTGGGAGATATGGACATCGATTCTGGAGTGAATTTCATTGATGACTCGGTGTAGATCGAGGATCAATATTATAGAATCCTATATAAATGATGGATTCCCCTTGTTCTTGTGCTATGGAAATAAGGGACCATGCATGAGAGCTCTTGGGAGGTAGAGAACATGATACGATCTTAGTATTGACATATTTATGTTTAATTTTTTCTTTTCAAGTATGAAAAATTTCAAAATTTCAAAAAATGTAGAGACCCTATTGATTACTTATAATAAATTAAAATATATATAGAAAAACATTTAGATCCAATGACTAAGTTGATTTGTTATTATGTGGAAAATTTTCCTCAAAATTATTTATATAAAAATATAAACTATTTTTTATATTATTCAAGAATGGATTTTCTAAAAAAGGAATATAACCTAAAAGGATTATTGAAAATGAAATTTGAGACCATGTTTTTATACTAAATGAAAGTATTACTATATCCATAGACTCTTGTTTTTCAGCAGGAGATGATTAGATAATTTGGCCGTTGGCTGGATCATTTAGTGAATTAATTAATTAATTCATTGATTAATTTTTTATATGAACTAAAGAAAGTTCCTCAATCAATAAAACTTCATAGAGGATCTATGAGGTTATATTTATATCCATTGGACCATTGTAATAAGAATTATACCACCCATCATTGGATAATTCACATTGGATGGTTAGAAGCTTCCAAATAAATTGGAATTGATGTGTAGTGAAAGAAAAAGATCTTCCTCCATCATTTATAGTATCATTATTCCGCTAAAAAATGACATATTTTGGTAGGAACCAATTTTTGTGAATTTATAACCTGTTAATTAAATGACTAAATAGATTAAAATATCTTTATTTGATAAGTGTTTGTAATGAGGCGTTTCATACCCAAACAAATTAGATTTAATTTTTTATTAGATTTACCAGTGTAGTGAGATATTTAATTATCTATAAAATATTTAACAATGATAGTATCACTAATGGTTTGTGTTATTTTCTCCCACCCATTATATTTTGTTGTTGTTTTGGTACAACATGGTCATGATTCAACATTGCTGAGCATGATCGAGAGAGAACATACCGCTAAATTCGTGGACATTCATGCACAACTGTCATTTTGATAACATATCGATGGATCAGAGAGTGTTAAGTGATGTTTTCTATTCAAATATATATTTTAAATTTTAGTGAGTTCGTATAAGGCCAAGGAGAAGAAATGTTTCATACAAGCATCATGAGACTAATCAAAATCCAATTTCCAACCACCGAAAGTCTGTAATCGATGGTCTGAGGATGTTTTCACCATTTTAATGTTCTAAAATAGAAGAATTTGAGGCCTACTAGAAGATATATAACTCATTGAGTGGTTATGTGATTTTTTAAGAAAACTAGACTTCAAGTTGTATAGTCTAATTAACACTTAGTATGCAGTCCCCATGCTTTGGGCACAAGGTATTTCAGGTGTGGTAAAAATTACACACAGTGTGGGACCCCCACATGTTGTGTGATGTGGTGATTGTGAATGGACATATACTTTGAGAGGTCATGGATATATAATTTCTATGGAATATGTTAGTTAACAAAACTCTTCTATAGTACAAGGAAACAATAAAGGTATACAAACACATGCAGGGTACAATGACACATCTATTGTACACTAAAACAACCTGAAGTACTTGGGCATGACCAAGAGGCCACTTCTCCTACACAAGTTATTGAGATACAAAAATTAATTCACATGCACATCATAAATGGATACATGGGTAGTGATCTATGTAATGGAAGGTAGATTTCCATGAAGAAGAGATGGACTAAATGCTCTGTGGTTCCCCTATGCATTGTGGTCCTCCATTTGAGGTAACATTAACCTCTCATATCTCTTTCATTTGGGCTCAGATTCTATACCGTGAGTATACAATCACGATTGTTTCTATATATATAATTTTATGGTATTATTTGTCATGTATTATGAAATATAATTCATGGTATTCCTTGTGTGATTCCCTTTCAATGACAATTGATGGAAATAATGATCATATATTATCATTTGAGTGTCACATCGTTGATGGACCAAGGTTTGGACTACTACCTACTGAGTGGTACCCCCTGAGTGATTAGTGCATCAATTATCCTCATTTTGAGTGGTTCCCAAATGAAAGAAAAGGGAATAATTCAACTATCCAAGGAGTGTAACAACTACCGTACTATTTTTTGTGTCTTTGATACGATTAGTGTAACACCTTATCACACTTGGGAGAATGTCCTCTATCTACAGAGTTATAACTAAGGACATACTAGGTTTTGTGTCCTCTACCCACTAAGAAGTACCCTCATGATATAACATGGAACATTTTCTCCATATACTACGTGGTACCCATCTATCATACTGAGCTGTACATACACTTTCTATTTAGTGTCACCCATATCGTACTAGGGTGCATGTCATCCTTATGATGGGTGGCACCCCAACCCACTTACTCACTATGGATCATGTATTCTAATTATATATCATACCCCATTGATTGTGAATCTAGTGGTGAGGTGTAGGCCTTAAACAAGAACACTTTTATGGATATACATGTAGGATGCTATAAATTATTTATGGGAATTTGGAACTAATGGAAGACACTTTTATAGCGATATTCATTGACATGGATACCCCATTTCTCTATTAGACTAAGTTCCATATTTGAGAATATAAATGTATCACCATTATGGAATTTTTTTCTCTCTCCTTCATTGGGTTGATATGTATTCTTCAATTATGTATCCTAAAGCCCCATGTTTCATTCAGGATCTCTACTAGGTATGCATATAATCACCCTTTCTTTGGATTTTCCCATACCTGTTCGGTGTTATACAGATGGTGGTTGGGTTATTGGGGATTATAGAGGAGTATAGGGATACCCCAGTGCATAGACCATGTATGGTGGTCAGGGATTGTATATACATTACATATATCCCTCAAAATTTATTTTTCATGTTATTTTACTTTTGGAACATTTATCTATTAGGGAAAATAGTTTTTCCACTTTTCTTAATCAAATTATGTTTTTTACTCTTTTATTACCTTCTGGTTGTTTACTGAATGATGAATACTATAATTATTGCATAATTTATTATACTTCTCTATACATTATCATGTATATGGTTTGGTGTGTTCTTACATTTACAATAGGAAAATTCGTCATAACTATGTTAGGCCTTCTATAGCTTTTCCTAATCCCTCACATTCCAAGGAGGTCTTGGGATAGTCGTGACTAATGCATTTTGGGTGCAGTCGTGTAAATTTTTATTATTACCCCATCTCCATAATAATAATCATGAAATAATTATAATTTGTACACATAATTAATACTTTTATTTTCCAATAATCAATATGTTATTCAAATTGGACTATATTATAATCAAGGAGATGATATTCCCTATGTATGGAGGAGTATCATTTCCGTTATTCAATGAAAATAATGGAATGACATAAATAATAAAATTATCATATAGTAGTGATCATAATATCATATATATATATATCATTTATTATTTAAATATACTTATATATCATCCATGTGATGTGGTGTTGAGAAATACATCTCATCGCTTTATGGATGTGGTAGTCTACACAGATACCCAAAAGAAATTATAATTATTTTAGAGAATTTAAATGTATATAAGTAATTATTATGATATATATATATAAATATATATATATAATTAATAAAATAGTATAATAATTAATTCCACCATTATACTTAGACATGAGAGACGGTGATGGAAAACGAATTACATCGGTTCGCGATGTCGTAGTTTGTCATACATATCACTGATGAATTATTTTTCCATTTGATTAAAGGGGTGATTGATAACCATGATACCAGTAACAAAATAAATAATAGTATATGAGAGTAACTAGAGTTATTATTTTATCATGGTTTAATGTCTTTTTTGTTATTTAGATAAAAAATAAAAGAAAAACCTACAGGAAAAAAGACTATACCTATTTTTTGGAATACATATCTTATTAAACACTTCATACATCTTTAATTTGTAATATTCAACAAATATGTCCTCTATAATTATATGAATTTTTTTAGGAAGGTATTGTGTGGTGGTTGGGGTGTTCATTTTAGAACCAAATGGTTTTTTAGTGTGGCATAATGAGAAGAAATGATGTAATTTTATAAGATAAAGGTGGGGCACTCTTGGGATTTCTAAAAATAATAAATTAATATTTATTAACTTTATTTAAAAATAGATAAAAAGTGAGTTATTTAGAATAAAATATTATTATGTATCT